>CM077204.1:6418346-7809993 GCA_039654625.1 Rhinogobio ventralis
ACCAAATCCCAAAGGCGATTCTTTAGATTGTTATGAAGTTACAAAACATGTTGTGCACAACAGATGCTCTAAGAACAGCATATGACAAAATAAACTAGCTGGAATTCCAGACGACCAAAAACAAGTATAAACAAAAGAACATCAATCTAACAGGATACATCTTGAGATTCAAAACATGGCCACTCTGCCATAATCTGACTAAAATATCTGATGACAAAAAACAGTCCATTTGCCTCCAAGACACAACATGAGCAGTTCATGAGCTGGTCGACATCAAGAGGGAAACCAGATGGAGACAATTTCACCATAAGGTCTCTTTTAATCTTAGGAGAGAACCACAAAACTCTGGATGGTGGTAAAAAGCAAAAGGGGCTCAAGGAGTTTGTAACAGCCACCACGTTATAATTTTGTTGTCTTGTTATGTTACTTAATATAGATCGCTACCTATAAAAAGTAACCCAGAATTATTCTTGTTATGACAAAGCATCCCTTCTATCTAAAATAGCGTGCCAAACAGATTGTTTCCAGTGTCACAGACCAGATGGAGGGTGTTATGAAGACTGCTGGGTATTGTTTATGCGCAAGTAAACTGGACGTCTCGGCATGTATTCCATTTGTCACAACCAGGTCCACAAAAAAATCTGCGCCTGAAAAAAGCTCCATAGATGCCCACAGATATCAAATGTCTATCATCATGCATACAAATGCCCCGCCCCTTGTCTGTTTGGTTATGAAATAATTCTGGCTAATATGAGAACTCTCAGTTGCATTACAAGAGTTTACTATATTTAAACTGAACTGAGAACTGAGAAATCAAATTTTCCTTGAGCTTTTGACATATAAGAGGTCATCATACTATAATATCCTGTAAGTTTCAGAACTGAAAACTTCTTTGTTAATCCAAAAACAGCTTTTATTGTTACCAAACCCAGATAACGACTCATTGTGGGATGTGAAAGACCGCCTCTACAAAAGATGATCAACACCTACTTCATCATCACAACTTTGGCCCCGCCCACTGTGAGGAGAAGAGCAATACAGGATGGACTACAAATAACATTATTTTCCAAAGGATCCTAATGCTAGGAATGTGGTTATTTTATTTATTTTCAACAATGTGAATGTCTCAGTTGAGCATTATTTATTTGTATTTGGTACATTTCATTGTGGATTCTTTGGTAAATCAGTCGCAATTTCAGCGCAGGCTTTGCAAACAGACTTTTACAATATGGACTCAACAGTAATGCGACAACATGTAAGTAACTGTGTTAATTCTAATGCCTGATCTGTGACCAGTGATTTCTGATATGTAATGATTCATGTACAGTCACATGTTCTTTGTCTATGTGTCAGTAAATCAAACCAGTGACTAAACTTCACATTGTTTCTCTTAGTAGGATGAAAATCTGTTATTTAAACTGATTAAATTATATATAAAAAGCGATCAAAGAAAGCTCTCTTTGCCATCGCTGGAGCTGTTCTGGACTGTCGCCAAAACTCCTGTAATAATCAACAAATCTCTTATTTACATTGTGTTTGAACTGTTGGTTATGATGAAAGCATTTGTTAGTGTGCAGAAATCGAGTTGCAATGACGAGATCACTGCATTCATGCGCTCAACATGTCTGTGATCGGCTACAATGCTCATCACTGAAACCTTTCATGCTACGATCTAAATATAATGCCATACGATCAGTTAACCTTGAGAGCTGTAATAGTAAAAACGTGCTAAAAGTTTTCAAGAGAGTTACACATGTAATACTTAGCTATTTCATATGCAAAGATGTCAGCCAATCACAGCAGTGGCCGTTTACACTGAAGGCTCACAGCAGCCAATTACAGCAGTGGGCGTTTACACTGAAGGCTCACAGCAGCCAATCACAGCAGTGGCCGTTTATACTGAAGGCTCACAGCAGCCAATCACAGCAGTGGGCGTTTACACTGAAGGCTCACAGCAGCCAATCACAGCAGTGGGCGTTTACACTGAAGGCTCATAGCAGCCAATAACAGCATTGGGCGTTTACACTGAGGGCTCACAGCAGCCAATCACAGCAATGGGCGTTTACACTGAAGGCTCACAGCAGCCAATCACAGCAGTGGGCGTTTACACTGAAGGCTCACAGCAGCGTTTACATCAGAGGGCTAAAATCAGGGTAGGAAAAATGCATTTTATTTTTAAATTATGACCATTTTTGATGTAAAAAAAATTTAAAATAACATAAGTGCACCTCAGGAAACATTATAAAACAATGCAGTTCATGACCCCTTTAAATCCATTTAGTAGAATTCCATACATTTTCCCCAAAAGTTAGAGTAAAAATTAATTTATATCAAGTAAAGGGACGGTTAAGAAATGGATAAGGAAATGAAGAGTGCTGCGCACCATCTCTGTACTGTAGTCTGCGCGGTCGGCTGTGAACGGTGGCACCGCGCCTCCTGCAGGCTCCCAGCACCAGCTCTCTGACGGACAGGAACAAAGACATCCAGGAGGGCTAAAAGACAATAGACAAATTATATATTTAAAGGTGCAGTAGGCGATTTCTGAGAAACACTGTTGATATTTGAAATCGACACCCAAACAAACACACCCCTCCCTTCATTGCTTCACCCCCAAAATAACGAACATGCTATGCAAACACTAACAGCTGGCGCATCAGACAGCTCGAGCAAGTATGGATGAATCCGCTGTGATTCAGCAACAAAAACAGCATATCTTGGCTCTGTGAAACAGCAAAAAAGGGCTTTCAGGACTTCCTGCTCTCTATAACGTCTCTCCAGCGCTGGAAAGCTTTTCCAATATTAACATGGATCCTAAAGCAGCTCTTGCCTGATCGTAACCTTTCTATTTCCAATTATATTCCTCTGACCTTATCCTCTTTAGTAACATCTCAGCCATCGCTCTATTTAGTCTTTCTTCGAATCTCCCTCTTGCACTCTCTCCTCCCTCATCATGAGTGGACACACCCCTTATTGCTGATTGGCTACAAGAGTGTTTTGGCGTTCCGTGGATTGCTCCAATCCACTTTGTTTAAACACTGTAAGTAAAACACGGTTTTCAGCCGCACACCGATTACATCACTTGCCCACCGCAGAACCACCCCCCAACCGTCGTTTTTTTTTTTTTTATAGTAATAAAAATGGTGTTCTGTTAGAGAACAGACACTACAATTAAAAACTGAACATGTCTGCTTAATAAAGCGTGAACCGAATGAGAGTCGCAGCACAAATCAGCAGCAGGAGTCAGATTTCATTTATCACATGATGAGAGTGAGGCGAGCTGACTGACAAGACAATGGCGGAAGATTTGGTTTCAAAGCGAAATGTGAAAGCGCCTATTTAGCATTATTTTGGATTTAAACCCAATGCTAATAGGGAACCTGCAAACACTGAGGCAATCTGTAAACTTTGCCTGATGAAGGTGGCAGCATCCGGAGGTAACACTTCTAATTTACACACACACCTTCACGCACCACAAGAATGAGGCTGCCGTGCATATTCATTCTGTTAATAAAAGTTCTCTGTTTAATATAAGCAAGTTTGTCATTGTACTGTTTGTTTTTCATTAAGAATAATAATGAATAGATGGAATAGATTTCCAATAGATGGAAAAGAGGGAAAAACTCCAATGTCCCTCCCTCCCGGTGATACCGGTATTGAAAATTTCCCCACCGTTACATCACTAGTACAAACACAATTTTTTTTTCAGCACACACACACAAAACAGTCATCTAGCAAATATTCACAAAATTCTTTGTTTAGGTGCTGGTTTTAATTTTTAACAGCATTTCTCAGAAATCGCTTACTGCACCTTTAATGCATAATACATACACAATAAAAATCTCAATCCAACATGTGTATCTATAATTGATCAAATCCATAGATATTTGAACACTCTTAAAAATGTGTGTCGTATCTAATGAAATTCATTTAAAAAAAAAAAGATTTTAAAAAATAAAAGTGAAGTTAGTTCTGAGAAAAGGTCCTGCAACATTTGTTTGCAGATGTCACTTGGTTTGATTTTTCTTTTTCTTTCTAGACATTCAAGGTGTTAAAGTACTTTTTGAGGCCACTGTCAATGGTGTGTCTCAATCAGCTCCCTAGTTCAGTAGTCAGGGCTCTGATCAGGGAGTCAGCCATTTTAAGGGCTGTCACAATTGCAAAATCTTTCCAGTGCACTGAAACGTCAGCTCCTCAAAAAGTCCCAAAATGCACTGTGAAAAGCAGGGAGCATCGATGCTCACTATGTTCCCTTAACGGAAATTCTGAAGCGTGAAGAAAATCGTGCGAGCCAACTTAATATAACAAAATAAAAGAAAACATTAATTTAAATATATTTTAGCATAAACATACATTGCTAGACAGGTAATGAACATCATACATTTATAATTAAATTACGGCTGAGATGTTGCAGGTATATGTAACAATTAAAGTATTTATCGTACATTAAATAACATAAAAAAAATATCAGTTCTGCTGTTGTTCAAAAATATCAGTAGTGACGTTGAAAACAAACCTGTTGTCATGTCACCATCAGTGTCCAAATGTGTAGTGAGCCAGGGTCCTTATCAGGGCCCAAATTTGTGTACATGATATACTGATTCACGACTGATTGAGAAGCATCCTCTGTCTGTACGGAGACCTCCATGAAGACGAGAGGTGACCATGCACAGTCTGAGTTAGTTCCTGACTGCATTTATAATTACAAACCCATGTTTATATGTGTGGGTTAAAAAATTATTTAGACGTTTTGGTCCCTTGGCTACGGAAAAAACATTACAGCAATCAAAAACAAAAGAGATTCTGTAACTGTTTTGCAGTAAACCAAAGACATGTAAACAAAAGTTAAACAAAATCCAGTAAACAAAATATGTGTGGGCCATACAATGAACGGATTTTCATTTGTCCTGTTTTTCAGCATGTTAATAGGCTTCGGTAGAGCTGCATATTCCGTCATGACACAACATGTTTTATTTTACATGCTAGGTCCTGTTTACATCTGATATTAAGTCTCTGGTGATCTGGTCACAAGTTGTCAGAGCTAAAAACATTTTGTGATCTGATCAATCAAACCACATTCGAAGATGCGACCACACTGCATTTGTAGTGTAACTACCAATCCATTCAGATGCATCCAAGACAACAGTAAAAGGCCGCCCACTCACCTGTCATTCAAACATTTAGCTAAAACAGGGATTCTGTGTGGCTGGTTATGTGTGGCTTACATTGAAATGTAAGTATCTGTCTCAACTGACCACTTGTGATCGGATCATCCAAGCCGGATGTTAATACCAAGTGTAAACAGGGCCAATGGCATTTTTCTGTACTTACATTGCCTTCGAGAAGCTCCTCTTTTGGACAGCCTGAGTGGGCTTGCAGATACTTTGAATGGAAGAGCAGGCCGTCAAAGGTCTTCCACGGCATGAGCTCACCCATTGGGAATAGGAAACCACATGCACTGTTGGCTGCGATGAGGTAGGTCAGACCGCGCACAAAGAGAGAGCCAAGCTGGACGGCCCTAGGGTCTACAACAGGGGTCTGCATGGGGGAGGGATACGAAATAAAGTACAAAAACAATAGTTTGCAAAGGAGCGGTCACATTTACCGAAATTATGCAAACAAAATCCAGTCATTTCAATAGGAATCAGCACGATCTGGAGTTTTGGTGAGGGCAAAAAATTTCCCAACATAGATTTCAATAACGTAGAAGTACAAATTTGCTTGATTGAGACCAAGTGTGCCGTACATGTCCTGAAAAGTGACAGCAAAACATTCCGATCGCCCCATGGTGGCAGGCTGTTTCTTTAAATGACAACACTTTTACAGTTCAATTCAATTCAATTCATCATACCATTATTACCTATTGTGTCTTTCGACTCAGGCTGGAGGGAAGCAGGGTGTGACCCCGTAGAGCTCACCTGAAGTAGCCGCGTGGATAAGGGGATGTTTACTAAGGGGATGTTTACAAAGGGTACCCCCCCGCCACCCCGCCACCACCAAACTGTCCACTAGTCACCTGGTCCCCCACCCACAGGAGATAAGAGAGGGGCTGATTAGCTTCCGTGACATGAAAATGTAAAATTGGCTTGCCACCTGCTCTGCTCTCAAACACAGCTTAGACTAAAGCAAACAAAAGGGAGGCTGGAGATAAAGCTGAAGTGACAGCAGCAACCCACTGCCCGCGCCTTCCAGGCGCACAGATTGAGAGCCAGGCCGTCGTTTGAAATATTACGCTGTTTACTCTGGCCTGACTTCCTCTTTGAAACCATGCCTCTTCAGTGAAATGAGAGCATTTAATCACATTCACTGTTATGCATAAGGTTTAGAGAGTGGGATGAAGTAGACCGGCTTTGATTAAACCGCTTAAAAAGATACGTAAAAGTCTTAGCACCTTTAAAGCCACTAATTGCTCAGCGTGGAAGTCAATAGGCCTCAGGACAAAGCTGATGCCACCCTGCTGCTGTAAAGGTATAGAGTGGGACAACAAACCAGAACAGCAGCTGCTCTGCAAGCATTTCAGCAGTGAACAATGAGAGCTGCTCCAGATGCCTGAAGGACCGCTGGACCCCCTGAGGACACACAGCTCAACATTAATGGCAAACTACAGCCTTGTGTCAGGCTCTGCACCTGTGCCATACCTTAATGCACATCTGCTCAATGTTACTACTGTAAACATGAATGCATGACAAGACAAGACTTGTTTGAATTTTGTGTGGCATTTGAATGAACTTTCAATTTTAGATTTCCAAAATAAACACGGTGGGCTGTATCTGAACTCCGGCTTGTGCAGTTAAAGGGTCGGGAGTCAAGAACTGGCTCTGTTTAAAAAAATAATAATAATACTGGAAGTGAATGATTTGGTTCCGTTAATGGTTCTTGAATGGCTACATTCATCCACCAATAAACCAAATTCAGTTCACCACAAGCACAAAGCAAAAGATTTGTTTTAGTTGTTTGCTTTTTTATCGTAAGGAATTTAATGTTTCTGAACTGCTCAAACTTTGATTTGTGCATCTTTTTGACTCCTTTAAAAGATGTGACTCATATATAAGTCTTTTGTTCACGAGTTGGACAACTGTGTGAGTCGCACTGTGTTTTTGTTGTGCAGAACCGTTAATGGAACTGAATGCCAAAATGATTTGCCTCAAGTGTTTCTGAACTGGTTCTGATCAAAAAGTCTTACATTTATATGTTGTCAGTATGAATCGATTTGAATCAGTCTAATGACAATTACTGTTGTAATAAATGACAAATATATATATATATATATATATATATGAGTGTGTACTGTGTATAATTATTATGCATTTATAAATACACACACATGCATATATCATGCATATATTTAAGAAATATTTGTTATATTTATATATAAAATATTTATACTGATTCTGATTTCATTTAATGATTCAGGTTCAAAAATTTGAACATACTTCTAGTACTTTTGAGGAGCAAACCCCCCACTATTAAATTTATATACGTATATATATACACACATATATATATATGTATACATATACATATATATATATACACTCACCTAAAGGATTATTAGGAACACCTGTTCAATTTCTCATTAATGCAATTATCTAATCAACCAATCACATGGCAGTTGCTTCAATGCATTTAGGGGTGTGGTCCTGGTCAAGACAATCTCCTGAACTCCAAACTGAATGTCAGAATGGGAAAGAAAGGTGATTTAAGCAATTCTGAGCGTGGCATGGTTGTTGGTGCCAGACGGGCCGGTCTGAGTATTTCACAATCTGCTCAGTTACTGGGATTTTCACGCACAACCATTTCTAGAGTTTACAAAGAATGGTGTGAAAAGGGAAAAACATCCAGTATGCGGCAGTCCTGTGGGCGAAAATGCCTTGTTGATGCTACAGGTCAGAGGAGAATGGGCCGACTGATTCAAGCTGATAGAAGAGCAACTTTGACTGAAATAACCACTCGTTACAACCGAGGTATGCAGCAAAGCATTTGTGAAGCCACAACACGCACAACCTTGAGGCGGATGGGCTACAACAGCAGAAGACCCCACCGGGTACCACTCATCTCCACTACAAATAGGAAAAAGAGGCTACAGAAAAGAGGCTCCTCTGATGGCTACTTCCAGCAGGATAATGCACCATGTCACAAAGCTCGAATCATTTCAAATTGGTTTCTTGAACATGACAATGAGTTCACTGTACTAAAATGGCCCCCACAGTCACCAGATCTCAACCCAATAGAGCATCTTTGGGATGTGGTGGACCGGGAGCTTCGTGCCCTGGATGTGCATCCCACAAATCTCCATCAACTGCAAGATGCTATCCTATCAATATGGGCCAACATTTCTAAAGAATGCTTTCAGCACCTTGTTGAATCAATGCCACGTAGAATTAAGGCAGTTCTGAAGGCGAAAGGGGGTCAAACACAGTATTAGTATGGTGTTCCTAATGGTGTTTGTGTGTATGTGTGTGTATATATATATATATATATATATATATATATATATATACACACACATACACACAAACACACAAAACCAGTCAAAAGTTTGGAAACTGTACTATTTTGATTGTTTTTGTAAGAAGTCTCTTCTGCTCACCAAGGCAGCATTTATTTTATCCAAAATACAGCAAAAACAGTATTATTGTCAAATATTTTTACAATTTAAAATCATTTTTTCATAACATAAATGCAGCCCTGGTGAGCAGAAGAGACTTCTTTCAAAAACAATCAAAATAGTAGTTTCCAAACTTTTGACTGTTAGTGTATACACACACACACACACACACACATATTATTATTACATTAATAATTAATAGTGGGGGGTTTGCTCCTCAAACGTACTAGAAGTATGTTAAAATTTTTGAATCTGAATCATTAAATGAAATCAGAATCAGTATCGCTAAATTCCTTATGATTGTTATCCAGTACAGATGCTGTGTAGTGGCATCCTTAGCTTGCATTTACATTCCCTTACTATGACAAAGCAACACAGGGGGAAACTGATTAGACGGGGGTAATCAGGCAGCCCCTGGAGACTCTCTTGCCATCTGTCTGGCTCTTCTGCCTCCTAATACCCCAACCCCCCCTAGCCCTTTTCACATTTCAGGCAGATGTGACAGTGTAACTCCCGATGGGAGACAACAATGGCGCGTGTAACAGGTGCTCCCACCACCCCATGGCACATGAGAGGCAGGAGAGCTTTACACACTTTCATCTGGCCAGCGGCAGGCTGTCGCCACTGCGCCTTGAGCACACACGTGTCTCTGGGTCAGCCAGCAATCCGACACCTGTTGCGGTGCACGCCTTCTAAACACACAATCCCTCAACGCTATCATTCATCGCCCAACATATTGTGGGCAACATAAACCGAGCCATATCACTTCACTTGAGACAAAACATAAACAAGCAGGACCATATATAAATAAATACCGCAGCAAAGTTCACAATAAACAGCCATTATGGCGCATTAAAAGATACAGAGTCAGTCATTGTCTGCTGGGGTGATTGAAATTCTTTGCTTGGGAACCACATTAGCTAAAGTAGTCAAACATACAATCTGTAAAAATATAAATACTTAACAGTAAATTTGTATTGTCAACAGCTTGACGTTTCATGAGTCAAGGGTGAGATATGCACCAACATCTGAATACAACAGACTGGAGGGATTCACACCAGACGTAGAAAGGACAGCCGTAGACACAGGAGGATCCGTAAATTAGGAGGTGGCTTCCTGGATATCTCCCAAGAGGCTCTAATTTGTCCCTCTATCATCCATTATCTGTGCTGTGGGGAGGGCTCTCAATCCAAGCACTGCAAAACCACAGGCCGCCCTTGGCTGAAATAGCACGCATAGGAGGCTTAAATTAGGGTGGGAGCTGAAATAGCCCTGTGGTCGCCGGCGGGGACGACGCGGAGCCCGTCACCAGAGCATCACTCTCAGGTTAGAACCACAATTAGAGTAGTTTTTGGGAGGAATGTCACAAAGCAACCAGAAATTATCCCTCCAGTCTCTTTCACCATTTTTTTCCCCCAAATCTGATACATCTCTCAAGAAAAAGGCCATGATTTGTTGCAACTCCATGTTGCTGTGCCTTTTTGACATGGAGGCACAGTGTTTGTCATCTACTGTAGCTCGTTTAAGTCACAGCTAATGTGATTAACAACACTTGAAAGTTCACATAAAACCGTGGCTTAAAGTTGAATGAATATTCTGTCATCATTTACTCACCCTCATGCTTTTCGAACCTGTATGAAAAAAGTCTGAATGCTTTTTTTTGTCCATACAATGAAACTCAATGATTTCCCCTGGTGGATATGATCTTCCCAATCCTACCCGGATAGCCGAATCTCTCGCAGTTTTCAAGAAATGAAAAGCACTTAACTGCATTCTGCCGACGCTGATTCTTATTTAAAAACAAGTCTATTTTTCTTCTATGCATTCACTCTTTCATAAATGTTGTAGCCTGCACAGTTTTGGACATTGTTTGAAACTTGGTATAGGCCTTAGTCAGGATAGACACCATATTGAATTTTATGAAAACAAGGCTGTGGGGGATAGACTTGCATTCTTTACAATGGCATGCACTGTATAAAGGTCCTAGATCACATAATTCTCACAACATTCAAAACTGCTTTATGGAGTTTTTGTCTACTGGAAGTTTTCTTTTTTTGAAATGTCAGAATGAACAATTGGTTATGTTGTTAAAAACAGTTCAATCCACTGAACACACTGTACTTTTATCCTTCCACAGCTACCCTGACTAAGGTCTATTGTTAGCACTTCTCGTGATGTGAATGTGTGGTCAACATTAGACAAATTTTGCAGGCAATATTTGTAGCAATGAATGAAGCACAGCTCAAATAGGCCTTGTTTACACCTAGTCGATCGGATCACAAGTGGACAACGCTAGATACAGGTGTAAACGGTTTGAGCTTGTCCACTTTTGACCACTTCCAGAGGTAGTCAAAAACGCATTTGACAGGATTGCTTTCGTAATGAGTAAACATTATGGGAAGCGCGCTAGCCAGACGGAATTTAAACCTTGTCGGTGAACCTTGAAGATGAAAAATGCACCAAGCACAATGTTCTCTCAGCATTCCTGATTTCTAACACACACTCTTGTGTCTTGTGTCTGTCAGAGCACAAACGAAAGCTGCTGCTCTCTGTATGTTTTCCCATCGTCTCCTGACGCGTTCATATGTAAATTGCTTGAGCTTATTTCGTCCAGTAGATCGAAAGATCTGAAGTCCATACATTTACCCACCCATAGACCCTCCCATCAAAGAAATCTGGACAGAAGTGGTTGAAAGTGGACAAAAGAGACGGATTAAAACACCAGGTGTAAACAGGAATGCATCTCCCTCGTCTACTTGTGATCTGATCGACTAAAACGTGGCGAATCCCATTGCGAAATCTAAGGAAACCCTTCGCCATCACATACAATTCCAGATCATTGTGATTCACATTAAAATGACTGGATTTGAAAAATCATGTGAACAACTGTGACTGCATCTTTACTCCCTCACTTTTGGGGGCACAGAAAAGGTTTGGACCTAGTAATCGAACTAAATGTTAAATGGGCAAGTCTTTTTTTGCTATGTTACAAAATAACAAGCATGACCACAGTTGTTTTGTAAAAATACTCCAAACCAAGCCCAGTTAAAATGGGTGAGCGTGTGAGTGTAAAACACAGTTTTCAGAAAGGCAGAGGTGGCTCAAGTGACTCACCCTGAGCTGTTGCATTTCTGTGAAGGATTTGAATCTGACACAAACAGCTTGGCTTAGATATGCATCTACGTCTTCCAGAGAAAGCTGTCTCGCCTAGATCCAAGAGCAAACAGTGTTTTTAATTCAAGTATACACAACAAGCATCAAGTGTCACCACACACACATCTATACACAATGCAAGGGAATCGGCGTTGTCTGATAAGGGCTACACACAATAAACAGTGTTGAAGAGACACCAGTGAACTCTTTTGACATGCAATGAGTCCAAACATCATTAATAAATAAAGGCTAACAGAGCGTATGTGGTGCGAATGGACCCGAACAAAGCCATTTGTTTACATTCAAGCGAAAACCTCAGTGGTCCATGGCATCGACGATGAAAAGTTAAACACACCTGAATGGCAATGTAGGTTACAAGACAAAT
This sequence comes from Rhinogobio ventralis, assembly GCA_039654625.1. Classification (NCBI taxonomy): domain Eukaryota; kingdom Metazoa; phylum Chordata; class Actinopteri; order Cypriniformes; family Gobionidae; genus Rhinogobio; species Rhinogobio ventralis. Next base: position 6,430,490 of record CM077204.1, read on the forward strand.
CACAGCAATCAAAGGGCTGTCAAACTGCTTCAGCTCTTCAGTAAACTCATACAGGTCAAAGACATCCAGGAGTGTTGATGCTTGGACTGTTTTCACCTCTGGGTCTGTCCTAAACCACAGAGCCATCAGATCAGGGGGCCCTTCTGTTGATCAAAAATTCACCACAAATTTAACTTGTGGGGTTGGCGTGTATGTGAGTAAATTAATGATATAACAGTTCTAAAAGGGTTCCTATTTATTTTGGCTATGATTATTTCAATCATTTGTGGTTGCTGAAAAATGATTGCACTCACAAATCTAGCTGATGGATATTAGCTGAGCATAACTAGAAAACTTTATTTTCAAGAAATGTCTCTTGCTGCACCCGAAATAGCATGCTATAAGTAGGTACTACATTTGGTTTGAAACTTAACCGTTAAAAATGGATGTTCTACATAGTATGAATGTGTGTATTATAGGGGTGGGCGATCTGATGTATTCATATCATTATCGATCTTGAAGACGTCCACAATCTACTTTTCATGCAAATCATAGAGATTGTTTATCTTTTATGTTGTCGTCGTGTTTCAGGTACACACCTAAACAGTCAAAAATACACAAAAATATGTCAAAATGTCCCTCTTGGCAAGTATTTACATACAGACAGTCAGTTACGACTTAAAGGGTTAGTTCACCCATAAATGAAAATTAGCCCACGATTTACTCACCCTCAAGCCATCCTAGGTGTATATGACATTCTTCTTTCAGACGAATACAATCAAAGTTATATTAAAAAACGTCCTGGCTCTTCCAAGCTTTATAATGGGAGTGAATGGGAGCCCAAAATTTGAAGCCCAAAAAAGTGCATCCATCCATTATAAAAGTAATCCACACGACTCCGGGGGGTTAATAAAGGCCTTCTGAAGCGAAGCCATGAGTAGGTGTAAGAAAAATGTCTATATTTAACACACTATAAAGTAAAATATCAGAACGCCTTCCAGAGGTGTAAAGACTAATAAAATATTCTACTCAAGTAAAAGTACTATTACTTCAATTAAATTTTACTTTTTTTAATTTATCAATTAAATTACCGGTCTACTCAAGTAAAAGTAAAAATTAGTTCATTAAAAATGTACTCAGAAGTAACTCAGTAAAAGTTACTTTTTTTAAACAGCGGGGTGAGGGACACTCCCGTGTAGGGTTGTAATAGAATGAAATTTTCACGATATGATAACCATCTCAGAAAACCTCAGAGTTTCACAGCATCACGGTATTAAACAATTATTTAATAAATAAACTCTATTATTAAATTATGGTTATTATTATCATCAGTTAAACTTTTTGGTTGAACAAATGCTTTATTATAACAAACTTAAAAACCATTTGTTTGTTTTGTTTATTAAAAATGTAATAAAACATGTCTAATCAACTAAATTCAATAAATGATTATAAAAGTTTTCTTTTTATGATTTTATACAAATATATTATCAAAAAACGGTGGTAATCAAATAAAACGTAACAAACTTTTATCCTTTTATTTTTTGGCAAAGTTCTGCAAAACAGATATTTACTAAATTAAACCATGGATTAAAAATATATTCTTAAATAATATTTAAATTATGTATTATTATTATTATTGTCATTATTATTTTGACAAGTACATTCTATTGTATGCCTAATAGTAATATATTTTTGTCATAATTTCTTCTAGTTAAACCAAACTTTTATTTTGACGGGTTGTAGTGAAGACCGGCTTCAGAGTGTATTTGACACTGGTTTTTATTCAAATAAAATGAGGAACATGCTCATTAGTTCTATCAGATCAGCTCTGGAAATTGTTATGTGTTCATGTCCAAATATGGTTTGTGAGACGTTAAAAACACCATGAGCATCACGCCTACTTGAGTATGTAGTAGATGAAACGGCGCTGCTCATTCACACAGAGACAGAACAGATCATATATTTATATAGCAGTGTTTTGCGCTTTAATATTCACAGACCATGTCATGATTTGATTTATTGTACAGCTCTACTTTCGATTTATTCATTCATCCATCAGTTTGTGTGTTTTACGTGACATCTGCGTTATACTGTAAATTCAATTTTCTTTACTGGATTCCGGGATTCCCTCTGCCTCACAGAAATCGTTCGGCCTTAAGTTATAAACGTACCTTTATCTGCACAGAGGGATGGTGTTCTCGAACATGTGTGTTTCCTCCTTTTGCAGCCACTTTGCATCCACATTTTTTGCTAATTGGATATCCTCCAGGACAACCACACGTAAATTTTTTTCCTATATCCAAAGTATTTCCATACTAGCCAGGGGTTCACGACAGCGTTTCGCTTTCAACTGGGTCTGCATCACTGACGTCTGTCTTGTCTTTCTCCATCTTTTTGTGAATTTTGCACGTTTGTTCTCTGGCCCTTCAATTCAATGCAGTCGTTTCCGGAGTGCGATTTCCCCCCCTTTGTATTATTTCTTTACTACTTTTTTTTTTACTCAGTAACGGATATGGTTTAAATTGTAGCGAAGTACACTTTATTAACCCCCCGGAGCCGTGTGGAGTACGTTTATGATGGATGGATGCAAGAAATCAGATGCGTGTCATTATATTAGATCCATGCATTCGGTCTTAAAGCCCAATGCAAATCCTTCTGCTGTCTCTGTCATTAATGTTAAACAAGACAAAGACAAAATCACTCACTGCTCCTGACTGAATAACTTTAGTAGCTTTAATAAAAATCAATGTATATTTAATTCATACAGTGAAGACTATGCAGTGTTTTAAAGTTTAACTCCAGGTTTAATGACTATTTTGACAACTGGTTGTTTAATGCAATACTGTGTTTTAAATTGTGTTTTAAAGTCCATAGGCTGGATATTCTTGATAATAGATCTCAAAAAGGTTTTGTTTGTTATAAGATCGTGATATGAAATTTTGGAAAGATCGCCCAATTTTGTTTTTTCAAATTGACGTACTACATTTGCCATGTTGTCATTAGCCCCTTTCACACAGCAATGCAGGTCAATTACTGTAAAATTACCAGAATGACTGTACCGGTAAATACAAAAATATGCTGTTCACACAAACAATGGCGTTCTGGCTTTTTACCAGTAAGAGACTGTTCACACATCAGCTCCAAAATACCGGTAAATTCTGTGATGTCAGTCATCGGAAGTGATCTTTAAACGTTGCGCCGTTGTCTTCATTTGCCCGCATGAGAAGAAGCGCTTTAGTTTCACTATCTGTTCAATTTAACAAAAAAATTTCACGTCTGAAAGACAGGCATAACGAATGATCAAATAGAACGTTTTTGCTCCTTAAAACACGAGGCGAGCATAATAGTATTAAACCACAGAACCGCAACGCTGATGAAGGGAAGAGATGTTTGAAAAAGCAACGGTCAAAGATCATTTAGCGCATATTTACATAGAAAAAAAGCTTACTGTAAACAGCACAGAGTAATCACGTCATCTCCATAAGAACTTTAACTGGCCCAAAGCAGACTTACGTCAGCACGTTCTGACTTCGTACATGCTCATACCGGTAATCTTCATTCTGCGTTCACACACAGCATCATACAGGTAATTTACTGGTAATGTTACAACTTCCCTCACTGGTAAATTGCAGATTTACAACTGATTTACCGGTATTTTTGAGAAGGTCCTGTTCACACATGATCTCTTACCGGTAATTTACCAGTAAAGACTGTATGTGTGAAAAGGGCTGTTGTCACATGACCTACAGCGCCAGTTGCACCGCTTCACTTCCATTCACCACTCCTCTCCCGTAGCCTTATGGGAGAGTAAAGTGTCTGCCTAACGCACACTTCAGAATCTCGCCGGAATTCCGGGTACTTTTCTCCTGTTTTATGAACACTATGAATTCGGACATCCTACTCTGCTAACATACTGTTTTTCGCCTGCTATATAGTATGGAAGTAGGCATATTTAGATGCAGTATCTGTCTTTTTTGCAGGCTTAGAAATGAATTTAAAAATGCCCTAATTTTCGCAGGTTGGGAGCCCTGTAATGCAGTGCTGAAATTGCAGCAAAATTTTCTTTTCATCACATTTTGCTGTGTTGTGTAATCACTGATACAAGGAAACACAAAAGAGCAAACAAAGACAATTATGTACACTAACAACAGAATATAGATCTCTTGAGATTATCACAAGATTACTTAGCAGCATGAGATAAGGTGATGCTTAGCATGTGAGACAAAGTCCAAGGATCTTTGCAGTACTCTAACCCCTGGTTTCACAGACTAGGCTTAAGTCTAGTCCCAAACTAAAATGCATGTTTGAGTTGTCTTAACCAAAAGCAACTTGCACTGACATATCTTAAAATATGTCAGTGCCATTGTTTTATCTCAAGATGCACACCAGTAATGATTTTTTCTAAGGCACGTCCTAAACCTGGCCTAATCTAAACGCTGTGAAACCGGGCCTACGTGAGGTACTTCATTACAACGAGCAAATATGTGAAACACAACTACTGAATTATGTACTTGTATAGTTGAGGGGTTTTGGAGTGACTCTGGTAGGCTCCTTAAGTGGATTTCCTGGGAAGACGAACCATTCCTTGACTGACACAGTATGACCGAAACAATCTATAAAAGAGAGAGAAAAGTTAGCGTAAATTGAGAACAAAAATAATGCAAGAAAAAAAAACATCTTGAAAGCATCTTAGTCCATTAAAAGTAGCACACAAAGGAAATTTGTGCAATCAGCTTGTATGTTATGAAATAATTTGACTGACAGAGCCTTTCCAAAATTACAGTGTAGTCCTCGCAGTTTGAAATCTGATATGTTTTGTCCCCTTTGGTCTGGCCCTTCTTTTCAGCAGCACATTCACCACATATTTGCCCACACCACAAATATTGGACAGACATGAGACTATTTCCAGAATCTTATAGAGCAATGAAGATTTATTTTCTGTAAACAACAGAGTAAGAGTACAACCTATATTTCTATACCTCAACAAAACGCCTAGATGTTAAGAAAGGAAAAACACAAATAATATTTCAATTACAATAATAATCATTTTTATCCCAAGAGCACTACATAAAAAACTTTAGTCCAACAAAGTCTAGATTTCCTCAAAATTATTTGAACAAAAAAATCTGCCATACTTTACTTCGCTTAGCTACATTTTTGAAAAACTTTTATTGAGCGTGTAAATTTTCCTATTAAATTTCCATGACTTCTAAATATTTTAACCTTTTCAAGCTTAGTAATCAAAATTGTAAAATTCCCTCATATTTCCAAGTTTTCCATGATGGTGGGAACCAGTTATTTTAGTATTATTTATATATTGAATTAGCTTTTATTTTTATATTTTCAGTTTTATTTTAATTATAGCTTATGTTTTTGTAATTTTGTTAAGTGATAAGTCATTTTTATTAGCCTTTTTTTAACTTTAGTACTTCAACTTATTTTATTTCAGTTAATTGTCAAGGCAACATATCTAATTTTCATCTAATATTTATATATTTACAAAATAATTTATCAAAACTATTTTTATAGTTTTGGTTTTAATTAACAACAAACATTTGTGGGGCAATTTGTAATGTTTTTTCGCAGGACGCTTTGTTTATACTGGAGAAATTAGGCATTTGTCAATACCAGGTACGCAAAGTTTGGACTTGGGTCCTTGATGGTTTGGACGTGGCAAGTTGGACTCAGGAGTACAAACTCCCAAGGACAAGAGGACAAAAGTCCGGTAATTCTGCAAATGGAACAGCAGCGTACTTGGTAATGTCACTCGCCTTGCTACTCCGGTTATACTCACTGTATATTAATATATTATACTAATATATTAATATAATAAAACGAAATATGATATAAAACACCACCCTGCCTCTTTTCGTTTTCATTTAAAAAAATATGAAACATAATGTGGCTCTGTACTCTGATTATCTTCGCTGTATGTATAAAGATTTAAACGGGAATGTGTCTCCCTCGTCTACTCATGATCTGATTGAACAAAACGCATCTTAATACCAGGTGTAAACAGGGCCATAGATTCATGAAACCAAAGATCACCCATTATACACAAGATGAATTATATCTCATGTTTAACCAACACAGAGACATCAGAGCCAGCGGCAAACTTCAGAAGGACTAGCCACGGTAAGGCTGTTTCACGCGGGGTTAAAGAGCACTGAGCGCCCAGTGATCGTCTGGATCTCACAACTCTAAAAAACGTCAGATCAAATTATCAAATAGGCACTATCTTCATAAATTAACCACAGATTTGAGCTTTAAACAACTACATTCTCGCATGAAAACTCTTAAAACTACATTTTGTGACACGATAGCAGTAGTATTTTTTAAATTGACGAATTGACGAATTATGCAGGTTTTCTCCTAGGCCATTGACGCTTGCTGGTTGGTGCGAGATGCATTCTGGGATACCTGGCTGTCTCAAGTTCACACAAGTCACCTCCCGATGTTATCTTTGATAACAGGGGCGGAGCAAGGATACTTGTTAAATGTGTGTATGTCAGTGACAGTACCGCCGGTCGCTATACACGGAGTACGCGTGATCGTGAATTCAATAGCATACTGAAAGTCGGCCATTATGCCCGCAAATTAGAATTACCCAACTATATAATTGCAAGAGAACCCAAAACCATTTCAATATATTTTTTCCTCCCATCTCATATTTTTTGCCATCACCATGTGCCTTTAGGGGCTCTGTACAATCTATTATTTATTTTCTGAACATAGTATTCGGCTTCAGGGACATCCCTGGTAGCAATCAAGAAGTCCTCTTCACAGTTACATACAACATCACAGAAAAACAACATAAAACACTACATTTTCCATTAATTCTATGTAAACACAGAGACGAAACACACCTGGCTGCACTGGCAGTAACAGGCCATAGATTCGTTCTCGGACGGGCAGATATAAGATTGCCTGCGGTGGTAACTCGACCTCATCCTCATCTTCCAATGTGTTACTGCACTCAACGACTCCATCATATAACACATTATAGATCAGGAAACACTCTGCCCGCATGTGCTTCTCTATCGCCGCCTGCAACATGGAAACACTTAGTAAGAATAGAAACAAAGCCATGTTACTTCTAGTGGATCTGGTGTGTTTGTTCAATACAGAGGGATCCAAAAGTCTGAGTGAAATACAATTTTGAATACAAGTAGTATTATTAGAATTCAAAAAAAAAATTAGAAAAAAAATCTAAACATTAAAGGCGACCTATTATGCAAAATTCACTTTTACAAGGTGTTTGAACATAAATGTGTGTTGGCAGTCTGTGTACACAACCACCGTATAATGGTAAAAATCCACCCATTCCTCTTTTTTAATCCCCATAAATCATAAGCAGTGTCTCAGAATAAGCCATTTGCAGTTTAAGGCCCCGCCCACGACTGCTGACAGACTTTGCCCTATTAGCATAAACTCCACCCTGAGTGAGCTGTACACAGTCCGCCATGTTTATCTCCTCGCCAAAGCATTTAACAGCAGCATTCAAGAAATGTATTCTTATTAAAGCTACTAACGTTATTCAATCAAGAGAAGCGAGTTATTTTCTTTATTTTTGCTGTTTGATTGATATTAACAGCATAGCAGTAGATACTGTATATTACACTGCTGTCACTTTAATACGCAGATCTAATATACACATGCAATTTCTTTACTTGCTGTTTATGTTCTCAGACATAACCAACTGTTTATGTGAACTTTGTGTGTTTTTGACATAACCTTGTGTGTATTTGACAGTTTAAGTGCAATAAGACGTGAATGAGAACTTATTCTGATACTCACGGGACGCTCCGTCTGACATCCAGCTTTCTGATTCGGGTGTGTGCGCTCAGGAAACCATATATCAGAAGTTTAGACTGATATGGTTTTAAAACGCATGCAGATAATAAACTTTCATGATGATGAAGATCTGCAATGTCACATGAGCGTGACTGCGATAGATGATAAACAAAACCAAACAGATGTTTTAGTTTTTGGCAGAGTATCTGAGGCAACAGCTGTAGAGGCTCCGCCCTCTTCTGGATAGGGGGGAGGAGCAGCAGCTCATTTGCATTTAAAGATACATGCACGAAAAAAATGGGCATTTACAACATGGTAAAATAAATGACCTGTGGGGTATTTTGAGCTAAAACTTCATCATTCTGGTGTACAAATACGTCTTGTAAAAAGGGGCATAATAGGTCTTCTTTAACAAAAGAAATGATAAAACTTTGTTTATTGCATGTTTAAATTAGATTTTGAATCCCATATTCTCAATATGGTCTCAAACATCTCAAACTGTGCATTTTTCCTTCTTACCTGTAATATTTCAGCGGGTACATACTTTTCCATCGAACGCACAGACTCAGGAAAGGGATGGCTGCACTTCAGCCAAGGGGACGTCTGCCCTGGAAGCAAATATATGCGTATTCCTTTTTCTAAAGCTTCTTCCTCTGCTTTAACTAACGGCAGTGAGGAAACACCAAATGTTTCCTCACTGCTGGGATGATGTACAGTAATGAACTCTGCAACAGCGTAGACCTTCTCTCCCTGAACTTGCTTGTGTTTCTTTCGATATGACGCCAAAGCACTGTTGCGAAGACGTTGCATTTGCTGCTCTGGCACTATGTCATTACCCAACAGACAGGACAAGAGAGGAAGGTCAGTCACATGCAGCTTCAAAACTTGGCATAACCTTTCTCTGGAGAAACGCACTGTTGTCATATCGTTTAAATTGAGTTTACTGATGGACAAGTATGGCACCGTGTTGTAGATAACAAAGTCTGTATCTTGACCAAGGATGCCCATGCAGTTGTGAGACAAAGCATAGTCGGAAATCTCATAATCTCCTTCTCGGACCGAGCATCTTGTTTCTTGGCCAAGGCTTTTGAGGGCGAATCTGGAGAAGGTTGCGAGTCCAGAGGGAAGGCAGAAAAGGTCTCTGCTGTTTGGCTGCTGACCATAAGTTTTAATGTGCTGAAATATTCTTGCAATGTCTTGGTTGACTCTCAGACGCCTCTTCACCCATTCGGCCCGCTTTTGTTCCTCGACTGTTCCATCGAAGAAAAAGACTAGGCGTATGCCTGCAGCCATGAATGCATCGACAAATTCTTGAAGGATATGCATATACTCTTGCCACTGACCGCCATGGACCCAAGCTTGACAGCGGTACCAGTACCTTAAACAGCCCATTCCGTCCACTACCAGTGTGGCGGCGCTGTCTGGATGGGCTGTGACATGATTCAATGCCATCTGTTTGAGGTCCACTGGCACACAAGTGTCTGGGCAACATGTCTCCATAAAGTACTGCAATCCCTTCACACCCATGTTCAGCTGCGTAAAAAGGTCGTCTGCAAGTTCATCCGCCTAAAATGAAACATAAAAGTGTGTATATTCACATTACTGCACCCTTTCGAAAAGATTTTTAAATAGTAAAGAAAATTTTTAAAAATCTCTTTTTTTAAAAACTCATTTGAAGTAGTTCCTATTAGTACTACAAAATTAACACATGATTTGTTTATTTTATCAACACAAGCTTTTTGGTCTGACTAGAGACTATTAAGTATGCTTAAATCAGTTTGAAACCATCATGTAGTCTCAAACCGTTCTTTAATTTAAGGGAATGCTTGATTTTCCTATACATACTGACAATACATTATATGCTCCTGTTATGTCCCATGACTCATAAATCCGTAAACTGCGGACAGTTTCGGTTTATCTTTCTTAGTAGGGATTCTTATTTATTCCTCACTCATTATAATCATTTAGCCTCCTGAGAAACATCAGGTCATTTGAATGAAACCCTTTACTGATACCACCAGTGTGTGTGTGTGTGTGTGTGTGTGTGAATGTTGTGAATTTCACCATTAAAGCTGCGTCGTTGACAATATGGATATGGACCACTAGTATCTTTTATCACTTAATGTCACAGATATTTAACCCAATGATGCTAAAGAAACAAAAGCTGACTCACTATTCGTTGGTGCGTCACGCATAATATGGCCAGAATCTAGAGTTAGTTCTCTTGCGAACGGCTGCAACATGAGCTGAAGCGGTTGGAGTGTTTACAATGTTGCGCTCACTTCCGGTTCCGCCGCGCCGATCTCAGTAGCCAATCAGCACATTACTTTATAATGATTCTGAATAAAAAAGAAGACCATGCACAGCTAAAACATCGATTAGAAATGATGTATGCCTCACTGAAAAGTCTGGTCAGTAACAGATTTGACAAAATACCTCTTCATTGAGATAAAAGTGGTTTAGAGAACCGTGTTTGTTAAGTTATTCTATTTATTATGTAAACACTTATTATTATATGAAACACTGTAGGGTAACATGGGGGAAGATGCCCCCCTTAAAAACAATGAGCATTTACTTTTAAATTGTAACATATTTAGATATAAATTTAGCATGTGCAGGACGCATCAAATGTGTTATTATATATATATAGGAAATAAAAAGGAATTAACATTTGCAAATTTAGTTGTTATAGAGTTTAGTTGTTATTGCATATGAATATGTAATTGCCATATTTTAATCGAAGATATGTCATAATAGAAACACTATGAATGCAAATTGAATTATTTCAATCAACTTACCTATAGGTTTTAATGAAAACAGAGATGTCTGAAATGTGCATCTAATTCATGAAAATAGTAAATAATAAACACATTAATTACAATAATTATTAGATTTAAAAAATAATAACGCTAGTAACAATTGTGTGTGTGTGTGTGGGGGGGGGGGTCTAATTTTATCTTTTTACTTCAAAATAAAAGCTATAACTTTTACTCCACAAATCCATTGTTAACAAATACACACAAAATATTTGATATTCAGCACAATACAATGTCATAGAAGATCACAATTTTCCAGAGACACAAAATTAGATCAGTTGACCTCATCAGTTTCGATCGACTAAATCTCACAAATGTTGATATTCAGATTAAATGACCAAATTTAAAATAGTGTAGCCATTCATCAAAAGTGCTGAGATGAGATTTTGTGTCATCTATATATGGTCAAAATTACCCCAATTTACCCCAGTTCATCTTACCCTGACTTACCCTACCGTATCTCTCCTCGTATGTAGTAGGCATTTTTTCTGTATGTTTTGCAAAATACATATTTTAAATAAAAAAAATATGTGAGCAACGAATGAACAGACACTATCCAAAATTAGGAATAAGGATTAAAAAACATGTAAAACTTAGCACTAAATTTGGACAGCAGGCCTATCTAATATAAGTCAATCCTTATTTGTAGGAGTTTCATAAACTAATAGACAGTGTTGGGGAAAGTTACTTTGAAAAGTAATGTATTTCAATATTGCATTACTCCCGTAAAAAGTAACTAATTGTGTTACTTAGTTACTTTTTAAGAAAAGTAATGCGTTACGCCTACATGCGTTACTTTTTCTCACCTGGGCGGGGTATTTTGTTTGTTTGTTTGTTTTAATAACAACAAAAAAGTTCTATTTTTGGGCAAATGTAAATGCCCTTTCACATCAAAATTTAAATAAGGCTGAAGGAAATGCAAATTCCCACGTACATTACAAACAAACAAACTTTTTGCTTCCATTCTGGATTGCAGAAGAATAGGATGCAGGAGAAGAAAGTTTAACAGTTACTTCATCAATAAAAATAAAAAAATCTAAAGTCATTTTTGCTTATGGTTTAACTGAATCATCAAAGGTCAGAAGCATGTGCACTGGTCAATAAAGTGAGATCAAATGTATAAAAAAAAAGTTAAATGCATGAATATATTTGTTTTAACACATTTAATTATTGGAGGTTTGTGTAGTATTCTGAATTTAGTTTATTTTGAGGAATACTCTTTTTTGTGCAAGTGAGATCAGCAAATGCACGCTCACATTTAGTCTAGAACTACAATAACCATCATATTCACGCACAACCTCTGCACTTACTCATGATTTCTCTCAACATGGGGACAAGAGAGCTGTCAGTCAATAAATGGGAAAATAAAGTAACTTGCGTTACTTATTTAAAAAAAGTAATTCCGATATTATGGTGTAAATTTAAAAGTGATGCGTTACTTTACTAGTTACTTGAAAAAAGTAATCTGATTACGTAACTCAAGTTACTTGTAATGCGTTACCCCCAACACTGCTAATAGAGAGTAAAAACTGTAAAATGTATTTATGTTTTTTTTTTTCTTTTCTCCACGCTTCAGCTATTTATGCAGTCAATTACACCTGCATAATAGAAATAACAGATGTGTTGCAAACAGTTGGCAGACGCAGGAATTCAATGTGGCCTACATGAGCAGCACAAGTTTTTCTGCTTCGGGTGAACTATTGATTTTTCTTCCTCTTTGAACCAAAGTTTCTCACATAAACAAAACCACCCCAGGGAAAGGGGCAGATGTTCCCTAAAGGACGGTGGCACGCGACAGTCCTCAAGCCTGTTGAAGAATTCTCTCTCTCTCTCTCTCTCAAATCTCAAAATAGAATTTGATTCAAGCCATTTCCAAAAAAAGTAACTTCCTAGACCGGATGCAGTTGATTCAATGTGCGTTTTATTGTTTCTTCTTGCTTTTTTCATAATGAGCGCGCCACCCGAGCCACGCGACACATCCTTTGTTATTGTAATCAGCGCAAGCCCTTGCTGCGTCATGATGGGGGGATCTGCTATTTGTATTGTCCTTTTCCTGAACACAAAATAAGGTTAAAACGTATTCACATGCATGATGCCACCACACTTTCATACTGGAACGCGCCGTCTCATTCAGAAAAGAAAAAGCTCAGAGAAACATTTGCGCTCTGCTTAATTGGACGGATTCACTCTCCCACAAGCCGTTACTGCCCATGTTCCCACGGCCACTTACTGCAGCTTCCCTAACCATATGGCCCAGCAGAGGCATTCATGTACTTTAGCATGCTTCCAGTCTCGTTTGGACGAAGCCCGCGTGCGCGCCCCGTCCTGAGGGGCAGTAGAAACATGCAGTTGTGATGTGAAAAAACGCCATTTGGTTGGGAGCAGATGGTTGGCTTGGGGGGCTGTCCGCGTCTTCAGAGAGAGTCCCCGAGGGCTCCTCTTGTATTCAGAATCAATGAAAATTAAAGCGCAGAGAAAGATGAAGAGTCAGAGCTCGAGTCCCGGCTTTGTTTGTCGCGGCTACTGGTGGGCAGGAGTTAAAGTACAACAGCCCCCTATAGAAACACTTAAGTTAAACAGTCTCCCCATAGTCCACCTTCAGAAAAGAGGAGGAATGCGAGAAAGGAGCTTTCTGCTTGATTTAACCAGGACAGAATCGCGTGGCATAAATTATGCTTGAAAAGAATAAGCGAAGTGGGCATAAATCTGAGGGTTTTCAACATGCTTTTCAGTGACGCTTTGCTGGGCTAATCGGGAAATGTGTGCAACGTCAGGCCGAAGAATAGTGTGATGATAGCTGGGCGACACGGTTCCGCTCTTATTTACGGCCAGCGGTTCAATAACTAGCTCCGGAGTGTGTTGCTATGACACCTGTCGCACGATAACATCCCAGCGCATTCGCCTAAACAATAATGCATACTTATACAGCAGGACTGAATATGCATTCTTTTCATCATATCAACTTATCTGGCTCCCTACAACGCGTAACTGTGTCACCAATGCTCGTATTGTTGCATTCCTCTGGAGCTGAAACCCGCTTTTAATTAACGCGCTAATGAAGACCACCCTCACACACACACACACACACACGCGCTCACGAGACAGAGCGAAAAGAGCGCGATTCATTTAACAATATGAACGATTAAAAGAACACATCGGAAACTTCCTCGTCAAATTAAACGCAAAATAATTGATAAAACACCAAAACAACAGAAGCTGCTAGGTACTTTTGTCAGGGGTGACGTGTAGAGAGGGGAGCTCTTTCTCATTGTGAGGGGAGCAGGTGCTGTGTGAATTACCATACAGCTGAGAGCACACACAGAGAGAGAAAAACTTCTTCTCCTCTCACACAATAACAAAGTGCCTTAATGACAGCCACGCGAACGACACACACCAGTTCGGCGTTTACAATCCAGCTTAGAGATGGAAACTCTCAAAACTCAAACCACTGAAGTGAAGTGTTGTTTAAAAAGGTTCATAAGCATGTTCATTTTACATGACCTGATTATGCAAGGAGCTAAACTACTACGGCTTTTTTTTCCTTTCGAATTTCGAATTTTTAGAAATTAAAAAGAATTTTTCTTCATCTGAATGGAAGTCAAATGTCGCGGGTAAATTGGTTAACCGTAAAATGGCCTATATAAGCCTAAAACTAGATGAAAATTATTATTTTGTTATTATTAGAACATTTTACTAGCTCAAATATGTTTGTATGAACATTACAATGAACTAATTTAATCAAACTAAATAAATCTAAAAGGGGGGAAAAGTTAGCACATTAGTTTAATGACTAATATAAGAAGATCCACAGATCCACGGAGTTTTCAGTAGTAAGAAACACCACAATAAAGCCCGTCCCGTTATCAGGAATGCGACATTCCTGCAATGTGTGATGTAATTTGTGGTTTTAGGTCAGAGTGGGATGTACAGGATTCTCGAGGTTGCTTATTTTCCTGTATGTAAATTATTTTTCTCTCTCTCTCTCTCTCTCTCTCACACACACACACACACACACACACACACTCTCTCCCAGTGGCAAAGAGTTGCACATTTTACAGCTCAGTGACCATTTGCCGACTTTTTTTCTTTTCTTGGGGGGGGGGGGGGGGGGGGGGTGGTTGGGGATGGTGTGGATTGAAAAGTGTCCCTTTGTGACAACCAGAGCCAGATTGGGGAGTAGCTCATTGCATCTCATTACCCTAGCAGTCGCTGCCTGTATATAACCGGCTGCGGGAGGACTGGGACATTAAACACGCACAATCCAGCCAGTCTCTCTCACATGGAAACAAGAGTACGGGAGGAAAGTTTGGATCACTTCCACGCCAATTGTATTAACGGAAAATAAGCGAAACACACGTAGATAACCCTGTTCCTGGGGTATCTGCATTTTTTCCAGCTTCCTAAAGTGGACTGCAAACTTTTGACAACTTGGAGTATTCGCCTTCTGAGGGAATTTGTTTGTCCCCATTTTTGCGCATCGGGGTTTCCTCTTTATATTCGTATTTGGGATTTAATTGCTTGATTTATTTTTTTCAAGGGAGACTTTAATGGGCTTGCATGAGCAGATAAAGTGAACGCTACAGAGCATCAACCAGAGCTGCCTCCCACTGAGTGGAGAACTTCGAGGCTCAATGATTTATTGAGACACGGTCTCATACAATTGCCTGGCCCGTGGAAGCTTAACAACAAAGTCTCATCTTCACCATCTTCACCATGGGACGACTTATGATAGCGGCTTTGCTGTGTGTCGTGATAAGCCAGGTAATTAAAGTCAACATCTTATTTTAACTGTGAGCAATGATCTCACATTATGATGGAATTTTTTTAGTAATTGATTCTATTTCCATGTCTTTTCAGGGGTTTTGTTCAGGGGTTTTCGAGTTAAAGTTGCAGGAGTTTCTAAACAAGAAAGGGGTGACAGGCAACGCAAACTGCTGCAAAGGGACCGCGCCTGAGGCTCAGCAGTGTGAATGCAAAACCTTTTTTAGGATTTGCCTGAAACATTACCAAGCCAATGTATCTCCAGATCCTCCGTGCACCTACGGTGGCGCAGTTACCCCAGTGCTCGGATCAAACTCCTTCCAAGTTCCCGAGAGTTTTCCTGACAGCTCATTCACCAACCCCATTCAGTTCTCTTTTGGGTTCACATGGCCGGTGAGTAGTTTTTACATTATTGGCTATCTTGATAAATTTGTCCGTTTTGATGTGGTTTATAGCATATAATAATGGCTCCTAAGGACTCAGGATGTGGGTATTTAGACGCTTTAGCGGTGTTGGCGGGGTGGGAAAAGTCACATCCCCTGGGTTGAAATATAATTGTCAGCTCAGTGTGAAATTCCGAGACCTTTCATTTTACTGCAGTAAGCAAGTGTGAAATCGGGAAAATGAAGCTTGAATCCCCAGCGCGATCACACCTCAAGCCATTCACATCTTCCGTTATATGTAAATCAGCAGGGAAGTGTGGAGGAATGCGTTTCTTATATTAACACTTCTTTTCTATGCTTCAGGGAACCTTTTCGCTGATTATCGAAGCGCTACACACCGATTCCAACGATGATCTGTCCACAGGTAACGCGCGAAATGCATTTAACAGACGTTACGCTTTAATTCATCCTTGTGCGGCATTAATGTAACGCTAAAATTAAATCATCCACAGAAAACCCAGATCGTCTGATCAGTCGTATGACCACCCAGAGGCATCTGACCGTGGGCGAGGAATGGTCCCAGGATCTGCAGGTGGGTGGGAGGACAGAGCTGAAGTACTCGTACAGATTCGTTTGTGACGAGCATTACTACGGCGAGGGCTGCTCTGTCTTCTGCCGTCCCCGCGACGACACTTTCGGCCACTTCACCTGCGGAGAGCGCGGAGAAATCATCTGCAACTCCGGCTGGAAAGGACATTACTGCACAGAGCGTAAGTACGATATTCATCACCTGCGTTTTGTGTTTGAAAGTTTTTAGTGCGCATGTTTCGGCATTTCGCGAGAAAAACAACAACAAACTTCGTCGCCATGGTTGCAACAGGCGTTTGTGTGATTCAAATGAGGGACGTTGGCCAAATAATGGCACGCGTGCCATAGATTAAATGTAACGCCTGATTGGTTACTTGGCAGAGCGCTCGGCGCTGATTGGCTCAGAGCGGTGAGGTATTGTTGGAAGGGGGCAGCTGCAGAGTGAAGGTAGACAATAGAGCAGCTGTCCTGCACTGGCACCATGCACACCAGCTGTCCACCCTTATCTGCGCCGACTCTGGGACATTATGGGGAGGGGGTTGGATGAACAGAGTGAAAAAGGGGACTTCTGACCCACAGTTAGAGAAAAAAGGGGCTTTTGTTTAGGGAGCTTTTGTATGAGTGCAACTGTGTTAACCAGAGTGTCCTTCCAATGGTAGTGAGGAGAACTTTTTTCGTTTTTTGTTGAGCAGCTTGGTAAAACTGTGCCAGAATAATAATAATGTCAGAAAGGAACTGGTAATAACAAATACATATTTCTCTTTATAGCAATCTGTCTTCCGGGATGCGATGAAGACCATGGGTTTTGCGACAAACCCGGTGAATGCAAGTAAGTGTGATGAACATTTTTAACACGCAACCTTCATTGCTGTGGAAGTTAGCAACATGCTAACCGGTCCTCTGTGGTGTTTTTAGATGCAGAGTGGGATTTAGTGGAAAATACTGTGACGACTGCATCCGCTATCCGGGCTGCTTGCATGGCACCTGCCAACAGCCATGGCAATGCAACTGCCAAGAGGGTTGGGGAGGCCTCTTCTGTAACCAAGGTGAGCCTTTTGACATTGTATACTGAGTAAGTTGTTGGTTTAGAGTTGTCCATTGACTCTGGATGCAGCAGAGACTAACCTACATGTTTTATTTTGTGTTGCAGATCTTAATTACTGCACACATCACAAACCGTGCCAGAATGGGGCCACTTGCACCAACACTGGCCAGGGAAGCTACACCTGCTCATGCAGACCTGGCTTCACTGGAGACAGCTGTGAGATTGAGGTCAACGAATGCTCTGGCAGCCCATGCAGAAACGGAGGAAGTTGCACTGTAAGTTTGAATAAATATATGAGTCATTTCATTCTCTGTTTATGTGTTGTAGGAGTTTTGTTCAGTGTCCTAACTTCTTTTCAATCGTTCCTTTGGATTTCACAGGATCTTGAAAACACCTACAGCTGCACATGTCCTCCTGGTTTCTATGGAAGAAACTGCGAGCTGAGCGCCACAACTTGCGCTGACGGCCCCTGCTTCAACAGTGGACGCTGCGCTGACAACCCTGATGGAGGATACTTCTGTCAGTGCCCGACGGGCTATGCTGGTTTCAACTGTGAAAAGAAGATTGATCACTGCAGCTCTAACCCTTGCTCGAATGGTACATTGACTGCTCCCATTCTAATCCCTGAAATGCAGATGAGGGGGTGTTTGAATCAATTGTCTCATGTTGTCTTACTTCTATTGCAGGTGCCCAATGTCTAGATCTTGTGGACTCCTATCTTTGTCAGTGTCCTGAGGGTTTCACTGGAACGCACTGTGAAGACAACATTGATGAGTGTGCCGACTATCCCTGTCAGAACGGCGGCACGTGCCAAGACGGACTCAACGACTACACATGCACCTGCCCACCTGGATACAACGGCAAAAACTGCACCTCTGCAGCCAACAAGTGTGTCCACAACCCGTGCCACAACGGTGCCACTTGTCACGAGAGGGACGGACGCTATGTGTGCGCCTGCATCCCTGGATACGGAGGGCGTAACTGTCAGTTCTTGCTCCCAGAGAACACACAGGGGCAAGCCGTTGTTGAGGGAACCGACAAAAGGTACGCCGAGGACGATGGTGCCTTTCCTTGGACGGCGGTTTGCGCTGGGATTATTTTAGTGCTTTTAGTCCTGATCGGCGGCACCGTCTTGGTCGTCTACATCCGTCTTAAGCTGCAGCAGAGGAGTCAGCAAGTCGATAGCCATAATGAGATCGAGACCATGAACAACCTGACTAACAACTGCAGCCGAGACAAGGACTTGTCCGTAAGTGTCATCGGAACAACACAATTAAAGAACATCAACAAGAAAGTGGACTTTCAGAGCGACGCCACAGGCGGAGAAAAAAACGGATTCAAATCTCGCTACTCTCTAGTGGATTACAATCTTGTTCATGAGCTAAAGCAGGAGGACTTGGGTAAAGAGGACTCTGAGAAGAGCGAAGCAACAAAATGCGAGGCTTTCGAGTCCGACTCAGAGGAGAAACACAGAAATCATTTAAAAAGGTAAATATTGTTGTGTGTGCATTTTGGTTACTACAGACAGGGTGTTGTTATTCAGTACTAAAGTCGATTCTTTTCATTTTCAGTGATTCTTCAGAGAGGAAACGTACAGAATCTTTGTGCAAAGACACAAAGTACCAGTCAGTCTTTGTTTTATCAGAGGAGAAGGATGAATGTATTATTGCAACCGAGGTAAGTCCAGAAGCTTTCTTTTGCTTGCAGTCATGAGATGTTAGTCTGCAAATTTGAATGCTAAACTTACTCTGTTTCTTCTTGTTCCAGGTGTAACGCCACAACGGAGCTGTAGCTCATCTTGTTCTACAGGAGGTTTTACTCCAGTAATGCTGCTCAAACCAGAGGGAAGGTTTCCTTCATGTGACTGCTGCTGTGAAACTTATGTTGAAGGTGATATTCAGAATGAGCTGGTTCTCAACTGAAGTAAACACAGTGACTGCAGGAAAGGACGTTGGGCCATACTGGCTCGGACTCTCAAAGTTTGTTTCCCAGGAACGTGCCAAGTGGACTCGCTGCACTTCCTGTAGGGACGGTTTTTACCTCATTGCACTATGATGGGTTGTATTTTTAATGTATTTAACACACATTTGAATCGAATACTGTGTATGCATATGCACTGACTGCAGTGTGTATCTGGAAGTTCTCTGATCATTTCATAGATCAGTAAAGGAAAAACACTGCCATCAAATATGTTTGTTACTGACTTGTTTTTTGAAAGCTTGTATTTCTTTTATTTAAATGTTATTTGTGATCGATGTGTTTGTGGTTTCTTTTTCCGTGTGTGTGAAGTTTGATGTAATTTAAAATCTTTTTTTCATTTTGCAAATTTGTCTATTGTAAATAAGGCACTTCGGGTCGATGTGACTTTTCTGATGTAAATGTATTTAAACACGCTGTCAAAACTTACAGGAATTGTTTTTATGACTGTTGCCCATGAAAAAAAAATCACCTTAATATTTTTCCAAATAAATCCTGTATGAAATATCACGAAATTGGTCAGATATTCCTGAGTTAATGAACTGTTTGCTATCAAAATCATTTTGTTAATTTTGCCAGATTTATGTGACAAATGTATCACGTTTTCCCTTTTAACCTCACTGAGTAAGACAAAGACACACCCGGTAAAGACAAATTACAGCCTCGATCTTGATGGCAGGATATTTTTGGGATGCAAGTGCTCTTTGACAAAAACATCAAAACCACTTGTTGCAAATGGTTTGGTTGAAGTTTCTGTTTGGTGGAACAAAGCTGTAGCCAAGCTCATTACGTGACTTATATAGAGCAAATGGAGACCAGAAACACTCCCTTAACATCTTAATATGAATTAAACAGGCAGTACTTACTTCTTGTTTTTGTTTTTTTTAACAATTCAAAACAATCTGCAAGCATAACTAGATATTAGGGTTAACTTAAGCTCACTTATTCCTTCTACTGATCCTTCTACTGGTGATATGACTTTTCATCCTTATGGTATTTAAGGAATGGCATTTTATGGGTATTCAGAGCATAAAAGCATTATATCTTATATGGATCATATAAATCAATTCGAACAATGTACTTTATGTAGCTGTCTGTAAAATGTTTGATATATATAGCTGGTGAATGAGAGTATGGACGGTATACAGTGGTCTAAAAGTTAATAATGATTGCTCATTATTTCAATATGGAAAGTAATTAATTACTAATATCTAATATTTCCTTTAGATCAATAACTGTACAAGTCAGCTTTGTAAAACTTGTAGAGTCTTTGGTTGTGGGTTCAGGGAGGATACAGTGAAAAGTATTCGCTGGTATTAGCCAACTGTTGGACAGTTGCTTTCACATACCACGCTAAGCTTTTAACTTAACTTTTTTCACTCGCACAATAGGATTTCGCTGAGTTGGAAAATATCAGGAGACAGGCCTAAAGCAGTTCTTTTGTTTCTTCATTCAGTGTAGGCCTGACGCATTGCGGCAAATATCTTCTGTTAGATCTTTTTCAGTTGTGTGTGTTTTCAACATTGTGTTTGGTGTGGGATTCATTTGCAAAATACTTATGCTATAATCTTATTTTAAAACAAAAAAAGAATATTCTTATTAGTCTCATCAGGCTCAGGGTGAAAATGTTTGCAAGTTGTGCTTAAGCATTACTCCAACATATGCGGTAAGCTCTAGTGTAAACCGTTGTTGCTGTTGTTCACAGCAGTACAATTACATATTTTGTTCCTCATTAGTTTATACTGTTCAATCAAGACCAAAAGATGATAATTTTTGCATTCCCATTTGCTCCAAAAGCAAAATATAGCGGTTTCTGAAAAAGGGAAAAAATATTAAGAGACTGATTACGGTGGTCAGAAGAGAGAAAGATTTCAAATTTGCAAACACTTTCTGAAATGTAATGCCAAGGTAATATAACACAAAGTATAAAAATGAAATGAAAAGATGTACAATGTTAATAACTGTGGAAATGCATCATCACAGTCTGTGAAAAAGGTCTATTGTGATCCAAATGTTGGTGTTATCCAGGTTGGTGTACTCTGATGAACTTATGAACAACATATAAAACATTGTGAACAGTATTTTGATCTTAATGATAAAATGTGAAGGTCTAGATGTGGTAAACACTCATAATGTCTTCTAACCAAGTGTTACAGTGAATAGCTTCACCCACAGTGAAATTTTATTGGTCCAGTATATTAACTCTTTCCCCAGCAGCATTTTTGAAAAAATAAAAAAAGTTGCCAGCCACTGCCAGCAAGTTTGATCATTTCCACAAAGATTTCATGTTCCCCAGATTTTTGATGTTGTATGAATATCTGAACATGCAATATATCAAAAGAAAGAACACTTATCAACACTTAAAGGAACACGCCGACTTTTTGGGACTTTAGCTTATTCACTGTAGTTAGATAAGTCCATGCATACCATTTTTATCTCCGTGCGTGCCATAACTCTGTCTGACGCACCCACCGCTAGCCTAGCTTAGCACAAAGACTGAAGATAACCGGCTCCATCTAGCCTACTGCTCAATAAGTGACAAAATAACGGCAACATTTTCCTATTTACATGTTGTGATGTGTATAGTTACATCGTGTACTAAGACCGACGGAAAATGAAAAGTTGCAATTTTCTAGACCAATATAGCTAGGAACTATACTCTCATTCCTGCGTAATAATCCAGGAACTTAGCTGCCGTACCATGGGTGCAGCAGGCGCAATGATATTACGCAGCACCTGAAAATAGTCCCCAGCACGCTCTCTGTGCAAGCAGGTTGTCACGTTGGTTATGTTGACGGAAGTTAGCCTATTTTCAGGCTCTGCATAATATCATTGCGCCGCTGCACCCATGGTACGGCAGCAAAGTTCCTTGATTATTATGCAGGAATGAGAGTATAGTCCCTAGCCATATCGGTCTAGAAAATTGCAACTTTTCATTTTCCGTCGGTCTTAGTACATGATGTAACTATACACATCACAACATGTAAATCGGAAAATGTTGGAGTTATTTTGTCATTTATTGAGCAGTAGACTAGCTGGAGACGTTTACCTCCAGTCTTTGTGCTAAGCTAGGCTAGCGGTGGGTGCGTCAGACAGAGTTATGGCACACACAGAGATAAAAATGGTATGTATGGACTTATCTAACTCTGGGGGATACAGTGAATAAGCTGAAGTCCCAAAAAGTCGGCGTGTTTCTTTAAATTGATTTTAAAAAAATCACATTTTTGTCAAAGACTACTACGTACATAAGCAATGCTTTTATTGTTTTTTTCTGCTTCTTTTTTTGTCTGTGTTTTGATCTGGAGTACTCTTTCAGAAGATGCGTAATAGTGCCCTCTACCACATAAAAGCGAAAACATGGGTTGCCTGGAAAATTCTGTCCATGGCGGGGAAAGAGTTAATACTGATTGTGGCACGTTATGCAGAATTAGGTAACACTTTATTTTACAGTGTCCTTATAACATGTAGTAACTATAGTAATAATTATAAACTATGCATAATTACACGCAGCTAACCTTAAACCAAACCCTTTTTAGTTAATTAATATTACTCAGTATTTTAAATGTATAATTAATGTAACAAAGACACCTTAAAATTAAGTGTAACCCAGAATTTTTGCTCTTAGTGAAGACAAAGTACTTTTCAATGTTTATTTATTTGTTGCCTTGTTTTTCTGTGTCAGGCTATATAATATGTTGTAGGCTTTCCATGTGCTGTTTAACTACAGAAGCTTTGTTCTGTTCAGGTTTTTATGTCTTTTATCTTCAGGACGCTACCATGACGGCACAAGACGTTTCATGGTGAAGTACATTTACATGACAAGAGAAGAATTTCAGCTGAGCTTGGTTGTTTAAGTGTTTCCACTTCACGGGCAGATCTCGTCACAGATTATAGCCCCTTTTTCTGTCGTATTGTCGCCGTCTTTCTTCTTTGTTCTGGGAAGCGATGAGTGATAGTAGTGTACGGCATGCCTCGGAATCGGCCTGTATGTGCAACCTTACTTCTGCTTGGCGTAGTCCCTATAAAGCTATTTTCTGCTGCCAATCCCTTCAATGGCAAGTTAAATTTTGACAGATTGTGGTGAGAGGGGAACACGAGCATCAGTAAAGGGATTTCGCCACAGCGATGACCCACCCTTTGTTCAGGCGTAGTGGTCACCTGTCAGTCCTCACAATGCAGAGCCGTCCCCTTTCAACTGTTGCAACCTGGGGCCTTAGATCTCATTTGCTTTGGTAGAGAAGCGATTCAGAGTCCCGCAAGGGAAGTTTCAGGGAACAAAACTGTTTCATCCAGGGCAATTGAGAGCAAACAAAAAGAAGTCAGTGGGTGGAAGAGCCGCCGTTATACACAGAATGTCAGTAAAACGGACCAATGTGACATCTGGGACTGGAGGAAAACTTTCATCCTCTACTTTCAACAGTAGTTATGTTTCCATTCAAAGAGGCAAATTAAACTTATGCACAATATTGGAATGTCGCATAAAACTTTTGCAAATATTCCATCCCATGTGTTCAAGAGAACAAAATTTTCACTTCCTGGGAAATTGGTGCAAAATATCTTTAATAAAAATGGAAGTTGCTGCAATCGGTGAAGCCACTGTGGTTCTTCATACATCATAAATGACGAAATGCAGTAAACACTGTCATGTTATCTTGGGTTCAGAGGTGGATGCTGGTGTTTGAAACACAATCATGTGAGACACTTCTAGGAGGTTATTATACCAAATCATTTTGATGACAGACTTTGGCTCAGGCATTTCAGTGTGGTCAAACCAACATTTGCTTTGTGATGTGATTGTCCGTGTCACAGTGTTGGTGGCTGTATTAACTCTTTCCCAGTCACTGACGGAAATTTCTGTCATTCATGAGACAACGCCATTGATGGAAATTTCTGGCTTTCCATGTTTTCACTGTTATACAGTAGGGGGCACTATGACACATCTTCTGAAAGCATACAGAACCTCCTGATCAAAACACAGGCGAAGAAGATGCAGAAACAAGCAATCTCTCATATGTAATCATATGCATATGTAAAATAATGCGATCATCAATTGAAAAGCATATAAATCAAAACTGCCTAATGTTACCGAATGAAATGTCGACCCAGGACAAGGTATAGGACTGTGAAGCTTTGGGGGTGTTGATGGACTCAATCTACTCCATCTATGTTTTGATCATCATTCTGAAACCAATCTGGATGTAGTCTTTGACAAAACAAGTTTTTCTCACCTTTTTGCTTAAAATGTAAACTTACCCACATTCAAGTGTTGAAAAAAAAGAATGCATTAAGCTAGAATAAAACATATCTTTTTGTTTAAAAGCAGGCTCTGTTCTTTCTTTTGATATATTGCATGTTCAGACAACAAAATATTCTGGGGGGCCATGAAAATGCAAAAATGCTTGCGCTGGCTGGCAACTTAAAAAAAAAAAACGCTGGCGGGGAAATAGTTAAGAGTGTGTCGATCGAGAATTCAACAAAACTGGCTTTAATAAACAAATCCAACTTGGAACATGCAGGAGATCTCAGGAAATAATACTTAACCACGTACAATATAAATGAACTGACAGAAATCAGGGTTTATTAACAGAACTAGAAACAGGTGTGGAACTAATGAGCAAACTGTAACAGGACAGAATAAAAATGAAACCAAACAAATCAAATGAAACAGAACCAAGCAGAATGAGACCTCCCAGAAGGTGCATCCTCGCACCGTTACGAGTCTAACTGAGGAGGGAGGGGGCTTAGGAGGAGGACAAGAGGCTGGCAAAGGAGGAGATGACGGTGGGAGGAGACAAGGGTAGGAGGAGCGAGGTGGGAACCCAGAGCATAGCCAAAGGACAGCCGGTGGGACTGAGGACCAAGGCGAAGCCGGAGAGAAGCCGGGGCTCAACGGAGTCAAGGGGGTATAGGAACGAGGTGCAGCTGAAGGCCTAGAAGTCCATGCTGCAGGCAGAGCGACAACTGACCAAGGTGTAGCCGGAGGGACGAGGGAGCCCAGTGGAGCTGTGAGGAAGACTGTCCCAGTTGGAGCCGAGGGAGGGAGGAACCAAGATAAAGCCGACTGGTCGACGGGCCGAAGTGGAGTGACAGGATCCCTTTGACAAGATTGACAGAACTCAGGGTTTAAATACATAAGGAATGGTAATTAACAGAATTAAAAACAAGTGTAGAACTAATGAGTAACTAACTAGCAAACAGAAGTCAGACAAAGCGTAACAGATAACAGAATGAAAATGAAACCTAACAAACCAAACAAAACAAAACAGAACAAAGCAGAATAAAACCGTTACAGAAACTCCCCCCTCCTGGAAGGTGCATACTCATGCTATAAAGAGTCCAACTGAGGAGGGAGCTGGCTTATGAGGAAGACAAGGGGCTGGGAAGAATAGACCACAGGAGGAGAGGATGGCGGGATGAGACAAAGGTAGGAGGAGCCAGGTGGGAACCCAGAGCATAGCCAAAGGACAGAGGCGAAGCAGGTGGGACTGAGGGCCAAGGCGAAGCCAGAGGGAAGGCGGGGCTCGACGGAGCCGAAGGGGTATAGTGATGAGGCACAGCTGAAGACCCAGAAGTCCATGGCACAGGCAGAATGGCGACTGACCAAGGCGTAGCCAGAGGGATGAGGGAGCCCAGTGAAGCCGTGAGGACGACTGTCCCAGTTGGAGCCGAGGGAGGGTGGAGCCAAGGTGGAACCAACTGGTCGACAGGCCAAAGTGGAGTGACCAGATCCCCTTGACAAGATTTACAGAACTCAGGGTTTAAATACACAGCGTAATTAAAATAACTAAACAGGTGTGGAACTAATGAGTAACTAGGAAAATTAACTAGAAAACAGAACTCACAAACCATAACAGGAAACTGAATGAAATGAAACCAAAACAGAACAGAACAGAGACTGAGGCAAAGTCACGTTGGTTTTTTTGTTGCGAATATTTGTTTGGTAAATGTGTTTCCATTATGTACATTATGTGCATGTCTTCTTATCAGATAAAAAATTTATCCACCTCAATTAAGCAAATAAGTTTTTGATGCACATTTTTAGAATTTATGCGCATCTTGGCGTTTCCATCAGCCTTTATTTATGCGATGTCCCAAAATATGCATAAAAATAGGTGAATAGAAACATGGTGCTAGTAATGGAGTGCTGTCATCTAATAAACAACCTTGATCTATATACACTCACCTAAAGGATTATTAGGAACACCATACTAATACTGTGTTTGACCCCCTTTCGCCTTCAGAACTGCCTTAATTCTACGTGGCATTGATTCAACAAGGTGCTGAAAGCATTCTTTAGAAATGTTGGCCCATATTGATAGGATAGCATCTTGCAGTTGATGGAGATTTGTGGGATGCACATCCAGGGCACGAAGCTCCCGTTCCACCATATCCCAAAGATGCTCTATTGGGTTGAGATCTGGTGACTGTGGGGGCCATTTTAGTACAGTGAACTCATTGTCATGTTCAAGAAACCAATTTGAAATGATTTGAGCTTTGTGACATGGTGCATTATCCTGCTGGAAGTTGCCATCAGAGGATGGGTACATGGTGGTCATAAAGGGATGGACATGGTCAGAAACAATGCTCAGGTAGGCCGTGGCATTTAAACGATGCCCAATTGGCACTAAGGGGCCTAAAGTGTGCCAAGAAAACATCCCCACACCATTACACCACCACCACCAGCCTGCACAGTGGTAACAAGGCATGATGGATCCATGTTCTCATTCTGTTTACGCCAAATTCTGACTCTACCATCTGAATGTCTCAACAGAAATCGAGACTCATCAGACCAGGCAACATTTTTCCAGTCTTCAACTGTCCAATTTTGGTGAGCTCGTGCAAATTGTAGCCTCTTTTTCCTATTTGTAGTGGAGATGAGTGGTACCCGGTGGGGTCTTCAGCTGTTGTAGCCCATCCGCCTCAAGGTTGTGCGTGTTGTGGCTTCACAAATGCTTTGCTGCATACCTCGGTTGTAACGAGTGGTTATTTCAGTCAAAGTTGCTCTTCTATCAGCTTGAATCAGTCGGCCCATTCTCCTCTGACCTCTAGCATCAACAAGGCATTTTCGCCCACAGGACTGCCGCATACTGGATGTTTTTCCCTTTTCACACCATTCTTTGTAAACTCTAGAAATGGTTGTGCGTGAAAATCCCAGTAACTGAGCAGATTGTGAAATACTCAGACCGGCCCATCTGGCACCAACAACCATGCCACGCTCAAAATTCTTTCCCATTCTGACATTCAGTTTGGATGCATTGAAGCAACTGCCATGTGATTGGTTGATTAGATAATTGCATTAATGAGAAATTGAACAGGTGTTCCTAATAATCCTTTAGGTGAGTGTATATTTTAATTTAAAATCATGGTAGTTTTACTGAAATTAATACAAAATTAAAAAAATTAAATAATCACGTGGTAATGCATATTGTTTGGATAATCTAATGAATTAAATATTTTTCAAACAATATGCACTTCGTCTTCCTTCTACATCTGATGATTTTCTCATTTTATTTGGAACTTGATGGGCAAAAACTAAAAGATAAATGTTATACATAACAAATTATTGGTAACAGCTTTAATATTTAGTTCATAATAAATTAATCTAATTAATCATTATAAAACAGATTCTGACTTATACAGTTAAATTTAGGTTTTTTAAGCCACATTTGAAACATATTTCCTAGTGAAACAGTATATTCCACAAGGAAAAAAAAACTTTTTTTTAACAATGTTTATTAAAAGTAGGCCTATATTTCTAAAATAAAATTAATTGCAGACAATATTAGTGAAAAGGCTAATTAAAGAGTATACTTACACTTTCATGAATCTTTCTTAACAGACTTTAGTGCATTAAGTTTTACTGTAAATTACATTTTAAATAATTGTTTTAATAAACTTTTGTTGTGCTTTAAAGACATACTTATTTTGATATGTTATTATATTTTAATATTACATTTAAAGTTAATATATTTTACATTTCTAATTATATTCAACTTCAGCTTCAAAATATCTAATAATATTCTAAATTTCACCATCATTAAAAATGTGTAATTAAAAAGATTTAAATACACAAAATATATGTTTCAATGTCATTATGTATCATTCAAATGTCATTTAAATGTTTCAATGTCAAAAGTGTCAATAAAGTATATTTTAGTTTTACATAAATGCATAAATGTAGTCGACAGTAGAGACAATAAAATTATGAAATTACATATAAAAATTTACAAAAGTCTACTTAAAAGGTGTCAAAACAGCACTCTAAATTTAAGCTAACTGCACTTAATATAAATTTAAACTATAATACATTTTCATTCAATTGCATTTGACATTCCGAAAACATTGCATTCAGTTTGTATTTTAAAGTATAATATTTCTGTAATATATACATATCTAAAAAAAATGCTAAAGGGACCTTTTTTTTTACGAGTGTATAGATAAATGAATATGAAGACTTGAAATAACATGCACCAATATATCATGCAAAATAAGTCCAGGAAGTTGCATTTAAAAAGTATATAGTGTCAATTATATTTAATGTTGACCTTAACAGCATGCCTTAATAGCAAGTTTCTTATGTCTTGACTTGTTTGGGACACGTCCTCTGTATTTTCACATTACATTCCACACTGACAAATTTCAGTTGCACTTTATTTTACAGACCTGTTCCCCATGTACATTTATGTATACTTACAGTATTATAGTAATTGCAATAACTGGGTAATAACTAGGTACTAACCCTCAACTTACCCCTAAACCTAACCATAACCCTGCAGTTACCTTATATTACCCAGTACTTTCTTAGGTAAGTACACTGTAAGTACACATACTGTAAAAGAAAGTGCAACCCAAATTTCCATCATCAAATGGTAGGCTATATATGATATATATATATATGGTAGGATAAAGAACGCAATAAGCTAATGAAAGTATTGACTGTTATATAATTCAGAAAACTGAAATAAACACATTACTCATTACATGTGTTTGAGTCACTCCAAGCTTGAAACTCTTGAGGAATGCGTTCACTTCAAACATGTGGCGGTCCCATTGATGACATCAGGAGCATCTGACTTATCCATTGACACACGTTTAGCCAAATGGACCTGTGATTTACACTTCTGCAATCAGCAGAACTATTTCAAATGTTCAAACTGCTTTGGGGTGTTTTTACAGGCCACACAAGGTTTGACGAAAGGATTTATTTATCTTAAACTCTACCCAGGTAGGTTTAGAGGACACTTCATGACCTTCTCCATTCTGTCCCAAAAGTGCCCCTTGACATTGCCCAGGAGAGACCAGACCACCCAGCCAGGAGAAGACAGTGCACCTCAGGCCCTGGAGATCATCAATCACTCTCGCTCTCGATGAGGGACCTAAAGACCTCTTGACTGATGTGAACCCTATTCCAAAATAAAGCCACTGATCTGGAGAGGGTGGCGTCTTTGTTTTTAAAACACACAGAAGGAGCTATGCTTGTCACAGATGAAGAAGAAAGCAGCCGATGGTGAGTTCGCCAACCTTATTCACGTTTTGAAAGCAGCCACTTTCTGATAATTACTAAACTAAATAAATAAGTGCTACAGGCCAACGTTTCTCCATTCTAATGCGCTGATTTGCTGCTCAAGAAAACCTTTCTTCTTATTATCAATGTTGAGTTTTTGCTGCTTAATATTTTTGTGGAAACTGCGATATTTAAAAGTTTGGGGTTAATAATTTTATTTATGAAGCTAGCACACTTTAAATTGTGCACTATAAAAAAAATTATTGGCAGCTGTGGTTGCCAGAATAATTCTGTAAAAAATACAGTAAAAATATAAACATTTTTACAGAACAACCTGTACATTTACAGTATAAAACTGTAATTTACAAAAAAAGAAAATTAAAATTTAAACCAGTAAATTCAACAATGCATACTAAAATCTGTTTTGTACCCTCTGGTCCTCTTTGGTCAAAAATGACAGAAAAATTGCACGTTTAGAATTTTTTGTTGTTGTTGCTTCATCGGAATGGGATGACACTTGGTGACTTTTGTCGCATTAGCTATATGAACACAAAAAAAAAAATCATGGACATGATTCGGATATGTTAAAGGTTCGGAAAAAAATAGTCACACTTGGCTCCTTTGCAGTGAAAAATTACCGACATAATACAAAAAAAATATGAAAACTCAGAGAATCTTTTGGTGGTACAAACTACAAATCAGCCACTGTGCAGAAAAAAAGTGTGCAGCAATAAGGGAGTGACAATCTAAAATGTCAAGAGTGCAAAAAAGACACATCCACCAACCCCCCCCCCCCCCCTCCCCCCCCCCCACCACATATATATATATATATATATGAACTAATGCGACTATAACACAGAGCAAGTTTCTGCAAATGTGTGAAATAAAATCAATAATTCAGTCACAAAGCAGTTAAAAAAATAACAGCAAGGAAGAGGTTACACAAGAGTACAAAACACACACACACACACACACACACACACACTATTATACACACAAATGAACTGGTGTGGCTGTAACAATATGGTAAAATTGAGCCAAAAGACTCAAATAAGTGGTTGAATTTAGATCAGACACAGATTTATTAAGCTGTGATAAAGCATACCTGTCCACTTTTGTTAAATTTTTATTGAATTTTGATGTTATGTGTAACAAAATGTTCTCCTCTCTGCTCAGGTTTGACTGTAGTAAAATTAATGCAAAAACTGACACTTCAAATCAACATTAAAATAAAAAAAATCTAAACCTTGACAAAAAGTAGTCTTTGAGAATGTCTAAGTATAAATCCAAATCCACAACTTAATAAAAATATGTCTAAAAACACTAGAGAATTTATAAGCCACTTTATATAGAACTATATAGGAATCTAGTGGTCACACCAGGGCATTACAAAAGTTTTCTCTTTTTTACTCCCAGCAGATGGCACTAATCTACCTTCAAAATATTGGATTTTAAATACTGTGTCTCTATTTTAACTCTTTCCCCGCCAAGCACGGAATTTTCCGGGTTTCTGTGTTTTCACTGTTATGCATCTTCTGAATGAGTACAGAATCTCCTGGTCAAAACACAGGCGAAGAAGATGCAAAAAAACAAGCGATCGTATGTAAGCAGATGCATATGTAAAATAACGTAATCATCAACATTAAACATCATATAAACCAAAACTGCCTAATGTTACTGAATGAAATGTCGACCCAGGACGAGCTCTAGGACTGTGCAAGCATTAGGGGTGTTGATGTACTCCATCTACTCCATCTGTGTTTGACATCGTTCTGAATCTGATCTGGATGTAGTCTTTGACAAAAACATGATTTTCTCAGCTTTTTGTTCAAAATGTTGCTTTTTTAATGAAACTTACCCATATTTAAGTGGTGATAAAAAAGGAATGCATGAAGCTAGAATAAAACGTTTTTTTTTGTTTAAAAGCAGATGCTCTGCTCTTTCTTTTGATATATTGCATGTTCAGATATTCATACAACAAAATATTCTATGGGCCATAACATTTTTGTGAAAATGATCAAAAACCCTGGTGGTGGCTGGCAACTTTTTTTAAAAACGCTGGCGGGGAAAGAGTTAACATGGAATACTGCTTTAATTGAAAAATTATTTAAAAATATATTAGAAAAACATTGTGTATTATTTTCAATGGGGAAAAAATTGCTAATAAATTTTTTATAAATATTGCATAGCATCATAAAATAACCTCAAACTTCTTAATAATAATCAGAAAATGTTATTGAACAAAAATACACTATATTGCCTAAAGTTTTGGGACGCCTGCCTTTACATGCACATGAACTTTAATGACATCCCATTCTTAATCCATAGGGTTTAATATGGAGTTGGCCCACCCTTTGCAGCTAAAACAGCTTCAACTCTTCTGGGAAGGCGTTCCACAAGATTTAGGAGTGTGTTTATGGGAATTATTATAAGGGGCCAAGCCCAACCCCTGAAAAACACCCCACACCATTATCCCCCCCTCCACCAAACTTTACACTTGGCACAATGCAGTCAGGCCAGCACCGTTCTCCTGCCAACTGCCAAACCCAGACTCGTTCATCGGATTGCCAGACAGAGAAGTGTGATTCTTCACTCCAGAGAACACATCTCCACTGCTCTAGAGTCCAGTGGCGGTGTGCTTTACACCACTGCATCCCATGCTTTGCATTGCACTTGGTGGTGTAAGGCTTGGATGCAGCTGCTCGGACATGGAAACCCATTCCATGAAGCTCTCTACACACTGTTCTTGAGCTAATCTGAAGGCCACACGAAGTTTGGAGGTCTGTAGCTATTGACTCTGCAGAAAGTTGGCGACTGTGCGCCTCAGTATGCGCTGACCCCGCTCTGTGATTTTACATGGCCTACCACTTCGTGGCTGAGTTGCTGTTGTTCCCAATTGCTTCCACTTTGTTATAATACAGTTGACTGTGGAATATTTAGTAGTGAGGAAATTTCACGAATGGACTTATTGCAGAGCGACCCATTCTTTCACAAATGTTTGTAGAAGCGTCTGCATGCCTAGGTGCTTGATTTACACATGTGGCCATGGAAGTGATTGGAACATCTGAATTCAGTGATGTGTAGGGGTGTCCCAATACTTCTGGCAATATAGTGTATATTACATTTGTTTTCCCGGGGTTGAAGCCAAGTGTGAGCCCTAAATGAAGAGGACCAGAGGGTTAACATATACTGACAACCACAATAATAATGCAGGTGGTAAAAGAGGAAGCCACATGAAGAATCATGAATAAGTTCATCACAGGTAGCTTTTCCACAGGCAGAAGTATATACCAGTATATAGAAGGTTCACAGAGTCATTCACGCAAACACAAAACACCATCATGTTAACACACATGACACTTAAATAATGCAATAAACATTCATTAAACAACAGAAGATATAACATAAAACCTAAATGTACATAACTGAAAACAAAAACTATTCAGAAACATGATTATTTAAATAAAATACCATCAAATGTGAAGTGTCACATAGTGAATTCTGGAAATGTCAGTTTACAGGTTTTGACTAAATTATACGTGGATTTGTTTACTGTATAATTAACAGCATTTTACTGTAAAAATATTTTACAATACAGTAGGGAAACCTACTGTTAACCTATTAACATTTTGTTTTACAATATTTTACAGTAGAATTGACACTCATTTTTTACAGTGTGACAGTAAAAACATTTATAATTCATAATGCAAAAGATACATTTCAAATAAATGCTATTCATCAAAGAATCCTGGAAAAAATACATCATGGTTTTCACAAAAATATTAAGCAGCAAACATTGTTTTTAACACTGAGTAAGAATAAAAACCATTATTAATAACTGATCACCAAATCAGCATATTAGAATGATTTCTGAAGGATCATGTGACACTCAAGACAGGAGCAATGTTATATTAAAACTGAAAACAGTTCTTTTAAATTGTAATCATATTTTATAAATATGTTAAAATATATTAATATATAATTATAAATATTTTAAAATATTTACTGTTTTTACTGTACTTGTGATCAAATATATGCAGCCTTGGTGAGCATAAAATACTTTGTTCAAACACATTAAAAAACATCAGAATTTTAAACATCAGTAAACGAACGAACGAACGAATGAATGAATTCATTCACTCATTCATTCATTCATTCATTCATTC
This sequence comes from Rhinogobio ventralis, assembly GCA_039654625.1. NCBI lineage: Eukaryota > Metazoa > Chordata > Actinopteri > Cypriniformes > Gobionidae > Rhinogobio > Rhinogobio ventralis. Next base: position 6,464,503 of record CM077204.1, read on the forward strand.
ATTCATTCATTCATTCATTCATTCATTAATAAATAAATAAGCAAATCCATAAAAAAAAAAAAAAGGTGGTTTGGGAATACTTATAATAAAGTCTCCATAAGCTCTTAAAGAGGGACCAGCGCCCATGAAGTTTATTATTAGCAAAGTTTATTATTAACATCTGCCATGTCTTCACATCCAGCCCCATGGTGACTGGGGCATTGTGGACATTGTCAGAAGATAAAGGTCAAAGTGCCTTTTAGCCCCCCGTGCTCCTCTTTCTTATAAAAGACTCCTGGAAGTGTCATCATAGAACAAATATACATGATGCTGATGGCAAGACATAAGCCAAACATAGACATACAGTCCAATTCAACTGCAGGCATTATTTCACTCTATTACACAGCATCACATTAATTCTGCTGCATTCAATATGGTAATATTATGATGATATTGAAAAGCAGATTAGGCCTCTATGATAAGATGGTAACTTCTGACAGTTGCTGTGTGGCAACAGGTCTGTAGGCATGGCAATAACTTCCTCTGCATCGTGGGAACTGCCCGAAGAAGACAATGATTGAATTCACAATGGTGCATACAAAGGCCACCTTTGGGAGAAACTATATCCCATGGCATGCTGGGAAAGAGGAGCAATAGCAGCAGATGTTGTGAAGACTATAAGCGACAGATGCCTGTGAAGCTAGCATTCAACAAGGATGAGCCGAGCACACATCTCCAAGCCCAGCATAAAAAAGAATTAGAGTAGGGGGCGAATGGAACACGCACACAAATAATAGCAGAGGAGTTTCTGCTATAAAAGAAAGACAGCAGTAAATTGATGTTTGTGTACTTATAATTGTTTCGGAGTGTTCTAAAAGTTCTTTGTGAACATCTCAGAGCAGCAAGACGTTAAACTTCTGTTGTCGTGACAGTGACGCAAGCATATATTTGCGGTCATTCATTGGAAACAACAAGTAATTGGACACTTAAAAATGTCTCAATGTCATTGCACTGCATTACAAACAAAGTGCCATTTTTAAAGTATATGTCGCAAGATCATTTCAAGCTAAATATTTTACAAAAATGTTTAAAATGATAAAAATTAAACATATTCTGACACTTTGTCTATGTCAATTGATGGATCATGTTGATAGTTAAAGCCATCCATTCATCCACCATTCCATCCATCCATCCACCTATCCATTTATCCATCCAAAATCCATCCATCCATCTATCCATCCATCCATCCATCCATCCATCCATCCATCCACCTATCCATCCATCCATCCATCCATCCATCCACCTATCCATCCATCCATCCACCTATCCATCCATCCATTCACCAATCCATCCATCCATCCATCCATCCATCCACCAATCCATCCATCCATCAACCCACCATTCCATCTATCAATCCATCCATCCACAATCCATCCATCCACCTATCCATCCATCCACAATCCATCCATCCATCAATCCACCAATCCATCCACAATCCATCCATCCATCAATCCACAAATCCATTCATCCATCCATCCAACCATCAATCCACCATTCCATCCATCCATCCATCCATCAATCCATCCATCCATCCATCCATCCACCATTCCAATCCATCCATCCATCAATCCACCATTCCATTTATCAATCAATCCATCCATCCACTAATCATCCATCAATCCACCATTCCATTTATCAATCAATCCATCCATCCACTAATCATCCATCCAGCCATCCATCCATCCAACCACTAATCTATCCATCCATCCATCCATCCATCCATCCATCCATCATTATTTAATTATTTATTTACTGTATGTATGCATGCATTTTTTGATTTCTGTTCTTGTGTTCCATGTGGTTCTGATTATAAAAAAATATATGTTTTGTTGTTCTTTTTAAGGAATTGTGAGTGTGTAGTGCAACTTTTTAAAATTATTATAACCCCTCTAAAATGAAATCAAAATTGAACAACAAAAAAACAGATGTCAAAATCAGAACCAAAGAATGACAAACATTGGCTAAACAAAGCTCATATATATTAAACAGGTAGAGAGAAACTGACACTTGCAAGTTGTCTAATCCCAGGTCATGTTCAATTGGTCTTGGTGACATCTCTATTCGAAAGATTTTCATGGATCAAGAAAAAAATACAGGTGAACCCACCCAATAATGACTTAAAGAAGAACACTTCAATGAGTCCACCAGCGCAGAAAATATAAATATGCATATGCGATATGCATTCTTCCAAAAGAGCACAAAAGCCATGTAGAAAAGTCTCAGAGACACCAACAAATGCAAATTAGGAGCATGTGAAATGTAGTTGTCACAAAGAGTTAATAGCTATTTATTCTTTATGGCTGTTAGATGTTGACATTTGGCCTGTGTGAACCACACTCAAGAGTCATAAGCAGCTGCTGGTCTTGAATATGAAGATCCATCAGTGACCTGTGAAGGTCACAGCATAATGATTAAAGAGACTTCAATCGGCGTATAACTCTCAAAGCTCAACCGATGGCATCCAAGTGTCATGAAAACACAGAAAGTCTACTGTACGACTGAAGCACTTTAGCTTTTCGGCTCCTAATAAGTGTTGGTCCATGCGTGGCTTCTGATTGGCTGTTGAGAGGGGAGTAGCGGTGCACGACTCTATTGAGACAGCATCAAGTGTGATATGTGGGAATGGACAAGTGGACTGACGCCTGATTAATGACCACAAACACTGAATGCTCTGCTCTCTTCACATGATAATCATTTCCAATGCCAGATGGGGAAAGTTGAGGTTTGTAACTTTCAGGACAATGAATGACAATTCTTTAGACCGAGGACAAAAGAGGGAAGCCAGCTAACAGGCTCTTGCACAACACTTGGATGAAATGGGTGGAAGCTTTGTGTTTACAGAAAATGGCCAAATAGCAACATCTCACTGTGATCCTCTTTACACAGACTTTGTTTGAATTCTTTTTGTGCTTATGAATAAATATTTGAGTGGACTGAAGCCATAACACGAGGATGATGGGTGTGGGGTGGTGTGGGGGGGCTCTTGGCTGCAAAGCATCAAACAAACTCAAGTTTAGACAAAAAGAATACATATAAAATGTTGTTTTTGGAGGTTTGCGTCTTGTTACCCTGTATAATCTGGGCAGTAAAATCAAAATAAAGATGCCTTCCTTCACATGTATCCTGCATAAACACGACACTCCCATAATGCGATCAGTTGTGATCAGTGAAAAAATCCATCCAAGATGGTGAAAGAAACAAACAATAATATAATACTGACAATACAAACAATATAATATAATACTGTTGAAAAGTTTGGGGTCGTTTTTTTTTCTTCTGCATTTATCTGTGCATTTGTTTGATCAAAAATACAGATATGATTACAGTTTAAAATAACGATTTTCTATGCGAATACATTTTAAAATGTATTATTTTCTTGTGATGACATCATTACTCCAGTCTTCAGTGTCACATAATCCTTCAGAAATTATTTTAATGTGCTAATAAACATTTCTTATTATTAAATGTTACAGTGATGCATTTTTTCAGGATTATTTGATGAATAGAAAGTTCAAAAGAACAGCATTTATTTGAAATGGACATTTTTTGTAACATTATAAATATCTTTTACTGTAACTTTTGATACATTTAATGCATTAATTGTAGAACAAAACTATTAATTTCTTTGGAAAAATCTTACTGACCAATCTATCTAAAAATTGATACAAATAGATTTTAAAATCGATTAAAAAAATAGTACTAATTAATCTAATCAAATTTTAATTGTACTATTGACCTAATATTGATGGAAAGAATATTTTTTTACTAATCATTTTTTGGTCACACTTTACATTAAGGTTCCTTTTGTAAAGGGTTTATAAAGGTAAAGACTAATAACTCATTTACAAATGCATTATAGATCGTTGATAAGCAGTTATAACTGCATGAATTAAAAGGGTGACTTTAACGCAATACCTGCCAAATAATGAGTCCTTTTTAACTCACATGTTATAAATGCTTAATAAATGTATTTATTCACACTTATTTACCTCAAAACCAGATTCCTGATTTATTTCACGATGCAGCAAAAATAGACTATCTTAGTGAGACTGAAGGGTGTTGTATTTGTGGTTTTCTCATTAATATCTCATGACTGCCACTTTTCTTAATATGTTCCTTACCAGAAGTTACTGTCTTACCCATGATATTCCACAAAAGGCTCATGCCTATCCACAGCAGCGTATAAAACTGATTTCTTGCTTATCAAGATGAAATTATCAAACTTTATTTTGAAATGTAAAGTGAACACATGTGAACCATTTATTAATGAGTTACAAACATTAATAACCTGTGAAAGTGCACCTTAATGTAACGTGAACACGTGAACCATTTATTAATGAGTTAATCACATCACTAAAGCATGCGTGTTCTGGCGTGTGACAGAAGTTGGCGCTAGAGAGCATCCGATAAAGATAAAGCCACTTTTCATGAGAACAAGTCACGCTGTTCTGTCGTGCAAAATTTTAAGTGTTACTGATTTGATGGGTAAGCTAACTGAGGTGACATCGCTGCAGACTATGTTTTTGAAGTGTTTATATTAATTGTGTAATCGCTGTGTTAGTTTGTAGTTACCATACACAAATAACCGCTCCGGTGCTCCCTATGTAACGTGCATGTAACGTTACTGTAAGTGTGGATGGCCAGATGCTCAGGTTACAGTGGCCTTTATCATAATATCTAAACTAATTATTGATTGCTTATTAATATGTTAATGTTCAAGTTTAAAGTTGTGTTTAAGGATACAATGCATCAACAAAAAAATATTTCATCAGAAAAAAATACTATCTTCTGTGTGTGCATTAATAATGAATAAATACATGATTTACAGGTGTTCACTTTACATTAAGGTGCACTTTCACAGGTTACTAATGTTTGTAACTCATTAATAAATGGTTCACATGTGTTTACTTTACATTAAGGTTCACTTAGGTTATTAATGTTTGTAACTCAATAATGAATGGTTCACAGGTTTACACTTAAGATTCACAAGTAACTAATCTTAGTCTCACTAAGATAGTCTATTTTTGCTGCATCATGAAATAAATCAGGAATCTGGTTTTGAGGTAAATAAATACATTTATTAAGCATTTATAACATGCAAGTTAAAAAGGGCTCACTATTTGGCAGGTATTGCGTTAAAGTCACCCTTTTTATTCATGCAGTTATAACTGCTTATCAACGATCTATAACGCATTTGTAAATGAGTTATTAGTCATTAACAAACACCTTTATAAACCCTTTACACAGGGAACCTTAATGTAAAGTGTTACCCTTTTTTTTTTTTTTTACTAATGCACCATGCTAACAGTATTTTTTTTTTAATCAATTGTGAGTTGCAAGGCATTTGACTAGTGCCAAATTTACACTGCAAATGTGGCACAGAAGTGCTTCTTATGTGGTGTTTAGGAGTCTTTACGGAGACTGTTTAATGCTGCTCAGAGGTGAATGCATTTACACAGCAATTGCAACGGTATACTTTGATATGGTGGATCAGAGCTGGGATTTAGCCTTGCTAAATTTATGCAGCATTGCGTCTTTACACTGAATTTCAGCGCAACCTCAACTCAGCTGTTATAGACTAAGGTTAGCTCATAGGTGTTTCCTCTTGGTCCCCAGGTATCCCAGCCTCTGTGAATGTGTTAGTATGCGAATAGTGAAAGAACAAGTAAAGACCTTTGGCTCCAGACTGCCTACTCCTCAGTCCGACCCACGGGTCTACAGGCTGCTCCAGCACCGCAGCGAACAGATGGTGAGCACCGCCCAATAATGGGATGACTAGCATTGCACCGTCCTTGCCCTGGTAACTGCTGGCCTGTGCTGGCATTTTCTCATCCTCGACCCCCTCCCCGGCAGAGATGGCAGCTCTTCGCACTCTCACTTCTCCAGTATGTAAATAAGCAGACAGAGAAGGCCTGCTTTCATCTAAATATGAATAGAATGAGAGGAGGCCGCTCAGAGGGAGACAGAGGAGCGAAAGGGGGGCAGGGCCCAATCTCTACTCCTCCCTACAGACTTCATTGTGAAAACATAGACTTAGACGAGACACAAACACGTTAAAACAATGACATATATTTACAGTTGTTCCCGAAAAGTTTTATCTCTGCGCATTTAGTGTAATGTTGCGATGAAACCAAACACCTAAGATATAATGACTTACTTCCAAGAATTCATAACGCATGATTGATATTACACAATGACACAATCAATTTGTCACCTCACCTCTCAGGGGATAGCTTTAAAGAGATTAAAAAAAACAAACAAAAAAAAACACACTGAAGTGCACAGCGTATATTTAGAGATTTAAGTCATACTTTATATTAGGTGTGTTTAACTACTATGCACTTAAAAAACGTTAGGTGCAATGTATTGTGTTCATGTTCTATTGCACAACACTTTTGCTGCTATTGAGGTGGGATACGGGTAAGGTTAGGGACAGGTGTGGTGGTCTGGTTAAGTTTAAGGGTTGGTTAAGGGGTAAAGGAAAGGTCAACAGTGTAACTATAGATGTAAAGGCAGAGACACACCAAGCCGACGGTCGGGAATGTTGGGATGTTTTTTAGCTTCGGTCGGCTTAGTTTTGTTGGTGTGTTCCACACCGTTGGAACACTCTAGTTGGACGCCGTCTGTTTGTTTTTTTTGGCCGATTCAGTTTGTTGAATCAGCATCGGCATCATATAGTAGTTCTATATGTAACCCCTCCTGTTCGAACCGTCCGCTCCAAGCGGGACTCAAACTCGGGTCCGCCGGCATGAGGCTAAAGGTTGCAACCCCTAGCGTCAGTCGCTAGAGCGCCTCTTGAGATCAGAGGAGTGAGGTTTACTCGCACAGCAACTACTAGCTGGCCTCCGTTATATATATATATATATATATATAGTTATATATAGTTATATTTATTAAAATCATAAATGGATGCTTCCTTAGTGTTGAGCACAGTAACAATATGAGCTGCAAGCATCACAGTCAATGTGCCAGCCTGCCGATCTACATGAGAACACCACATCCAATTTCAATTATAGGTCTATTAAATACTCGTTAGGCGCTTTATTTAAACTTTTCTTCATTTTTGAGTAAAATAAACACCTCTTTGAGCTGATATGTGATGGGAAAAGGGAGAAGAATAAGATCTGAACTCGGGTCAAAAATCAATTCAATTAATTTTAATTCACATTTATTTGTAAAGCGCTTTTCACAACACATTTTTTATAAGCAGCTTTACACAAAAATGCATGTTTCAACGTTACAGTTTAGAGTAATCTGTTATCAGGTGACTTTCAAAGTAATGTCCATATGCCAGAAATGTACAGTTATAAGATAATACAAAACATGTAGTTAGCTAACATCATGTATTCGTTCAGGCAGAAACAATGAGCTTGTTAAAGCAATTATTACAAGTTGTGATCATAATGATTACAATTTATACATCATTTGTCTGTTGTGTATGTTGATTCAGAGTCTCACAGGAGATGGAGTCGTCTCTTCACAGGTGTTGGGGAATCTGAAACAGTGTAGCTGCTGTTCATAACATTTCAAGCAAAAGATAATTATGTGTATTTTATAACTGGAGTGCAAGGTTATAAGATGTGTTATGTGAATGCTTGGCTAAAGAGATGCATCTTTAATCTAGATTTGATCATTATCAGGAAGGCTATTCCAGAGTTTAGGAGCCAAATGCGAAAACGTTCACCCTCCTTTAGTGGACTTGAATCTTTTTCTCTTCGTTTTGGCCTTCAGTCCACACTGTGACGGCATTTTTATAAACGAAAACGAAGCTTTTTGAAAACGCTCTTCAAAGTGGATACATTTTTAAATGCTGTTTTTGTGTTGTAGTGTGGACTGTGAAAACGGAGGTCTTTGAAAACAATGATGCATGTTTATCATGTGACGCATATTGAACCCATAGATATGTATTTTTATGCAGCTATTGTGCCTGTTATGGGCTATTCACTTTCATACTGTTGCTAAAGATGTGTGACATTGTACACTCTTTATATCGCAGTCCTGAAAAGATGACGCAATTTTCAAATGTATCCGGATTAATGTAGACGTACCCTAAGATATCCTGGGAGTAAGCGGTCCTACTCGACCCACTCAGAGCGGGATTTGAACCGGGGTCTCCGGCGTGGGAAGCAGGTGCGCTAACAAGGACACTAAAGACTGCAGCAGCTAGTGTTAGTCACTAACTTGAGATCAGGGGAGTGAGGTTTACACACAGCTCTTAGGGCGTGTTCACACTTGACGTCTTTTTTGAAGCTGCCAGCATCTGTTTTACATTATAATCCTATGGAGTAAACCGTGTTTTCAAAAAAAGTCATGAGCGCTTTTTTAAATGCCAATGCCGACGTCTTTTTCTGCATCTCAGAGCATGTTTTCAAGTTAAAAAAAGTTAAACTTTTCTGATAAAAACGCCCAACGTCAAGCGCCTTTTTGACAGCTGACCAATGACAAGCGAGTAGTGAGACCCGACTCGTTTCCATAACAACAACAAAAATGGACAAGGTGCCGGTAGATCGACTAAACAGCAGTAGCAGGTCTTCAAGCTGTCTAAAATATGCCGCATACCGCGCATCATCCAACCGGAGCTCCTGGACTAAATTACTGTAAGCACCATACTGTTTTCTTCCCCGTACAATGTCGTGCATCTACAAACGTTGTTGTGAACCGACATTCTCCTCCCTGTTAACTTCAAAAGCCAACGCAAGAGCCAACTTTCTCAACATTTTGTATCTCTGCACCACACAGCACTCTTGTTGCAGCTGTTGTTATAGCAACAAAAGACCTTGGAACCTAACACTGGCAGCTTTTTTTTTTTACTAAAAGAGCGCTCTTGTCAACCTTTTCTTGTCAAAAAAGACATCAAGTGTGAACACGCCCTTACTGGCCTACGTCTGTTACATAGGTACAACCAAAAGACCTGAGTTTTGTGACATTAAAGACTGTGATGGATAGTAGAACAATAGAGGGTCACTTAAATACACAGGAGCTAAACCATTCAGGGCCTTATAGGTCAGTAGCAATACTTTGTAATTGATATGGAACTTAACAGGTAACCAGTGTAGAGATGATACGTGCCTAACAATGCCCCTTACACAATACAAATATTAAAGCCAAATATGTATTAATGCAACTTTTTATAAACAGTCCAGCAAACGAACAGCAATAAAAAAGTTACATTATTACGCCGTTAGATGGCGGCAAAGACTGTCTTTATGAGTGAGTCAGTCAGTAACAAAGACTTTTATATTGGACTGAAACTGACGGAGCAAAACGCAACTGACAAATGCTTTGACCATGGGAAAACCCCTTAACTGTTAAAATGACAAGATATCGCAACAGACATTCAACCAGATTTTTTATTATGAACATAGGACTGACCTAAAAAGAAAATGCTGTATCTGAATGCAGGTAATACACTCGCTTACTCAATCGCTCTCTCATGATACTCTACTCTACATAATACAGTAAGCTTCAATGAACAATATCAATGAGAACAAACATATGGAGTGGTTGCTAAGGGTGTTGTGTAGTGTGAAGCTGTCAGTGCCATGTTTTATTGTGAATAAATCACAGATATTGACCAATCAGAATCAAGAACTAGAACTAACTGTTTTATAATAGAGTGGTGCATGTATGAAGTAATTTTGTAGGCCAACCGGCAGTTCGCATCGCACTGGTTCCCTCGACAAAAACCCAATAGATTTTCCCATAGGCTTTTGGATTTAATGCAAAAAACAAGCTCTGTGATCAACAAAAGTTTATGATACTCACACGTTTTATCCATCAAGATAATTCTCACAGATGAACACAACTTTCATTAAGTTTAAAGTCTAAATGCCAGAAGTAAAAGGCTAAAGGTAGGCTATAAATTAACTACACGGTCGCTCGACTTCAACGTCACCTCACTAAGCTTCCGACAACTCCTTTCATTTTTTATCTCAAAACATTTTCCCAGAACGTTTGAGTTAGACTAGTTTATAAGAGCACAATTATGAGCGTAACGAGGTTGTAAAAGTGGACTGAGTTTACCTGTTCGGCGTGATGACATTTAATTTCCTCGACAGCCTCTGTCTATTTAGCCACTTGTTAAGATGCGTAACAGCTTAAGAATCACTTAAGAATACTGATGTATTTTATGTCGTAGAATAAAACATGAAAGTGTCTTGAGCTTGTGTTCACCACAGACCTTATTTCAGCCATTTAACCAAAACCCCATTCAAAAAACCCATTGACTTCGGGGTGAGGGAACCAGAAGTGATAAAATGCTGACTCGCTTCGCGTTTTAGCCTACAAGTGACGTCATACCTGCACCACTCTATTGGGGTTATATTGTGTAATGTATGCATTGTTTTATTGTGTTTTGCCTGTGTGTCCTCGTTTCCTGTCTGTATCAGTTTCATTCAGTTCACCTATTGTTTGTTAATTAGCTCATTAGTTCCTTGTTTGGTCTTGGAGCACAAATCTAGAGTCATCAATAAAGTATGTAAAACAGTTTCTTAAAACTTTATTTTAAACTTTTTGTCATTTCAAAGAATGAGTATGTTCTTAAAATCCCAAAGTAAAAAAAATTTTTTTTTATTCTGGTGACCCCTCTAATGTTTCATATTGAAGTGTTCCACCCCTGGCCGGGTGATAGAACAACCTTCCAGGCAAACAGCAATGCTTCCTCTTGTGGTAGAATAACAGAGAGTTGCTGATTAAGATGGGTTATGCTGAGAAGTGATAGCAGACGACCAGTGTTACTGCTGCAGGAAACTCTGCCTGTTTCCTCCCTGGAGTCCCAGAAACAGAGTAAAAACAAAGCGATTGATTTGTGTATGGATTAGAAGATCATAATTTTTACACCCAAACACAGAGTAAGTCTTCTTTTTTCAATATTACTTCTCATATTAAAGGTGCAGTGTGTGACTTTTAGCGGCATCTAGCGGTGAGGTTGTGAATTGCACCCCCCCCCCCTTTCCGAGCACATAGAGAAGCTACGGTGGCTGACACAGGACAAAGATGTTGTCGTCGGAGAGAGCAGAGAGCGACTAGCGCTCTGTAGAGCAGTTTGTCCATTTAGGGCTACTGTAGAAACATGACGCCGCAAAATGGTGACTTCACTGTAAGGGGACCCGCGGTGTATGGAGATAGAAATGGCTCATTCTAAGGTAATAAAAACATAACGGTTCATTATGTAAGGTCTTTATACTCCACTGTAAACATAGTTATGTATATTATATTGCATTTGCATTTTTTATATTTTCTAAAGATAATGCGAAAGTGCTCACCCAGTGACACCACAGTGTTGTGGGTGGTTACCAGGGTGTTGCTGTGCGGTTGCTAGGAATACTGGCCAAAAGAGCCCAAATCAAAGTCTTATAGGGATTTTCACTGTGCCTAACCATAGGTTTTTCGTACTGTGTGATCACTTAGAAAAGTAATAGCACATCTCTTCTCAACAAGTGGCTTAATTTGAGGTATCATGTCTGTGTGGTTTGTGTCAAGTTTGTTTGGATTTCACTTTTAGGAGTTCGAAACATCTTGCCAAAGTGAACATTACGTAAAAGGTCGCTCTGGCTGGTAAATACCTTCGAACTATTGGTCCGTGGAGATTACGCAATAGGTAGGCGTGGCTCTGCGGCTCCACCTTCTTTGACGTGGAAATCTTCTCTAGCTGCTTGAAGTTGTACGTCTAATTGAAAGCCACACTGACACAGTTTTTTCATGTTCAAAGTCCCCATGAAATCAAAATTGAATTTCTTTGTTATTTAGTATGAATATGTTAGCCGTACTTTTATCTATAAGCTAGTATGCTCCAAAACAATAAAATAGTTCACATTTAGAAGATATAAGCATTCAAAACTTACAGTCTCTCACTTCTGCCGATATGGATCAATGATTTTGATGACATCACTGTGCACCAGCTTCTCATCAGATTTTCTGTCCAATCAAATGCTCTCTAGAATCTGAAGCCCCGCCCCCTACATTATAAACAGACGCTGAAGCTGCAGCTGAAATCAGTCACTTGTTCACACATATACTATTTTCTACATGGTGAATGTCACATTGTGCACTATATAGGGGATAGGGAACGATTCAGACAGGGTAAATACTCGAGAGCACAGAGCGGATCATATGAGTCGGTGCAGATCAGAAAATGTACCAGAACCATTTTAATTCTGCACAGAATGCTGTATTTTAAAGTGATATGGAGGAGATTTGGAGGAAACTGCGGCTTTATTGAGCTCAATGGCTCTGGCCGAGCTGTGATATAAACTAAACGCTATTGGCTATTTTAAAAGGGGGAGGAGCTGTTTGATGTGTCTTGCCCCGTCTTCCTGTTTCAGTTAAATTTTGTCAGTATATTGAATAATGCTGCTCGTTTCAAGGCACTTCAGTGGACCTTTAATACTGTAAAGCTACTTATTATATAAAGTGGTATGTAAATAAACTTGATGTGACTGTACTGCAGTGCAGTGCCGAATTGCAGAGCAGGTACAGACATCCACATCACTATGATCAGATGCTTTCTAAACTGCTGTTTTCTCACCACTGTCATTTTTGTTGTGTGTTTATTTCCATATTCATCTAAAAGCGTTTCTCAGAAGTGTGGGCGGTGTTGGGATGTTCGCTAACAGTATATCGCTGCAAAGGTATATTCAAACTTCTTTTTTTCCCTAAGCGAAGAACAAAACAGAACTTCACCATGAGTATATTGTGGCTTTATGCACATCATAATAGCAATAGTTTAAAGAGCAAGGAACATGCTGCAAAAGCAGCAAGCGTTCACCAATGGCAGGGCACCTTTTGTTATGCGACATTCTCTCTGCAGTGACATTCTCCACCGGGCCAAAAACAAACAGAGCGCACTTGCTCTAAGTCCCGTCACAAAGCAACACTGTCAGAGCAGATCAAGCCGCCACGTTCCCGAGCCCAGGCGTTTGTTCTCTAAGACCTCTGTTCACTGTCAGGAGGGATGAACGTTAATGCTCACAGAGGTCCAGCGAGTGCCACTGACAGGGTTTCTGCCTGCCCTGCCTAATGGGCACAGGAGCTGGAGCGAGTCTGCGGCACAGGCAGCGCTGCATGCCCGGATTTGTCATTTGTGAGATTTAATTTGTCCAAGAATGAGCCGGAGTCAGAGGTCAGTCGGTTGGAGAGCCGACCTGCTGACAGGTTGACCGTTCACGGGGGGCTAATGAGAGCGCTCGGCCAAGTGAACGGAACAAAGGCAGACGGATTACATGGACTCATTTGTTGACTGGAATCAATAACACCAGTCACTCGGACTTGCATTTCCTCCTATACTCAGCACCGGGCTGACTCTATTCATGGAACATCACACACATGCTTTTTCAGCGCAAGTCAAACACACGTACTTTTTCACTCTTTGCACGCATGGCAGCTCACGCTGTAGCGGGCGTCATTGATTTTGTGGCTCTTTCCACTTGGGTTGCAGCATTGTCATCGACGGGCATGAGTAGGGTCCCCCTTTTATGTGTGTCCTTCATTTTCCACTTGTCCACTTACTATTTCGGTTTAGCATATTTTCTTTGGCTACTGACCATCACTAACAGGCAGGCAGCAATTGAGCCGAGGGCGGCAGTGAAGCGAAGTCATCAGACACTTTAAAATATATGTGTTATGAGTGAATCTCACAAAACCTGTTAAGAACAGGCATTTCACCCAAAGAAACAAAAAATATGGACCCACTTTATATTAAGTGGCCTTAACTACTGTGTAGTAACATTTAAATTAATCATTTGATACAATGCACTTATTGTGTACATACATGTTTTTACATTGTACTTACATTTTAAAAATCACCTGCATGTAATTACATCTGTAATTATTTTCTGTAGTTACGTTTCTAATTACACTGTTGACCCTTCCCTTACACCTAACCCTACCCTTAAACTTACCCATACCACCACACCTGTCCCAAACACTACCCGTATCCCACCTCAATATCAACAAAAGTGTTGTTCAATACAATATGAACACAATCAGTACATTGTATTTTGATGTAAGTACATAGTAGTTCAGGCCACCTAATATAAAGTGGGACCAAAAATATTTTAATAAATAATGAATAAATACACTGTAAAAATATTCATAATTTTAACGGTAAAATACTGGCAACCACAGCTGCCGTTTTTTTTACTGTAAATTTCACCGTTTTTTTTTACAGTGTGTTTAAAAAAAAAGAAGTAAATTTAAGTCCCGTAAAGTATAAAAGGCTGCTACTGTATTTTTTTTGTAAAATACTGGCAAACACAGCAGCCGTTTTTTTTATTTCACATTTCATAATTTCACCTTGAATTTCAAAATTTCACATTGATATATATAAAAAGTATTTTTTTTTACCGTAATATGGTAAAAATGACTATTTCAGTTATAAACATCATCATTATTGAGAATGAAAATGACAAAAATATAATTTATGCTAAGTAATTATACTTTAATATGTGATATACTTATATTTACTGTAATATAGTACAGTAATGTAAATCTAAAATGAGGATATGAGAAGGCTGAACGTGGACGTGTTCGAGAATGTCTCAATGCAAAAAATCTTAATAAAACAAGCTTAATTTAGCTCTTAATCAGCGTTTGTTAATTGCTGAAAAGATAATTAATTAGTAAAAAAGAGTAAATATTTGATTTTAACCATTAACTGACATCAGATAACTGTGAACATATGAATGTGTTGTTAAATTATTTAAATGCTTACTTTAAATATCAGGGTAAAATTTTGGAAATATCTACTCTACACAATTACTGCGAACTATAAAAAAGGTCACATTTTAGATTAGGGTCCAATTCTCACTAATAACTACGACTTTTGCCTCAATAAACTCCTATTTACTGCTTATTAATAGTTAGTAAGGTAGTTGTTAAGTTTAGGTATTGGGTGGATTAAGGGATGTAGAATATGGTCATGCAGAATAAGGCATTAATATGTGCTTTATAAGTACTAATAAACAGACAATATCCTAGTAATATGCATGCTAATAAGCAACTAATAGTGAGAATTGGACCCTAAACTAAAGTGTTACCAAAAAAAGACAGCTTGCAACTAAAACTTCTCAAATCCAGCATCTCTCTGTGTGTGTGTGTGTGTGTGTGTGTGTTTGTTCCAGTGGAATGCTTCTGATATTGTTCACCCTGATGAGGTCTGGCTAAAAGTTTTACTGAGGAAGTGCATCAGGACCTAGAGGAAGCCCTTGCCAGTATCCGCCCTCTATCTACTGCACAGGGAAGGGGAAAAAGAAACGCTAATGTAAACAGAAGCACAGCCATAAACTGTCTGATTGAACCTGACACAATGTAGAGAGTGTTTACCTTTCACTCTTGTATGTTGATTGATTTTTATTTGCTTTAATGACATCATAATTTTTTGTCCTGTTGTTGCGCAAATGGTCTGAAACGAATGTTTTTGAATCACAAAATCATTTCAATAAGCCAAACCGTGACTTCAAAACTGAAAACAATGAAAGAGGAGCTGAAACGCTATCAGGACTTTTAGAGGTCTCGCTGCTGGTAGTTTAGCAGGCTTACTTCACAGCGGGGTGGAACCAACCGTGCCAACAGTGTGTGCCAGTATTGTCAGCAATGTCAAAAAGAAAAAGAGAAATGGGGGGCTGGGAAGAGAAAAGATTTATCCTAAATGACTGAGTAAGAGCTTAAAAGCAGAAAAGTCTACTGAACAAACAAATGTATGATTTGTAAGGGAAGATTTTTGTTGATTAGTTATATTGTGGAACTTGTGCTGTGAAGTAGTTAAAATGCCAAATAAAAAAATAAGCCTTAATCATCATATTTAAGGGGGTCCTTGATTATGATTTCACTTTTTTAACTTTAGTTAGTGTGTAACGTTGCTGTTTGAGCACAAACAGCATCTGCAAAGTTACGACTCAAAGCAAAGGGAGATGTTTTCTTTTACAGAAATCGCTTTTTAAGGACTACAACAAACGGCTGGTAGGGACTACAACAAGCTTCTTCCTGGGTTAGTGACATCACAAACCCTAACATTTACATAAACCCCGCCCCTGGGAACACAGGGTGAGGCCATGTTGAGTTGTAGCTGAGCACATTTAGGAGTCTGCTCAAGCTGTCGCATCCGATTTTTCACATTTTTTGCAATACAGTACGAACACAAATGCAATAGCATGTCATAAAAGCAAGATGACAACATAAGTTATAACCGTAATTAAACTAAACTATACCTGTTCTATCTCCATGCAGCAGATATTCTCTGACTCTGAAGGATCTTACAACACAAGCGATTTATAGATAATCATGACAGAACATGCTAATCAATGACTTGAAGATAGTAACTCCACATCAGCTACATAAATTCATCAACTAACCATTCAGAAACATCCTGTCTCATTCTACATTATTACTTCTTCTTGAGTCTCTCCATCATTGTCCGACTCCGGTTTGAACATAAAAGGCTGAACAGTTTCTGACCTTTTCAGTGCGTGTCTGCATGAGGTAATTGGAGCTGCTAACATGAGCTCTTGAAGCTCCGCCCTCTTCTGGAAAGGGGGTGGGGAGCAGCAGCTCATTTGCATTTAAAGGGACACACAAAAACAGCATGTTTTTGCTCACCCTCAAAAAGTGACAATTGTGTGAGGTATTTTGAGCTAGTACTTCACACACACACACTCTGGGGACATCAGAGACTTATTTTACATCTTGTAAAAAGGGGCATAATAGGACCCCTTTAATGTCAAGAAACTGCTTTTTCTTACAGAACCAAAAGACAAAACTGATATTAACTGTACAGTGAAAAAATTATTGTTGCTAGAATGTCAATGTTTCAGGCATTATGGACAGGCATATTGGGGTACTTTGTTCCAATTTTTTTTATATAAATTATAAGGTGATTCATACTTCTATTAAAATTAAGTTTCAGTACTTAAACATGCCCTACTTAAAAACATGGATTCTACACATTTGTGAAAAAGAAGTGCACTTAATACTATTGAATGCGCACTAGTAGTGTACTTTAAATTAAGTATATATATATATATATATATATATATATATATATATATATATATATATATATATATATACACATATATAAAACTGTGCTTGCAAATAAATTTAATTAAAAAAGGTCACTTAAGTGTGATACCTTTTAATAGTATTGAATGCGCACTAGTAGTGTACTTCAAATTAAGTATATATATATATATATATATATATATATATATATATATATATATATATATATACACTCACCTAAAGGATTATTAGGAACACCATACTAATACTGTGTTTGACCCCCTTTCGCCTTCAGAACTGCCTTAATTCTACGTGGCATTGATTCAACAAGGTGCTGAAAGCATTCTTTAGAAATGTTGGCCCATATTGATAGGATAGCATCTTGCAGTTGATAGAGATTTGTGGGATGCACATCCAGGGCACGAAGCTCCCGTTCCACCACATCCCAAAGATGCTCTATTGGGTTGAGATCTGGTGACTGTGGGGGCCATTTTAGTACAGTGAACTCATTGTCATGTTCAAGAAACCAATTTGAAATGATTCAAGCTTTGTGACATGGTGCATTATCCTGCTGGAAGTAGCCATCAGAGGATGGGTACATGGTGGTCATAAAGGGATGGACATGGTCAGAAACAATGCTCAGGTAGGCCGTGGCATTTAAACGATGCCCAATTGGCACTAAGGGGCCTAAAGTGTGCCAAGAAAACATCCCCCACACCATTACACCACCACCACCAGCCTGCACAGTGGTAACAAGGCTTGATGGATCCATGCTCTCATTCTGTTTACGCCAAATTCTGACTCTACCATCTGAATGTCTCAACAGAAATCGAGACTCATCAGACCAGGCAACATTTTTCCAGTCTTCAACTGTCCAATTTTGGTGAGCTCGTGCAAATTGTAGCCTCTTTTTCCTATTTGTAGTGGAGATGAGTGGTACCCGGTGGGGTCTTCTGCTGTTGTAGCCCATCCGCCTCAAGGTTGTGCGTGTTGTGGCTTCACAAATGCTTTGCTGCATACCTCGGTTGTAACGAGTGGTTATTTCAGTCAAAGTTGCTCTTCTATCAGCTTGAATCAGTCGGCCCATTCTCCTCTGACCTCTAGCATCAACAAGGCATTTTCGCTCACAGGACTGCCGCATACTGGATGTTTTTCCCTTTTCACACCATTCTTTGTAAACTCTAGAAATGGTTGTGCGTGAAAATCCCAGTAACTGAGCAGATTGTGAAATACTCAGACCGGCCCGTCTGGCACCAACAACCATGCCACGCTCAAAATTGCTTAAATCACCTTTCTTTCCCATTCTGACATTCAGTTTGGAGTTCAGGAGATTGTCTTGACCAGGACCACACCCCTAAATGCATTGAAGCAACTGCCATGTGATTGGTTGATTAGATAATTGCATTAATGAGAAATTGAACAGGTGTTCCTAATAATCCTTTAGGTGAGTGTATATATATATATATAAAACTGTGCTTGCAAATAATATTAATTCAAAAATGTCACTTAAGTGTACTTAAAGATAGTAGACTTTCTTGATTATATTTTTAACACACTTAAGTACTTTTAAAAGTGCACAGCACACATTAATAGTGTCAATTTAAAACTTTCACTTTTAAAAAGGGCTAGAATTCAGAAACCCTTGTTATTAGCGACAACGGTGGTCGTTAAGTGAACTGCAGTCAGCAACTTATTGCTCGTGCTCACACTCGTGCTCACGTAACGTACAAGAGACTGAATGTGACACGCCGATATACTCATGGCAAAGTTCTTTTTTGTTCTTTGCTTAGAAGTAAAAGGAAGTTGGAAATTCTTTTGCAGCGATATACTGCTAACGAACATGCAGTTGCCTTCCACGCTGCTGAGAGCGATGTTTAGATGAATATGTTAATATGTGCCGCAATGCTTTCCTCTCAATAATAATAAACACAACAAAAATGACAGTGGTGAGAAAGCAGCAGCAAAGAAAGCATCTGATCATAGCGATTTGCACCATCATGTCGACAGATGAGGTATTTCAATGACACTGTTATGATAGTTTGGTTTGAGACTATAGATCTGGCTATGTGAGACTATAGTTTAAATGAATCCCTTTTCTTTGCATGACACATTGCCATTACAGTACAGAATAGCTCTTTCTGCATTATCCTGAACACTGTATAAGCATTCATTTCATGTGTCAGAGAACGGAAGAGAGGCCCGTAAACGTCACATTCTTTTGTTTTTTTCAGGCAAAATGTCCAGAGTCCTTCACTTAAAAAACAAGTCGGGTTTTCCTTACAAGCTGTTCACACATTGGCAATAAAATAACGATTAATACATGGAAATTCTTACATATAGCCTCTTTAACTTTTACTTTAAAGAAGTACACTTATTTTGATGTGTTAACATACTAAAGCATTTGTAAAGTACTTGATTATAACTTTAACTGTAATGTTTTACATTCAAAGTTAATATACTTTAAATGTACTAAATTGCAACTTTATCATTCCAAATGTGTAATTACAAATATATTTAAATACATGACATAGGCGGTCCAATAGAAATAACATTAAAGTATTTTAGTTATTTGTTTTTTAATGATTAAATTACATATAAAGTTGTACTTAAGTCCTACTTAAAGGGATAGTTCACACAAAAATGAAAATTATTCCATCATTTATTTACCCTCAATTCATCCTAGATGTACATTACTTTCTTCTTTCTGCCAAACACAATCGGAGTTATATAAAAAAAATATCCTGGCTCTTCCCAGCTTTATAATGGCAGTGAATGGTACCAATTTTTTTTGAAGCCCAAAAAAGCGCATCCATCCATCATAAAAGTAATCCATACGGCACCAGTGGGTTAAAACCATGCATTTTTGTAAGAAAAATACCCATTTTTAAAACTTTATAAACTATAATCACTGGCTTCCGGTAACGGCCGGATCTCTTAATTTTTCTGTATTTGCATTGTATAGACCATAGAACAATTATATACAAAACTATAGTGGCTTCAAAATCAAAATGTAATAGCTAATGTTAAAATGTATGTTTTTAATGTATATTAACTTTTAATGTAACCCTTTAAATACAGTCAGTTCAAGAATAATTTATGCAATTTTATATTATTTCTTTGAAAGAATTAAAAGCAGTTTCATATATTTGTATTGTTTAACTGGTCGAGATTGATATGGGATTTATAAAGTAATAAGTCATGCAATACTTTTAAGAGAGAGTAATTAGTACAGTAATCTAATTACACCGTTGAAGATGTAATTAGTAACATAGTAATTAAATACTTTTTTATTTAAATAACTTACCCAAAACTGCTCTTAAAGCATTATTTCCATAATAAGTACTTTTTTTCTGTGCTAAAGTGTGCTGCTTTTTCACAAGGGCATGCTAACAGAAAGGCATGTAGGTTTTAGATTAACTGTAAGTGTCTGTCTGGCTCCTCAGCTCTAGTGAGGAAGAGTGAAGTATAGAATCAGTGTTGTGTCTCAGTAGCATTTGTCATATTTAAGAGGAACTTCCCTTTCTCTGATGGTATGTGAGCTTCCAAAACTATTCACCACCGGAAAGCTCCCTGAAGCTAATGTGAATATTGGGAAAATGCATGTTGAAAAATGGGTTTACTTCAAAGAAAAGATGCAATTCTTAAATTTCAAGACTTTAGTTAGGAGGGCCAACACATAGTTTCTTTAGTTTCTTTGGCTACGTTCACAGTCAGTCTAAATCTGATTATTGATTATTTGTGTATCCAATCCGAAATTATCCATATATCTGCATTGGTTTCTATGGCAGTGGTTGTGTTGGTAGGCATACAACGCAACATGGAAGTGTTTGCAATACAGATGTTGTCTTATTTACAACATGACAATGTGTAGTCGCCACACTGGAGTACTGCATCTTCTGAGGCAGCGGCAGAAACGTAGGCCGTTTAAACTGACTGTTTAAACGTAGTCTTGGGGCCCTATCATACACCCGGCGTGTAAGTGTTTTTTTGCTAGTTTTAACCCGACGCAGTTATCATTTTCACATCCAGCACCACGTTGTTTAAATAGCAAATGCACTTGCGCCCATCTGTTCGCCCATGGGCGTGCTGGTCTGAAAACCAGGTGTGTTCAGGCGCATTGTTGGCGTGTTGCTATTTTGAGGAACTGAAAACAACTGCGCCATTGACCAACAAAAACCTGCTCTAAAGTCAATAGCGCAGTATATTTAAAGGGCGTGTTAGTAATATGCACCTATATGTGGGTACAAAATGCGCATACACTGCTTATTACACACACAGGGACGCACAGCAGCACACACACATTTTTAAATATTAAAAATAAAAGGATTCCTCTCTGGTGAAGCGTTCAGTCTTTCCGCTCGCAAATTCCGCCATGTAAAAAGCGAATCCACCATGGTGAAAGCGCAACTGGCTTTTAAAGGGAATGGGAGATGAGACTCTGATTGGTTTATTGAACGTTACGCCCAAAACACACCCATGACTCATTAAGAGACTAGGTACAACCCTTCTGGACTATGCACCTGGCGCGCCGACTGTTTTTTCGTCATTAAACTAGCAAAAGTGGATTCGGACACGCCCTAAGTGCACCTGCGCCAATGCGCTTCAGACCAGATCATTAAAATAGGGCCTATAAAGTTTACACAATTCTGACTTTATAACTCACAATTGCGCGTGTATATCTCACAATTCTGAGAAAAGAAGTCAGAATTGCAAGAAAAAAAGTCAGAATTTGCGAGTTTATATGAATCATGCAAATTTTTATTCAGTGGCGGAAACAAGCTTCCATAGCGCTAATCTTAAGTGAAAGTGTTTATGGTGATATTAAGTTGTAAAAAGACCAAAAATTATTATATTGACCTACATTAAGTAACATTTTGGCTTATGTCTTAAGAACAAGACTGCGCTATTCACAATAGATTGCCAACAATGTTCCATTTTGCATTTTAGTGCTCAATTACTACTGGCTTTTAATGAAATTCAAAACAAAAGTATGATAGATTGACTTTGATAACAAGGTATTGTACAGGAACACTCCTACTATCACCAAACTCTGGGGGAAAACAAGACTGTTCCAAGATCTGTGACTGAGACTCTACGGAGAGGAAGCACGTTATGAATGAGTTTATGATCTCAGTTACAGGGTCAGGTCTAAACCTCAGTTAACTTCTGTTTTTATATCCATTGCAAAAGACCAAAAGACTGTATGAATGTACTGCTAATATATAAAAAGAATAAAGCGGTTCAAAGTAAAAACGGAGGTCAAATTGTAAGATATCCACTTTAAACGGCAGGAAACGCAGGTTAATCAAGCAGATAATCAGCAGGTCACCGAGTCAGATTCCTAGAAAGCTGCTATAATGGCCATTCTGGATAATTTTCACAAACAGATGCACACTAAACACAACAGCGGTCAACTCTCAAAGATGTGCATGGATGTGCGGTTATATGTGGAGACAGCAGCATAAGGATTTTCACCATCACAGGAGGGTCTGCCCAAATTATTAGTCAGGAACAAGACAGTTTCCTTGGAATCTGTGCCCATTTCCTATTTGACAATGCAAAGAATGAGTCTTTCCTTACTGTGGCCATTTCCCTCTCATATCCTGAGACCACCCTTTCCATCCAGGCTTGTTTTTAACTGTTTCAACTCCCTCCTCCTCAAAAAAAAAAAATCAGTTCATCAAAACAGAACATTTATTCACAACAGTACTAGTGTTGTCAATATATTAGACATATATTGGCTGCTATTTAATGCTCATAATTAAATATTTTGTTTGTACGTACAACAGTAAATTTTTTTTACTGAAAACTGTTAAATTGAATCTTTAGCAAGTCTCAAAAATGGATGTTAATTTTTTCATATTGTACATCAGTGGTTCTCAAACTGTGTGGTCCACAAATTGATTGGCTGATAAAGATAATAATAATAAAAAATGACCAAAAATACTTTTGAATGAATCAACTAATTAATCAGTATGAACCAGGGAATTAGCCAATTAATTATGTTTAAAAAAAGTATGAAAAGTAGCCAAAAAAGAAAAAAAAGAAAAGAAAAACTAAATTTACATGCAACCAAATAATCCATCTCAGACTGATGGCTCCACCAAATGAAATTTCTATGTGATTATGAATGTTTAAATGCAGTAATTTGCGCCGTGCCTAGTCTCGTGTTGAACTAAAGCCACCGTGAGAGCATAACTGCCATTTTTTCTTTGATGATCCAATGTTGGAAAATGCTCCTTTTAAAAGCAATGTTACACTATTGTGTTACTCCCCAAAAAAGTAACTAATTACGTTACTTAGTTACACTTTATTTTAGGGTGTCATTGTTACAGTGTAATTATAGTTAAGTACTGAATAATATTAAGTAACTACATGTACTTACTCTAGGGTTAAGGTAGGATTAGGGTTTGGTTGAGGGTTAGTTGCATGTAATTATGCATAATTTACTGTTATTACTATGGTAAGTATATGTAACATATGTAACAAGGACACTTGTTAATCAATGACGATGTTCGCTAACAGTATTTTGCTGGTCACATATTTCAAACTTTTATTTTACCCCTCCATCTAATAAAACCCCTCCATAAAACAATCTGAATTCATCCGATTTCAGATTTAAGCTCTGTTTATATGAACCCTAAACTTTGCAATCTAGAACTCTGCACACATTCCCTTTTCGTATACAATATGATTTGTTGAAAAAGTAAGCAGGTCTCCTCCAATGAGCTGTTTAAATGTCCTTACACATTCTGTGTCTGTTAATGCATTTGGTTGCGGTGCAGTGTCTGTCGGAGGAATGGGCTGACTCAACACAATCTCATGGCAATTTGTAACTATTTTATGTTTTGGCAAATTGGTGGGTAATTCGCATGAATTTGAACATTTGTAAGTTTTCGCACGATCTGCTGTAGGGGTGGACATTCATGCTTTTTTCGAATCATCTCACGTTTTTATGGAATAAAAACCTTTTAAAGGCCCACTGAAATGCCTTGAATCGCACAGCATTAGTGAATGTATTGACGTAATTTCCACTGAAACAGGAAGACAGGGCGGGACATATCAAACAGCTCCTCCCCTTTTCTAAAATAGCCAATAGCATTTAGTTTATATCACAGCTCGGCCAGAGCCGTTGAGCTCGGTAAAGCTGCAGTTTCCTCCTAATCTCTAACCGTTTCTCCTCCATATTGCTTTAATATACAGCTTTCTGTGCAGAATTCAAATGGGTCTGATACGTTTTGTGGTCTGCGCCCGCTCGCGCATATGATCCGCTCTGTGCTGTCGTGTCTCTGGACTGGAGCTGCAGCGGTTTGCATGACACTAACGTGAAACCAGACTTCATTCGCCCCAATGGAAAGCATATTTACCCTGTCTGAATCGTTCCCTATTCCCTATATAGTGCACTATGTGCCCTTCACCATGTAGAAAACAGTAAATGTGTGAACAAGTGTCTGATTTCAGCTGCAGCTTCTGTTTATAATGTAGGGGGTGGGGCTTCAGATTCTAGAGAGCATTTGATTGGACAGAAAATCTGATGAGAAGCTGAAGTGCAGAGTGATGTCATCAAAATCATTGATCCATATCGTCAGAAGTGAGAGACTGTAAGTTTTGAACGCTTATATCTTCTAAATGTGAATTGTTTTGGAGCACACTAGCTTATAGATAACATTATGGCTAACATATTCGTACTAAAAAGAAAAAAAAACTTCAATTTTGATTTCATGGGGACTTTAATTAGGTTGCTGTTGTCGACAAAAAGTACAAAAACATTTTGTGAGTTACTGACAAAGTGGGGCATGTTGGGGGAAATCATCTTTTGGAAAGTGTCCCACACTCTGGTCAGTTTGATCGAGCCAGCTCACTGGGTTTATAAAGTGTAAAGTTTAATGAAGTAGCAGGCGAGGGAATGGTGGGGACAGTTCTCCGTGCACAGATGGCCCTTTGTAACTCCTGACACCTGCCAGCTGCCTGCTCTTCAAAATGATGGTGCTGGGGGGAGAGGGGACAGCCTCTCTTCTAAGCTGCCTACAGTGGCTGAGGTTGACCTCCTAACCCCTGGTGTCAGACAGGGCCAGCGAATGTTTTCTCTCCTCCCAGTGGGTCTCCAGCTCTTGTCTATGGCCCCTCACAATCCATGCAGTGGCCTGGGAGCCTGCCTGTTCTGGCAGCCCTTTGTAAATGTGCCGGGGATTAGATGGCTCGTGTTTCTGAGTTCATTATGAACTTGATGAATCAGTTCTCATAATATGAGTAAAATTGATACTGTTCCCAGCATATCTATCTATCTATCTATCTATCTATCTATCTATCAAACATATCAAGGATGTTGATGGGTCAATACATCGTAAGTTGTGCTGATCGTAATGGGCACTTGTGGTGTACTTCAAATCACAAAAGTGCATTTAAAATAATTTATTTGCAGATAATGTGATATTTGTTAAATAAAATGCCACATAAGTCATGACCGTTTTAATAAACTTAAATACACTTTTAAAAAGTGCACTTTGTAATAATGTCAAATTAAAGGTTTTACTTTAAAGTACATTTTAAATCATCATGTTTTAATCTTTGGCATGCTTTCTGTACTGACGTAATGACCCAAAACCCTAAAATTATACTATTTTTTTTGTCTAGAAAGCTTATTGATCTTTTTTTTTTTTCACATTTTTAATGCAAACATTTTTTTTGTTACCTCTAAATTACTAGATTTTGTATCAATAATTTAATTTAATAATATAATTTAAGCACATTCTTTCAATGCACAATAACTCCCCAATACATGCAGAAAGTTGTTAAAGTACACTTATTTATTGACTATCATACTAAATCATATGTAATGTATTTGATTATACTGTTTAGTTGTAGTATGTTATTAAATATTACATTTAAAGTTAATATATTTTAAATGTGTGTCAATAGACAAATGACATTAAAATTTATTTTAGTTTAACATAAATGCTTGTTAGTATGTTAAACAGAACACTAACCATATTACAAAAACAATAGTAAGTATGAATTTACATTTAAATATGTACTTAAGTCCTACTTAAGTTGGTTGAAATGCATCAACATAAGTTCAACTAATTGCATTTAATATAGATTTAAATAAAAATGCATTTACATTTGATTGTAATTAACAATAAGCAATTAAGTGTCCAAAAAAATTACATTAATTTTGTACTTGAGTATATTCTTTCTGTAATAAGTATGCTAAAGTTCTTTTTTTTCACAAGTGGAAATTCACAATATAGGTATGATATATCTGTGTCATAACATATATTACCTATTGTAAAATATAGTATAATAACATAATATCATATTTTACAATATTTTAAATGATTTAAATCAAATGTCTCAGTCACATTGATGCACCCAGTTGACCTCACATTCATACTTGTTCTTGAATTCAAAAGCTTGAAACATTTCAGAGAAAACAATGTGAATCAGTATGTTTAGTCTGTTACGCCTGACACCTGTGATTGAGAAAGATGGATTGCCATTCGCAAGGTAAATTGGGTAATTGCACTAAATTGTACCAAGTGTTTTCTTTGGCAAGTGTTTGCTGCTTGTCTTTCGATATTTTGCAGAGTGAGCGGAATTATTTAGAGGAGCTCAAACAATATGAGTGTGAAAGTTAGAAAGAGAAAAAAGGCAAATATGAGTAAAGAGAATGTATACATATTTGTCTAATAACAGAGGATCAAGTAGGCCTCCTCCAAAAACAAAAGAGTTATTATTAGATCACAGTTCTATAAGCAGGTACCACTTAAAGGGTTAGTTCACCCAAAAATGAAAATTCTGTCATAATTTACTCACCCTCATGTCGTTCTGTAAACCCCATTTCAGTCATCTTTGGAACACAAATGAAGATCTTTTTGATAAAATCTTTCTGTCCCTCCATTGACAATCCACGCAACTACCAATTTGATGCTTCAAACTGTTCATAAAGCGATCGTAAAAAACTAATCCATATGAATTGAGCAGTTTAGTAGAAAACTGTCTGAAGAGACTCAATCGCTTTATATGATGAAACGTGCTGCATAACACTAGAATGAACCTCATTGGTTCTTGAGGAAGCTCAAACGTGCTGCATAACACGAGAATTAACCTCATTGGTTCTTGAGGAAGCTCAAACGTGCTGCATAACACTAGAATGAACCTCATTGGTTCTTGAGGAAGCTCAAACGTGCTGCATAGCACTAGAATGAACCTCATTGGTTCTTGAGGAAGCTCAAACGTGCTGCGTAACACTAGAATGAACCTCATTGGTTCTTGAGGAAGCTCAAACGAGCTGCATAGCACTAGAATGAATCTCATTGGTTCTTGAGGAAGCTCAAACGTGCTGCGTAACACTAGAATGAACCTCATTGGTTCTTGAGGAAGCTCAAACGTGCTGCATAACACTAGAATGAACCTCATTGGTTCTTGAGGAAGCTCAAACGTGCTGCGTAACACTAGAATGAACCTCATTGGTTCTTGAGGAAGCTCAAACGTGCTGCATAGCACTAGAATGAACCTCATTGGTTCTTGAGGAAGCTCAAACGTGCTGCGTAACACTAGAATGAATCTCATTGGTTCTTGAGGAAGCTCAAACGTGCTGCATAACACTAGAATGAACCTCATTGGTTCTTGAGGAAGCTCGAACGTGCTGCATAGCACTAGAATGAATCTCATTGGTTCTTGAGGAAGCTCAAACGTGCTGCATAACACTAGAATGAACCTCATTGGTTCTTGAGGAAGCTCGAACGTGCTGCATAGCACTAGAATGAACCTCATTGGTTCTTGAGGAAGCTCAAACGTGCTGCGTAACACTAGAATGAACCTCATTGGTTCTTGAGGAAGCTCAAACGTGCTGCATAACACTAGAATGAACCTCATTGGTTCTTGAGGAAGCTCAAACGTGCTGCATAACACTAGAATGAACCTCATTGGTTCTTGAGGAAGCTCAAACGTGCTGCATAGCACTAGAATGAACCTCATTGGTTCTTGAGGAAGCTCAAACGTGCTGCGTAACACTAGAATGAATCTCATTGGTTCTTGAGGAAGCTCAAACGTGCTGCATAACACTAGAATGAATCTCATTGGTTCTTGAGGAAGCTCAAACGTGCTGCGTAACACTAGAATGAATCTCATTGGTTCTTGAGGAAGCTCAAACGTGCTGCATAGCACTAGAATGAATCTCATTGGTTCTTGAGGAAGCTCAAACGTGCTGCATAACACTAGAATGAACCTCATTGGTTCTTGAGGAAGCTCGAACGTGCTGCATAGCACTAGAATGAACCTCATTGGTTCTTGAGGAAGCTCAAACGTGCTGCGTAACACTAGAATGAACCTCATTGGTTCTTGAGGAAGCTCGAACGTGCTGCATAACACTAGAATGAACCTCATTGGTTCTTGAGGAAGCTCAAACGTGCTGCATAACACTAGAATGAACCTCATTGGTTCTTGAGGAAGCTCAAACGTGCTGCGTAACAACACAAGAATGAACCTCATTGGTTATATATATGTATATATTATTTGAATTCTAATATGCTGATTTGCTGTTCAAGAAACATTTCTTATTATCTTCAGGATAAATCAAGAAAACAATAGATTTAAACAATAAGACTAACCGTATTGAGCTAAATTACAATGATTAGTTGTCTGTCGATAAAAGTATCCAAACAGTTGCTCACCTGTCTAATGAAACTAATTTTAAAAAATATTAAAGTGTCTTTGATTTTTTCATGGGTTCTACTAAAGTAAAACTGGAAATCGAGGGTAATGTGGATATGACGTCATTGACAGATGACGCAACGACATGGTCCGTAACACTGGTTAAAATAGCTGATTTCTCTAGATTTAAACACTGTTGGAAACAATTGAGATAATGTAGTACACAAGTCAACAAAATATATAACATTGCTGATATTTTAATCCCAAAATCTTACATATTGTGCCATTTTTTTCATGATGTAAATGTAAATACTTAGATGTATTTTCTAATATTTATTTTCAGATATACCAGAAAGAAAACATAGTCAGAAAAATCTACACCTAATTATATAATGCACAAAAAAGACAGGATAATTAAGGCCATTTGTGTGATCACGTATGGTGTTTTAATGAAATGAATATCAACTTTACTGACATTTGCTCTCCTTTCTGTTCAATCTGAACCCAATGAAGTCCTGCTGCTACAGACATGCCTTTTGCACTGAGCTTTTGTGCCAAGGTTCAGTGTACTGACCTGATTGAGATGTTTTCCAGATGATCCTTTCTATCTTCATTCACACCAAGGACGCTAACTACAACGATAATGATAAAGATATAGCTCCAAAAATCATGTAAAAAAATAGCAGAGTCCAAACTATAATGGCACAGAGACACAATATCATTTGGAATCACTTTCAAAACCATTTTTCCAGCTGGTGAACAATTAAAACATTGACAGCTAATCAAAATCCATCCTGCTTTAAAGGGCTCTAGCATTTAAAGTGGCAGACGACAAAACTGCATTGTGTACTGCATCGGCTTTGCTAAAAGCAAATCTGAGCCTATATTGCTCTCAAATGTATTTTTTTAAATTTCTGTCTACAAGGATGTACCAGAAGAAGTCTCTGATGTCCCCAGAGTGTGTGTGTGAAGTTTTAGCTCAAAATACCCCACAGATAATTTTTTTATAGCATGTTAAAATTGTTGCTTTTTGAGGGTGAGCAAAAACACGACATTTTTGTGTCCCTTTAAATGCAAATGAGCTGCTTTCCAGAAGAGGGCGGAGCTTCAAGAGCTCATGTTAGCAGCTCAGATTACCTCACGCAGACATGCACTGAAAACTCCCAAGCTGTTCAGCCTTTTATGTTCGGACAATGATGTAGAGACTCAAGAAGAAGTGACAACATGTAGAATGAGAAAGGCCGTTTCTGAATGGTTAGTTGATGAATTTATGTAGCTGATGTGGAGTTTCTATCTTCAAGTCATTGATTAGCATGTTCTGTCATGATAATCTATAAATCGCTCGTCTGGGAACTGTTGTAAGATCCTTCAGAGTCAGAGAATATCTGCTGCATGGAGATAGAGCAGGTATAGTTTAGTTTAATTACGGTTATGACTTATGTTGTCATCTTACTTTTATGACATGCTATTGCATTTGTGTTCGTACTGTATTGCAATAAATGTGAAAAGATGGATGCGGCAGCTTGAGCAAACTCCTAATTGTTCTCAACTACAACAACTCTTCCTCTTCTCAATATGGCCTCACCCTGTGTTCCCAGGGGTGGGGTTTATGCAAATGTTAAGGTTAGTGATGTCACCAAGCCAGGAAAAAGCTTGTAGTCCCTACCAGCCGTTTGTTGTAGTCCTTAAAAAGTGTAAATATCTCCCTTTGCATTGAACTTTGAGCGTCGTAAGTTTGCAGATGTTTTTTATGCTCAAACAGCAACATGACACACTAACTAAAGTTTAAAAAAAAGTTACGATTTTATTCAAGCAATGCAACTAAAATGTCAGTGCATTTTATTCCTATTCACATCCCTGTTTTCAAAGATGCCATATAAGGTTATGTTGTATCTTTTAAATATTTACTTTGCAGTGTTTGCAATGAATATTTATTATTCCTGCAACGTCTGGCAAAGACATACTTTTATAAAGCACGACGAACAATATCATGCATACTTTGAGCAAGAGGACCCTTTTGGCACAACTCTACATAAACAGTTCAAATTTCTACAAACACTTTTTCCTATTGACACATCAGGCAGGGTGAGATCTCACAGGATGTGTGATGGGTCAGGAAGATGTGCCTGAGTCTGTAAATACTGGCTACTTGAATTACATCTTCACCACATTAAGAGCTGGGAAGTGATGTCAGTCCCACAGCTGTCATGCCCGAGCAAAAGGGAGCAGTAAAACATGGGGCAACAGCATACGGGTGTAACATTACCTCATTAAAAACCTTTTGATGCATCAAATGTATGAAAATACGCAATGATGGAAGAGTTGCCCAAACATGACCAAAATCTTCTATCATGAGTTATTTTATATCAAAGTAATGGTAGCATTTAAATTTTTTTTTTTTTCTGGAAAATTACATGAAATCAATGAAAATGAAAGTAACAGTTATTCAAGGAAATAAATACTTTAAGAAAATGAAAGGTTCTTATCTCATTCAATTACGGATTATTCATGAATGATTATGTCATTATGTGATGTCATGCAGGGACTTTTACTGTTAGGGAGGCTCATATTTTTTTTACTAAAAAAGAAAGAAAAATCTCTACCAGCTGACATATTTTTTTAGCATCATTCCACCCTGTCCTAAGGCCAAACATGGCAAGTATTCAGTCCAATTTTTCATGTTAAAGTTTCCTGCAGCCCTTCAGATGTTTCCTTTAGAGGCGAACCTATCAATAACTGAGCTTTTGTCGGGAATCCCAGTGTATAATGGTATGGGATAAAAGTAGGAGCGGCGATAATGGATGTGGCTCTTTTGCTCCTCTCAGAAGGGGGAACGTTCCATCATTGGCCTCCTATAGTACTACGGTGTGTTGCCAGAGACAGCTGGTTAGCTGCATCCTTTTCTGCAGATCCCATCATCTTCTCACTGTGGGTCAGAGTAAATGAGTTCTCCCAGAGGTCAAAGGTAACGCTCCCCTTCCCAGGAGTCCACCCAGCCAGAACAACATTCCCTTGAAACAGGAAGGGAGGGCATTGTCCATATGTTGTCTTCACTCACAGGGCACAGACCTGTTAGGCTGTGACGTTAAGTTAAGAACCGTGAGGTGTAAGAATCCATACCTTTTAGGGAAGATGAAATGAGATATGATATTATGTCAAACTTTGTATCCTAAGAGATAAAATTAACTCCGGTAAGTATCTATATGTTGGTTCAACACCCAAAACCAAAATCAGGCATAATTTGGGCTCTGTTCCAAAAGCGTCATAAGCCATGAACCAAACCAACCAGCTACAATATGAATCACAACATTACAAACTCTGATTTAAGCAAAATAGTATTTGAAAATCTGACAAAAAGACAAAGGTACAAGACAGTGCTTAACAGCTTTAAAGAAGAAAAGAAGTACAATCCCATGAAACATTGCAAATGACAAATTAAAAATTATAGATACATATTCAATAACTATTGATTTAAAGATATATTTAACATTGAAAAATGTGCACTCACCGGCCACTATAAGTGTACATTGCTAGTACCGTGTTGGACCCTCTTATGCATTCAGAACTGCCTTAATTCTTTGTGGCATATATTCAACAAGGTGCTGGACACATTCCTCAGACCCCTGTCCATTTTGGTCCATATTGACATGATAGCATCAGATTTGTCGGCTGCACATCCATGATGCGATTCTCCCATTCCACCACATCCCAAAGCTGCTCTACTGGATTGAGATCTGGTGACTGTGGAGGCCATTTAATCTCACTGTCATGTTCAAGAAACCAGTTTGAGATGATTTGAGCTTTGTGTTATCCTGCTGGAAGTAGCCATCTCGGCCACCGTAATAAAGGGATGGACATGATCAGCAACAATACTCAGGTGTGCTGTGGCATTTAAACGATGCTCAATTGGTTCTAAGGGGCACAAAGTGAGCCAAGAAAATATCCTCCACACCATTACACCACCAGCAGCCTGAACCGTTGATACAAGACACGACGGATCCATGCTTTCATGATGTTTACACCAAATTCTGACCCTACCATCTGAATGTTGCCGCAGAAATCAAGACTCATCAGACCATTGGTGAGCCTGTGTGAATTGTAGCCTCAGTTTGCTGTTCTCAGCCGACAGGAGCGGCACCGGTGTGTCTTCTGCTGCTGTAGCCCATGATCTGCTTCAAGGTTGGACGTGTTGTGTGTTCAGAGGCGCTCTTCTGCAGACCTCGGTTGTAACAAGTGCTTATCTTAGTTACTGTTGCTTTTCTATCAGCTGAACCAGTCTGGCCATTCTCCTCTGACCTCTGGCATCAAGGCAATTTCACCCAAAGAACTGTCACTCACTGGGTATTTTCTCTTTATCGGACCATTCTCTGTAAACTCTAGAGATGGTTGTGTGTGAAAATCCCAGAAGATCAGCCTTTTTTGAAATACTCAGACATCTGGTACCAAGAACCATGCCATGTTCAAATTCACGTAAATCACTTTTCTTCCTTATTCTGATGCCCAGTTTGAACTTCAGCAGACCATGTCTTCATGTCTACATGTCTAAATGCATTCAGTTGCTGCCATGAGTTTGGCTGATTAGATATTTGCGTTAACAAGCAGTTGAACAGGTGTGCCTAAAAAAAGTGGCAGGTGAGTGTTACACAGATGTTTAAGAAATTTGAAAGCATAGGGAGATTGATGTCATTCACAGTACTTCATGGGAGTAGGGAGTTCTTTTGGTCATAAATCACTGATTGGTGGAGATTTCTCTGCAGATTCATAGGTAATGTATCAACAGGATTTACCAGGATAAAATTCCCAGGAGTTGCACTGTTAAACAGGGTTATTAAAAAAAATTATGTGGGATGATGGCTTTAACAGAAGCAAACACCATCGATTAACAGCCTCATGGCTCACAGCAGGGCTGTCTTTAAAGGTTTATAAGTTATCACTCAAAATCAGTTTCCCTATGAAGAAAATGAATGGGAATTTACTGCTGGAACCCAGCTGTTTAACTTTATAAGCAAAAATACACAGTACACAGAAATATTAGGTAAACTTGTTATTTTTTAACTACACTGATTAATTAAATGCTGAAAATTATCAATTATATCTTTATTTATAATCAGAATCAAAAAGTATGCACGCAACCTGATTTATGTAATCGCGTCGCATATGGGTATTGAATTTTTTTGCGCTAATTAGTTTGTCCAGAGGGTGGCAACAGTGACCCAGGGCTGTTGATTCACAAGGTAATCAAAGAAAAAAATGAATAAGTGGAAGAGACAGAAATGTGTACAAGCTACAACAACAATGGATGATTACATGGAGAGATTGTGCAAAGAGGTTAGAAAGTACCCGCATTAGTTTATAAAGATGTGTAACTATCTTTACAACAGATACACCGATCAGGCATAACATTATGACCACTGAAAGGTGAAGTGAATAACACTGATTATCTCTTCATCACTGCACCTGTTAGTGGGTGGGATATATTAGGCAGCAAGTTAACATTTTGTCCTCAAAGTTGATGTGTTAGAAGCAGGAAAAATGGGCAAGCGTAAGGATTTGAGAGAGTTTGAGGAACAGTGGTGAACCGGCGACAGGGTCATGGGCGGCCAAGGCACATTGATGCACGTGGGGAGCGAAGGCTGGCCCGTGTGGTCCGATCAAACAGACAAGCTACTGTAACTCAAATTGCTCAAGAACTTAATGCTGGTTCTGACAGAAAGCTGTCAGAATACACAGTGCATCGCAGTTTGTTGGGGCTGCGTATGGGGCTGCATAGCTGCAGACCAGTCAGGGTGCCCATGCTGACCCCTGTCCACCACAGCAACAGTGGACACGTGAGCATCATAACTGGACCACGGAGCAATGGAAGAAGGTCCAATGAATCACATTTTCTTTTACATCACGTGGATGGCCGGGTGCGTGTGAGTCGCTTACCTGGGGAACACATGGCACCAAGATGCAATATGGGAAGGCAAGCTAGCTTCAACAGGTCAGGGCTGTTTTGGCAGCAAAATATTAGGTCATAATGTTATGCCTGATCGGTGTGTGTCAGGGCTTCAAATATGCTAAAGAGAATGAGTAAAAGTTATCAATGCGCATGCGTCAACCCCCTGTGTACACATACACATCAAAAGGAGTATACTTGTGTACAACTGTGCTTAGGCCTAAAACATAGAAAAACAAAGTATACTTTGGGCTTTAGAATGCTGTCTACATAGGAAGCTCAGTAGATATTGGAACGGAGCCCTGGACACTCAGTGGCCACTGGCCATCCTATTAGAGTGAGCATCTGTAGCAACTCTTTCCAGTTGAGGTTTAACATATCCAAGTCCTTGTTTTGGCCAACAGCAACAGCCGGCGTTTGGAACAACTGCAGCATCACTCCTCACCGACCAATATTGCTCCCTAGAGGGTTTGCTCTTCATTATGTTACAGCCCAAATATATAAAGAACTAAAAAATAGCCTTTATTCAATTCTGTCAACAACTGAGGATAACTAGCTTGTTCATCTTGGTGTCAGCTTTTAACAGCACAAACTGACCTCAGTGTCAACGTCCCAAAAGCAAAGAGACCGAGCCATTTCTATTGTGACGGGGCAACAGGTGTGAGGCAGGTGCCCAAGCGTCGAGGCTGCTGCTCAAATATGAATGAGTTTCTCCGTTGCTTCACTGCTGTCTTGTGGTTGCAGCAGTTTTGAAAACAGAAAACGGGGGAAAGTATGGGGGTATTTGTTACCCAATCATCCACTCAGAATGCAAGGAGTAGAAAAAGCTTTCATTTAAACCTTGTAATGGGGTTTTCTATTCCATGTGGTTAGCTGTTTAAATATTGATTCTCTATATGGTAATACAACCACTACTCATTTGTTTGGACACAGGTCACACAGTTGTACAAGAGGGTGAGTAACCCAACGTGTTGTGTTCTTTAAACAGCCCATCCCTGTTATAGATGTTATTGTAAACAGGTCATCTATGTATATGTTTGATTTTGTTAATTTTTTTATTGACCTTGTAGTTTTTAATTTGTAATGTAACTCAATCTTTCACTAAATTGACATTTTTCTCTATGCCGGACTTCTGCAATAATTGGTACGGAGTGCACTTGTACTGTACTTAAAAACTTAAGAGTATATATTAAAAAACTACTTGCAGATAATAAAAAAAGCCACTTAAGTCTACTTAAATGGAGTACACTTTCATAACTGTTTCTCAACATGCCTAACCCTCTGGAACTGTTCACGTGGTGGTCAAAAATGACAGATTTTTTTTTTTTTTTTAATGAAATGATTGTACTTTATTTTAGTTTTAGTTTTTAATATTTTGTATTTTTAGCGGATTTTATGATGCAAAACATGTTTCCAAAACACGTTTTTACTCTAAAACTGAGAAACTCAAAGCCATAAATCTAAACAAGTTGTGTTCCAAATTTGAGGTTGACATCTCAAAAAATAAGCTTTCAGTAAGAATTTGTTTGGCGCAGCACCAAACATTACCACTAGATGAAATTCGTCGCCCATTAATTTCCAGTGTGATCGTTCTTGACCATGAACAATACAAGTGTGACTATTTTGTTTAGGACCCTTTAACCTTTTCAAATCATGTCAATGATTTTGTTTTTATGTTCACACAGCAAGTGCCAAAACCTTTACAGAGTTTCACACCATTCTAAAAAAAAAAAAACTCAAAAATGCCCGAACAGCACAAGAGGCTTAAGTGTGCTTTAAAAAAATATTGAATGTCAAATTAAATGTTTTACTTTTTACTTAAAAGTACATTTAATGCACATTTTTAATTATCTTTTTCCATGCTTTAAAGTACACTTATTTTGGTGTTGACTAACATCCTCAACACATGTAAAGTACTTGAATATAATTTGTAGTCAATATTACATTTAAAGAATTTTTATGAATGTACTCAACTCTAACTTCATTCCAAAAGTGTAATTACAAATATATTTAAAAGCATGAAATTACATCACATTTTTGTTTACCATAAATGCTTATTGGTACTTTCGGCAGTACACTTAAAGGCACAATATGTAATTTTTGCTGCTAGAAGTCGCTTTTTCAAAACAAAGGCGTAGCTTGATGACCTATATAACATTGATATAAGTGACCCAGATTTAGATCTACCTATATTGAATCTATATAAAGCGTTCACAGGCAAATCTGCTTCATGTATTTCCACGTCGTCAAAATCAGGCACATATAAATGATTCCTGACTGCATGTCAATATCCATGGATCACTGGATCTTTGGTAAGTTAAAAGGAACACTATATCGAGTCCAGACTTTAGTTTAAACTGATAATCATTTGTTTTCACAGTTTCCCCTATTAAATCCATTCACGCAACAGCTCTTTTGCGACTCAGTCCGGCTGAGGGGGCTTGTTCTGGCGGTAAAGTCATGTCAATGCATACCCTCTTTTAGATACATTTGAGTGTGTTGAAAGTTATGTTATAATGCTACTCTGTGTGTTTGCTCGGCGACTACTATGAGACACTTGTTCACACTGCAGTGAGCTAGATCGACATTAGGCATGGTACCCACGGTAAATCAAGAAAACGAGATTTAAACAACAAGACTAACTGTGTTGAGCTATATAACAATGATTAGTTGCTTGCAAACAGTTGCTTGCCTGTCTAATAAAACACATACAGTGCATCCGGAAAGTATTCACAGCGCTTTACTTTTTCTACATTTTATGTTACAGCCTTATTCCAAAGTGGATTAAATTATTTTCCTCAAAATTCTACAAACAATATCCCATAATGACAACGTGAAAGAAGTTTGTTTGAAAACTGAAAAATAAATAAATAAATAAATAAATAAATCACATGTACATAAGTATTCACAGCCTTTGCCATGACTCTCAAAATTGAGCTCAGGTGCATCCTGTTTCCACTGATCATCCTTGAGATTTTTCTACAACTTGATTGGAGTCCACCTGTGGTAAATTCAGTTGACTGGACATGATTTGGAAAGGCACACACCTGTCTAAATAAGGCCCCACAGTGTATGTCGGAGCCAGAGATGTTCACAAGTCTTTAAGCTAGAGTCCTAGTCAAGTCTGGAGTCTTTTTTCACGAGTTCGAGTCTCAAGTCATTTCATGTCTTACTAAAAAAAAAAAAAAACACTCAAGAATTCTATTTTTTTTTTTTAATTTAGACAAAATATTTGGCATTTCTATCATCCGTTTTGTTTGTAATAAAGGTCCTAAGATGTAAGGGATACATCCAGCCTGTTACGTTATAATCCATTATGTACAAAACAATTGTCCTGGCAACAAGACGAGTAGTCATTTTCAATACAGTTGCTGAGTGGACACAAGATGGCACCAGTCACGTTTGTTATGCAGCGTTGTTATTGACGACAGACATTATGAGAAAATATCAAACCTCCGAACGTTTCTAGTTGTTTCTAGTCAATAGAAAACTGTACGTATGCAGATTGCTATACGTTAAAATATGCGCTTTAAGTAATTAAATGGATTAACTTGCTTCCTATGACATTAAGGAGTTTACGCGCACGGACATACGTAATCAAATTCTATGACAAGGGTCCGATCTACCACATGTATATGTAGTAAAATCATTGAGTCAAGTTTGAAGTCACTTCAGGTCGAGTCCAGAGTCAAGTCTGAAGTCCGAGTCACTAACTCGAGTGCCCATCTCTGGTCAGAGCACAAACAAAGCCAAGAAGTCCAAGGAATTGTCTGTAGACCTCCGAGACAGGATTGTATCGAGGCACAGATCTGGGGAAGGTTACAGAAAAATATCTGCAACATTGAAGGTCCCAATGAGCACAGTGGATTCCATCATCCAAAAATGAAAGTAGTTTGGAACCACCAGGACTCTTCCTAGAGCTGGCTGCCCGGCCAAACTGAGCGATCGGGGAGGAGAGCCTTTGTCAGGGAGGTGAGGTGAACAAGAACCCGATGGTCACACTAAGAGAGCTCCAATGTTTCTCTGAGGAGAGAGAACCTTCCAGAAGAACAACTATTTCTGCAGCACTCCACCAATCAGGCCTGTATGGTAGAGTGGCCAGACGGAAGCCACTCCTCAGTAAAAGGCACATGAAAGCCCGTCTGGAGTTTGCGAAAAGGCACCTGAAGGACTCTCAGACCACGAGAAACAAAATTCTCTGGTCTGATGAAACAAAGATTGAACTCTTTGGCCTGAATGGCAAGTGTCATGTCTGGAGGAAACCAGGCACCGCTCATCACCTGGCCAATACCATCCCTACAGTAAAGCATGGTGGTGGCAGCATCATGCTGTGGGGAAATTTTATCAGCGGCAAGACCTGGGAGACTAGTCAGGATCGAGGGAAAGATGAATGCAGCAATGTACAGAGACATCCTTGATGAAAACCTGCTCAAGAGCACTCTGGACCTCAGACTGGGGCGAAGGTTCAACTTCTAACAGGACAACGACCCCAAGCACACAGCCAAGATAACAAAGGAGTGGCTACGGGACAACTCTGTGAATGTCCTTGAGTGGCGTGCAAAGCTTGTAGCATCATACTCAAAAAGACTTGAGGCTGTAATTGATGCCAAAGGTGCTTCAACAAAGTATTGAGCATGGGCTGTGAATACTTATGTACATGTGATTTTTAATTTTTTTAATTTTTAATACATTTGCAAAGATTTCAAACACGGTCCGTGTCCGGGTTAAAATTTCTCTGGATTTAAACATTCTTGGGAACATTTGGGATAATGCAAGTACACAAGTCAACAAAATATATAACATTGTTCTAGTGGTTTTTGGATATTTAAATCCAAAAATCTTACATATTGTGCCTTTAACCATATTTCAACCAAAAGAATACAATAGAAGTAATTGAAATAACATAAAAAGGATGCACTTATGTTCGATATAGGCATGTTAAAAAAAATTCCACTGATTGCAATATACATTTAAACCAATACATTTTTATTTAATTGTAAATAAGCAGTTAAGTGCCTTTACAATCATTCACACTTAAGTATATTAGTTATTTAAAAGTATGCTAAAGTGTACTTGTTCCCATGAGTCCAGCCCTACATTTTTTCTCTTCGACAATCTGTTTCACTCAGCTGTACGTAACAATAAAGAAAAGATCGGTCACCCACAGTACTTCTGCATTGTGACTTTAAGATAGGTCTGTACAGCTCTGGATTACAACACCACACAATTCAAAAGTCCATCGAGTATCAATTTAACAAATCCTCGCTGCTATTACTAATATCATCATTATTATATGTTATTATTGCTAAGATGTTCTGAATGGTTTTAGCACATTGCTATACAATTTCTAGGCGGTTACTTACTGGCCCAAATTACTAATACTTAGGGTTGGGGGTTTATTCATATTTCAATGCACGGGCACAGTATGCTTGACTTATCAAACATTTCTAATAATATCATTATGTACGCTAAGCTAAAACATTAGCTATAATAACACATTACAAATGCATTTGGGTATTTGATCTGCCTTTGAAATCGTAGCAATTACAATATATTTGACCAGGATATTATGGCTTGACTGATGTTTTTGCATAATTTGGCTATTCCTAAAGCCATAATTGCTTATAAACCCACCGATTACACTCGGAATTTGTGTGGAGGGTTAAAGAGCTGTATTTGTGAAGCAGAATTATGTACAAGTTTGCCAGCTCTGAAAAAGGGTCGTTCCTGTCATCAGCAGATTTGAACTCTGTGACTCCTTAAAATGAATATGTTTGTGTTGTAATTCAAGGAGACAGACAGACAGACAGACAAACAAACAGACAGATAGATAGATAGAGACAGATGCTTCATCAGAGATAGTCAAAAAAGAAGAAATACCATTTCTTAAAGTTTTATATGTTAGAAGCCAGCCAAAAATGCAAACATGGCAACATCCACTCAAACTAAAGAAGCAAAATGATTTAAAATTGATCTTTGGCATTAAAGTCTCAAAATAAATAAATTGTATTTTACACCTTGTTTTACTCCGAGTTATGACTCTTGGGTAACAAAATTCAAGTGTCTAGTTTAAAATATGTCAAGAGTTATGAATATAGACATAGGGCTTAAGAGCTGCAGATATTTTTATTTGGGAATGTAGTTTTCAGAAAGTGCTCAAAAATAGGGGCGCAGGTTGAGAGGTTAACCTTACAGTGATAAGATAAAAGAAAAGATATAAAGCAAAAAAATCCCACCAACACTACACATTTGCAAACATTTCTTAAGCACACCTGCTTCACCTCACCAGCTCGTTAATAGAGACTCCACGATCAGAAATATATGGGTCAGATAAGAGAGATATCCAAAATGTGTAGGGCTACTGTTGGTGAACCTCCAGGAACAGAGTTGGGAAACACTGGCCTGTATAATGAGGACGTGCTGCAAAGGAGCCAGTGCTCCTGCTTTATTACTGAGGGAAACGTGAAAACGGAGTAACTGCGCCCTCGTGTGGATTTCTATGGAGCCTAAGGGTGAATGAAAAAAAAATGTGATGGGAGGAAAAATTATTTGCTTTTGCGAAACACCACAAAAGTTTTGTGAGGGAACGCAAATGTTCCACCACCATTTCCTTTTAAGGCCTTCAAAGGTGTCTGAACACAATTCATCTCATTCATGTTCAACCAAAATTAGAAAATAATACAAGAAACTAATAAATGGACTAATACATTAAAGCTCCATACCTGACATCACCATTAAAGTGACATCCATCCAGTTCCTCCTGTTGAATGTTACGTTTCTTAACACGTCAATCATATAACGTGTAAACATAATAGTTCTGACATTACTGTCTGTGACTGACTGGCTGAAACCTTACCGCAGATTCGTCAAAACACCACGTCTGAATGCCATTGCATCAGATAAATTACCTAACGAAGTGTCATTTATTTGAATGAAAATATAAACAAAATGGAAGTTTGTTGGCTGTCAGTTAATAATGTGATTTTTACACCTGTGTAACTTACTAATCATACTTAACTTAAAATCATTGCCCCCCCCCCCCCCCCCCCAAAAAAGAAAAAACTTCAACATTTGTTCAAAAACACAACTGTTTTCAACATTGAAAATCAGTATATTAGAATGATTTCATTGATAACATTTTACAATATATGAAAATAGAAAGGTTATTTTAAAGTGTAATATCTCACAACATCACAGTTTAAGTATTTTTGATACTTTGTCTAAGGTAATGAACTTTAAAAGTTGCTAATGTAACCACTAACCATAGACATATAGGCTTAACATACATATCTATGACTGGAACCATCATTATTAGATGCATGCTCAGTTTAAGTTTAAGATTTATAAGTGAATAAAACAGAAATATAATCAAATACACTGATTTGATTATAATAATGGTTTGATTATAATAGATCAGAGGAGCCAAAGAGTGCATACACTAACTCCTGGTTACATACGTCTACTTTTCTTTAAGACTGGCATATCATTTTCATCCAAAGGGAGCTTTTGAATAGTTACCTGACGCTGGCCAGATCCAGTTACACAACACAACCTCCAAACAGCCAGACATCACCTGTGGCTCGGTCAAAACAGAGCCGCACGACTCAATGGAAAGCTGGATCCTTTGTAATGAGGCTTTCACAAGTGTCTCTTTTCCAAGGAGCAGGTTGGTGCGTTTATTGTGCTACATACACACATATCAGGTGGCAGAGCAGCCGTCTCTCTCACACACACACACGTTATCTGCTGTTTTTCTATTGACCTCCACGTGGCATCTGCTATACAACACAAAAATACAGTTCCCATTCACTAGTCAGTGAAAGTTGAGACGACTGACTTGTGTCATTATGGTGTGGTTAAACACCCTGTGCGTCCTCCTGCTGCTCGGTTAGAAACACACGAGTCGCCGCATAATTACTGCATCAGGACGTTTCAAGTCTGAATTATGAGGGTCACTAAGAAAGAAGTTTAAGAACAATCAAAAATGACAAAAGCAACACAATCTGTTTTGAACTTTATTTTAAACCATACAAAAACATCAACTACAGTGGAAACAATTGTATAAAAAAAATGTAACAAAAAAATTAATGCAACGTACCAAACATATGACTTGTCATTCAAATAATAGAAAAATAAAAATTAATATCAAAAGTTTTGTAAAAAAAATTGGTCAGCTTCTTGGAACTTATTTTGATTTTTTGGGTGTTTTTATTGTTCCTTTCTTCTGAGGTGTAGGTAAGTCTTTGTTACATAAATCACAGACCCAGCAACCTGTTAAAGAGAGAAAAAAAGAAATATGGAATAATGGTACATTCTAAAAATTACTTTACATTTTAATTAGTGCTGTCAAATCGATGAAATCACATCCAAAATAAAAGTTAATGTTTACATAATATGTGTGTGTACTGTGTATAATTATTATGTATATATATATATAAATACACACACACACACACACACACACACACACACACACTATATACATGCAAATATTTCTTAAATATATACATACACCGATCAGGCATAATATTATTACCACTGACAGGTGAAGTGAATAACACTGATTATCTCTTCATCACGGCACCTGTTAGTGGGTGGGATATATTAGGCAGCAAGTGAACATTTTGTCCTCAAAGTTGATGTGTTAGAAGCAGGAAAAATGGGCAAGCATAAGGATTTGAGCGAGTTTGACAAGGGCCAAAATGATGGCTAGACGACTGGATCAGAGCATCTCCAAAACTGCAGCTCTTGTGGGGTGTTCCCGGTCTGCAGTGGTCAGTATCTATCAAAAGTGGTCCAAGGAAGGAACAGTGGTGAACCGGCGACAGGGTCATGGGCGGCCAAGGCTCATTGATGCACGTGGGGAGCGAAGGCTGGCCCGTGTGGTCTGATCAAACAGATGAGCTACTGTAGCTCAAATTGCTCAAGAAGTTAATGCTGGTTCTGATAGAAAGATGTCAGAATACACAGTGCATCGCAGTTTGTTGCGTATGGGGCTGCATAGCCGCAGATCAGTCAGGGTGCCCATGCTGACCCCTGTCCACCGCCGAAAGCGCCAACAGTGGACACGTGAGCATCAGAACTGGACCACGGAGCAATGGAAGAAGGTGCTGGTCTGATGAATCACGTTTTCTTTTACATCACGTGGATAGCCGGGTGTGTGTGCGTCGCTTACCTGGGGAACACATAGCACCAGTATGCACTATGGGAAGAAGGCAAGCCGGTGGAGGCAGTGTGATGCTTTGGGCAATGTTCTGCTGGGAAACCTTGGATCCTGCCATCCATTTGGATGTTACTGTGACACGTACCACCTACCTCAACATTGTTGAAGACCATGTACACCCTTTCATGGAAACGGTATTGCCTGGTGGCTGTGGCCTCTTTCAGCAGGATAATGCGCCCTGCAAAAAAAATGGTTCAGGAATGGTTTGAGGAGCACAACAACGAGTTTGAGGTGTTGACTTGGCCTCCAAATTCCCTAGATCTCAATCCAATCGAGCATCTGTGGGATGTGCTGAACAAACAAGTCAGATCCATGGAGGCCCCACCTCACAACTTACAGGACTTAAAAGGATCTGCTGCTAACATCTTGGTGCCAGATACCACAGCACACTTTCAGGGGTCTAGTGGAGTCCATGCCTCGACAGGTTAGGGCTGTTTTGGCAGCAAAAGTGGGACCAACACAATATTAGGAAGATCTGTGTGTGTGTGTGTGTGTATGTGTATGTGTATGTATATGTATGTATACACAGTACACACACATATGTAAACACAAACTTTTATTTTGGATGCGATTCATCAATTTGACAGCACTAATTAAACATTTATTAAAAA
Source organism: Rhinogobio ventralis (assembly GCA_039654625.1). Lineage (NCBI taxonomy): Eukaryota > Metazoa > Chordata > Actinopteri > Cypriniformes > Gobionidae > Rhinogobio > Rhinogobio ventralis. The sequence goes on from CM077204.1 coordinate 6,508,964, forward strand.
AACAAACTTTAAGTGTTAAGCGTTTTCCCCTTCATAAAAGCCACTTTAAGCAAAACTGCTTACAGTTTTAGTTCACTCCAGTATTAAAATATCCTGATAATTTACTCTTAAAATTGAAATTACAAAATTGAAATTGAATAAAGTTATCAAAGAGTCTGCAGTGCATAAATAATAAATTCAATATAGATTAATCCAATATAGTTAGCTTTGTTCTCTGATTAACATTAACGACAGACAGTATTAGTCGCTGCTGTCACTTTAAGATCTGCCGCTGCCAAACAACACGCACATCTCATTTTCTCACAACTCTTTAAGTTCATTTAAACCGTTATTTAACTCATTTAAGACTGCTCTTATGAGAATACGCGACAAAACGGGCATTTTGGCATAATTCTATTTTTCTAATTTTGACAGCACACATTTTTATATGTATTTGACTGATTGATTGACTAAAAGTAGACAGAAAGTCATGCCCAAAATCTTTAATCATGGGTGTGATGTAACTAAAGCCTATTTCTAACGGTTTACTTACAACAGGCTTCTAATGGGTTAGAAGAAGCGTGTGGGGTGAAGTAAAATTTCAACAAACTCAAATTCAACATTACATTAACATGACAACATTACCTTAATATTGTGTTTATTTATTTGTGCTTATTTATTTGTGCATGAATATAGAGCATCAGCCAAAGACTCACCCAGAGGAATGGCGTCCATGCCCACACAGAAGGTGTGGTAGCCTCGATCACACTTGTCACAGAACATCATCTCCTCCTCGTGGTGGGGCTGCTCGCAGACGGTGCAGGTCTTGCACTCCATGCACTGCCAGGGATACATCTTGATCTGGGACACCAAGTCCACACTCATATCCAAGCAGGACGGGTGACCTGAACACAAAGAGAGGCCTCTCATCATCTCCACTATTCTCGCAATGCTATAAACCCTCAGGCTGATCCAACAGGATGCTGACACTTAGGAAATGATGCTAAAGATATCATAAATCAGCATCTTTAATCATCAAGAAGACAATGGTGACGCTGCGGTGTCCAGGTAACAGTTTTAGATAAGTGCTGTCCTACTACTACACTGAAGAGAAATGTGTGAAGGAATAAACACTAGCAGTGTGGTAGACTAGAAGTTAAAATACATCTCGATTCAACTTTTGTGTTTTATTGCACTTGTTTGAAAAGATGCAAGCTAAATTAAAAGGAAGAGATAGTTTTGACTTACCACTGTTTTGGCACTGGGAGCAGTGGATGAGAGCCTCCGGTTTGCCTTTCTTGTTGGCCTCCTTACCCTTCTGGCATATGCCACACATAGCATTGGGAATGACCTTAGGCTGCAAGGGCAGAGTAATGCTATAAACGCCATGGCAACCAAGGTCATACACACCATGTGATATTATGCTTGAACCAAAACCACTATGATTTTTAAAATTAAAGGGATAGTTCACCCAAAAAAGAAAACTGTGTCATCATTTACTCACCCTCAAGTTGTTCCAAACCTGTATGAGTTTCTTTCTTCTGTTGAACACAAAAGATGATATTTTAAAGAATGTTGGTAACCAGACAGGTGATGACACCCATTGACTTCCATAGTATTTTTTTCCCTACTATAGAAGTCAATGGGTGTCGTCAACTGTCAACATGAGGGTGAGTAAATGACAGAATTTTCATTTTTGGGTGAACTATCCCTTTAAATGAACAAAAATAGCAAAGTAATCTGAGTCAAGGATCTTTAAATGAATTGGAATTGATCATTTGTAAATAATAGACAAGCAACAAAAACAAAACAAACAACATCTGTATTGCACATAAATGTGGACAAAACACTACCGTTCAAAAGTTTGGGGTCGCTAAGATGTTTTAAAGAAATACATTTATTCAGCAAGCCCTCTGGTACTGTTCGCGTGTCAGTCAAAAATGACCAATTATTTTATTTTATGGGATTTTATGGCACTAAATTATATTTATGCAGTATTTATAATCCATTTATTCACTTTTTGAGCATAGACCTGAAAATGAAATTTCCAGCTTAAACGGTCATAAATCTTGAAGGCTTTAGAGCACAGACTGGAGTTTGGCCCTTTTTTTAAAAAAAGATGACACTTGGCAGATTATTACTGAAGTGAAAAAAGTTTTAAAAAGTGAACTTGAACATTTTTGTTAAAATGTAATTTTTATATGAAATATATATTTCCCAAAACACATTTTACTCTAAAACGGTGCGAAAATTAAAGCCATAAATCTAAACAAGCTGTTTCAAATTTGAGGATGATATTCTAATGTTCTAAAAAACAAAACGTAAAATTTGTTGGTAAAAAAAGACCGAACAGCACCAGAGGGTTACATTTTTAAAGCAAGATTAAAGACATTTAGAATGTAACAAACAATTTCTATTATTTCAAATAAATGCTGTTGTTTTGAACTTTCTATTCATCCAAGAATCATGAAAAAAAAACAAAAACAACTATAACTGTTTTCACAAAATAGTTAGCAGCACAACTGTTTTCCACATTGATAATAATCAGAAATGTTTGGGCAGCAAATCAGCATATTAGAATGATTTCTAAAGGATCATGTAACTGAATACTGGAGTAATGATGCTGAAAATTCAGCTTTGATCACAGGAATAAAATTACTTTTACGTTATATTGCCAAAAGTATTGGGACACCCCTCCAAATCATTGAATTCAGGTGTTCCAAATCACTTCAGTGATAGGTTTCCACCTGTGCAATAAGTCCATTCATGAAATTTTCTCATGACTAAATATTCCACGGTCAACTGTTAGTGGTATTATAACAAAGTGGAAGCAATTGGGAACTACAGCAACTCAGCCACGAAGTGATAGGCCATGTAAAAATCAAAGCGGGGTCAGCACATGCTGAGGCGCACAGTGCACAGAAGTCGCCAACTTTCTGCAGAGTCAATAGCTACAATCCTCCAAACTTCATGTGGCCTTCAGATTAGCTCAAGAACAGTGATTAGAGAGCTTCATGGAATGGGTTTCCATGGCCGAGCAGCTGCATCCAAGCCTTCATCACCAAGTGCAATGCAAAGCGTCGGATGCAGTGGTGTAAAGCACACCGCCACTGGACTCAAGAGCAGTGGAGACGTGTTCTCTGGAGTGACCAATCATGCTTCTCTGTCTGGCAATCTGATGGATTTGTCTGGGTTTGGCAGTTGCCAGGAGAACAGTACTTGCCAGACTGCATTGTGCCAAGTGTTTGGTGGAGGGATGAATATGGTGTGGGGTTGGAACTCTAAATGCTTCAGCATACCAAGCCATTTTGGACAATTTCATGCTCCCAACTTTGTGGGAACAGTTTGGGGATGGCCCCTTCCTGTTCCAACATGACTGCGCACCAGTGCATGCAAGGTCCATAAAGACATGGATGAGCGAGTTTGGTGTGGAGGAACTTGACTGGCCTGCAAAGAGTCCTGACCTCAACCTGATAGAACACCTTTGGGAGGAATTAAAGCGGAGACTGTGAGCCAGGCCTTCTCGCTTCTAGAAGAATGGTCAAAAATTCCCATAAATACACTTCTAAACCTTGTGGAAAGCCTTCCCAGAAGAGTTGAAGCTGGTATATTAAACCCCACGGATTAAGAATGGGATGTCATTAAAGTTTATGTGCATGTAAAGGCAGGCATCTCAAAACTTTTGGCAATATAGTGTATATTCAAATAGAAAACTTATTTTAAATTGTACACATACATCACTGTTTTACTGTATTTTTGATCAAATAAATGCAGCCTTGGTGAGCAAAAGAGACTTCTTTAAAAAACTGACCCCAAACTTTTGAATGGTTGTGTATGTAATTTAGAGGATATCAAGAATGACATACAATGTGATCATCTGAATGATTGTTTCAGTAAATGCTTAAAACAAAAACACGCATAAAATATTGCGATATTCAAAATTAGAATAGAGGAAAACGTAGAGGAAGCTAAAAAACATTAAACTATCTACATACATATTTACTTTATTAAAAATAGTTAAAAGATGTTTCACCCCATTAAACAAATAGGCAGTAGCAAAAGCCAACTGTAAAGAGTAACATAAGTGTATATAAAAGGTCATAACACCCAAAAAGTGTCCAAAATACAGAACAATTTTTGTGCGCTACTTATAGCAATGCAGACTTGACACTTTCATTCAGTGCTGACAGCCATTAAGAAATCTCTCTACAGTTTAATTTCTTTAAAACCTCTTTATTCAAAAGGTTACTCTAAATACGAACATGTCAAAGGCCCTACCAAAAAAACTGTTAAACTGAAAAGAGCAGTGACAACATTGTGTGGGGGGGGAAAAAAACGAAAGAGGCAGGCCAAGCTACAGGTTAAAGACACATTTAGATGTTAGTGAAGCTCACAGTTATGTTAACGGAAGGACAAAAGCCTTCATTCTGTCACAGTAGGAAAGTACTAGCTGAACTAAGAGTATTACAATAAAATAAAAATATATATATATATATAAAAAAAAAAAACTAAAAAAAAACCACATAACAGGAACAAGAACATTTAATGTTGTTTAACAACAAACACTTATAACAAGACTCGAGAGATTGAATAAAAGAGGGATGGAAATAAACAAGCCAACAACATACTTACAGTGAGAGGATCAACAGAAGCTGTACCTACCGTGTTTTAATAAAGAAACGCAGTGATTCATGGCTAAAACTCCACATTTAAATTAGATTGTTTCAAATGTAACTAATGTTTTCAAATTTCCAAAACACTTCTGGCAGCCTTTTTTTCAACCATTTATCAGCACAATAAAACAATCTACCCATATAAACCCAGATTATGAACTACTAAAGAAAGAACACACGTTTAAGCACCAAAGATGATAACTATAAAATTAATAATACTGAATACTGAAGTTCGCACCACAGCTATAATGAGAAGAATTAGAATGTCTTTTTTTTCAGCTTCTAGATAAAACACTGGCAGCCAATCAGAATCCACTCTGCTTTAAAAAGCTTGAGCATTTAAAGCAGCAGATGGCATAACTGCAGCAACACATGCACTTGTAATAAACAGAATAGTTATTGTTATCATTCTTAGTGTTGTGAACGGGCCTAAATACTGACAATCTACTGTTTAAGAGGTGGAAATAAACTGGGGCTGACCAGAATGGAATACTAGCCGTTTACTACATATATTATGTAGTATACACTGCATACTGCCTATTCTTCTTCTAGGAAAGTGAAACGGTACGCAATATAAAAAAAAAACTAAAACTTTTGACTAGTAGTATGCTACATTGTGGTCACATGTCCTCACATTGCATGCGTTCTCATCTTGCAAATAAATTGGTTATTACGCCCTCCTAAATGACATTTTTCATTTAATTCTGGAATTCATCAGATTGGAAATTGAAGGTCAGTTGGAGTGCACTGCATTGTGGGATACAGTATTCACTGTAGTATACTGGCAGACTACTCTGACAAATGTAGAAGGTCATTCAGGTAGTATGCTATTGCGAGAATAGCTGGGCCAGTTTACACTGCTCATACTTCCTGAGATAACGGAACTACAGGAGATACTAATGAGAATTAAACTGGGGCGTAATGTCAAAAAGTGTCCAGTAAAATGATATGCAAACATTTTTTCCACAGGAAAAGGTTTGATAAGAAGTTAAGAACAAACCTTTGCAACCAAGAATATTAAAATCGTCATATATAAAAAAAATTTTTTTTAAAACGCACCTATTGCACAAATAAGGATTCATGCAAGCAGAAACATAGCTTAAAATGCAAGCATATGTGGGCAAGCTACTAAATAATATAATGTATTAAAACACTGCCAAACTTTGTATACATTTTGTTTGTACAACAAGAGTAACATGAAGTAATCTGTTGTTGTGGAAAATTAGTAATGTGTTAAGGTAAACCTTTTGTTGATCCGGCAAGCATTTTGACAAGAAAAAAAACATCAACTTACACAATTTAAACAGAGTAAATCAAAGGAAACACTGATATCAAGCATATTTAAGGTGCCCATAGAGTCAGTGTAGAAAACCACTGACTTTGACAATGTTATACCAAACAATAGTTTGATAACCATTTCATGCCTGAAAGATAGTAATGCATCACTAGCATGACAAACAAAGGATAAATAAAGCTAAGTTTAAAAGTGCACTCAGTAAGTTTATGTAATGTTTCACTGGCTCTTCTTCATCTAGCATCTTTAAAGGGTATGACTTTGTATGACGGACTTTCTTCTGTGGAACTATAAATATTATATTAGAAAATAAAATATGACCCTTTCTTCTGCGGATACAATACAATAAAACAGGAAACAAATGTCTCAGTTTATCATACAATGGATGTCAATGGTAACCAAAATGGTTTGAATTTTAGTCCCTTTACGACTATTAGCTAGAATTAATAAAATGTTATGATAGTTGGAATAGCTATATTTCAAGTTTTCTGTAGTCATATGATAACTATGCATGGTTCTTTTATGGTGACATTAATGGGGGGGAAGGGATACAAAACTTTTTTAAAATTTTATTTCCAGGTAGACTATGATCCACAAAAGAGATTTCACAAAAAAATAAAAATAAAACAAAAATGTACAAATATACAGAATGAGATCCAAAAGAAAAAAAAGAATGAAATTCACAAATAAATAAAAGAAGATTTGCTAATATATTTTATTTGTGAATTTAATTCTTTATTTTTTTTTCTCCCATCTTTATTTTTTTTTTTAGCCCTTTTGGAGCTAGACAGCCATGGTCCCTATGAACTGCTGCTAAATGGAAAAGAGCTTTAAAACACATGTTGAACATGCTGATTATTATTATTATTATTGCTATTTGTGTTATTACTAGTAACTTGGTCTGGTTGCAACACACAGCTGGCCATGTGATTTCAAAACAATAACTTGACATATGATTGGAGCCCTCATCCAAAAGAGCTATTCAAATCATTGTTTCTTGCGATTATATATTTATAAATCATGGAAAACATTACTGAGTGCACTCTTAATATTTTCTTCAACTGTTTTATATCTATGGATTAACACTTTTCAGAGTTTAGCAGCCAAAGGAAACTGCTCACGTGCCCTTCAGTATAACTGACTGGCAGGTGGATAGATAGATAAATATTGATAGATAAATAGAGGTATTTTAAGCTATATGAAGTACTGTTGACTTTATAAGGGTATTTACCTTCACAAGTGCATCACAGCAAAAAAAGCCCTAAACTAGCAGTACCACACAAAAATGTTATTGCTCAAAAGGTCTGTGCAGAACACAGGAACTGTCACTGGGTTTCCTGGCACTGAAAAAAAATGAGTGCCACACTTAAAAAGGAAAATAAGTTCCATTGACTCGTGCAGTCCCAATCTATGACCACCAGGGAGAGTGTGTGTGTGTGTGTGTGAGTGCATGAGAGTGTTTGGACAAGGTACTGATGATCAAGGCAGAAGAAAGAGGACTTCTCTGCTGAAAGTGCTGGAAAGAGGGGTGGCGAAAAGGGGAGAAGAGAGGTGTTGAGTTATTTAAAAAAAAAGATCAGGGGCTTTTTTCTTCTACCTTGTACCCAGGGACAGATTTGTGTTGGATGGTGCGAGGAGTGGCGTCTTTGCCCTGGGTGCCGGGTCGGTCTTTGCTCTTGACTTTGGATTGAATTCCGCTGTCTTGGCTGTCTCCATCTGAAGTGTTTCCTGATGAACTGTCCTGCAAGTCAATAGGAAATAAAATTGACCCACTTTATTCAACACACTTCCTATCATCCACGATTCATTGCTGCACGTTATTCAAATGCGGAAATTTTTTCTCCTTTTTGGATGATGTCACCTTTCATATAGGCCATGAACAATTCAATTTATTCCAATTGGTAAAAGTCAAACTCCAGTCAGTGATATTTTAATATTATACACCGATCAGGCATAACATTATGATCACCTTCCTAATATTGTGTTGGTCCCACTTTTGCTGCCCAAACAGCCCTGACCCCTGAAGGTGTGCTGTGGTATCTGGCACCAAGATGTTAGCAGCAGATCCTTTAAGTCCTGTAAGTTGTGAGGTGGTGCCTCCATGGATCTGACTTGTTTGTTCAGCACATCCCACAGATGCTCGATTGGATTGAGATCTGGGGAATTTGGAGGCCAAGTCAACACCTCACACTCGTTGTTGTGATCCTCAAACCATTCCTGAACCATTTTTGCTTTGTGGCAGGGCGCATTATCCTGCTGAAAGAGGCCACAGCCACCAGGGAATACAGTTTCCATGAAAGGGTGTACATGGTCTTCAACAATGTTGAGGTAGGTGGTACGTGTCAAAGTAACATCCACATGGATGGCAGGACCCAAGGTTTCCCAGCAGAACATTGCCCAAAGCATCACACTGCCTCCACTGGCTTGCCTTCTTCCCATAGTGCAGCCTGGTGCCATGTGTTCCTCAGGTAAGCGAAGCACACGCACCCGGCTATCCACTTAATGTAAAAGAAAACGTGATTCATCAGACCAGGCCACCTTCTTCCATTGCTCCGTGGTCCAGTTCTGATGCTCACGTGCCCACTTGTTGGCGCTTTCGGCGGAGGACAGGGGTCAGCATGGGCACCCTGACTGGTCTCAGTGGTCTGCGGCTATGCAGCCCCATACGCAACAAACTGTGATGCACTGTGTATTCTGACACCTTTCTATCAGAACCAGCATTAATTTCTTGAGCAATTTGAGCTACAGTAGCTCGTCTGTTTGATCAGCCCACACGGGCCAGCCTTCGCTCCCCACGTGCATCAATGAGCCTTGTCTCCGGTTCACCACTGTTCCTTCCTTGGACCACTTTTGATAGATACTGACCACTGCAGACCGGGAACACCCCACAAGAGCTGCAGTTTTGGAGATGCTCTGATCCAGTCGTCTAGCCATCACAATTTGGCCCTTGTCAAACTCGCTCAAATCCTTACGCTGGCCCAACACATCAACTTTGAGGACAAAATGTTCACTTGCTGCCTAATATATCCCACCCACTAAAAGGTGCCGTGATGAAGAGATAATCAGTGTTATTCACTTCATAATGGTCATAATGTTATGCCTGATCGGTGTATTTATATAATTTTTATGTAACTTTTTTTAATAAAAATGAACACTTATTCAGCAAGGACTTAAATTTTTTAGAATAAGTAATTTCAGCAATTTTATGTGCTTTTGTCATTTTTATTTGTTTTATTTTGTTTTAATATATTTCTATATCTTTTAATTTATAAAATTATTTCAGATTTAGTTTTAGTAAATTTAGCACTTAAACTTAGTTTGTTTTTTACTCAGTATGTTCATTTTATAACACTTGTTTTTGCCCCTGAATTTGTTTTTCTTCCTTCGACTTCAAACGTTGTTTATCGATTGAACCTTGTAAGTGGCACTGAAAGTTATATTCATTTCAACACCTTGATTCATTCATAAATTAATCATAGTTTAAGCATATTAAGAACAGTTTATTGATGGCTCACTCATAAAGACAGTCCCTTGCTGCCACCTATTGGCACAACAATGTAACTGCACTAACTGACAGCTGGCGCACACAGAGACGTACCAGTGCTGATACTTCTAAAATACCAGCACTTTTGGAAAGCCTCGTCCAATCAGATTTGAGAACTAGCTTTTATAAATATAATAATGGCCCAACAAGCTACTTATATAGCAAAATAATAATAAATAATATAGCTATAATAGCACGTATAGCGATATTGTGTCGTTCAAAATCACCACAAGGGAAATTCCTTTACCATTTTAACGCACCCCTCTCCAGCCCAGACCCATCTTACCCCATCTTACATTGCATGCAGTTTAGTTACAACCATGATGCAGGGCAATGACTGAGTGCATGATAAAGCCTATTAGAATACAGTTAAAATACCACAAAAATTCAAGATATGAGGGCAAAAAAGTCTTATGACAAAAAAGTCATAAGTCGTATATCATATGATATAGTGCACATCACACACACAAATAAAAGTTTTTCCCGAATATCTGCATGATTTCAAATGTGATATTGATTTTATACTACAGTTTAATAAACAAGTTAATAATAGGTTACATTTTAGACACAATATTGTCTGTTTATGCTCAATTTCGCCAATTAAAATAGTTCTACACAAAGCCACAGCAGAACTGCTGTGCGTCTCCGAGCAACTCACAGTGGTGTTTATTACTAAATGAATCTGCAGTTAACGAATCGAGTGTGCCATTGATTTAGTGACTCATTCATAATGAATCAGCCGTTTGAATGAATTGGTTGAATGAATGACTGAATGATTCAAAGACAGTGACTTGCCGTCACCTATGTGCTTTTGAATCACTACATTGCTCTAGATATCTTTAAATCAAACACCTGGCTTTATAGCTGTCCAAATATACGGGAATGAAAATCCTCTAGGGTCTGAAGGGGTTTTTGGGCCTTGGAGATGTTTTGACATGCCCTGACATTTGTTCTTCTAACTATGTAGTTACTTATAACATTTTAATGGCTAAATTCTGGTTACACTGTATTCAGTACAAACTCTGCTACAATAATATGAGCAGCATGTATGTAAAAGTATTTTTGAGAAAATTACATTTATGCGTGGTTAGTGGAAAAACCCCCCAGAAACTTTTGAGTGCTGGTTCTTGTAGCCTTTTACTACAAAATAATGTGCAAATCATCCTGACCACTTATTCACATACAACAATATATTGATTTACATTTTGTAAGACACTATTTATGTTAGAAAGGCTGAATGCGAGAGAGAGTCAAAGGCCATGGATATTGATGTGATTCACACCCGGGACACAAAGACACTCCCCTAAAAGGGGCCTACCAAAATGAATGGGATTGAGAGAATAAAAAAATGTGAGGAGAACGTAAGTAGTAGTTTTTTTAGTTTATTTTCAAGATCGTGCACAACAAAATATACATAATGAAGGTCAAAGGCACATTATTGAGCACATTGACCTAAACATAGACAATTGTACAGTTATGCACCTTTGTGCCATTTCTGAAAACAGTTCCTGTTCAACTGTAGAAACAAGTAAACCATACCTGGCATTTCCAAGGTGTCTGCTGCTTCTGAAGAAAAAAAAACTGCCCCATCATCAGTAGTTAGTGATGGAGCTTATTTTACCATGATCATGTAGAATATCAGTCCAGTGTAGTTGAAGAGCCTGCTGATGGTACAGCACTTAAACAGTTTGAAGACAAAGTTTGAGTCAGCAGGACTCATCTGTGGTGCGGGAAACTGATCACTGTATATAAAAAAGAGGGGAAAAAGCAAACAACTGTAAGAAACTGTAGCCTACTAATATTGCCCACAGATAAAACAAAAACATTCATAGACAGTCATAATTGCAGTCATGACACAAACATTCTATATTATCATACAGTACAAAAACAAAACTTTTATTGTTTAGCACATTATAAACATCTAATTTTGAGGAGATATTCCTGAACAGTATTTCACAGTAAACACTGGTGTAAATATTCTTAGACTGTAACATTAATGTTGTAACCGTATAACACTCATATTACTTTTATATTGTATTATGCTTTTATATTATCATACAACATTTACATGCAATTCCAAATTAATTCAGATTTCAACATGTCTCACTCGATTTCACACATTTTAGTCTGGCAATATAGTTTGGGAACTAGTAAAATACGTACACGTTCATGTAAAAACACCTTAAATAAATAAAAATTAATGGCTTACAAAAACAGCCTTCCACTTCAGAAATGTCACAAAGCTACAGAACATACAATCTGTTTCTTATGCAGAAAAGCTAGATCATGCATTCATGACCTCTAGACTGGATTACTGTAATGCATTACAAACTGGTTGTCCGGCATCCTCAAACAAGCTACAATTAGTCCAAAATGCAGCTGCTAGAGTTCTTACTAGGTCAAGAAATTATGATCATATAACACCAATTCTATCATCTCTACACTGGTTACCTATTAAGTTCCGTATCAATTATAAAGTATTGCTACCGACCTATAAGGCCCTAATTGGTTTGTTCAGCTCCTGTGTACAATCCATCATAATCTCAAGGTCACAAAACTCTGAGCTTCTGGTAATACCTAGGATAACTAAGTCGACTAAAGGAGGGAGAGCGTTTTCACATTTGGCTTCTAAACTCTGGATTAGCCTTCCTGATAAAGTTCAGTTCTCAGACTCACTCTCCCAGTTTAAATCTAGATTAGCCAAGCATTTACATAATGCATCTCATAACCTTGCATTTCAGTTATATCAGATCAAAAGCACATAATTATCTTTGCTTAATGTTATGAAGAGCAGCTACGCTAATTATTTTCCATTTGCTTTTCTGTTTTATCTCAGGATGTCAGCTGAAGTTTGAATCCAGCCTCTTATGAAGACTTCAGACGCCTCAACACCTGTGAAGAGATGACTCCAACTCCTGCGAGGACTTCAGATGATGCAAACTCTAAATCAACATGCACCAATGCTAAATTTTCTATGTTGTTATCATTATGTTGACAACTTATAATTAATTACTTCAATGAGCTCATCGTTTCTGCCTTAAATTTAATACATTGTTAGCTAACTGCATGATTTGTATAAGTACATTTCTGAAATAAATAACTTGGACACAGTCACCTCTGATAACAGATCACTCTAAATTGTAATGTCGACACATGCATTTTCTGTAAAGCTGCTTTAAAACGATATGTATTGTGAAAAGGGCTATGCAAATAAATGTGAACTGAATTGAACTTACTCGTCAGTAAATGATATCCTCCGCTGGATCAAGCAATTCTTCTTCTGAGGTAAATTCAAGGCTTATTCCTCATAGCGCGTCGTCTTCCAAACACGATGAAAAGTAGAGTAACCTGAAGCAGCTTGACGGTTTGTTTATCCAGGTGATGGTGGCGTTTACAGGACGATTACCGTATAAATAGCCTGCGCTGCGCGTAGATGTGACCACATTACAGATGATGAGCTCAGACGGGAAAGACTGTACCTCTCGTTGGTTTCATACAGTCCACATAATCAGAGAATATTTGATTTCGATTTAAATTTCAATTGATTAATTTAAAACTAGACATTTTAAGCTTTATATAGACATGTTTCTCATGTCTCTGCGGAAAGTATTCCCTGAGTTTCGGTTAATTTTTGTGACGCGTTTCAGAAAGAAGTTCACATAGATTGAGATGGCAGAAAGCACACGCTGTATGTTTTCTTTATTTTACTTTATTTCACCTTTGTTTTGTGGTAATTATGAGTGTACACAAATAAAAATACCCTTTGCGGTTTCAAATGATGTCTGTATGACCAAGAGTATTTTGAGTTCTTTTCACTGTTATTGGGAAAAATAGCGTCAAAACGCATTAGCGCATTCATCAACACCAGAAGTTTAACTCCGTGTTTCCCACAGGATTGTGGTGGGTGGACCTCGATCTCGTCGCAATAATTTTTTTTTTATTTTAAAGTTAAATTCATCAATCTGGTGCACTTTGAAAGTTCAATATTAAGAGCGCCAACCCTTCTCTGGCTATCACCAGACCAAGCACAATCTTTTAAGATTGAACAATGTCTGGAGAATCAGCTCTGTATTTTCTACTGCACAAGAGGCGTGATCAACAGGCATAGTTCAAATGACTCTGTACGCAATTGGATAGTCCTTCAACCAATCAGACCAACGATCCATCGCTTCTCTATCCGTCATTGAGTTAAACCCGCCAGTAGCGCGCCAGGTGGATAAGCCGGTTTGTGATTGTTCCCCGCAAATTTGTAACAGAAGCAGGATAAAAATATGTACAGGTTTCCAGCCTGAGCTGCAGGGTGAAATCAAATCGCCTGCAGATCGGGCTGGGTTAACCCAGTCTACTCCAACCCATGTTCAGTGTGCAAATTTAACAAAGAAAAAAGTTGGTGAATTGACTTGTACCTAAACTTTAAATGGGACTCAAAATTATTTTTTTGTATAGCGTCTCAGTCTACATTACATTCACACTGGTGTATTAGGAAGCCAAACAATTAGTATATAACTGTAAAATAATCAGTAAATAATTTTATATTATTATTATTATTATTATCATCCCTATGACAGTAAAAGCCATATATTGCAAAACAAAGGCACTGTAAAATAAATGAAAATGAATACTTCATAAGTACAGGGAGTGCAGAATTATTAGGCAAATGAGTATTTTGACCACATCATCCTCGTTATGCATGTTGTCTTACTCCAAGCTGTATAGGCTGGAAAGCCTACTACCAATTAAGCATATTAGGTGATGTGCATCTCTGTAATGAGAAGGGGTGTGGTCTAATGACATCAACACCCTATATCAGGTGTGCATAATTATTAGGCAACTTCCTTTCCTTTGGCAAAATGGGTCAAAAGAAGGACTTGACAGGCTCAGAAAAGTCAAAAATAGTGAGATATATTGCAGAGGGATGCAGCAGTAGTCTTAAAATAGCCAAGCTTCTGAAGCGTGATCATCGAACAATCAAGCGTTTCATTCAAAATAGTCAACAGGGTCGCAAGAAGCGTGTGGAAAAACCAAGGCGCAAAATAACTGCCCGTGAACTGAGAAAAGTCAAGCGTGCAGCTGCCAAGATGCCACTTGCCACCAGTTTGGCCATATTTCAGAGCTGCAACATCACTGGAGTGCCCAAAAGCACAAGGTGTGCAATACTCAGAGACATGGCCAAGGTAAGAAAGGCAGAAAGTCGACCACCACTGAACAAGACACACAAGCTGAAACGTCAAGACTGGGCCAAGAAATATCTCAAGACTGATTTTTCTAAGGTTTTATGGACTGATGAAATGAGAGTGAGTCTTGATGGGCCAGATGGATGGGCCCGTGGCTGGATTGGTAAAGGGCAGAGAGCTCCAGTCCGACTCAGACGCCAGCAAGGTGGAGGTGGAGTACTGGTTTGGGCTGGTATCATCAAAGATGAGCTTGTGGGGCCTTTTCGGGTTGAGGATGGAGTCAAGCTCAACTCCCAGTCCTACTGCCAGTTTCTGGAAGACACCTTCTTCAGGCAGTGGTACAGGAAGAAGTCTGCATCCTTCAAGAAAAACATGATTTTCATGCAGGACAATGCTCCATCACACGCGTCCAAGTACTCCACAGCGTGGCTGGCAAGAAAGGGTATAAAAGAAGAAAATCTAATGATATGGCCTCCTTGTTCACCTGATCTGAACCCCATTGAGAACCTGTGGTCCATCATCAAATGTGCGATTTACAAGAAGGGAAAACAGTACACCTCTCTGAACAGTGTCTGGGAGGCTGTGGTTGCTGCTGCACGCAATGTTGATGGTGAACAGATCAAAACACTGACAGAATCCATGGATGGCAGGCTTTTGAGTGTCCTTGCAAAGAAAGGTGGCTATATTGGTCACTGATTTGTTTTTGTTTGGTTTTTGAATGTCAGAAATGTATATTTGTGAATGTTGAGATGTTATATTGGTTTCACTGGTAAAAAAAAATAATTGAAATGGGTATAAATTTGTTTTTTGTTAAGTTGCCTAATAATTATGCACAGTAATAGTCACCTGCACACACAGATATCCCCCTAAAATAGCTAAAACTAAAAACTACTTAAAATATTGATACAAAAATATTCAGCTTTGATATTAATGAGTTTTTTGTGTTCATTGAGAACATGGTTGTTGTTCAATAATAAAATTAATCCTCAAAAATACAACTTGCCTAATAATTCTGCACTCCCTGTATATTATTTCACTTTATGCTACAGTATGGAAATAATACTTATTTCCTAATTTCTACATTTGCAACAAAAACCCTTGAGCTTTTATTTTGATGGAAACTGCAGTTGAGCTTTTATCTCACAGAGAAAAGTGTGAGAAGTGTTTCTCATGTAAGAAAAGTGCGCACTTTGCTGTGAAATGTGCAGCGTGAACAGACTCATTTAGGTCATAGCCTTTTGCTACTAGATTAGTGGATAAAGCCATACTGCAACGTTAAAGATGTTTTATGTGAGAAGTTTAAATATATTTACGGATCACTATGAAACTCTGGCAGGACATATTAGACTATGGCAGGTCGCCACAGTCTAGTTAATGAATGTGAAACACTGGTTAACTATATCTACACTAGTCTCACCCATGGACTGGTCCCACAGAATTTTGGCACACAAAATTGGAAACACTTCAGGAGTTTCAAAGTCGTCATCTGATTGGTTGAATTCTACAGGATTTCCGGGAGATGCGTGTCGCATTCATTAACAGTCCGCCTGGAAACAATGATGCCGTGACGCTAAACCTCATCATGGAAGGAGAAAGCTGTTGTGTTTACAACTGTGATAATGATCACTTATCAGGATCAACTAAATGCTGGATTTTTAAAAGTATGTGAATTATGTAAAGCTTGCGTGGACTCTTTAAAATACGTCCAACACGTTACAGACCGGTCTGTTACTGTAGGGACATTGTAGTTACATTTTCACGCCCCTAATGACGCAGAACAAAACAAACTGTGATTAATGAACTGTTGCTTTACATCTCAGTCAGACGGCTTCTGGGTGGTCCTTGGCAAATGAAAACTGCTATGGAGTTCAGACTTTCTGCCGTCAGTCTGAAGGTCTGGCTACGTGAGACTATGACTAAACCAACTGTGCATTTATAGTCACAAATGGTCACATGAAAACAACTTACAGAGGAACCTTTATGTTTTTTTCCATCATCTTTTCCATCTTCATCATCAGATTCGCCATCACTGTCTAGGGCAGGCAGCTCTGGGTCCAGCGGAGGCTCATAGAGAGCTGTGTTCAAAGGCAAGTAGCGGAGCTCATTTGGAGAGTACCTACAAGCGTAGATGAGGCAAGAAAAGCTCAGTCAGAAAGCTGAACGGTGGCCACATTTTAGGACAACATTGCAGCGTTGTTCTCAAGTATAATAGAGATTACAGTAAATCATCAACAGGTAAATCAGAAGCTCAGCAGGATTTTGCAATAAAGCAGCAACAATTTATTACACAATTCACCTTTTGTAGTACTCTTGGAACTGGCCAGGAATGAGTGCAACTGGGTATGGACCGGTCTTGGTTCTTTCTGGTGGGAGGACTTTGTATTTTCCTTGAGGTACCTGAATAATCTTCAGATAAAAGAGAAATAGTGAACCAAATAAGTTAAGTGTTTACATTTCAAAGCCATTGCTAGGGTGTTGCTAGGCTATTGTTAGGCAGGTCCTAGGCTTTTCTGTAGGGGTGTAACAGATCGTAGATTAAATTAGTAAATTATCTGGAAAGTTTACACATGACGTCACAATCATGTTGCATTGTGGTCTGTGCCAAGGACATTGTTTGGTAATTGCTGGATGCTTCTATTTGTTTATCTTGATGAAGCCGTTTTATATGCATTTTACACACTACAGTACACAATCAGATTATCAAAGAAGATGAGCACATCTTACATGTGTTTGAAGGTCAAAATAAGCCCTTCTCTCTTCCATCCGCTCTCGGTTGAAATTACTGTTGAATTCAGCAGCTTTTTTAGCTGCTTTCTTTATGTATTCTGGCACTTTACTTGCTTCAACTTTTTGAGGATTCTGTTGCTGCATTTGCTAAAAAGAAAAAAGTCAGACCATTAGCATTCACAGATTTAATAATCACTATTGCTGCAAACAAGGATATACCAGTATACATGTTTTTGCAAAAGGTCACTTATGCTTATCAAGGCTGCATTTATTTGATCAAAAAGAGTAAAAACTGTATTGTTGTGAAATATTATAATGTAAAATTACTGCTTTCTATTTGAATATACTGTATTTTAAAATGTAATTTGTTTCTGTGATCAAAGCTGAATTTTCAGCATCATTACTCCAGTCTTCAGTGTCCCATGATCCTTCAGAAATCATCCTAATATGCTGATTTGCTGCTCAACAAACATTTCTTCTTATCAATATTGAAATCAGTTTTACTGTGTAATATTTTTGTGGAAACTGTGATATTTCAAGATATCAGGATTTGTTTATAAATAAACCAAAGTAAAAAATGGGCTACTTGCACAACTACTTCTGCATTGCACTTATTACAGCTCAGGCATTTTCGGTAACAGCGTTCAGTGCACACATACAGACAGTTACTCATGAGAACACAGATTATTACTAGATTTTAGGGCTGTCAGTTGATTAAAACAATAAATCATGTTCTCTGCATTAACATGAATATTGAACCTGCTGAAACTTTCCTATAAATATATTTTCTTTTCCAAATGCATTTTGTGAATAATAAATATATTTCCTACTAACCTGCTCATTTTCTCATTAACAGTGCTTTTCACATACTGATCATAGTTCATACCTGTTGAGTTTCCATGTATAAATGAATTCGACTGGTAAACAGGATTTGCTTGTGTTGCGCTTGTGCTCTTATTCCAGTCATTTAAAATAGTTTGAATGAATGCACTACCTGCCTTAAAGGATTAGTTCACTTCAAAATGAAAATTTCCTGATATTTTACTCACCCCCATCTCATCCAAGATGTTCATGTCTTTCTTTCTTCAGTCGAAAAGAAACTAAGTTTTTTGAGGAAAACATTCCAGGATTTTTCTCCCCACCACAGACTTCCATGGCAACCAAAATGTTGAAGGTTTAAATCAATGCCGTTTCAAAGGGCTTCAGAGGCTCTGTGCGATCCCAGACGAGGAATAGGGTCTTATCTAGCGAAACTATCGGTCATTTTCCAAAAAAAAAAAATTATAATGAATATACTTTTTAACCTAAATTGCTCATCTTGCGCTGCTCTGCTATGTGCCAATGATTGCACAACCACGTCGAAAAGGTCACGGCAGACGTAGGCAGAAGGTCCGGCCCCCGTGTTTACAAAGCGCACGTAAAGACTAATACAAACGGCCTTTAGCAAAAAAAGGTAAAACAACGCAAGATGAGCAATTTAGGTTAAAAAGTATATATATATATTTTTTTTTAAATGACCTATTGTTTCGCTAGATAAGACCCTATTCCTCGCCTGGGATCGCACAGAGCCTCTGATGCCCTTCGAAGGACTTTGAAACTGCATTGATTTGGACCTTCAACATTTTGGTTGCCATGGAAGGCTATGATGGGGAGAAAAATCCCCATCTTCATTTATTTTCGACTGAAGAAAGACATGAACATCTTGATGAGAGGAGGGTGAGTAAAATATCAGGAAATTTTCATTTTGAAGTGAACTAATCCTTTAAATGTAATGATGGTAAACGTTTAATTAGTCTTAAACAGTAACGCATTGACAGTGCTATTACTATGAACATGAATTAAGAATTGTGCCATAATCTTTAAAGGGGTCATGAACTGAGAATTAACATTTTCGTTGATCTTTTGACAGTTAAGAGGTCATTACACTATAAAAATATCCTCAAAACTTGCTTGTTATTCCAAAAACAGCTTTTATTGAAACCAAGGTTAGAAAACGACAGGATCTGAAAAGTGTGGTACTATGACGTCATAGTACCACGAAAGACCGCCTTTGCAGAAGAAGTTCAATGCCTTTGTCTACATCACCGTGCCTGTGGCACCACCCACTGCTGCGTTAGTAAATACAGTTACATGAGAACGAGAAAAGATTGTCACATTATTTGTTTGTATTCGGTACATTTCACTGTGGATTATTTGGTAATTCAGTCGCAATTTCGGCGCAGGCTTTGCAAACAGACTCAACAGTAATGCGACATGTAAGTAACCGTGTTAATTCTAATGCCTGATCTGTGACCTGTGATTTATGTGTAATTATTCAAGTTGAAACAGATTTCTTAGAGTTCAATATTGTTTACGCATCAGTAAATCAAGCCAGTGACTAAATTATCAACTTCACATTGTTTCTCTTAGTAGCAAGAAAATAATCAGTTATTTATATTGTGTTGAAATTATATACAGAAAGACGCTCCCTTACCAAAGGCTGAAGCTGTCAATCACACAGCGCAAGTTTATCTGAACACTTGCCAAAACTCCCGTTATGTAATCAATGATGCTGGAACACTGCGCAACGAAGCTCTTAATGAATTTACATTGTGTTTGCATTGAATCACATTGCAATGATGAGATCACTGCATTCACGCGATCAACATACCGTCATCTGCTCAATGCTCATCACTGCAACCTTTCATGTGATGGGAATAGATCTAAATATAATGCTATAATCAACACATTTCATGATTCGTTAATCTCGACAGCTGTAATAGTAAAAATGTAGTAAAAGTATCCGAGAGGGTTCTACATGTAATACTTATTTCATATGCAAAGATGTCAGCCAATCACAGCAGTGGGCGTTTACACTGAAGTCAGCAGACACGCCCCTTCAAATCAGAGGCTAAAATCAGGGTATGTCTTTTATTTCTAAATTGTGACAATTTTTTATGTAAAAATCACATTAACATTATAAGTGCACCTCAGTAAACATTATAAAACAATAAAAAAAAATCCAGTTCATGACCCCTTTAATAAATAATAATTAAAAAAAGATTTTAAATAAAGGACCATTCTGATATTATTCATCAAAACATTTCTTCTCCTGTTCTTGAAAATGTCTGGGTTTTTAAATCTTCTTGCAGACACTCAGTGGCGTTTAGTCAACTAGGTGGCTTTAGCACAGTGAAAACATATATATAACCGGAAGCTAGCGAGCCGTACTATTTGAAAACGAAACTCATTTGCAAGTGAAATAGTCCATTGAAATGGAATTTTTTTTTGTAAAAATGTATAACACTTCAATGTTACTCTTGATCAATTTAATGCATCCTTGCTGAATAAATGTATTAATTCATTCATTTAAATAAAATATATAAATAAATAATATATAATAATAATAATAATAATATTTTTATATATTATATAAAAAAGTACAAATAAAAGAGTGTTACTCACTGCACTAAGAGTGCTCACAGAGTACTCCTTAGTTATCCTCTGCCGCTCTCGCTCCTGTAGTATGACGGAGTACTCGGCATGTTTGGCTGGGTACTCCTTAATCATCAAATCAATAACTTCATCACTGCGCAAAGCAGTGAGACCTAGGGAAAAGGGCGGAATGTCAATATAGGATTCTCACATTTAGCCTCTTCAGATTTCTTCAGATTTCTGAGGTCTCCTTACTAAAATGATACTTGTTAAAGATAAATCAATGTTAATAAAGTTCTTATTTATAATAAGAGTATATTAAAAGCTCTGAAAATAACAAAAATAAAGTCAGTAATTTTTCACCCCAGACAGATGCAGTTGTAACCTAAATATTTTATTTTTGGATTTAACGTTTGTGCACATGAAGTGGGGGTGGCATGACATCAGTTGATGCTGTCTTTAGCTTCAAATACAAAATTCTACAATTATTTTAGAGCTCCTTGGATTATTTTTCATCATCCATTTCATAAAACTGTATTACAAATTAATAAACTGTATATAAAAGTATTTAATTTACAAGTGTCATGCTTGTGATTTATGACATCATTACTGCTTTATTATTCAGAAAAAGTAGTAACTTCAAGTTATTTGTGTATTCTACTTTTCATTTTATTACTATAACAACAGTGCCCCCACTAAATATATATATAACCTTCTACCGGGCGGGCACTAGGACCTGGAGGGTATTCCAGAAAGCAGGTTATGTGACATACCCCGGTATGTTTAAGAGTAAGCAAGCGGATAACCTCAACTTTCGGTTCCAAAAACGGAGGTAACTTTCAGGGTATGCAAGTAGCCATAGCAACTCACTCTCTAACATAACCTGCGCCGGAGCAGCTCATGTTCCAGGGTTAGTTTGCTTAAGAGGTATTCAGATGCGTGTTATATTAATTTAACTATATTAATTATATATCTAAATGTGTAAATATATTAATTCTAAAGCACTATTACAACAAGGTAATGTTTAAATGTTAATTAAATTCAAATATATTTATTTTATTGTCATCTCACACATGGATCTGCATTCAATTAATTAGAATCAAACAAACAATATAATCCTTATTCTCAGTGAATAAAGATAAGTTATTAAACGAAAAGGTCAAAAAAATTATAGCACAACCACCAAATAGGTGGCGATGTGCATTAAGTAGGTTATGTAAATCGCCATTAAACAAAAGGAGGAGGAAATAGTTTCCATGGTGAATCATCGATTCGTCTCTCTGTTGAGAATGTCTTGTGTGTTAACTAGGAACATACTCTGAGTTTTCTGAACTTACTCCGGGACTCGTTATTGGAACCAGCATACCTTGAGTGAGCAAGGTTTGGGTTAATCAACCAAGAGTTCAAGGTATATGTGACGGTAAGTTAACCTTGCTTTCTGGAATACCCCCCTGGAGGAGGCACTGCTGCTGTGGAGGCGCTGCGCCTGCACACGCTAGAGAGTGGGGAGTGACTGTTGACTGTTTGTCATTCACAAATTCAAGGCATCATTTAAAAACTGTCAATATAAGTCACCATACATGCAATAAATTTGCTTGTTTTTGCTTGTTGACATACAAGTTGACTTCAAGAATGACCACACTGCTGACATGATCTTATCGCTATAGCACTCCTTGCACACACAAGTTATTGCAGGCACATATCAACACGTTATTATATCGGCATAATTTTTTTCATATTTTTATACTACATCATAATCGGATTATGGCCGATTACGATGTAGTACCGATAATATTGCACATCCCTATTATTATTACTACATCACAGTAAGCTACACACCAAGGCTAAAAATGTGTAGAGCAACTTATGAATTAAATCACTGTGTTGGAAAACTAAACCATCTCAGTTTGAGTTTCTGGAAACTTTCCATGGGGATTAACAGGAATTAAATGGGAATTTGCAAAATTGCAGGTTATCCTATAACAGGGAACTTAAATGTAGTTGAAATAAAATCTTGCAGCATAATCCTGGTTATACAACCAGATTTAATGCACTTTCAGTTGAATTTCTATTCTACACATTCCTCCATAACATATTTGATCAAAAATACAGAAAAACTGTAATATTGTGAAATATTATTACAATTTAAAAGAATGGCTTTTAATATACTTTAAAATATAATTTCTTTCTGTAATGCAAAGCTGTTTTTTCATCAGCCATTACTCCAGTCTTCAGTCTCACATGATCCTTCAAAATTTATTCTGATATGCTGATTTATTATAAATGTTGGAAACAGTTGTGCTGCTTAATACTTTTTTATAACCTGTGATACTTTTTTTCAGGATTCTTTGATGAATAAAAAGTTAAAAAAAGAACAGCATTTATTTAAAATAGAAATCTTTTGTAACAATATAGGCCTACACTACCGTTCAAAAGTTTGGGGTTGGTAATTTTTTTTTCTTTCTTTTTTTGGAAATAAATTAATACTTTTATTCTGCATAAATGTGTTAAATTGATAAAATGTGATAGTAAAGAATTATAATGTTAGAAAAGATTTCTATTTTAAATAAATGGCAACATTGATTATAAATCAGCATACTAGAATGATTTCTGAAAGATCATGTGACTCTGAAATAAATAACATGCATAATAATATAAAAATATATTTATTTTACATTTACTAAATTAAAAGTAATCAATTGGAAATATATCAATATGCTAAAAACATATCCGCTTATGACCAAATAAAATGTTTATATTTATGTTTGTATATGATACGGTTTATAAAAATTCCCTAAATTTCCAATTAATTCCTATAAATTCCTATTAAGTTTCCAAATTGGAATATTTCTAAAATTCCCCAGATTAAGTTCCCATGGAAAGTTTCGGGAAAGTTCTGCCCCTTTGCAACCCTAGTTACCGGTTGTCAATTTTACAATATAATTTTTTTTTCTGTGAAGCAAATTCCAGATAAAAAAAAGAAATGGAAATGAGAAAGAAAATCTTACCCAGTGTACACTGTGTTTCCGTAATGACATTCTGCTCTCTCAGATAAAGTTTTTCTTTGTGAGACAGGTCTCTTCTTTCCAAATCTGGTATTAAGTAAAAAAAACTGTTAACAGCAAAATATAAAACTGTATGTCTATCATCAGTAACTGAATCTGAAAATAAAACCGATAACATGAAAACCATTCAATTAAATTTTCCCTGCTGCCAGTTAGAGGCTTGTTGCTCATACCTGGATATTTCCGTTTGAATGACGTGACTCCCAAGTACTCGCTCACTTGTTCTTGTAACATATAATACTCCCCCGTGTCATCCGGAGGCCATTTGTATTCTGTCAGGTTTTCAGCAGGGAAGTATGTTGGTCTGTAATGAAACAGAAAAGCTCAATACAGAGATAGTAAGACTGGGCCAGAATAATGAGTGAAAACTGGCTTTGGCCAGCTAGTAAGCAACCAACAGGTGCAGTTTTATAGAAATACTAGAGTCCACATAAATAAAACATACTGAATTATTACAGAAGCACATATCATAAATAAACCTCAAATCTCAAGAAAGATCTGTCTTAAAAGGTTTAAACATTATTGCTTAAAATTGCTAGATTTCTCTAAGGAAAATGAATGTGATTTTTACACTTGGTAAAACACTTTGGTAGCTAAATCTGGAAGAAGTTAGCGAAGTGCCTTACAGCACCTTTAAGAGCCGCCCTTAGATCTTTGATTGGAATGAAAGTACACTTGGCATTTATGTATTAAACGTTTACATGTGCATTATAAGAATGTCTTTGACACATATTGAGGTGATCGCAGGGCACTACTGGAGGAAAATAAATGCCCAAGAAAAAGATCAGGAAAAAAAAGGACACCAGCTTTGATCACACAGAATAACTTTAGAGACTGATATCAACAATCAGAAGAGATGACATTTGAAGACCACATCAAAAAGAAGGACATGACAGGTGATCAAAAAGCCTCACTCCACAAGTGAAAAGCTTGGGCTGCTCTCTCTCACACTCACACACACTTGCAAATACATTGACCTTAAATGACGCCAAATAATTCCATTGTCATGGCGAAGGAATATATTTTAATTTAAAAAAAAAAAAATGTAAAAGTTTCATTGTGGTAAGAAATATTTCTAGATTAATTCTCTTAACCCTCAGATTGTGTTCTGGTCAATTTGACTCAGAGGATTTGCTTTTCCCCCAAAATACTAGTTAATGATATCGCACTGAACTAAAACGTACTCATAACTTGGGTATTACAACTTGAACTTCCCAATTTTTTTTTTTTTATATAGTTTTTATACTTTTTTTTGTATCTTCTTGTTGCTTCTCTTTTACTCCTTTCATTCTGCAAATATCTTTCTTTCTTCTCAATAGCCTGATCTTCACAATCTTCATCTGTTAAGGCCAATTCACACCGCACAGACAAACACCAACAAACAAGTCTGTCGGAGTTTGTTGGATCAATGTGTTACCCCTGTCTGCGTCTGTTGCCGTTGGTCGGAGTTTGTTGGATCAATGCGTTACCCCTGTCTACGTCTGTTGCTGTTGGTCGGAGTTTGTTTTCACCTGACTGAACATGTTCAATCAGTGTTTGTTGGGTCGTGGAATGTCTGAGCAGTGTGGTATGATTTTCCAATAAATGACAACTCTGACATAATCTGACCTGGACACGCACCGTTGCCATGACGATGAGGCAAGTCCCTTGCAAAGACTGCGTGTAGGTGCTGGGCGTGCTTAGTAAATCATCATTGTAGTGAAAATGGCAGGTTTCTGGACAAATCAGAAGACAATTCTAAAAAAAGAGCAAGAAGATATTTGCAAGAGCACACTGGGCAAAGTTTGAGTGCGCACACGTAAAATCTGAGTAAGAGAAGAGCCGTGTTTGAAAGCACGCGTCCAGTACGTTTTGTACTAGAGTGAAAGTCCGCCTGCGAGTGGAGAGATTCGCTACATGGATGCACTCTCGCGTTACAATAATGCGCTCCCGACATTTAACGTCATTGAAACGGCCTCAAATTAACTATAAAACGAGAGGAAAGTCATGTCTGAAAGCTGCAATCTTTTATTTTTATTGGTTAAAATTAATGGAGAATATATCGTGTTTTTCCGTGGGTGCTCGAGTTTGTAGGTGTCTGTTGGGGCAGTGTGAACATGACAGTTATTTTTCATAAAATTCTTAATCCAATGGCCAACTTGTTTGTTGGCGTTTGCCTGTGTGGTGTGAATTGGCCTTTAAATATAATACTTTTGGAATTTATTGTAAACTATAGAATAAAATAGATCTTATTTTTGTTTAAACTTATTTGCTATTTAAATTGTAATATTTACTTGATTAATTTGTTTGTCCCTATAATTATACATTTTTACTTAAAGGGGGGGGGAGGGAAGGGGTCTAATGCTATTTCATGCATTCTGACTTATTTACACTGTTAAAAGGTCCCATGGCATGAAAATTTCACTTTATGAGTTTTTTTAACATTAATATGAGTTCCCCTAGCCTGTCTATGATCCCCCAGTGGCTAGAAATGGAGATAGGTGTAAACCAAGCCCTGGGTATCCTGCTCTGCCTTTGAGAAAATGAAAGCTCAGATGGGCCAATCTGGAATATTCCCCGTATGTCGTCATACAGGGAAAGGTTACCTCCCCTTTCTCTGCTTTGCCCACCCAGAGAATTTGGAGAAAATGGATTCAGTTTATTTTGTACATTTAATTCAGTCGCAATGTCAGCACAGGTTTTACAAACTGAATTTTACGATATGGATTCGACAGCACCGCCACAAACAGTAAGTAACAGTGTTCATTAATGCCTGATCTATGATCAGTGATTTCTGATGTGTAGTAATTATTCAAGTTCACACAGACTTTCTTTCTAAATCGTTTAATACTGTTTGTGCATCAGTGAATCAAGCCAGTGACTAAACGATCAACTTCACATTGTTTCTCTTAGTAGCATGAAACAAATCTGTTATTTAAATTGTGATTAAACTACAGAGAGCGATCAAAGAACACTCTCTTTATAATGTTCGGAGCTGTCAATCTCACGTTGCAAGTATATCTGCACACATGCCCAAACTGCCGTTATAATGAATGGCGCTGTTATGCTGCGCAACAAAGCTCTTACTGTATTCATATCGATGTTGTGTTTGCTGTTAGTTGTGGTGAAAGCATTTTGTGAGAAAAATAGCGTTGCAATGATGAGATCACCGCATTCACGCGATAAACAGACTGTGTCTACTCAATGCTCATCACTGCAGCCTTTCATGTGATGGGAAAAGATCTAAAAATAATGCTATAATCAACACTTTAACGATTCGTTAATCTCGACAGCTGTAATAGTAAAAAAACGTAGTAAAAGTATTCGAGAGGGGTTCCATATGTAGGCTAATACGCATTTCAAATGCAAAGATGTCACCCAATCACAACAGTGGGCGTTTACACTGAAGTCTCACAGCTGACACGCCCCTTCAAACAGAGCATTCAAGCCAGAGGGCTAAAATCAGGATAGAAAAATGCCTTTTATTTCTAAATTATGACATTTTATGATGTAAAAATCATACTAACAATATAAGTACACCTCAGGAAACATTATAAAATAATAAAAATGTCCACATCATGGGACCTTTAAAGATGCTAAACATGGCCAACATTTCAAAAAACGAGTTGGACGTATGACGGAGTATTTCTGTGCCAAATTCACTCCTTCAGGATTCGAACAAGTTTCGGGAAGTTTTTTTTTTAGAGTATGGCCCTGTATGATAAAGGGGCGGAATTCCTTGTATGGGCACTTCTCCCGGATGAGTGCGAGCACATCAACCAGAACTAGAGCAAGAGCGTCAACAACTAGCTTCGTTCGGGTTTTGGAAGCCGTCGGTAGCGTTGTCATTTTGTTTTTAGACCACAACATCAACAATGTCACTATAGAAGTGTGTTTTTGGTTTGTGAGGGAAAGTTAACCTTGT
The DNA here is from genome assembly GCA_039654625.1 of Rhinogobio ventralis. Lineage (NCBI taxonomy): Eukaryota > Metazoa > Chordata > Actinopteri > Cypriniformes > Gobionidae > Rhinogobio > Rhinogobio ventralis. The sequence continues at coordinate 6,536,738 of CM077204.1, forward strand.
TCAGCTTCCCAAATAACCCAGCATTAAGGAAACAGTGGATGCAGTTTGTTTTTCCGGAGCAGCAACAGAGTTCTGCAAGTGTGTTTGTTTGTTCTCGGTCATGAGTCAAAACCGCAGACGGTGAGTGAAACTGCATCAAATGTCTGTGTTTTGTTGGCAATCGGCGCGTAAGTGCATATAATGTAAACAACATGAACGTATAGTGAATCGAAAGTTATCCAGGGATAATGCCATGATGTATTGTGTGCGTGTGTGTGTGCTCGAGATTCTTCAGCTCTGCCCACTGCACGCCTCCACGCCTCCTTTTCGGAAAGAATCAGTACAGCGTATCTGTCTTTTATAAACATGATAAAACTAAAGTCTTCAGAGATATGAAGAATGCAATACTACTCTATAGGGCTGTGGTTGCCAACCCATTGATCAAGATTGACTGGTAGATCTTTATCACTGTCCCAGTAGCTCCCGAAAAGAAAAGACAAAAAAGTAAAAAAATACATCATGCCCTATTAATGTTCAGTTTTGCAATCATCTGTATTTCTTAATCCAATTGCTGTATTTATTTTCAATAAAGTGACCAATGAGATAAGAGAAGAGCACCAGTAAGATAACTGTTGCAAACGTCAATATATGGATCTCCATGGTGATAGCCCGCGGCCGCAAGGTAACTGTCAAACTAGAATGGCGGAGGCTCCACAAAAAAGGGTAAAACATACCATTTCCACCCAGAATGGGAACAGGAATTTATTTTTACCTTGGTAAAAGATAATCGTGTATGCATGTTGTGCTACCAAAAACAAGCATTATGTAAAAGAGGGAATCTGGAGCGCCACCACAATGCCAACCACCCGAAATTTAAAGACAGCTACCCGCCAAAGAGCGCGATCCGTGCAAGGAAAGTTGATGAGCGGAAATCCGAGTTGAAGGCCCAGCAATCTCTTTTTACAAAATCTGCTGATCAAAATAAGGCTGTAAGTCACTTTCTGGCAAAAAACAAAAAAACTTTTACGGATGGCGAATTATTCAAAGCAGCAATGGCCATTACTGCAGAGACTATTTTCAAAGATTTCAAAAACAAAGACGACATAAAAGCCACACTCCGTGCTGTACCTCTCGGTCCTGCGTCAGTGACAAGGAGGGTCGAGTCACTGTCAGAGGACGTGGATCGACAGGTGTTAAAGGACTTGTCACTGCAGTTCAACGAATCTCTGGATGCAGTGGACACAGCTCAGCTTGTTGTTTTTGTCCGAATGGCTTTCCAGGACTTCCTCACTCTTTTGCACTTAAAGGAGAGAATGCGAGGTGAGGATATTTACAATGAGTTTAAAAAATATGTAAGAGAAAATTATATCCCCATTCATAAACTGGTATCAATTACCACGGACGGAGCACCAGCGATGTGTGGTGTGGTTTTATAGCACTGTGCCGTAATGACCCTGATTCTCCTGACTTCAAAATTACCATTATGAGATGCACCAGCAGGCCTTGGCAGGTAAAGTTGTGGACTTTTCTGACGTAATGTCACTGGTGGTCAAACTGATAAACTCGATACGAGCAAAAGCACTTCAATGCGTTACTGGATGAGCTCGATGCCGTGTACGGAGACCTACTACTTCATGCTGATGTGCGGTGGTTGAGCCGCGGGAAAGTGCTGCAGCGATTTGTTGACTAACTGCCTGACATAAAGACTTTTCTGTCTGCAAGAAACGAGGAGCACAAGGAACTGTCAGATGATGCATGGCTTCTGGACCTGGGGTTTCTGACAGACTTGACCGCAAAGTTGAATACACTCAACAATGAGCTCCAGGGAAAAGACCGACACCTGCCCCACATGATCAGCGCAGTGAATGCTTTTAAGTCTAGGCTCGGTGTTTGGATCACACATCTAAAAAACGTGAGGCTAACACACTTTCCCAACCTGGAAAAAATGTCACAGAGCATTAAAGACAAGGATGTTTTTCACCCCGAGAAATACTGTGTTGTTACATTGTTACAGCATTTTCTTGGTTGCATCAGTTTAAAAAAGTTGAAAATGTAATTCAAATACAATTAAAATACTAAATGAAAGGCCTCAAATTGCAAGTACAATCTGGGCTGTCTTTTTCTATCTATTCTTCAAAGGGTAGATCTTGCCTTTCATCAAGGCCGAGGTTAGGGATCTTCCGCTTGAAAAGGTTGGTGACCACTGCTATAGGGACTTAAGATTAACATGAGATTGGCAGAAATTGTGTGTGTTATGTACACTTTAATACATTTGCTATTCCTTATTCAAATTTGACCTCCGACATAATCATTGCTTGTCTGCCTGGATCTCATTGCATCACCAACCATTAAAAAAAAATCTGCCTTTGCCACTGGCCAGGTTTAATAGAAACACCTGTGATAGTGTGTATCAGATGTGCTGCTCACCCCAGCTCATGGTTGGACGTGTCACAGCTCCGGGAACTGTCCCCTGAGCCCATCCTACGTCTCTTGGGGGCTTGACTACCATCACTGGAATTCTCCTCAATGTCATCCTGTTTGAAGAATCATAAATAAAATTCTGTCAAGGAAATTTCAAAATTCCCCATTAGGATTAATAGATAACATGTTTAGCTGCGCTACCTAGACATAAAACCATACTATATGGCCGTAATAAACTATTAATGGCTGTCCAAAACCATCTAAATAAGACATGTGGGGTCCTTTCATGTGTTTTAATTTATTTTAGATTAGAAGTATTACTCTGAGCATCATCTATGCCTTTAGCTCTCTCGGCTAGCAGGCTAATAGTAAACAAACAAAGGCGACTGTAGCTCACGTTCAAGTTTTTATGGACGCAGCAACAGCATAGATGTGTGCCTTATGTTCTGCAATGTTATAAATGCAGTCTGTGCAACGAAATGTAGCCGTAAACACCCACAAACCTTCACAGACTGCGTCCCAGGAGTCGCAGGATTGCTATCGCACGGTCTCGGCGACAGAACAGCTGCCATGTTGATGTTCTGCTAATGAAAGAGTGTCGCATTCCGGCTGGAAACTAGGAACACAAGGAAGTGTTCCGACCTACAAAAGAACATACAAAAAGCACCGTTTAATAACATACTGTATATTAAACATTTTATATTGAAAAAAATAATAATTTAATCTTATTTACATTTTATACACTTTTCATAGGAACAGTTATACTTATTTTAAAAAGCAACATTTGTTATGCTTTATTATTATTATTATTATTAATTGAATAGATAGGCATAATTTAAAACACAAAAGGCAAAATAATTTTTCCCAATACTGTGGTTTAATTATCTTAATAACGTTTTAACGTTTAGCTTTATTTGATGTATTAATAATTTCAAGTACAATACACTTTAAACTTACAGCTGGGGTAAAATCTACATTAATTAATAAAATATTTTATATATTTTATTGTATATTCTGTAAATTGTTGATTACCTTCCTTGACCATATAACATTTGGGTTAAACTGGCCTTATTGTTTATTTGAAATACTGTTCTTTTAATAAATACTGTTTGTGCTTAATTTTGCCATAATAAATGTCTATTATATTTAGATATATTTTAAATATATCTTGTGTGTGTGTGTGTGTGTGTGTGCGTGTGCGTGTGTGTGTGCATGTGTATGTGATTTATGAGGACACAAATTTGTATAATGACCTGGGTATTACAACGTAAACGTGGTTTATGAGGACATTTCCTGTGTCCTCATAATAAAAATAGCTTTAAAAACATACTAAACAAGGTTTTATTAAAAATGTAAAAATGCAGAATGTTTTCTGTGATGGGTAGGTTTAGGGGTAGTGTAGGGGGATAGAATGTACCGTTTGTACAGTATAAAAACCATTACGTCTATGAAATGTCCTCATGTGTGTGTGTTTTACTGTATCTCTAGAGTAGAAGTTATCACTAATTATAACATAAAGGCATACTTGATTAATGGCAATATATTACAGGGGAAAAGTGACAAATTATGTTACATACCGTATATCGAGTTTACTGCAGTTAAAGGTATAAGAAAGACACTTTACTGGGTTTACTGCAGTTAAAGATATATGAATGACACCTCAACTGTCCAATCGTAGGCCGCTTGGAAAGTCTTACTAGCCAATTGGGACGCAGGAGGCGGGGCATTGAAAAAACCCAGGCTGATCTGCTCGCGCGAGTGTCTGGATGGAACAGGAAGTGAAACCAGCTGCCGCTGAGTGCGTGAAGCACTTTGTACAGAAACTTCGGCTGCCTCTGACGGCTCCGGGGCTTTAAAAGATGGACAGCCAAGGAAGAAAAGTGGTGGTTTGTGATAACGGAACAGGGGTACGTTCGCAACTCTAACACCTGGCATTTATTTGTTGGCTCGTTTAGCTTTTGACTAAAGTTAAATGGGAGTGAGGCAGACAGACCTCTAACAGGAAGTCATGAAAGCTTAGCGCAGCTATAAGGAATGTCTGACAGCTGCCCTCATATTCTTCTCTTATCCAACTGTGAAGTGATTTATGTTCTTTAATTCTCCTATTTAAAGCTTATTACACACTGTGCATTAAATGCTAGTAGCACAGTTGCTGTGAAATGTGGGGTGATTTGCGTATATGATCCTGATATACAGTGGCACACAAATAATAATTTCGTATCTGGGTCGAGGGCTCAATCCTGCAGTCATCTCAGCGTTATCTCAGCCTGCTAGCTTGCTCCAATCATTGCTATCATAATACATAATTGAGATTAATTTTCGTTACAATGGCTACAGTTAATTTATGCTGTTCCCTTCCACTATGAATACTGCCTGTTATGGTCATTCACTTGCTTTGATAACGTTTTGCATATTGCAACACTGAGAGATGCTACTTCCTCTCGCGCCTTTCGGTGGATAGCTGTGTAAATCGAGTTTCACTAATGCTGTGGAAGATCTGTCTTGGTAGATCATAAACATAATAGAATTGATGCCTCAAATAATTTGCCCTGGAATTTGGGGGCGTGGTCGTATGTCCTGACGTCATAGTTGGCTAGTGAGTAAGTGGTCAGAATCTGATCTGGAAATAATGTGATCAAGGAATATTTTAGTAATTTTTTTTTTTTTTAGCAAATACTAAAAGTGGTTGTGTCAGGGCGGCCAAAGAAACAAAGAGCCATGATGAGTCAGAAGGAAGTGATGTCACCTGTTAAAACCACAGCATGCACAGAGAAAGCAGCAGTGTTTGGTTGACCAATAAATGAGCCTGAAAGCCTTCAGACCATTTTTGGAATAGTGTTAATATGAGAAAAAAAATGAAATGAGTTTTATGCAAACTTATTTGTTGGCAATGATTCACAGGGCATATACCGTCAGGGAAGGATGAAACCAAGCAGTCAAAAGCTATTATGTGACCCGTGCTGGCAAAATTATTGTTATTTGTATTCTCTATTAAAAAACCTTCAAAATGATGTTTGATTTGTTTGAATCAGACAAATGTCTGAGCTACACTTGTTTAAAGTCGATAGAGTCAGCAAAGTCAATTTTGAGAAAATCTAGTTAAAGTTTTCTGAAAGTTCCAAAACAATATCACCTAGCAACCATACCTTAAAATCCCTAGTCATAACACCAAATTCGGCACACACCAAGTCAAAACCAAATATCTATAGGAAAAATATATATTCAACTTCATATCATTCCATGATACCACAATTGTTTGATTAACAGTAATGAAACAGACTATATATTAAGACCTACTGTATCTGAACACATCAGATGCTTTTCCACAATAGTTAACCAAACATTCACATAAGACATAACAGATAATGTTTGCGTGAATACTCGCTAAGACAGATTTTTTAGTACTGTAAGACTACTTTCAAAAACAGATATATATATATATATATATTTTTATTTTATTTAATTTTTTTTATTTTGGTTACAGTCCTACTGTCAGGAGCTAGGAGCTATTGATGGATAAGTACAGATAAATATCTTAAAACAGTATGGGACTTTCTCACTATGGCAGTCGTCCAAGTACTTCATTACTTTCACCTTGATTTGTTGTTGCAGCTCATTTGTTGGTGGCCTTAATGATGAAGTCAATAAACTATATAAATATGTAAAACAATTAAGAACACATTTATACAAATTTACAGATCATCAAATACTGTATTACAGTGCAGCAGGAGTTAGTCCTAAAACCTGGAAACGAGGTGGCATTTTTGAATTTCCATTTCCATCATCCCAAAGTCAATAGTTTTTTAATGGGTTTTTGGTTAAATGCCTAAAATAAGGACTGTGGTGAACACAAGCTCAAGATATGTTCATATTTTATTCATAAAATGCACATAACAATATACACAAAATACATCCCAACACATATTGTTTTTTACTTTTATGTGTCTTGAGAAAGGTGGTTGCTAACAAGAGGCTAAATGGGACTACAGAGCATATACACCGATCAGGCATAACATTATGACCTAATATTGTGTTGGTCCCCCTTTTGCTGCCAAAACAGCCCTGACCCGTCGAGGCATGGACTCCACTAGACCCCTGTAGGTGTGCTGGGGTATCTGACACCAAGATGTTAGCAGCAGATCCTTTAAGTCCTGTAATTTGAGAAGTGGGGCCTCCATAGATCGGACTTGTTTGTTCAACACATCCCACAGATGCTTGATTGGATTGAGATCTGGGATCTCTGTTTGATCGGACCAGTTTTGGAGATGTTCTGACCCAGTTGTCTAGCCATCACAATTTGGCCCTTGTCAAACTCGCTCAAATCCTTATGCTTGCCCAACACTTTGACAACTTTGAGGACAAAATGTTCACTTGCTGCCTAATATATCCCACCCACTAACAGGTGCCGTGATGAAGAGATAATCAGTGTTATTCACGTCATAATGTTATGCCTGATTGGTGTATATATATATATATATATATACATATACATATACATAGATGGCTCATTAGTGGCTTTTCCTATGGGCCACAATACGTAAGCCGCCCACTACAAATATGTCATCCTTGTGGCACTCATGTAGTATTTTATAAAAACGTGTGTTATAGCATTCTAAAAGTCATTAAAACCAGGCCTTTTGTCATTGGATGTTTAGGAAAAATTCTGTACAATTAAAGATTTTTTTTCTAATTATGCTCATCTGTGGAATATTTCATGACCTAAAAATTGCTATTTTTTAGTGCAATCTTTATGAAATTGATACTTTCATCCAATAATCACAATTTTGTTGGTCAAATATTGTAGTGACCATGGTAATAATTTTTTGGTCACACTTTAGATTAAGATCCAATTTTCACTATTAACTGATTATTAACTATGACTTTTGCCTCAATAAACTCCTATTTACTGCTTATTAATAGTTAGTAAGGTAGTTGTTAAGTTTAGGTATTGGGTGGATTAAGGGATGTAGAATATGGTCATGCAGAATAAGGCATTAATATGTGCTTTATAAGTACTAATAAACAGCCAATATCCTAGTAATATGCCTTATAATAATAAGCAAATAGTTAATAGTGAGAATTGCACCCTAAACTAAAGTGTTACCAATTTTTTTTGCATATATAACCTCTGCACCAGCGGACCATAACAATGGCCAATCATCAAGATGTGTTAAAGGCAACAAAAATTCAGTTTTGTTTTGCTATCTTGTTCTCTCCTGTTTAAATAAGTAGAGGATGAACACAGTATACTTCATTACTTTTCTCTCTCTACCTCTCAATCCTTTAGTTTGTCAAGTGTGGCTATGCCGGATCCAACTTCCCAGAGCACATCTTCCCAGCATTGGTGGGCAGGCCCATCATCCGATCCTCAACTAAAGTGGGCAACATTGAGATTAAGGTGAGGTCCACACTCACACTCACACTCTACCTTCTGCCTGGTCAGATGATCGATTTGGAGTTTGTTAGAGAATACTGTGTATTGAAGGATTCTCAAAAAAAAAAGTTCAAAACTTTTTCAGCTTAGTTGTTTTAAAGAAAGCCTTCATTATGTCCTGTTTGACTTTCTTTTTATACTTGCACTCTTTCCTCCTTGTTCTTCACATGAAGTAGAATAACAAAAAAATGGTAAGTGCAGCCTGACGTGTGCTCTGTTTAACACTTATCGCCTGCTGAGGAGACTGTGTTGCACCATGCAGTATTTCAGTGGTGTTGCCGATTATTGATCTTCGATTTCTATTTATTCTTGATTTATTTTAAAGAGTTTCTCATTCCTTATAACCAGGTCTGGGTGATATAAACAAAAGAGTATATCTCTTTTTACAATATTCGATAACTAGTTTAGGGCCCTATGATTTCCGCTATGCAGAAAATGGGTACGGAATCCAGTCATAAAAACAGAGTTTACTGTATAATGCGGAATTTCACAGAATTCGATCAAAAAAATAAAAAGCAGGTCAGTGTACTTTAATCAAATTGCGATATATACTAGTGTCTGTGAATATTAAACCGCAAAGAGACTATTTAAATATGAATCCTGGATGTTCTGCACGTCTCTGTGTGAATGAATGGCGCAGACACGCGGTTTCATTTACCACACACACACTGAAGCGCGTGTGACGCTTGCGGTGTTTTCAGCCTCTGCCTCCTCACTATATGAGGACATAAACACATTAACTTCATCTCCAGAGCCGCTCTGAGAGTCACTTCATGAGCATTTTACCGTTTCATTTGAGAAAAACTAGATTAGTGACTAGTGTCTGTGAATAGCAAACAGCAAAAAGACTATTTAATACGAATCCTGCGTGTCTGTGTGAATGAATGGCGCTGGCCCGCAGTTTATTTACCACACACACACACATAATTGCGTGTGACGGTCCCGTGTTTCCATCTCATACGAGGACATGAACGCATGTCCGTCATCTCCAGAGGCGCTCTGAGAGTCACTTCATGAGCATTTTACCGTTTCATTTGAGAAAAACTACCGTCATGTCATAAACACACACAAACTTGAGTATTCATGGCAACCCGTATAAGTTGAAAATAAACTCAAAAGTCAAAATAAAAGTCCGGTTTAACTTGACAAATATATTACTGTTGTACAGTAGAATTTAGATCAAAACTTTATATTTTTAAGTAATATATCACAATTTTTCGGTATAATTTTAACGGTATAAAGCTCATTTGTGCAGCTTTGTTTGACAAAAAAGTTTAATTAAATTAAAAGATAAATTAATGTTTTATGTCTTCATTTGATTACCAGAAAATACACAACACAGAATTTGTGGGAAGGCTTTTCATAGAAATTGAATTAAAAAGAAAAAAAAAATAATATGGTTGTTTTGATGAATTTAATTAATTAAGTAGCTAGTAGCTAGTAACCTATCCCTAAAGTACCGGTTAAAATGTGAACGGTACCCAACCCTACTTATAACTGAATTAACAAAACATTCATAAAATGTTAGCATATCACTTATTAATAATTAATAATTTTTGAATGTATAGTCAAGTTTTGTAAATGATTAGTTCATCATTAACTAATAACTTATAAGTGACTTATAACTGAACATTATTATAAAGTGTTACCGAATCTTTTATAAAATTGTATTGATTTTGTACATGTACTTATTTTTGTTTTGTTTAGTTTTTTTTAAATGTTTGTTTTTATTATATTGTAATTATGAAATTATGTTGTTAAATATGTATCTGCCATGTAATAGCCAGTGATGCTGATATGGCAATAAACTTAAATACTACTACTATTTACCTACACATATATATCATTTTTTAATTCAAGCATTTTAATATATGTAAAATGGCAAAACATTGAATCAGTGGGTGCGTCTCAATCAGCTCCCTAGTTTAATAGTCAGGGCACTGATCAGGTAGTTCATTTTAAGGGCTGTCTCAAAAATCCTACCAGTGCACTGAAACATTCACTGCCTAAAAATTCCCACAATGCACCGTTAAAACCAGGGAGCATCGATGCTCACTATGTTCCCTTAATGGAAGTTCTGAAGCACGAAACATATACGATAGACAGTTTTATATAACGTTTTCTTAAAAAACAAGCTATTATTTAATTATATTCAACATAAATGTACAGCGCTATAGACAGATAATGAACATAATCTAGCTAACATTTATAATGACGGCTGAAATGTTGCAGGTATATGTAACAATCAAAAAGGTATTTATCATAATGCACTTTAAATAACATTAAAAACATAGATGCCAGAAAAATATCAGTTCTGCTGTTGTTCATAAACACCACTAGTGACGTTGACCTGTTGTCATGTCACCATTAGTGTCCCAATGTGTAGTGAACCAGGGTCCTTAGTCACTGGACAGAATCAAACAAGTCAATTCAAATACAGTTTCTTTTACTGACGTTTATATGATATATTGTGAGTATTCTGTATATCGCCCATCCCTACTTCTAATCTTAGTTTTATGTTTTGTTCTGTTGTGTATTGTTTTATCTAAATTGCCACAGTGCATTGCTCAAAGTGTTCTTATGCTGCACTTTGTCTTCTGTTTCAAAGCTGCAAATGTCTTTCACAGAACTTGGCAACTATTCAGATCCCCATCAGACATTATAGCTTAATTTCCTCCTCCGGTCCGAAATAGATTTAGCAGAAGTTGGCCTCAAGATGGAGGGAAATGTTGATGTCTCTGCACTTTGTGTAGCTGCCCGTCATCCTGCCTGTCTGTTCAATGTCCTCTAGCCTCTAGAATAATACTGAAGAACTAGAAGAAAACCAATATGCTCTAAATAGATTCTGATGTGTCACAAAAGATGCATTGGTAGCAGTGTTCACAAGATATTGTTTTACACGCAGAGCTCCTTTTAAAACACTTCTAGACTAGACAACCCTGAATATGCCTTTTCAGATAAACAAAATGTTGCTGAAGGTGTGCTGTACCCAGGAAGTTAGTCAGACAGATGAAATTTAAGGACAGCAGGGCTCCATTGAAAACACATGGCTCGACCAGACACATCCTGTACCGGTGCCAAAGAACACACTGTATCCGTGCACGCCGTGATAATCCATACAATTACCATTCAGTGATTCATTCAGTACTCAAAGCCTTCCTAGTTATTAGAGATGTTTTCTCAGACAAGCATCTCTGTTACCAAAGTGTATATAAAAAGTCGCTGTGTGATTATTATGTTTCTAGCATGTTATATGTTTGGCATCAGTTCTTCCAACCCTAATTGATGGAGTGTGTAGCTTTCCTTTTCTTAAACATCCATGTAGGAAGACACATCATGGCCAAATTCAAATTACCTTAAATTCATTGAAAGTCTCTTTGGAGGAGACTTTACAGAGTGCTGGACTCTTGCATTGTCAATACAAGACCTTGAATGAACATTAATGCACCTCTTGATGGAAATAAATGTTGTGATGTTATTTCCATCAAGAGGTACATCATAATTTTTTTTATTTTTGTCAAGCACTCTGTAAAGTCTCCTCCTGGAATATGGCCATGATGTGTCTTCCTACATGGTTGTTTAACCCTTATCCTTCCCTCTGGTCTTTTTGACATGAAACTCATTAAAAAAATGAGTGTTCATCAGGGTGGTCCTAGACCCTAGGACTTTTGTCGCACTTGAACCACGAATACACACAAACAAATGTACTGGATTCGATGAGTTTTGTGCTTGAAATTTAAAAAAGTAACAAATCCTTTCCTCGCAGGTCAATTTGACCCCCTTAGGAATGAATGGAATGCTTCAGTACACCTAGAAAAACCTAAAAATGCAAAAACTTTACCATTTTTTTTTAATTCATTCCGAAGAGAACTGACTTTAGGAGCCAGCAGAATAGCTCATTTGCTCCATACAGAGCTATAGTGGTAAGAGTCATGAAATATCATGTTATATTATTTTTTTCCTCAAGAGGTCGGCAAAGACAACCAATGTAAGATATTTTGAGCATGTGTTATTTTGAATTTAAAGGTGCACTGTGTAAATTTTAGCGGCATCTAGCGGTTAGGTTGTGAATTGCAACCGCCCACCGCTCGCCCCTCCCTTTCGAAGCACATAGAGAAGCTACGGTGGCCGACAAAGGACAAATATGACGTTGTCTGAGACAGCAGAGAGTAGCTAGTGCTCTGTAGAGCAGTTTGTCCGTTTAGGGCTACTGTAGAAACATGGCGGCGCAAAATGCCGATTTCACTGTAAGGGGACCCGCGGTGTATGGAGATAAAAATGGCTCATTCTAAGATAATAAAAACATAACGGTTCATTATGTAAGGTCTTTATACTCCACTGAAAACATAGTTAAGTATATTATATTGCATTTCTGTCAATAGATACTCATAAATACTACACACTGCACCTTTAAGTTGAAAGAATGTGCTTAAATTATGATTATTTTTCATTTATTGAAAAATCTAGTAATTTAAAGGTAAATAAAATAAATAATCTCCAAAAAATTGCATTAAAAATAGAAAAAATAATCTCAAAATGAAATTAAATAAGCTTTCTGGACTAAAAAAAGTATCATTTTTAGGGCCATTTTTAATTAATCATTTTGAACTGTGGGGGAAGGATTTGTTACAAAGTGTAAGGAAAGGATGAGTGTTAAGAAATGAAAAGCTACACACTCCATCAATTAATTTGTTTTAGTTACAGGTGTTATAGGTGTGGACTTCTCTATTATCATAAGCCGCGTTTCCATTACCCTTCAAATTGCGCAAATTGAAATTGGAAATATGCCCAATGGAAACACGTCAATTCCGCAACAATTCCCATATATTGCAAAAAAAGTTTTTACACTCACATGAGGCAATTTGAAAAAATAATATTTCGCAAATTGTAATGGAACCAGTTTTTTCTCATTTACAGGTCACCTGGCGTACGTAAAACTTGTTTGGACAGACGACAAAACAGAGTTGTTTATTAAATACTGGATTGTAAACAACAAAGAAATGTCACAATTTATCAAGACCTGGATGCAGATATGAGAGAGAAACACCCAGAAACACCTCACACGTGGCCGCTCACAAGTATAAAGGGCTTTCTTTGCCATTAATGCTTGGATAACACGCCTACATCTCCTTCGATTCAATGGCTAGTACGGTGGCTGCGATTATACGTAAACCTACCAACATCCGTCGCCATGATTTTTTGGAATGACTTTTTGCGAGAGGAAAAAATTATGTTTTAGTCGCATAACATTGGTTGATGGAAACGTTCATTTCCGCCATTTCGCAAAAATTTTTTGTTGACATTTAGAAAACATTGCAAACGTTTTGTGCATATCTGTAATGGAAACCTGGGTGTAGAATTAGACCGATTAATAAAACGTATCATCTTTGGTGTAAATACAGGCATTAAAGCCAATGCTAAATGTGAGGGTTTATCTGGGGTAAAGGGTGGTCAATGAAAATTACTAACATGTTGTTGTGCATGGAGGTCTGCTGTTCTGTGCATGTTGGTTGTAGTGAACGAGTGCAGCATCTGTCCGTATGGCCATCTCATCTCAGCGGCCGTGTTTACTGTGCTTGAGCTCTACATGAGCCGTTATTGAGGCGTCCTCGTGACTCATACTGTAACTCTGCACCAAAGTGTATCAGCTGTGGGACATGAGATTCCCGGTGTCCTGCATCTGTTGTGGAAATGCTGATGCTGAGCTGCCTCATTGAAGTGTTTTGACTGATACTATATCACTGACCTTTGGTTTTATCATCATAGCTATGAGCCGAGATGGTTTTTCTAACCTTTGATTTATGATTACTCAGGATCTGATGGTGGGAGATGAAGCGAGTGAACTACGTTCAATGCTGGAGGTGAACTATCCGATGGAGAACGGCATCGTCAGGAACTGGGATGATATGAAGCACTTATGGGATTACACCTTCGGCCCGGAGAAGCTCAATATCAACTCGCGCAACTGCAAGATCCTCCTCACAGAGCCTCCCATGAACCCAACCAAGAACCGCGAGAAGATCATAGAGGTGTGTAGTCAGACCATTCGTCTGAATCTTCCCAGATCACATTTCACACCATAATCTAAAGAAATGAATTAAGAAATGATTATTTCCATAAAGAAAAATAAAGCCTACCCACCCTAATCTGAGTTATTATATTGGTATAATTCTTGTTCATAATGGTAACTTTAGTAAGTTTTTTTATTGCTGTAAAATTTATTTTTTTGTTATTTATTAGTGTAAATCTATTCAAATTTTTTGTGTGAAAACATGCACCGAAAAATGCATATCAAAACGTCACCAAAAATGCTGGAAAGGTCATTCAAGTGTTTGGCCTAGTCTCCCAGTAGTTTGGAGAGTTTTGATGCCCTAAATGATGAATATACACTACTGTACAAAAGTTTTAATTTTAAGTCAAGTCAAGACTTTCACATTGTTACATTTCTATTTCAAATAAATGCTGTTCTTTTGTATTTTCTATTCATCAAAGAATCCTGAAAAAATGTATCACGGTTTCCACAAACATATTGAGCAGCTCAACATTAATAATAATATTAAATGTATAGGTGCGTTCACGCCATGTCATAATTACGTAACGATTCTGAACTGTAAAAAGCCTTCACGTGCTTGTAGAATTTGTAATTACCATGTGTAAACTCGTAATTTTCTGAGAGCTAAGACTTGTACCATGTGATCGCTGTACCACCTGACCACCACAGATTTAAGGTGTGTTTGACTTGAAGCACTGCTGTGCAGACCAAACGGTGTATGACATGAGTGATTCAAAAGCATACAGAGCTTTATTTAGGCAATTACGACATGGCATGACTGCAACATTTCTTGAGCAGCAAATCATCATATTAGAGTGATTTCTGAAGGATCATGTGACACTGAAGACTGGAGTAATGATGCTGAAAATACAGCTTTGATCACAGGAATACATTACATTTTAAAACATATTCAAACAGTAAATAGTTATTTTAAACTGTAATAATATTTCAAAATATTATGGTTTTACTGTATTTTTGATCAAATAAATGCAGCCTTGGTGAGCAGAAGAGACTTTGAAAACATTGAAACAATTCTCCTGACCCTAAACTTTTGACCAGTAATATATTTCATGTTTTTGTCATCAGACATGGTTTGGAAAAGTTTTTCTCTCATGACTTTTTAATCCGCATTGTTTAACTGTGTAATTTCTAAATAGTGGGTAGACATTATTCTTTGATGTTGAAGTGCTGGTTTTATGGAGATTAGCACCAGCACAGTCAGTTCATGAGCTCTAACTGCATTATAAATATATAATATATCAGTTTGAGCGGGAATGACGGCTACATTGGTGTTTGTGTGTGTCTCGACAGCTACAGATAAAGCCACATTAAGCTCGCGGAGCGAACTTGTCAATCCACCTTATGGATGATGCAGGAAACTGACTAATAAGATGACAGTTTTACTCGCATGTGACTTGCATTTTGGAACGCTTTGAAATGTTACCTTGTGAAAGCGAACTGAACCAAGAAGAAAATGCAACATTTTAACAAAATTAAGTCCCTGTTTCGGAACAAAGCAAATTATCTAGAGGTTTGAAAACGCTCTAAAAGACCTAAAAACAGCATAAGAAAATAAGATGAGAAGGGCATTTAATTTCTAAAGAGCACTGGCATTTTTACCTTGAGTGTGCAAGGCTTCCAGTGTCAGTTACGTCCAGTTATTTTAACTATAAAAAACAGTCTGTTATGTTATATTTGTTAGCATATTATTTTAATTTATTGTTGTTGTCATAAACGCACTGGTTTGTAGCACAAATAGTTTAACCTTTTACTGCACTTTATTATTCTAATTTACCTATAATGGCTATATGAATAAATTCTCGTACATTCACAGGAAATAGCTCACTTCTGTGTTGAGAAATAAGGTGGATAAACCAGTTTTTGACAAAATTGTAAAATAGCTGATATGCTTACACCTGTGAAATTATTTTTGAACTAGGCTAATATGGTCTAGTGTTATTATATAGTGAATTAGTTTTTTTGTTCATTTGTCTTTGTTTGTCCCACTGCCCTTTAGGTCATGTTTGAGACATACCAGTTTGCAGGCGTTTACATCGCCATCCAGGCTGTGCTAACCCTTTATGCTCAAGGTGAGTTATCCTATGTACTGTTTTAATCTTGTCCATAACATTATTGCTCAAAATGTTAAATTGCCAAACATTTTATTGCACCTAGTGCACTATCAGTGCGTCGCTTATTTCGGACATTCTATCAATATTTGTCTGTTGTGCTACACCCAGGCCTTTTGACAGGGGTGGTGGTGGATTCGGGTGATGGCGTAACCCACATTTGTCCCGTGTACGAGGGCTTCTCTCTGCCCCATCTTACAAGGAGACTAGACATTGCGGGACGAGACATTACACGCTATCTCATTAAGGTATGGAATATTTCACTTTTCATTATTCAGCATGACTTGGATGGTTAAAATAATGTTACGTATCTAATTTCACTTCCTCATTTTAAAACGAACAAGCTTAGATGTCTCACGATACCCTAAATTGCCCTAATAACATGTCAAAGCAACTACCTTTTAAGGAGCCATTCAAACAGAGCATGTTTTTGTGTTTAAAATTGCGTGATGCAGGGTAGTGGAATGAAAATGAAGCAAGGTATAGAGAACTCATTTAACTTGTTTTCAGCTTGAGAGCTGCGTTTTTAAAATGCTGTGTCGTGCAAGAAGCTGCAAAATATGTGAGACTCGAGCATAGCAGTCTAACATGTCTTTCTGTGTTTACAATGGAAAAGCAGTGCACTGGAATGGAAAAACTCTTTAATTTAATTACTTAAATATATACTAAGGAATACTAAACCATATTGAGTGTTTAATACATAGTAGGGCTGCACAATTAATCAAATTTCTAATCGCGATTACGATTACGGATGCCACGATTATGTAATTGTTCAACGCCGCGATTACAAAAAAAAAAACTTATATTATTCTGCATGCTTAAGAGGTGTGTTTAGAGCATGTTACGTTGTGAGAGGCGAATCACGACTACTTCGGAGTAGGGTCTAATCCAGTATGACACAATAGGAACTACCAGTGACAAAAGTGTACACTGACTGGTCGAATGCACATGAAATAGCACCCGCCATTTTTAAAAAGCTGTGCACAGCCTATATGAACTAACTAACATGGAAAACAGTGAAAGATGGACCTCTCAACCCTTATGCTAAGGAGACAATCCAACGCAACTTTAAGGGGAGCAAGCGAAACATGATTATGTATTTCTGCTCAGCTAGTGACATTGGACATCAACCACACAGCAAACGCTAATACTTTTTCACATGATGTCTACTTTCTTTGTATAACAGTTCTACCTAATAACATATTAGACAGGACTGATAAAAAGATCGTGAGCTCATGAAGACGGAGAATGTGAGCGCTCTGTGATTCGGCCGTTCTCAGCGCTGTCAAAATAAAAGTCACAACAATAAGCGTGGCTTACCTCACTTCAGAGTTCCTACTGGTGGTGCGAATGCAACCAGGAAAATGACCCTAGAGGAACATTTAGTTCTCGGGGAAATGATGCCTAGTTCCTATAACTAAGTTCCTAGAACTACCCAATGCGAAAGCCCCTATTATTGAATGCATATTTTTACTTCTTTTAAAACATCATTCAATGTAAATTGTGATAATCGTATTTAATAATCGCAATTACAATTTCAAGGGAATAATCGACAATTATGATTTTTGTCATAATTGTGCAGCCCTAAAACATAGCCGTAATATATAGCCTATTCCATACTCAAACGTGCTCAAAGCACCAGCAAAAGTAATGATTATGAATGTGTCAGGGAAAAAAAATTGCAAGGAGACATTTTAATTATTTATTAATAAACTAGTGTTTTCTATAGAAGCCCGTTTCAGCCTCTAAAAAAAATTAATTAAGAGTAATTATCTCACAGTTGCGAGTTATAAAGTCAGAATTCTGAGATATAAACTCGTAATTGCGTGATATAAAGTCACAATTGATAAAAAGTCAGAATTCTGACTTTATATCATG
This sequence comes from Rhinogobio ventralis, assembly GCA_039654625.1. Classification (NCBI taxonomy): domain Eukaryota; kingdom Metazoa; phylum Chordata; class Actinopteri; order Cypriniformes; family Gobionidae; genus Rhinogobio; species Rhinogobio ventralis. The sequence continues at coordinate 6,554,631 of CM077204.1, forward strand.
CAATTGTGAGAAAAAAAGTCAGAATTCTGAGATAAAAAGTCGCAATTACTCTTTTTATTTATTTATTTAGTGGCGGAAACGGGCTTCCATAGTTTTCTGAGCGACTGTTGACTGCAAAGATAAAGTTGATGATGCTGACTCGCCATCTCCAGAGTGAACGCACCTTTCATACGGATTACATAATCAGAGAGTGTTTATATTCATTTTGTTTAAAAGTGTCCATGTTAAGCTCTCTATAGATAATAATTCAATCAGTTCCAAAATGTCTTCATTCATGATTGAGGTGGCTAGAGCTGCTGTATGAGGTTTTGCTGACAGTTTGAGGATCCACTGGAGTTACGAGGTTTTGTCACAAAGGTTTTGTCGTAATGTGATGCACTGACTGCCTCAGATGCGGCCGTTTTATTGACAGACAAAACACAAATCTCAGATATTCGCTGGTGAAAAACCTCATAACTCAATCAGTTCACTCTGAGCAGAATCAGTATTTTACAATACATTTCTGGTAACACTTTATTATGGGGAACACATATTCAATATTAACTATGACTTTTGCCTCAAACTCCTAATTTACTGCTTATTAATAGTTAGTAAGGTAGTTTTTGTAGCATTTAAGTTTAGGTATTGGGTAGGATTAAGGGATGTAGAATATGTTCATGCAGAATAAGGCATTAATATGTGCTTTATAAATGCTAATAAACAGCCAATAACCTAGTAATATGCATGCTAATAAACAACTAGTTAATAGTGAGAACTGAACCCTGAAATAAAGTGTTACCACATTTTTTTACATTACCATTCCGAAAAGTGTTTGATTAGGGAAAAAATCCAGTTAATAACTTTTTTATTTATTTTTTTGCCAATACTTTAAACAAGAGTTTGAATAGAACTTTATACTACAAAGATCTTGTGACAAAACCTCGTAACTCCAGTGGATCCTCAAACTGTCAGCAAAACCTCATACAGCAGCTCTAGCCACCTCAATCATGAATGAAGACATTTTGCAGACTCGTCTCTACTTCTTTGCAGTGCAAGGGTAAATAAAAAAACTGGCTGTTTGAATAAGTACAGCGTTTTCTTTACTCAAAATAACATAATGAGTGTGTTTACATGCACGGTCTTAAGCCGATTATGCTTAATAAACCGTCAACGCAAGTGGTCATGTAAACACGGTAACCCGTTTTCTTTTAACGGAGTAAGGTCATAAACGGCTTAAGCATAAACCGGTCGACACAGGTAGTTTTTTGCCTCCTACCCCGATACCGCGCGGCATTTAAACGCATAAACCTGCTTTCTGTGGGCTTATTGAAGTGCGCATGTGTGATGCATGACAGGAACGCATCCTTAGTGCAGATTTAAGCACATCTAGACAGAGCGAGCGTTTTGCAAGAAAGAATGAATGATATCTCACAAATGCAGATTCTTTCATGACCTAGAAAATGTGTTCTCATCTCATGCAGCAGAAGTAGAAGTGGTTCAGTCAAAACGCTGCATCTGTAAATGCAAAAAAGAGTTCCCGCTGACATGTTGCAAGCTTTATTTAACATTATAACTGACATAACCAATGGAATACACAGAGTCAGATACACAAATGATTATGTTTTGACGTCACTACAGGCAAGTAACCTGATTTATTAATAAAGTCATGTAAACGTGGGTTACTTGTATTGTCAGGTTACTGATGTGCATGTAAACAGGGAAAACTGGTTATTTCAATAAGCTGATGTTTGTGAGTTATCAGTTTACTGGTGTGCATGTAAACACACTCACTGTTTGTAAAGGCTAATGTTTTATGTATTTGAGGAGCAGAGAAGAGAGTCTTAGTTTAGTATTTGCTGTCTAGTCATAGCCAATACAGCCTATGTATAATCACTTTATCTTTTGTAACACAAGATTTTGGCCACATGTATTACACAACAGGAAAAACTGAGCACTCGCATAGCTACAATAAACTTTGTAACCTGTAAATTGATGAAAACGTAATGTGATGCACTGACTGCCTCAGATGCGGCCGTTCTATTGACAGACAAAACACAAATCTCAGATATTCGCTGGTGAAAAACCTCATAACTCAATTTGAGTTTGATTTTGGTCAAATGCTAATAATATAATGACACACGCAAGTGTCTGACCATACATTAAGCCACAATACTAACTTTAAAAACATGGTGTTTATTTTTTTCTGAATAGTAGCAGTTCTACACTAACCTGTAATTTTCGCTGGTTTGAAAGCATACACCAGGCTGGAAATTACCTGCCATTCATTTTCACTTAAATGTAATGCTTTAATAGTTGGTGTCATATCCTCTGGAAAACTCTTGAGATCCAAAATCTAATGCCAGTGCTTTGCCACAGCGGCTTACCTATGTTGATTGACAGCTGAGCGCAGGCATTTCACTCACGTTGGATGTGTCAACATCACTTTTGCAGAGGCCGTACTATTTGAATTCATGATTAGTTGACTGCTAAATTAAAATATTAAACAGATAGATCAAATAATGTTATTAACCAGTTAAAGGTAATTTCAAACAAGGGTTTCTGTTCAGAATGATTAAATTTGCTTTCGTTTTTGTTTGTTCCTTAAACCAGCAGAGCCCTGCTTTGGAATATAAATCGCAACACAAGTGACTTACGTTTGTTTTTTGCCATCACACAGTTGCTCTTGCTGCGAGGTTATGCCTTCAACCATTCGGCAGACTTCGAGACGGTGCGCATGATGAAGGAGAAGCTCTGCTACGTGGGATACAACATCGAGCAAGAACAGAAGCTCGCCCTGGAGACCACCGTATTGGTGGAGTCCTACACGGTCAGTTTTATGTGACTCCGGGAAGAATTTCATGAACCGTTTTAACGCAAGGTTGCGTTCTAAAAAGGTGTTAACAGCTTGCAGGGTGAAAGTATCCTTCTTGCTGAGATGTTCGAAAGTTACAGTTCAAATGTTACAGTTTGTGAGGTAGAAGTTTTTCTGGCTGGAGTTTTTAGTATGTGGTTTCATAGATTTCCCACTGGGGCACATAAGTGTTCTGCGTTTCCATGGTAATATGCTCTTTGGATTGGATTTAGCAGCAGGGAAATTCTTCAGTCTACACTTTGACATCCTGTCTGTGAGACGCCACACACTGCTGGAGCCTGATTGGCTGCTGGATGTGTAATTAAGCAGAGTGGCCTCAAGAGGGGGCAACAGTTGGTCAGAGTTTTACTGGTCACATAAACTGGGCAACGTTCCTTCTTTTCTTTGAGTTTGTAGGTATGGGTGTGGTGTTTTTCTTTTGATTTCATTTCTGAACAACTTCTTTTAGAGGGCATTAAAAAAGGAGAATCAAAAGAACACGTTTTGAAACAAGGAAGGCTGTGTGGTGTTGAAGTTGCTTAACCAGCATGTAACATCATTTCCTGCGTGGCCACAATCCTTCCCCAGCTGGGAAGCTCTGCATTTCCGACCTCTGGACAGTCCTAAATGGGCTCTTTATATACTCCCACGCACCCTGTTGCCATTTTCTCATTAGTCATCATGGTTAGGCTCGGCTGTGGGTTACCCTTCAGACCTGAGACTTTGCTCAGTCTAACAGGAACATCTTATGATCAAGTCCAGTTTGAAGTTGTGAGGCATGTGATAAGAAAGTAGCTGAATGTTGACACGAGGAGTGGTTATATACCACAGTATTTATCAGCCAGGTTAGTTATCATAAATCATAAATACTTGCAGTCCTGTTGCCACTGGAGACAGTTTAATAATGCAAGTCACAAATCATATATACATATACATTACAGTTTTAAGAAATTAATACTTTTATTTAACTTAGAGTTGCAAAAATAGGAAGGATCACAAATCTTGTCTAATTACATATTTAGGGAAGTGGTCATTTTATCAGCAGCAAAAGCATCACAGATGTATATATATTTTTTTTATATATTGGCAGCCCTATTTGAATTTTCAATAAGGGTGTGTTCACAGTTGGCATGTTTGGTTCGATTAAAACAAACCCTGGTGCGATTGCTCTGTTAGTGCGGTTCATTTGAGTAAGTGTGAACGCTGCCATTCAAAAATGGGACATGATCTCACAAAATGCGACCCTAAAAAGGACAGAATGCTCAAGCATACCTGTTTTTTTTCTTGTCATAGTCACAATGTTGCCCATCACAGTTCGGTACAGGCATCAGAACCACGTCTCCTCACAGCAGATCTTCGTTTGTGTGTGTGATGGAGGGATTCCTGGCGCTGTTTTGGCTCCTTTACAGATTTTATAAGCTCTTCACAAGTTCTCAGCTGGTCAAAACACCATCATATGCAGGCTACACACATACAACGAGCGGATTTAGCCCAGCACACAGCATTGTTTTGGATGTTTGGTAAGTTCAAACATCGCAAAATATACATAATAAAAGCCGACCTATCGGGTATATACATATCCCTATGCCTTTAGGTTCGGTGTTAAAATGCCAATATGAAAGCTAAGCGGACCAGGACTAAGGGTGTGTTCACACTTGTAGTTTGGTTCGCTTGGTTCGTTTGATCCAAACCAAAAAATAATTGTTCTTAGTGTTCACATTTGCATCACCGAACCTAAAGATACTGAATCAAAAGGCAAAAGGATATGTTCACATTCACAACCTGATTGGTCGGTTTTAATGTCGTATTGCCTATTTTTAGACGGAACTTACTGATGTGATCCACGGATCTGATACCTGTACCGAACTGTGATGGGCAACATCGTGACTATGACAAGAAAAAATAGGTATGCGTGAGCATTCTGTCTTTCCTCTTCATTTCATGTCTTTGGTCTGTTTTGCGTTCATATTTCGTTCGAACCGTATCAGAGTTTGTTTGGAAGCGGACGAGACCCATCTTTTCATCGGCCTCGTCCACTTGTTTGGTGCGCGCCAGGGTTCGGATGGCAGCGTTCGCAGTTATTCAAATGAACCGCACTAACAGAGCAATCACACCAGGGTTTGTTTTATTTGAACCAAACATGGCAATGTTTTTTTAGTCCTGGACCAAATGAACCAAACTACAAGTGTGAACACACCCTATAACTCTTTATATTGACTGATTTAAACCCCTAAACGGTTCTATATTCTCTGTGCCTCCAGCTCCCTGATGGCCGGGTTATTAAGGTGGGAGGAGAGAGGTTCGAGGCCCCGGAAGCTCTGTTTCAGCCCCATCTCATTAATGTGGAAGGTGTTGGAGTGGCCGAACTTCTCTTTAACACCATTCACGCGGCAGACATTGACACCAGGTGAGCTCTAATTCCACACCACCAGCACTTCTTCCAGTTGCTGATAGGATCCTCCCTCCAAGACAGAACGTCTAAAAAGATATTGATTTGTATTTTAATTGAATGTCTCGGTTACGTATGGTAACCCTCGTTACCTGAAGGAGGGAACGGAGACGTACGTCAGAGATGATCTAACGAAATGAGATCTCGCTTGAGAGCCCAATCCACTTCGAGTGAAACTAAATGAGCCAATAAACATTTGCATGTGAACTTTGCATCACATATTCTGCCCATGCAGCGCGGGTATAAATACGGAAGTAGATGCTTGCATCATTGGTTTTTTGCGGAGGAGCTGAGCTAGTGACCCGGAGCAGTGATGGTACAGCAAGCATGGCGACGGGACATATGTCTCTTTTCCCTCCTTCAGGGGTTCCCTCCATCAGTTACCATATAAGTTATGTTACATTATCTCGCACTAAAATAAACAAACCATGCAATAACATGATAATCTAAAGATGTACACTTGTTTTTTTTCTTCCTGTCATTTTAGTAACTTCACCCTTTACCCTTCCAGCATCAATGAATCTCACTGTATGTTTTTATCTGCTCATCCTCCCCTCCTGTGCTTCCCTTCTCTCCCTCTCTTCCTCTCTCTTCCTCAGGGCTGAGTTCTATAAACACATTGTTCTGTCGGGAGGATCCACCATGTACCCTGGTCTGCCCTCTCGACTAGAGAGGGAACTTAAGCAGCTTTATCTAGAGCGGGTACTGAAGGGTGATGTTGACAAGCTCTCGGTAAGTTTGCCCATTGTGTAAATGTGTCATCCATCAAATGAGAGCTTAACAATAGCTCATTCGCATCAGCTTTGACAGTTTTTAAGTAAGGCTGGACGATTTTGTGATTATTCACAATGATTTACCAACGTTGTGATAGTGCCACAGAGTCGGTGTTTAAATCAGCATACAAATGGTTCTTATAATTGACTCTGTAAAACCTTACATCAAAAAATAATAGTCCGGGACAGTTAATTGAAATTTTTTGTGTGTTGTATTTTATTTGATATATCAGGCTTTTATGGCTCATATAGTATGATTTATAGTGAGAATATGGAGCTCATACTTGAGGGGGAAAAACACCCAAAGATAAAAACTGAGCAAAAATATGCAATTTAGTGCAGTTGCTAACATCTCTATGGCCAAAAAGTGAGATGAAATTCTGATAGTTTGTAATGTAAATGTGAATTTTACGGGTCTCATGCTGCATTCATCCAATCAATGGCACTGACCCTGCAAATATGCAAAAAGAACGTTAACCCAGGGCTTAAAAATGTACAATGTGAAACATCATCTTATGAATACCCAGGATTAATTATGAGCAGAGTGAAATGTGAAGTAAGATAACCCAGGATTTAGTTTACCCAGGGTTAACTGTTTCAAGTGTGAAAGCCCTTATATCTCCCAATAATATGTCTTTGTAAGGTGATATTTAAAGGGTTAGATCACCCAAAAATGAAAATTCTGTCATTAATTACTCACCGTCATGCCGTTCCAAACCTGTAAGACCTTCGTTCATCTTCGGAAACCAAATGAAGATATTTCTGATGAAATCCGAAAGCTCTCAGGCCCCTCCATAGACAGCAATTTAATTGATACTTTCAAGACCCAGAAAGGCAGTAAAAACCTTGTTAAAATAGTCCATGTGACTACAGTGGTTCAACCTTTAAGCGACGAGAATACTTTTTGTGCGCAAAAAAACCCCAAAATAACAACTTTATTGTTAGAATTCACAGCAAAAAGAGAAGTGTATCATGACCTAAAAGGGGACATTTTTATACAATTATACTAAAAGGCTTTTTAGTTGCTAAAAAAAGTATAAACTGTCAATCAGACAACAAAAGCCATGTATTAGATGCATTTTCAGAAAGTTTTGATCATGTTGATCATTAAGAGGTCTTATAAATTTGCATATCAAATATAATACAGTAGACTTTATAAAGTTAAGCTGGGATAGAAGAAAGTATATAAACTTTTTAAAAGCACACAGACGTGTTGTAATGCCTCCTGTGCACCAGCAGGTGGCGCTGCATCACCTGCTCCTTAACAGTGAGAGAACTGCCCAGCTGAGCTCCATCTCATTTAAAACCTGGCCATTGGCCTGGAAAAGCATTTTGGGGAGCCTCAGAGTGGGCTGCATGTCAGGCCGCTATATATAGATGATCAATTTCAGATGGCATGCCCGATACGGCCGAGCGACGTGTCTGTCTGCCTATCCCAAAACTGTGTTTAAGGCAAATTAAAAAGCAATCGACTTTACACAAAGGCCTCCATGAGACCCTTTCAGCCACCTGTTTATAGCCGTTCAGGGTCTGAGAGTGGATGAACACAGAACGGCTCCACATACACTGTACACCTCATTATTCTCCCATTTGGGTTGGCCGCTCGATTCCCAACCGGACAGTGTGCTTTTTATATGCATTAAAGAGATCCATTCAAGCCGTTTTCTGGTATGTGGGTCAGTGTCCATGCTATTCCACTCCCCTGAAATTCTCGTCACGCTGTCTATTTAATACCCCCATAGAAATTCAAGATCCGAATCGAGGACCCTCCCCGCCGCAAGCACATGGTGTTTCTGGGTGGGGCAGTGCTGGCTGACATCATGAAAGACAAGGACAACTTCTGGCTGACGCGGGAAGAGTATCAGGAAAAGGGCATGCGCGTTCTGGAGAAGCTCGGCGTCACCGTCAGATAAACGCGGATGCGGTTCTCTGAAAGAAACGCCCTGCGACCCCTGGATCTGTTTTACATCACCAATCTCCTTTGTTCAGCCTGTTCTGCCAGTGAATCGTGTCATCAGGTGTGGATTTATGGGTTTGAATTATGAATGGTACTGGGAAGGTTTTGTATTATGTGTTTTATTTGCTCCTCTGTCACTGCACTGACGTACAAGTGGCTACTTTGCAGTACATTTTCTTGTCCCCTTGATTATAATATAGAATATAAGAATAATATACTACCATTCAAAAGTTTGGGGTCAGTAAAGATCTTATGTTCTTGAATTAAGTCTCTTATGCACACCAAGGCTGCATTTATGTGATTTAAAAATACAATAAACATTGTACTTAAAAAAAAAAAAAGGTATTATTTGGAAATATTTTTGCAATTTCTATGTAATTATATAATTTAAAATGTAATTTATTCCTGTGATCAAAGCTGAATTTTCAGCATCATCACTCCAGTCTTCATTGTCACATGATCCTTCAGAAATCATTCTAATATGATGATTTGCTGCTATTAAAAAAGCATTTATTTGAAATAAATTTTTTTTTACCATCTTTACTGTCACTTTTGGTCAATTTAATGCATCATTGCTTAAAAAAAGTTTTTTTTTTTTCCAAAAATTAAACATTCTTACTGACCCCAAACTTTTGAACGATAGTGTATACTTTAAATGACAAATTATAAATATAAGTCTTAATATAAAGAATAAAATATAAAAACTCCCAATTGTTAAAGATTTTTAGTTTTAAATGATTTCATCACTTTTTAGAAATATAGTTTTTTTCTGTAATTAAATGTTTTAAACCAAACCTGTTTTTTTGGGAATCAATATATATTATATTATATTATAATCAATATATATTATATTTTAATATTATAATATATATATATATAACTATATTTTATAGTTTATTGATCCTGTATTATCAATATCATTCCTTGCTCCGCCCTCCTTGAGGAAGTGATATTATATTTGGTGGGAAAACAACCATCTTTAAGTATTAGCAATGAATTCTGTGATGTTTTGTGCTTTAGTTGGTTTGTGTTACTCTAAAACACTTTAACTATTTGATAAAATTACAGAAATTATAATATAATTATGAAGAAATAAAATAATCATAAAACAATTACTTTGAAGTGTCAGTTCCTCTGAGTAATAGCCAACTTTAGTTTTTCATTTTCATCCAATAAGGCATCTCGTTCACTTGTCATTTGTCTAAATGTTTTATTTTTAAATGCATGTTTAAGTGTCTGATCTTAAGTGTCCAATCAGCAATGAGCAATAGCAATATGTAACACCAAAGCTTACAAATGGTTACGACAGACACCATCATCACTTCTGTATTACTGCAAAGACTAATATAAGCTGTAATCATCGACACACCCCGTTCACGACTGGATATGTTGTACTGTGTGTCAGTCCAGTGACAGAGAGACAAATGTGTTATCGTTTGCGTGTAATGTAAGGGCAGAAATAAAAAAATTCCAGGGGAAATGACTGTTCTTTGCCAGTGTTATACGACAAATGAAACAGAGCAACCAAAACATATTGCGGTAATTCTGATTCCAATGTGGTCATGGAGCTTTAGCCCTGTAGCTGAAGGGAAGCCTTTTTGCTGTTTCTGTCTGTCTGTTCTGTCCTGTTTCCCTGTTACTGTGTCATGTGCTTGTCCAGAATAACAAGAGGGACTCCAGTTACTGCTACAGGGTTTTTTTTTTTTAGCATTTGGAGAGATTGAAATGAGAGTCTGCAGGATTTTTTGCTAATGTATTTATCAGGCGGGCCAGTCTTGTCTGCCTTTTTAAAAAATTGTTTAAGCACACTTCAACATACGTTCAACAGTTGCAACTGAAGTTTTATGTTGCTTATATATATATATATATATATATATATATATATATATATATAAAATATTGCCTTCTTTTCATATATATATATATATATATATATATATATATATATATATATATATTATATATATATTAAGAAAAGGTTTTTTTTATTATCTTGGCTGTCCTTTTGTTTTTTCATTATTATTTTTTCACTTGCATTGCTGTGTCTGGCATAGAATAAAATAAAAAAATATTCTGCAATTCTAAAATTCTGCAATATCAATCAGACAGTTGCTTCAATTTATTCCTAAATTGATGATCCGGGATGCTATTTTTAAGAAACTGAGGTTGGAGATAAAATCAGATCTGGATGATATTGTTTAAGGCCGATTGTTTATCAAAAAGTACATAACAAAAACATTGGTAGTTGCAGTGTTCTGCCTCATATTGTCTCGTGCATATATTACACCACATATATGTCCAATATTATTTTAAATATATCATTGTCCAGTGCCAATCACAATTTATGTAACTGGGTCTTTTTTTTATATCATAGTGTAACTGCCTAATGCTGATTTAAATAAAGAATGTGATTTATATTTTTTCTGCTGTTATTTGTTTTTTTTTTTTTTTACTTCAATATCATACTCAAGTGTTTTTTGTTCAAAATTAACAAAATATAAATAACGAGTCAACATATCATCAATCCTTTATTCCAAGTAGGAGGTAAGGTAAGGTAAGCCTATTATAAGTATTTTATGTTTTTGATCTGAAGGAATGGTTTTCGCTGGAAATTGCGTACATACGTCACTTGCCTGTGTCTCGTCATATCCATAAATAGAGAAAAGTTGTTCTGGTTATTTTGAGGCATGTATGGTAAGGGACTGTCATAGGTTAGTTGTCACAACTAGCGAGAAAGGTTGACAAGAACCTCCAAAAAAAACGCGACAGAGCTCATAAAACGAGATTCAAAATGGCCGTGGCTTGGCTTTTCAGAGAGGACCAGAACTGAGGGAGTTGAAGTGTTGTCAAAGCGACATGGATATGGCGTTATTGTTACTCAACGTGTGACTAAAGTATTTTATTAAACCGATAAATTGCCATATGTAACACACTATCAATTCATTGTAAAGTATGACCTATAGACCAATTATCAGCCTTCGTCACACAGGTTCAACTGCGCATGTCGGTTGCAAAAGACGATCGGGAAATGTTATAATGTACGAAACACATTGGTTTAAATCGTGCTTTAGGCTATACATATAACAACAGTTGAATGATTTCATTAAATAAGCAGTTAAATTTGATTAAATGTTTGATTAAATTGCTGACACTAAATGAAAATAATGAAAATTCAAGATGGTACATTTTGATTATAGTACAGGTGCAGTTCGCAGTAAGAATACAGCTGTTTTTCTTGATGAGGATAACCCAGGCCTTGTACACTTCCGTCTTATTACCCTGTCTTTGGCTAGGCAGAACCCAGCGGTTGTTGTATTTTTAAATGCTATGTTGAATAGGCCTACCAAAATTTGAATTAAAACGCTATACACGAATTTCGTGCGCATGAAATAAAATATTGCCTTTTCAGATTTTTGTTTATTACGTTTCGCATCTAAAAAAATTAATGAACACAATTAATAACACGTTAAGCGTTTTCCTGAAAATAAAATACAGTTATGAAGAAAACGCTATGCATTAAGATAAAGCCCAATAAAGCTATACAGACAAGCAGGTCAGGCATATGAAGGCAACGCACTTAAACGTTCAGCGTTTTCCACACTTAACTTAAAAATATTGTCCTTTCCCTTTGTTTACATTGCCGTTGTCTCAGCAGTATATGCTGTTGATTGCCAAAGGGTATGGGAATTTTGTCTTCATGAAAATTACATACTGGGGTATAATTTTGTCATCATTGGTATATTTTCAATTTGAACAGCAAGACATAGGCTATAGCATATAAAGTGACTCCTAATCCTAAACAATTTCTCGATATAAAACAATATAAAACATCTAACATCCAGACAAAAAAGTCAAAGAAATGTAGGCCTATATGTCGTTTGGGCCTTTTTTCATATAAAACTCGATAATGTGTTAGAGCACTAAACAAGAGGCTATAAGGTTTAGAAATGGTCATGTTTAGGTTAAAATATAAATGTAATAATAATAATAATAATTTAATGAATAAAAATTAATCAGTGTCATCTTTTTAGGCTCTTGATGCGAGTCATTCTACTGACACCAGAGGAAAAAGGCACTAGAGGGCGCTTCCGCGTGACACAAAACACTAGAAATTAAATGTAGCATTTTTACATATTAAAAAACACGTTGTATATCATTTATATTATTTTCAATGAAATAATTATCTTGCATAAGAAAAAGTATCTTGTATCTGCTAATTCTATTCATCAGTGTTATAATAAAAAAGTTTAAAAAAGGAAAAACGAATGTACGCAAAAGTACACGGACCAAACATCCATTTAAGCATGCGTGTTTATTTTAGTACTTCCGTTAGTAAAACAACATAATACAGTATGTAAAACATTTAAATAAATATCAGTAAAAAATGGTAATATAAATTATATAAGTGTAACAATTCACCAGTGTGAGTGCCCCTGATCACCACCAGAGGGCACTCCAACCCGGACTGTCATTTCATCATAGACTACGTCACCCATAATCCTTTGCCCGGACTCATCAGCACTCACTGTTTACACCTGTGTCTCATCTGCCTATATCTAGCCTGTTCACCCTGTCATTCTTTGCGGTGATAGTTACTCAGCCACTGCGGTGGTGCGGTGGTGCGGTGGTACGGTGGTACGGTGGTACGGTGGTACGGTGGTACGGTGGTACGGTGGTACGGTGGTACGGTTTTGTCACGTTTACAGGCACAGCCCTATTGCTGGGTGACCAGGGGCCGGGTGTAAATTTCATTTAAGAGTTGGTTGGGGACAATAAACATAAAATTTCTCAAGAGCAATTTTTGAAGGGGACACAAATAATACAGCCAAAATCATACTTCGTAAGGATATCTTTTCTCTGTCATTTTATCTGACCAACAACACAAAGCGATAGTTGTTTAAATATGAGTAAGGTTCACCACGCATAATAATTAACATAATTATTACATTATCTTGCGTCCTCCACATAGTATTTTATAATATGATATTCAGATATTTAGATATTCAACTGCAGCAAGCCCTCTGATCTGCCACTTATCATATTGAGCACAACACAACGGTAGATCTACAATATTAACCTACAATATATCTACATTCAGATGTACAATAATACAAAGATCAAAACGCGCCGGTGGACACGCACCGTGAATGACTGCGGTTGTGCGCATATACTTTTGGTTTAGAAGTAGCCCAATTCGGGGGTGGCAGTTGCTTGAACAGTGGGTTCATTAGCCTATTTTTCTTAATGAAAATTAACCTGACTCCTGCTGCGTTTGTGCTGCGACTCTCGTTCGGCTCACGCTGTATTGGGCAGACACGTTCATTTTTTAATTGTAGTGTTTGTTCTCTAACTGAACTAAATGATTTCATTACTATAAAAATCAAAACGACAGTGGGGGGCGGTGCTGCGGTGGGCAAGGGATGTAACCGGTGTTTTGTCTGAACACCGATAACACCGACTATCGCAGCAAGCCTAATCTGTATTAAAGAGAAACGAATCAGATCATCTGATGTTTAAAGTGAATAAAATAGCCTTGACAGCTACTTAATGGAGTTCCACAACTGCTCTCTGAAGAGCTTTGTCCTCTCCCCAAACGTGTGGTAGTTGAGGTCCGCGGTGGATCAAACCACTGTGAGGCAAGGTTGGGGGAGACGACTCAAATTGTTTCTAAACTCTAAACTTAAAACTTTTTTGTCCCGTTTGCGTTTGTATTGTTTTACTACTTAAACAATTATTTTAGGTATATATAATTATGTTATTTACAATACTCAGCATGGTTTTTGATGCCCCACGATTTACGCCCCTGACAAACTATTGTAATATGCGGACAACAATATAACAAAATAACATTTAATTATCTATAATTAGTCATCTATAAATATATATCTACAAATAATCTATAATCTTTTTTAATCTAACGATTTTATACCGTATTCATGTAATTTTCTATACATAAACGCTATCTCTCCCTGGTTTTCTGCAACCTAGCTGCGCGCGCATCTTGTATGTTTACAAACAGATAATTGGTCTATTGTGAAGGATCAAATTCCACACAACCAAAACAATATTCTTCCGCAAAATGAATGCAGTTTTGTTTTCTAACCACTAGATGGCCAAAAGTTACAAAGTGTAACTTTCTGGAAATGTTTTCCCACTTTTCCAATGATCAAACATTTGCCCTAGCTGCCAATGAGTAAAATGTCACATGATCATGGGATGGTGAGGGGCATCACAACGGTGTTCTTATCTTTAAGTATAGGTCTGAAATCACTGTAGTTGTTGATTTTGATAACCAGGGTAGTTAACTATTGTCAAGTGTTCGAAGCTTGCTTGAGTGTATTTAACCTAAAAAAGCACCTTCCTGATTACTTTATGGCATCTGAGATACTTTGATGAGATTTGCAAATGGTGCTTATAGACCAATACTGGCAGCTCTCACTAGAAGTCATTGTGTAGTAAACTGATTTAATGAGGAATGCTTCTGAGGGAGTCCTGATTTCAAGTGATCAATAAGGAATTTGGACTGTCACTAATGAACGTTCTCCTCAGTTCTCAAAATACCTCGCTGGTCCCTTGATCAAAGCATGTCTAATCCTCAGCTTTCCCTCTGAGTCAGAAGTTACACAGATAAGGAGTCTGTGCTGTCCACCTTTGACCCTGATTACACTTTTCGGAGGAAGTGGTGCACAAAAGTAGCACTTAAAAAGCCTTTGTTGTTGTGTAATGTTATACATCACTGTGTTCACATTAGGTGGACAAAACAAAAAACATGAAAAAAGATGCTTTTTTTCACAGGCGATTTCAGAAATACTTAAAAAAAAAAAACGAGCCATGGATGAACTGTTTATGTTTAAGTTTTGTTATAACAAGCCATATACATGGTTTATTTGAAAAGCGTTTTTAACAGTTTAATGATTTATATGTATATGAGTTCACTATGAGAAACACCAAAAGACATGATTTGTGTTATCTGCTACACTGTTTGTATTAATTGTACTGAAGAACAAGTCATCCATATCAAATTACATAATTTATTGGATTTCCAACTCAAGTTAAATAATAGAAAAAAAAAATACTGAAAGGAGTATTAAAAACATATATCCAATTCCTAATCCTTAATAACAAAGTTATACTGTAAAAATTGTATGATCAATAAGTTATGACAACATGTGCTTTTACATTGTCAACATAAGTTATGTGATAAATTCATTTTTCCAGTATTTGCTGCCATCTAGTGGAAATAGCCAAAACTGTCTGCAGGGTGCTAGAGCACACAGGGCCTGAGTTATACACTTTCAAAAATGAATTCATAACCAAAAAATCAAAACGCGCCTCTTTTTTTTGGGGTGGGGGGGTTATTACAGCTCAGACAACATATACTTAAATGTTTATCACTTTTAGCAGTGTTTTATGTAACTTCAAAAGGTTTTCTTTAAAATGACACCAAAATTGTGTATTTAGACCACTGTACATGTATGGGATGCTTTTCAATTTGGGTAGGCCAAATCCAGGTGGAAATCCCCAAAAATGGTCTCAGAGCTATGGAGGTTATTGTAACCTGGTTGCCTTAAAATTTTAAGTTCATTAGAATAAAAATATTGAGTTAATATAATGAAGGAGATTGGTTTAATCAACAGAAACTCAAAATATTAAGTTATCTGAACTACATAAAGTAAGTTGATTTGACAAAAGACAGTGTGGATGTAACAAATATATTTAAAACCATGAATGCATGAAAAACACATTTAAAATATACATCAGGAGTAGGGCAATATCTATATTTCACTGTAGAGTTTTATGTTGTTTCATTTTGTTTTTGCAGTTAAAGCCACAATATGTAATTTTTCGCTAGAGGTCGCTTATTCAAAGCAAAGGCGTAGCTTGATGATGCCTTGATTTCACAGAGCTTTTATTATGCCACAGTCGAGCGCATACGCTTCTTCCGCTCATGCATATGTGGTATAACGCAGCGCTGTTTTATCATATTAGACATTTGAGTGTGTTGAAAGTTGTTATAATGCTACTCTGTGCGTTCACTCGGCGGCTACTATGAGACACTAGATCAATATTAGGCATGGTGAAACATGGTACTCACGGTAAATCATGAAATTGAGATTTAAACAATAAGATAACAATAATAACAATGTTGAGCTATATAACAATGATTAATTTTCTGTTGATGAATGTCTCCAAACAGTTGCTCACCTGTCTAATAAAACATATCATATATTAAAGCGTCTTTGGTGTTTCCATGGTTTCTACAAAATAAAAAGGGTAATTGTCACTGATCGGCGACACACAGACACGGTCGGTGTCCTGGTTAAAATCGCTTATTTCTCTGGATTTAAACATTCTTGGAAACATTTGGGATAATGTAAGTACACATGTCAATAAAATATATAACATTGTTCTAGTGGTTTTTGGATATTTTTGAATCAAAAAATCTTACATATTGTGCCTTTTAAGAGTTTAAATAAAGCTTGGTTTCTTAATATGTATGAATGTGAGATTTATCCATATGCATAACATTCTTTGAGTTGCAATCTCGATTAGCTACAGCCAGACGTTCTTCCGAACAATGTGATCTGTAAAACGATTCCCACTGATTTAAAAGGCGTTCGGCCTGCAGTGTGACGTCATCGCTTCCGCCCTCTTGTCCTCCCTCTCCCCCCCCCCCCGCGCGCTGCTGCTGCTCGCGCTGGGCTCGCGCTGTTGCTGCACAACAATAATCCAACATGGAGTAATCAGAGATGGGGCTCGTTGGGGCCACCCTCAGCAACATCAACGCACATTTCATCTAAGGGATTTTCGGGAATACACTCAAGCACTCAAAACTGTGGGAAATTATTCGGGGGATCTGATTTAGGCTTCTTTAGTCCAAGATCCTCCAAGGTTTTCATCAGCAACTGGTTAGATCCAGTGAGGGGAAAAAAAGAAAGAAACGAAAAAACCCATCAAGACGGAGACGAGGAGAGGAGAGAGAGCAACAAGAAGACACTATTAGACGAACGAAATGTGAGGGATTATTTAGGAAAGAGTGGCATAAAAATGACGAACGAACAGAGTGCACCCGTTGTGGGATTTTTTTGTAGGTGAAACGAGAAAAATGATTGAAGAAACACACCCAAACGAGTAAGTACCTGAAAAGAAATGTCTTTTTTTGTTGGGTTTGTCTTTGTTCTGGACGTTTGTTCTCATGTCACATCTTTTATGGTTTGGGTAAGTCAGATCGCATCCGAAGATGGTGCTGGAAAAGTTTGGTAAACTATTTTACGTTGAAATATTGAGTGGTATTGTCAGTGGAAAGGGGGGGATCGGGCCCTCTCCCACTGATAGTCTGAAGGAAGGAGGGAGGGAGGGAGGGGGGGGGGATGAAGTAGGGGTGGATCGGAAATATTTGGTAAAGGGATTTGATGTTTTAAAGGCCCTTCCTTAAACATTCCTACGTGTTTGCACGCCACACGTTGCTTAGCGCTGCAGAGCCATTTTGTTTTTTTTTGTTTTTGTTTTTTGAACAATTGAGCTTGCTTAAATATTGACCAGTCTTAAAAACCCAAGTGGTTTTATGTTCTGGAAAGTCTGTTGCAGTGGTCGGATATATCCGCCATTTGTTTTCTTCCCAGGCGCTTTGAATCGTTCTCATTTGCATACAGTGCTTCATTCATAAAAACACCATTTGACTTTGTTGGCTCGGTGACAATGCGTTATAGAGCTGTTTAGTCAGTTAAACTGGGCTATTTTAACTCATAAATGTTCATTTACTTCGTGTACCCTAATAATATGACACGGCAAAGCTGTTTAATATATTTGTTGGCCGACATATTTGCGCGTCTCTTCGCCAACACGCTTTATTTATTTGTTTTTCACCGACTCGACGGGTGGGCACTAATAGGCCACGTATTGTCATAGCTGTATTTCCTAATATTCTGCCCATCCGTGACAGAATTGCTGTCACACGTTAACAATAGTGGCCTCACGGATGAATTGGAGTCAGTCTGCCAGCGCTTGTCAAACGGAAGGGCGAAGGGCAGAGGAGTTGTTGTTTGCGCTCATTCATAAAAGCTGTAACCTTCAGCCGCTCCATTCATGACTGCAGCGATCGCTTCAGCGATAAGCCGCGATCCGCGTGCGTCGAAAATACACGACACCCCCGGTGAATAGCGTAAACAACTAACTAATAGATGTAGCCATACTTCTCCAGCTGATTGATTACCACATTAAGAATTGCAAAATATTTTGTTATTTAAAATATGTTATGTTTAAATATGCAAATGAGGCGATATCTAATTAAATATACACTAATTTGAATACATTTCTAGAACAAAAGCTGAACATTGGATGAAGTCAGGTTCAAAATTCATTTTTTTCTTGTTGACATATTAGAGTTTTTATCACTATAAATCAGAAAATACTATCAACATCCCATCCAAAAAAAAAAAAAAAAGTAATCAAATGTGTAAAATCAGGCAAATTATATTTGAACAACCCCCTCTGTTAAAAATCTTCAGAATGTACAGTATATAGGAATAAAATTGTGTATTTAAGTGCTGCTGAAGATTTCTGACAAAAAAAAAAAAAGTGAAATCTGCAGATGCACATAGATAAAGTGCTATAAAAGATACACTTATAAGTGTATTTTGGATGTTTTCTTCTCACTATTCTGAAAAAAAAACTTTATGAAAAGCCCAAAATCTCAAAACTGACAGATGCAAAAACAAAACAAAAAAGTAATGTCTCGCCTTAAAACGACTTTACACGTGTTTGCAAGTGTACGTACATAAACACGCAGGTGCAACTAAAAGGTGAGTTACAAATGAAAACCAAGCTTATTCTGTCCATGAAGTTATTACACATTACGCTGGACATTTATGAAAAGTTACAATATTTCCTCCATAGTAAAATACCATCGTTATACGATAAAATCGTGAAAAATAAATGTTTATAAACGCTCATCAATATTAAGTACGCAGGTGGTTAAAACCATTAAAAACTAAATTTGATAGCTGAGGTTGCTTACATTGGTAGTTAAGGTCAGGTTATATAAGTTTACCAAAGTTACTGTGGTAATCATAGTTACTGTTACTACAAGGGGAATCACTTTAAGTGTCTTTAAGTACTATGTACTAACATATTTGATACAATGCACTTATTGTGTACGTACATGTTTTTACGCTGTACTTATATAAAAAAAATACTTGCACATAATTGCATCTATAATTACACTTTTGACCCATAACCTAACCCTAACCCACCCATAAATCAGACCACAAAACCCGTCCCCAAACTTACTCGCATCCCACCTCAATGGCAGCAAACGTTTTTTGCAATACACATATGCACATAATAAGTTTCATTATACCATCTTGGTTGCACTTTATTTGGTAACACTTTATTTTACAGTGTCTTTGTTACACATGACACGTTACATGTAGTTACTATAGTAATTACTATAAATTACATGCAACTAACCCTCAACCAAACCCTAACCCTATAGTAAGTACATGTAGTTAATTATTATTATTACTCAGTACGTAAATGTATAATTACACTGTAACACGGACACCTTAAAACAAAGGGTTACACTGTACTTACTATAGGGTTAGGGTTTGGTTGAGGGTTAGTTGCATGTAATTATGCATAATTTACTGTTATTACTATGGTAAGTACATGTAATATATATATATATAACAAGGACACAGTGAAATAAAGTGTTACCTGTAACCCTTTACAGTGTAATCCTTGATACAGTGCAATTATATATTTAAGTATATTTATAGTATCCTAATATTAATTAACAACATTACTATAGGGTTAGGGCTAGGAATAGGGTTTTGATAGGTAAGTTGCATGTGGTTATTTTTACAGCAACTACATGTAACATATGTAACAAGGTCACAAGGACACCGTAAAAAAAAAAAAAAAGTGTTACCCAAAGTTTTTAAAAATTAGATTTTAGTAGTCACAGTAATGGCAGTAACCATGGTAAATGATTGTAAGGTTACGCATTATATACTCGTCTCTACCATGTTATTTAGGGACTAGCAGGTTTAGGAGCTTGTTACCCAATAGGATGAATGTGTTACAGCACTCACACACACAAACACAGACCAGTCATATCAATCCTATTGATCTCTGTAATAATGTTCCCAAGCTAACATTTGACTCTGCCTGTAAATAGTATAGAAGACAACAGTGCAAAATGACCTTCAGAAAAGGTCACCCAGTCCCCAACCATTCCCAATCCCCTGCCCCGTGCAGGAAAAATCGATTTCAGATCCTCATTTTCACTCTGACTCATACAAACAGCCTCGGCACAGACTGTGTGCGCCGTAAATAAAAGTATTACTTTGTGTATGATTATCCTTATGTTTACGCTTCAATGGATATTCTTTCTTACATGGTCTAGATTATAATATTGTTTTAGAAAATAATCATTATGACAGCACTTAGCTCCTAACGTCTGATATTTTTGACATGCTCACTTGATCTGCAGCAATAATTAACCTTAATGTCTTAAAATGATGAGTCCTCAATGTTACACAAGCAAGCTCAGCAGTTTTAGAGCCCTATGTCTCTCTTTCTATTAATTTGATTTAATATTGGTAATGTTAGCCATTTAATTCCCTTTAAGAGGATGTTGGACTGTATTGCTTTCCATGGCTTTTGTCTGGGAAAAGAGCTTTACTTAAATCTGCTTATATTCTGATCGGGTTGTGTTTTTTGAAGTGTAATAAACCGAGGATTGACTGTTATGCTACTATGACCTGAAGTGTATTTATATTTATTTATCGTTAATGGGATGCTTATGTACTCGGGGTGAGCTTTTGATTCATATTCTGAGTAAACAGGCAAAATGTGTTTTGTTTGAATGCAACAAAAGTCCTTAAACATTCCTGATAATCGTTATTATGTTTGAAACCTGATTTTTAAGGTGATGAACATTCACACTCACATTTTGCACTACATTAATTACAGTAAATTACAAGATGATAATAATAATAAAAATAGAGACAAGTTAACACAAGTCAAGGTCAATAAATGCATTATACTTTAGTTTTGGTCCTTCCTTGCACTGTAAAAAATAAAACTTTTTTCTTTTGTCAAATCAACTTAGATAATTAATATGGTTCAGTATT
Source organism: Rhinogobio ventralis (assembly GCA_039654625.1). Lineage (NCBI taxonomy): Eukaryota > Metazoa > Chordata > Actinopteri > Cypriniformes > Gobionidae > Rhinogobio > Rhinogobio ventralis. The sequence goes on from CM077204.1 coordinate 6,575,776, forward strand.
AACTAACATTTTTAATTTAAATGAACTCAAAATTTTAATGCAACTTACTTTTTTCTCAGGTTATGTAACCAATAAATGAATATTGAAGCTGGCAAGTATGTGCTTCACATATCTGCATAAGTTAAGTGAAGTAGTTAAGTTCCTCTTTAAGACTTTAAATATTTGATTGAGCAACAATAGAGGTGGTAATAATGGTTCGCGTAGTAAATATTAAGACTGCGATTATCGGAATTACCGAAATATAATATTTACTTTATTCAATATGCAAACTGCAATAACTTATTTTAAGTCGCGGTTTTGGGGTGTGTTTGTCCGATGACATTTGCAAGACGTCAATAATGTTGAACATGTATGTAGATTATATCGTTATCGGTTTTTAAATATAATTTAAATGGATTTTACAGACATAAAGCATTATTGCTGTTTCACATTATTTAACAAGTTATAACATCACACTGCAGCCCTATATGTACATTTAAATACAATTATCAAAATATGGAAATGTGGTGAATTAAAGATGACAGATTTCCATTTCAGAGTTCAAGAAGTGCTTTTCTTATTTCCCATTATCAGACGTTATGAATGAGTTTTACATCCTGTGGAAAAGAGGCAAGGGCCAAATGCTCCTGCCCAATCTTCCAGGCTGTTAATTTTTTATTTGATTGTTTCCTTAAATGTTTTCTTGGTCAAGCCAAGTAGTAAAATGTGATGGTTTATTTGTGAAGGCCACTCTGCTGTTGTAAAGCGGCCTGTCCAAACATAGCTCCCAGTCCTCTGGAGAATGAAAGCGTTGTCAACTTCTCACCCCTCTGTGGTCCTGCTGAGAAGGGAACACAGATAGCTCTTCTGTCACGGCCCAGACAGGAAGCCATTATCTGCGCTTTATTGAACCTGTTGTTCTTTTTCATTCAATCAGCCCATCCCCCCTTCCCGAAAAGCATTGCAGAGCCAAATGAGGTCTTGTGAATTTCAGCGCTCTCATATGGAAATGCGCATGTGTCCACTGAAAGTCCAGTCAACTGCACAAGTTCTTTTATTCAGTGTGCTTCCACAGCCCAGTGACTGGCCATTCAATAGTAAAGCCGACGGATAACGAGGAGACTTTTGCCAATGCGTTCCTGAGCCAGCAAATAGAAGTGGCCAAATGTCATCTTAGCCCAACGGCTCCAAGTTTGTTAACTCTAAATCAGGCTGATTCAGACTGAATTGAATATCAAATGAAACGGGACACCTGGACATGAACAATAGCTTTGGTATTACTTGCCGCCATTATTTAGCGCTCTTTGTGTCCTTTCTGGCCTTAAGGGTTGGTTTTTCCCCTTCTCAGGTTGAGGATGTAGTTGATATGATACAGATCTATGGCTGAATAGCACATTATTCTGCTTGTAACCATATGTTTTTGGTGTCAAGTTTTGTGTGTGTGTTTGTGCGTGGCATGGTAATGCCATTATGGGGACAAAATGTCCCAACAAAAATAGCAATATGTCCTTGTGGGGACATTTTTTGGTCCCCATGAGGAAAACATCTTATAAATCTTTTTTTTTTTTTTTTTTTTAAGTAAAAATGCAGAAAGTTTTCTGTGATGGGTAGGTTTGAGGTTAGGGGATAGAAGAGCACCAAAATAAAAAATGGTGTAAAGGTGTTTCTAAGAACATGGTTCATGTGTTTTAAACTAAATGTTTAATAGATTTTCCCTTTATCTTTTTCACACCACATGCACACAGACACTACCGTTGACTTTTTCTGTTTTTGAAAGAAATGTCTTGTGCCCACAAAGGCTGCATTTATTTGATCAAAATACACTACAAAGAGTAATATTTTACTTTTAGTAATGTCATTTATTCCTGTGATCATCGCTGAGTTTTCCTTTACTCCAGTCTTCAGTGTCACATGATCCTTCAGAAATCATTCTAATATGCTCAAGAAACATTTCTTATTATTATCATCAATTTGTTACTTTTGATTAACTTAATAAAAAAGAAATTGAACCAAACCTTTGAACAGTATAGTATAAATATGTGTCAGATGGCCGTCTTTGGCTACTGTGTCATGTCTTTTTTCAGCGTCTTGCTCCATGAGCTTTGTGTTTTTTAGACACAATGTCAAGTTGATAATAGTTCTGCTTTTGACACATGTATCAATATCAGTTCATGACAATGGGCCAGTCATGAATCTAATGGTGGGATAAACGTTTTGAGCTTATTGGTTATTTACATTAGTAATAATATACTTAAGCATGTAGTTTATGTGCTGCAAGCACAGAATTTGCACATAACTTTGTCATTTAATATAGTGTAATGCCTTTTCAACATTAAAGTTCCTTCATTGTAATGCCTGATGTACACAAAATAGACTTGCTTCAAAAAAGCGAGTCTTGTGTTTCCCCTTCTCTGTCTTTTGTAGTCTGCTGTGAGTAGGGCCAGGCAGGGTTACACAGACCTTATCTAAGGAAGTAACACTCTGCCCTTATCAGGTTTGGTGTAACTGTTTAACCCACCTGCCAAAAGGGGCGGAAACCACTCTGGCCCGCATTTATATATTGGTTTTCCATTACTTGCCCAGGGATTTTTTTGTTTCTTTTTATGTGTGCTCTGTGCCAGATTTCTCGTTCAGTGGGGGTGGGGGGCGGTTGAGCGTAATCATTCTGAGCTCTTTGTGTGAGGAATAGACTTACATTTAAAGGGGCCATATGATGCTATTTTAAGATGTCATTATTTTGCATATTGGGTGTACTATAATAAATCAACATGCTTTAATGTTCCAAAAAACACATCATTTTTGACATACTGCGTGTTATTGCAGCACCTCTATTCTCAATCTGTCTGAAACGCTCTGATTAAGTTCCGGTTTCTACAAAGCCCCTCCTTCCAAAAAGCCCTGGGTGCTCTGATTGGCCAGCTGGCCCAGTGCCAACACCTCAAGCATGTGTCACAAACCGTTAATAATGTTGTTGGTTTTACCATAACAATTCGAGCCCGAGTCAAATTCTGAAAATGCAGATGATCAAGCAGATAGACCGGAACCAAGCATGACTTGTAGAATTTTCACAGTGGTAAGTTTTTATTTTGTAACCCTCTGACCTTTCAGATATGATGTTATAACTGTGTAATCTGTCTTCTTCACTGTAACAACTTTATGTCCTGTGGTGACAACATAAAATACAGGTAAAAAACATATGATGCATTCGCATCCAAACACACAGCGTTTCCACGACATGGCGACAACACTACAATTCACTCAAACCTTTGCGTATGCCTTTGGATGGGCATTATGCCAATATTTCACATTGTGACGTTTGAGGAAGTATCTGGACTTCGATCGAGGCGTTTTTGGCAAGTCTGGATCAGTGTTCTCTGTTAGAATAAATCCCTTTTGTAACTTTGCAGATCTTATACATGCACAAACAGATACATTACACACTACAGGAAAAATAAACCATTAAAAAGCATCATATGGCCCCTTTGAGTCACTGAAAAGCTTGCCCTCTGTGTTTAAATCTCATTCACGTCAAAATAATGCCAGGAACATTAATCAAGTAACTATGGTCAGTTTTGATTTCATGGTGCATTTAAAAAATGAAACCATTTATTTAACATTGGTGTCTTTTATCCCCATTTTATTAAAGCAATAAGCCCACATAAGGTAGGGCCTATGTACACCCCTCACATCTGGTAAAATCACATTAGCACATGACCTGGAATGGCTTATCCGCTTGTTAATTCGTTATGTAGGGAATACTGTTTCCAGGTCCAAGCCTACATTTGTTTCAATTGAGAATAGTATCTCAACAGCCAGTTATGAGCACTGTTTATGAATATCAAACTTTTAAGCTGAGCTTTTAAAACGTTACAGTGTACACTACAGTGTCTGAGCTCATGGCTCCCGGACACCAATATTTTAAAGATTTATAAAAGACGTTCCACTCTCTGGCCAACTGAGATTTCACTATGGAGATAAAAGTTAGGATCATGATTTTCTGGTAGTATTATAGCACACTGTGAGTGTTTTAGCACCGTTTGTTGTTTGCTTTTGGTATCTCATAGAGCGCTTGAACACGGAAATGCTGACATGTGATGTCAGACTTAACAAGTGGATTGCTTGAATACCCAAAAATAATTTTCAGGTAAACACTTTTTTGGTTCTTTTTATTTTACCATTTTTTCCAATATTAAGTTGGGCAAATTGACCTGGTATTGGGATATTTATAAGCAGAGCACATTGTAGCTGATAGAGTGGCTACATGATTGAGTCCCATCCCCCAGAATTCACGTGTTTGCCTGAGAGAGAGAGAGAGAGGGTGAGTGCTCTACTGACTGAACTGAGTGTTGCAACACTCATGTGATAAATGTCATGTGTTTACATGTCTACTGAATGTCCGCTGCACCACTGGACTGAATAGTGAGGGTGTCCTGTATTCCTGTCCACATTCTGCTCTTGTACAGGAGTATGATGCAGTTTGGCACCAAATTGCTTCATAGTTCACAACTGTGATGCAGTAGGCGGTTTCTTCCGGGATGCACCAGAGTGAACCTCATTGGTACTTGCAGAAGCTCAAAAAGTGCTGCGTAACATGAGAATGAACCTCATTGGTTCTTGCAGAAGCTCAAACGTGCTGCGTAACACAAGAATGAACCTCATTGGTTCTTGTGGAAGCTCAAACGTGCTGCGTAACACGAGAATGAACCTCATTGGTTCTTGATGAAGCTCAAATGTGCTGCGTAACACGAGAATGAACCTCATTGGTTCTTGATGAAGCTCAAATGTGTTGCATAACATGAGAATGAACCTCATTGGTTCTTGATGAAGCTCAAATGTGCTGCGTAACACGAGAATGAATCTTATTGGTTCTTGCGGAAGCTCAAACGTGCTGCGTAACACGAGAATGAATCTCATTGGTTCTTGAGGAAACTCAAACGTGCTGCGTAACACGAGAATGAACCTCATTGGTTCTTGAGGAAGCTCAAACGTGCTGCGTAACACGAGAATGAATCTCATTGGTTCTTGAGGAAACTCAAACGTGCTGCGTAACACGAGAATGAACCTCATTGGTTCTTGCGGAAGCTCAAACGTGCTGCGTAACACGAGAATGAACCTCATTGGTTCTTGCGGAAGCTCAAACGTGCTGCGTAACACGAGAATGAACCTCATTGGTTCTTGCGGAAGCTCAAACGTGCTGCGTAACACGAGAATGAACCTCATTGGTTCTTGCAGAAGCTCAAACGTGCTGCGTAACACGAGAATGAACCTTTTCATTAAATTACTTCACAAATATATCAGCAAAAAACATATTGCTTTTGTAGAAATGGGTGGTGACTATGGTATCCAGCCTTTGTTTTCCTCCATTGAATCTATGCTTTTATAGATAGATTTGCAATAATACAACTTTTAAAAACCACCTGTTTCTAACTTAAATGACACCTGTGTATGCTTCATGTACAGTACCATTCAACAGTTTGGGGTCAGTACACAGTTTCCATAGAAGTATTAATTAGCCCAACTGATTTCAATTATTATAATAATAATGTTTCTTGAGCAGCAAATCAGCATATTAGAATGATTTCTGAAGACACGAATGAAAATTCTGTCATCATTTACTCACCCTCATGTCATTCCAAACCTGTATGTCTTTTTTCTGCAGAACACAAAAATACTTTGAAGAATGTTGGTAGCCAAACAGTTTTGGTGACCATTGACTTCCACTGGTGAGAAAATGATGACAGAACTTTCATTTTTAGGTGAACTATCCCGTTCATCTAAATAGTAGTCGCTCAGATGGTGCAGGAGCCCCTGGAAGTAAATGCCATATTTTTGGTTTATAAAACATTTTTAGAACATGGCTACTTTTGAAAGGCCTCCAATGGAGAAACCAGTGGGTCAAGGTTTAGCCTATGCTAGAAGATGCCAAAACTACACCATCTGCCTTCAGAAAGCATCTTTCTCTATTGACAGCCATCATAATGCCGTCTTTTCTTAAACACTCAAACGACCAGGACCAGGTCTCCTGTTCGCACCAATGATTGATGGTTAAGATGTAGGTGTTTACACAGCGTATAGGCTCCAAGTCAGCTCTCGTGTGCGTGTAGGTGTGTTGTTTGATGTAGAGGGGCACAGTAACTAACTGCACTGGTTCATGTTCGGTTGAGCCCACACCCTGTGCATGTGTGGGTGTTCTTGGTCGTAGCTTTAGCTGGAGGTGTAGGCGAGTTGGAGCTTACGCTGCTTGGAGATTATATTCTCTGCACGTTAGACTGCAAGAGAGAGAAAGCTGTGCTGTAGGCCGCCGGCTCAAGGCAGAAATGGCTGCTTGTGGATGACTCATACTCCAGCACTCCGAGTGTTTGTCAAGGAGACTGAATCATACAGTGTGTGAAGAGGAGGCTGGAGCTTTCTCCCTGCTTTCTGGACGCAGACATGCTCGGTCTCCGTCCTTCTGAGCGCGCCCGGGAGACACTTGCCCCGCCGATGCCGTGAGCGTTGCCGCTAGATACACAGAGATGACGGAGAGCAGCCGGTAAGCCCGGTCCAGGCAGGTTTTTCCAGATAGTTTGTTGTCAAGAGCCATTCTGCTCTGCGTTTGTCTGTCAGTGCTGCCGTATCTTTGCAGTTTCTTTGCAGGTTTAAAACACAAGGTGCTGCTTTGGATTGCAAAGGTGGTGGTAGTTGGGTCCATGTGGTGTCCACACGATTTCGAGCACAATCTGATTCTCAGTGCATCTTGGTTTTTCAGCAACAGTGCAGGGATGCAAATTTGTGGTGAGCTGACAATTCTGTGTAAAGATTTGATGTAAAAGCCGTATTTAAATATGTCTGCACTGACTGGCCAATAGGAATAAGCGGCTATAATAAAATCAGAGGCAGCTCTGCGGCTTTCGCTCTCTGTGTAAATTAAATGCCGCATCAGAGCCGCTTTAAACGTGGTCGTTAATATGGATTATGGATGTGCATGAGCATGAGTGATTGTTTTGTGATGAACTCTGTCTTACGATGTGTAATGAGTTGATTGGTTGATTTTCTTTATGATGACGCTGTTGCGATCTTGCAGCATTGTACTTATGTATGCCACTTATTTGTACCTTTAATGTCTTGTCCTAAACTTTCCAATACCCAGAAATATTCATTAAATTTAAATTATAATTGATTGTGGATCGATGTAGAATAACTTGAAAGAGAATCGTGATGCATTTGTGATTCGATTTTTGTCCCCCACCTCTAGTGTCAGTCACAGGCTGAATAATGTTTGATATTATGAATCAGATTAGCACAAAAGATTTTGGCTGTTGAATAATAAACCATTAAGCCTTGCATATGTGATTTTTAACATGGGTAAATGCTTGTAAAAACACTGTTGCACACAGCCTTGAGTGGCTTATTGTTTTTATATACACAATATGATAAACTACACCAGCATTCAATAAGTAGTTTAATATATTAATACAATATTTAATGAATGATAATAATAATAATAAATTCCACCAAGTAATGTTTTTCACCATATGCTGTTTAGGGTTGCCACATTAATATAGAATGTGCACTCAGTGTTGTCAGTTTATCAACTATTCATGTTCGGCGATGTTTTATCTGAGAAATAGAAATGGTTAACAAAAGCTCTGTTTATGCTGTTCAGTCTTGAAATGCACAGTAGCTAAATGGCAAATTTCCAGCAGGCCTTTGTGGCAGCCAAAAACACACAAATTGTGTAATTGTATGCACAGTTTTTGGATCCCCTTTTGTCTGATTTGTTTGATTAAACAAATGGTTAATGGTTAAACAAGTTTAAATTGGTTCAAGGAAAGGAAAGGAAGGAGTTGTATGTTTGAGTAATAAATATTCTCAGAAGCACATGCTTTATGGATGGGTAGTACCCTTCATCAGTCTCTGTTATTTTAGGAATATTTGGGAATAATGTTTCCAGCACCTCACGAGGATACGACCACCCTATATTTGGCCTCACAGGAGAAGATTGTGGATTGTCCATTGTTGATCTCATTGAGACTCTGGGAAGAGGTGGCGACATATCATTTAAAGCCTAGAGAACGTGGACAATTCCACATTGTACGGAAACCATTGTGCCCTATTGTAACGGCGGTGCCCCCGATTGTAATCAAATAGACTAAACTATGGTGAGACATCCGTCTATCCGTCACTCTCTCTCTCCTGACTTTACAGCAGTTCCTCTGTGGCTGCCAACCTGCACGTACACCAAAATACCCAGCCACAGATATTCTGCAAAAAGTTTTGTCATTTTTTCTTCTGTAAACTGGAACTTGTAGACCTTTTATCTTCAAGGAAACCCTGAGTTGGGTATTTTTGCTGGCCCTTCGGAGGGCACCTAAAGAATCCCAATGGCTTTCTATGACCTTTTAATATGGGTAGCTTGGAAATATATTTGTACTTACTTTGTGTTGTTTTGTGTCAAGGTCCTTTAGGTTTGTCCTTTTCTCACCTCCATCTTAAGGTGAAATGTGTCATTTCTGTGGAACTAGCTAAAACCATATTTGAAGTGCTTGACTGGACTGACCATAAAACAGGCAAGTTTGGAAGCCTGGGGAATCTTGTGAAACCTTTGTGAGGTTAAATAAATCCATGTAAAAAGATTTGTTTTGTTAAATGATCATTTAAAATGTTAATTCACTTTAAAATGAAAATTCTGTCATCATTTACCCACCCTCTTGTTTCAAACCTGTGTGGAACGCAGAAAGAAAGAGCTGTTCTTTTCCATACTATGAAAGCATAAAGTGACCAGTGGCTGTCAAGCTCTAAAAAAGACAAAACACACCATTAAAAGTATCATAAAAATAATCCATTTGCACTATAATCCAAGTTTTCAGAAGTGATATGATAGTTTTGGTTGAGGAACAGAATGAAATTTAAAGGGTTAGTTCTCTCAAAAAAGAACATTTTGTCATCATTTACTCACCCTCATGTCATTCCAAAGCCATAAGACTTCTTCGAAACACAAATGAAGATATTTGTAAGAGAGGCATTCCTGAAACTCTTTTGAAAGTCAACGCAATAAAAATTTTGATGCTTCAAAAAGTGTATCTGAGCGGCATAATCGCTTTACATGATGAACAGATTTAATTTAGGCTTTTATTTCCATATAAATGAGCAATATCACACGAGTAGCAGTGCGATAAGGCTGTAAATAAGCACGGCTGTAATAGCCCAAGTGCCGTAGGTAATCATAGCGTGCTGATATACAGCCATATTGCACTGCTACGAGTGTAATATTGCATTTATACAACAGTTTGACAGCACAAAGGAAATCCCCAATGAATTAAAGGAAATCCCCAATAAGTACCCCAAATGAATTATATCTCATGTTTAACCACTATCTACAGTAAGAGTCAGCGGCAAAATCTGTGAAACGGTACCAGTGCTGATACTGGGAGAATATCGCATGGTCGAAAAAGGCTCTCAGCCAATCAGATTTGAGAACCAGAAAGAACTGTCAGGGCTCCAGACTAACTTTTTGCCTTGGTTGCACTGGTGCACCAGCACAAAATGTAGGTGCACCTAAATTTTTCCCTGGCTCGTGTCATCTTTAACGCCACACTTTCAAGGTCACCTTTTTATCATGCTCCATATACATTCGTATATATTATTTAAATGACAACATAATATATGCATTTACACAGGGATTAAAATCACGGGAAACAATGCTTTGAACATTACTATTACTATATAAAACTACAGTTTTAACAAAGTGTTATAAATTAATAAAAAAAATAATGAAATAGTAAACTATGAAATACAACTCATAATAAATAAAAATACAGAATTTTTGATTTCCTCTGCCTACTATATTACGCTTTGATGATTGTCATAATTATGTGGTAACGTTACTGATAGGCTATTGTAGGCTACGGTAGCCTATAGTTGTTTATATTTCTTAATAAAATTGTGCCAGCTGGAACAAATGCTATAATGAAATTATTATTATTACGGGTAGATCACCGCAGGATTAAAAGTGGTCGAAAGTTTTTTCAAAGAGCCAGAAAGTCACTTTGCAGCAGGCATTCTACATGTTGTCACTTCTTCTTGAGTCTCTCCATCATTGTCCGACTCCGGTTTGAACATAAAAGGCTGAACAGTTTGGGAGTTTTCAGTGCGTGTCTGCGTGAGGTAATCTGAGCTGCTAACATGAGCTCTTGAAGCTCCGCCCTCTTCTGGAAAGGGGGCCGGGAGCAGCTGCTCATTTGCATTTAAAGGGACACACACAAAAATGGCGCGTTTTTGCTTGCTCTCAAAAAGCGAAATTTTAACGTGCTATAATAAATGATCTGTGGGGTATTTTGAACTAGAACTTCACACACACTCTGGGGACATCAGAGACTTCTTTTACATCTTGTAAAAAGGGGCATAATAGGACCCCTTTAAAGCATCAAAGTTTTGATTGTGTGGACTTTCAATAGAGGGACAGGAATCTGTCAGGTTTCATTAAAAAAATGTCTTCATTTGTGTTCTCGAAGATGAACGTCCCAAAAGACCCAAAAGTCTTATGGGTTTGGTACAACATGAGAGTGAGAAAATGTTAACAGAATTTTCATTTTTGGGTGAACTATCCCTTTAAGATATTAATCACTGAAAAATAGGGTCTAGCAATGCAAATGATATCTGTGATGATGAACCAGTATTTAACAGTACCTTTATTTAGCCATACAAGTTGGACACTTGTGTTCATGGGTGAGTGCAGGACAAAGCAGATGGGGGTTGTTGCTTTTCTTATTTATTTATTTGCTTATACATTGTTTTAAGGTGTCTTGTTACAGTGTAATTATACATTTAAGTAATGAGTAATATTAATTAACTACATGTATTTACTATAGGGTTAGGATTAGGCTTGGTTTAGGGCTAGTAGCGTATAATTATGCATAATTTGTATAACAAGGACACTGTAAAATAAAGTGTTAGCATTTTTTCTCCATTATGATTCCTTCTAAAAGGCCATAACAATTGAATGAGCATGTGTGACACATTTGAATGGAGATGGAATAAGAAGGATGGTTGTGTTGCGGATGATGGAGTGTCACCTGTGTGGCACTCGGCGAGTTGTTTCTTGGCTGGTTACGGTGGGGTGTGACGCTGGCCTGACGCCCACTGCCGCACAGATGGGAGAGAGGCCGCACTGAGACACCTTCCAGCCTGGGACGGCAGCGAGCAGAGGGAGTCGTGGCTTTCGCCGCCTTCGTACATTCTGTTGTGTGTGTGTGTGTTCAAGTACGTGTGTATATGCGCACGCTTCACATTATGTCTGTTAAATGCCTGTATTTATTTAAATGACCCTATTTTTTCCCCTGAGAAGCCAGATGGTAGATGTCCCAGCATGCTAAATATTCTCAGTTATTTACTTGGAAAAGATGACCAGCTAACTAAAACAACTGCATTGGATGATTGGAGTGAAAATTGCAGAAGCATTTGAATTATGCAAGTTATAGTTTGGGTTTCCACGGTCATGAAAATTTTGTTGCGACTATAAATTTGTGTAGTTTTTATTCTTGTTTTGTTTCATTGACTAGTTATTAGGGATGTAACAATATACCGTGTCACAATATATCGCAATGCAAAAACGCAACAATATGTATCATGGATAGTGAAAATCTGTATTGTGTATAGTTCACCCAAAATGAAAAAATTCAAGTGTACAGAGTTTAAAGGCCCACTGAAGTGCGTTGAAACGCGCAGTGTCATTCCATGTGTTGACGTAATTTCCCCTGAAACAGCTCCAGCTGTAAACAGCTCCTCCCCTTTTTTAAAACAGCCAATAGCGTTTCGTTAATATCACAGTTTGACTAGAGCCTTTCTGTTTGGTAAAGCCGCAGTTTCCTCCTAATCTCTAACCGTTAATCTTCATAATCTCCTCCGTATCGCTTTGTGTGTGTGTGTGTGTGTGCTGCGGCAGTGCGCGTGAAACTAACGTGAAACCAGACTTCATTCGCCTCAACTGAAAGCATATTTACACTGTCTGAATCCTTTCCTATCCCCTATATAGTGCACTATGTGCCATTCACCATGTAGAAAATAGTATATGTGTGAACAGCTGACCGATTTCAGCCACAGCTTTATATATCTATTTATAGTGTAGGGGGCGGGGCTTCAGATTCTAGAGAGCCTTTGATTGGACAGAAGATGTGATGAGAAACTGAAGTCCGTGATGATGTCATCAAAATCTGTGATCCATTTTAACGGAACTGAGAGACTGTAATTTTTGAATGCTTATATCTCCTAAATGCAAATTTTGTCATTGTTTTGGAACACACCAGCTTATTTCTAACCTTAAGGCTAACATAGTCATACTAAAAGCTAAAAAACTTTCAGGGGGCCTGTCAGTACTACATTAAACTACTATATACACCAAATAGGCATAACATTATGACCAGGTGAAGTGAATAACACTGATTGTCTCTTCATCACGGCACCTGTTTGTCACGTAACGAAAGGGAAAAATGGGAGCGAGGACTCAATTGCAGGAGGAAGTTTATTAAATCATAAAAATAAGACAAAACAAAACCCACTAGGGGGAAAACCAAACTAAACAAGGACACAATACCAGGGTCAGGAAACATAAGCAGGTCAAGGAACAGGAAACATCAAACAGGGAGCAGAAGACATCAGACAACGATCCAGCACAGGATTGAAGACACAAGGAGATTAAATAGGGGACTAACAAGGCAGGTAATGGGGAAGAACAGGTGGGGCAAAATTACCAATAATCAGATAACAAGAAGGGTGGGGTCAAGACAGAAGACAGGAATGCACATGACACAGAAATTAACCAAAACACCACGTGCTACACGAGACAGGACAGGCATGTGACACTGTTAGTGGGTGGGATATATTAGGCAGCAAGTGAACATTTTGTCCTTGGTACATGAACAGTTTGACAAGGGCCAAATTGTGATGGCTAGACGACTGGATCAGAGCATCTCCAAAACTGCAGCTCTTGTGGGGTGTTCCCGGTCTGCAGTGGTCAGTATCTATCAAAAGTGCTCCAAGGAAGGAACAGTGGTGAACCGGCGACAGGGTCATGGCCGGCCAAGGCTCATTGATGCACGTGGGGAGCGAAGGCTGGCCCGTGTGGTCCGATTAAACAGACATTGCAGTTTGTTGCGTATGGGGCTGCATAGCCGCAGACCAGTCAGTGTGCCGATGCTGACCTCTGTCCACCGCTGAACCACCAACACAATATTAGAAAGGTGGTTAATAATTTTATGCCTGATCGGTGTATAATGTTGAATATAATGTATAATAATGCAATGGGCGAATATTTGTGGGTTCTGATATTGCCATGTGTCATACACAAAAGTGGCATACGTTATTTTAAATATATCTCGTCAGTGACAGAGTGCAAGCATATTCGTATAAAATAATTCTGTATTTTCAGCTTCAGAATCATGAATATTTTTATTCTGTGCATTTTGTTACCAGCACCACGTCTAAGCCTATTCATTTCCACCCCCAATGTAATACCAGATTTAGCATTTTAATCAACAGTACATTTTTGTTAACCTTTTACCATACGTCTTTGAGTATAGCAATAATATTATATCGTGAGTTCTGTATTGAATCGTGACATGAGGCTCTCGTCACACCCCTACTAGTTATTGCTCTTAGAAAAAACTTGTGTAGGCAAAAGCCAGTCTGATAACATCTGAAATGAAAATGAACATTTTGTCATTGTTTACTCACCCTCATGTTGTTCCAAACCCAACCCAGGCTCATTGGAAAAACGTGTCTGTGGCGACATTTCTGCAAACTTATATTTCATTGCTTCCAGCACTTTCACGTGTGAAATGTGCAGCAAATGGCATTAAAAGCGGGTTCAGTTTTATCTGAACCAAATGAACGTGAATACAATGATCAAGATATCATAGAAATCCATTGCTCAAACAGAAGGGGAATATTTTAGTGTTCCGATTCTTTGTTCAGTATACTGTAGCGTGATTTCAATGTCTTTGTTCAAATAAAAAAATCATTTGTAATCAAGGAATTCTAAAATATGTTGATGACTTGAAATGCCATAAAGATAAAAGCCTTCTGTTATAAATGTCTAGTGCCCTTGGAAGGACAAAGGAGATAAACAACAGGAAGCAACAATGACATCACACAGGAAGGAAACAGCAGTCTCTAATTTTAATCAGACATTACATTCAGTGACTAATAAGAGTGTGTTCGAAATGTAAGGGAAGAATTCAGTGTCTTAAGAGGTAATGCTTTAGCATAAAACGAGTGGACATGTTCAGATTGACAATCAGTCCTATTTGTTCTTCCGTTTGTAATATATCTCTCACCCCTTTACCCTCTTGTGTCCTCCTGCACTCACCGGAGTGTAAAGGGGTGCGATCTTTCAAACTGTACGAGGGAAAAGCGAGGAAAAAGGACTGTTTTTTGTAAATTTCCACATCACAGATGGATAGAATGACTCACTCTCTCACACACACAGACATAAACACTCACACATACTTCAGTGACATTTTCACTCGCCTTTCTGCATTTAACATCCAGGTTTTATCATGCGTCCTCTTTTAGATCCGTCGTGAGAGAGCTTGTCAGTGATATTAGCATTGCTTTTAATCAAATATATCCGCCGGTGAACTAATTGACTGACATTGACTAGCACTGACTGGTATTTTGGCATAACAGTTTTCTTTTATGTTTTCTCCAAAACCTACAGCCTTGATAATAAACATTTATTTTCTGGTTTTAATAATTTTTCTGGGTTTTCATTAAATATTGTGCAAAATGTGCAATTTGCTAATATATATATATATATATATATATATATATATATATATATATATATATATATATATATTAATGCTGTCAAATCGATTAATTGCGAATTAATCACATCCAAAATAAAAGTTTGTGTTTACATGTGTGTGTACTATGTATAATTATTATGTATATTTGAATACACACACATACATGTATATATTTAAGAAATATTTGCATCTGTGTGTATTTATATATACATAATCATACACAGTACACACACATGTAGACACAAACTTTATATTTTTCGCGATTAATCGATTTGACAGCACTATATATATATATATATATATATATACATACATATATATATAAAATAAAATACAAATATTAGACAAAGATTAGAAAACTTAAATGGGGATTAGAAATGTGAAATAAATATTTAGTATTACTAAAATTACTAAAACTGAAAGAAATTACTAAAAAAGGAAAATAGATCTAAAATCTAAATCGATTTTTTTAAAATAATAAAAATGACAAAAGCACATAACAAACATACAAATTAAAATGAATCTGAAATCAAATAAAGCTGCTAATTCAAAATATTAATAAATAACTATAATAGTATATAAATAATACTAAAATCTAAAAAAACAAAAATACTAATATATACACACACACACATACCTTTTGGAGCCCAGTACCCCAGACACCGTATGGGACATGAAGGACGTGTGGTGTGAATCACACCGACAGCTGCAGCTTAGAGAGGAATCACCAGCCCTCCGCTCGTTCAATTATGAAAAACACCTAGTTTTATGAGGAGTTACATTTGATTTGATTTTAATTAGCTGCTGATATTGAATGACTCTGGCATAGAGACAATCCCCTGGCCTGGCTCTCTAAGTGTAAGTACATTAGACGGTGCTGCTCCCACAGGACTTCCTCCCTCATTAATTCTAATCCCACAGACAGCATTTCTCTATTTATTTCCACTAGAGGAGCCACATCTACACAGGCCCTGGACCAGTCACTGTGTACAATAATTACAAATGGATGACCGTAATACCCGCTCATATGGCATGTTTTGTAGATCCTGTCGTATTCTCTTTCATTAGACAGAATCTCAGATTGCTCTAGATGCTCTTCAAAGGGACTTCACATCCCAGAGGAACCTTTCTAGCTCATTGTGACAACTATAACCAATGACACTCCCACACCACAGTGTCAAAGTAGCCGGAGCAACTTTTCTCTATTTATGGATATGACGAGACACGCACATGTACCAATTTCCCCAAAAAAAACATCCCGACAGGTCTGAAATATAAACACTTTTAGGCCCTGTCCACACGAACACGGGTATTTTCAAAACAGAAACAGAAAAAGCTGCGGTTTGGCCGTTCGTCCACACGCAAACACAGTATCTGGTCAATTAAAAACCAAGCTTTTTTGAAAACTCCTGCCAGGGTGAAGATTTTCAGAAATTTTGGCTTGTGACTTCGGCGTGCACGCTGTTTTCTCCTTGGTTGGACGTCAGATTGTGCGCTGTTATCTCCTTTGTTTACATGAGGCGAGTCTGTGGCGGATGTTGCCTAAATATTACTGCTAATAACTGTGCTAACAGGGCTTATAACATACAGATACATGCACAGTTCTCCCATTATATTGAAGCAGAATGCAATACTACACAGGTCACTGATTATGACAATGTTTTTTTTTTTTGAATGAATGAATGAATATGTCTCATTGTAGTGTTCTGGTTTATGGCTTTAAAAATAGGAATAATAAAAAACATGACAATGTTGTTAGCCTACCAGAACCGGTAATAGCCTTTTTTTCAGGCTTCTGATTGGCCAACATGGTTTTTGACAGCGCTTCATAGCGTGTTTTGTGTTTTCATGTGGACGGAGATTTTTTTTAAACCATGCTTGTGTGGTCGTGATTTTTTTTTTTTAAACTGAGAAAACTCAGTTTATAAAAATATGTATGTACGTGTGGACTAGGCCTTAGGCAAGTAAGACAAAAACACGTTTTGGAAGACTACCATTCAAACGTAAGTAAGATAATAAAAAAAAAACAATACTTTTAATTAGCATTAAGTTGATCAAAAGTGGTAGTAAAGATTTTTTATTTTTACAAAACAGTTCTATTTCAAAAAAAATGCTGTTCTTTTAAACTTTCTATTGATCAAATAATCCTGATAAAATTATTCAATATTAAGCAGCAAAACAGTTTTCAACATTGATAATAATCAGAAATGTTTCTTGAGCAGCAAATCATCATATTAGAATGATTTCTGAAGGATCATGTGACACTGAAGACTGGAGTAATGATGCTGAAAATTCAGCTTTGCATCACTGGAATACATTACTTTTTAAAAATGTCACAATATTACTGTTTTTACGGTATGTTTGATCAAATAAATGCAGCCTTGGTGCTTCATTATTCAAAACTTTTGGCTAATCCTGCGTTTCAATAACATGGCAAAACACCAATATTATGTGATAAAAATGGCATCTTCTTCAGCCGCCAAAATTTTTCAGGTCCTGCTAAAGCGAATGCAGCCTTTACCAAAAAAGCAACTGGCTCTTTTATCTGATAAGTGCGACTTCCTTTACTATATTGAGTGTTGTGGTTTCTCCCAGTCATTTCCTCCTGCTTGTATCTGTCTGAGCACAGTTTGAGACATCGTTGAGATCTCTTCTGAAATTCCAGAGGAGACACGTGAGATTTCTAGGGTTATATCTTACGTGAAGAAGAATCAGAGAAATCTTCATTTGCTCTCCATTTAATCTCACTACTATCTGGTGGGAAACAAGTATGTTTTCTTTCCTCCTGGTTATTTGTGAGTCAGACGTTTGAGGTCTTAATGTAGATTGTGAGCGTTCACACGTACATGAGGCTGTTTCCTTCCTCTGGCTCAGTCTATTGATTTACTTGCTCTCTGGTCTTGAGATGTGCCCTCACCTCCTCACCCGTCCGCTCTCCTTCTCTGGTTAATTATTGAACACACCAGCTCAGGTTACCATATAAGGCTGACTGCTGACTTTCACGGCATTACCGGGGAAGAACACTTGAGTTAGTTTGAAAGTATACCTGGCTCGGGCTCTTTACCCTCACAGTGAGTGCAGATGCCTCTTGGGATGACGTTTTAAATTTGGTTTTAATTTTGGTTTTCATTTTGCCGCCTTGCCCTCTGGCCATGTGTAACGCTGTGAATATTGTGATTTTCATACTGACAGGCCGCCTTGGTTTGGCCTAAGGTGTTGATGCTTGATTTCCTCATTGCTATGTCTGACATCACTGTGTTAAGCCGCAGATGAATGGAAAATACACAGCTGGATTTAGAGTATGGCTGGGTTGAAATAAAATATTTTATTTATTGAAATAAAATGTGTTTTAATTATTATGATAAAATCAATAAATCAATGTATTTACTGAAATACACTACCATTCAAAAGTAATATCCAAATAAAGTTGAATTATAATATTTATATCAGTAAGTCTCAAGCGATATGTCAGTAAATGTGTTAATGGATTTGTAGTATACTTAGTATGAAATAAATTTATTTTAAATACATTCTGATAGTTTTTTTTCACTAGGGATGCTACTGAAATTTAAATCAAAGACATTTAGCAAATCATCATGATTTTCACAGTAATTTTTTATTAACTACTGAATGCAAATATTAAATACTACTGTTACTGTTAAATATTACTGAAAGCAAAATATTAGCTAATCCCTAATTTGGATTACGTCCCATTCATGTGTCTTTCTCTTTATTATTTATTGAAATAAAATGTGTTTTAATGTTTATGATAAAATCAATAAATAACTAATATTTATTGAAATTACACTACCATTCAAAAGTTTGTTTTTAAAAATATTCTACTTTTATTCAGCAAGGAAGCATTACATTGATTAAAAGTGTAAAAACTGTGTAGAATGTTACAAAAGATTTCAGTTTCAAATAATTGCTTTTGAACTTTCTATTTATCAAAGAAATATATTAAGAAATGTTTCTTAAAAAGCAAATCAGCATATTAAAATGATTTCTGAAGGATCATGTGACACTGAAGACAGGAGTTATGATTTGCATCACAGGAATAAATTACATTTTAAAATGAATAAGAAGTATATATAAGAACAATAAGTATAATAACAATAAGAAGTACAATACAGTAAAAACCTAGTTAAAATTTAATGAGCATAAAAAAAGAAAATTAAATCTCAACATAAGTTCATAAAGACAATATTTCCCAGAATATTTAATGCCACCACGGAGACTACCGTGAATATTTGATAACAATTTGAGTTTTGAATCAATGTTTTTCACAATGAATCAAACTTTGATGTTACTCTACAAAAATAAATATACCAAAATGTATTTGAAATACATTTATTTTATGCTAAGTATACTACAAATACATTTCCATATGTATGTACTTAAATACCCTGCAATTGTACTGTTGGCATACTAAATTGATATACTTAAAGTCTGCTACATTGGAAACTAATTTTGTATGTAATGCACTTCAGTTATCTAGAAATAGGGCTGAAGTTCAACTAAAGATATACTTAAGTACATTTGATTGTGCTAAAGTGGAACTATTGCAAGTATATTTTAGGTTCACTTTAAATATCATTTAATGCATTTAAAGACTGATATTATAAGGAGATCATACTATCCTTACTAATAGTGATATTAATATTAAGAATTAAGAAATGTGCATTGTGCAGTAAAGAAGTACTCCAAATAAAGTTGAATTATAATATTTATATCAGTAAGTCTCAAGCGATATATGCCAGTAAATGTGTTAATGGATTTGTAGTATATTTAGTATCAAGTAAATGTTTTTTTAAATACATTCTGGTGTAGGTTTTTTTCACTAGGGATGCTACTGAAATTTAAATCAAAGACATTTAGCATTTAAATCATCATGATTTTTACAGTCATTTTTTTAATGACAAAATTTGTTGCAAATATCAGCTAATCCCTCATTTGGATTACGTCCCATTCATGTGTCTTTCTCTTTCTCTCTCTTTCTCAGTGACAGTTACATTGTGCGCGTCAAAGCGGTGGTCATGACCCGAGATGACTCGAGTGGGGGATGGCTGGCACAGGAAGGTGGGGGCCTCAGCAGGGTGGGCGTCTGTAAGGTGATGCCTGCTGAGCTGACCGGCCATAGCGACTTCCTCATCCATGGCGAGCGGCTCAAAGACAAGCAGGTGTGGCACGAATATTCATAGTCTTCCTCCCCAGGGGCTTCTAGGAAATCAAGCTGATTTACAATCTGGGGAGTTTTGCATGCTGGGTTCTTTTCCAAGACAAATCTGGTTACAAATCCATTTGTTATGTGATTTGCAAGACTTTTCCCAGGCAATGACCTCTAGCAGTGCTGCAGCAGCAGAAGGCTGTGGGCTCAGTCTCAGATATGTCTCACTTGTTTTGGCTGGCAGGTGATTTTGGAATGTTTCGTGAGGAAGGATCTGATCTACACGAAGGCCACGCCCACATTTCACCACTGGAAGGTCGAAAACAAAAAATGCGGCTTGACGTTTCAGAGCCCCGCCGATGCCCGTGCCTTTGACAGAGGTGTGCGGAAAGCCATGGAGGACATAACGGAGGGTGAGAACATTTAAAGTAGAAAACACTTGCATGTATCCAGGCTTAAAAGTGCACTAAATATTTTTTTCTACTCCACAAAAAAGTTATCTTGGAAAAGTATCTTTTAACTCTTTCCCCGGCAGTGTATTTTCACTTCACAAAAGTTTTATGGCCCCCAGAATATTTTGTTGTATGAATATCTGAACATGCAATATGTCAAAATAAAGAACAAAAAAACTCGTTTTATTCTAGTTTAATTAATTGTTTTTTTATCAAAACTTGAATGTGGGTACGTTTCATAAAAAAGCAACATTTTGAGCAAAAAGCTGAGAAAATCACGTTTTGTAAAGAATACGTACGGATGGGATTCAGAATGATGATCAAAACACAGATGGAGTAGATCGAGTCCATCGACAGCTTGCACAGTCCTAGAGCTCGTCCTGGGGCAACATTTCATTCAGTAACATTAGGCAGTTTTGATTTATATGCTGTTTAATGTTGATAATCACGTTATTTTCGCCAGAGATTCTGTACTCAGAAGATGTGTAATAGCGCCCCCTACCGTATAACGGTGAAAACACAGAAAGCCGGAAAATTCCATCAATGACGGGGAAGCGGTGTCTCCTAAATGTCGAAAATTCCATCAATGGCGGGGATAGAGTTAAAATGCTATACACTCGCATAAGATAAATACTCTAGTCATATAAGAGGGGTCTCCCCTCATGGTGGCAGCCATGTTGAGATCACATGACCTGCTGACTACTCATTTTATGTCAGTTTCACTCTTATTATTAGACGCTTTTGGCTGTGGAATAAATATGGGTGACAAATATGTCAGTGAATAGGGTATGTCCGCAATTGCATCAATAAATGATAAACTTGTGTGTTATGCTGCATCCACACCAGTAGGTGTCAGTATGAAGTCTAAGACCACTGTTGTATTAGCTAGAAAAACAACAAAAAAGCATTGCTTATCCAAAACAACAAAAATTAATATTTAAAAGAAACAGAGATGTTCACAACAGCATACTACCAAACCACTTTTACTGTTTTGTATATTGTGTATTTGTTCAGAAAAACAAATGCAAATGTTTATAGCATAGTCTTAAATGTGCTGCAAGACTTTGAATTAACTACAACCACCTATGTTAAGGGTAGAGAGCAATGTGATGCCTAAGGCGTCAGTGATACGCTCTAGGACATCTGGCTGGAGTTGTGTTTCATCCATCAATCAATCTTTCGCTGTCTTCTTGTCAGTTTCTTTCTCTCTCCAACCTCAAATACCACCATTAACCGACAGGATATGTGAAGGTCTGTCGGCTCATGTCTCCTGTTTGTGTGTTTTATTTTAGGTTCCACAACTTCCTCTTCAACACTCCAAAATGAGGCTGAACTTGGAGATGATGATGTGTTCACAGTAAGAGCTTTTGTTGTATAACGATTCTTTAAAGGGTCTTGAAACCCTAACACATTTTTTGACATGTTAACAGATATGTACAGGTTGCACATCAATGAAAACCTTTTCGTTCTTCTGGTTTAAAGGGATAGTTCGCCCAAAAATGAAAATTAGCCCATGATTTACTCACACTCAAGCCTAGGTGTATATGACATTCTTCTTTCAGATGAATACAATCTGAGTTATATTAAAAAATGCTTTATAATGGCAGTGAATGGCAGCCCAAAATTTGAAGCCCAAAAAAGTGTACGGTCTGCCACAAGCTAGATATTTTACTGACATGTTAAATATGGATATTTTTCTTACAAAAACCCATCGGTTCGCTTCAGAAAAGTCTTTATTAACCTCCCGGAGTCGTGTGGATTACTTTTATAATGGATGGAAACACTTTTTTGGGCTTCAAATTTTGGGCTGCCATTCACTGCCATTATAAAGCTTGGAAGAGCCAGGACGTTTTTAATATAACTCCGACTGTATTTGTCTGAAAGAAGAATGTCATATACATCTAGGATGGCTAGTATGTAATATAAATGTATGTAAATACAATATAATAACAAATTGTTGATCTTTTGATCTTGGAGTGTAATATTACAAAGCCCCGCACAAGACATGCAGAAATGTATTAATTTGTGGCAACATTTTTCAATTGATTCAGATGTTTTCATGTATTTAGTTAAATTGTGGGCAGATTGTACTAATTAGTTCCCTTGCTTTAATTTAGTTAAATTGACGATTTAACAAAATTGAGGGAACGAGTTATTAACAATGATTGAACTAAGCATACAAACATATCAGCGGTGCGTGTTGTTTCACGCTATTGAGCAGTGAGAAGATATACATTTTAAAAGTAATATTTAGTAACTTCCTCTTCCATTCAGCTCTGTGTGTGTGTGAAGCGTCCCAAAAAAGAAAGTCCTTGTGATATTTTTTCCCACTGTGGAAGAGACGGGCCTTTGTTTTTTGAAGATGGTGGATGTGATAGCAGCGCAGGCAGGTTTCCTGTGGCCATTTCTGAGTAGGCTGTTCTGACGCTTGGCTTTTGCCCACTTACTGTCATAGTCACAGGAGACCAGGAGCAGCAGGCGGGGTCAGGAGATGACTTCCTGCTCTCCCCAGTAAAACTATCATTAGCAGCTGCTTCCTAGCTAACTGCCATCCTGATTTACTGCCGCCCTGGGTGGAAGGAGGGGGGCACGCACAGGGGAAGCCTCATGGCTCCTCTTTCACTCGCTGTCTGTCTCACTTTCAGGCCAAAAGGGTAGACTGCTAAGCCAAGGACCCTAAGCTTGAAAGGAAACTTAATCCAACGCTTCTTTCCGTCCTGGAATTTATGCTCTTCTTGTGCTGTTGGATGCGTCCCGCCCTGCGTTTAGAAAAAAACAGAACAAGATTTACTGCCGTGCGCCAGTTCTTTTTAAAACCTACCTGTTTTGCAGGACACACACATTCTGCGGCTGTCAGACGCGCTCGGAAGCGAGTGGACGCACACTTCCACGTGAGGTCGTTGGCGCAGTTGTTGGGTTGGGGGCTGGTGTTGATGACCTTTCCATATATTGCCGTGTGAGGCAAGTGGCCGCAGACAGCAGAAATGCGGGTCTGGATTTACAGCTCCGGGCGATTATGTCGAGGGGAGTTGTTCCTTTGCTGGGATGTACATTCCTCCTGATGGTTCCTCGTGAGCTAACCTATACTTAACCTCAGCTCGTTTTAGCTCATTCAGATCAGGGAAAGGACTCACGTCTCTGAATGCTGGGCATTTAGCAGGGTGTGTCTTTTATGTGCTCTGAGACGCATGGTTTTTTGAGATGCTTGTGCCCATAGCACCTCAATCTACAACTGATCAGAAATGACATTTTCATGTAATACATATTTTGCTCTGAAATGGCTTAAAACCAATGTCTTTTTTTTTTTTTTACAGTCATTTCAACCAAACTGCCAATGTAACCAAGCAAATTAAAAACTTTAGAAGTAAATTAAAGTAAAAATTTATTTTTTTTAATACATTAATCATTTTGATTTATTTATGCACCAATTTAACAAGACATACATATATAATACACAGTATTACATATATACTGTACATATATAATACAACATTAAATGCCATAAAAATGATTGCAATATGTATTAATTTTATTTCACAAGCAAAACCACAGTATATTTTGAATATTGGTTATATTAAACAGAATTAGACAGAAAACTTTTTTAAATTTACACTATCATCATCGCTTTTGTTTATGTTTGCTGATCAATGTTTAAATGTTTAAAGGCGGACTCGGGTACGGTTCATGGATGCATTCAAATGAACCAAACTCTGATGTTAATCAAACATGGGATGCGCACCAAAAGTGCTAGTGAAAGCACCCTCAGTAAACTTAATAAAAACGATATAGACAAAACTAATAAAAATGACAAGAACACAACAACTTTGCTACAATTTTAACTTAACTTAAAAATAAATCAGACCATATCAATTTTAAATATTAACAACAACTAGAACAGTATAAAAATGATACTAAAATAACACTGGTATGACTGGCTTTCTTCTGTAGAGCACACAGGAGATATTTATAACCAAATGTCCAAGCCGTCTATCCTAGCAAGATTGTCAAGACATGATTTTCAGTAAATAAGTCTGCTCATAGTATGACTTATAGTGTAGTCATTTAAAATTTTATTTGAACAATCCCATTATTTGGATATATTTGAGCTTAGTATGACTTCCTTGTTTCAGGTGTGAATCTGATTTACATATTGCATGAATACACGCTTTACTTTAATAGAGTAAGGTAGAGTTTCTGGCAATTTGGGCTGCGTAGTGTGTGTGTGTTGGGAGGAAATATATAAATGACAAAAAACAACTTCCTGTGCAGCAGTCAGGCAGGATAAGGCTTTGCTGTATAGAGAGCTCACAGCCAGGGCCCTGGAGGATGCTCAGAGGAAGTGGGATGTGGAAGACTAACAGTTCTGGGAAGAGGGGAAAAAATGAGGTGGAAAGAATCAATGCTTCTTTATGCAAGAGGTAGAGAACCTTTATTCTGTTATCCTCTCCGGTCCTTAGCAGCATTGGGCATCTGCATGTGGAGTATGTGTACGTAAAGGCTCTCAACACTAATCACAGCAGTGGAAAAGGTACCGGTGCCCTTCCAACCTCCGGGCCGCCTGCCTCAGGCTCAAGGTGGCTAATTACAGGCAATTTGACTTGGAATTCAATTAGTTCCAGCACATTTTTCACTCCCTGGATTGTCTTATTGAGGAATTATAGCTGAAAACACCATAAAACCCTTGTTGTCAGTGGTTTGGAGTTCTATACAGAATATATAACAATTTCCAGATAGCATCAGTCATGCACGTTGAGCACACACTGACCGCACACACGTTTAGCGATGGCGGGCATTTGGTGCGATCAAATCTGATTGCTGCGGTTGACCTGAGCAGCAGAAAAGCTTTTGATGCACAGCAAATCCAACTATGCTCAGACCTACAATGTTAACTGCTAACCTGTAAAGCATGCAGCACCTCAAAACATGTTGCTCAGCTATTAGAAGTGTCTAAAACTGAAGCCTAAAGTACTCGATGCAAATGGTTAGCATATGCATATGGTCAAACTCGTAGACTTTATGTGATAGCATGCTCGAAAACAAGTGCTTGATACATGGCCTTAAGATAGTTATCCTTGTCCAGTATTGCGCTATTTCTCTCCCGAAGTTATGACAGATTAAAATGTCTTTGTACTCGTTTAACCTAGAGTTGCAGGTAACTGAACCCCTTCACACAAGCGTTCATCAGCTCAGGCATCTTTTGTTGTTGAGGTGTCCAGTAGTTTATTGTTTTTTCTCCATCTCATCTGTTTCAATTTTGACTCTTGCCACCTTCTGGACAAACGCATTGGTGTGAAAATATTCAAGGCTCATGGTTAGACAAGTCTGGTTAGAAAAGTGTGCATGGTTAGAGAACTTTGGCGCTTTTCCACTGCATGGTACGGCTCGGTACGGCTTTATGATAACTACTGCTATTATAACGCTTGGATTATCCAGGACTTTTTTAAGATAACTCCAATTTTATTCGTCTGAAAGAAGAATGTCATATACACCTAGGATGACTTGAGGGTGAGCAAATCATGGGCTTATTTTCATTCATTTTTGGGTGAACTATCCCTTTCAGCATTCATTTCAACATATATGGTAAAAACTAATCTTTTCAGCAATAGATAAAGGCTTAAAGCAGTTTGGAACTGTTTTTCTTCGCGGAAGCTTTGCGTAAGAGCTAATAAAATATTTAAACTCAAGACAATATTTAGTGTCTAATTTACTTGAGACAAGTAGCCGTGTAATAAGCGGGATAATGTACATCCAGCCGGTTGTTATCGCAGAATAAACCCCTTCAGAGTGACGCAAGACCCCTCCGCTTCCTGATCACTCTTGTCTGGGTTTATTCTGCGATAACAACCGGCTGGATGTACATTATCCCTTACTTAAACGACTTGCTTTACACGACCATTGCACGCAACTTTTTGAAGTATAAATGGTTGTATCGTGGTCAGTAGACGAGGTGGCAGCGCAACTATAGCAATCACTCTATAATCCCACCCATTTAGAAGCGTTACTAAACTGCAGTGGAAAAGCCAAAGTAAAGTGAGCCGAGTCGTGCCGAGCCGAGCCATACCACGCAGTGGAAAAGCGCTCTTAGACCAGGGGTACCCAATCCTGTTCCTGGAGATCTACCTTCCTGCAAAGTTCAGCTCCAACCCTGATCAAACACAACTGAACCAGCTAATTAAGATCTGGATTAGGAGAACTTGATAATTACAGACAGGTGTCTTAGATCAGGGTTGGATCTAAACTCTGCAAGTAGGTAGATCTCCAGGAACAGAATTGGGCACCCCTGTCTTAGACACTTGGGAGTGGGCTTGCAACAACCCAGAAAACCCCTATAATAAAAACAGGCACATAAAAACACATTAGCAGCCATCTTGCAATGCCCAAGTAACCTCCCCACAAAGATTGCTTTTGTCAATACTGTCTCAATACAAATTCCACCTTTGTTGTTGCTTATGTAGTAATTGGTCCTTCCCATATGATTTTAAAGGCTTACATTACTTTTTCTGACCCCTGTACTCAGTTTTGGTCTATGTATGGGCCTGGTTTTGACCTCTGATTCTATTTTTTTTTTTGCTCTTCATGCTGGTTCTTTCTCAGTAAATCCTATGGGGCCACTTTAAGGTATGTCCGGTTATAGCCAGTTTATTGCTCAGACTGTTCTGCCGGCCCAGTTTGGATTGGTCTAGTGTGGTTTCGTGCCACAGGGTGGCCAGCCTCAGACTTAATGAAGGAGGGCCCATTTGTGAAATTACCCAAAAGACTTCAGTCCCCCTTCAGTTTTGCTCCCCCAATCCCCCCTCATTATCTTTCTGCCCTCCCCCACTGTGCCACTGATTGCGTGTCATTAACGGGCCGGCATCGGCTGTGCTGCTGGGAAGGTATGCCTTTGAATCAGAGTTGGGCCACATGTGCCTTTGAACTCTCTTGTTATCTGCGCTACGCCACACAATTTTAGAGCTTTTCGATAAGACGGTTGATTTTGTGGTGGGGGTTAGTGATTTAGTTTAGTGTGCCATTTTGTGTTCTCTGTTATGTTCTTCGTTTCTGTTACAAAATCTGTACATCAATCTTGTGAACGTCCTATGTAGGCAGCGTTTTAGCATTTTAAACATATTTCTGTCATGAAAACTGTTCAAAAAGGTAGGCTGCATGATTATGTTGCCTATTAAGATATCTAGTTTTGTCTAAATTTGAATGCTGCATTACATAATGCATTGCATTAAGTCAAGGGAAAAAGTCCATATGCATTTCTGTATTTTATGCTTTTAACTCCTTCCCCGGCAGCGTTTAAAAAAAAAAAGTTGCCAGCCAGCGCCAGCGTTTTTGATCATTTTCACAAAAATGTAATGGTCCATAGAATATTTTGTTGTATGAATATCTGAGCATGCAATATATCAAAAGAAAGAGCAGACCCTCTGCTTTTAAACAAAAAAAACGTTTTATTCTAGCTTCATGCATTCCTTTTTTATCAACACTTGAATATGGGTAAGTTTCATAAAAAAAAGCAACATTTTGAACAAAAAGATGAGAAAATCACGTTTTTGTCAAAGACTACATCCAGATCAGATTCAGAGTGATGATCAAACACAGATGGACTAGATCGAGTCCATCAACACCCCTAATGCTTGCACAGTCCTAGAGCTCGTCCTGGGTCGACATTTCATAACATCAGGCGGTTTTGATTTATATGATGTTTAATGTTGATGATCACGTTATTTTACATATGCATCTGCTCACATACGATCCCTTGTTTTTTTGCGTCTTCTTCGCCTGTGTTTTGATCAGGAGATTCTGTACTCATTCAGAAGATGCGTAATAGCGCCCCCTAGCGTATAAAAGTAAAACCACAGAAAATGCCATGTTTGGCGGGAAAGCGTTTTCTTACAAATAACAGAAAATTTCGTGTTTGGCAGGGAAAGAGATAAAAGTGTCATAAGCACTGTTGGGGATAATGCATTACAAGTAATCAGATTACTTTTTCAAGTAACTAGTAAAGTAACGCATTACTTTTAAATTTACAAGATAATTTACAATATCTGAGTTACTTTTGAATAAGTAACGCAAGTTACTTTTTTCCCATTTATTGACTGACAGATCTCTTGTCCCCATGTTGAGAGAAATTGTAAGTCAGAATCAGAATACTACGCAAACATCCAATAATTAAATATGTTAAATAAAACAAATATTTTAATACATTTAATCTCACTTTATTGACCAATGTACTTGCTGGTGCAACTGATTGAGAGTTAGAAAAAAAAGGTACACTACGTAGTCTACTTTTAGGGTCAACAGTGTGTTTTTTGAATGACTTGTACTTAACTGACCTATCGGTAAGCCCCGCCCCCCTTAGTTACTGTTGCTAAACTGTAAACTTTGTATCTGCAAAACAACTAAACTGCGAGCTCTCCCTTTCACTACCCGCATCGCTCCGTAGACTATAATACCCATCAAAATAGGAGTCCTCCTTAGTAAGACAGATAATGCGGACCTTAAACATATCTAAACTCACAGAAATATCAAAAATGCATACAAAAACAAATTAGAAGATAAATCACAATAAAGTCTGTGACACAGAAGGACCACGTCGAGGAGCATTCAACTGGGACTTAAATATGCCATGGAGGTTTGTACGTTAGCAGGGACTTACTAACTTTAGTCGTAACTTAATGAGAGTTTGACAACCAGAAAATCCTCTCAGGATACCTGGAATCAGTGTTAGAGTACCCCACAGGCACATAGTTTTACCATTTTTGAAGAAGCGCTTCGGATTTTCCAATGTTTCTCTATGGCGCTGAAACCTAAAGTTGTCTGAGTTCCGGTCCCCATGTGACTGATACTCAACTGCCATTGGCTCGTCTGCGTTCGAGGGGAGGGGCTTACCGATAGGTCAATAGTGTGCTAGACAGAGCAGAACGTGGAAAATGCAGCATACCCGAGTCTGGTTAGGATGCTGCCTTAGAAGACAGCTGCTTATTTAGGCCGTAGGCAGCTCACTATTTTTATATCTATGTCGGCATGATACTGCTTGAGTGCTTTGGAGCAGCGTTTTTTAGACCTGCAGTGTAAACATCTGAAAGGGTCTGTATTTTTAATTATCTCCAGCAGTCCGGCCCCAACTACCCTTCTAAACGTATTTTTAAATCATGTCGGCTCAGGCTCTCCTGGCAGTGATTTGAGGGACGCCTGTATTATTTTTGGCCAGCAGTTCTGAGCTCTTTGTACGAACACGAAGGGGAAACCGAGGCCCGGCCAGGCTGGACTAGGACAGAGAGAACGAGAGAGAGAGAGCTTGGACCAGGGTGCAAGGGCACGGCCAGCCACCAGAGACTCCTTGTTCCTCTCGCACAGCTGGAGTTTAGTCTCAAACATGGAAAAACTCAGTTTGAGTGACACGGCATCATCTGATGCCAGTGATCCTACAGACCCCATGAATGGCTTGATGAACACAGTTTTCTTTCCTGTGTTGACATATTTCCTAAAAAGAGAGAGTTTAGGCGAGACATATCGAAAAGCGCAGTCCGCTATTGCTAGTCAAAACCAGGAGTTTTTTCAACACAAACTAAACATAGCCCATTTAAAGGACATTAAAATAAAATAAAAGCACTTTGATGGACTTACCATCTGTCCAGGATGTTTCCCTGCCTACAGCCCGAGATGCTGGGATGGGCTCCAGCATCTCTGCACCCCTACATAGCGGTTTGGAAAACGGATGAATGCAAAATAACATCAAATAAAACCTCTCTCACTTTCAGCTGCTCTTGTTAGGGGTCGCCACAGCTATCTTCTTCATTTTTATTTGGCTTATTTATTTATAAATTAAAATAGATAAAAATTACAGTCGAAGAAACCTCTAAACACCACTTCCCTTTGTCAGCAAAATCTTCTAAGTCCATAGAAACCAATCAGAAGATGCGAATCGAATCATACAATTTCAAGATGAATGACGGTGTGCATATGAGCCGGCTTTCAATTGCCGCGCTGCAAGTTTTTAATCATCGTTCTGTCCATCGTTACAGTGGCAATGACAGGATTTCGCGAGTGGCAAATAAACACAACAGTGTTCCTTGTGCTTCTGTAAAACAGAAAAGGACGCGGCAGTTGAATCACAGCTCCCCCTACTGTGTGGATCAGTTTCTTCATCGTTACATTTTGAATTCTGCTTTCATCATTTGAAATGTTTCTAGTTGCATCTTTAATGATTTTGCAACTGTTTACTATGTCGTGTTGTCCAAAGAGGTGGAGGTTTTTGCAAAAAAAAAAGCACACATGGACTTTGCAGCAAAAGACCCTTAAATTTGTTAAATACCAACGAATTGACTACAGTGACATTTTTTTAAATAAGGCATTTCAATAACTGACTAATAACCTTTTCATTGCCATTCAAGTGAAATTACTGAACCTAAACATAGGAGCCTGATAAAAAATGTTCAGACGAACTCTTTGCTTTTTATTAGAGACTGCATATATCCAAGATAAATCGTCAATATATGTGACCCTGGACCACAAAACCAGCCATAAGGGTCAATTTTACAAAAAAATTTTTTTAGTAAATAAGCTTTCCATTGATGCATGGTTTGTTAGGATAGGACAATATTTGGCCGAAATACAACTATTTGAAAAATGTGTTAATCTGCTAAAAGTGAATTTTGTACACTAGTGTCTCAAAACTAACAGACAACAAAAAAAAAACATCATTTAGGGTTTTTTTCTGTTGGTTTCGCACAATTCAAACAAGTTTTTGACATATGTTGTTCTAACCACATAAATCTTTTTAAAGCTCAAAGTGTGTGTGTGTGTGTGTGTGCTCGCACTCCACCTGGCAGGTGGTTGTTGAAGGCATCCGGTTCAGCCAAAGGAAGGATCACGTCCAGACTCTCAGCCACTAATCACTTCTCATCCGCCCAGCCGCCATGCCTGCCTGTCTGTCGTTCTGTCTGTCTTTTCGGTCCACCTCCGCAGGCAGCTGTCTGTCTGCACCATTCTAATGTTTTGTGTTTAACGACCAGGCTGGAAAACTTTTCACTGGAGCTCATCCAGACAGAGAGCTGCATTTCTGTTCATACGTTTGAAGTAGACGTGTGGCCGTTTCCATTGACCTCTTCTGACAGGCTGTTTCAGAGTCTCAGTTTCACTCCAACCTGGCAATGATAGAGCAAATCTACACTCCTTTTCCTTCTGCTCGACCACTCATTTTTCATAGCTAGATGTTCATAGCTACATTATAGTACAACATATATTGTACATTAGATACAGTGGTACACGTCAGAATGACTTTTTTTTACCTCAGCAGGAAGATAAAATCTTGATTTTGGTTCATAGAACAAGCACTGAGGTGTTCTGTACGTCTCTCTGGTGATGTTACGGACCAGAGCTGTTGATTTTGTGTGTGATGGCCTATATCCCAGCATGCTGAAATCATTTTGAGTTCCTCTAATAACAGGGAGACTTCAGAGGTTTTTACAGATCCTGCGGCCTGAGGCCTGATTTTTTTGTTTAATTGCACACTGAAGTTGAGCCACGTCACGTCGGATTGACTGCACTGACGTGTGCGTGTGTGTTTGTGTGCAGTATATGAGTGTGGTGTATTAATGTTTAGCTGTGAATCAATGCCACTTGTCCATGATGTAATGGAAAACTGCATTTACTCTGTAAAACACCTGTCTGTGATCGGGATTGTCGTCTCGTCTTTTTGACAAGACTGACCGCAGTTTCCTGGACAGTACGTGTACTGTGTTCAGCTCTTGTTTTTTCATCCTGATGTTTCTCAGGAGAGGATGGTTTTTCATTTTTCAAATGTCTCTAGGTCGTTTGAGACTGAGTTTGTCTGTTTTTTTTCTCTTTGTTCTTCAGACTGCCACCGACAGCTCCTCAAACTCATCTCAGAAGAAGGAGCATGCTACACAACTAGTGGCCACCTCCACCTTCTACGAGCCTCACCCGCATCGCTGCATCCTGCAGTACCGACCGCCTGAGCGCTACAGCTTGGATCAGGTGCGTCACGTGGAATCATATCTAGAAACTGGAGCCTAGTAAATATTTGCATGAAAGAATGAATATTAATAATACGTCATCTAGATCCGGGATTCTAGTAAATGCAGAAAATACACTACCGTTCAAAAGTTTGCTGTCTGTTATTTTGTTTGTTTTTTGAAATAAATTAATACTTTAATATTAATATTAATACTTTATTCAGCAAGTATGCATTAACCATCAAAAGTGACAGCAAATACATTAATATTGTTACAAAAGATTTGTATTTCAAATAAATGCTGTTTTTTTGAACATTGTATTCATCAAAGATAAAATAAATAACATTAATAATAATCAGAAATGTTTCTTGAGCATATTAGAATGATTTCTGGTGGATCATGTGACACTGAAGACATCATAGAAATACAGAAATACATTATATATATTCAATATATATATATATACACTCACCTAAAGGATTATTAGGAACACCTGTTTCTCATTAATGCAATTATCTAATCAACCAATCACATGGCAGTTGCTTCAATGCTTCAAAATATGTCTCAACTGGTCAAGACAGTGTCGTTGACAGGAAAGAAACATCAATGTACACATCAAGTAAATAATTATGCATAGAATAAACACTACAAATACAGGGGTTGGACATTGAAACTGAAAGACCTGGTTTTAGACCACAATCATTTATTGGTATGGTGTAGGGCAGGGGTTCTCAACTCTGGCCCTCGAGGTCCACTTTCCTGCAGAGTTTAGCTCCAACCTTGATCAAACTCACCTGCATGTAGCTTTCTAACAATCCTGAAGACACTGATTAGCCTGTTCGGGTGTGTTTGATTAGGTATGTAACTGATATAAACTGTGCTATACAGTTTTACTTAAGATAGCAGGAGCATTCTCTAGTTCAGGCACAAAAATGGGGACAGAATCGTAATAAAAACTGTGGTGGCGAGCAGGAAATTTGATCTTTGATCTAGATCTAAAATAATTGAAACAAATTAAATAGTAGCTATGTGTAAATGATATTACTAAATCAGATAAAGTGACATATACATGTATGATCATACGGGCACAGTCATCTCTTTTATGCATTTGCATTCTTCTTGCCTTTTAGAAGTTCTCCAGGAACCCCTTCCCCTTTGAGGATGAGGAGATCGTCCGAATCAATCCTCGGGAGCGCTGGCTGATCACAGGCTACGAGGACTACCGATACGCCTCTGTGCCGGACAAGTTTATCCAGCCTGAGGACTCGGACTCATACGTTCACATCGCTAAGAGCGAACCCTTAAAGCACGACTACAACTACCCCTACGTGCCCAGCTCCGACTTCAGCCAGTGCGACCTCAAGAGCCACTGCGGTGGCGGCGGTGGTGAAGTGGTGGCCACCCAGCCTCGGGCGTTCAAGCTCAAGGGCAAGCGAAGGAAAGAGGACGGAGAGCGATCGCGCTGCGTCTACTGCCGGGACATGTTCAACCACGAGGAGAACCGACGCGGACAGTGCCACGACGCGCCCGACCCCATTCGGACCTGCATCCACCGCGTCAGCTTCATGTGGTGTGCCGACAGCATGCTATACCACTGCATGTCCGACCCGGAAGGCGACTACTCGGACCCGTGCTCGTGCGACACCAGCGAGGAACGTTTCTGCCTTCGCTGGACGGCCCTGCTGGGTCTGTCGGTGCTGGCGCCCTGTCTGTGCTGCTACCCGCCACTTCACGTGTGCCACCGCTGCGGCGTGGCCTGCGGCTGCTGTGGAGGAAAGCACAAGGCCGTCGGCTGAACCCCCTGCCCGTCCCGAACAATCCCTAAACAACCCCCCTCGGAACGCTAGCACTGAGGAGGGCAGGAGCGGACAAAACCGACACGGCCCGGTTGGAGCTTTTACTGTCTTTTACTTCACGGTCTGGTTCCAGAAAACAATTGGTGCATTTAACTGGCTTGAAAAACATTCTCTTCTCTTTTGGTTTGATTTTATAAATATGAATATATATATGTATATGTTCTTTTCTTTCCCTTTTGTTGTGGATGTTTCTCTCAGTTCCTTGTGAATGAAATGGCTCTTTTGTCAGGTGGCTCCTGGAGCCGTCATGTCATGCATTACTTATGCAGGTACTTTATATTTTTTACACTGATTTGACTTTTCAAGAACTTGAATAGATTGTTTCGGTTTTGCGTTCGTGGCCAGCAAAGGGAGGAATTAGCTGTTTACTCTTCCTGAACAGGTCCTTACATAAACTGGCATTTGTATCCCAAGCCCTTTAACCATTCAGAACAATAACAATGAGATTAGCTCGAGACACTAAACCTGTAGTTGGAAGCGTCCATTTGTAGTGCGTTTGTGGGAGAGCGTGTGTCGATGCCTGCGTGCGTGTTGTAAAGGAATGATAACATTGTATCACAGCATAGTATTGTTGTTATTATATTTAAGCCAAATTTACATAAGCTGCATCCAGAGTATATGTAAATACTGTATACTCATATGTATATGTTTCAAATCGAATTATTGTAATCACCTTCGACAGCCACAGCTGTGCTTCAGATAACGGACATTTTCCTTATAGAGTTGACTTGTTTTGGATGCGAGGGTGGCCTTTGAGTTGATGCATATTTGATATCCAAAGATTATTTTTGTCATATTTATTTTTTCGCGGTCAATTGAATCACCAGCCAAAGGGAGAAAAAAAAATAAATAGAGAGAAATTATCAGTCCGTGGGCGAAAAAGCACAGCCATGATGGGAAAGAGGAGTTTCTAGCGAGCCCACGTCACTTAAACGGCAAAAAAATCATTCTTTTAATCGCAGTTTTTGTCTTGAAAATCTAAATATCCTCATAACAAATTACTTGATTTACTTGAGAAGCAAAATTGTGTAAAATAAGGCTTTTTTGAAGAATATATCTGAATTTGGTTGGATTTTAGCGCTTTTTTTAATCAATGTATTATAATTTTCTATTGATTTAAAAATAAACCTCACATAATTTTATCAGATTTATCCTTAAAACAAGAAAAAAAAAAAATATTTGCCAATGGGATAAGAAAAATGATGGAAAACAAGTCAATACGAAATAAGGCCAAAGTATATTTTGGTCGTCCGTGTTGCGCGTCAGTGACTTGAGCGCTTGAGTCCACTAGATAGTGCACATGTGCCGAACGTGTCTTTCCGCTCGTGGCCAAAGGAGTATACTATGAAAGGCAGAAGGTGGCATTTTTATGCAATTTTGCTTCTCATGTAAATTGTTTTAGGACTGTTTAGATATTTTACTTGAGGGCAAGATAAAAATATCAATTAATAAAATGATTTTTTGCTATTTGATTTTAGATATTCTACAGAGGGAAAACACTAAACCGCTATTTTTTTCCCTTACTGACAGATGGTTCGTAATTTGTCTCAAAAAAAGAAGGAATTGTTGTCTCAAAGATGTTTCCAGCTCTTTTTCTCTAAGAAAAACGAAAGGAAACAGAAAAATAAGCTTATTTTTTTTAGGGTGCTTTATAGAGGGACATTTGCCAAACCGTTCTCCAGTTTCTTCATGACAATAACATGACGCCTTAATTTTGTCTCAAAGAACTTTTGAGAGGACAGTAAAATAAATCAGTTCAGTTCCTCAAAAAAGAGAAAATAGTGAATAGATATTTTTCTATTATATAAAAAAAAATTCAATAACACCCCAATAGATAGGCCTTTCTGTTGAATAAAAAATGTGCTCCAGTTATTGCGGGAGTCAAATGGCATGGTACAATCTGTGAGGCGGCTCGTATGTGTGGAGTCCGTCTCATCACCTCACCCGCCCCTGTGAAGGACTTCGTGGTTAACCAGTCACCTTCCCCTGTTTATGCTTTGTCTGAATAAATCATCGACTGACGGAGCATTGCTCTCATTGATATTCAAACTGTGTGTGAGCAGTCGAAGAATGTACAGTGTATGTGCGTCAAATGCTTCATGTTATATAAACGTTCAGCCTCAAAACCATGTTCTCAATGGTGGCGTGTTCTCAAATCACAATGTGCTCTTAAAAATAAAGGTTCTTTAATGGTTCGTTGCAGAACCTCTTCTCAACAAGAGCCATTTTCTTTCTCTTCATAATAGTTCTTGATGTCACATCATTGGCTCAAAGATTGGTTCGGAATAGCATACTACTATTACTGTTGCTGGAGTACTTTTTTTCTTTTTTTGTGTGTGCAGAGAATACATTTGCCAGAATGTGTAGTATGCATCTGCACAGACTACTATATCCCACAATGCAATGCGGATGATATTAATTTTCCATTTTTTTACTGTGATGGATGAAATGGGAATAAGACCTGTTCACAATAAGAACGATAACTATAATATAAAATGTATGTTAGTGTCCACACCAACTGACTTCAAATTTGGGTGTATTCTGATTGGCTGGCATAACATTGCTCCTCTGTTGTTAGCATTGTAGTGTTGGTGTGGACAGTTTTTCAGCTGCGCTGGTTCTTTGCAATTCATTTCTCCCATAGGGATTTCGAAAAAGTCTTTGTTTAAGCGTTATAAGCCATGAACCAAGCCAATCAGCTACAAGGTGAATCACAACTCTACAAACTTTGATTTGAAGCAAAAAAGTTTTTTGAAATCAGACAAAAATACAAAGGGTGAGGGAAAGAACTACAATCCCATGAAGCATTGCGAACAGCATAATCAAATTAAAAACGATAGAGAAATATAAAACTACTCATTTAAAAATGTTGATTATATATAAAAGCAATATATTTTAAGTTTATTGCAAAATATGCATATTTCTATACAAAGATTTAAGTATTTTGAGAGCGTAGAGAGATCGACACGATTTTGAGTGGGTGGAGCTAAAGAGCTCGTCGTCTTGCTTTTTTTTCTCGACTCTGATTGGTGGAATTTTCTGTACGGCATCATGGGTAATGTAGTTTTTCACCAGGAATTCCGTTGTTAAACATGATTATTTAAAAAAAATAAACTGAAATAATGCAGACTGACGCTTCAGCAGAAGCAAATACCACCTCGTAGCTCACGATACGTCTGTGTTTAAAGATTTATAAGTTATCGTTCAAAATTTGTTTCCCTATGGAGAAAACAAATTGAGTTTTTACTTTCGGAACCTGACAGTTGCTCTCAATTCTCATAAAATTAGAATGATTATTAAAACGTTGTTATTGTCCTATTGTGAATGGGCCTAGAAAATCTTGTTTGATCGGTTTGTCAAAAGTAAATAAATTTTTTACACAAAATTGGATTAAATTTGATTTAAATGCATTATTTGCGTGGCAATAATGTGTTTATTGTGGAATAATGCATGCTGTTTGACATTGTATACAGCACAGTATTCAAGTAGTAGTATGCTAGTATTCCATTCCGAACATAGTCTGTGTATCCTCAGGTTAAAATGAAGCAGTTTTGTGTTCTTAAACGTGCATACAGTGGGGTCCAAAAGCTAAAATGCTTCAATTTAGCATTTTTCTATGAGAATACAACATTTCATTACTAATCAAATTGTAGTATAAGAATAAGTGGAAAGTTTAATTGAAACGTTAGTCCCCCTTTTACGTACCTATTGTTTTCTTTGTGTTTCATTTTCCAAAATATCTAAAACCTTGTGTTTAAATTTCCAGGATTAAATGAAAAATCATCACATTCAATATGTTCACAGACTTTTGGACCTTTTCTAAAGGAAGGTTCGGGTTGTAAAAGCCTTTATTTTTAAGAGTGGGGGTCGTGCTGTGTGGTTTTCGGGGAACGAGGAGAAGCCCCCTGTCGGTTCACTGGAGTCCTCACGCTGTCCTCAGCTGTCACTGTGTCCTTCATTCACCACGTGTCCTTTCTGTATCTGAATATGTCAGCTTCTGCAATACCGCTGTCATCCAAGCTTAGAGAAGAGCTGCGTTTTATTTTTCTATCTGTGGTAATGGAAGTTAACCAAAAGCATTCTGTATGAACGTCTGTCCTGGTGCAACGTCTTGCTACTACACACATTTACCTGTTAAAAAGTGCCTGAAGCATCATGTTAATCTATCTCCTTGTATACTAAAAAAGAGAAAAGAAAATGAAATAAAACCTATTGTATTGATTAGTTTTGTTTTTTACAATCCCAATTTTTACCTCTGTAAAAAGCAAAAAAATCTATATCAAGTGTATGATGTACATTTTTATTTCTATTTTTTTTTAATCGTTTCTAACATGTATGATCAATGTAGCTCCTGCTTTTAGGAAAAGATGGGAAAAAAGAAAGTACTTTGTAAATACCAGTTGATCATATCAGAACTACATGGCGGCCTGGCCAGTGTCAGTTCTACATGTTTGTCATAGATCCCAATAAAAATGAAAGAAACCAGTAATCGGCCTACATTTGTGCTTTTGCCAAGTCTACCAAATGTGATGACTTTGGTAAGATTTACACCCGGTACACATTGTACGATTTTGGGCTGTCCCAGACAAAAGATGACCAATCGTCGCTATTTCTTTGGTCGGTTGTCCTACATCGTACAGTGAGAGAGGTTCAAAGACGGCCGTTGTGACAAGCTGGGTTTCCATTACAGATTTGAAACATTTTCTAAATGTTGATTAAAAAAAACAAAAAAAAACTTGCGAAATGACGCCGTTTCCATCAACCCATGTTATGCGACTAAAACTTAATTTTTTCTCTCGCAATAAGTCATTCCAAAAATCATGGCGACGGATGTTGGTAGGTTTACGTATATCGCAGCCACCGCACTAGCCATTATTTTGAGACGTAGGCGTGTTATCCAAGCATTAGTGGCAAGGAAAGCCCTTTGTACTTGTGAGCGGCCACGTGTGAGGTGTTTCTGGGTGTTTCTCTCTCATATCTGCTTCCAGGTCTTGATAAATTGTGACATTTCTTTGTTGTTTAGAATCCAGTATTCCCATAATTCTTTAGTTTTTTATGAGTTTATTAAAGTCTCGTCTTCTGTCCAAACACACCGCACCTTCTTTAAAGAATGATCGACTTTTCCACCTATAAATGCGAAAATAAACATTGCCATTGCAGTTTTGCAAAATATTTCTTTTTCGAATTGCCTGAAAAACCACCTCATGCGAGCATAAAAACTTTTTTGCGATATATGGGAGTTATGCAAAATTTACGTGTTTCCATTGGGCATATTTTCAATTCGCAATTTCAATTTGCGCAATTTGAAGAGTAATGGAAACGCAGCTACAGTCTTGCGACCAAAGATAGCCTGTGATAATTGTCTGACAGTGTCAGAAATTTAGCATGATCATCTCACAGTGTTTGCTACTATAACCTATACATCTACTGACTAGCCAATAAAAATGCATCATGAGACGGCATATTGATCAACACAACATGGCGGTAAAACTTAAAACTACTTACCTCAAGCTCAATTTTTGGCCTGCCAAAGTGGCCTCTTTTCCCTAGCCATGACGCGTACATATTCTCACCTTTCGCTTCCTCTTCTTTTTTTCACCGTACATAAAAACCACAATTGTGATTCATCTAGCTCTATTTGTTTAACACTAGCACATGCAGATGACGTTTTATTCTTCTATACTAACTTGCGTCGTAGCTTACGATTTCGAATTGGTGTCATCATCGTACAGCCTACAAACATGTCGTACATTGTGATTTGTAATAAATAAGATTGCCGAAATCGTACAGTCTGTAGCAGGCATTAGACTTTAACCTCCTGTGTATCCTGTTGACCTCTGCACTCATTGACATTTTTGGCATCCTTTAAGGCCCATTCACACCGAGTAGTGCCGGTCATAGACTACTGGGGGCCCTAAGCAAAACTGTCAGTGTTTTAAATATACAGATAAGGGCACAGAGAAACAATATTGTTGGAATCACTTTCAGAATGATTTTTTCCAGCTAATAAACAATAAAAGGTGCATTGAAGAACTGAAGCATTTAAAGGAGAAGACAACAAAGCTGCGATGCGTTTAGAATAAACAGAAGGATATTGTAATTTGGTGTAATATAATTGTAATATATTTGTCGTTATGGGTGTGAACGGGCCTTTAGCCGTCAGTTCACCCATATGAAACAGTCATTGGCTCTCGGTAAGCTGTAATCAATCAAAATTGCAGATCGAACACGTGATGCTTTTCCCCCGGCTCCTAATGCTAGAAGCCAGACGTGACGGCAACGCTTGCATCTGGACCCAGAAGTCTTTGAGCAGCCCAAACATGTGAAAGCCATACAGGACATTAAGCTGTTTCGCTCAGGATGTTTCTGAAAAAGCATATGGATGATTATCTGGCAAGAAGAGAGGGAGGGGGGGAGAGAAATGTCCCCAAAGGCTTGGCCTGCTGCTGCTTGGTGACTGCAAATAGCATCAGCCTCCACATGTGCAAACATTTAAGACGTATTTTCTCGTAATGAGGTCACTTTTTTCTTGCTTTAAAAGAAAGGAAGCAATTCCTTACCTCTGTTAAGGGCCCTTTTGCCTGCAGCTTTAGGAATTCTGATTAAGATACGAGGCCCACTAAAAGTTCCTAGGTAGTTTGCATGCACTAATTTTCGTCAATCCAAATGAATGAATCCAGGATTCTGAAAGTTCTGTTTATATAAACCCTAAACTTTGGCTAAACATTTTAATTCACATATGCATTTCCGAACAAAACTTCAGCGCATATGCAGTCACTGCTAAAATGTCATGCTTAAAGGGATAGTTCACCCAAAAATAAAAATTACCCCATAGCATAACTGCTTCAAAAATTAGCTTTTTGCTATGGGTGTGTGTAATTTACTTTGTAGAACAAAACGTCAAATTATAGTCAAGTTATTTATGCCACAGGCTTTGTTTTACACATAAATCGAAAAAACCCTATTATAAAACCCCATAGGAAATTCTCGAAGGAACCAGCAGTAAATTACAGATTCTGACGTCACACC
This sequence comes from Rhinogobio ventralis, assembly GCA_039654625.1. Taxonomy (NCBI): domain Eukaryota; kingdom Metazoa; phylum Chordata; class Actinopteri; order Cypriniformes; family Gobionidae; genus Rhinogobio; species Rhinogobio ventralis. Next base: position 6,617,011 of record CM077204.1, read on the forward strand.
TGCACCACTTTATTGCAGCAAGTGTTTTGCAATACAACGTGAACAGTACATTGTAAGAAACAATTATTATTATATTTTAAATAAGTACATTAATCTAGTACTTAATAGTACTTAATCTAGTAAATTTTAATCTAGTTAAAGACACCAAATATTAAGTCATATGCATTTGAGTAAATTTTATAATTGTGGGAATTATTCATTTAAGCCACTGTCGCCCTGCAAACCACAGTAATCTGCCTTCCTGTTTTTGTCAGACCACAGTGCTGTCTGAAGAAGAGTGTGGCTCTGCTCTGGACCCTGGTTTCCTGTCTGGAGGCAGTGTGAGACAGCTGCTTCTGCTCTTTCCTGTTTGCTTGTTTGGGCTTGTTCCTCCACCTGTTGTTTGTCTCCTGCTGTAGGTGTTGTTTTTAGAGTCATTGAGGCGCAGATCCAGCCATTCTTGTCTGGACCCATCAGGCAGCCACTAATCATCAGCTTGACTGCATGGATGACTGAATCTCATGAAAACATTCCCATGCCACATTTCACCACAAAATCACAACAATAAAACAGGAATTTATAGTTTGAATGAAGAAAATCATGCCTTTTTAAGGACTACTACGATTTCTGTTGCAACATTATCTATCTATCTATCTATCTATCTATCTATCTATCTATCTATCTGTCTGTCTGTCTATCTATTGTCCGTCCGTCTATCTATCTAACTATCTGTCTGTCTATCTATCTATGTATCTATCTATTGTCCTTCCGTCTATCTATCTATCTGTCTGGCTGGCTGTCTGTCTATCTATCTATCTATCTGTCTGTCTGTCTGTCTGTCTATCTATCTATCTATCTATCTATCTATCTATCATCTGTCTGTCTATCTATCTATCTGTCTGTCTATCTATCTATCTATCTATGTATCTATCTATTGTCCGTCCGTCTATCTATCTATCTGTCTGTCTATCTATCTATTGTCCGTCTATCTATCTATCTATCTATCTGTCTGTCTGTCTATCTATCATCTGTCTGTCTATCTATCTCTCTGTCTGTCTATCTATCTATCTGTCTGTCTGTCTGTCTGTCTGTCTGTCTCAAACCTGGAACTTTTTAATGTAATGCAAAATTGTTTTTTGATCATTACAGTAATTAGAATTTTTTATTTGCATTAAATACTTAAATAAGCATGTGCTTATTTGTCATGAAAATGTTACAGTGAAAAAAATCTTAATGGTCCTAAAAGTAGTCTTCAAATTCTTTATGCAAACTATATTTTATTATTTCTTTCTTTCTCTATTCTCTGCATTTTTATATAAACTATTAAAAATGTGTATTGGCTGGATTCTGATGAGATTGGAAGTAATTAACCTACTTTTGACCTTAGTAAATATTTCTTATGTTTACTGTCACTCCCCTCCACCCCAGTCCTTGATTGTGGCATTTTTTATTTGTATCCAACTTCCCTTGGACAGATCAGTGTGGTACATGTACCAGGATGTTATTGTGAGCAGATAACAGCTTTGAGCCTCCACATCCTCTGACTGGACAGGGAGGGGTGACCACTTTCCCACACCGCACGGCCATCTGAGGAAAAGCCAAAGTGGGCATTGTCTCTGCTGCAGCCTGCCTCTCTTATCATTCCCACTGGGCACCAGGTCTCAAGTTCTCTCCTTCATGACCCGAGACATATTTAGTGATCAGAATACCAGAGACAATTTTGTGTTTGTGAGCTTTTCCGACTTAAGTAACCACTTGGTAACCACGCAGTACTGTACTAATAACCTCTACAAACACCTTTGCAACTGCATAGCAACACCCTGGCAACCACCCACAACAGCAAGTTTGCGCTGCTGGGCACCTCAAGTTATAACATCCAAGTTCATCCCAGCATAAGGTTACTTTGTGGCAGTCGTGTTTTGTTTCTGTGCACTGAGCGGTAAAAAGGCCATTGAATAAGATCTTTTGGAATTGTTTACTGAGGCCCGTCTCAGCCTGTTGCCATGGAAAGGAAGTGAAAAGTGTCCAGATCCTGATGAAAGTTGCAGCCCAAAGGGAGTAATTGTCTCCATGTGCTGACTTAATAAGTTCTCTGTAAGCGCTCTCTTTGTTAGATGCACTGGACACTATCAGGCTTGTAAGTTTCAAACTTTTTCTTTAGTGTGCAATGTTGCTGTTTGAGCATGAAAAAGGTCTGGAAAGTTACAAAGCACAAAGTCCCTCCAAAGGGATCAGAATGAACTGTTTCTGAACTGCCTGAAACGCATCTATAGTCTCGAGTTTTCTTCCAGGAACGAACACGTCACTATATTCCCCATTTAAATAACTCCCACCCACTGCATACACAAAAATAAAGTGGGTTATGATAAGGGGGCATGACATTTCCCAAACACGCTTGAAGCGGTTGACCAATCACAACACACTGACAACAGACCAATCAGAGCACATTACGCTTTTCAGAAGGAGGGGCTTCATAGAGATAGGAATAAAACAGGGGTGCGTTTCCCGTACAACAATATAACTCTGCAACATAACCTGCTAGGGTTGGGAATCGAAAATCGAAAATATTGTTGGGATTTTCGATTCCCAACCCTAGCAGCGAGTTGCGTTGTTGTACGGGAAACACACCCCTGTTTAGTTCCTATCTCTATTAAGCCCCTTCTTCCGAAAAGCGCGATGTGTCCTGATTGGTTGGCTTAGGGTCAGGAATTGGATACTTGTTATAAAATTTAAATCTCCTCTTATCGTTTCCTTAAACCATTCAAGTGCAAGAAGATTCGCTGTTTTCTGTTGTGCACACACCCAAAGCCTGCTCACAGAAAAAGTGATAGTTTAATGTGATTTTTAAACCATTCATGCACTGTTTTCTGTGCTCTGTTAAAATATCCTTGTAACAGTATATTGGATCCATACAGCTCTTAAAGTGACAGCAGCCTAATATTCCTGCTGCCGTCTCTATAACAATATTAATAAAACAACAAAAGACAAAGATAAAAATTCACTCGCTGTTCTTGACTGTATAACTTTTGTAACTATATTTGTAATGTATACAGTATATTTTATATATAAAGTGCAGTGTTATTTTACATTTGATTACAGTTTCTGAATACACTATTTTAATCGTATCTTTGTTTAGTTGTATTTATTTGTGTGATTGCTCACTTTTTGAGTGTTTACTTGTCTTTAATAATGCTTGAAATCTATATTAGTTAGGCTAGTTGTTTTTGCTATGGTATTTTTAAACCATAGGCAGAAGTTCCTTGTGTAAGTGTTCTTTAGCCTGTTGATTTTAGTTTTTTTGCTTTTTGTTGAAAAAAATGTGTTACCTTATTGGAATCGATGAAATTAGGAATCGATGAAACTTGGAATCGACAAACAGAATCGTAATCGTTCAAATGAAAACGATACCCAACACTACTCACTGGTAAACTACCATAGTACGATGCATCGTTGAAGAAATCAACTAGCTAGTCACGACGTTTCCTGAAAATGTACTGTTGCAAATTTGTCGTTCAACCATGTTGGTTAATGATCTCATTCAGGTGGTGGAGTAATAACTTCTTTTAATGAATCCGCTTGAGATCGAATTAATGCTAGATGTTTTGCTATAAATTACAGACATGACATCTGAGGACTAATTCTCATTTTTCTCAGTTATTTTGCTTTATTTCCAGATTCAATCATAGGCTCGTTCTTACGTACTAGAGCACGTACGCACATGCAGCTTTAAATCTCTTGACAAACTAAAAGATGTAAATTACATTTGTATGTATTTGAAATAAAATATATAAATTGTACTGAATGCTTGCTTATTTTGCTCAAGATAAGGATTTATTAAGTCCACATGTCACGCAAACAAGAAACTATGCATCTAACCACAGGTCAAGAGCTGCTGTTCCATCCACTCAACTTTGTGATGCTGTTTGCAAATGTTCGCTCATTCTGTGGTTTCAAGAAGCACTGACTCAAGTGAACTATATTGTAATGACGTGATTTGCAACCATAGTTGGCTTTTTGGGAAACGCATCCCAGAACCCCAAACAGCAACATAGTGTCGGCCCGGATTTGGGCCATACCTGTTACATATGGATTCCACGTGTACCAGATGTGGGCTGGATCTGGGCCAACACTATGTTGACTGGAAATAGAGGAGCTGCAACAATGTAAAATAATGTGAAAGATAAGGTGTTTTTTGAACATTCAAGCTTGGAAACCTATTCTAGTAGAGCACAAAAACTAAATCAAGACTTTGTAAAAGAACACAATAGGTCCTCTTATAATTTTGTAATGTTATTAAACGACGTCTCTTATGCTCACCAAGGCTACTCACCAAGAAAGAGGTTCTTCAGATTATTAAAATGTTCTTCACACTAAAAAAAAATGGTTCTTTCAAGAACTGTTCACTGAAAGGAACCTAACATTGTTCTTCCTTGGCATTGCTGCAGCAACCCCCTTTTGGAAACTTTATTTTCAAGAGACATTTTCACAAATTAATCTGCTAATATGTTCCTCTCAAACTGTTAAGATGAGACTGAAATTATCAGAGACCTTGATAAAAATAAACTTCAGATGCTTTTTTCTAATTTTTATTCTTTGGATGGAACTGCAGAGGATATTTCTGCTAATGCTTTTATACAATTTTATCTATTTGACTTTCTCCTCGTTACCTCACCATGACTGCATGGACCAAGGTTCTGATTACCAATAGGAGGTGTTGCTGCGAAAATAAACTCTTTTCTGAAAAGATCAATGAAGATTGGATTCCTTAGGATACGATCCCTTTAACCCTTAAATGTTTCACCAATCATTACTGCATATTCGGGTCTTCAGCAACCCATCTATATCTAACATGGATGGATCTCTACCCGTCGCAATAATATAAAACTCTCCTGGTATTAGAGTAACAATTACAGAAGAATAAAATAAAGCATATTTTGTTAGCTCTTGGAAGGGTTCAGTTTGAGCAGATGTTTTATACCATCATCATCACTGTCCTCATCAGAGCTCATTTCCCAGTACATTCAGAATCTGGCTCATATTCGCCATCTCAAACAAATTCTCAAAACTATCATTTTCAACATCTTCAAAATCAATATTTTGATTGCTGACAGCTTCTTCACCATCAAGTGACAGTGACATTAATATTTGACTGCGTTCAGGACTTGCTCTGCAGTAAATCGCAGAGTCATTTCAAGTTTTGCTGATGATTATTCCTATTCTTTTGTTTTCTGCCTGCGGTAACTATGAGTGAAACGGCACTTCATTATTGTGTATCAGACACAGGTGAATTGCACCAGATTCAACACTGTTACACTTCGGGTCGTTAGTGACCCTATACAACTTTTAGAAAAAATTAATGGGAACACAGGCATTCTTTTATATTTAATTTTTTTTCTTGTTATATTATTTATAATGAATTGATGAGGAATAATAAGAAGGTTGATGTCTAACTTTAAGAACTGAATGAGGAGGAGGGTAGTGAATGACGTCCCGGGTCACAAAAAGACCAGAGGTATGCGTTTAAGGGTTAAACCAAAGCACAACTTTACTGCCACACATTCTTTACTAATGGATGTGCCTCTCAGGTCATTCATTTTGAGTGGAGCAAATCAAGGACGGAGCTGCAGCCCGCCGCTCGCTGCTTTAACTCTCTCCCACACTCCCTAGAATGTATGATATCATTCTTGGGCTCAAGAAGAGACCGGAGAAACCCTGCTGCATCTGAGCGTTTGCTCCCTATTCCCTTAATGTGTGTGTGTGTGTGTAAGAGTTCCATTCCCTTCCACCAAAGCTCTGCTGTGTCTTCCAGCCCAAAACCAGGGAATGATTATTAAAACAAAAATAATTGTTATAGAGACCGAACTCGGAGACCATCAAAGGGCTGCTTTTGATTCGATTTGAGCTTTGCGAGAGGCTCTGGGCTTGTGGATTTGACAGATCTTATTGGGGCCTAATTTAAACGGGCCCCAGCGTGTCTGCCTGCCTCCCTTTGTTTACATGGCTGAAATCTGAAACAAATGTGAACATGATACTCCCTGTCCTCTGCGCAGCTCCATTCAGCCTCTCTTGCACAGTTAGAAGCGTGTGTGCATTTACATGTGCATCCATTGTGTCGTTTTGATGGCAGTACTTGATCGTCAGTGTCTACAAATATACACTTCAGCTCACTTACAGACCGAATGCTTACTGTATTTATACAATACCAGGAAAGCTAAAATCATCTCTACTGATTGTGACACCTCTGAAAGGAAAGATATGATGCCCTTTTTAGAAAAGTGCCTGTTTGAGAAGCAATATATTTTCTTTTTTGAGAATCAATAAATCACTTAACAGTGTGATGGGGAAAAAAATCCATAATGATATTCTATTATCATAAAACTATTATAGTTTTTGTTACTATTTTGAATCAGATTTTATTTGTTTTTTGTTTTCATTTTCATTTTAACTAAAGTTTTAGTAATTTTTGTGCTTGTATTTTTTATTTTTTTTTATAGTTATTTTAGAATTTCAACTTAAGGTGCAGTGTGTATTAGTTATGAGGATCTATTGATAGAAATGTAGTGATGTATAAAAACCATACATAATGTACCGTTATGTTTTTATTACCTTAGAATGAGCCATTTCTATCTCCATACACCGCGGGTCCCCTTACAGTGAAGTCACCATTTTGCGCCGTCATGTTTCTACAGTAGCCCTAAACGGACAAACTTCTGTACAGAGCGCTAATCACTCTCTGCTCTCTTAATTCACAACCTCACCACTAGATGTCGCTAAAAATCACACACTGCACCTTTAAACTAAACGAAAATGAGAAATGTTGCAGAAATAAAATCATTGTACGTTTTTATATTTTATTTAAGTTAATGCAGTTTTATTTGTAATAATGTAAATGTTTTTCACTAACAATGATAAATATATATAAATATATTCTTTCTTGGTAAGTACATTATGGGTCACACTTTAAAATTACTTTTATTAAAAACAAGCATTATTATACTACTAAGGCATAAGAAATCATTAGCTAATGTACATTACAATTCCTTGAATCCTTGATTCATATTTTTTCACGTATATCCTTATTTGAATGTACATGTACTTCTGATCAACTAAATATTATATCTTTTTAAAATAAAAAAATATTTTTAAATAATTACAAATTATATAATTTTTTTTTTAATGTATTTTATTTATAATTTTATTATGAACATTAACAGTATAATGTGTATTCATTTATTTCTATATATATATATATAAATGTATACACAATGTATATGGCAGATTTGTTGTAATTTTATTCATGCTAATTTTTCTAATTATTCTATTCTATTATTCTAATAAAGAAAATGTTTTTATTAATTGGAATAAAAAAAATCCAGAAATAACAACTTGAAAGTATAAATGTTTCCTCAAATATGCACTGCATATATATATATATATATATATATATATATATATATATATATAGTTCTAGCTTGTGGTTTGTTCATTGCAACTGTTAATCACAGTTCTGGCGAGCAAATTAATGTGCAAGGAAGTTGTACTGTCCGTTATGCCTAACAGGAAGTGGACTTTATTAAGTCGGGGCCGTGTTGGGGCCTGTACCCATGTGTTGGTGGTGGTATGGTCAGACAGGAGGAAGGCACTGTGTGACAGGAGGCCATAAAGCAAATGTTTCCCCTCTGTCTCTATTCCAGGCACGGATATTGTCTCTTCCTCTGATGGTTCCTCTATTCCATGCCACATTTACATTTCCTTATTCTTTGTCCATCTGCCTTTGTTTTCTTTTTCACAAACTGCATCTTTTTTTTCCAGAGGCCTTTGCTGTTTTTGTTCTGAAAATGACTTCCTTCCTTCCTTTACAAGCTGACCCCCTGAGGCCGAGGGGAGGTGTGTTTGACTGTCTGCTGTGTAATTACAGCCCCCTCTCATCTCAGACTTCATGGAGATTCAGTGAGCTCCACACTGTTTCTTCTGATCTTGTTTCTAATAGCCTAAAAAAGTTTTATGCTCTTAAAAATAAAGGTTCTTTATTGGCATCGATGCTTCCATTAAGAACCTTTAACGGCCATGGAACCACTAAAGGTTCATTATAGTGGGAAAAGTTTTCATTATAGTTTTTTTTTTTTTTTAAGATTATTGAAATGTTCATTACTGAAAAAGATTATTTATGTGTGTGTACACAACCACCCTATTGTGGTAAAAATGCCACTCCACTCCATTTGTTATTTTCCCCATAAATCTGAAACAGTGGGCCCTATCATACACCCGGCGCAATGCAGCAACAAGTTTCAGCCCGACACAGTTATCATTTTCAAGTCCAGCACCACGTTGTTTAAATAGCAAATGCACTCGTGCCCATCTGTTCGCCCATGGGCGTGCTGGTCTGAAAACGAGGTCAAGAGCATTGTTGGCGCGTTGCTATTTTGATGCAACTAAAAACAGTATTTTTTGTGTTATTTAAAGGGCATGTTAGTAATATGCGCCTATAGGCGGGTGCACAATGTGCATACACTCTTCTTATTACACACACAGGGACGCACAGCAACACAAACATTTTGAAATATTAAAAATAATAGGATTCCTCTCTGGAGAAGCGTTCAGCCTTTCCGCTCGTAAATTCTGCCATGTAAATAGCGAATCCGGCATGGAGCAAGCTCAACTGGCTTTTAAAGGGAATGGGAGATGAGACTCTGATTGGTTTATTGCACGTTACACCCAAAACACACCCATGACTCATTAAGAGACTAGGGACAACCCTTTTAAACCATGCGCCAAGCACGCCAACCATTTTTCCCGTCGTTAAACTAGCAAAAGTGGATGCGTCCTAAGTGCACCTGCGCCATGCGCATTAGACCATGCGCTCTGATCGTTAAAATAGGGCACAGTGTCTCAAAATGAGCCATTCAGGAATATGCTCCAGTGTGACGTCACATGTGCTTAGGCCCCGCCCACGAATGAACACGGAATCTGACCTATCCGCCCTGAGTGAGCTGCACACAGTTTGTCATGTTTATCTCCTCGTCAGAGCATTTAACAGCAGCATTCAGGTAAGAAATGTATTCTTATTAAAGGGGTCATGAACTGCGTTTTTTTTATCGTTTTATGATGTTTCCTGGGGTGCACTTATAATGTTAGAATGTTTTTCACATCAAAAATGGTCATAATTTATAAATAAAAGGCATTTTTCCTACCCTGATTTTAGCCCTCTGCTCTGAACGCTCCGTTTTAAGGGGCGTGTCCGCTGGGAGACTTCAGTGTAAACACCCACTGCTGTGATTGGCTAACCTCTTTGCATTTGAAATAGTATTACTCTCTCTTTTAGCTCATTTTTACTATTACAGCTCTCATGGTTAACTAATCGTAAAAAGTGTTGCATTACATTTAGATCTATGGCATTATATTAAGATTGTGGCATGAAAGGTTGCAGTGATGATCATTGTAGCCGATCACACACATGCTGAGCACATGAAAGCAGCGATCTTGTCATGGCAACTCAGTTTCTGTACACCAACGAATGATTTCATCTTCACTAACAGTGCAAACGTGATATAGTTAAGAGATTCGTTGAATAAAACGGGAGTCACTGATAAACGCGTCACTGATAAACTCTCTGTTTAATTGACAGCTGCAGCGCGTGCTGCTCAAACGATTGCAAAGGGAGCTTTCTTTGATCGCTTTCTTTATAGAATTGAAGCACTGTTAAATAACAGATTATTTTCATCCTACTAAGAGAAACAACGCAAGTTGATGTTTAGTCACTGGTCTGATTTACTGACACAGACAAAGAAAATCTGACTACATGAATCATCACATTATAGATCAGGCATTAGAATGTTACTTACATGTTGCATTACTACTGCACAATATTTTGTAATCATCAACGGCATGTTTATTGCTTTGTAGCTCGATGGTTTAACACTAGGCCTATGTTACATGCACAAATCGGTGGGCGGGGCTAAACAGGCAGTGATGAAGTAGGCACTGATATTCTTCTGCTGAGGCGGTGCTTGCCTTCTTTTGACGTCATAGATCCCCAACCTGTCGTTTGCTGGGCCTGGTGTCTATAAAAGCTTTTCTTTGACTAATAAGGAAATTTTCAGGATATTCTTATATTACCATGACCTTTTATATATCAAAGACTCATGGGAAAGTTGATTTCTCAATTCATCACCCCTTTAAAGCTATTAAAGTTATTCAATCAAGAGCAGTGAGTGACTTTCTGTTTTTCTTTTGTTGTTTGATATTAACAGCATAGCAGTAGGTACTGTATATTACGCTGCTGTCACATTTTATACGCAGATTTAATATACACATGCAATTTCTTTACTTGCTGTTTACGTTCTCAGACATAACCAACTGTGTTTATGTCAACTGTGTGTATTTGACAGTTTAAGTGCAATAAGACGTGAATGAGAACTTAGTTTGATACTCACAGGACGCTCCGTCTGACATCCAGCTTTCTGTGCACGTGATTCGGGTGTGTGCGCTCAGGAAACCATATATCAGAAGTTTAGACTGATATGGTTTTAAAACGCATGCAGATAATAAACTTTCATGATGATGAAAAACTGCAATGTCATTTGAGCTTCACTGCGATAGAGATGATAATCAAAACCAAACAGATGTTTTAGTTTTTGGCAGAGTATCTGAGGCAAGAGCTGTAGAGGATCCGCCCTCTTCTGGATAGGGGGGGGGAGGAGCAGCAGCTCATTTGCATTTAAAGATACATGCACGAAAACAGCATGTTTTTCCTTCCACTTAAAAATGGCCATTTACAACATAATCTGTGGAGTATTTTGAGCTGAAACTTCACAGACACATTCTGGGGACACCTGAGACTTATATTACATCTTGTGAAAAGGGGTCCCCTTTAAGAACTGTTCACTGAAAGGTTCTTTGGGGAACTGAAAAATGGTTCTTATGGCATCGCTGCAAAAATTGTTTATTTAGAGTGTATTTAAATTCTTTCTTTGTATTTGTTATGTTCTATCTTGATCTTTTCAACATTGCAGTCAATCTAAGATATAAACATTTGATCAGAAGTTTGGACACACCTACTCTACTATTACTATCTGTCATATTATAATATTAAAGTACTTAAAACTACAAAATAACACAAATAAAAAAGGAATTACATGGTAACCAAAAATAAACAGGATGTTATGTCTAATCTTATATTTTAGTTTATTTGAGAAGTTTTGTTTTTGTCATAAGACACACAGTCAGCAGCAAGGTGTCCTTGGGCGGCTGTTCCGCCTCTGCCGTTGCTGCGGAGACCAGAGCAACATCTGTGTGGAATTCCAGTGATTGCCACATCAAAGAGCGACTGCCTGAGCTTCAGTAATGAGCTGCTCTCCAGCCTCAGTCCACAATCAGCACACGCACACACAGTTCCTGAACTATTACACAAACCGTAGATATCCCATCTAATACTATGTCTTTCTTTCTTTCTAAAAAATAGCTTTTAATGGGATCAGCACTGATAATAATTTAACATTAACATTGATAATAATGTTACTTGAGCAGCAAATCAGCATATGATTTATGTGACACTGAAGACTGGATTAATGATGCTGAAAAACACAGGAATAAATTACATTTTAAAACATTCAAATACAAAACAGTTCATTTAATTTGTAATATTATTTCACAGTATTACTGTTTTAACTATATTTTTAATCAAATAAATGCAGATGTGGTGAGCATAAGAAACTTCTTTCAAAAACATTAAATTTTATTACCAACTTTAAATTTTTTAACAGTATAAATAATATAATTGATAATATAATAACAATAATAATATATGGCTGGTTTTCAGTACATGTTAAAGGTAGAAAATAGATTTTAATAGCAGCGCTGCCTTGCTAATTCAGCAGAAATATTATTATTATTATTATATTATTATTATTTGTAAATTACAGTTTTAAATTATAAAATGTACGGGTTGCTCTGTAAATAGGAATTATTCTGCATCCACAACTGCCTTTTTTTTTCTGTAAAAGCAACAGGATTTATTACAGTATATATTTGAGGAAACATTTACGTTTTTGTTATTTCTGGATTATTTTTATTCCAATAAAATAATAATAATAATAATAATAATCTGTATAGGTTACATTATCTCTATTAGATTTCTTTTCAAAATTTGCATGAATAAAATTACGACATAATGTATACACTATATATAGTATTATGGCAGATTTGTTGTAATATCGTTTATATATATTTAATATATCTGTATTATGGCATATATACACACACACATGTTTGTTTTTGTGAGTTGTGGGGACATTCCATAGGCGTACTGGTTTTTATACCGTACAAACCGTATTTTCTACCCCCCTACACTACCCCTACCCCCCTATCCATCACAGGAAACTGCACATTTTTACTTTCTCAAAAAAAAAAAATCATTCTGTATGATTTATAAGCCTTTTGAAAAATGGGGACATGGTTAATGTCCTCATAAGTCACCCTCTCCTTGTAATACCTGTGTCATACCCATGTCATTATACAAATTTGTCACAAAAACACACACGCACGCACGCACACACACACACACACACACAAATCCAGATATGGAATGTGCTTCATTGTCATGAAAAAATTTACTTAATTTTCTTTAAGTAACATATGGTTTCACAATATGCCCAGGTCATGCTCTTGAGACTCATATATAGTGTTTGAGTAAATCCATGTCCTTTAGCGCCACCCTGTGGTGGTTGCGCCAAACATACATGAAGAACAAATCAAAATAGAAGATTTACCACAAATTTGACAGAAAGTTATTAACTATTAAATATAGACAACAACAATCATGACATTATAGGGCAATATAAAATAATGAATTATTATAATGGATGACAAAACAATATTTTCCTGGGTTATTGGCAAAGCGAGATATCTAATCATCTTTATACTGCATTTCAGTCTGGCTGTAATTGTAGTTCTTGTCAACATAATAATTGGATTATTTTCCATTTGATGTTATATACTGATGTCTAAACTATGAGGGCAATTTGACTTTTTTGCCCACTTGAAACCACAGATGATATTCCATCAAAGTCTTAGAGACGAAATGTCAAGCTAAATCAGAGCAGAGTATGTAGAAGAGAAAGCACAGAGGAGCCGGTTAAACGAAACCACACATTCATTTGGAATGAGTGATGAAATTACACTGAGGCTGTTGTCATTGGAGGACTCGGGGCTAGCCGTGTGTCTAATGTATAATTACACTCAGAGTTGCCTGCGGGGCAGTGAAGAACGCATGGAAATATGTCGTTTGACTGGTCCCATGGCAACACTTGGGTCAGAGAGGACATATTTTTTGTTTAGGCCTTTTGAAGGAAGAAAAGAAAGCAGCTTTCAGAGGGGAACTGCCAGGAGACACAGCATGCTATCACATGAAGGAGGACTTCATTACACTAGTGTAGTGGGCCGAACAGTAACTGTAACCTTTGAAATGAGCGTTAACCTTTGACTTTCTAATGCACCCTTGTGGGCCTGTTTCTGACGTCCTCTGGAATGTTGCTGCATGGGGCGTTTCTGCTGTCCTGTGCACTCTATAAAACAATACAATAGAACTATCATGTTGATGAAGTGACAGTTTCACAGCAGAGTTACGCTGAACTATTAAATGAACACATTCTAAGGTAGGGGAGACAAATGCCACACACTAAATTTCATTCACAAACAAGCTGGAGTGACATAAATAAAGTACAGTCAAGTTCTCTCTGGCTGAGAAAAGGAGTGAGATCGCTTCACTTTGTAGGAAAGTTTGAACAAAAAGATGATTTTGATGTATAAAGGCTTTTGGGTGTCTAAATGTGTGATGCCTTTGAATTTAAACTGATGATTAATGCTAACACTGTTAAATTATGTATTATGTAGTACACTGTAAAAAAATCCTGTAACATTTACAGTAAAAACAACAACAACAACAAAAACAGCAGGGGCCTATACCATGAAGCCAGTTTAGCTGGCTATCCAGATATGTTTAAGCTTAGTTTGTGCCAATCCTGGGTTTTAGGTACCATTGCTTACTCGACGTATGCTGGTTCCAAAACAAGTCCGGGAGTAAGTTCAGACAACTCAGAGTGTGTTAACCGTGAACACACAAGACATTCTCAACAGAGCAACGAATCGATGATTCACCATGGAGACAGAAGCTAAGAAAAAGCACGCCGTTCTACTTCCTCTTCTTCTTCTTTCTATTTAGTGCACATTGCCACCTATTTGGTGGTTGTGCAATCATTTTTTCAATCTCTTCGTTTAATAAGTAATCTTTATTCACTGAGAATAAGGATTATATTGTTTGTTTGATGCTAATTAATTGAATGCAGATCCATGTGTGAGATGACAACAAAATAAATAATAAATATATTTGAATTGAATTAACATTTAAACATTACCTTGCTGTAATAGTGCTTTAGAATTAATATATAATATTGTATATTATATAACTGTAACTATATAACACATTTAGATATATTAATTTAACTATATTAATTATATAACACGCATCTGAATACCTCTTAAGCAAACTAACCCTGGAACATGAGCTGCTCCGGCGCAGGTTATGTTAGAGAGTGAGTTGCTATGGCTACTTACATACCCTGAAAGTTACCTCCGTTTTTGGAACCGAAAGTTAAGGTTATCCGCTTACTTACTCTTAAACATACCGGGGTATGTCACATAACCTGCTTTCTGGAATACCCCCCTGGGCAGGTTATGTTGGAATTGGATCAATCAGAAATTGGACCAATCAGCTGTGATCAAAGTGACACACCTCTGATGCAATAAAGTCACTCCCTCTTTTTCTACTCCAAATTAAAGTTCACTACATAGCAAATGGTTTTTAAAGACTAAAGCGTCTGGCTTTTAACAATGCTTATTTATAATAATAATAATTTTGAATGATTTAGATATAATTTATGTAATTATTATACCCTTAATCAGTTACACATGTATCATTTTAGTTAATTAATCATTAATAGGCACTTAGTTAAAATTAATATAAATAGCCTATATAAAGGTCATACAAATAAGCTTTAAAATCAATAAATAAAGCTATACAAATGACTACATGTGAGCTTAAATGTTCAATTCTCTCTATATATCAACTAATCTAACTTCATAACTTTTACTTGCATTGATGTAGTAAGATTTTTCTTTAAGTTGTCCTCTTTCATAGATGGCTCTTTTCTTCTTGCTGTGTAAATTTGTTTAAATTCTTAATATTTTTCAATCATGTAATATTCTGCAGAAGAGAGAAATGAATCTCGCTGCTTCTCTCATGAGAAGTGAATCTCAGTTTCACTGATCCACAGCATGTGATTGGCTGTTCCCTTTCATTCAGTCACTCTGAGTAACGTCAGTGACTGACGAATGGGGGTTTCGCCTAGAAGCCTATCATCTTCGAGATCTTAGAAAACGCCCAATGGCAGGCCAATGCCATGGGCATGCGGAATTTGCATAGCGTAGCTCCGCCCCACAGCGTGGGTATATAAGGAAGTACGCTGGCAACATCGCATTATGTTTCTGCTTCGGAGCCAAGAGTATCTCTCTCTTCACTCCTCAAGCCTTCTGAGTTATCGTCAGCTTCTTCGAGACGAGCAGCTCTCCAGTCGGTGTTGGTGTTACGGCGCATTCCAGCGATCTGCCTGCCTGCTGATCTGTGCAGTGATCTGCAACAGCTGTGTGTGCGTTTCCCTGGGCGCTTCGGCACTCTGCAGAGCTTTCTCTCACAAAAAGAGCTTGCGCGTGGCAAGTCTTTTTAAAAAACGGTTCGCCCGTGCACTTCTGGGTGCGGTCGATGTCTGTTGCTATCTGATGGGCGCAATCACTGCTTGACGTGTTTGGGCTTCAGCACGCTCAAGCAGCGTTTGTGGATGAGTCATGTTCTCACTGCGGGGACATGACCATCGCGATGTTGCGGTCGAGACTCAATGACCCCTGTAAAGGGAAGAGAGTCCCCTCTGCCACACCCCAATCTACCGTCTCCGAGGACGTCTCCTGGCTGGTGGCCAGGGTGACCTGAGGGTTAGGGTATGGCATAAACCCCGACGATCATTCCTCGGGCCACACCCCCCTCTCACACACCGCTACCCGCGAGTGGTCGGACTAAAGCAGCGGGACCGTCTGCGGACACCCCGCGTGTTTCGTTCGGTGCTCCAGATGACGACGAGATGTTGATCGCCGCATCTCAAGGTGGGCTGGAGTCCTCTGGGGATGAAGATTCGGCTATGCTGCCGCCTTCGGGCGTGTCAGCATTGCCCGAGTCCGATCCGGAGTTGACAGCCATGTCATCTCGGGGGATGATTGGTCTTTGGGTGTGGCGCGTCCTGACAGCTGTCGGGCCCCGCCCCCAATTACTTTTCCCCGTTGTCTTCCCGTGACCGTTCGCGGGCCTCCTCCGCCTTCTCTGCCCTCGATGGGGCCGCGGTCAAGGGTACACTGGGGTCCCCCCTGTTGACGCTCAGTTGCAATCACGGTCAAGACTCAATGACCCCCGTATGGAGGTAGAGTCCCCTCTGCCACACCCCATTATCCTCTCCACGTGATGGGATGTTTGGCTGGTGGCCAGGGTGACCTGAGGGCTGCGGTGTGGCATAAACCCCGACGACTATTCCTCGGGCACCCCTCCAAGGCCTGTAGATTCTCGTCTACTTCGGTGGCGAGGTACTGCAGAGCTGCGGGGCAGGCCGCCGCCTCTCTGCATGCCATGGCCATCCTTCAGGCCTACCAGGCCCGGATGCTATGTGACATGCACGAGGGTAGAGCTGACCCAGGGCTCAGAAATTAGCTGCGTGCCGCCACCGACCTCTGATCGACCTCTGACGAAGGTGACCGCACACTCCCTGGGCCAGGTGATGTCCACAGCCGTGGTCCAGGAGAGACGTGGCTCAACCTGGTCGATATGAGAGAGGCGAACCCGGTTCCTCAACGCTCACATGTCCCAGGCTGGCCTCTTCGGCGGCACGGCTGAGAAATTTGCCCAACAGTTCTCGGCCGCCCAGAAGCAGACTGAAGCCATGAAACATGTACTGCCCCGGCGGCCAGCTGCTGCCTCACTCAGCTGCCGGCTCAGTCGCCTCAGTCTGCTTGCCGCCGAGGGCGCCCTCCTGCGGCTCCACCCCTCCCGCCCGGCCCCAGCAGCAGCCAGTTTTCCGGGCCGCGCTGTGGAGGTGGTCACAGGAAGGCGCCCCTGTCCGCTCCCCAGCCCCGCAGCCCGCCTTACGCCAGGCTAAGCGGCGCTCCTGACGCGGACAGCTCAGGGATGGACAGTTCTTTCAAGGAGATGGTAGCAGGGCCACTCCTTCCCCCGGTGGAGGGCCGGGGGAGAATCTTGCAGCTGCTGGCCCCCGGGTCGGCAGCACCCTATATGTAGTAAGAACTAGCACCCATCCCTGAGCACCCAGAGACCGTGCACAGCAGTGTGCGCCGCCCCCGGGCCACGCCACTCTCGTCCCTCTCTGACGCCAGTCTCCTCTCAGAGCAGACCCCAGTGGAACACACGTCCTTCCCTGGTCTCCTCTGTCAGGACGCGGCTGATGACCATGCCCCCACACCGGGACGCTACGCCTCCCACGTCTGGGCCAGTCACGCCGTCTCGCTGCCCCACCCGGGGTATGCCTGTGGTTCGCATGTCCCCGTTGGTGCAGTTCTTGGGAGCCTGGCTAGAGCTTCCAGGACTGTCCCGCAGGGTCGCGAAGACCATCAGGTTCGGCTATGCGATTCAGTTCGCTCAGGCTCCTCCCCGGAAGGGGAGTCCGCTACACTATGGTGAGGCCCAATGCCCCAGTCATGCGTGCGGAGGTTGCTACCCTGCTGGCGAAGGGTGCAATCGAGCCTGTCCCTCCAGCCGAAATGAAGTCTGAATTCTACAGCCCCTACTTCATTGTACCCAAGAAAACCGGTGGGTTACGACCGATCCTGGACCTGCGCGTCCTGAACCGATATCTTCACAGGCTTCCGCTCAGGATGTTGACAGCGAAACGCCTTTTCGAATGCGTTTGTCCAGCAGATTGGTTTGCAGCGATTGACCTGAAGGACGCCTACTTCCATATCAGTACGCGGTCCATATCGCTAGCTCTGTCCCCTCGCGTCTTTACGAAGATTGTCGAGGCAGCCCTTGTGCCACTCAGGCAACACGGGGTTCGCATCCTGAACTACCTCGACGACTGGCTCATACTGAGTCACTCTCGAGAGCAGGTGTGCGAACACAGAGACCTAGTGCTCCAGCACTTAGCCCGTCTGGGCCTTCGGGTCAACTGGGAGAAGAGCAAACTCTGGCCCGTGCAGAGGATCTCTTTTCTCGGTATGAATATCGACTCGGTCGCCATGTGCGCACAGCTTACGAGCGAGCGCACGCAGTCACTGCTGACTTGCCTCCGTCAAATCGAGAGCAAGAGTGCGGTTCCACTGAAGTTATTTCATAGGCTCCTGGGGCATATGGCATCTGCAGCCGCGGTAACGCCGCTCGGATTGCTTCATATGAGACCGCTTCAGCACTGGCTTCACGATCGAGTCCCGAGATGGGCATGGCGGCTGGGCACGCTCCGGGTCCCAGTGACTCGGGCCTGCCTGCAGACCCTCACCCCGTGGTCGAACCTCAGCTTTCTACGGACCGGAGTGTCCTTAGAACGAGTTTCCAGGCATATTGTTGTATCAACAGATGTCTCCACCACGGGCTGGGGTGCCATGTGCAATGGACATGCTGCCGCGGGCTCCTGGACAGGACCCCAGCGCCTTCTGCAAAAAAAAAAATGCCTCGAGTTGCTGGCAGACAACACGGCCACAGTAGCGTACATCAACCATCAAGGTGGTCTACGTTCCCGCCGTATGTCTCAACTCGCCCGCCATCTCGTTCTATGGAGTCAGAACCATCTGAGGTTCCTTTGTGCTGTCCATATCCCAGGAACCCTGAACCGTGCAGCCGACGAGCTCTCGCGGCTTCAGCCACTTCCGCGACAATGGAGACTCCATCCCCAGACGGTTCAGCTGATTTGGGAACAGTTCGGCGACGCACAGGTAGATCTGTTTGCCTCCCACGCCTATGCGTTGAAGTGGAACCTCTTCATCACCTGGTGTTCTTCTCGCCAAGAAGACCCCTGGAAATGCCCGATCGGGTCTGTGCTCTCATTCCTCCAAGAGGGGTTGGAACGAAGGCTGTCTCCTTCCACCCTCAAGGTGTATGTGGCCGCGATATCCGCCTACCACGACCTTGTGGAGACGAAACAGGTAAGTCAGCACGACCTGATCATCAGGTTCCTGAGGGGAGCGAGGAGACTGAATCCTCCTCGCTCTCCCCTCGTACCCTCTTGGGACCTCTCAGTAGTCTTAGATGCTCTGCAGAGGGCTCCCTTCGAGCCATTGCGATCAGTCGAGCTTAAGTTCCTGTCAATGAAGACAGCGCTCCTGATCGCCTTGGCCTCCATCAAGAGGGTATGGATCTGCAGGCATTTTCGGTTGACGAAGCGTGCCTAGAATTCGGGCCGGCCTACTCTCACGTGATCCTGAGACCCCGGCCTGGATATGTGCCCAAGGTTCCCACCACTCCGTTCAGGGACCAGGTGGTGAACCTGCAAGCGCTGCCTTTGGAGGAGGCAGACCCAGCCTTGGCACTGCTCTGTCCAGAACACGCCCTCCGTGCTTACGTATACAGAACGCAGTGTTTCAGGACCTCAGACCAGCTCTTTGTCTGTTATGGTGGGTGGATAGTGGACGCCATTGTCTTGGCTTACCAGACGCAGGGGCGTCCATGCCCCCTTGGGGTCAGGGCACACTCCACCAGGAGTGTGGCCTCCTCTTGGGCTTTAGCGCATGGCGCCTCACTGACAGACATCTGCAGAGCTGCAGGCTGGGCGACACCTAACACATTCGCCAGATTCTATAATCTCTGAGTGGAGCCAGTGTCCTCTCATGTACTCGCCTCTACCAGTGGCCAGTAATGGACTAGGCTCAGGTGTCTTCGCTTGCTCGCCATTCCTCTCCACGGACAGGATACGTGCGATATATTCCTCAGGTAGTTTCCCCGAAACCCTGAGTTCCTCCAGCACTGTCGATGCCGACACCTGTGCGTCTGCCCACTCGCTCAGGCCCTTGTGTCAGGCTAGGTGCCACCGTGTGCATGGTTCCCCCTATGGGCGACCCCCACATGTGTATTTCCACTGTAAGCCTCTTTGAGCATGTGTATTTCGCTCGGCAAGCCCTTGCCTCCCCTGGGGGTAAAATTTTCCACCTTCGGCTGGTTACCCCAGAGTTCCTCCATATGCAGCCCCTCGCGGGTCATATGTGTCTCCTTAAGTCCTCCCTATGGGTAGGCACCTTGGTGCATACTTCCACCTGGAATATGCTTCCCAGTGTACCTTGGTATTCCTGTGCTAAGTTGGAGTCCTTCGTCCGTACTAGCTTACGACAGGGAGCTCACACTTACGCAGGGCACTGGACGACAGCCGAGTGGCGTGATTAGATTGGGACCCCCATTCGTCAGTCACTGACGTTACTCGGAGTGACTGAACGAAAGGGAACGTCTCGGTTACATAAGTAACCCTCATTCCCTGAGGAGGGAACGGAGACGTAACGTCCCTCTGCCACTTCCGCTGTACCGCTGAAACGGCCGGGAGTTCAGTCTTGGCTCCTCAGCAGGTAAACATAATGCGATGTTGCCAGCGTACTTCCTTATATACCCACGCTGTGGGGCGGAGCTACGCTATGCAAATTCCACATGCCCATGGCATTGGCCTGCCATTGGCCGTTTTCTAAGATCTCGAAGATGATAGGCTTCTAGGCGAAACCCCCATTCGTCAGTCACTGACGTTACGTCTCCGTTCCCTCCTCAGGGAACGAGGGTTACATACGTAACCGAGACGTTCACTACTGATGTCACAGCTAAACTCCTAAACTCAGGCTCAAAGCCTGAGTTGACAGAGAAAGCTGATGATCAGCATCATGGGACCAACAAAGCCTGAATTGATTGGTTTGGTTTTGTCAACTCGAAACTAATCCTGTAACCCTGAGTTTGTTAAACTACCATCATGGTACAGGCCCCAGGTGTGGTTGCCAAAAAATTTAGAGTAAAAATATGGTGACAATTATTCAGGTATATTTTACTATTAAGCTTTTTTACCTTAAAATGTACTGATAAGCACCGTAATAATACAGGTGGTTTAACAGAAAACCACATGATGAATCATAATAAGTGGTCTGTGCATAAATCATGCCCAATATTCATATATTGACACTGCACAGAGTCATACACACAAAATATTAAATATTTAAAAAAAGATTTAAAATATAATCGTGTGATATGACTTACAGGGACTACTGCTGTAAATTATATGGGGTTTTTTTTACTAGCAAAAAACATATTTGACAGTACTTTAGAGTGAAATTACATTTATTTTAAAACATTTACAGTTTTTCACCATATATAGGAAGATTAAACTGTAAATGTTATGTTGTGTAAACCGTTGTGTAAACGACCCCTCAGTGTGTTAGGCACAGACAACACCAGGGGGTATTCCAGAAAGCAGGTTATGTGACATACCTGGGTATGTTTAAAAGTAAGTAAGCGGATAACCTCAACTTTCCATTCCAAAAACGGAGGTAACTTTCAGGGTATGCAAGTAGCCATAGCAACTCACTCTCTGAACATAACCTGCTCCGGAGCAGCTCATGTTCCAGGGTTAGTTTTCTTAAGAGGTATTCAGATGCATGTTATATAATTAATATAGTTATATTAATGTAACTAAATTTGTTATATAGTTACAGTTATATAATATACAATATTATATATTAAATCTAAAGTACTATTACAAAAAGGTAATGTTTAAATGTTAATTCAATTAAAATATATTTATTATTTATTTTATTGTCATCTCACACATGGATCTGCATTCAATTAATTAGTATCAAACAAACAATATAATCCTTATTCTCAGTGAATAAAGATAAGTTATTAAACGAAAAGGTCGAAAAAATTATTGCACAACCACCAAATAGGTGGCTGTGGCGAGCGGTGAGGTGAGGGACCGTGAGAACGGGCCGGTAACGAGCGATAATGAGCTCCAGCTGCGCGCCACACCGGTCTCGTCTCACGGAGGAGTGACGGGAGCATAAAAGGAGGAGCGACGACAGTGCAAGACGAGAGAGGACCAGGCCTGGACTTATGTTGTGTTTTTGTTTACGTTTTATTTTGTGTGTGACTGCCGCGGCGACTTTCATTTTGTTTATTTATTTCATTAAAGTTTTAAAAGTTCGCCGGTTTCCCGCCTTCTTCTTCCTGGAAGATACGAACTTTGTTACATTGGTGCCGAAACCCGGGAGGAAGGAGGGACATGCTGTCGAAGAGCCCTCGCTGCTGAGGGGGATCGCGGTGCTGAGGAGGTCGGGCAGCGCGGATGAGTGAAGACCGCGAGGGGCTGCCCGAGGCGGTGGTGCTGGAGTGAGTGAAGATCCGGTGGGACGGACAGCTCGCTGCCGCGCCCCTGGGTCGAGGTGGGGTGGCTGCCGTCTGAGAGGGAGCGGAGGAGTCGTCGGCGTTCGCCGTGGGCCGAAGCCTGCTGCAATCCGCCATGATGGGGAGGAGCAGGGAGCGCGGGACTCACTGCCGGCTGCCCTCAATAAGAGGAGCCACCGCTGGCCGCCAGGGGGCAGAGGAGGATCGAGCCGTCCACCGAGCGTCCAGTACCATCGCATGGCACCGCGAGGAAGAGCCTCTCGGTTGGCTGAGGACCGAGCGGCAGTGTGTCGGGGAACCGGACCACAATTTTTTTTTTCTTTTCATTTCTCCTCTTTCCCCTCTCTCGTTTTGTCGCTCCTCATGCTCCTGGCTCCGTTTCTCTCTCCCCCAGGTACTGCGGCCGCCGTGATCGCCCTCAATCACTATTCCCTACTTTAGTTCACTAATATAGTTCACTTGAGGGAGTGAATGAAAACAAGTGAGGGAATTCGGACACCACTGTGTGTTCATCGGCTGTACACTCGTTATTGCGGTGCAATGTGGGATAGAATGAGTGCACTCAATAATGTCCACTATGGTTTCGGACACCACTACAAATGGCTGTCCCCTCAAATAGTGCCCTATTTAAGGGTATATGGGGCGATTTCGGATTCAGCCTTAGTGTCTGTTTCCATCGTGAATCATCGATTCATCGCTCTGTTGAGAATGTCTTGTGTGTTAACATACTCCGAGATGTCTGAACTTATGCTGCATTTCAGGCAGGTTTTTGAGCCCGTAAGTTACGACTTCAAACCACGACTCACGACTTTGTAGCGTTCCAGGCAAAGTCACGCCAAACTGCCTTAGCGGTAGCTAGATGTAAACAAAGCATGGCGGACCGTACAGGGCTTATGCTCATTTACAATCATTTCTATCGCCAAAGGTGCTTACTCCTTGCTTATTTGAAGGAAACAGAGGATAAAAAACAGTGCATAAGGCAAGAAAAGCTGTTATACCTTTTATTTTACGTAATTTGTATATTTGGAAATGTATTTGGTATTAATTTATTCTTGCACTCAATGGACTGAAAACTAGCTAACGCTAGAAAAGCTGCTGATAATGCATAACATTTGCAGATAAATAATGTTAGAGCAATACCTTATTTTAATAAACAGTTTGGTTTTTAATGTACGGCTTTCATAAACACCGCATCCGTAGGGGCTGCCATTGCTGTTTCGCCGGGCTATGTGACGTCAGAGCGCGTAACTGGGAGTACATCGATCTAGTACGAGTTCACGGGTGCGAAGTTATGGGTTTTTCCTGCACTTTCATGGGTAGAAGGTTGGAAAAACATGGGTTTGGACAAGCGCTCAGACCGTTAAAATAGGGCCCTATATCTCAGACTCAAATTTCATAAAGGCCTCCTCAGGTTCAAACATATGTTTGACCAGTAACCAATTTTAAATAAATATAGATGTAACGGTTTGGGTGTGCACAGGAACAGGCTGAAGACTCAGAAGCTCAGAATGCAAACTTAAACTTTAATAATGCTCAGGAACAAACAAAAAGACAGGGAAACACTCCAACATATCCAGTGTACATTTAACATAACCGTGACTAGACAAAGACTGAGTGAACAAGAGGAACTTAAATAGGAGATAGAAACGAGATAATTAACTAAACACAGCTGAACAGAACTTAACTAACGAGGGTAACCAAGGAATCAGAATCAAAACACAACTGAAAGATCAAACAAACAGACAGACATGTGACAATAGGTACCCCTTAGACTTTAGCTTTAAATGCATATTTTTAATCCTGAAAGTTGAAATAATCATAAAAATAGCAATTTTGTACAACATTTCTCATACCAAAAGATATGACAGATATTGTCTATAAAACATGTTACAACTGGCCTGTTCACCTCTACTAATGTTTACATTTTATTAAAAATGTAAATATTGTTTTTTTTTTGATAATTTATTTTGGCAAATCTGCCGTCTAATAAAACAAAGATGTCACCTTGACCGCACTCAAATGTTTGTGACAATTACAAGGTGCTGCTCTCAGCCTCAGAGAGCTCAATTTCAATGCACATAAATTGCCCTTGATGCTCTTCAGTGTGTTTATGGAGCTGCCGGCGACTGGCAGAGGTGGTGTGGAAATTCAATTTGGTACCAGTGCATGGGATTCATGTACTGGAAAAAAGATGGAGGCAAGGGGAAAACGTGTCCTTGTTTACAGATGACTGCTGCTAATCTATCAGGAAATAAAGGGTGATCTTATTCAAGCTTTCATTCATTTTTTTATTTAAATTTCTTTTATTGTACTATTACACACACACACATGAGTATCCCAGTCTAGAATCCACTCTCACACAGAGTCTCTAGTGGTGTTTTGGTCTTACTTCCATGTGTTTGTAGAGGATCATTGTTACAGGAGCATAATCACCACTGAAAGCACACACAGCACATGAACACAGCCCCCCACCTCAAACACAACCCTGCCTATCTGAATGATTAATGACAGCGGCCTTTAGCAGGACTGCCCGGCGGCCTTCACTCACTTCTTTCAATTTAATCGAGTTCTAAACCTTGAAAAGTTGCCTTGAGAAAAAATCTTAAAATCAGGTCAAATGGGGACTGTTTTTTTTTTTTTTTTTTGCTTTCAAATATTGAAATAGATTATACATGTCTCAAATGGCATCAATAAAATCTGAAATATAACTAATTCCGCAGGGTTGCAAATTCATGCTGCACGACCTGACTGTGGCCAATAGGGGGAGACAGAGACTAAGCCACGACACAGCAATTCTCACTAAATAATGTCTCAAAAGTAGCCTATATATATATATATATATATATATATATATATATATATATATATATATATATATATATATAATTTTATTTTATTTATTTTTTTTATTATTATTATTATTTTTTTTTTTTTTTTATATATATATCCTACATTCATGAAAATTGATTTGGTGGTAGTGTGAACGAGATTTATAAATGCTCTTCTTTAAAAGCCCTTTCCTACAAGTGAAATGTTTTGTTATGTGGGAGTCTCACTAGTTTACTGGCACAAAAGTGTATACTGTCGATTTTAATACGTTGTCAAATTAGTATAACATTTCAACCTAAAATTGCCATCTTTTTATGATGGATTTACTGTGGATCTAACTCCACTGTTTGTTCTGTAAAATGTGGAAAAATATATACATAGCATATATATATATATATACCACTGACAGGTGAAGTGAATAACACTGATTATCTCTTCCTCACGGCACCTGTTAGTGGGTGGGATATATTAGGCAGCAAGTGACAACATTTTGTCCTCAAAGTTGATGTGTTAGAAGCAGGAAAAATGGGCAAGCGTAAGGATTTGAGCGAGTTTGACAAGGGCCAAATTGTGATGGCTAGACGACTGGTCAGAGTATCTCCAAAACTGCAGCTCTTGTGGGGTGTTCCCGGTCTGCAGTGGTCAGTATCTATCAAAAGTGGTCCGAGGAAGGAACAGTGGTGAACCGGCGACAGGGTCATGGGCGGCCAAGGCTCATTGATGCACGTGGGGAGCGAAGGCTGGCCCGTGTGGTCCAATCAAACAGACGAGCTAGAAAGGTGTCAGAATACACAGTGCATTGCAGTTTATTGCGTATGGGGCTCCACAGCCACAGACCAGTCAGGGTGCCCATCGTGGTCATAATGTTATGCCTGATCGGTATATATATTTGTCCTCTGTAGTAGACATTATTTTAGTGAATTTCTCTGACAACATACATGCCACAGTTTTCCTGTAAAGAGCACATTCGAGGCTTTTCAGAGATACCAAATGTTTGAAAGTTTCACAAGGACAGCTGCCTCTCCTTTTACTGACATTAATTTTACTGATCAAATTTAACACTCTAATAGAAATATGATAATATTTTGTAATTAACATTTAAATCTGACAAATTTTCAAATCAACATCTCAGAAAAAAATTATATCGTTTCAAATCAAAATAAGACTTTCTGTTACTAAACAGGGCATTGATTTCATACATGTCCACTGTAGAGGACACCAGGACTTAAACCATGTTGATCAGGCATTTTGGGAGACACAAGTGAATAGGGAAAGAAATTATATTTCAATATTCCTACAGTATATTAGATATTATTATGAAAATCCTGCCAATTACTCCCATTATTACACTTCTTTTTTCATTACATGTTGACCCAAGAACGCATTAAAATTCAAATGAGATACAATGTATAGGTATATAATGGGAAAACCTGCTTATGACCATTTTACACACATATTGCATAAAGCAAAATGGTATATCAAATCATTCCGTTATCCTTCATAACCAAAGTTTGGTATACAAAAAAAAATCCTGAAACCTAAAAATTGATTGGTAATTTAAAAAAAAATCCCATTGTTTTTGCATATTCATGTCTATTCATGTCTTTTAATTTTGTTCAGAGGACATAGCATAACATAATAAAAATGTCTTATGCTCTAAACCATGTAATGATACGAAAAATAAATTTTATACATTGACAAAAAAAATCTGGTTCTCAGGAGGATATAGCCTATAAACGAGGTCATTTGTTTACGCATGTCACGTGATCTCCGCGTTGATCCCTATGATCCTGGCGAGGCCTTTATGAAATTTAGTGTCGGACATTTTAGCAAAAAAAAAATTAAAATTTCGGCATGTCACTTAAGCAAAGCTATCATATGGCTTCAGAAGAGTTGGAATTTAGCATATAAGTCATACGGACTCAACGTTAAGATACTTTTATGGTTGTTTTGACGTTATTTAAGCCTGACAGTACCAGTTTCAGTAAATGGAAGAGAGCAGCTTGAACATTCTCCATATCACCTCGTGTTCAACGGAGAAAATAAATTCATTATGGTCTATAACAGAATAATGGTGAGTAAATAAATTTACATTTTTCATTTAGGTGACTTTTTATAAACTAGGATCTTAGTCATGTATTCAAATCATTCTTCACCTCCTCTTTTTTTGTACGTGTAACGTTATGCCTGCGGTTATATAAGAAGTTGTTTTAGCTTTCAGTGAAATATGCCACAAGTGATTTATACAATACATCAACACACTATTATTTCCCATTGCACATGCTTATTCTCAGCTCAAACGTCCCCTTTAACCTTTAATAAACTCGTGGCTCTTGTGAATGTTGCCTGCAGTTCTGTATTCTGATGATTGATGGCATAGGCTGGGAGAGGTGATATGAACATATCTGTGTCACAGGTTCATTTGTGGAATGTTCTTTAGCGAGACTTTGCACTTTTTAGAAGCACGAACAATATGCACAAGATTAGGAAAGGCTAATACTGAAGTTGGCCAGAAATGTGAGTATGAGGTCAACAGGTCAGTGCTATGTAGTTGAGATGCTACTTATGGTTTCCACTTAGTTTGCAGATTGTCTATATACAGTACATAGAATGCATGGAAATTACCAAAATAACGTATAACCAGAGCACACATCATAGACTGTGTCCCACAGTGGATTGCGGCACTGCCTACTCTTTCTCTCTCTTCTTTTTATTATGTGACAACAGTCGGGTTCTGGAAGTAAAAATCCCATTAAGTTTCTCAATAGGGGAATTGATTTTGAACTATAACTTATAAACCTTCAAAGACAGATCTCCTGTGAGCTATGAGGTTGTTAATCGATGACGGTATATGTGTTTGCTAAAGCTGTCAGTCTGCATTATTTCAACTTATTTTTTTAAATAATCCTGTTCAACAGAAATCCTGTTGTAAAACTACATTACCCATGATTCTGCAGAGACATTTCCACCAATCAGAGAATTACGACAAGTAAATTGCATCACAATAACTCTTTAGCACCCGCTCATGAAAGCACTGTGAATGATGTGATTACAAATTACTTAAATAAATGCATATATTTTGCAATAAATGTAACATATATTGTTTTCATCCATCCATCCATCCAGGTGCATTGTTGGTGCGGTGCTATTTTGAGGAACTGAAAACGACTGCACCATTGACCAACAAAAACCTGGTCTAAAGTCAATAGCGCAGTATTTTTATGCGCCTGTGAGGGTGTCTATATTCCACCATGTAAATCACGAATCTGCCATGGTGCAAGCGCACATGGCTTTTAAAGAGAATGCGAGATGAGACTCTGACTGGTTTATTGCACATTATGCTCAAAACACACCCATGACTAATTAAAGGTACAGTGTTTGTCCGTTTAGGGCTACTGTAGAAACATGACGGTGCAAAATGGCGATTTCACTGTAAGGGGACCCGCGGTGTATGAAGATAGAAATGGCTTATTCTAAGATAATAAAAACATAACGGTTCATTATGTAAGGTCTTTATACACCACTGAAAACATAGTTATGTATATTATATTGAATATCTGTCAATAGATCCTCATAAATACTACACACTGCATAATTAAACACTGCCCTTAAAAGACTAGATACAACCCTTTTGAACCATGTGCCTGCGCCATAGGGCCCTATAACTCGCGAGTTTATATCTCATTATTCTGAGAAATAAAGTCAGAATTGTGAGATGTAAACTCGCAATTATGAGATAAAAAGTCGCAATTATCTTTTAAAATGTTTTATTCTGTGGCAGAAACAAGCTTCCATAGATTACTACAACTTCTTTAAATAGTAGGTAGTGTATACCGTGCAGTAATCAGCTATTCTGTTACGAATAGTCTGTTTTTATTTTGCGCTGTAATGGCGATTCAGTTAGCTTGTCTTCGTTTGTGCACATTCCAAATAAACTGATGTTATTATGGGTCAGCTGGAAGAGCTTTTAATTTTAGGGCATTATAATACTTTACTCTAGGCATGTCTAATATTTTATTAGTCCTGGATTTTTCATATTCAGCATAAAATTGAACAAATTCATTGTGCCATTATCAAAGATGTGTATTGCACACTCAACAATAAACTGTGAAAGGTCAAATATATAACTTATATAATAACCATATTCTTCCGCTTCCCTCTAAAAAAAATAATGTGTTGGCTCAAAAAAAAAAAAAAAAATTTTTATGACAATAAAATGACAATTTTGAATGAAAATATTCAAACAACGAACTATATTGAGTTAGATGAACAAATTTTACATAAAGATAAAAATTAACACATTTTTGAGAACATTTTTGAGAAAATTAAGTCGCTTCAACTATTTGAGTTGTAGCCCTGGAACCAATTCATTTTATCTGTTTCAGTTCAAATCCACAGCTTTCATAGCACATGCTTAAAGGGTTAGTTCACCCAAAAATCATTAATTTCTCACCCTCACGTCGTTCCAAACCCGTAAGACCTTCGATCATCTTCGGAATTCAAATTAAGATATTTTTGATGAAATCCGAGAGCTTTCTGATCCCTCCATAGACAGCAATGTAATTAACACTTTCAAGGCCCAGAAAGGCAGTAAAAACAATTGTTAAAATAATCCATGTGATTCCAGTGGTTCAACCTTAATTTTATGAAGCGACAAGACTACTTTTTGTGTGCAAAAACAAACAAAAATAACGACTTTATTCAACAAATTTTTGTCTAGTCTGTGTCAGTCTCCTACGCAGTTTACGCAACAGTGCAGCGCTTTCGAGTTCTACGGTAGCCAATTTAGTTTTGAACATAGTCAAAGTGTTTTCTTGTCAAGTGAAAGTGCTACTCCGCAGCGGTGCGACCCGAAACGGACTAAAATAGTCTGAATATAAACACTTATTATATGTGTACTGTAGTGATTCAGGATAAGACAAAAACACGGTTTAAAAAATTGATTCATGATATACTCGTTCATTATATACATTTAGTAATCTTTAAACACAAGAAAAGTTACGGACTGCAGCTTTAACTATAGGCCTATATCATGTGGGATAAAGATTATCAAGAACTCATACAGGGGCTTTTGTAAATTATTGTGACGTCGAGGCTCGAATCCGGTATTCAAAAACCCAGTGGGCTGTGTTTTATTTCCTCAATGTATACAACCTAAAACACGGGTATGAGGAGGTGTCTTAACTTTCCCAACATAACAAAACGCCAGAGAGATCGAGACTAACTCCTCACCGCCACTCAACTCAAGCTTTTCGACGCGTCCCGCCCCCTTCACTCTTTCCCACCCAGACACCTCCCCCCAACAGCAGGTGAATCAAGTAAACATATTTATAATGGAAAATACACATTGTCAGCACCACACTGCCCCCTCCTCAGGTTTTCTCGTCCTCGAAGAAAGGTGAAATCCATAAAACGCTGGGGTCCCCAAAGTGCATCCCTGGGCCGAAGCCGTGATCCAGTCTTCGCTCTTGGGGTCTGCTGCAGGTCACTGGCAGGTAGCCCATGCCTTAAGGGAGTAGTCGGCCGGTACGAATGATGATCAGGGCTCATGTTGCGATCTTCAAGTGCCCCCAACCCAGAGCCAGAAGAACCCCAGACCCTCCCGGCTCTGCGTGTTCAGCTCCTCCGAGAGTATCCAGAGTGCCCCCAGGAGTCTGGGTCAAAGGGTCACCCTCTTCACAGCCCGCTGAGGTTCCCCACCCCTTGTCCGGCGCTGCATGGTCAGCTCCTCCGTTCGCAGGGTGGGTTGCCCCAGCAGTCTGCCGTTGTCCTCTGCTCTTGAAGGATTGCCGTTCTCCCAGATATGGAGCCATCCTGTCCCGGAGTAAAACCACAGTCTGTCCCCCAGGCCTCTTCCGAACACGGTAAACAGACTCCCCAAGCCTCTTCACTACATAACAGGGTCCTACCCAGGCACAATCCAGTTTAGGTGAACGTCCCTTCTGCCTCTTCGGACTATAGACCCATACCAGCTCTCCAGCATTAAAATCGTATCCCGTACAATGATGGTCATATGCCCGTTTTTGGCGTACACCCGCCTGCAAAGCCTGATGACGAGCAAATTCATGGGCTGACTGCAGCCGGTCCTGTAGCTGATGGGCATACTCTAATCCGGCCGGGGCTTTCGGTGCATCTGGAGGTTGACCCATCAACAGGGAGGATGGGGTTTGCAGTTCTCTGCCCAGCATGAGGAGAGCTGGTGTACATCCTGTGGTCTCCTGCTCCGCACTCCGACTTGCAAGCAGGACCATCGGCAACTGAAGATCCCAGTCCTTTTGATCCTGACTCACACTCAGGGCCAGCTGGGTGGCCAGTGTTCGATTATACCTCTCTACTAACCCATCACTCTAGGGGTGTAGGGGAGTTGTCCTTGTTTTCCGGATGCCCAAATGTCGGCAGAACTCAGAAAACAAATGTGACTCAAAGTTTCTCCCCTGATCAGTATGCACCTCAGTGGGAACCCCAAAGCGAGCAAACATACCTTCTAACAGGACCTCCAACACTGTCCCTGCCTCCTGGTTGGGAACAGCATAGGACTCTGGCCATTTTGTACAGTAGTCCGTTTGTGAACATCACAAACTGATTTCCCTGAGGGGTCTGTGGAAACGGTCCTAGTACATCTACGCCCACGCAATCCATGGGACAGCCTACCAGGCCTTGTTGTAGCGGGGCATGAGACTGGCCCGTTGGCCCTTTCTTAGCAGTGCAGGCATCACACTGACAACAGTAGGACT
Organism: Rhinogobio ventralis; assembly: GCA_039654625.1. Lineage (NCBI taxonomy): Eukaryota > Metazoa > Chordata > Actinopteri > Cypriniformes > Gobionidae > Rhinogobio > Rhinogobio ventralis. The sequence continues at coordinate 6,649,015 of CM077204.1, forward strand.
CCACATCCCTGCGGCACGTGTGCCAATAGAACTCTTGCCGAACTCGTTTTAATGTTTTGTTCACTTCGAAATGTCCATGCATTGCTTCCAGAACCACACGGTGACAAGACTTAGGCACTACTGTCTGCCACTTGGTTACGCCTGTCACTGGCTCCACGAATCCTCTCTGCAACACTCCAGAATTCAATGCCAGGCCATCCCGCATGGACCACAGCCCCCTCACCACTGATCCAAAAGCCATGACCTCTTCCCACGTAGGCCTCCTTCCAGCTTCCACCCAGTTGATGACCACCTGGAGCTCGGGGTCATTACGCTGCTCAATGGCCCATGCTACATTTGAATCAGGCAGCACACCACAACAAGATGCCTCCATCCCCATCTCTAAGTTCTTGTCAGCTGGTCCCTGCATCACATATCCAGCCAGTCGCTCACATTGTGGACAGGATGCCATACAGGTGCACCTTGACAACCCGTCCGCATTCTGGTGACTCTCCCCCTTGCGATGATGAATGGTGAATTGAAACTCCTGAACACCTGTCCCTCAGGTTCCCGGAAAGACAACAGCCAACGGAGGGAAGCATGATCCGTTAGGATCACAAAATGAAGACTGCAGAGGTGATGCCTGAAATGACTGACTGCCTCTACCACGGCTAAGAGTTCTCGTCTGGTCACATAGTAATTACGCTCTGCCCGGTTGAAGGCCCGACTGTAGTAGGCAATCTCCCTCTCTCCCTTTTCCCCTCCTGGGAAAGAACCGCACCCAGACCCACGTTGCTGGCGTCTGTGTCCAGGATGAATGGCAAGCTGGGGTCTGGGGTGGCCAAGACTGGCGTATGGCACAAAGCCTCCTTCAGGCTTTCAAAAGCCTGCTGCTGTTCTTGCCCCCACTGGAACCACTGTGATTTCTTTGTCAACTCATGAAGGGGAGCAGCCACAGTAGCGAACCCAGGGACGAATTTCCTATAATACGATGCTAGTCCTAGGAAAGCCCGCAACTGCCTAAGACTACATGGGACTGGCCAATCACGAACAGCTGCTGTCTTCTGATCATCAGTAACCACCCCTGCCGCACTCACATAGTGACCCAGGAAGGTCACGGCCTTCTGCATCAGCTGGCACTTCTCCGGATGCAATTTCAAACCAGCCTGGGTTATCCTGGTCATGACCAGGTCAAGGGCACTCAGGGCCGATTCAAAGTCTTTTCCGTGCACTAAAATGTCATCCAAATAGGCCAGGCATGCTTCTCTCGGAATACCCTAGAGCACCCGCTCCATCAGCCGCTCAAAGGTTGCTGGAGCATTGCACAGACCAAAGGGCATGGTCTTGAATTGCCAGAGGCCCGTCCCTGTCGTGAAGGCAGTCTTCGGTCTTGCTTCAGCACTGAGGGGGACCTGCCAATACCCGCTACGCAGATCTAGCGAAGAGAACCACCTGGACCCAGCGATCCGACCCAGCGACTCATCAACCCGTAGAAGCGGGTAAGAGTCCTTGACAGTCACCTCATTCAGGCGTCTGAAGTCGACACAGAAACACCAGCCTCCGTCCGTCTTAGGGACCAATACAACCGGTGAGGCCCATGGGCTTTCCAATGGCTCTATAATTTCCGAAGCCTTCATCTCTTCTAGGCAGTAATCTGCAGCGGACTGCCTTATGGGAGGTAACCGTTGTGCACGTTGCCGGATGGGTGGTGCATCCCCAGTGTTTATACAATGTGGTACCAAGACCATCTGCTGAGGCTGCAAATAGGTTATAATGGCGTTCCATCACTTGCCACAATTTCTGCTTCTGGAGTTCTTCCAAACCCTTACTACTTCTCTCCCAGACAGCTTTTACCGTTTGCTTTGAAACTAAGTTCTCCCCACCTTGACTGCAGTTCCCACTATCAGAGATGGCTGGTTGTGGAATGGTGGAATGTCCTACCATAGAGCCAGAAAATGGTGTCTCTACAGACTGGAACGTTGGTGATAAAGTGGGGGAGTTTTGACCTGGGACTCCCTGGTCTTGTGAGCTAAGATTCGGACGGCCCACGTAGCGTGACTGAGGACCCAGCCATATAGAATTAAAGTGAATTGGCACTGAACACTTTCCAGCTAGCATTAGGGTCACTGCCCTCAAGTCCAAAACCGCAGCTGCCTGGTGCAGGAAGTCGATTCCCAGGAGACAACATTCTGGAATCTCAGCGGCCCAAACCTACATAACTGTACTGTGTCCCCCCACCCAGATTTCTGTCTCACAACGTCCCATCAAAGTTGCTTTCTCACCCATGACAGTCACCAGGGGAAAACGTGCAGTCTGAAGGACCCTTCTTGTCAAGAATTTAGGATGAATAATGGTGACTGTAGATCCAGTATCCAACAAGGCCCGCACCAGTTGTCCATCCACTTTGGCCTCTATTCGGCAGCACTCCACTGGACTAACCAAGGCAACAGACGATCCACAGGGAGATTCTGGAATGGCTGATGGGCCGAGAGCACCTCCCTCTTTCCCGACAGCAGAGTGGACACGGCCACAGCCAGGGTAGCACATTCCCGGCGCAAATGACCAGTTTTCCCACAGCGCCAACAAACCACAAGCTCCCTCTGGGACATATTCGCCCTAACAGGTTGTGACTGAGTTTGCTCCCTGGAGTATGCAGCAAAAACCCTGGGGCGGCCAACATTATTGTTGCTTATCATTCCGATGGGCCGTTCATCCAATATCCCCTCTATAACCTGCGCTTGGTCAAGGGCTTTATCAAGGTTAGATGGCTGAGCTAATCGTACTTGCTGCCGTTACCGATCTGGGGTCAATCCCTGTACGAACGCATCCAGAACTAATGCATCCCTCACGCTTTCGCTGAATGTCGGGTAGCTGCAATGGGATAAGTGTCGCAGGTCAGCCATGAACACACCCAGGGGCTCTTTTGATTGATGGGTGCGCTCCTGAAACTGCTGCCATAAGGCCATAGAGGGTGTAATGTCTCCAAAGTGTCGAGACAAAGCCTGATGCAGCGCATGAACACTATACACCTGACTTCCTTGGACATCCAGCAGCACCTGTTGTGCATCACCATCCAAAGCCGCTGCAAGCTGGCCCACTCTCTCGGCTTTGTCCCAGCCATTAGCCTCGGCCACCAGCTCAAACTTCTTCCGGAACGCCTCATATGAAGAATGACCGTCATAGCGACCCAATTTCACACAGCTATGGGTTTTGTTCGACCCCCGTTCAGCCATGGGTGTGATGAACTGCATTGGCAGGTTAGAAAAGGAGCAGCAGGTGGGTATGGGCTCTTTGGCTGGAGACTCCAGGAGACAGCGGTGAGCAGTAGCTGATGAGGTCAGATACATACCCAACACTGGCTGAGTTTCCATAGTTTGTCTCATATTACTCATCATTGGTAAATCAGAGTGCTTGTGGGCACAGCTCATTTGGTGGGGGAAAGGGTTATATGGCAGTGTGGTTGGCCACTGAACGTTGTAAGAGGGGGCAATTGCATAAGGTGTATTAACTTTTTCTGATGAACCAAATGGGTTTGCTTGACTACCAACTGAGCTGTACAGCTCGCCAAAATGTCCCTCTTTAACGTATATTGCTTGTTTGTGGATGATTATGACTGTAGCTTGCATCTTCAGGACAGAAAGAACATTTTTATTAGCCTTAACCCATGTACAGCGTCTCTGTTTATCAGCGTTTCCATCCGCGATCCGCTTTCCAGACTAGATGTTATGATCCCCGCTGACTTCCGGTTCAGGGTTAACCAGCCGGATTGGAGTGCTTGTGATGCAAATATGTTCACCAAAAGCATGAGACAGCGCTAAAACAGGATGTGGCTGACTCTGGTCTAGCTTTAAGGGAACATTCTTGATCCTATTCGTTCAGCAAAAGCGGCAGAAAAGGATTAGTGGGCGCCAGCGAGCTAATCAACACATTTCTCTCCTCTCATGCACGCTCTTCCTCGGGATTACGCTCATCCTGCCCATACTGAGGCTCTCCCTCTAACTTCTCAGCGGATAACTGGAGCGATCTTACCGGTTTATTCTCCATTGTATTCTGGGAATCACGAATAGACAGCTGTGGTATAGGTCCCACTTCTGACACCAGTGTGACGTCGTGCACTTTCCCAGAGAGGAGACAGGAGGCTCGAATCCGGTATTCAAAAACCCAACGGGCTGTGTTTTATTTCCTCAATGTATACAACTTAAAACACGGGTATGAGGAGGTGTCTTAACTTTCCCAACATAACAAAACGGCAGAGAGACTCCTCACCGCCACTCAACTCAAGCTTTTCGACACGTCCCGCCCCCTTCACTCTTTCCCACCCAGACACCTCCCCCCAACAGCAGGTGAATCAAGTAAACATATTTATAATGGAGAATACACATTGTCAGCGCCACATTATTAATTAATTAATAAATTTTTTTTGGTGCCATTTTTGCCCCAAGCCGCCGTTAATTCCCAACCTTGTTTATGATAATCCAAATGTAGTATTTCCAGTTAATTTGCCAGCAAAGAAACATCAGCATGAGACTGTCTGGTAAGTGCGCTTTGGCTGCGTCACACCTCTGTTTTACCTTGTACACAATCTTTGAAGTGTAGTCCGTCGCACACGTTGTTTGCACATGAGAATCGATCGGGTCACTAAATATTTTTTCACAGTTGCACGCAGTAATTTTCAGGCGCAAATGTGCCCGAAATGGTCGCAGTGTAGAGCCCTGAATGCAGTTTCTCAGCTTTTTGTTCAAAATGTTGCTTTTTTTATGAAACTTACCCATATTTAAGTGTTGATAAAAAATCAATGCATGAAGCTAGAATAAAATGGTTGTAGCGTTTTTCTTTTTTTGCTCTCTGCTCTTTCTTTTGATATATTGCATGCTCAGATATTCATACAACAAAATATTCTATGGGCCATAACATTTTTGTGAAAATGATCAAAAACCCTGGTGGTGGCTGGCAACTTTTTTTTTAAAACGCTGGCGGGGAAAGAGTTAACCAGACGCTAACTGGTAGATTGCATTGGTCATTATGGAAATTATCCGGCTGTGTCTGTGTGCTTTAATTTGAGCGTTGTCAGTAGATCACAGGCAGAACTTTCCACTCCCATCTGCGCTTTTATGGCATTGCACTCTCACGTTTTAGTAAATCTGGCCCTACATTTCCAAACATTCATTTTGCCATTAATTGTAATAATCCAGTGAGATTTTTGTATGCACAAGGAGTCTGACAACAGCCGTTTTTCTTCACACAGAGATCTGATCTCACCATCATTGAGTCTGTCTGGGATTACATGAAGAAACAGAAACACATTCTTTCGTTTTTGTACGCACACACAGGAGAATTTCTCACGAAAAATCTCCGCCTGGTTCACAAAACGTTCGTACGCACATGAATTTGTTCTTAACTACGTTTTGATGTTAGTGAACTTTGAGTATTCTAAATAAGTGGCCTCGTTACGAGGTTAGTCATTTGCATAAAACACACCCAAACCATCTCCATATAAGGGCTTTCCGCACACGCTTTCCTTACAGCCTTTCGTCACTCTTGTCAAACTTGCCGCTGTTCGCAGACGCGCTCTCGCCCGGATCCTCGAGCAATGCCAAGTGTGCCATTCTCACCAGTTCTCACAATAAACACCTTTTATAAAGACCCAGATTACAGAGCTCTCATTAGCAGCTGTACATTCACGTATATCTGCGTTATTCAGAGAAACCTCGTCACGTTTTTGTCAAAGACTACATCCATGCTTCATTCATTCATCTCATCCTGTCTGCAAATCCAGTCTCTTGTTTACAAACGAATCTGGTGAAATGAACATACCTGCAATGTCTTCCCCACGTAAACTGGATATTGTAACAACTCTACCGGTGTCTCTCGGAGCAGTACGTTACAGATATTCATTAAAAATAAAGTTCAACCACACATTTCCAATATTAGAATCCGAAGGAAGCTTATGTAGCGACTGTGTTCTTCCACAACCAGGCACAACGCAATATATTGCTGTCTTCGGCATGTTTACAGCTCGGTAGCGTGATCAGTTTAGTTCCACGAGTCGGTGGGCGGGGCTACAGAAGCAGGCGTACATATTTATCTGTAGAGGTGGCGTTTTCCCCTTCTATTACATCGTAGATCAGTATATATTTGAGAGCTCGCGTTTTCTGGGCCTGGTGTCTATAAAAGCTTTTCTTTGACTAACTAGGACATTTTCAGCTCTGAAACTTACAGGATATTCTTATATTATCATGACCTTTTATATATCAAAGGCTCAAGGGAAAGTTGATTTCTCAATTCATCACCCCTTTAAATACTCTCCTCCCATCAAATTTTCCGCCTGAAAGGGAAACTCCTACAAATGCATATGCAATAAGGTCAGCCGCAAAAATAACTGTCCGCGCCTTTTCAGTGCTAATTTTTCACTGCGTGTCTTTATTAAAACCTGGCAGTAGTTTTTTAACACCAAAAGAGGGTTTGCGCTAGCGCAAGCTGTTAGTAAATTTGGCCCCTAAACTGATATTTCCTACTGACACACTACAGCAAAAGTACATAACTGGCTTAAAACCATTTTTATGGGGTGAAAACACTAACGTGCCTAAGACTTTTGTCTTCTCTTCATCGCGGCACGTGTTAGTGAGTGGGATATATTAGGCAGCAAGTGAACATTTTGTCCTCAAAGTTGATGTGTTAGAAGCAGGAAAAATGGGCAAGCGTAATGATTTGAGCGAGTTTGACGAGGGCCAAATTGTGATGGCTAGACGACTGGTCAGAGCATCTCCAAAACTGCAGCTCTTGTGGGGTGTTCCCGGTCTGCAGTGGTCAGTATCTATCAAAAGTGGTCCAAGAAAGGAACAGTGGTGAACCGGCGACAGGGTCATGGGCAGCCAAGGCTCATTGATGCACGTGGGGAGCGAAGGCTGGCCTGTGTGGTCCGATCAAACAGACAAGCTACTGCTCAAATTGCTCAAGAAGTTAATGCTGGTTCTGATAGAAAGGTGTCAGAATACACAGTGCATCACAGTTTGTTGCGTATGGGGCTGCACAGCCGCAGACCAGTCAGGGTGCCCATGCTGACCCCTGTCCACTGCAGAAAGCGCCAAGAGTGGGCACATGAGCATCAGAACTGGACCACGGAGCAATGGAAGAAGGTGGCCTGGTCTAATAAATCACGTTTTCTTTTACATCACGTGGATGGCTGGATGCGTGTGCATCACTTGGGGAACACATGGCACCAGGATGCACTATGAGAAGAAGGCAAGCCGGCGGAGGCAGTGTGATGCTTTGGGCAATGTTCTGCTGGGAAACCTTGGGTCCTGCCATCCATGTGGATGTTACTTTGACACGAACCACCTACCTAAGCATTGTTGCAGACCATGTACACCCTTTCATGGAAACGGTATTGCCTGGTGGCTGTGGCCTCTTTCAGCAGGATAATGCGCCCTGACACAAAGCAAAAATGGTTCAGGAATCGTTTGAGGAGCACAACAACGAGTTTGAGGTGTTGACTTGTCCTCCAAATTCCCCAGATCTCAATCCAATCGAAGCATCTGTGGGATGTCTGAACAAACAAATCTGATCAATGGAGGCCCCACCTCGCAACTTACAGGACTTAAAGGATCTGCTGCTAACATCTTGTTAATCGATGGTATATGTATTTGTTTAAAATGTATGAATGAATATTTGTCATATTAAGCAGAAAACATTATTGGTCATTCGGTGAACAAAGTATATTCAAAGTATATACTATATTTGAGTATCAGAAATATATTACGTATGCTATAAACCTTATTCAGAGCAGCACCATGATAGGTATGGAAGTAAGGCTGTGAGGGATAGACTTACTGTGTTTTCAATGGCACCTGCTATAAAAAGCTGTATAAAGGTCCTAGATCACTTATTATGTTCCACAGCTTATGTTGTCTGGAGTTTTTTTTGTCTACTTAAATTTCTATAGAAAGATAGATATAGAAAGATATAGAACAATCCAAAGACACATTAAATAACAGTACAACCCACTTAAGAGATGTATATATCCCTCACACACAGCCTCGCTTTCATTCCCGTTAAAAATAAAGGTCGCTGCTGTGAATAAGGTCAATCTTTTAGGACTTCACCACCTAAAGCAACCCTCTACGCACACCTTGGCAACGTAATCGCAATTGGGTAGTAATTTTTTTAGTTTACTCGCCAGACTGATATACTATTTTATTTCTGTTAGTGCTGTCAAATCAATTAATCATGATTAACCGCATCCGAAATAAAAGTTTGTGTTTATGTAATATATGTGTCAGAGATCAGTCAAGCTCGGTCCCATCCACTACTCAACGATCTCTCTCCCCAGAATACTAATCACTCACACCTGCTTCCCATCAACAACCTCATCACCAGGCACAATAAAACACTCACCACAGCTTCAGTTCAACAGAACAGACCATATTCCGATGTCTCCTGACCCTCTGATACACCCAAAGATCCCAAGACGTAACGTATACTCACCTGTGTTCCACTAACCTCTGTGTCATTGCCCTATTGTCTCCAGGATACCTGTTCGCTTCCCATCGCCTGTGATCCCGTGCTCTCCAGAGCTTCCAGTGTTTCCCTCGAGCTTTCTTGATATCGACCACGTCTGAAAGAGAAAGGACAAGTATTAATGAACTGTGACTGCTTGGTATACACATACCTGAAGCGAACGTACTCACCTGTGATCAGCCCCTGTGATCTTCACAGAATCTGCACCAGTATTCCTTGCATACTAACTTTGCACTCTTAGTATCTTATTAAACACTGTGTTTGGATTCACTTACCTCTTCCTCCTTGCATCTATCCTGACAGAAGGTTTGACCATAACCGTTATGGATCCAACGCAGCCCGAGGACAGTGTACTCCCACACTGATGTATATCGCAAGCCCTGCCTCCCGACCAGCGCCCTTCTCAGGTCGGGCGGAAGATTGCAACGGGTTCTTACTGCAATGTTCGCTAGCTCTTGAGCAACAAGCCCACCAATATCCAACGGAAAGATCAAAAATCTCCTTCATTATCCAGCAGCTATCCGGGGCAGCTTTAAGGTGGGCTGAAACGCTTTGGTTTAAAGAGACTGCGGTTACATCTTCATTACAGAATTTTATAAGTCATTTCAAAGAGGTGTTTGGGCATCCAGTAGGAGATTCATCTGTCAGCGACCAACTATTGCAGTTACGTCAAGGTAAAAAATCTGTTTCTGAGTACTCCCTGGAATTCCAAACTCTAGCGTCTGCAAGCGGGTGGAATGAAAAGGCCCTTCTGACAGTCTATCGAAGAGGATTAAACCCCGCACTTCGCCTCCAGCTCGCCATTTATGATGACACTCTGGGACTAGAAAAATTCATGCAGCAAGCTCTCCGAGTTCATCAAAGATCTCAGAACTGTTACCGAGACGTTCAATCGTCAGTTCCCGTTCTCCACCAGACATGCCCGTCTCGTCCTCCTCGGTTACTGGTGAGTTCAGTCTTCAACCAACCCTCTGTATCAGCTTCAAGATTTCCGCGTTTCAGTCGCTGCCATCGTGGACTCCGGGGTCGGCAGGCGATTTCATAGCAAGAGATCTATCCAAGAAACTCCAACTCCAGAGAACCAACACATCCAAACCATACTCCATCCATGCCGTAACTGGCGAAGTCATCAACAAGGGGTATGTAACATCTCAAATAACCCCTATTACCTTATGTGTTGAGAACATCCACCAAGAATTGTTTAACCTCGAGAATAGCCAGGTTGACATAATCCTCGGTCGTCCATGGCTCATCTGACATCAACCTACCATAAATTGGAAATCTGGTAAAATTCTGAACTGGGGTTGCAACTGCCTTTCAGCTGATGTCGCCCTCTCCACCCAGCCAACAGACGAGCAGCCCGAACCCGTCTCAGTGAGTTCCACTTCCATTGAAAGCCCTAAAGAAAGCCTGTCAGTGACCTTTCCTCCGTGCTACTCTTCGTTTGCAGGTGTGTTCAATCCTGTTGCAGCCTCCAATCTACCGCCACACCGACCTTGGGATTGTGCTATCAATTTGGTTCCGGGTGAACCCATTCCCAAGGGTCGGATCTATTACTTATCCATTCCTGAACAAGCAGCCATGCAAAAATACGTTGAAGAAGCTCTGCAACAAGGATACATTAGGCCTTCCACCTCTCCAGCTGCTGCCAGCTTCTTCTTTTTTCCCAAGAAAGACGGAGGCTTGCGGTCCTGTATAGATTATAGAGCACTCAATAAAATCACGGTAAAATACAGCTATCCACTCCCACTTGTCCCATCCGCCCTCGAACAACTCCGAGAAGCCAAAATGTTTACCAAGCTTGACTTAAGGAGTGCATACAATTTGATCCAGATTAGAGAAGGGGATGAGTGGAAGACAGCATTCATCACCCCCGCAGGGCACTACGAATACCTTGTGATGCCGTATGGGTTAGTAAATGCCCTTTCTGTATTTCAAAGTTTTATGAACAGGGTGCTCCGTGACTTCCTGAATCACTTTGTTCTAGTTTACATCGATGACATTCTCATCTTCATCAAAGATCCAGCTGAACATCAGCATCACGTCTCCCTGGTCCTCCAACGGCTCTGAGAGTTTTCCTTGTTCTTAAAGGCAGAGAAATGCACATTCCACCAAACCGCCGTCGACTTCCTGGGTTACCATCTCAGCGAGAGAGGAGTTGAGATGGATGATCGCAAGACCAAAGCCATCACCTCCTGGCCCACTCCCAAGTCGATAAAAGAGTTACAGAGATTCTTGGGCTTCGCCAATTTTTATCGGCGGTTCATAGACCGGTACAGCATGTTAACAGTGCCATTAACATCCCTCTAAAACCCTTAACTGGAGCCCTCACGCGGAGCATGCTTTCCAGACCCTCAAAACCGCCTTTACCACTGCTCCATCACCCAAATCCGGAGAAGGAGTTCATCGTCGAGGTGGATGCGTCAACTACGGGAGTGGGGGCCATCCTGTCACAATACTCAACACACTCCTCCAAACCTATGCCCTGTGCGTTCTTTTCAAAGAAGTTATCCACCGCTGAGAGTAACTACGACGTCGGTAATTGAGAACTCCTAGCCGTTAAACTCGCCCTGGAGGAATGGAGGCACTGGTTGGAGGGGGCCAGACACCCATTTACAGTGCTGACAGATCACAAGAACCTCCAATACTTGAAGAAAGCCAAGAGGCTTAACCCACGTCAAGCTAGATGGGCTCTGTTTTTTACTAGGTTTCACTTCAAGATATCCTACCGCCCGGGGTCAAAGAACACCAGAGCAGATGCCTTATCACGTCTTCCCGCCCCCGAGGAAACCATGGAATAACCAGAAACCATTCTCCCAGCTAAATTGTTTGTCAACCCTATCCAGTGGGATCTCGACGAACAACTCCTCGAAAGGTCACAATGCTTTCCTGTTCCTCCAGAGTGCCCCACTGGTAAAACCTATGTACCCGAGGATCTCCGCACTTCACTAATCTCCTCCGCCCATTCGTCTGTTGGAACGGGACACCCCGGCGTTAGTAAAACCTGGTCGGCGCTTCAACAGAAATACTGGTGGCCGAACATGTACCACGACATCAAGATGTTCATCCAAGGATGCACGCTCTGTGCCATGACCAAGATCCCACGACACCTACCTACCGGGAAACTACTACCATTACCTGTCCCGCATCATCCCTGGTCCCATATTGGGGTCGATTATGTCACGGATCTTCCGGTCTTCCGGTCTCTGACGATTCTCCAAAGCGTGCAAGCTAATTCCTCTAAAGAACCTGCCTACAGCCTTTGACACCGCGGAGTTACTGCTGGAGCATGTATTTTGCAATTTTGGTATTCCAGACGATATCGTGTCTGACAGAGGGCCCCAGTTCATCTCCCGAGTGTGGCGAGCATTCTTTTCCCTCCTGAATGTAACAGTAAGCTTAACTTCACCAAACTGAAACGGCCAAACTGAACGAAAGATCCAGGATGTCAGTCGGTTCCTTTGCACATTCTGCCACTCCAACCAGAACATTGGGGCCGATATCTGATCTGGGCAGAGTATGCCCAAAACGCCCTTCGGCAGGCATCCACGAATCTAACACCATTTCAATGTGTTCTGGGATACCAACCCCCATTATTCCCCTGGTCCGGTGAGCCGTCAGCAGTACCCGCAGTCAATGCTTGGTTCCAAAACAGTGAGAGAGTCTGGAATCAGGCACACCATCATCTTCAGCAAGCAGTAAATCGTCCGCGACGCTTTGCAGATACTCACCGCCGCCAGACGCCCAACTACCAACCTGGGCAACTGGTATGGCTCTCCACCCGAGACATCCGTTTACGGCAACCCTGTCGCAAGTTGAGCCCAAAGTACATCGGTCCATTCCCCATCGAGAGACAAATCAACCCAGTCACTTACCAACTTCGACTCCCTGCTCAGTATTGGATACATCCCACCTTTCATGTCTCTCTTCTGAAACCCCATCACTTACCTGTACCTGTTCCTTCTGCAGACCTGGTCCCTGACGACACTCCCCCGATACCGCCCATTGAAGCTGAGCCCATCTACACGGTGAAGGAGATACTGGACTCCCGACGTCGGGGTGGTCGACTCGAGTACCTGGTGGATTGGGAGGGTTATGGACCAGAAGAGAGGTGTTGGGTACCTCGCAATGATATCCTCGATCCCAATCTGCTCACCGAGTTTCATGATCAAATATTTCTTAAATATATACATGAAAAAACATAGCTAGCGCTCTCAGCAATGCACCAGCGAGTTGTGCGCCTTCACACTAGAGTTTTACGGTACATCAAATACAGGCACGCTGCGCATCCGTTGAGTTGAACTGAAATAGACAGATTGCTTGACAGAGAGCGAAACTCTTTCTAACTGTTTAACTGAGTGTTCAGCGAGTGAAAATATATCTATGATAAACTTATTCTTAGCCTCTAACACACACTGGCAAGTAAATCTAAGCATTTATTAGCCAATGGCTAATGATAGTTAATATTTAGTCGCTCAGAGTGAAAATTTACTCGCATACGCGAGTGATTTACTCGCATTGTAGAGGGTTGTAAAGGTTTATCAAGTAGGCTAAGGTGTTTGCCCTCCTCTTAGCACGTTCACCTTGGTCTTCAAATACTACATAAATCCATCTTCAACAGCACTAGAATTAAGCCAAAGACACTGGACCATTTTGAAAAGAATCCACTGTGACGATGTTCTTCCCCTTAAGATCCTATTTAGAGGTGGTTTGTGAGGATTAAAGGGTGTTTCTGTAGTTTTTATCTAGTATTTGAACACTTGATCACAGAGGCGTGCCCTAATCCGAACATCAATGTGGCCCCATCAGCGCAATGGCTCGAAGCTGCCAAGTGACAATGGACCACAAGCTTGTTTGGAGCTGGCTGTACGTGTGCTATTAAAGTTTCAGGCTGTTCGCTTTGATAGCTCTTGTCAAATGTCTAATCTGATCAAATTCACCCCTCTCTGCCCATTGAAGTAAACGTTGCATCCATCAATGGAGATTACATGTAGAGCTTTTTGTTTTTGTTTTGTCAAGATTAGGTTAGCTTGGTTGAACATGAATAGGTTTGCTTATATGTATTAGTCAGAGCTGATTTATTGTGTGGGATTATGAGTTCTGGTTTGTAGATAAGGTTTTCTGTTGGTGACATGATTAATAGCACGCCTTCAGCTCCCAAGTATCAGATGCGATAAGATCGAACCAATGCGAGCACACGTCTAACACAGGATTATGACAAGGCTGTGTAAGGCTTCGTAAACCACACCAGTGTGTTACTGAGGCGGAAGGGTGCTTGATATAAAAGAACAACAACCTTTGGTCAACAGAACTAGTTGAGGCCAATGTGACAGCCGTGTGAATCTGTGTATGACAAAGACCAGATGCCGGTAAACTTCCTGTGGGAGAGGAGTCATGTTTCAGTTGTTCTTGCTTGATGTGTGTCACAGGGGTCAGGGCTGTTCAGAGATTGACCTGGACTATCACATAGGGGAAAAAATCTCTTATGCTTACCAAGGCTTTATTTATTTGATCAAAAATGCCATAAAAACAGCAATATTGTGAAATCAATTTAAAATGAGTGATTTCTATTTGAACATGTATTAAAATGTAATGTTTATTCCTGCAATGGAAAAGTTGAATTTTTAGCATCATTATTCATTTTAGCATCATTAGTCTTCAGTGTCACATGATCTTTCAGAAATCATTCTAATATGCTGATTTGCTGCTCAAGTAACATTTCTTCTTATTATCAATGTTGAAAACAGTTCTGCTGATTAATACTTATGTGGAAAATGTGTTTTTTTTATTTTTTTATCGAAATGTCCACTATTGGTGGTAGGGATGTCAATTTACATAAATTCCCATGATCGATCGTCGTTTAAATGAATGATCAATTAATCGATTAATCGTTAGCCTTAATACTGCAATATGCGTCTACATCAGTGGCTTATAGCCGACAGCATGACAGGGTGTGCAAATGCTGCTCAAAACACCATGTTCCTCACCAAATGAATGAGAAGGGTTTTTAGTCTAAATAAAGGGCTAGTAGGATTGTAAAATAAGTCAATGCGATTGATCATTTAATTAAATTACTTATTTAATAATCAAATATAACCTCTAATACAACGCATCACCAACGCCGCCTCATATCTGTTATTCAGAATGAACACGCACTTCCTGAAACAAAACACGCTGAACATGGCAACTAAACCCAATGAATTCACAAGAATTTATTAAAATAGTGTTCTCAATGTTATGTAATATGACAGTCCCAATCAAAGTTATTATTAGTCGTGTGTTGCTGTTTGAGCTGTGCGCGCTGAATGAACACCAGTACACTTAAGTTCTTTGCTAGCACGATATTTAGCTCAAAGAAATGCATCCTATATGATATTAATCAGATATATACAAAATAAACATAATATTACAAATTATATCTGCACAAAATGATGCAAATGCACAAGTGAAGCTATTCAGAATGCATGACTCATGTTGTGCACGTGCTCTTCCTGGAGCAACGCGTTGAAACAGCAAACTAAACTCAAATAATTCACACCGTTTTATTACAGTAGTGTTCTCATTATAATGTTATGTAATATGACAGTCCCAATCATAGTCATTATTAGTTGTGCAGTGCTGTTTGAGTTGCACGCACTGAAGCTGATCACCGGCATGCTTTACTACCACGTTAATGCTTAACCAAATGCATCCTATGAGATAAATCAGATATATACAGGCCCACACAAAATAAACACATTATTACAACTTACATTTGCACAAAACAAAAGGCTGCAAATGCACACGCACACTTATAGTCATGATGAAGGTGTAACTCCAGCTGTAAAATGGTCCCAAGCATAACTCTGGCATGCTCGCTTAATTTTTCCTCGTGTCTGCTTACATGTTTCGTGGCTGAGCGGCACGCACACGCATGATCCTGCTTAATCGATGATCGATAAGTTTTATCGATTAAATGTATTATCGACAATTAATCGATCACTGATTAATCGTCAACATCCCTAATTGGTGGTTAAAATGACAATTTGCACCTAAGATGTGGAGCCAAATTATAGATGGGCAAAAATGACTTTAGAAAGATGGCAGCAGCATTATTTTATTTTTTACACATAGGTAGATGGGTAGATCTCAGTGTGGATCCTTGAGTAAATTGTTAAATTGTACACATTTTCAGTGGTCAAAAATTAAATGTGGGCCACTTTACATACAGTTGATTCTTTTTTTTCTTGTCTGAAGAATAAATAATGTTGTATCTCATTTCCTTTTCAAAACAAGCATAGAGCCTACCTGTCTGAGTGCCATAAATATTATTTTTCCAAAGTTTGTGTGTGTGCAACTCAAGAAGCAATATTTTAGTTAAAAAATTTATGATATGATCAAATGATATTAAAATCACATGGAAAGTAATAAATAATTTGTTGCAAAGAGAGATTTCTTCAGAGCTTTGTGGATGGTGACATTATTCATTATTCTTTTAATAATCCATTTGACATAGCTCAAAAATGTAATAATTTTTTTGTTAATGCTGGTCATGAATTAGCTAATAATATTCCTACTGGTTATGGTGAACTCCTGGATTATAAATCAGGAAATCTTCCTATTATCTCCACTTTTAAGTCACCCGATATTCAAGAAATAAATGAAATTATTGATGAATTAAAAATATCTCTGCTGGTCATGATAATACTCCAGTATATCTTGTCATACAGGTGAATTGTTCAATACTGCAGCCACTTGCTCACATTTTTTATAAAATCGATGCCGATATGTTTATTTTTTCCCTTTGTTTGGAAACAACACCATTTTGAGCAAAACCTCTTTTTTTTATTCTGGTTTCAGATTTCTGAGGTCTCCTTACTAAAATGATACTTGTTAAAGATAAATAAATGTTAATAAAGTTCTTTTTATAATAAGAGTATATTAAAAGCTCTGAAAATAACAAAAATAAAGTCAGTAATTTTTCACCCCAGACAGATGCAGTTGTAACCTAAATATTTTATTTTTGGATTTAACGTTTGTGCACATGAAGTGGGGGTGGCATGACATCAGTTGATGCTGTCTTTAGCTTCAAATAAAAAATTCTACAATTATTTTAGAGCTCCTTGGATTATTTTTCATCATCCATTTCATAAAATATTATTACAGATTAATAAACTATATAAAAGTATTTAATTTACAAGTGTCATGCTTGTGATTTATGACATCATTACTGCTTTATTATTCAGAAAAAGAAGTAACTTCAAGTTATTTGTGTATTCTACTTTTCATTTTATTACTATAACAACAGCGCCCCCACTAAATATATATAACCTAGGACCTGGAGGAGGCTTCTGCTGTTGTGGAGGCGCTGCGCCTGCACACGTTAGAGAGTGGCTGTTGACGATCACGTCCTTCTGTACGAGCATTCACAAATTCAAGGCATCATTTAAGTCAATATAAATCACCATACATGCAATGAACTTGCTTGTTTTTGCTTTTTGACATATGACCACACTGCTGACATGATCTTATTGCTATAGCACTCCTTGCACACGTGAGTTATTGCAGGCACATATCAACACGTTATATCGGCAAGGCATATCGCATATTTTTTTTCATATCGGCCAATGCCGATTTTTATATTTTAAGCGTTTATCGGCCGATTCCGATGTTGTACCGATAATATTGTTCATCCAGGCGCGGTTCTAGGCACCTATAGAAGGGTGGGCTGGCAGATATCCTGGATGGGCTTCTTTTTTGGGGGGGTTATACACTATAGATAGATAGATATTATTAAATGACTTTTTTTTTTATCTTATTTTTAAATAAAATGTTAACATTTTCACTTTTACTGTCCAGTGATAATTTGGAAAGAAAACAGAATGGAAGCCTACATGTTACTATAGCAATGAATGCAACTTTAATTGCGTGGAAAGGGGCAATTAAATGCCACACAGGATGTGTTTTTTAATTCCATTGCGCTACTTTTTTAGCGTTTTTCAATGTAAACATCACCCGGCCTAGACTGACTGTTGCGCTCACATCTCTTCCATACTTTTGCAGAGTACCGTGCATGACGCGGCTTTATAAACGCGGCACTCAAGTTAAAATAACTTCTAAAAAACGCGTCTCTAGACCTGCATCTCGCCTTTTTACGGGACACCGCAAAAACGTGTCCTGTGTGAATGGCCCTAAACTGATTAAAAGATAAACAGCGCATTCAGTGCTGTTATTTAAACAGCCAGTTTGCCTCGTACATTCAGTTTACGGCATCAACAGCAAGCCAAAGAGGGCAAGGTTTTTAACTGAACTATGCATTTTGAAAACTTAGCTACATTATGTTTTAGCTCTGTCCATGTAATAAATGCATGTTCTTAAATAAGCAAAGTTTTGGCATGAATCAAAAATCAAATCAGAGCTATATATTAATATTTACAAAATACATATTTACGAATACAACTCCTCGTAATTGCCTTAATAGCACGCAAATATTTCTGCCTGTTTTCGTTCGTGTGACTGCAGCCTCTGCTTTTCTGCTACAGACTGAAGCATGTGAGTAGCCTATAACGTGCCGCGCCGTTACTTTCAGTTAATAAAGGAAAAAATACTGCAAATTTCTGGGGTTATTTTTGTGATTGTTTGGGGCATTCTACAGCCCTTCGTCAAAACTTTCAACACATAGCCCACCTCAGATTGTTTTAATCAATGCACAATTCGTAAAAACAGATTAACACTATCAGTTCCTAAATTCTGATTGGGTGGGCAAGGCAGATGTTTGGGTGGGCTCAGCCCACCCCTGCCCATGCCTAGAACCGGCCCCGTGTTCATCCCTAATTATTGATATAATTATTTAATATATCGATGCCGATGTCGATACCGATATTAGGGAGTAAAACATTTCTGATACCGATATATCGGCCGATATTCTTTGTGTATATTATAGTGCAATATAATACTTTCCCATTGGTGTCCAAACTTTTGAATGGTACTGTATATATAATACAGTATGTACATAATATGCATACATTGTACATAAATACAACAAAACAAACATGCAAATAGTAATCAAATGTAAAATATCACTTCATAGTCTTCACTGTATAAGTATAAATTAACCATTATTGAAATTATTCAGTCAAGAGCAGTGAGTGATTTTTAAAAAAAAAAACATTTTTTGTTATCTCCTTTTGTAAAGGTGGGGTAAGTGCTTTCTGGTAATCAATGTTGATATTTCAAATCACCAAAACAAACACGCCCCTATTTTGATAGCTCCGCCCCACACATACTTAACCCAGGCAACGACTATGGCGGAATCTGTGTGCTAATATGAAGCTAGCGCTGTAGCTAAATAAAAAGAATATAGAAATGCTTTGACTGATTAAACATGAAGACAATAAACACATGACTGCGACAATATATGGCGTTTTTGTGTTCTTCAAGCCGCGCTCTTCACTAACATGCTGCGCATTTATTTATTGAATAAAAAATCGGGGGAAAAAAAAAACAGACTTTGGGATTAATCGCACTAAACCAAATCCCGATTTCGATTAATCGTGCAGCCCTAGTATACAGTATATTCTGGTAATAAATGCTACATAAATTAATCAAATGTAAAATAACACTGGATGGTCTTCATTGTAAAAATTAAATACAGATTAATGCTTACAATAAGTTACAAAAGTTATTCAGTCAAGAGCAGAGAGTGATTTTCTCCTTTTCTTTTGTTCTTTGATTAACATGACAGACAGCAGCAGGAATATTAGACTGCTGTCACTTTAATAGTTTATCCACAGATCCAATATACTGTTACACAACATGCATTATCTTTCTCAACTAATTAGGTTCCAAAACTGACTGTGTTTTAATGAAAACTCGCCAAGATGGGCATTTTGACATAATTTTGTGTGTATTTGACTTTTTAAGCGCAGTAAGCCACTCATTGTGGTACTTGTGACTCACAAGCTGCTTGAGTCTGAGAAGCGCCTCGTGTGCTTCAATTATATAGATCAGTGGTTCATGTACCTTTGGTGTGAGCGTGAAACCTGGAAATTAGTAAAATGATGCACAATATAAGCACTGTTTAACTGGAGCGAATGAGACGAGTGAGTGAGAGGACGCGGGTGTGTGTCACTTAGCCGTCGGAGAGAGAGCGAGAACATGCAGCTGACATTATTGTCTGTGCCGCTGGCAACAAAACGGACCGGTTTGGAATCGGTAACACGTGAGACTGACTGCCCGGTCTGGGCAGATAATGCGGAAAATCGTCCGATTCTGGTCCCTGGCCAGTTGATCGGTGCATCTCTATCTAATCGCTTATGCTACCTGGTTTAATTTAAAAAATGTATCTTTAAATATATCAAAAATATCAAATTTTATTGTCTTTAGTGGAAAAAAATTATACCCCAAGTATTTATCAAAAAAAGTCTATTGAGGTGCCTCAAGTGTCAATTACAAAATTCTTGGGAGTTTTTGTTAATGAGAGTTTGAGTTGGAGGGAACAAGCTGACTATGTCAGCAGAAAAATACATACATCTACCAGTATAATAAGGAGGGTTAGGCATATCTGTATCTTTCATATTGTAATATAGTTTGGGCGAGCACTTTTCTTACTACTCTTCAAAATATTTTTATCCTTCAGAAACCTTTTGTTAGGATTGCAACCCGATCAAATGTCAGATTCTTATCCTTTATGATATAAATATTTCTCAAAAATGTGTTTTCATTTATAAAATATATTCAGGTGAAGGGAATATTCCAGAGGAATTTAAGATTTATTTTAAAGTAAGTTCACACTGTCACTTAACTCATTTATTTTCATATCTTCATCATCCTCCTAAATTTCTCACTTATAGAGGACAATACTCGACAAGATTTAGGGGTATTAAATTATGGAATGGTTTATTCATCTGGCAAAAAAAAAAATTTTTTTTTTAAGATATAAAAGATGTTTAAAGAATCATTTTATTTTATTTTCTTGTCGTTTGTGTATTTTATGTATCTTATAGTGTTTGTTTCTGATATATATTTATTTTTTTGAATATTTGAAATTTAAAGACATTTCAGAGCAAATATATAATTACTGAGTTACATATTCAGAGTTACATAGAATGTTGTCGAAATGGCAAAAAATATCTTGTCTTTATAGTACCTAGAAAACATCTTATGGATAACTTATGTACCGTTTTTCAGTCACATGGCACTAGAGTCCTTTGATCATTTTAGTTGTCAGTGAAACAACTCTTTTTGAGAGGTCAGGGGCGTGAGGACCACAGGGGCGTGGGTTTGTCCCGTTGGTGATCTTAAAAAGAAAAACCATGGTCTTTTTCTGGATTCTTGGGAAATCTGTCATATACACAAGGTTATGTGGGGGTTGGCTGTGGAGTCTGTCCCAAGAGATCATTACTGCACTGGTGTAGTCTGACGGGGGGGTTGTGAAAAGTGGCCAGGTCAGCAGTAGGGTCAGTATTGTTTAGTCTATAGGCTGCTCCCCCCACAGGAGAGGAGGCACCAGTTTTCCGTTTCTAAATGGCCAAGATTTATGTACAGGACTTTCAGTCTGTGAGATCACACGGTCTCAGGCTCCAGGAGTTCTGAGTGTCCCTTACATCTCAGCATCTGCGCGCACACACAACACATATGCACAAATACACACCCACAACCCTTGTTACACAGAATGTATAGCCTGTAACAGAATGAATTACACTTTCATAAACTTTTCTTGTTTTAAAAGTATTGATCTCAGCAAAGCCGCATTTGACAGCCACAGTTTAATAGATTCCCCTTTTAGATTTAATATGAAACTGTTACTAAAGCAGTGAATGTGATAATGCTGAGGATGTGTCGTTTGAAAAGTGTGTAAGTTATGTTCCCTTTCAGTCAGTCACTACGCGTTACGTCAGTGACTGACGGAATGGGGGTTTCGCTAGAGAGCCCTATCAACTTTGAGTATTTGAAAACGAGACAATGGTATGGGAAATACCATGGGTCTGCGGAATTTGCATTTGCGAACTCCGCCCACCCACGTGGGTATAAAAGGAGCCGTGAGTGCAATCTCACATTATGTTTCTGCTTTGGAGCCAAAGTGTTTATGTGCTTCTCTTCGCCTTCATTCGAGCAACGAGTCTCTCTCTTCAGCGGTGTTGGTGTGACGGCGACCTCCATGGAGGGAAAGTCCCCTCTGCCACATCCCAGTCTATTTCCTCCTCGCGAGGGAATACTTTGGCTGGTGGCCAGGGGGATCTGAGGGTGACGGTGTGGAACAAACCGATGAGGCTTCCTCGGGCCACGCTCCCCTCCGCACCGCAAGCCGTGGAGCTTCCGGGTGAGACTGGTTCCTCTCGGAGACCCAGCGTCTCATTCGGTGCAGCCCCCTCAGTCTGCTTCCCGCCGAGGGTGCCCTCCTGTGGCTCCCGCCCCTCCCGCTTGACCCAAGCAGCAGCCTTCACCCGGGCCGAAGTGCGGAGGAGGTCGCAGGAAAGCGACGCAGCTCGGAGTTAGGGCTCTTCTCAACAGGAGATGGTAGCAGGACCACTCCTTCCCCTGGTGGAGAGCCGGGGCAGAATCTTTTGTTCTCCCCTCCCTGCCGGTACCCTAAAACTGTTAAAGAAAGAACTGACTCCCCTTCCTTCGAGCCCCAAGAGGGTGCAACGCTATGCCTCGCCGTTCTCGTCCCCCTTTGTCGCCAGACCCCTGTCAGAGCAGGCCGCCATGGAACGCTCGTCCTTCCCTGGCCTCCTCTGTCAGGACACTAGGGGTTGAACGACTTCCATTTATGTGATGAAAGTCGAGTCGACGTTGACTAGTCGCTGATGACGTCATTAATGTACAAATAAGCCTGAACCTTGAGCTGAGACGCGAACACGGGTTTTCTTGTGCACAGGACAGCTATGGCATTTGACACAGTGCTGCCCATAAGGTTATTGCTCCTACATAACAGCTTTTGTATCAGTTCTTTTTCTTTGGGTCGTTAATATTTCTCACAGATTTCTGCTCGTTCTGAATCAGATACAGATAAAGTAGCACACTAAAGATTACATGTATATGAATGCATTTGCTGAGAGAGCGATTGCGTGTGAATTAATTCTACCTGCCAGCGTCTCTCTACTAATAATGAAGCTGTGAGTTTTAGTTACTAAGCTATTTTATTGATAAATCACAGAACAGTGTTGACGATACATTTCTGCGCTACTGAATGGTTTTGTGTGAGGTGCACGCAATGTGTGAGCTATGTGTGTGTGTGTGTGTTACAATGCAGCACGCATTCGTTTAGAACGGTGATTAACTTACGTGTACAATAAGCGTGCATTCTCCCGATCAGTTTTGAGCATCCAAATGTTATAATCAAACATGTCTTGGAGAGCTCTCGGAGTATGTATTTATTTGTCATTTTTAACTGTTGGAAACCGAGCCTGCGTGTCAGGAAATGGCTTATCCTGTTGCGCCCTCTATAGGCCAGTGACTAGTCGACGTCAAGCTTAAAGCGTCACGGCAGAGCATTAAAGTTGACTAGTCAATTAGTCGGTGCAACCCCTACAGGACACTATCGCTTAGACGATCAGGCTCGGCTATGCGATTCAGTTCGCACGGCCTCCTTCCCGCTTTTGGGGAGTCCGCTATACCATGGTGGGTGGCAATGCCCATCATGCGTGCGGAGGTCGCCACCCTACTGGCGAAGGCCGTCCCTCCAGCCCAAATGAAGTCCAGCTTCTACAGCCCCTACTTCATTGTGCCCATGAAGAGTGGTGGGTTACGACCAATCCTGGACCTGCGTGTCTTGAACCGAACCCTTCACAGGCTTCCATTCAAGATGTTGACAGCTAAACGCATTTTCGAATGCCTTTGTCCGTCGGATTTGTTTGCAGCGATTGACCTGAAGGACGCATACTTTCATGTCTCCATTCTTCCTTGACAGACGGTTTCTACGGTTTGCTTTCGAAGGGGCAGGCATACCAGTACACGGCCCTGTCTCCTCGCGTCGTCACGAAAGTCATCGAGGCACGGGGTCAACACGGGGTTCGCATCCTGAGCTATCTCGATGACTGGCTGATATTAGCTCACTCTAGAGAGCAGGTTTGTGAACACAGGGACCTGGTGCTCCAGCACCTCACCCGTCTGGGCCTTTGGGTCAACTGGGAAAAGAGCAAACTCTCCCCCGTGCAGAGGATCTCTTTTCTCGGTATGGAAATCGACTCTGTTGCCATGTACGTGCAGCTTACGAGCGAGCACGAGCAGTCACTGCTGACTTGCCTGAGTCAATTCGAGGGCATATGGCTGTTTTCAGACGTTGCTGGAGGGCAAGCACATACTGCTCTGTTCAGACAACACGGCGACAGTTTGAGATGCAAATTCCGCAGACCCATGGTATTCCAATACTCGAAGGTGATAGGGCTCTCTAGCGAAGCCCCCATTCCGTCAGTCACTGATGCACTGCGGTGTTTCGCATGACAGAAACACAAAACCAGGCTTCATTCGCCCCAATGGAAAGCATATTTACACTATCTGTGTCGTTCCCTATCCTCTATATAGTGAACTATGTGCCATTCACCATATTTCACAAGTTCGCCTGCCCATTCAGTCAAGTCAAGTCAACTTTATTTATATAGCGCTTTTTACAATGCAGATTGTTTCAAAGCAGCTTCACAGTGTTAAACAGGAAAATAATGCAACCGAATTTGATTTGGCTGTACAGCCGCTCTGGAGAAAACGGTGATGTCATCTAGCTCATTTCAATTATCATATATACACTCACCTAAAGGATACTAATACTCTGTTTGACCCCCTTTCGCCTTCAGAACTGCCTTAATTCTACGTGGCATTGATTCAACAAGGTGCTGAAAGCATTCTTTAGAAATGTTGGCCCATATTGATAGGATAGCATCTTGCAGTTGATGGAGATTTGTGGGATGCACATCCAGGGCACGAAGCTCCCGTTCCACCACATCCCAAAGATGCTCTATTGGGTTGAGATCTGGTGACTGTGGGGGCCATTTTAGTACAGTGAACTCATTGTCATGTTCAAGAAACCAATTTGAAATGATTCAAGCTTTGTGACATGGTGCATTATCCTGCTGGAAGTAGCCATCAGAGGATGGGTACATGGTGGTCATAAAGGGATGGACATGGTCAGAAACAATGCTCAGGTAGGCCGTGGCATTTAAATGATGCCCAATTGGCACTAAGGGGCCTAAAGTGTGCCAAGAAAACATCCCCCACACCATTACACCACCACCACCAGCCTGCATAGTGGTAACAAGGCATGATGGATCCATGTTCTCATTCTGTTTACGCCAAATTCTGACTCTACCATCTGAATGTCTCAACAGAAATCGAGACTCATCAGACCAGGCAACATTTTTCCTTCAACTGTCCAATTTTGGTGAGCTCGTGCAAATTGTAGCCTCTTTTTCCTATTTGTAGTGGAGATGAGTGGTACCCGGTGGGGTCTTCTGCTGTTGTAGCCCATCCGCCTCAAGGTTGTGCGTGTTGTGGCTTCACAAATGCTTTGCTGCATACCTCGGTTGTAACGAGTGGTTATTTCAGTCAAAGTTGCTCTTCTATCAGCTTGAATCAGTCGGCCCATTCTCCTCTGACCTCTAGCATCAACAAGGCATTTTCGCCCACAGGACTGCCGCATACTGGGTGTTTTTCCCTTTTTACACTATTCTTTGTAAACTCTAGAAATGGTTGTGCGTGAAAATCCCAGTAACTGAGCAGATTGTGAAATACTCAGACCGGCCCGTCTGGCACCAACAACCATGCCACGCTCAAAATTGCTTAAATCACCTTTCTTTCCCATTCTGACATTCAGTTTGCAGTTCAGGAGATTGTCTTGACCAGGACCACACCCCTAAATGCATTGAAGCAACTGCCATGTGATTGGTTGATTAGATAATTGCATTAATGAGAAATTGAACAGGTGTTCCTAATAATCCTTTAGGTGAGTGTATATTCAAGTAATGTAGTTGACATAGTTAATTTAGTTTAGTAATAAAATTTATTTGGATATTTATTCGAAAATGTAATGTCCCCAATTGAGCAAGCCAAGCCAAAGGCGACAGTGGCAAGGAACCAAAACTCCCATCAGGTGGCATAATGGATAAAAATAAACCTTGGGAGAAACCAGGCTCAGTCGGGGTGCCAGTTCTCCTCTGGCCAATTATCAAACAGTGTATGATTATTATTTTGGCAACCTTACAGGTCAGAAGTCATATTAGATTGGAATATTTGAAAGATCGGAGGCATCACGCCGGAGACGGGTTTATTGAGGATGACATGTCGATTAAACAATTATTAAATAGGAATACTCTAAATATCGGAGTCATCACGCCAGGGACGGGTTTATGAGGATGCCGTGTCGGTGAGACAATTTCAGGGGGAGTCTAATTGACACGGTCTCTGTAGACACTTCAGGGATGCGTTGGTAATGTCTGGGCGCAGGTCCACCATCTGATCTGGATATGGCCCGGATCCGGCTGACTGCAGTAAACCTCGGGATAAACAGAGAGACTAACATTAGCGTATATGCCACTCTTCTAACAGGTACATCAGGTGTTATGGGAAGTGTTCCCGGTTCCGGCTGACCTAGTTAATACAGCCTAACAATAATTTAATTGATTTGAATAAAATATAAATAAAAAATGTTTTATGTGTATGCCATAGTAAAGAGATGTGTTTTTAGTCTAGATTTAAACTGACAGAGTGTGTCTGCTTCCCAAACAATGCTAGGAAGACTGTTCCAGAGTTTAGGTGCTAAATAGGAAAAGGATCGACCACCTGCAGTTGATTTTGATATTCTAGGTATCAACTGGCCAGAGTTTTGAGACGGCAATAGACGTGATGGAGTATAATGCGTTAAGAGCTCGCTCAAGTACTGGGGAGCTAAACCATTTAGTGCTTTGTAAGTAATAAGCAAGATTTTAAAATAGTAGTCAGGTTTTAGTCAGGTTTCTGTCAAACACAGCACATCTAGATTATTATCTGTAATCATATCATTAACAATAAGTGTTTTTGAGGAATATTCAGCAGCCCGAGCTTTATCATTTGATCATCTGTATTATATCTGTTGTTTATTTGTTGGACATCAATTACATTTTTACCGTTGAATGGTTTTGGTGTTTTTTTGTATTTACTAATTCGTGGAACAGACACAGTCTCTATGTGATAATATCTAGGTGAAAGAGTCTCTGTGTGCTGGGATTTATCTGACTTCTGTGACGTGAGACAGCTAGCAGGCGGTCGGGTAAGCCAGTCCGTCTGCTTCCTGACCTGGGCCCCAGTTAGTCAATGTTTAGCTCTAAGACTATGTGCCAAATTACTAGAGAGAAGAGCGGCACCACCCCAGGAAGGATGGATGCCATCTTTTTTCAACAGGTCAGGTCTGCCCCAAAAGCTTTTCCAATTGTCTATGAACCCTATGTTATTTTGTCTAAATGGTTCATGATAAAACAAACTAGAGGCTCGGCTTTTTAACTCTTGGGTTATGTTGCAGTTCAATTTGACCCGTTTTGATTTAAATGCTCAGAAATATCAGTTAACCTATGTTTTTTTTATTTTTATTTTGTGACTTTTTCTCATTAAACATGAACATGCATGCAAAGTTTCAACACGCTAATGTGTTTTGACATACACTCACCTAAAGGATTATTAGGAACACCATACTAATACTGTGTTTGACCCCCTTTCGCCTTCAGAACTGCCTTAATTCTATGTGGCATTGATTCAACAAGGTGCTGAAAGCATTCTTTAGAAATGTTGGCCCATATTGATAGGATAGCATCTTGCAGTTGATGGAGATTTGTGGGATGCACATCAAGGGCACGAAGCTCCCGTTCCACCACATCCCAAAGATGCTCTATTGGGTTGAGATCTGGTGACTGTGGGGGCCATTTTAGTACAGTGAACTCATTGTCATGTTCAAGAAACCAATTTGAAATGATTCAAGCTTTGTGACATAGTGCATTATCCTGCTGGAAGTAGCCATCAGAGGATGGGTACATGGTGGTCATAAAGGGATGGACATGGTCAGAAACAATGCTCAGGTAGGCCGTGGCATTTAAACGATGCCCAATTGGCACTAAGGGGCCTAAAGTGTGCCAAGAAAACATCCCCCACACCATTACACCACCCACACCAGCTTGCACAGTGGTAACAAGGCATGATGGATCCATGCACAGACTCCATTCTGTTTACGCCAAATTCTGACTCTACCATCTGAATGTCTCAACAGAAATCGAGACTCATCAGACCAGGCAACAGTCTTCAACTGTCCAATTTTGGTGAGCTCGTGCAAATTGTAGCCTCTTTTTCCTATTTGTAGTGGAGATGAGTGGTACCCGGTGGGGTCTTCTGCTGTTGTAGCCCATCCGCCTCAAGGTTGTGCGTGTTGTGGCTTCACAAATGCTTTGCTGCATACCTCGGTTATAACGAGTGGTTATTTCAGTCAAAGTTGCTCTTCTATCAGCTTGAATCAGTCGGCCCATTCTCCTCTGACCTCTAGCATCAACAAGGCATTTTCGCCCACAGGACTGCCGCATACTGGATATTTTTCCCTTTTCACACCATTCTTTGTAAACTCTAGAAATGGTTGTGCGTGAAAATCCCAGTAACTGAGTAGATTGTGAAATACTCAGACCGGCCCTTCTGGCACCAACAACCATGCCACGCTCAAAATTGCTTAAATCACCTTTCTTTCCCATTCTGACATTCAGTTTGGAGTTCAGGAGATTGTCTTGACCAGGACCACACCCCTAAATGCATTGAAGCAACTGCCATGTGATTGGTTGATTAGATAATTGCTTTAATGAGAAATTGAACAGGTGTTCCTAATAATCCTTTAGGTGAGTGTATACACACAAAATTATTGTTATGTTTGTGATGTTGCACATTTTAATATTCTAAGGGAACTTTAGAGACCATTTTAACATCCACCATCTCCGTGATGTTGTCATGGAGGAGTGGAAGAGGACTCCAGTGGCAACCTGTGAAGCTCTGGTGAACTCCATGCCCAAGAGGGTTAAGGCAGTGCTGGAAAATAATGGTGGCCACACAAAATATTGACTTTGGGCCCAATATGGACATTTTCACTTAGGGTGTACTCACTTTTTTTGCCAGCAGTTTAGACATTAATGGCTGTGTGTTGAGTTATTTTGAGGGGACAGCAAATTTACACAAGCTGTACACTATAGGGGTTGCACAGACTAGACGACTTTAATGCTCTGCCATGGCGCTTTAAGCGTGACGTCGACTAGTCGCTGGCCTGTAGAGGGCGCAACAGGTTTCCAGCAGTTAAAATGACAAATAGATTTATAATCTGAGAGCTCTCCACAAGACGTGTTTGATTATACCATTTGGATGCTCAAAATTGATTGGGAGAATGCACGTTTCAAACAGCCTATTGTAAACGTAAGTTAATCACCGTTCTAAACTAATGCAGTGCTGTGTTGTAACGCAACACATAGTTTGCACATCACACGGAGATTGCGCGCGCACCGAATCATTCAGTAGCGCAGAAATGTATTGTCAACACTGATTTATCAATAAAATTATAAAATATATATATATTTTATAATAAAATATAATAAAAATTCTAGCATATATTACTTAGTAACTAAAACTTACAGCTTCACTATTAGAGAGACGCTGCCAGATATAATTAATTCACCTGCAATCATGCTTTCTCTCTCACTAATGCATTCATATAAATTTAATCTTTATTGTGCTACTGTTACATGTACGCCCGGTCTGTTGTTTTCATTGTGTTTTTAGTTCAGTCCCTGTGGCCTAGTTTTCCCCCAGTCTGTCTAATTAGTCATGTCTTTCACCTGTGTCGTGTTAATCACCTTGTTAATCATCTCATTTGCTCTGTGTATTTAAGCCTTCAGTTCTCCATCAGTGTTTGTCTGTCTTCGTCTATGATACTATGTGTTTGATGTGAATTTGGTATTAAATATCTTGTTTCCTGTCCCTCTTCGTCTTTGTGAGCTTTTATACTACACGTTACGTGACAGCTACTTTATCTGTATCTGATTTAGAACGAGCAGAAATCTGTGAGAAATAATAACGACTCAAAGACAAAAGAAATGATAAAAAAAGCTGTTATGTAGGAGTAATAGCCTGTGGGCAGCACTGTCAAATATGCCATAACTGAGCACAAGAAAACCCGCGTTCAGTCTCAACTCGAGGTTCAGGCTTATTTGTCCATTAATGACTCGACTCGTTTTAATCGACTCGACTTTCATCACATAAATGTCGACTTTAAAAAAAACAATTTCAACCCCTAGTACACTCACTACTTTACATTGTAGCAAAGTATCATTTCTACAGTGTTTTCCCATTAAAAGATATAAAATATTTACAAAAATGTAAAGGGTGTACTCACTTTTGTGAGATACTGTATGTACATGCTTGTATTTTTGAGAGAATAACGTTTGTGTTTTTTGAAGAAAAAAAAAAAAGTAACTGAAATAAGGCCACAAAACACACAGTAAATGTGTCCACAAGACTTTTGACTAATGAATGTATTTGCCTAGAATTTTTGCTTCAAACTGATGTGAAAATCATTGTGCCTACTCATTCACATAAAACAATATATTGGGGTCATGAATTGAGAAATCAACTTTTCATTCAGCCTTTGATATATAAAAGTTCATCGTGATATAAGAATATCCTGTAAGTTTCGGAGCTGAAAACTTCCTTGTTAGTCAAAAAAAAGCTTTTATTGACACCATGCCCAGCAAACGCTCGATCTCAGAATATGCCAACCCTTGACGTCATCGTATGGTTAAACACCGCCTCAACATAAGAATAAGTATGCCTGATTCTGTAGCCCTGCCCACCGACTTGTGGAGCAAAACAGATTGCGCTAAACAAGAGCAATAAACATGCCGAAGATAGCAAGATATTGTGCTGTGCCTGGTTGTGGAAGAACACAGTCGCTGCATAAGCTTCCTTCGGATTCTAATATTAGGAATGTGTGGTTGAACTTTATTTTTAATTAAGTTCCAGCTCACGTGGGGAAGACATTGCACGTTTGTTCGCTTCATTTCACCACGGAATCATTTGTAAACAAGACTCAGGTCGAGACTGGATTTGTAGACATATTAAGATTAAAACACAATGCTGTGCCTTTTATATTGGATCCGACAGGAATGGTGCAACACACTTATGTGAGTAAAACATGTTTTTTATATGTGATAGTATTGCATTGTTACAGATTGTTTGATATCTACTGATTATGTGTACGTGTCTAATCAGTCACAGAAGGGTCCAGCTATGAAGGATGTAGCTGTCACAGGCTGTAGTATCCTTTGTATTTGAGGTTCATTGTCCTGCGATTCGATCAGACTCTGGGTCGAACATGTATGGGGCGAATCATT
Source organism: Rhinogobio ventralis (assembly GCA_039654625.1). Lineage (NCBI taxonomy): Eukaryota > Metazoa > Chordata > Actinopteri > Cypriniformes > Gobionidae > Rhinogobio > Rhinogobio ventralis. Next base: position 6,679,863 of record CM077204.1, read on the forward strand.
CCGGTTGCCATTTTTCCACATTGGACGTTTTCAAAACAATTCCCCACCTGTACTGACGGGGGAGTCGAAACTAATTATAATATGCAAAACTGTTATCCAATCATAGCAGTGGGCGTTTACTTCCAAGTCTTCAATGCGGCACGCCAATAAAAAGTTCTCCTGTTAGTTCTCCTGTTAACGTTCCAGGAGAGAGGCTCAAAACCAGGGTAGAAAATAATTTATTACTTACTAATTATAATGTTTTTGAATGTAAAAACCACGTGAACCTAATAAGACCTCAGACAACAGTATAAAAAAAAAAAAAGCCAGTTCATGACACCTTTAAGAAAATTGCCTTGTTTATCCACCACATAACGAGGTAAGTAACGATGCTAAAATAACATTTTCAGCCAACCATATTTCATGCTTTCAAAATAGGGATCAAAGACCCCCTTTTTAAACTGTATTTTAACATTAAGCATTTTGCAGAAAGATGGAGGTATGCCTGAGAAATAAACACACTCATTTTGTCATAACAGCACTGCCTGTTGAATTTATAAGGGCTATAATTAGGAGGTCACGATGCTTCAGTGCACTGTCACTAGGGTTGGGTTTTTTATGATACGGGTGCCAAACCTATACTTTTAAAACAGTACGCGGTGCCTGAATCGATACAAAAAAAAAAGAGCCACGAAGTGACGGTGGATGACGTTAAAGAATGCCTTTTTTAGAAAAAAATATTTGTTTTAAATTGAACAATTTATTAAAAGTTTAAAGTATACTTAAATATATAAATATAAATAGATACAAAACACAATTTACTTAACAAATTCACAATAAAACCTAAGCCACCTAACCCAACTACAATAGGCCTAATTTAACAATAAATAACAGTTACAGTAATAACAGCAAAGTAGTCTGTATTTTTGGTATGCTACAAACCAGCTTTAAGGTTCAGCATTATTTTGCAGAAATATGACCATATTCTCTGGCTAAATATTTTAGAACGCATCGCCTTATTTCAATGGTGACCTGTTATGCTTCTCATGTGACACACAGCAGCCGCGATAGTGCTGTATGACAGCGGTATCGGTTTTATTTTCTTTTTTCTTTTTTATTCATATATTCACAAACTTGTTAACTATGTCATGAACTATCTGATATTCTGATTTTTTAAATATGTGTAAGTGAATGCGTGTTAGTTGATCTATAATGCGTGATGGGCGCTGCCATGTTAGTTTGCACCGCAATTCAGAGAATCGGATCTGTCGGATTTACATCACGTCAATTCATCCACGTCTCACAAAATACATGAAAGTAAGTGGCCGGTAAACTGGGAGAAGAAAAGAGTAAACTATAGAGTTACTATATACTGTGTATCTGATATAAATAAGAAGGATTGCTGCTTCCATAGACATCAGTGTGTATTTTTTGCTTGTACTTATGTGCCTTTAAATGTCTGGAACCTAAAATAAACATTATGTGGTTGAAAACACTGAATAGTTGTGATATGTGACAAGCGCTGAGCGCATCTGTCTCTGGCTCAGTGCCAGCCAAAACGCAAAAGCATGTTTGAATTTAAGTGGCACCGAAATTAGGAACCGGAATCTGCTTTCTGATTCGGTCCGGTTACATACCGGATATATAGGTACCTGCTGTAGTGCCTCAGTCTAAGCGGCGGATCAAGTGCACATGAACCAATCTTCTCTTCCTCTTTGCCAGTTACAGAATGAAATGTGGGTAGGCTATGATAGTTCAACTTACAAAAGAGCATTGTGTCTCACGTTTTTACCTCTTGGTTAAAACATAACCTATTCATCATCAAGCTGACAAAATAATGATATTGCAATTCTTTTCAAATTAAAAGTTTTAAATTAAAATGTGATAATTTTGACTCATGGCTGTGCTTTGAACGGCATAAACTGGCCGAAAACCGTGCAATCATTTAGACACAAAACTTAAAACTGACATGATTGCGAGTGCGTCTCACACCTATGGACAATAGTGTCATTCGCTACACCTGACTGTGTGGGGAAACCTACGATTTGAACTCTTATATGATAAATGTTAATATTTGCTTATGAATTTTAGCAAGCAGTTAGAAAGAAAATCATGGTCTCTAATTTGAGTCTTTAACAATGCACACGCTTGTCAACATGATAAATAATCCATAACCATTTGAAATACAGCGATTTATTATAATAAAATTTATTAACTGTGCAATCTTACCATACTGGTGTCGCAGATTTCAATATTTGGTGGTTTAAATGGCTGCTTGAGGTCTCTGTGAAAGTTTTAAAGCAGTCTTTTAGTGCCACTTTCAGACCGGTCACATCTGTAACGGAGATCTGTCACGCCTGTAACACCGTTTTTTCCTCAAACGCGAAAAAATTTTATGTTCTGTGGCGAGCCGACCCTTCTTCATTCAGTGGGTATTATTACTTTTGGTTTACGCAGTGTAATTCACCGAATTCATAAAAAAAAAAAAAAAAAAAGTGTTGTCACCTAAAACTTAACGCATGTATTTTTCCCTCATCTAAAATATAAAACTTGTGTGTAGACATTTTATAATGACTGGACTCCTTTATTGAGGTATTATGAATATATAAAAAAAAAGTTCAATATAGTGGTATTAAATGCATTCTCTGAGAATTTATATTTCAAGTTTTGACTGCAAATGTCATGTCCATAATGTCATGGGTGTTTGCAGGCAGGAAGACGAAGACGGGATGATACAATTCTCAAACGAAGTTTAATGAAGGATTCTCAGGTGAGTAATACAGACAGGATTGCAACACACTCTATACATCAACGAGACAGGACAAAGACTGAAGAAAACAGGAGAATTAAATAGAAAACGGAAACGAGGTAATAAACAGGACACAGCTGGAAGGAACTTAACTAATGAAGGTTACGATGGGGACAGACGAGTGGCGGGAAACTGGAACATGTGACACGGAAACAGGATGACAACACAAACAGACAAGCATGTGACATTACGCCCCTCCCCGGAAGGCACGGCCTCGCGCTGTAAAAAAGGACCAACAGTGGAGGTAGGGAGGAACCATGAAGGAGAGGGTCGACGACTTCAGGGGGCCGCCTGACGGAGGCAGAGCAGGTGCCGGAGGAGGCCAGGGTGTCGCCGTAGAGCTGATGGGCCACGGCGACGAAGATCCGGCGGGGTGCGCTGATGCCCACGGCTCTGGCGACTGAGGCGCCGGCGGGGATCCAGAAGGCCATGGTGGAGCTGGAGCGACCGAGGCCCAAGATGGAGTTGGAGGGAGTGAGCCCAACAGAGCCGGAGAGATGAAGGGACAAGGCAAAGCCAGAGGACTGTAGTCCTGAGGCGAGGGCGGGTCGACGAATGACCATGGCGACGTCGGAGGGGCGAGGGAGACTGGTGTAGCTGGTGGATTGATGGTCCACGATGGAGCTGAGGGATGTAAGAGTCAGGGCAGCGCCAATGGCTCCACGGTCTGAGGTGGAGTCCTGGTCATGGAGGCCGGAGGCGGAAACCGTGGATCCACCAGCCATGATGTATCTGGGGACTGGCAGACCCACGGTGAACACACCTCTCTGATGGTGGACTGAAGGTGAGCGGAAGGGCTGACAGTAAGTGGCGGAGGTGAGGATAAGGTGTAGATGGGAGAGGGAGGCTGGGTGCGAGTCGGAGTCCTCACTGGACTGGGGACGGAAGGAGTCGGAGTCCTCACTGGACTGGGGACGGAAGGAGTCGGAGTCCTCACTGGACTGGGGACGGAAGGAGTCGGAGTCCTCACTGGACTGGGGACGGAAGGAGTCGGAGTCCTCACTGGACTGGGGACGGAAGGAGTCGGAGTCCTCACTGGACTGGGGACGGAAGGAGTCGGAGTCCTCACTGGACTGGGGACGGAAGGAGTCGGAGTCCTCACTGGACTGGGGACGGAAGGAGTCGGAGTCCTCACTGGACTGGGGACGGAAGGAGTCGGAGTCCTCACTGGACTGGGGACGGAAGGAGTCGGAGTCCTCACTGGACTGGGGACGGAAGGAGTCGGAGTCCTCACTGGACTGGGGACGGAAGGAGTCGGAGTCCTCACTGGACTGGGGACGGAAGGAGTCGGAGTCCTCACTGGACTGGGGACGGAAGGAGTCGGAGTCCTCACTGGACTGGGGACGGAAGGAGTCGGAGTCCTCACTGGACTGGGGACGGAAGGAGTCGGAGTCCTCACTGGACTGGGGACGGAAGGAGTCGGAGTCCTCACTGGACTGGGGACGGAAGGAGTCGGAGTCCTCACTGGACTGGGGACGGAAGGAGTCGGAGTCCTCACTGGACTGGGGACGGAAGGAGTCGGAGTCCTCACTGGACTGGGGACGGAAGGAGTCGGAGTCCTCACTGGACTGGGGACGGAAGGAGTCGGAGTCCTCACTGGACTGGGGACGGAAGGAGTCGGAGTCCTCACTGGACTGGGGACGGAAGGAGTCGGAGTCCTCACTGGACTGGGGACGGAAGGAGTCGGAGTCCTCACTGGACTGGGGACGGAAGGAGTCGGAGTCCTCACTGGACTGGGGACGGAAGGAGTCGGAGTCCTCACTGGACTGGGGACGGAAGGAGTCGGAGTCCTCACTGGACTGGGGACGGAAGGAGTCGGAGTCCTCACTGGACTGGGGACGGGGAGACATCACGGGCCCCTGGACGGAGACGGGGGGACATCTCTGGGCTTTTGACGGAGACAGGGTGTGTTCTGGACCGGGACTCGACACTCTCCAGACACCGACCGAGAGCTTCTCTCCAGCTCTGTCCTGTGGTGTCTGGGAGGTCCACTGGATGATGGAAAATTCACCCCAATCCAGAACAGAGACTTCAATGTCACGCATAATCCATCTTTGGTCCGGTCTTCTGTCACAGGTGTTTGCAGGCAGGAAGACGAAGATGGGCTAATACAATCCTCAAATGAAGTTTAATGATGAAGGATTCTCAGGTGACTAATACAGACAGAATTGCAACACACTCTATACCTCAACAAGACCAGACAAAGACTGAAGAAAACAGGAGAACTAAATAGCAAATGGAAACGAGGTAATAAACAGGACACAGCTGGAAGGAACTTAACTAATGAAGGTTACCATGGGGACAGACGAGTGGCGGGAAACTGGAACAAAGGAACATGTGACACGGAAACAGGATGGCAACACAGACAGACAAGCATGTGACACATAACGCTGGAATTGCACAAGACAAAGTGTTTACAAAGCTCACATGCAAAGAGATCATGAATAATGCTGTGATTCACAGCTGAGAAGACAAAGAACTGCATAATGAGCTGCCTTTCAGTCAGGTTTGTGAGAGGAAACTATATAGAATAACAATATGAAGTGAGAGCCAAAGGCAGAATGTCCTGTGTGGGCCTGTATCAGGTCACTATGATTCTCAAATCTGTGAGATAAAAAACAAACAAACAAAAAAAACATCTGTGAGGATATCATAGCAACTATTGTATTAACCTTAATATAATGTCCACTCTTAACAGAAAACATGTTTTTTGTGATCTCATGCATGCATGTATTATTGCACAGCATGTGAACAAAATTTTGTATAGGCCTATTATATTTTAAATTATATACAGTACCGGTCAGAAAATTGGACACATTACTATTTTTAATGGTTTTGAAAGAAGTCTTGTGCTCATCAAGCCTGCATTTATTTAATCAAAAATACAGAAAAAAAAACTGTACTATTGTGAAATATTATTACCATTTAAAATAATTGTATTTATTTTGGTGATGTAAAACTGAATTTTCATCAGCCATTACTCCAGTCTTCAATGTCACATGAGTGATTTATTATCAATGTTGGAAACTGCTGTGCTTCTTAATATTTTTTATAACCTGTGATACTTTTTCAGGATCCTTGGATGAATAAATTAAGTAATGGCTGATGAAAATTCAGCTTTGCACCACATAAATAAATTATATTTTACAGTATATTAAAATAGAAAAATTTTAAATGGAATTTTTCTGTATTTTTGGTCAAATAAATGCATGTTTGATGAGCATAAGAGACATAACATTAATTTAAATAGTAATATTTCCAAACATTTGACTGGTACTGTATTTATAGCATCTGAGCAGATCTTTGCGAACAAAAGCTTTATTGATGGGGCACTAGGCTATTTTACAGTAAACACTTCATAATCTGTCCAAAACAGGCCAAAGAAATCTTATCTTAACAGTCTTACGTCTATGACAGTTTATGTAGCGTATTTGTTATATCATAGAGCCTAGTGTTAATCTGCAGTTTAATACGTCACACAGAAACATGTAGGATTAATATTTAAACAGTCTTTTGAGGTTTAATATTCACAGTCAGACACAAACAGAATAAATTTACCTCACAATCCTCGGCTGGATCCGTTGCTCCTCGAAATTAAGCTTTTCTTCTGAGGTAAATTATTCCAGGATAATTCCTCACCACATCTCAAAACGATGTAAAGTACATGAATCTCACTAAACTTGATGTTTTTTTTGAGTTGATGCAGGCAGAGATATACTTGCATGGATCGCGTCAGAATTAGCCTTTGAATAGAACGCACTCCCTCACTTATATGTGTGTTATTTGAGTTTCTTTTGCACCAAGAAAAAAAGCGAGGTGAAGTCGCCGGCAACTTTGCCAAAACCCTGGGAGTTAACTTTTAAAAAAAAGCATGTCTTAAACCAGACGCTAATTTGTGCTGCTTTTGGTAGATTGCGTTGGTCATTATGGAAATGATCCGGCTGTGTCTGTGTTCTTTAATTTGCACGTCGTCAGTAGATCACGCACATAACTTTTCACCCCCATCTGTGCTTTTTTTTGGAATTGCGCTCTCATGCTAATTTTCCCCCGTTGTTTAGGAAATCTGGCCCTAAGGACTTAAATACACACATAGTAATTAACAACACTAAGAACAGGTGTGGAACTAATGAGTAACTATGGAAACAAACTAGCAGACAGAACTCAGGCAAACTGGAACATGGCAATAAATGAAAACAAAACCAAAACAGAACTAGATGGTAACAATTAAGCAAAATAATGGAGAACAAAAATAGCAAAGTCATTCTCAGATGCCATTTTTGTTATTTACAGCAATAATCTGACATTTATCTCAAACTGATTAATTAGCAGAAGTTATAACTCCACCACCTACATGACATCATGGTTGTTTAACCACCTAGAAATTTAATTTGACTTTATTCAATATTTGTGTGTTTTGGTGAGCTGTGAGAGAGCTGCATAAAAGGAAAAAGGAAATTATTTCCTAAATCACCCATATCAGTCAGCTGCAAGTTTCAATATACAGTCAGATTTAACAATGCATCACTATACGATTATTTGATGGTTAATATGAGATATAGCCTATATCTAAGTCTAATCAGCTTGCAGAAATCAAAGAGAGCAATCAAGCACTCATGCATTGATCTTGATAGTGATGCTTGACTAGGAAAACAATCATCTTTGAGATAACAGGGAGTGTTCAGAATGATGTCAATTATCTGGAGTTGTAATCTTGAATTTCATAGTGGTCTGGGTAATTCTTCCGTGCAGCTCCAATTTGGTAACATGATTAGATGTTGCTATTTTTAAGGGCCAGAAGGAATCAATCACTGGTTCTGTATCTACATTTTTAGACTTTTTGGCCCTTTTCAAGCAAAACTCCAGCTGGACCATAAGGGAAATGAGTGTTTCAAAACAAAACAACAACTTCACATTCTAATGCTTGTTTAATGTCATATCTGATGATGATTTTTCATGCGTGTTATGGTGGGATGCTCAATAAGAAGTCACATCCTGTTTGCGTTGTTTCTCAGCTCAAATGAAACCCTTTCAAACCACTATATATAATGGAGGTGATATATGAAAGGCTAGTGTTACACTTTGTTTTTTTGACTACACATAGACCTACTGAACAGATGATATGTCAACCAGTAGGTTTTTAAATAGCTGATGCAATGCTAAGAAGAAAGGTGGCTGACTGTCAGGTCCAGAAGGAACTGTATGATAAAATAATTAAATGATAAACAGGAAATTTCCAATATTCATTGACAACGTTTTGGTGTAGTGACACTAAAACAAATAAATACAATTCAAAATCTCGATTAGGACTGCACGATATTGGAAAAAGCTGACATTGTGATATTGTGTTTTTCTGTAATATATTGCAGTATGAAAAAATACAAGAAGTTTCACCAGATTACTAAATAGCTTTATTTGGAAATAATTCATCATTCTAGAATGATTGGGGTGATTTTGCTGCATAGAAAAAAAAGAGCCAAAAAATTGACAAAAAGACATAAAATGTCATGCTTTCTGGGTATAGGGGAATTTTCGGTTACAGTCTAGTTTTGGTCTTTTTTAAAGTGCAGAATCCTTTTAGGGCTTAATGATTTGGCACAAGCTTGAAAAATGTCTCAGTTTACGAGTGTAACCATTGTTCCCTGAGAAGGGAACGAGATGCTGCATCAGAAGTAGCGATGTAGCCTCTGCGTGATTGCAACTGAGACACTCATTGGTGCAACGTCATCCCGTGATGCGTGATGGCGTACCGCGGAAGCCTGGTGTAGGGTCCATATCCAGCTATAGAATCTGATGAATGTGTGCGGAAAGACCCAGCCCACCACATCACAAACTTATTGGAGAGAACTCCTGACAGTAAAATCTTAAATGCCACCATACTCCCAAGTAGAATAGGCCCTCACAAATAGAGACAAAGGAAGGTCACGCACCTAACAAGCTGTAGAGATAGCTTCAGCAAACTAATTGCTTATTCTTCAAAAGCTTTCCTTGGTCTGCTGACATGAATGGAGGAAGATAAAAGCCCTGCAAGACTACTGAGCGAGAAAGCCATAGGGAGAGTAAGGTAACTTTTCTGAAACAATAGTTTCAATAGTCTGAAGGATGCCAGGGACCACCCCTATAGAACCACGGCCAAATTCCAGAACTCTCGCATGTATAGCAGGCCTTAACCTCAGTACACCAAGAAGGAAACAAGATACCAGAGTGTGTCTCCCTAGTTCAGTGCATGGTAAGCAGCTATGGCGCCACATAAACCTTAGCATGAAGGGGGATAGCCCAGCAGAAAAACTATCCTGAAGGAACTCCAGCACTGAATTCCTGCTCCATGAAGTGAAGACTCTCCACTTCAACGCATATAGTTTCCTCGTGGAGGGAGCTCTAGAGCTTAGTATGGTCTCAACAGCCTAGGATGACAGACCAGAGTTCTTGAGTTGGACCCCTTCAGGGGCCAAACCTACAAGTCCAGGCGAGGGTTTTTGCCTCCTGCCTGGGACACATAAGGTCCCTCTTGATGAAAATCTTCCATGGAGAACCATACTCGGGCCGGCCAGAATGAGGCTAACAATATTAGATTGGCCCTGTCCTGGTAAACCTCTAGAACTCCCAGGAGCAGATTGATAAGGGAAAAAACTTACAGATGAAACTAAGTGGTGCTGGATGCGTGGAAGAGAACCAGAGCAGGCAGTGTGTCGTTTCTTGAGATGCAAATAAGTCCACTTCCGTCTGGCTGAATTCTCTCCAGATTAACTCCCCAGGCCTCAGCCCCTGCCTCAACAGGATGTCTGCTCCCTGATTTAGATGCCCAAGGATGTACACCGCACTCAATGTGTCATGGTTCAGGGTGCTTCATCAGCTTCCCTGTTATCTGTGTTGTCCTGTCATTTTCTGCAGCTCGTGACCTGGGCAAATTTTACAGTGCGGGTGTGTGCAGATCACGAGCTGATTGCCCTCACCTGTCGCTTGTTCCCTTCCTCCCTTATATTCTCTGCTGTGTCTGCCCCTTGTTGTCAGTAGATTTCGTGCTGTTGTTTCATGTACGGTTGTACCTGTGCTGTGTGTCGTGTCTTACCTTCATCTGCTGCTGTGCCCAGGACACCTAGACAAGTCATACAGCTGGCCGTGCGCTCGCTGTCCTCAGTCTCATTCCCCGTCCTGTTGGGCATTGCACCTGAGGTGGTCTCCACAGCCTGTGTCTGTGCGGGACGGCTCTGGAGTTGTTACACCTCTTTTCTCTTTGTGTGTGTCACTATACACATTGAAAGTTTATTGGGTCTTCTGAAGTGCCTAATAAACTGTTGCACAAATCCTCTGCGTTTGAGTCCTCTCTTCACGTGCTTGACACAATGAGAGCAGCTTGCCCTGAGCCCACACTAGGATCTGGTGTGCCAGTTTGTAAAATTTGTAAAGTTTGTAAAGATTTATGTAGGCGACCACTGCTGTGTTGTGTGTTTGGATAAGCACATGAAGGCCTTTGAGATTTGGAAGGACGTGTTTCGGCTAGAAAGACAGCCGTCATCTCCAATAATGAGGGTCAGAGTCTCCCAGTGCGGCAACATCTTTGGGTGGGCACTGAGATCTGAACTCCCTGAAAATGGCTGCACCCCGAAGCACCAGAGGTGACTGGGTTGGCAGAACGGTCCCCTGAGGGCACCAAGGAGAAGCGGCCACCGTATGATGAAGTGTGAGCCACTACCCCCCAGAGGAGCCTGCACTCAGAGGCCTGAGCAATTTGGCATCAGGTCCTCTTTAAATGGCAAACCCACAGAGACACAATTGGCAGAATTGCCACACCCTGACATGGCTCACTGACAGGGGAAGACTGAACATACTTCTCCAATACCCTCCTCGGAAGGGAGTGAGCCTCCCAGTTCCGCAAAATTCCTGGCCAGAGACTTGGCCAAACTCAGTGGAAACCCCTGTGGTCCGAAGCACCAGAGGTGGGGGGTTGTCAGAACAGTCTCCTGAAGGCACAGAGGAGAAGCACGATCCATATAATGAGGTGTGAGATTTTGATGTACTCATTTCAATTTGGGACACAATTATTCTAATTTCAAATGCTATTTAGGACAGATATGTGCATTGGGATGCAGCATCTGAAACAGTGTATCATGAACTACCTGTGACATCACATCACTCTGAAACACATATTTACTTAATTAAATTGCAGCTAAGTTATATATCACAATATTGTTTATCTTATCTCAATGTCTTCGTTTTCTCACAAATATATGAAGAAAAAAATAGCGTAATTACGCTTCTATAGGCAGAAAAATAAAAATAAAAATAGGGCTAAAGAAAAATAATACAAAATACAATTTCTTATTCAATGAGAGAATTTTTTGGAAAATTTCCTGCCATCAGGAGGTTGTACATAACAAATGGTTGTACATAACAAATATCAGCTAGGTTGATTTATTGAACTATTGCTGTTCTTTTTCTTAGGAAAATGGGGTTGTACGCTACCAGTCAGCTGTTTTCTGACATGCCTCTCAGTGGCATAAAAATAGCTGTTTCTCTTTCAGCAGGGGTATCGAAGTTGCAATCCATAACCAAAAATAAATGGTAATAGTACAGGTAGTTAAAGCAAAATGTCACAAGGTAACTGGAATAACAGAGCACAAACACATTACCCAGGTGTCAGCAAGATGTTACGCACTCTGCTGGTTTGTAAGCCTCAGGCAGTGATTGGTACAGCACACCTGGCTGGGAATAATTGGGGACCATCTCAAGAAGAGTGACCCAAACCATTCCACAATCAACAGCAAACTTGTATTCATGTTCAGCATAATTCTGGATTGAATGCCTACTTTTTACAATCTACTCAATTCCTGAATGTATTATGAAAGCTGTTTTATGTTGACTTTAAAGTCATGACTTTTTATATTATGTTATATTATATTATTCATTATATTATATTATATTATATTCATTATATTATAAATTAAGAAGTAGTAGAACTAGTTGAAGTTATTCTCATCTATAAAAATGAGAAAGTGACCTCTAGACCTGTTCCATATGCTTTCAGTTGTGCAGATCAGTACTGTACAGTGGAGAGTTTATTGAACTGTATCAAAGGATAAATTGTTAATCTACTTCTGTGAATTGCATCTGTTGGCAAATAAGGACTTTATTATGTCTGGTGGGATGGTGAGCCTATAGTGTACAGTAATTATAACACATCTGTGATGTTAAAAAGCAACTTGATATTTCCCAGTAGAGTTTAGTGTGATTAACAAAAAACACTCGCCTGTTTGATATTCAAGCAACACATTAAGGAGGAGCAGATATTCTGTCTTTTTTAGCATTTTTTCCATCCCCTGCCTCAAGCTTCTGTATGCTGAATACATAAAACATCTTGGTCCCTGGTGTCAGCACAATTAGCTGCTAAATAAAATGCCACTCTCTGTTGTATGTGCTGTTTTAATTATACAAACTGGGTGAATTAGTGCCCCATTTAAGTGAAATAAACAGCCATGTTTGCCAAGACAATATTTCCCCAGAGAAGTGAGGAAAGAGGGCAAATTAGCTCAGGAAATTCAAAATATCAGCACATTAACTTGGAGGTGAATCAAGAGTAGAAAGAAACCTCAAATCAATAGGGCATATGTTCCTGGAGGACAATGTTATTGCTCAAAGGTTGCTCTTTCATAGCTCAGGAGACTTAATGGAGTTCTCAGTTGTGTTTAAGTTTCAGCATGGTCCCAAATGTTTTTTCCTTAAATTCCTTAGGAGAAATAACAATAACATTGTTACGCAATGCCATAAAATTTTATGGACAAGCAGTTTGTCACAGCCAAATTCACAGCTAATCAGAAGAGAGTGTGGGTGAACTCTCTCTCTGCATGCGCAATGCTGTCTCGCACGCCCAATAAAATGGATAAGTACATAAATTAATAAAAAATTTACGATTTTAACATTATTCAAAACATACTCTGAAACAATGTTTGTCATGCAATCAATGTTGGGGGTAACGTATTACAAGTAATGTAAGTTACATAATCAGGTTACTTTTTAAAGTAATTAGTAAAGTAACACATTACTTTTAAATGTACATCTAAATATCTGAGATACTTTTTCAAATAAGTAACACAAGTTACTTTGTTTTCCCATTTATTGACTGACGCCTCTCTGATTTAAAGGGATAGTTCACCCAAAAATGAAAATTAGCCCATGATTTACTCACCCTCAAGCCATCCTAGGTGTATAAATAAATCTTTTTTTAGACAAATACAATCAGAGTTATATTAAAAAATGTCCTGGCTCTTCCAAGCTTTATAATGGCAGTGAATGGCTCTTTCTGTTTTGAAGTCTATAAAAGTGCATATATCCATCATAAAATGTTCCACACGGCTCCGGGGGGTTAATAAAGACCTTCTGAAGTGAAGTGATGCGTTTGTGTAAGAAAAATATCCATATTTATAACTTTACAAATTGTAATCTCTAACTTCCGCTAACTGTCGTACCTATGTTCACCAGAGACTGGCGTTCCAGCGTATGACGTAGGATGCTCCGATGAGAATATGCTAGTTCTTGCGAGAACCAAGTTTTGTTTTGCTCTATCCTCCGCGTTTGTCACCGGAACTTGCGCTGCTACTGCGTTCTACGTCATACGCTGGAACGCGCGTACGACAGTTAGCGGGAGTAAGAGATTACAGTTTGTAAAGTTTTAAATATATTATTATTTAAATATTTTTCTTACACAAATGCATCGCTTCGCTTCAGAAGGTCTTTATTAACCCCCTGGAGCTGTGTGGAACACTGTTATGATGGATAGATGCACTTTTAGGGACTTCAAAACAGAAACAGCCCTTCACTGCCATTATAAAGCTTGGAAGAGTCAGGACATTTTTTAATATAACTCCGATTGTATTCGTCTGAAAGAAGAATGTCATATACACCTAGGATGACTTGAGGGTGAGTAAATCATGGGCTAATTTTCATTTTTGGGTGAACTAAACATGATGGTTATTGCTGTTCTAGACTAAATGTGAGCGTGTATTTACTCATCTCACTTGCACAAAAACAGATTCAGTATTTCTCCAAATGTGTAAAAACAGTGAAATGCAAAAACCCTCCCCAGAAAATTATGCAAACCTGCAATAATTGAATGTTAAATAATAAAAATATACTTCATGTATTTAATCTCACTTTATGAACCAGTGTCTTTGCTGCAGACCTTCGATGATCCAAATTAACCAAAAATGACTTTCGTTAAAGCTGCAGTCCGTAAATTTTTTGGGTTAAAAATGATCCAAAATAAATTTTTGAGCAAGTACATAACCACCCAGTGTTCAAAACTATCTGCTTACCTTAGCTCGATTTACAATGGTAAGCTTGTAATAATGTTTTTAATTCCAGTGGTACTGGTGGATTTCCGCTGGAAATCTGAGCATGTCTTTGCGTCATTACGTCACATCTGTACACATAAAGAAGGTGTCCCGGCTAGTAGGCTATATTGCGTGTGATGATGTTGGAGGTGGAGATTTGTAGCCTTTTCTCACAGCACTTGATATAATTAAACTTCTCAATTTGATGGCTGATCCAGAAAGGTTAAAACGACAATCACTATAGTGACAACTGGAGATTCATCCGTTGTAAAAAGCAAAAGGCTTGGGACTTTCGGAGAGGCTACAGAAAAACAGAGTCTGCAACCGGCCTATGCGAAATTTACAAGGATAAAAAGGGCTTTTGAAAGGTGGCGTGAACTTCGTATTTTAAAGGGGTTCAAAACGGACGCAGAGACAGCTTTTTTTCTGCTGGGCAGGTCAGACATTTCAATGGTTCAATTATGTAACAGTAGCACACTTGTTAGCTTAATTCATACAGTTACGGAGTTTTCTTTGTTGTGCCTTTCTCGTATTGCTATGTGCATTATGGTAAACATCAATTATTTTGTGCTAGCTATGAGAGGGAGCAATTCACCTCTACTCCACATTAATTTGTTGGTATATGACAATTAGAAATTAGACACAGAAATGGAAACTGAACTACAGGTAGCCCTAATACACATTAAATGTAGTCACGCAATGCTGATGTTGTTAACATCAACAATTTAACGGACTGCAGCTTTAAACATCACATTTCTTTCATTTTTGTTATTTTACTTTCTCTCCCTCATCCTATTCTTCTGCAATCCAGAATGGAAGCACAGCTGAAAGGTTTGTTTGAGCGGCAGCCTGAACTTTCATTTCCTTCAGCCTGAGGCACTGTAAACCCGAATAAGTTGGCAAAACTCAAAAAAATGTTTATGTTAAGATATTCAAAGTTTAAGTAAGCAGAACCGGCAGATTTGTATTTTGTACTTAAAGGTGCCATAGAGTGCATACAATATTCTAAATTGTTCTCTGATATCTACATAGAAGGTATGTGGCTTAGGTAAGGGGAAAAATACTCTAGATATGGTTTTACATGTCCATTTACAACACTAGGATTTGTCCCTAGAATGAAATGGGCTATTATTACCTTATCTGGAAGGGTCACGAATAATAATGTTGAGCTCTGCTCTGATTGGCGGTTTCACAGCAAGGCTCATTTCAGTAGCTCACACAAGCGCAGTTATTCAGCAAACACAATCGCAAACAGCACAAGCGGCTCGTGAGTCGTGACAGAACACAGACCACCTGAATGACACTTTAAGCAGAAAATCTCAAATGGAGATTGCTGAAATGCAGCTTACTTGTTTATTGGCGTTTTCAGATCATCTGCACGCAAGAGAGAGAGCTTGCGTGCACATGGTTGCAAGATTGCACATTTTAAGTAAAACACTGGATATAATATGTGTTCTTTTAACAGAAAAGCTCTGATTGGGGGATTTAAATTATTGAAATCTGGCAACCGCAAGCATGAACGCTCGAACGCTCCTCTTTTCCCCCCGACAAAACCAAAGAGTGCTTTTTGGTCAAGTTTTTATTTTTTAAACTACATTTTAGTCTCGTCTTTTTTCGTCAACGATATTGCATGATGATATAGTCACAGTTATCGTTAAAGGACGTTTGTGTCATCTCGTCTTGTCTTAGTCATAGAAAAAAAAGGTTGTCAACGAAAATTTTTCGTCATATTTTCTTTAACGAAATTGACACTAGTCAGAGGAAACTAACAACTTTTAATTAAATTAGTGCGGTATCCTGTTATAGATAAACATCAACCATGCCTGTTTTGTGCCTGTGGGAAGGGTATGAAAAGCGCTCACATCCCCTGCACAGCCTGGAACATAACCTTTATATCCATGATCTGCCATTTTCGCTATATTGTCTTCATCTTCACAATACCTGCAGAACTTCTGATGATTCGGCTGTGCAGGTGTACGTTAATGCTGCCTGGCCTAAAACATGGGCTAGTATATGCAAATTTGAGGGGCGTAAATATTAATGATCCCGAATGTTGTCACAGTCTGTGTTATGTTGGGATTCGCCTGTTTTTCAGTGGTCTTTTTCACGCACAAAGATTTACATATGAAGGAGGAAACAATGGTGTTTGAGGCTCATGGTATGTCAGTTCCATATACAGAACACTTATTCAACTATGCCAAGGTAAATACAGTTTTCCATTCTATGGCACCTTTAAACATTTCAAGTTAAGAAAAATTTAAATGTATGAGTACATCAATTCATACATTTAACTTAAAATTGTCATGTAACCTCAATGTGAACATTGTTATTAGTATAAACTTAGCTAGCTATAACAAGCTAATTCAGAAAATGCTAACTTGCTAATTTGCTAACATGTTATAACGTGGTAAAGCTGAATGAGTGCAGCAATATAAAGCATTTAACATACTTGCTCTCAAACCAAGCCGCATCACCACTTGTCACCATGATGGTAACTCTCCAAAAACCCACATTAACAGAAATCCTAGCCCAGTTTCAGTTAAACTTAAGTTAATTTAAATTAACAGAAAAATATTCATAATCAAAACAATGAAACAGTTCAGTTCCCTTGTGATACGGAACGAGTACTGTATCGTTCGTCTTAAGCCTAATAAGACAAGACGCTACGGGGAAAACTCCTTTTTCTCCGATTCTGAAGCCTTTATACAATCACGCAGTGTGAACTGCACATCGATTGGTCGTAAAGTGAAAGAAAATTAACCAAAGACGGCGCGGAACGCGCAAGCCAATGGTGAGTGAGCCCGCTCGAGCCCGCCGAAAGGGGCGGGGGCTCGGGCTATATAAGCAGCCGAATCACCATGGCAAATCGATTCATTCTCCTTCAGCGACGCAGTTATCTCTTCGCTGGACCTACGAGATTGAAGCCACCTTCAACTGCAAGCAGCTGGATTCGGCGCTGATCGGTTTCGGTGCCGCGCAGTTGATCGGTCCGCCTCCCTGCTCGCCGCTCTCAAGCAGCTCACCGCCCTCTGCAGCTGCCGCTTCGAGCAGCCCGCATCGCTCTCCGCTCTTCAGAAGGCCGCTCACCCATCCAAGCCCTGTCGTACCACCTCGGCTATCGCTGGACATGCGTACACCTCGGCTGGTCAGGCAGCTTCCGCGTTACACTCCATGGCAGTTCTCCAGTTGTACCAAGCGAAGCTCCTCAAAGACTTGGCCAGACACAACTCTGCCACCTTCAGAGAGCTGCGCAGCACCACGGATCTGGCCATTGGACGCTCGGTGGTGCTGGAGCGCCACTTGTGGCTTAACTTGACCGAGATCAAGGACGCGGATAAGGACGTCTTCCTTGACTCGCCAGTCTCCCCCACCGGTCTCTTTGGACCCGCTGTCGATGGCTTCGCCGAGCGCTTCACAGAAGCACAAAAGTCGTCCGAGGCTATACAACACTTTTTGCCTAAACGCTCCACCTCTTCAGCCTCAAGCCGCCCTAAATCAGCGCCAGCTCAGCAGCAGATGCCGAGAGACAAGTCGCTAGGCACTAAGCCAGCGCCGAGCTCCGAACACAGACGGTGCTCACGCTCTCTAGGTGGCACCCTCCTCCGGTGCGAAAGGGCCCCTGACCCAAGATAGTGTTGGACCCTGCGGCCCTGAAGTTGGCCTGATGGCCGAGAAAGGAAGAGGAGGAGGTTAAGTCCCGCTGTGGCCGGACCACCCTCCAAAATGCCTCGCTCAGTTTTCCTGCCACCCCATTCAGTTTCGGGTGTCGAAGAATTATTTTTTGCTGCCCGCACAGAGCCTGTTCAAATGCCCTGGTTGGGAGCCGTTGTTATAGCGGAAATAAAAAACAAACATACTCAAAAAGAGAGCAAATTTCCTCTTCCACAAACACATGCACCACAGTCCCTCACAAAGGGCCCCGTTTTTCAACGCTGTGGTCCAAACCTCTGTGGAAAGCACATGGCCTGCACATGGCCTGCGTTCCGAGGTAAACACTATGAGTGGCATATCAATATACGGTCCTGCCGTTCTGCCCGTCTCTGGCTCCCCGCACTTTTACGAAGTGCATGGATGCAGCTCTCTCCCCTCTGAGACAGATGGGTGTGCACATTCTGAATTACCTTGACGACTGGCTTGTTCTGGCCCAGTCGGAGGCGGAACTAATATCCCACAGATCCGTCATCCTCAACCACTTGGAGTGCTTGGGACTCAGGGTCAATTTTGCAAAGAGCTTGTTATCCCCCAGCCACCGTGTGTCGTTCCTGGAGATAATTTTAGACTCAACCCTCTTAACCCCTTGCCTGTCACCAACCATTTTGGCAAGTGAGGCATTTTGATATACCCCAAATAAAAGGGCTGCTGCTAGCAAGTCTTTCTGAATATACACATAAGTAACATATATATCTAGAAAGCCAACGCTTAAGAGTTTACAATTCAAGACTTAGAATTACTCAGACTGTTATTAATATGGAGATATATAGGCTCAAACATTAAAACAAAAATAAAAAATATTAATAATATATTTTTAAATGTATAAAAATATTATGTGAATGTAGTTTAACAACTTATAACCACAACTAAAGTGAAGCCACAAGTGTGGTCATGCTTCATTTCAAATCTGAGGATGAAATCTCTAAAATTATGCATTTTATGAAGCATATTGTATGGCATGTCATGTGAGTTTTTAGCGAATGCTAAGATAAGATGCTATCATTATGTTATTGGCATGTAAAACACATACTTGCAGTCTACTAACTAGTCTTTCAATTCTGCTTAATTCATACTCTATTGTTTTCACTCAATTAACTTTTCACATGTCTGTCATGAATGACTTAATACTCATTATTCTTTTATAGTAATTCTTTTGTTTGTATTCATCCATTATAGCCTATTCAGGCATTCTGAATTGGCCATCAACCCCACATTTATCCCACTTTACATTAAAACGTACTATCTGAAGTCTTTCTAGCAAACAGACAAACAAAAAAGCATACTTTTGGTACCTTATGTGAAATAAAATATAGCTCCTGGCGTGACAGGCGCATTAGAGCTACAGTTAGCATCAAGCTACATAACACAAAATAAAAGATTAATATTACACTTTAACTCCAAACTCCAGCAATTGTCTGTATTTACTTCTGATCGCGATATAATGTGGGTTTCAGTGATGTTCAATGATGTTAAAATGTTATATTGAGCATTTTATATGGAGCTAATCGCTACACCTGCTTAGCATGTTACTGGAGGAATTCTTTATTCATATGAAAATACACCAAATCGCATGCATAACACACACAAACCATATGCTATCGTAATCGTGCGTTTATTAGCTTCGCTTTCACGTGTTGGCAATGTTTACAACAGAGAGGTGAGAATGAGGAAGTGCACTGAACAGCGTGACCAGATGGGGCAGGATTGTTGTCATGTTGAGTCACGTAAAATGATTGATAGCTGTACAGCAAATGAGAGAGCTCTGAGATCATAAGTGACATGCAGCAGGAAGCAACAGACACAGAGATCGCTCTGAATGTCATTCAGCTCTTCAGATCAGCATAATTCAGTGAGAAATGAATAGAAATGTTATTCTGTATGATGAAATATTTGGCAAACATGTGATAATAAATCTATATTTGTCCAAATATGCTCACGTTTGGACTAAGAGCCCGAACGGATGCTGTTTAGTGCATGTATGTGACCACAAATAAAACGGAGAAGACGTGACTGGCTTTTGATTCTTGTTGATATTTCATTCAAAATATTGTTCATTACAGATCGATTATTTTGCACTCCTGACATAAATTAAGAAATTAATGTCACTGCAACCTCATTTTATCATAAACAGTGGTCAAATAACAAAGCTGGAGGCTTTAATCTTTATAATTATACCAAGTTTTCCCAGATGAAGTAAGTGTGTGATGTTTTACCGAGCAGTGAATGTTGAACAACAGTAATCTGGGGCTGCCGGCAATACTTGACTGCCAAGGGGTTAAGGGCCACAGTCACTCCAGAGCGTGCTCTGGCCATTCAGCAGCTCGTGCAAACGTTTACGACTGGGGCTTTTCTGCCACTCAGAATGTTTCAGAAAATGCTAGGCAGTTCAGCATCTCCAGCTCTGCACTCTAGCGAAAACCATCCTAGAGCGGGCACAGTGCAACCTACTCTCTTTGAGAGCAGCGCACATACAGGGCGTACTGAACATAGGGGCAGACATCCTCGGAGGAATGGTCACTCCACCCCCCCTTCAGAGTTCTCAGTTCAGAGAATTTGGGACGTCTTCGGGAAGGCACAGGTCGACCTCTTTACCGCAGAAGACAATCATCACTGCCCAATATTTTTCTCAAAGGCCAAGGACGCGCTGGCCCACGATTGGCCCAGCCTCCTCTTTTATGCTTTTCCCCCGATCGCTCTGATTCCTCAGGTAATCAAGCGAGCCAGGGAGAGCGCCCACAAAGTCCTCCTGGTGGCACCTCTCTGGAGGACCCAACCATGGTTCTCAGAGCTGTCACGGTTATCGCCCCTGAGGCCATGGCCAATCCCTCTGAGGCGGGACCTCCTCTCCCAAGCGAGAGGGAAAATATGGCACCCCAGACCCGAGCTGTGGGACCTTCATGTGTGGTTTCTCAACAGGAGCCTTCAAACCTCCCTGAGAATATCCTAAACACTATCGCTCAGGCCCAAGACGTCTCTACACCCTGAAATGGGCCGTCTTTGCCTCCTGGTGTACAACCCGGGGCGACGACCCTCTAACTTGTGACAGAAATTATCCCAGATATTGTACTTTCTTCAAGACTTAATGGATAGAGGCCGTTCCCCCTCTACTCTTAAAGTCTATGTTGCAGCTATAGAAGCTTTGCACGCTCCTATAGCAGGGCAGTCGATAGGAAGAAACTACCTTGTTGTTCGCTTTCTTAACGGCTCCAGGAGGCTAAATCCTCCTCGTCCCCTTCACGGTTCCTACTTGGGACCTTTCAGTGGTTCTTAGGGGCCTTAAAAGCCCTCCATTTGAACCAATCCAGACTGCTGTTGGTCCCCCTTTTGCTGTTAAAACAGTCCTGACCCGTCGAGGCATGGACTCCACTAGACCCCTGAAGGTGTGCTGTGGTATCTGGCACCAAGATGTTAGCAGAAGATCCTTTAAGTCCTGTAAGTTGCGAGGTGGGGCCTCCATGGATCAGACTTGTTTGTTCAGCACATCCCACAGATGCTCGATTGGATTGAGATTTGGGGAAATTGGAGGCCAAGTCAACACCTCAAACTTGTTGTGCTCCTCAAACAATTCCTAAACCATTTTTGCTTTGTGGCAGGGCGTATTATCCTGCTGAATGAGGCCACAGCAACAATGCTTATGTAGGTGGTACGTGTCCAACATCCACATGGATGGCAGGACCCAAGGTTTCCCAGCAGAACATTGCTCAAAGCATCATACTGCCTCCGCCAGCTTGTCTTCTTCCCATAGTGCATCCTGGTGCCATGTGTTCCCCAGGTAAGCGATGCACACGCACCCGGCCATCCACGTGATGTAAAAGAAAACATGATTCATCAGACCAGGCCACCTTCTTCCATTGCTCCATGGTCCAGTTCTGATGCTCACGTGCCCACTGTTGGCGCTTTCGGTGGTGGACAGGGGTCAGCATGGGCACCCTGACTGGTCAGCAACTATGCAGCTCCATACGCAACAAACTGTGATGCACTGTGTATTCTAACACCTTTCTATCAGAACCAGCATTAAC
Organism: Rhinogobio ventralis; assembly: GCA_039654625.1. Taxonomy (NCBI): domain Eukaryota; kingdom Metazoa; phylum Chordata; class Actinopteri; order Cypriniformes; family Gobionidae; genus Rhinogobio; species Rhinogobio ventralis. Next base: position 6,701,705 of record CM077204.1, read on the forward strand.
TTCTTGAGCAATTTGAGCTACAGTAGCTCGTCTGTTTGATCGGACCACACAGGCCAGCCTTCGCTCCCCAAGTGCATCAATGAGCCTTGGCCGCCCATGACCCTCAAACTCGCAGTGCTTTCAGACGGAGCAGCCTTTGCTACTGATCACAGAGCCACTCTTCACTAGCACACTGTGCATATATTTATTTAATTAAAATTGCAGCCTTTATGCTTTCATAATCGCACATAACCCCCCGGTTCGATTTCGATTAATCGTGCAGCCCTATTGGCAATGCAATGTGAGCATGGTGAGCATGGAGCAAATTTTAGATGGATCCTGCCAAGCGAACACACACACACTGACATGGCCTGTTTGGACTGCAGGAAAATCAGCTTTCTTACAAAGACTTGCCTGTCTTAACCAAAAGCAGTATTCTTTAACAAAATCCTTTGCTTGAAAAACAAGAAATCTGTATAGCCAGAGAAAGAAAAGAAAAATCCTACGGTCTTAGACCCTAGACAGACTACATTCCATTCCTTCATTACTGCCAAACACATTCTTAGCGTCTCCCCCAAAATGGCACAGGTTCTGTCCCTCTATCTCTCTCTCTTTCCCTTGAGTGGCGCTCAGCGTGGCTGAATCTGCGTCACGCAGATTTTCCTCTTTTGGACAGTCACTCACATTATATTCACATATCTGAATAGTTTACGCTTTATTGGCATAGCACGTACTAATGAGATTTCTCCCTGGCAGTGATGCGCTTCTCTCTGGCAGCTCAGTACTTCCCGCTCAGACTGCACACTGCTGGAAGAGAGAGAGAGAGACAGCAAAACATCCCGGTCTGCTTCTACACAACTTATTGCTCTGTTGTCATTGTCCACAGTTTTCCATTAGGAACCTCTTAGATTGTTAAACTTTGCGCATTGTACAGAATCCCTACTATCTGACTTTAGTACAGCATTCATGTTTTTGAAATTTTAGCGATATTTCAGTTTTTTTATGGCAAATGAGACTTACAGTACACATAATTGTTTACATTAAATTAATACTTATTTTTCACAATATTTACACAAAATTAACCAAAAATTCTAAATGAATTAAGTTAAAAATTGGTTTGTCAGGGGCAGATGCTGATATATAAAGGGAAGGATGATTTATTTTTATATTTATATATTATAAATAATTACATTTAATGATTGCAAATGAAACATGCATAAATTGGCTTAAAAATTTATGAATGCTTATTTTACACATTATTTGCTCATAGTATTTACAAAATACATGAAAACACACACACACACGTGTACATACTAAGGTTCAAAAGTTTGGGTTCAGTAAAATCCTTTTGGGGAAAGCAGAACACAATACATTGATCTAATATGACAGTAAAGACATAATGTTACAAAAGATTTTTAAATGATGTAGAAACTCCATCACAGTATCAGTTTCCACATGAATATGAAGCAGCATATTTTCAACACTGGTAATAAGAATAATACACAATAATTCACAATAATACTTTTATACTATATTTTTGATCAAATAAATGTAGTCTTGGTAAACATAAGAGACTTCTTTTTAAAAAATCTTACCGACTGCAAACTTTTTAACAGTAGTGTACAGAGTATATATTTTTTAATTCACAATTTTTCATTAAATTTACATTTACAAATGTAAATTTTTTCTTGAGTATTTATATACTCAAATCATACATTTCCCCTGGTTTCACAGACAAGGCTTTAGCCTAGTCCCAGACTAAAATGCATGTTTGAGCTGTTTTAACTGAAAGCAACTTGCGCTGACATATCTTAAAATATGTCAGTGCCATTGTTTTGTCTCAAGATGCACACCAGTAAGGTTTTTTTCTAATGCACTGTTATAAAAGCTACTTAAATGCCCTACTTTAACTAAGGTCTAATCCTGGCTTAACCTAAGCCCTCTCTGTGAAACCGGGCCTTTGTGTACGATCTTGAGTAGTATTAAAGGGTAAGTTTGCAGTTTTTTGTTTTTGTTGCCACATGTACTGTAGGGGCCCATAAAATTTGTTTTATTTTTTCCTAAATTCTGTTTTTCTGTTTTAATTTTTCTGTATTCCGTTTTAATGGTTAAATACAATTTTTGTAATAAAATCATGTCTAATTAATTTAAATCATGAAACTTATACACTCACTGGCCACTTTATTAGGTACACCTGTTCAACTGCTCAACGGAAATATCTAATCCTCCAATCACATGGCAGCAACTGAATGCATTTAGGTATGTAGACATGGTCAAGACGATCTGCTAAAGTTCAAACTGAGCATCAGAATGGGGATCAAAGGGTGTTCCATATTCTGATGCCCTTCGCCTACACGTGGCGTAGGCAGAAGGGTAAAAAACTCCATCTCATTTTCTCCTCCAACTTAAAAGTCGTCCGACATCATTGTTTTACCTTTGTTTTTGTATAGGGCATTTGGTTTAGTTTTTGCACGTTCGCTTTGTAAATACTGGGTCGGTCCTCCCGCCTACTTCACGTGTTATTATGTAATGCGTGAAGTCGTGGACGAGCATTTGTGGTTATAAAGTATATAAATTATTATTATTATTATTTTTGAAAATTACAAATGGTTTCTCTAGATAAGACCCTTATTCCTCATCTGGGATCGTGTAGAGCTCTTTGAAGTTGCATTGAATCTGCAATTTGGACCTTCAACCCATTGGACCCCATTGAAGTCCACTATATGGAATGAAATCCTGGAATGTTTTCCTCAAAAACTTTTTAACTTTTTCACTTTTAATTTCTTTTTAACTGAAGAAAGAAAGACATGAACATCTTGGATGACAAGGGGTGAGTAAATGATCAGGAAATTTTAATTCTGGAGTGAACTAATCCTTTAAGTGACTTTGAACGTGACATGGTTGTTAGAGCTGGATGGGCTGGTCTGAGTATTTCAGAAACTGCTGATCTACTGGGATTTTCACACAAAACCATCTCTAAAGTTTACAGAGAATGGTCAGAAAAAGAGAAAATATCTAGCGAGTGACAGTTCTGTGGGTGAAAATGCCTTGTTGATGCCAGAGGTCAGAGGAGAATGGCCAGACTGGTTCAGCTGATGGAAAAGCAACAGTAACTAAGATAAGCACTCGTTACAACCGAGGTCTGCAGAAGAGCGCCTCTGAACACACAACACGTCCAACCTTGAAGCAGATCATGGGCTACAGCAGCAGAAGACACACCGGTGCCGCTCCTGTCGCCTGAGAACAGCAAACTGAGGCTACAATTCACACAGGCTCACCAATGGTCTGATGAGTCTTGAATTCTGCGGCAACATTCAGATGGTAGGGTCAGAATTTGGTGTAAACATCATGAAAGCATGGATCCATCGTGTCTTGTATCAACGGTTCAGGCTGCTGGTGGTGTAATGGTGTGTGGGATATTTTCTTGGCACACTTTGGGCCCCTTAATAAAAACTGAGCATCGTTTAAATGCCACAGCACACCTGAGTATTGTTGCTGATCATGTCCATCCCTTTATGACCACAGTGTGCTCATCTTCTGATGGCTACTTCCAGCAGGATAACACACGACACAAAGCTCAAATCATCTCAAACTGGTTTCTTGAACATGACAGTGTGTTCACTAAACTCAAATGGCCACAGTCACCAGATCTCAATCCAATAGAGCTGCTTTGGGATGTGGTGGAATGGGAGATTCACATCATGGATGTGCAGCCGACAAATCTGATGCTATCATGTCAATATGGACCAAAATCTCTGAGGAATGTTTCCAGCATTTCGTTAAATCTGTGCCATGAAGAATTATGGCATAAGAGTGTCCAACACGGTACTAGCAAGGTGTAGGGTGATTTCAGGGTGATTGGGACACATTTTGCCATTGCCATTGTCCCAATCACCCTGAATTCACCCTACCTAATAAAGTGGCCAGCGAGTGTACAATTGAACAACAATTAAAAACAACAAAATTATATTTTTTGGGGGGCCCCATGAAATCCGTTTTATTTATAATTGCATTTTAATGATTAGATTCCATGATTCCGCCCTACATGTCTTCCATATTGTACATTGCTGTAGTTTGGCTCTTGGCTGACAGTCCTGCCTTTTGCAACCTATAGCAGTCTAGCACTCCTTATAAGATAACTGTTTCCTCTTGTTTTCCTTGGCATTCCCTAGCCGACAATCATTGGCACAGATGCTCATGATATCATGCCACGCCTGGCATGAGTTATCAGCCCATGTCACTTTCCATCCCTGTCGCACTGTCTAAAGTGCTGCGGCCAACATGTCAAAACATATCTGTCTCCCCGCGGTGTGATCACGATGACACAATCATTTGCTCGAGGAGACAAGCGGCTTAAAGAGCCAGTTTCTGCAGCGACATGTCTCCGTCGGAGGTCGTGACCCTCCCTCGGAGTTCTGGTCCTGTGGGTAAATAGAGGCCTGGGCCTTGTGCTTTGCTGTTTCCTGTCACTGTACGGGTAGTCGAGTTGTCCATGGTGTGTATAACTCTCTGTGTGGTTTCTCTGATGGTGCCCACCATTTGCTTGAGGAAAACATAATTGTGCATACTGTAAAAATTGGCATGCCATCGAACTTTATTCAGATTCAGAATAACACTCATTGCCGGAGGCAGATGCGTGTGGAAGCTTGTGTATGTTGGTTTGTGTTAAGTGTGTGAAACGATTAGCGTTGAGTATATGTTAGTGGGTGTTTTTGGCAATCTTTGCCCCTTTGTGCATGTGAATGTTGCATGCTGGGCCCATGTTTGAAGAACAGGTTGTATGACAGGTTTTACAGAGAATTACTCAGCGTCTTTGTTTGTCATGAACCTATGGTGCAACATGTTTCACTGAGTTTTTTTCCTTTTAACTCGTTAAAAAGTTTTCAGAAATGCATTACATGTGCAATTCATACATGCGCAGTCTTGAATACATCTCTATGATGAACATGAGCAATAATTAATTATGAAATAATTTTGATTTTATTAGCTATATATAATATAATTCAGTAGTGTTATTTTAGTATAATTGAGATATGGTTTTAATTTAATATTTTCTGATATTTCATTTTACTTTAGTTAAAGGTTTAATAATTTTGTTGTGTGTTTTTGTCATGTTTATGAGCATGTTTATAGCTTTTATAAATTTTTTAAATTAATTATTTATTTTAGTACATCGACTTAAACTAAATAAAATTGTATTAATTATTTTCAATTAAAATCTATTTTATTTAATTTTTTATGGTTTTGGTTTTAGGTTTAGTTAACTAATAACCCTTTAAAATTGCGTAACCTCAAGATTCATGACCTAATATTCATGATTCATAAATGAATGATATTTGTAAAAAAAAATGTATTGCCTTGATAATAGTAAAATGTGTTTTTGCATGAAAGGCGTAAAGAAAATCTTTTGTAACTATATATAGTATTAAGTTCTTGAAATCTTTGTATTAATTTCATGTGTTTTCATATGTTAAAAAACAACTACACCTTTATTTGTATGGTTTTAAAATATATAAAAAAGGTAATTAAATATTATATTATTACATTTAACCTCTCAGACACCTTATTTGTCATTAACCTTACTGTCGTTCAAGCCTTTTATCATGAGCAGGTGTCAGGTGAACCTCTTGAAATAAACCAGACAGCGTTTCTATAGTAAGTTGTGTCATTAATATTTTAGGGTAGATGTCATGACTGTATTCACCTTTGGTTCAACTAGGAGCTTCAAAGACTAACTTATTTTATGGGTTACCACCATAAAGCCCAAAGAGTTTTACCTGCACACATGGGTGACGTTGGGGAATTCATTGTTCCCTGCCGGCGGAGGGTTGATCAGGGTTCAGGGGCATGAATGGAATGTTTCTGTGTTGGGCCCCGGAGGGTAGATTTACTGAGGTGGAGCTGTGTCCTACTAACAACAAAATGTACTACCACCACTAGAACCCAATGCAAAGGAAAGAAATTGTATATACAATGACTCAAACTATTTGGACAGTTTAGACACAGTTAAAATATCTGAATGTGATCTGCATTAGATAACAAAATGTCAAAGTGGCATTTTTCTTTTTACAGAAAGGACACTTTTCAAGCAAAAGAAGTTTGAAACAATAGATATTCTGTTTATGCGTGTATTAAATAAGCTAATACTTTTTAGTATCTGGTAGGAAAACACCCCAAAAATTATACTCATTAATTCAAATATATATTACACCTAAGAAAAGGTTGATGACTTTACTACCTGAAATGTGCAAAAACATGCTCAATCCCTCATGCCATAAGTACAGTAATCCTGTGCTGCACTTTGTGGATGTACCAGCTCTGACCACTGGAGGGCAGTATCAACCTTACGCTGAAGCAGGAGTTAATGGCTCTGTGTGCTATAGTGCAGTCGGGTCTGTCCAGTATCGAGATGACATGTATTTCTGTCACTCAGTGTGTTTGAAGAGGCTGATTTTGGGGAAAGGGCATCCTGTAAGAGGGACCAACACCCATAAAGAAAGTGAACTTTGACATAGGAACCCTTCGTGTGACCATTTGTTGTAAAAGCATGAGCGTTATAATGAAGTATAGGTGATATATCAAACATATCAAATCCATCATAAAAGTTATATTTCAACCCTAAAATAAAAAAATACAATACAAAATATAATAAAAAAAAAAAAATCAATTTAAAAAATACAAATATTGTAATAGTAATATTTTCTTTAAATAATATCTGTATAAATTAAAGTACAATAATAACAACAATGCAAATGCATCTCATTAACTTTATTGCAATGCTAATTAAATAATATTATATTTAACTTGCATTACAGTGATACGAACGAGAATGTGCATTGCAATAATGAGGATTTGTGAGGAAAATGTGCTTAATTTTTTAAAAAGTAAATAATGTCACCATGCAAAACTACTTAATGCTCATACAAATAGGTTGCTTTATTTTCTTTATGCAAAATATAATTGACTTCTGATTTTGGGGTGAGATGTGTATGTAAGATTCATCCAAATAAGGAAATAAATACATGCTATGCAAAACTCCTGAAATTACATGCACTGAATCTTTTCCAGTGATCAATAACTTGGGAAAATTCCAAAATAATTTGTTCAGTAATTTCCTGAATAGCATCATATGTTTAATAATGCTTTGAATTTGCACCTTTCAAATGTAGTATTGACCACTGTAAAAATCAATGTTACACATTTCAAAGAAGACAGATTTATTTTTATTACACAATGATTTAGGCATGTTAAATGCCCACGGCAGCTTCTGTAGAAACGGAGGATGTGTAGACTGAGAGTGGAGGATAAAGAGATATAAGAGACTAGAAAAGAGACTAAAATAAAGGAATCCCAGAAATATTTGATTCCAGTTCAGACCAAATGATGCTTAAGTCTGATGAATTAATAAAAGGGTGGCAGATGGGTCCCTGGAGCACTGTGTGTATGTGTGTGTGTGTGTGTGTGTGTGCATGCCTCACGAAGACCCTTAAAAAGGATCGCTACAGTTGCTTGAGATTAGAAAAAGGCAAGGTGTGTACCATGAGGCATAACTGCATGAATAAAATATGAATGTCTCTGTGCTTACAGCTTAAGGGTCATTATCATCTCCATGAGCAGCATCAGCTTCATGCCAGACTAGGCTTTATGTTGTCATCTGAACACCTTTAATCTCAAGAGGAGAAAACAGTGGTTTTGAAAGCCAATTAAGTGCGTTTGGAAAAAATGATTGAACTTTGATTTATGAAGCAATGTCAAGAGATCGTCGAGGTATGAAGCTTCTGTCAGGTCACTTGCATTTGATGGTTATCCAAAGAGCTGTTTGAGCTGCTCTGAATGTGATCCATGCATTTGCCAGATCTTATGTCCCAGTACCTTCACTACAGTTCTTGCAAACCTCGAACCCTAAGTATTCAACTTCAGTGTGTAACTCGTTCCACATGCGCATCATTCATCTTGTTGAGGAGAGCGAAGTGAGCTTTTCGGTTTAAAAAATCCCATAGACTTGAGCTGAAGAAGGGACCAGATGGCATATCTAGAGACTTTAGGCTGGGCATATTTGACTTGGGCCATCCAGAACACACTATTCACCTAGGGTCCAATAAAATCAGTTACATTTTTTCCCCCCAAATTCTGTTTTCCTAATTTTTCTGGATTCGGTTTTAATGATTTAATTAGATATTAATAATCAAAAGAATGTCTAATCAATTAAATTCACCAAACTTGAACAGTTTATTCATTTGAATAATAATAGTGCCCTATGCTTTTTTTTTTCCGAAAATGTGTTATGTTTAAATTTTTCTGTGTATTTTGATATAATACGGATTTATTATCAAAAACAGTGGAAATCAAATGAATGCATTAAACGTACAATTTAATTATTATTTTAAATTGTAATCAAATGAAAATTGAACAATTCCTTTAAAGGCACAATATGTAAGATTTTTGGATTAAAATATCCCAAAAACACCAGAACAATGTTATATATTTAGCTGACTTGTGTACTTACATTATCCCAAATATTTCCAACAATGTTTAAATCCAGAGAAATAAGCCATTTTAACCAGGACACAGACCGTGTCCGTGTGTCGCCTATCAATGACATCATACTTACCCTCGATTTCTGGTCTTATTTTGTAGAATCCATGGAAACACCAAAGACGCTTTAATGTATTATGTGTTTTATTAGACAGGTGAGCAACTGTTTGGATACATTCATCGACAGAAAATTAATCATTGTTATATAGCTGGGGAGGGGGGGGGGTGCCTGTGCTGCATAGCGTGTTCGTAAATTTGGGGACGGAGCTATCAAGTAGGGGTGTGATCATTTTGTAGGGGCGTGTTTGTTTTTGTGATTTCAAATATCAACAGCGTTTCTCAGAAATCGCTTACTGCACCTTTAAGAAAATGCTGCTATTTTCACTTAGTGTAAATAAAATCTATTACTTGCACTTAGTGTAAATAGCCACTGCCATTAAATTATTACTGCTTTCATTAGTACATTCTGCTGTACAATAGTAATATTTTTCTGTCATTTCTTCAAATTAAACCAAACTTGTTTTTGGTTTGTTGTTGTGAAGACATTTAGAAATCTGACAATAGTTTTATCAAATGAAATGGTGAAATGCAGGTGAAGTTACTCTTCATATGTTCATGTCCTCATATAGTGAGACGGCAGATGCTGAAAACACCACGAGACTCAAGCATGCTTCAGTATGTCTAGTAAACCAAACTCTGCTGCTCATTTACACAGAAATATATATTTAAATAGCAGTCCTTTTGTGCTTTAAAATTCACAGACACTAGTTTATACTGCGATTTGATTTGAAGTGTACAGCCCTACTTTTGATTTATTCATTCGGATTGTGCCAAATTTCATGATATTTTGCCATTATACAATAAATTCCATTTTTATGACTGGATTCCATCTGCATTTTCAGCGTTGTGGAAAACGATGAACACCGTAGCATCAGGGCTGTGAAAAAGCATCACCACTCATGTTTTCTTGAAAAAATGTAAAAAATGAAATGGTGCCATTTCCCAGAATGCACACTTTTATTCCCCACCTCGTTAGAGAATGCGGGGAATTCAGAGGTGCCGTCTTTTGCCGTGTGTATGGCTGTTTTTTTTTCCGGTGCGCTGGAATGTGCGAATCGGGCCAAAAGGGAAGCTGCCTTAATGACAGATTAATGTCTCATAGACTACTTATTTATTTGGTGAGAGCAAGAGTGTTTAAGTATGTCACAATGCATCAAGATTAAAATCCCCCACTTTGTTAGTCTTGTCTCATTTTCCAAGTCTGATTAATTGAACGAGTTTGGAGTTGTGCAATGCTGCCGGTCAGGTTCAGCTGGGACGCAGGGTGCCGTATAGGCGAGGCCTGCGTATTTCTCAAGAAAAAAGGCACAGGTCTGCTGCTGTTTGTCTTACTAATGTGCATGCAGCAACTGGACTCCTGGCTTTTCCTGCCCTGCCAAAACATGGGAACAGGCAGCATGGTTGGAGGGGATATTTATTTATTCATTTCCCTGCGGCTCTGTGGTTTCATGAGACACAGCTACACTTGGCCAGGCCTCTCTCCCCTGACCCATTCTCACCATGCTCAGAGGGCTCCTGCCAAATCCTTCAGATCACGGCTTCACACACATACACGCATGCAGACCATCTCCTACGATTAATGGCACGCTGTTCATTTCGGAACGAGTAATTCATCACTTCAGCCTGTTGCTGCATGGAGTTCATGGTTTGTTTTGATTGGTGATGGACGATACAATATTTGTGTGCCGATACTGATATCAGATGAACTTCTGCTGATGCAGATAATTTGGTGGTTAGGTTTTTTCTGCCATCTTGTTTCAAAACACTATCAATGACAACTTTAACTGTACCACATAACTCAGTTTTCCTGTGCTACGTATAATAGGAGGACAGATTAGGAGGAGCATGTGTTGGATCAGCTATACCAAAATATAATAACATTTAATGCAAATGAAAAGAACAATTGGACAATTATTTTATGTAATAATAAAATGTGTGCTGTCAAATCGATTAATCGCATCCAAAATAAAAGTTTGTTTACATCACTTATGTGTGTGTGTACTGTGTATAATTATTATGTATATATAAATACACACACATGCATGTATATATTTAAGATTTTTTTTATATTTATATATAAAATATTTATATTTAAATGAAATATAATATATATAATATAAATGATATAAGATATTATATAAATATATATATACAGTATATACATTTAAATATTTCTTAAATATATGCATGTATGTGTGTGTATATACATAATAATTATACACAGTATGCACACATATATTATGTAAATAAACCTTTATTTTGGATGCATTTAATTGCAATTAATCGATTTGACAGCACCAAATAAAATGTATTTATTTTTATTTTATTATTATTATGTTTATATATATATATATATATATATATATATATAAACCTTTATATATATATATATATATATATATATATATATATATATATATATATATATATATATATATTGAAGAGACGTTTGACAGTGGAGATGTTCTCAGCTGGTCTTTTCCAACAGTTCCTGTGCTGGTCTCGCAGGTCAGAGGCGGGGTCACCTGAGAGAGCTATGCATCGCTGCATCGGTAAAGCAGAACGGGTCTCTGTGATGCGATCCTATTCACACCTCCGTCTCCATTCACGAGTCGTACCCGTGTTCTCCCCACAAGGTCGTCCTCACAGGACACGCGCCATCAGTGGATAACACAGACACCATTTACAAATCTGCACATGCCATGAAGATGCTTTATTTAAACCTATATTTAGCCCTCAGATATACTTAATCTCAAAAGAGCCTGCACATAGCTCGCAAGCTCTATACTGTAAGTTCTGTTAAAGCAGGGCTCCGAGTTCAAGTCACCATCAATTCAAGATTTACAAATCTTTTTTAATTGTTTATTTATTTTTATTTTTTTTACAGAATGTTGCAGTGTTTATTATAAATGATTCCATCCACATCATTATTTTTTGTGTGTGTGTGCACTTAAAATCCCCCAAATATTAAATATTCAACGAATTATAAAAAAAAAAAATCAGTTTGAATGAATGAATGAATGAATGAATCAATGACTCGCTCATAAAGACTTCACTTGTTTTGTTCCTGGATGAATCAGCGTTTTGGAGCAAATCTCTTTTTTAACAGTCTCTTCTTGTCACCACATAGGCGTTACGTTGTAATGGATAAAATCTTTATTTGAAGCATTAAGTCACTTTCAAAAGGTAATTTACTCTATTTTGATCCCTACCGTAGACATCAGTGTTTATATCCGAACTATACACTTTTATCCCATTACTTCTGTGATTATTTAAATGTTTGTAACACAGAAATTATGCTGTGTGTGGTTGAAAAGACTGTGTACAACGGAGATAAAGGCACACCCTAAGAAAAATGTGCTTTTCATTACTCCCATAGTGTATGATTGCAGAGAAAAAATTATTAGTTTTATTGAACATTGAAAAAATCTTATAAATGTATGAGGTGGCAAGGTAAAGCACCCTTGTGCTTTTACCCTGTGTGTGTAAAAGGCTCACCAGTATGGGGCAAAAGTCACAAAGTATAAATAATGTTTTTAATAATGTCTTAGTTAATAAGTTAATAAGGTTTATTTTGATAAATAAAATAATTAATTTTTGTTCAATAAATATACTGTCATTAAAATATGTTCATTAAAAAAAGTATGTAAACTGCGTAGGAGACTGACACAGGCTAGAATGAAATAGTTAAATAAAGTTGTTATTTTTGTTTGATTTTGCGCACAAAAAGTATGAAGTTGAAGTGAATAACACTGATTATCTCTTCCTCATGGCACCTGTTAGTGGGTGGGATATATTAGGCAACAAGTGAACATTTTGTCCTCAAAGTTGATGTGTTAGAAGCAGCAAAAATGGGCAAGCGGAAGGATTTGAGCGAGTTTGACAAGGGCCAAATTGTGATGGCTAGACAACTGGGTCAGAGTATCTCCAAAACTGCAGCTCTTGTGGGGTGTTCCCGGTCTGTAGTGGTCAGTATCTATCAAAAGTGGTCCAAGGAAGGAACAGCGGTGAACCGGCGACAGGGTCATGGGCGGCCAAGGCTCACTGATGCACGTGTTGAGCGAAGGCTGGCCTGTGTGGTCCGATTAAACAGACAAGCTAGTGTAGCTTAAATTGTTCAATAAGTTAATGCTAGTTCTGATAGAAAGGTGTCAGGATACACAGTGCATTGCAGTTTGTTGTGTATGGGGCTGCATAGCTGCAGACCAGTCAGGGTGCCCATGCTGACCCCTGTCCACCACCAAAAGCACCAACGTTAGCATCAAAACTGGAACACGGAGCAATGGAAGAAGGTGGCCTGGTCTGATGAATCACGTTTTCTTTTACATCACGTGGCTGGCCGGATGCGTGTGCGTTGCTTACCTGGGGAACACATGGCACCAGGATGCACTATGGGAAGAAGGCAAGCCGGTGGAGGCAGTGTGATGCCTTTGGGCAATGTTCTACTGGGAAACCTTGGGTCCTGCCATCCATGTGGATGTTACTTTGACACGTACCACCTACCTAAGCATTGTTGCTTGCAGACCGTGTACACCCTTTCATGGAAACGGACAATGAGTCTGAGGTGTTGACTTGGCCTCCAAATTCAGTGGTGTAAAGTATTTGAGTAAATGTAATTAGTTACTGTACTTAAGTATCTTTTTGGCTACTTTGTAGTTGTACTTAGTATCAAAGATATTAGCAACTTTTACTCTCTACTTGACTACATTTTTGAACAAGTAAATGTACTTTTTACTCCAATACATTTGTGTTGAGTAATGCAATTACACATTACATTTTGCATGGCACCTAACTTTTTCTGCAGCAGTTTGTTTCTGCTATAAAGATGCGATATCGCCATCTAAGGGCATTGAAGGTACTATATCTTGTGCGTTTTGCGTTTACTCACCCAAACATGTCAACAAGGCTACTTTTTGAAGGATATTGGTTTACTTATGGCCTTTTTGTGCACTTGAGCTTAACTGAGGCTGTCGTGTCGACTTTGATTTATTGCAATATTGAGGTGTTCAGTTTTATTTTGATTTTTAGAAAAAGAAACATGATTTCTCATCTTACAAATCAATTGTTTCTTATTTTCACTGGTATGTCTCTCAGGTGTCGAGGACTAGTGCATCGTAGCCTATATTTAGTATGAGTAAAATACTTAAGTACTGTTAAAATCAGATACTCTTTTACTCATTATATTTTAACATTTACCCCACTGCCTCTTAGGGTACATTTACATGTAAATGTTGTATTAAAAACTGAAAAGTTTTTCCTTTGCATTTTTGAAGTTTGAAGTTTTGCATACAGATGTCAATGTTGTCAAAACGATCCTGTTCACAAACGACTAAAATCACTGTATTATTCTGCCAGGCCAATAGTTGGCGATGTCACTGTAAAGAAACATTTCATGCCTATAGACTGAACACATAATACCAAAGACTTTATATATAAGAAGACCGATTACTTATGAATAGGAGAAAGTGCAATGCCCAATATGGCGAATAAGCCCCGCCTTCTAAATGAAGGAGCCAATCGTTGATTAGTAAAGTCACTGTGTCATTGCAGCTGCCGTTAGAAGCTCTGGTTCATATATAAACAGGAAGTGTTCTGAGACGCGCGTTTAGGACTGCGCATGCACACTAGCTTTGTCCAGGCTGAAAAATCTTTTTTTTTTGTCATGATTCGAGCATTTAGAAACAAAATCTATGAGACATTTGTTTCATTGGTTCTCATGAAATTTAATCGTAAGCTTGGCGAACAGTTCTGGAGAATTTGATGTTTCCCCATTCAAAGAGATAGCACTTGCATGCCCGAGAGGCGTTTCAAAGATGGCCGCAGAGTGAAATGACCTGTCTTAAAGGGACTTTGGTAATACGCATGTGCACCGTCACCGCTTTCACAAATTCCTGTTTTTGTAGTTTACACGGATATGATAACGGTATCGTTTTCAAAAGTTTGCATTTTCAGGCCCCCAAAACGCCTTTGTGTAAATTAACGTCCAAAACACATAACAAGTTTTCCGTTTCAGTTGAAATCGGTGTAGTGTAAAGACTTCTGATTTCTGATCAAAGACTACAGACTTCTGATTTCTCAATGTTAAGTGGTCTCTTAATTTTTTCCAGAGCTGTATATATGTATATATATATATATATATATATATATATATATATATAAAGCTTGAATCAGTAATGTTCTCAGATGTATCGTCAGACCATATCAATATTTCATAGCCGCAGACTCTCACCCACTTACCTGTAGGGCTCTTTCTGTTCAAGAGCCATGCAGAAATATCCCAGTTTTTTACCTTCCCTTTTATGATGTATATTTTAAAGACCTCACTGAGAAGTTAGTGTTGGTGTTCGTGTGTCAGAAAGTGCTGTTTTTTGCTCTCGCTCCCAGCTGTCAGCTTGTAATTCTTTGGTCTTGTAGCTGTTCAAAGCAGCTGCTTTCTTTGGCTGTGAGACTATGATTGTTTGTCTGGTAATAGCCAAAGCACAGACTTCTCAAATCAGCAACAGTCTTGTAAAGTCATTTTTCAAATCCTGAAATACACAATCATAAGCTATAACCCAATTACTGCACACTAAAAGTATGTACTTTGTTGGAGGTTGGCATATACTCTACCTTTGGCTTTATGTTTTTAGGGCACAATTTGGGACGTAGTAATTCTCATCACTCATACAATACTGTCAAGCATACTATCAAGAAAGTGCACACTTGATCGCACACATGCTTCCTTTGAATTCCCACATCACACATGACCTCCTTCTGATAATCAGCCCCTGGTGTGAGAGTATTGATTTCTGAAGGATGGACAGAAGAAGACATAAAAACCTTTGTATTCTTTACTCAAATCTGCTGGAGATCAATGGAAGGAGGATCCATTGCTCAAGCACTTTAAGTCAGATGTAGTGTGGCATCTTGTTTGGGGTCATATAGCTGATTCATCAAAGCCTGGGGGTCTAATATCAATAAACTCATCCAAACCCAACCAACCTTTTACGACAGGGTCGTTTACATAGGATGACAATTTTCATCTTAATTCTTTGTCATGTCAGTACCTGAAATCCATTATACCTTTGACATGTTGGCTCTACCATCACAGTTTACTTCAAATGATAAATGCCAGGGTAAGAATCCTCAACAAAGCATGCAGAAGGCAGCAGTGTTAAAGTTATGATTTTTTTTTATTATCAGACGATGCAACAAAAATTGATTTGAAGGGACAATATACAAAGATTTACTACAACTTTTTCATTCACACGTCAGTCTTCAACATTCAACCATATCATGGCTTTCAGTGTTGGGGTCATATACATAGACGCCCTATTGGCCGCTTAGGACGTTGCTGCGATACGTCAACGTGTCCGCCATATTGCTGAGGGCAAGACTGCGCTCAGTGCACTGTAAACAAGTGCAAGTAAACGGGTGAGCTGCAGTTTTTCTGGATAAAAACAAAAATAACGTTTACATTTATCAACTGATTTCAGTATACAAAAAGTTCCATCTCTAGTTATTTAAAATCTCGATAGTTAGACTTATAAAATATTGATTTTAATAAGGAATTGTCAAAGCTCAGGCTTGTCATGTATTTGGCTTTTTATTCTTGGATAAGAATTGTGAAGACGCCCATACTGAGATATAATTTAATTTTTACATTATTATTGTGAGCATTTTCTGTCTTTAACCCGATTTTTAGCTTTTCTTCTGCTTAGAATTGACTGTCATTGAGAAAATGAAACAAATCGGCAAATACAAATCACACTGGCAGGCTGCTTTCTGTATTTTTATAGCACTAACATGATAGATATTTACAGATAGATGCTCCAAATATACAATAACAAAGATAATTGATGGATTATTTATGTTAATACCCATAATATGCAAATAGTAAATATAAGATAAAGTGAGAAGTAATAGTAAATAATTTAGTGTATAAAATATAGTCAATAAAATAAAAAAACCGTATACAGCAAATAAAATAGTAATGAATAGTATAATTTTATATATATATATATATATATATATATGGCATTTATATGGCATATAGTTTATGTATAATACTATATTAATAGCAATAGAATATGAAATATCAATTACAGAATATAGACAATAATAAAAAATAATAAGTTAAATAGTGCTAGTGAATAGTACAATAATTGAACAGCATAAATATAGATGAATATTTAGATTTCAGGAAATGTACTTTATAATATAAAATATAATATAAGCTAAAACTATAATATAAATCATGTCAACTCATGTCTCAACTTTCACATCCAAGTTAACTAGCGGCATCGCTAGCTATTTTAGTCTGACTGACTCCGGTGGCCAACTAATGTTACTATTACTAATTATATAATGACAAAATACAACCAGAAACAAATGTCCAGTCTTACTTGTGAAAGGTAATTCCCAGAGACCTGTTTTCAATTGTGCAGCGATTTGTACGCAGCACACGAAGCAGGCATTTTCCAGTTATGGAGTATATGAGAGTTATGGCAAAATTGCCCTCTGCAATATGGCGGCGCCGTTGACGTATGATCCAGCGGCCAATAGGGCGTCTATGTATTTATTA
Organism: Rhinogobio ventralis; assembly: GCA_039654625.1. NCBI lineage: Eukaryota > Metazoa > Chordata > Actinopteri > Cypriniformes > Gobionidae > Rhinogobio > Rhinogobio ventralis. The sequence goes on from CM077204.1 coordinate 6,718,842, forward strand.
TGTCTATGGTTGGGGTTACTAAGTAATGTGTGTTACATAATCAGAGTGATTTTTGGAATATCGAGTAAAATAATGCATTGACTTTTTAATTTGCACCTAAATGTTACATGATGACGATGACAACGCTATTATTACTACTAATAATAATAACTGTTGATGCAGTAATAATAATAATGATGTTGAGGTTGGGTGCTAAGTTTGAAAATTCCAAATACTGTAAAATGAAAATATGTACAGTAAAATAAGTGTTCATTTAACTATTTAACTTGCAATTCTTTGTACTGTACATATTATTTGCTCTCATTAAATTAAATATATATATATATATATATATATATATATATATATATATATATATATATATGGGCCATTGGCCACTAATCTCTAGATATCTGTTGTCATTGACTATTTAAAAATCCATAATGGTCCACCACAAATGTTATTTTAGTATCATTGATTATACTTTTTTTTTTATTTTATTATAGTTTTTATTATATTTTAAATGTTAATTTTAGTTAAACTTTTGTAATTTTTTTTTTTTGTCATTATTTTTATTATTAAGTTTTATATACTTTTTATTAATTATTATTTCACTTTTAGTTTGAGTTATTTTAGTACTTGAAGTTAAACTAAAAGGAAAAAAACAAGAAATTATGTTGTTGAAACTGCTGTTTGTTTAATTATTTCAGTTCACATGTTTTTTTTAATGTTTTAGTTTTAAATTTAGTTTTAGTTAATGATAATGAATCATTTCCATTACAAAATGTAATGTTACTTTTAGTGTAGCATCCCCATCACTTCTCCTCTATTTAAGACTAATTGTATAAGGATGCCAGACGAATGCAAGGTTTCTATCTGTCCCCTGGTCTTCTGTTGGACGTCTGCTTTGGACCTAGTTGCCCCATAACAAGGCATCCAAAGAAGAGCAAAAAAATAAGACAACACAGCAGAAACACTCAACAAGGTGTCCTACAAAGCATCCTGGGTACTGTTATATATAGAGACACTAGTTGTCTGACTAAAAATAATAAGGGGACGGACAGATGCTGTGTGTATTTATCCTACAGTCCTGAGAGAAGTTCATGTAGAATGAGGTGCACGCTGGGTCAGTGTGGCTGTAGTATAGGCACCTGAGGCTGTGTGGCTTCTGGCGGGGTGAGGACCATGCGTGCCGGGGCCCAGGGGGACGCTCTGCAGCCCACTCTCTCCTGACTTCCCCTGAAGAATACAGAGGCATTAATTACACCCGAACTGACAACAGGGTCACGCTGCTCAGCCACCCTGCACCCACCATTAGCACTCCCACCAGCCCTCCACAACAACACTGTACTGCTGCGTTACAAAACATAATCAGTTCTTGATTCAGAATTCCAGCCTCACGTTTTTTCGATAAATCCCTGCATTTCATGTAAAAATGAAATGACAATTAGTGCATTTTAATCAGTTTTCCTTAAGCTTCTAAAGACATAAGGTGCATCCAGGGTTTGACATTAATGTTTTTGCTCACCAGCCACTGTGGCTAGTGGTTTTCCAAAGTTTCTAGCCACTCAGCACTTTCACTGGCCACAATTTTGACATCGATACCATGGGGAAAAACTGCCATATGGATATTTTAATAATAATTAGCTTCATATACGGTTAGGTTAGGATTAGGGTTTGATTTAGGGTTAGTTGCATGTAATTATGCATCATTTATAGTCACTATGTTTTCAGTGGTGTATATAGACATTACATAATGAACCGTTATGTTTTTATTACCTTAGAATGAGCCATTTTTATCTCCATACACCGCGGGTCCCCTTACAGTGAAATTGGCATTTTGCGCCATCATTTTTCTACAGTAGCCCTAAACGGACAAACTTCTGTACAGAGTGCTAATCACTCTCTGCTCTCTCCGACGACAACATTTTTTTCCTGTGTTGGCCACCGTAGCTTCTCTATGTGCTTTGAAAGGGAGGGGTGAGCGGTGGGCGGTTGCAATTCACAACCTCATCACTAGATGCCGCTAAAATTTACACACTGCACCTTTAAATCGTATTGATATAAGCCAACTGACCAATGGCTGGTCTGTGTTTGCAATTCCAATGAGAAAAAGACTTTGAATGTATATAACTTTCCGAACATATGGAATTAAAAATGTAAAAGATAATATTAATTAGGAAAAATCTATAAATTGCAAACAATTCACTGCTGTTGTGTAAATAACGTGATCAATAAAAAAAGTAACTGTAATCTGATTATGAGCATTTTAAAACGGAGTATAATCTAATTACAAGTACTTAATTTTTGGAATCTGATTACATAATCCCAGCACTGATTTTAACCTAGAAAAATACATGCAGGCAAACCACTCTTCTGGCCCATATTGTGTATTTTGTGCAGAAAAGACGGTGAAAATAAAGAAATGGAAGCCAAACGTACAAAAGGGGGAAAACACAAAAGTATGAAAATTTAATCCAAAAATAAAGTGATGTCATTCCCGTGGAACATGGTAGAAGGACTTTGTGGTCTTGGTAGTGGGGAATGTACCTGAGGCAGTGGGAAGTGTTAACATGAAAAACACATCAGAGGACTGGGGCATGTGGCTCCTCGTGCTGTAATTAGTCTGGAGGAGCACGCTCCGATTACCCAGTTCTCACACACACAGGCATGCCTCTCCAAAACACAAACTGTTCTTTATATACACACACAGGACCTCCTCAGCACCAGCTCTGTTCCGTGTTCCTCCACTTCCTGTTTCCTGATTCGTTTGTGTGCGTGTGCTGCTAACAGCGTCAGGGGAGCTCTTCCTCTTAAGAGATCTCACCTCATTGTATGTTTTCCTAATATGTGAAAATTAAGTTGTCACAACAATGATGAAGTTTATATATAATGTATGTGGTTATAATTTATATTTATCATAAGATATTAAGTAATTTTAAAGGAAACCTTAATAAGTTATTAATAATAGAATAATAATAGTATGTGTTTAGTGTGTTGGTTAATCATTAATATTACACAGTGAGTGTGTGGTTATAGTAATTAATTACAAAACAGTTACAATTGATTTTTGTCATTAATTGTTATTAATATTATTGAAATTATTATTATTATTATTAATAGAAAAATTTAACTAATTCGTTTTTCTTAGTGACATGATGATCTGTTAGTCCTGCTAAATATGTGAAAAAAGCTAATATTGTGAAATATTACAATTTAAAATAATTTAATTTAATTTAATGTACATTGTACTAAAAGTCCATAAAAGTGTTTTACCTGTATTTTGAATTATGCATGGCATTGCGTTGTGTTGTAGTGTTAAATTACTGCATAATGTCCTGACAGGAATATTTTTTTTAATCTATATGTATATATATATATATATATATATATATATATATATATATATATATATATATATATATATATATATAAAAATAAATACATTTTTACAAAAAAATATGTATGCAAATTGTATAATATCCAAGATACACATTTCTAGTAATTGTGCAGTTAATTCTCAATTGTGCAATTAATATTTTTCCTCTTCCCAAATGTAATAAATAATTTAATAAGAAGGCTTATATTGACCTATTAAGATTTTGTTTACATCTACCTTGTAAATATATATATTTATGCTATTTTATTAACAAGTTTTCACAGGTAAATCAATAACAATTACAGTTTTAACAATATTTCAAGTGTAATTTATGAGATTTGTTGTATTTTGAATTCATTCTTTCTTTGTAAAAGTCACAAAGTTTATCATACTGATTCCAAAGTTAAGGATTTATTATTTTTAATATACATTGAACCAAACACTATAATAACATCTTAGTTGATAATTCAATATACTTTATTTTTGACAAAACATCCCATGTTTCGGTCGTGACTGCACATTTTCGGTAGTGACAGTAATGTTTTGGTAGCGACCATCACATTACAGAATTTGAACTTAAATACTAAAACGCTAATGATTTGCATAACTGTGCTAACTTTTTTATTATTTCCCCCAAATAAACGATTATGTGTTCCCTTTTGTCACTACCAAAACAGTCACGACCGTGTGGTCAATTTTAGATGCTTTTGAGCCTAGCTCAAAGATAAGTTTCATGGTTTACAAAGAAAATATAAAATGAATATACACTCACCTAAAGGATTATTAGGAACACCTGTTTCTCATTAATGCAATTATCTAATCAACCAATCACATGGCAGTTGCTTCAATGCATTTAGGGGTGTGGTCCTGGTCAAGACAATCTCCTGAACTCCAAACTGAATGTCAGAATGGGAAAGAAAGGTGATTTAAGCAATTTTGAGCGTGGCATGGTTGTTGGTGCCAGATAGGCCGGTCTGAGTATTTCACAATCTGCTCAGTTACTGGGATTTTCACGCACAACCATTTCTAGAGTTTACAAAGAATGGTGTGAAAAGGAAAAAACATCCAGTATGCGGCAGTCCTGTGGGCGAAAATGCCTTGTTGATGCTAGAGGTCAGAGGAGAATGGGCCGACTGATTCAAGCTGATAGAAGAGCAACTTTGACTGAAATAACCACTCGTTACAACCGAGGTATGCAGCAAAGCATTTGTGAAGCCACAACACGCACAACCTTGAGGCGGAGGGCTACAACAGCGGAAGACCCCACCGGGTACCACTCATCTCCACTACAAATAGGAAAAAGAGGCTACAATTTGCACAAGCTCACCAAAATTGGACAGTTGAAGACTGGAAAAATGTTGCCTGGTCTGATGAGTCTCGATTTCTGTTGAGACATTTAGATGGTAGAGTCAGAATTTGGCGTAAACAGAATGAGAACATGGATCCATCATGCCTTGTTACCACTGTGCAGGCTGGTGGTGGTGGTGTAATGGTGTGGGGGATGTTTTCTTGGCACACTTTAGGCCCCTTAGTGCCAATTGGGCATCGTTTAAATGCCACGGCATACCTGAGCATTGTTTCTGACCATGTCCATCCCTTTATGACCACCATGTACCCATCCTCTGATGGCTACTTCCAGCAGGATAATGCACCATGTCACAAAGCTCGAATCATTTCAAATTGGTTTCTTGAACATGACAATGAGTTCACTGTACTAAAATGGCCCCCACAGTCACCAGATCTCAACCCAATAGAGCATCTTTGGGATGTGGTAGAACATTTGGGATATATATATATATATTTTTTTTTTTGACTTTTAGATGTTTTTAAAAACAACAATAGAAAATGTAAAAAATTTCAATATAATTTTTGTAAGTTGAAATTTAGGGCTTAGGGTTCGGGACAGCCACCTCCCAATTGCAAGTAATCAATAAATTATGATTTTATAAGCTTACAGATATTTTCAATATTATTGTTGTATTTAATAGATAATAGAAGGGTCTTAGTTAACATCTAAGATTTGAATACTTAAATGCTTTTTAAATGTGTTTTTTGGTTGTGGGAGAACAGTTTGCACCAATTCTGTTTCTAAAGGGTTGGTTAGTTGCTTCAGCCAAAAATGAAAGTTTTGTCATTGTTTGTTCATCCTTATGTCTTCCCCAAACCCACATGAAGTTCATTCTTTTATTGAACACAAAGGGAGAAATTTAAAGGGCGTATTGCAGGTAAACATTTTTTCAAAATGAATATATAACCTTGTATGAAAATACTATATGAAAAGGTAATGCAGGATTTAAAATGTTTTAAAAAGACATAAGATAAAGTGTCCGTTTCCTTGGCTGTTTGTAAAAACCGCTTTGTTTTCCAACATCGTGTCATATTACGTCACGAAAGGGAGTCGTTTGCCGGGCTATGCATTGGCTCAGTGCAGAATAGGTTGGTATTCAGTACGAGTCTGTGTATTTTCGGTAGTTTTTCTATTTCAATTTATCATTGTCATGGTAAATTATTGTGTCCAGCCTGTCAGGACATCGAGTCCACAGGTTTCCTGAAAAAAAAAAAAAGTTAGAAAAACCTGGATGGTGGCGTTTGTGCAGGTGAAGAGACGGGACTACACTTCTGCATCTGCTTCGAAACACGCGGTGGTGTGTATAGCGTTCACTTTAGACCGGAGGATTATCATCCCGGCCATATGATGGAGTCAAACATTGTAATACTCATGTAAAGGATGATATTAAATGAATAAACATCCACACGTGATGCTTCTTTGCCGTTGTTTTTACGTAAATCATTTTCAATATTGATGAATACAAAGTATGTACATTAACACAAATGCATACAGTCTCACACTTTTCAAAAAAGTTTGGAATTATGTGCTGGTAATGTAAATATTTTATTCATGCCATGTACATTCAAGTTCACTCAAATACATACTCATAACGTCATATACATCCTCACACTATCGGTGAATCGGCACGAAATAAACCCATAACACAGAATTAATGAATAAAGTATAACATGAAATGCATACAATAACACAATACTGTCTGTGGTTCGGCCGCCGACGGGAGATGTGACGGTGCAGCTCAAAGAAAACGTGAACTGTGCACCGTGTCTTGTTTTTTAAACATTTGCTAACTACCAAATCAGTCGTGATGAGAAACCGTCAATAGTTATATCACATAACGGTTCAATACTCCTAGATGACCAATACCAGTTTTGCTATTGCCTGATACATGATGATAATCTGTACAGTATTGTAATCTGAGTGTTCATATCGTTAGCTAGTGTATATATATCATTAGCTAACACTGGTCTCTCACCCAAACACCTGCTCTGTTCTCCACTGTTTCTCCTCACACAACAACTCAATTTGTCTCCTCTAATCGTTGTTCTGTCTAATCCTGGCCTGTCCCTAATTGTGTGTCATTATTGTATGGCTGTGGTCTGCCATATGATTATTAATAAACATTTATAATTTCCTCAGCGTCCGAACTGTCGTTGCGATCCATTGTTTTCCTATCGTTGAAATTCACCGCACTCCCTCCCGTTACGTCACTTCCGGTTTTGCCATTTTTAGATGCGGAAGTAAAATTTTCTCACAAAAACGACTCCAAAAGCCTTAGTAGCGTATTTATAAGAATATCTAGTTCCTACATTATTTTTCTTTACATTGACTCACCTGGGTCTCTAGCCTCCAATATGCCATTTAAAGAACGTTTAAGGTTCTTTTGCCAAAAGTACAAAAATAATCGTAGAAGTATCATAAATGTAGTCAATATGATTTGTGTAGTCCATACATCGTGTCATCTGACGTGATTCGATAGCTTTTTGTGAAGTACAGACAGAAGTGATAATATTCTCCCTATTTTTTAATATGCCAACATAGAAGAGATCTTAATACTTGTATATTGTAAGTTTGTCATTTGGCTTCAGAAGGCTGAAATAGTGTCATATGGACCACTTTATGGTGCTTTGTCCTCTTTTTGCTTGGCAGTATGGGGATTTTGGCAAGATGGAGATATTTGTTTAATTACACACTGCATCCTTTCACTCTAGCGGAGCGGTTCAGCCTACGGAAAAAGAAAATCAAAGAGAAGTAGCAAAGTATTAATCAGTTAAACATCTTAAGGATATTTCCTCTCATTACATGTGCATGTAAATCCCACCACAACACTAAAGTAAGAAAACGTGCGTGAGAGAGAGAGAGAGAGAGAGAGAGGAAGGGAGGGAGGGAGGGAGGAGGGAAGAACTTGGCATCCAAATCCCTTCAGTTGTAACCCTCCAATTTGGAAACGCAGCTGACAAACTTGTTCCGAAGCCCCATCACTCTCATTTACGTCTGAGAGTCACTGGGCCTAATTACGGATAATCTACCCGCCCATCCACTAACGACGTTAGTTTAAAGGCCTGTAGATTAAGACAGCATCAGCAATTTGAGAATAACCAAATCTAAAGCTCCTGCCTCCCCATAATGCCATTATAGTCCCGCAATCCTTTGAAATGATTTCAAGGGCCAGGTCTGCGGGGTCTTTCGTTGTTTCGCCCAAAGCAAGTTATCAGTTACCCCTTTGAAAGCCGGGTCATTCAGGTCTTGTTTGGTGGACAGATAAGGAAAGACACCGGGGAAAACCCCCCTGAAATGCCAGAATGTCAGGTTCACCATCAGATAAAGAAGCTGATTCTATCAAAGCCCTTTGAGGCGGTGTACGCTTTAGCCCCATTCACTGGAATGCCGCCTTTAGCCCTGGATCATACAGAGCCAGGTATGTTGCCTTCAAGCAGTGCGCTTTGTGTTTTGAATTAAACACATCTCTGGTGCTAATGTGATTCTAATGTAAATCCCCTCTACTTCTATCCTGGAAAACAGAACGCTCTCCTTCCCTCCCTCTCTCTGATCTGTAAATGAGTTTGTTTATACCCAAGCAGGCACTTGAGGCCAGCGCTCTACCATCTCGCACCGGGGGGAAGTTGTTGAGGTTGCGTGGTTATTGGGGGGAGCCATTAAATGCTGGAATACTCCGAAGCTTTTTGGTTTAAGACAGGGCGAAGGGCTTTATTGGAAATTACATTTTAGTTGCGTTCAATTACCTTTACGCTCATTTGTTCTACGGATGTTTTTTTTCCCTTACGCTCGGCTTTATTCTCTAAGGGTGTTGTTTATGAGCCCGATACTATATTACGAATGGAGCGGCTTTCACTGCAAATTACCCTTCTCTGATAAAGAGAGCACTGCAGTGCTAATGGCTTTTTCCAGCAGTTTCCTAACACAAAGCACACTTTGTTTGCAATAACAAATCACTTTATCATTAGACCTGAATGACTGCATGAGGTCGTCGTTCTTTTGACCTTTGAACTTTTTTTTACATAGCACTCAAGCCCGACCATTAGCGCAGGCTCACTGGCAGGCATGATTATATCTTATTGTCAGAGGCAGTAATTTGATTGGTGGAGAATTAAGGCTTCTCCTCACGGGTCATTTTAGCTCACTTCCTCTACAGTTCTCGGCTTGATTAAAAATTGATCCACGGCTGTAATGTGAATATATTATTGAGGCTATCTGTCACCACTGACAGATAATTGGGAGTACACAACTTCAATTTCACAAAACTGTTCCACCTTGGATTGCTTTGGTTTGTGCGGAGGCTCTTTCGGACGCTAATGCTGCTGCTTGTTTTTAAGGCAGCGCTTAACTGGATGTATTGTTATAGAGCTGAAGTTAGAGGGTAGAACAAAGGGATGTGTTATTGTCAGTCTACAGTTGTCTTTAACGTTTCTTGGGAAACTTTTTTTTTCTCGATGTGCTACACATATTTCAGTGTGATATTCCCAGGTAACAGGCAATGTTCTGTCAAGGTTTTTTCAAAATGATGAACAAAGTAGTGTTGATAGAGCAGTCTTTCAAAGCTATCTGGTCTTTTATAATGTTCTCAAATCGTTAGCACAAAAACATTATTTATACATCGCTCATGGAACGTTCATGGAAAAGTAACGTTCTCATAATGTTTTGCCCGCTTTTCCACTGCATGGTATGGCTCGGTACGGCTCACTTTTGGGGGGTATAAATATTCCACTGTGTACAGTACCTAGTACCTGGTACTTTTCTAAGTACCACCTTGGTTGAGGTTCCAAGCGATCCGTACCAATACTAAAATGTGACGTGTAAACACTGCAGATCATTGATTGGTCAGTGAGAATCGTCACTACCAGAGTCATTTGATTTGCGACACAGGACACAGCAACAGCCACCGCAGTATCATTTGTTCGCACAACTTTTTTAAACGACTTGCTTTAAACGACCGTCCCACGCAACTTGAAAAAAGAAATGGCTGTATCGTGGTCAGTAGACGAGGTGGCGGCACAACTTTGAACTTTTTTAATGTTTTAATCAATTGTATTATTGTTATTACTTTGAGAAGTACATTCTACTTTACAATAGTAATATATATCCATAATAATTTCTTCAAGATAAAAAAACATTATTGTTGGTGTGTTGAAGTGAAAACCTTGAGTTTCTGTGAATATTTAACAATAGTTTTATCAAATGAAATGGTGAAATGGTCTTATTCACTAAGCATGTGAACGCACAAATGTGTGCGTGAAATGTGCATACAACTGATTTTAAGAACAAATCGCAAAAAAAAATATAGGAACAACTGAAAACCACACGTACGCAAAGAGAACTTGTATGGCTTGACTATAAACATGACATATGACATATAATTACAATGAAGTATATTGCATCAATTGTATTATACAGTGGTGGTCAGAATTATTGGCACCCCTGGTAAATATGATCAAATATGGCTGTAAAAAATAAATCTGCATTGTTTATCCTTTTGATCTTTTATTACAAAAATTCACAAAAATTTAACCTTTCATTGAAGTAAAAGAATTGAAAGTGGGGGGTAAATCACATTATGAAAAAAATGCTTTTCTCTAAAACACGTTGGCCACAATTATTGGCACCCTATTTATTAAATACTTTTTGCAACCTCCTTTTGCCAAGATAACAGCTCTGAGTCGTCTTCTATAATGCCTGATGAGTTTGGAGAACCCCTGACAAGAGATCAGAGAGCATTCCTCCATACAGAATCTCTCCAGATCCTTCAGATTCACAGATCCATGTTGGTGCTTCTTCTCTTCAGTTCACCCCACTCATTTTCTATAGGGTTCAGGTCAGTGGACTGGGATGGCCATGGCAGAAGCTTCATTTTGTGTTCAGTGACACATTTGTGTGTTGATTTTGATGTTTGTTTTGGATCGTTGTCCTGATGGAAGATCCAACCACGGCCCATTATAAGATTTCTAGCAGAGGCCATCAGGTTTTGATTTTTTATCTGTTGGTATTTGCTAGAATCCGTGATACCATGTATCTGAACAAGATGTCCAGGACCTCCAGCAAAAAAATATGCCCACAACATGGGGCACTTTTTATCCCTGTTTGGACCAAACCCATCTGGTGTGTTTGCTGCCAAAAAGCTCTTTTTATAGTTTCATCTGACCACAGAACCAGATCTCTTTTGAATTTCCAGTCGTGCCTGACAACTGAATATGCTGGAGTTTGTTTCTGGATGAGCAAGAAGGATTTTTCTTGAATCCCTCCCTGTTTTTTATTTATTTTTTGTCTTTCTGACCCCAAGACTCAACTAATCTCTGCGATTCTCCATCTGTGATCCTTGGAGAGTCTTTGTCCACTCAAACTCTCCTCCTCACCGTGCATTAGGACGATATGGACACATGTCCTCTTCCAGGCAGATTCGTAACATCTTTAGTTGATTGGAACTTCTTAATTATTGCCCTGATGGTGGAAATGGGAATTTTCAATGCTTTAGCTATTTTCCTACAGCCACTTTCTATTTTGTGAAGCTCAACAATCTTTTGCTGCACGTCAGAACTATATTCTTTGGTTTTGCTCATTGTGATGAGCAAAAGGGAATTTGGCCTTTGTGTTTCCTCATATTTGTACTCCTGTGGAACAAGACATCATAGCTGGACAGTCACCCTGGTGTGCTAAAAAATTTAAATATTAATGGGAATATACTTCAGAGATATTTTACTCATAAAAAATTCTAGCGGTGCCCACCACTGTATAATCCATATACACTCACCTAAAGGATTATTAGGAACACCTGTTCAATTTCTCATTAATGCAATTATCTAATCAACCAATCACATGGCAGTTGCTTCAATGCATTTAGGGGTGTGGTCCTGGTCAAGACAATCTCCTGAACTCCAAACTGAATGTCAGAATGGGAAAGAAAGGTGATTTAAGCAATTTTGAGCGTGGCATGGTTGTTGGTGCCAGATGGGCCGGTCTGAGTATTTCACAATCGGCTCAGTTACTGGGATTTTCACGCACAACCATTTCTAGAGTTTACAAAGAATGGTGTGAAAAGGGAAAAACATCCAGTATGCGGCAGTCCTGGGGGTGAAAATGCCTTGTTGATGCTAGAGGTCAGAGGAGAATGGGCCGACTGATTCAAGCTGATAGAAGAGCAACTTTGACTGAAATAACCACTCGTTACAACCGAGGTATGCAGCAAAGCATTTGTGAAGCCACAACACGCACAACCTTGAGGCGGATGGGCTACAACAGCAGAAGACCCCACCGGGTACCACTCATCTCCACTACAAATAGGAAAAAGAGGCTACAATTTGCACGAGCTCACCAAAATTGGACAGTTGAAGACTGGAAAAATGTTGTCTGGTCTGATGAGTCTCGATTTCTGTTGAGACATTCAGATGGTAGAGTCAGAATTTGGCGTAAACAGAATGAGAACATGGATCCATCATGCCTTGTTACCACTGTGCAGGCTGGTGGTGGTGGTGTAATGGTGTGGGGGATGTTTTCTTGGCACACTTCAGGCCCCTTTGTGCCAATTGGGCATCGTTTAAATGCCACGGCCTACCTGAGCATTGTTTCTGACCATGTCCATCCCTTTATGACCACCATGTACCCATCCTCTGATGGCTACTTCCAGCAGGATAATGCACCATGTCACAAAGCTCGAATCATTTCAAATTGGTTTCTTGAACATGACAATGAGTTCACTGTACTAAAATGGCCCCCACAGTCACCAGATCTCAACCCAATAGAGCATCTTTGGGATGTGGTGGAACGGGAGCTTCGTGCCCTGGATGTGCATCCCACAAATCTCCATCAACTGCAAGATGCTATCCTATCAATATGGGCCAACATTTCTAAAGAACGCTTTCAGCACCTGCAGAATCAGTGCCACGTAGAATTAAGGCAGTTCTGAAGGCGAAAGGGGGTCAAACACAGTATTTGTATGGTGTTCCTAATAATCCTTTAGGTGAGTGTATAACATAATGAAATTATTAAATAATACAATTTAATTTCATCTTAAATACATTCGATCATATACAGTTAAAGAGTAAGAAAAGCTATATATATATATATATAGATATACGCGAATGTACAGCTGCTAATGAGAGCTCTGTAATCTGGGTCTTTATAAAAGGTGTTTATTGTGAGAACTGGTGAGAATGGCACACTTGGCATTGCTCGAGGATCCGGGCGAGAGCGTGTCTGCGAACAGCGGCAAGTTTGACGAGAGTGACGAAAGGCTGTAAGGAAAGCGTGTGCGGAAAGCCCTTATATGGAGATGGTTTGGGTGTGTTTTATGCAAATGACTAACCTCGTGCACGAGGCCACTCATTTAGAATACTCCAAATTCACTAACATCAGAACGAGGTTAAGAACAAATTCATGTGCGTACGAACGTTTTGTGAATCAGGTGGAGATTTTTCGTGAGAAGTTCTCCTGTGCGTACACATACGAAAGAATCCACGCAATCATTAGTGAATGAGACCCAATGTGTTCATGTCTTCATAGTGAGACGGCAGGCGCTGAAAACACCACAAGCGACATGTGTGCTTCAGTATGTGTAGTAAACCAAACCCTGCTGCTCATTCACACAGAGACATGCAGAACATGCAGACTTATTTCAATAGCAATCATATTGTGGTTTAATATTTACAGACAGTAGTCTGTATCAAGATTTGATTCATTGTACAGCCCTATCAAAAAATATTTAAGTATTTAAAATTTTATTTACATTTTTTTTACAATGTTATATGTTATTTTCATTCTACCTCTGCAAAACACTAAAAGAAAATTGTAGGCCTAAATTTAACATATGACAATTTGTATTACTTGCAGGTGACTTTGCACATAAAAGAAAGTATTTTGACATAAAAAAACACACTTCACCAATAAGGGATTTTTTTTGCCATTGTTAATCACTGGGTTCAATAACTAGATGCACCGCTGCAACAGCAGGACTCTTATTCTGTCTTTTTTTATTTTGAGGGAACTGATCACTTTTGTTATGCTCTTAATCACTGAAGATCCTTTTTTAAGAGGGACATTAATTAGAACGCCTGCGTGGTTTCCACTCAGGGAGATAGGAGAGTCATGTTAACAATTGAATGTAATTTTATGGACAAGTAACTTGTTCCCGGCCATGTCCCTCTCTCTCTCTCTCTCCATGCTGGGGAAACGCTGCTTTCCTCACAAAAGAGCATTTCCTCCTCAATCGAAATTACCGGTAGAGATTAATAATGGCATTAGGCAGTAATGATGCTATGCTGAATGAAATATTTATTAAAGATCCCTCTGCTAGCAATTAGCATGGCATGTAATCGTTCAGCACATGAAATCAAGATGATTGCAGCGGTCCCTCAACTGCTTTTCCCGCCAGCCCACGCCCACCGCCAACAACTGCCATCCTTCAGCCGCCCTCATGCCATGACAAAAGATCTGGGACCCGGGGCTGCTGAATATCCCATCTTAATTACTGTAATTCCACCATGGTAAGAAAGTGATCTGAGTGTAATTATGCCTGGATTGAATGCCGCCTCTTTGATTTGCTCTGGAGAAATGAAGCTCAACCTGCATAGCATCTGCACCGCACTGCTGTGGGGAAAGAAAGACTTTCTTTACATTTTCAGGTGTGTTTGGTCTGCAGGGGTGCATTGTGATAGACAGACTAGAACTTTTCCTGTCCACTTACCTTCTTTTCTGCGGGACATTTGTGATTGGGACTCCATTAGGAATGGGAATTTTAACAAAGACTTTAGATATACCAAGATGGTGCATTCATATTAGTTTAAACAGAAATCTTTTGTAAATGATGCATCCTTGCTTACTAAAATTATTATTTTTTAAATTAAATAAATAAATATTTAGAAAATTACTCAACCCAAACTTTTCAATGGTAGAGAAAATGGCAAAGAAAAATTGTGATAAATTATATTGTCATTTTAAGACCATTTTATGCCAGTTAATATATAATCATAATATAACAGCATAATAATGCAAGTAGCCCTACACACTTTCAAATGACAACAGTCTTTTAAATCCTAAGAATGTTTAGCTACTGTAATAGAAGTGTCAAAAAATTATGTATAAAAATAAATATCTAAATAATAAAAAAAACTTGAATAAATAATAAATAACTCTTTGCTAACAAAAAGTGCAAAGTAAGAAGTAGAAAAAAAAAATCCATCTACAGATTTTTCCTTGACCTTCTTTACTCAGTAAAGTAAGGGTGCCCATTATGGACCCTTTTTTAATATTTTCATTTTTTTTTACAAAATTAATACACATTTATAACGCTATACTTTGTGTTATATTACCGTGGCAGAAAATGTAAAAATAAAAAAATGAACAAAAAATGTATTAAAAATTAATTTAATGAATTAAAAATGAATAATGTAACATTTTTCTTTCTTCTGACTGCTGCTAATCAATCTCCCTATATATTTTTCCCTCTTTTGGAAAGTCATGGAAACACTATTGCAGATTTTTTCTTTTGCTATTGGAGCAAATGGAAATACAAATATTATATTTTCTGTCTTCTCCCATTCACCGCTATAGAAGATTACCCAAATATGAGGACTTCTGCTTCGGAGAACGCCGGAAATGTGAAAAGGGGCTATTGCTGAAAAACATAAACCCTACTGAGAAGTCAGATGCCTATATGAACAAAGGCACAGATGCCTCAACTGTTTTTTAAAAGTTAAACTTTTATAATGGTTTATAACGGCGCGTCATGCATTAGATGCTGCAAAAGACGCGAGCACAACAGTCAAACACTTCTGTCTAGTGCATGTTTACATAGAAAAACAATGAAAAAAACAGAGCAGTGGAATGCAAAAAAAGTTTTTTGTGAAAATGAACTAGACACTCGCGACTGCCATGCCCCGTGTGAAGCGGCCTTAACGCTAACTGTGAGTGTACACTATTTTGCAGGAACAGTGGATTGCGGCTTTGAAACTGAGTGCATTTGGACGTATTCTTCCAAACTGCCTGTTGCTGCAATAAAAACACTATATAACGTCTTGAATGACGCCTTCTATTCACCTTTCGATGGCGAGCTGCCTGAGCCCTGCTTTCGCCTCCGACATGGAAAGCAGATAAGATGACAGAGAGCAACACGATATGTAAACATAATGGACAATATATCGCATCACCAAAAAATTATAGAGGTCATGCCCATATACACTCACCTAAAGGATTATTAGGAACACCATACTAATACTGTGTTTGACCCCCTTTCGCCTTCAGAACTGCCTTAATTCTACGTGGCATTGATTCAACAAGGTGCTGAAAGCATTCTTTAGAAATGTTGGCCCATATTGATAGGATAGCATCTTGCAGTTGATGGAGATTTGTGGGATGCACATCCAGGGCACGAAGCTCCCGTTCCACCACATCCCAAAGATGCTCTATTGGGTTGAGATCTGGTGACTGTGGGGGCCATTTTAGTACAGTGAACTCATTGTCATGTTCAAGAAACCAATTTGAAATGATTGGAGCTTTGTGACATGGTGCATTATCCTGCTGGAAGTAGCCATCAGAGGATGGGTACATGGTGGTCATAAAGGGATGGACATGGTCAGAAACAATGCTCAGGTAGGACGTGGCATTTAAACGATGCCCAATTGGCACTAAGAGGCCTAAAGTGTGCCAAGAAAACATCCCCCACACCATTACACCACCACCACCAGCCTGCACAGTGGTAACAAGGCATGATGGATCCATGTTCTCATTCTGTTTACGCCAAATTCTGACCCTACTATCTGAATGTCTCAACAGAAATCGAGACTCATCAGACCAGGCAACATTTTTCCAGTCTTCAACTGTCCAATTTTGGTGAGCTCGTGTAAATTGTAGCCTCTTTTTCCTATTTGTAGTGGAGATGAGTGGTACCCGGTGGGGTCTTCTGCTGTTGTAGCCCATCCGCCTCAAGGTTGTGCGTGTTGTGGCTTCACAAATGCTTTGCTGCATACCTCGGTTGTAACGAGTGGTTATTTCAGTCAAAGTTGCTCTTCTATCAGCTTGAATCAGTCGGCCCATTCTCCTCTGACCTCTAGCATCAACAAGGCATTTTCACCCACAGGACTGCCGCATACTGGATGTTTTTTCCTTTTCACACCATTCTTTGTAAACTCTAGAAATGGTTGTGCGTGAAAATCCCAGTAACTGAGCAGATTGTGAAATACTCAGACCGGCCCGTCTGGCACCAACAACCATGCCACGCTCAAAATGGCTTAAATCACCTTTCTTTCCCATTCTGACATTCAGTTTGGAGTTCAGGAGATTGTCTTGACCAGGACCACACCCCTAAATGCATTGAAGCAACTGCCATGTGATTGGTTGATTAGATAATTGCATTAATGAGAAATTGAACAGGTGTTCCTAATAATCCTTTAGGTGAGTGTATATTGTGCGAGAAGTCAATATATTGATTATTGCGACAGGCCTAAATGAATGCATTTAAAATGTACAGTCTTTCTCTTCCAGGAAAACAGACTAAAAATACTGATGACTCAGCTTGCAGTCATAGGCGTGTCCAGATTTTTGTCCAATGAAAGTTCTCTTTAATTAGAATGACCCTCCCCTCAAAACCACTGACTTGAGCAAGTGGCAATATCAGTCATAATAATTTTAATGTATTTTAAATAATGATTTGAATGTATTTTAACTAATTAAGCATTATATAATGTATTATGTATTTGACAAATCAGACAACCATTGCAAAATTGCTTGAAAAACCAAACTCTAGTCAGGCCAATCACATTATGTATAGAGTTGGTGGGCGGGCTTAACATAATGACGGCAGAGTTGCGACGGTTCCGCGTGAATGTACAAGCACGCCCGCAATTCTCATATTCTTTTCGCAAAAACGGCAACAGTCGTTGGCCTCTATTACCATAACATTTGTTGGTTTACAGGAATCTCTCCATCAAACTTTTCCACAACAAACCATATGCGGAACACTCCCCCATGGACTCATTTCCGTCGTTCTGACTACATTACCTTCTTCGTTGCTCTGGTTGGTTGTAGCGCTATCCTATTGCGTGCAGAGGGAATTTGAAAGACAACCATTTATCCCTCCCCTCGGCTTGAGCCCTGCCAATGGTGTGTTCCCAGACCCAACATCTTGATGTGGGTCTGGCTTGTCAGGCTAGCAACTTGTGCTTTTAAAGTACACAACAGTTTCAAAAGGTATGGTATGGTATGATGGTGTAATTATTTTTTTAATTAAATTTTTTTATTTTTGTAAAACATAATTTTATCCACAGACCTCACCCCAGTCAAATTAAAAGTGAGCCCATGAATCATTAAAAGAACCATGGCTTGCAACTAAGGGTGTGTTCACACTTGCAGTTCGCTTGGTTTGTTTGGTCCGGACCCAAAAAAAAGAAAGAATTGCAGTCCTGGTCCGCTTAGCGTCCACATTGGCATCTAAAGGCATAGGAATATGTTCACAACCTGATTGGTCAGCTTTTATTTAGTATATTTCCCGATGAAACTTATTTAACCGAACATCTAAAACAATGCTGTGTTCTGAGCTAAATGCACTCATTGTATGTGTGTAGCCTACTTATTGTCATGTTTTGAGTCTGTTTGTTACGTTTTGAGTTTGTTGTTGATCTGTTTTCCTGTTCTGTGAATGACTGTGTTTCAGCGATGTTATTTTGACCAGCTGAGAACTTGTGAAGATAAAATGTGTAAAGGAGTCAAAACAGTGTCAGGAATCCCTCTGTCACACACACAAACCAAGATCTGCTGCGAGAACCTGTACCGAACTGTGATGGGCAACATTGTGACTATGACGAGAAAAAACAGGTATGCTTGAGCATTCTGTCCTTTTTAGAGTTGCATTTTGTGACACTATGTCCTGTTTTTGGTTTGTTACTCAGTGGTCTCGGTCCGCTTGTTTGGTGTGCACCAGGGTTCAGATGGCAGCGTTCACACTTATTTAAATTATCTGCACTAACAGAGCAATCGCACCAAGGTTCGTTTTAATTGATCCAAACATGCCAAGTGTGAACACACCCTAACAAAGACAATGCATTAAAAAAAATTGTTGTCTATTTATTGTGTATCATGCATGATCATTCTTTTTGTCTGAATAAGAACTGATTGTTTATTTCCAACTCTTAATAGAACCTTAACAGAAGGTGTCTGAGAGGGTACTGCTCTTGTTTAGTCTTTTATGTGTTTGTAGAGGTGACAAAAAAACATAACTAGCCACTGAGGTCGAAGCATGAGTGGAGCTGCTCGAGAGCGTGTAGGTCAGAAAATCAAATGGGTCAGTTTACCGCATAGATCATCACAGCTAGCTCATCAACTGAACCTGTGGAGCGTGCATAAGATTAATCATCTCTGTAGCTGCTGTTTAGCCATGCTCATTCCACCCAATAAAGAGAAGGAGAGGGCAAGACAAGAGAGCAGAAAAGTGGAGGGCATCAGGAGATGACAAGTCAAGAGACAGCTAATGCAATAGTACTTCACTCAGAAACTAAGCAATAGTATCGAGGAGACAGATCAATTTGCAATATTCTGTTCACCATCCATGCAACAAAGCCCAGACATAAAAGTAAAACATTAAGGGACGCCGTCTATGAAGTCTCCAATCAATAAACAACAGAGGCAGAAAAAAGAGCCCAAATTTCTCATTCTGTTGAGTACCCGGAGGCCTTTGTACAGCGACCGCTGGCTGATGACCAAGGATTGGCCCTGTCATATTTCACTTTCACCTGTTTGGTGTCATTTATCAAGGCGAGCTGATCAAGGTGGAGCTCTCCCTGTTTGCTGCACAAGACAAGGGGGGAAGATAAAGAAGAGAGGGTAATAAAATAGCTTGCTTTGCACCCTTAGGCGTGATACGTCTGCCAGGAAAACCGACTTTGAGACTTGAAGTAGAAATTTTACCCTCAATATTTTGGGTTGACATGAAAGTTGGATGAATGAATTGTCAGTATGACATAAGGCTAGGTTATGTATCGAAAATCGATATCTCAGATCTATATTAACGTTTAGTTCACCCAAAAATGAAAATTCTGTCATTAGTTACTTACCATCATGTCGTTCCAAACCCGTAATACTTTCGTTCATCTTCAGAACACAAATGAATATCTTTTTGATGAAATCTTAAACCTTTCTGTCCCTCCATTGATAGCTAGAGTTCTACTGAAACTGAAGCTAAAAAAAAAAGTTCAAAAACAGATCATAAAACTAATCCATAAGAATTTAGCGGTTTAGTCCACAATATTCTGAAGAGACACGATCGCTTTAAATTTTATTCACATGTAAACACTTATCGACTCGAGAACCAGTGAGGTTCATTGTCTTGTTACACAGCACGTTTGAGCTTCTGCAAGAACCAGTGAGGTTCATTGTCGTGTTACACAGCACGTTTGAGCTTCTGAAAGAACCAATGAGGTTCATTCTCATGTTAAGCAGCACGTTTGAGCTTCCGCCAAAACCAATGAGGTTCATTCTTGTGTTACACAGCACTTTTGAGCTTCCACAAGAACCAATGAGGTTCATTCTTGTGTTACACAGCACTTTTGAGCTTCCACAAGAACCAATGAGGTTCATTCTTGTGTTACGCAGCACGTTTGAGCTTCCACAAGAACCAATGAGGTTCATTCTTGTGTTACGCAGCACGTTTGAGCTTCCACAAGAACCAATGAGGTTCATTCTCGTGTTACGCAGCACGTTTGAGCTTCAGCAAGAACCAATGAGGTTCATTCTCGTGTTACGCAGCACGTTTGAGCTTCAGCAAGAACCAATGAGGTTCATTCTCGTGTTATGCAGCACGTTTGAGCTTCTGCAAGAACCAGTGAGGTTCATTCTCGTGTTACACAGCACGTTTGAGCTTCTGAAAGAACCAATGAGGTTCATTCTCATGTTAAGCAGCACGTTTGAGCTTCTGCCAAAACCAGTGAGGTTCATTCTTGTGTTACACAGCACTTTTGAACTTCCACAAGAACCAATGAGGTTCATTCTTGTGTTACGCAGCATGTTTGAGCTTCAGCAAGAACCAATGAGGTTCATTCTCGTGTTACACAGCACTTTTGAGCTTCCACAAGAACCAATGAGGTAAATTCTTGTGTTACGCAGCACGTTTGAGCTTCTGAAAGAACCAGCGAGGTTCATTCTCATGTTACGCAGCACGTTTGAGCTTCCTCAAGAACCAATGAGATTCATTCTCGTGTTACGCAGCACGTTTGAGCTTCTTATTTTTTTACTTAATATAATTTTATTTTTCCCATAATTTATTAAAATAAGTAATTTTCTTTTCAATGCACCAATATAAAACGTATAAATACATTTTTGGTAACTGACGGGTTCACAGAAATACAAAGTTGTGTCATGAAACTCTAGATGGCGCAAGCTAGTAGGTCCTTAACTCAACTCAACCTGCTTGCAATCACATCATTCTCTATAGGGCACAGCTGATTGATTGCTGCTGTATCAGTAGCCAATGAGCTTGCGTGCTCAGCCTTCAAATGCTTGGTTAGCATTGCAGCGCACTTTCAGAAACCCTCCACCTTCCCCACCTATAAATCTTTTAAAGGTAATTAATGTATGCTGTATTGTACAGCAGCAGCATGTCTTATTTGCTCACAGCAGTGTGTTGTGTATGTATTGGCATTAGCAAGCCCTGTACTTGCTCTGCAGCAGCAGCGTAGCAGATCTGTTCAACCAAGACCAAATATATCAATATTGTCATACCCATTACCATGCCAAACACTCTGAGAGTTGTCATGAAATGAACTGATTTACAGAAATAAATCCACTGCATTATTTCCACTGAAGTACTATTTTACTATTTTATAACGACATGTTGCTCGTCCAGATTCCTGGTCTTTATAAATGGTCACTTTATTCTGAACCATCATCCAGCTGAGTTATTCTGCATTAAATTGTAGTCATTATCACTGGCTTAATATTTCATAATGATTCACGTAAACTGTTTTCCCCAATTGTTTTTGGACTGCAGGCCGAGGCAGTCAATCATCAATCATCATCGCAAGTCCGCATTAATTCAAGTGGCACAGCGGAGTAGAAAGTGTTCTGATATGGCGGAGTCAAACAGAGAGCCAACCGAGTTGAGCAGCCTCGCTCAGCACCAGTGTTTAACTCTCCCTACTTATTATGGGAATTCAAGCCCTCTCCCTCACAGAGAAATGTAGCGCTCTCTTCCCCAGCCACCTCTTTCATGCTGGGTGCTATGAAATCCTATAGAAGTGCTTTTATCCCCTGAAGATACAGTACAAATCATCATTGGTTTTATCTCAGCTGGGGATGTCGATTTTCTAAATGAGCTTACTCTTTCCAGCTGCCCGTCAAGCCCATTTTCCCTAATGCTTACCCATCACCCCCTGCTTCTGCTCTGCCTAACGCCTCCCCTCTCTGCCCCGTCGCTCCCCACCTTTTTTTTTTTTTTTAACAGTGGGGTTCAGGCCCTTTCTTTCCAGTCTTTGTTCACTCTGGGGAGAAGGAGCAAACAGCAGGATTGATCCTACATTGCGTCTTGGTATTGTTCCAGAGCCTCCCTGTCAATAGGCTGTGGCTGGGGAATGCATTGACTGGGTAAGCTGAAGGGGGTGAGAGTGAAATCGGGTGAGATTTTTAGCTTCAGTGTGTGTCGCTGTGGCTGGCTTTTTGTGTGCAGCGGAATGTTGCTAATCTGCCCGCCATCGACATGCAAATGAGTGGAGTGGCCCAGCGTAAGAGAATTCAGAGCCTGGGAAACAGCTCCACCAATCCCTGTGCACAACATCAACACTTAATAATGTGGACGAAAACAAGCACAAAACTAGATTTTTAATATTTTCTTAAAAAGTGAGAGCGGTGCCGTTATTATACCAGGTGTTATGTGGTTGCTAAGGTGTTCTGAGTGGATTTTAGTACGTTATTAGGAGGTTGCAAGGGTGTCCTGAGTGGTTTAGTGTGTTCTTTTTTTCTGCCAAACTTAATACTTAGGGTTAAGAATTATTTTTAGGACCTGAAAACTGTTACATGAGATAAATATATTTTACATATTACATTTAAAAATAATCAAATAAATAAATACATTTAAATTAAACAAAATTAATGATAATAATAATAATAAAAATAACAATATTAATATTAATAATAATAATAATAATAATAATAATAATAACAATAACAATAATCACAAATTAAATAATTCTTCCACCTTGGCGTGGGACCATTTATGCAAAAAAATATAACACTTAGGTTTAGGTGTTTGTTACAGAGATTTTAAAAAAATGTTACCAATAAGATATAACACCAACAATTATGGAATTAATTAATTAATTAATTTATAAAGTCAGAATTACGAGAGAGACTAGCAATTGCAACTTTATATCACGTAATTCTGACTTTATAACTCGCAATTGCGACTTTATATTACAATTCTGACTTTATAACTCACAATTACGACTTTATATCATGCAATTCTGAGAAGAAAAAAAATGACCTTTTATTTTTTTTATGCTGTGGCAGAAGCAAGCTTCCATAGACATAACACCAACAATTATGGAATTAATTAATTAATTACTTTTATTCATTCATTTATGTATCATCTTGTACTTATCATCATATTACAAGATGAGAATTGTTTCACCTTGTAATATATTTCAACCTGTGGGTCTGCAGTATTATCAATATTATCTTTGGAGGATTGTAGCAAAAGCCCACACAATCTCCTACAGTATATGTTGAAGCTACTTTTGTTTTAGTAAAGAGATAAAAGCTCAGACAATCGGCAGCCATATCATTGATTAGTTGGACACTCCATATCTTGTTTGTGTTGTGACAACGGATCTTTGCACTTGAGGAATGAGCTAGTGAAGAGCCGATACTGGGCAGAAAGCACTGATGCAGTGGCCCTGAAAATAGTGTACTGATTGATGTAACTAAGTGGGCAAAGGAACAAAAGCCTTGGCCTGGCGCCTGAGACACAGTGTGGTGTACTCATTGTTAAATGAATGTCCTTTCACTTTTGTTTCAGAGTGGATTTTGTGTGTGTCTTTGAACTGATGCAGTCTGAGTGAATCCATTCACGCTGTCATGGGAGGTTCCTGTATCCGTAAATAACATCTACAGAATGGTGTTATTTATGTAGTTGAGGTGCATTTGCATTGAAATGGCTGCACATATTTTTTATGTCTTCATAATTCTGTCGTCTCACTTGTCCACTTGAGTCACATTCATTGGAGTGCCTTTGACGAATTGGAGCTCTTTGTTAATATATCTCAGACTCTTGGAATCAAATGCATTGAGAAGAATGACTTCTGAACCATAGTTCAAACACCATTTTACAAGGGTATTAATTCAGGAACTGCAGTTTGGATAGCTGTTTTCTTTTACGTAGGTCTTACGTACCCCTCATTGACACTAAAGCCCTATTCAGACGGGACTAGTTTTCTAAACAACATTTGAGCTACAATTCTTATCATCCGATGTCTGTGATTTCATGTAATGATTCGGACGGGACTAATATCTCTGTGTTTATTACAGAGTGTGTGTTCTCTAGATGTGTTTCCATGATTTGGTTCTATTTATTGATTAAATTTTTTCTTTGGATATCATCCATATTGACATCAAATGAAAGCATGCGAAAGATTGGTGGGCAAGCGGTAACTCGGGAAGGTCAAAGAACACATGAGGAGAAGCGTTACCGTAACAGTAAAAAATCAGCAATCACAGACATTTGCATTCGGACAGGATTAGATTTCTCAAAAGGAAAACATTTTTTACTGTGGTTTTGTGAGAAAAACACACATGGCATATTTGGAAGGGATTAAAATAATAAAGTACGCCTGTGAAACATAATTTTCTCCAACGTCCTCCATGAAAACCAGAGTTTGGTGTACCTCTTATTTCTGTATCATAAATGACTTCCCACTGTATTTTCCAAACATGGTGTGAAAGGTGTGAATGTACACGCATACTGCAAACCCTTGCCCTGTGAATCAGTGCAGGTAAAGAGCCTGGCTTTAAAAATGTATGAGTTTGAGAAGCTTCTCCACAAATTAAAAAGTAATTATTGTCTACCTTAATGTACAGGCCTGGCCGGGATAGGGCCATTTCAGCTAATGTGCAGCCCAGGTACCTCAAAAGTGGCTCAGAGCAGTGGAAACTTAAGATCAACTCTCGTATTGCATTAACGCAATTAGTCCCCGCTGGCCTAAATAATAAACCCAGAATTCTACCTCCATCTTGTTCAATATTTCATATTTAATTCAGGTGCTTAGAGTGCTGCTACACCACTATGGAGCTTTGCTCTGAAATGCAGGTATTTTTTTTTCTTCACAGGAGCCTTTTAGAAGTCATTAAGTAAAAGCCACCCCAATCTCACGTCCCATTTGTGTGATTTAATAATGAGCTATACCTGCCTACTTGCAAATGTTTCTTTTACATATCAAAGTGCAGTTCTTCTATTCAGGTCCACTCAGCAATGTTACTGGCAATACTTTTTTTTAGCCTTTCTAAACCTCATAAACTAGACTGTGTGTTTCCTATCTCTTTTGTAAGAAAACTAACATTGAATGCAAGAAATGCTGTAATTGGCAAAATATGCTCCGTAAAACTGGATGCAACTTGCTTGGTAAGATCTAATCTTTAGCTCACAAAAATTACAGTTAATGATCACCTTTCAGAGAAAAAACAGTTAACATATAGTCTAGAAATGAGCGGTGTTTGGTGGCATGACATTAACAAATCACACTTTCAATAGTCAGTGGCTTTTTGTCAGCCTCTGTGATAAAGAACTACAGAAGATCCAATAGCGAGTCAACTCTGGTTTATTGAACAAGGATAGAAAGAGAAAGAGAACTGCAGGCAGACAGGTAACTGAAGAAGGTTGGCTTGGTGACGCAGGGCTGCAATGGGCAACAGAGTCCGATGAATAATCCAACCCAGAAAACAGGGCAACGCACAAACAGTCCAGAGAATCCGAAAACCAGGAAGACACACGGGAAAAAGGCGACCACACCCCAGGAAAGCCTGCAACGGTCTGACAAACATGAAACGTTGGCACACACATTAAATAGAGCGTTGAAACAAGGCACAGCTGACGCAGATGACAATTAGTCGTCAACAAGGTAACACCCACACCCATACTCACACACACACTCGTACACACCATGCGAGGGCGAGTCAGTGAACCCATGAACCGTGACACTTTTTATTTATATACATATTGTCACATGGTTGTCGAAGGACTTTTTTTATTGTGCAGGTTATCACAAAATTCATTGCGTTTGCACATTTTTTTTATTGGGGCGCAGGTATATATATCAGGGGCGTTTCCTCTGAGGCAAGTGAGGCAGTACCTCCTCAAAAAAGTGGATGAGAAAACAATCTATTGTACAAAAATAAAACAACGCAAATATTACAAAATGTGTTGTTTTTCTAAAGTAACACCTACAGCAACACCCGCAGGTAAAGTTACAGCGGGAGTTCTGTGTCTCTCTTGCCTCCCCCGAGCCCATTGAGTTTTAACAGACCCCCTAAAGTGTGCACTGGGTTTGGTGGGGGGTAATGGAGAATGAATGGGGGAAAGTCACGTGAGAGGAGGCAATGCCTCCATTGCGCTATGATTGGTTATGGTTGGAAATGATTAGTTTGTTCGATAAATTCCACCTTTTGTTTTTGTTTGCGTTCGTGAATCGATCTGAATGAACAAAATGATGGCGTCAATTGTAACTGGAAAGACTAATTAAAAAGTAAGTAAACAACTCATCCACTTAGATATCACTGCTTTGTCACGTCAAAATCATGATTTATTTTCTCTTATAGAACTTGGACACAAACCAAAATATAAGATTGTTTATAACTAATGAATGATAGACTCGAGCTGGATGAGCCATGTTCAAAGTCATTGTAAAATAGCTTATAAACACACACCAGTGGTTGCATATCTGTTTAATTCTATTTTAAAGGGATAGTTCACCTAAAAATGAAAATGATCCTGTGATTTACTCACCCTCAAGCCATCCTAGGTGTATATGACATTCTTCTTTCAGACAAACACAATCGGAGTTATATTAACAAATGTCCTGGCTCTTCCAAGCTTTCTAATGGAGGTGAATGGCAGCCCACAATTTGAAAAAGTAATCCACACGACTCCGGGGGGTTAATAAAGGCCTTCTGAAGTGAATCAATGGGGGTTTTTTAAAGAAAAATATCCATATTTAACATGTTATAAAGTAAAATATCTA
This sequence comes from Rhinogobio ventralis, assembly GCA_039654625.1. Lineage (NCBI taxonomy): Eukaryota > Metazoa > Chordata > Actinopteri > Cypriniformes > Gobionidae > Rhinogobio > Rhinogobio ventralis. The sequence continues at coordinate 6,745,765 of CM077204.1, forward strand.
GCTTCCGGCGGACCACCTTCTGTATTAAATTTACAAAGAAATTGTAACGCCTCTCGCAGTTACAATTTTTTGGTGCTACGTTTTTTCGTAAGTTGAACATGGAAGACAGTCCACCTGAAGCTAGATATTTTACTTTATAACATGTTAAATATGGATATTTTTCTTACAAAAACCCATCGAAGAATGTCATATACACCTAGGATGGCTTGAGGGTGAGCAAATTATGGGATAATTTTTATTTTTGGGTGAACTATCCCTTTAAAGGAGCAGTAAGCGATTCCTTATGGTGTTTTCACACTGGGCACGTTTGCTGCGGTCCGACTACGAGCGCGATTGTTCCCGGTGCCCCCCGCAGCATTGGTCTGGTTTCACACTCAACTGGATTCTATCGAAATCTGGTGCATTTGTGTTCAGCATGATATAAAACAGAATCAATATATTGTGTTTTTTTATTAATTATGAGCCGCTGAGTAAATGACACATTGGCTTACTGTGTGTGCGTCGCATAAGGCAGCTTTCTGCTGCTTGCAAATGGACTCTTTTGAGGAGACCGTGGATTGCCATTCATTTGCTGCCCTGATTGCATCGAGTAAATCGAGTAAAACACTATCATCCCTTACATGTGTTTTATTGAACTAAATACATCTTAATTGGCTAAAAAGCATGCGCCAGTTACTTTTCTTCCTGAACAAGTGCACACCCGAGTCCGTGTTGCTTTCACATTCACTTGAATCGCGCCACAGTTCGAGTGTAACTGAACTCAGACCACCTCCTTCAGGTAGTTTCAGATTTGGTACCCCAGTGCGCACCCAGGTCCGCATGACAGCTTTCACATTAGTAATTTTTAATGCAAACAGTGCCCCGTTTCAAACTAAACTGCCAGTGTGAAAGCACCCTGAGAAACGCTGTTTAAAGTGGATCGGACCGAGCAGCACGACACGTGTAGCCAATCAGCAGTAGGGGGCGTGTCTACTCTTGAAGAGGGAGGGGAGAAAATGAGCAAGAGGGAGATTTGAAGATTTGAGAGACATTACAAAATAGAAAAGGTCTCATGAATATCACTGGAAAAAGAAGGGTTATGATCAGGAAAGACTTAAGAACACCCAATAATATTAGAGATGCTTTGCAGTGCTCGAGAGGCCGAAGTGGGAAGGCCTGAAAATGGATGCAGAGGTTGAGCTGTTTCTGCTCCATATTCGAGTAACATTGGTTTTTGCTATGTTTCACAGAACCAAGATATGCTGTTGTTGTGATGTTATAGTAACAGGACAGTTTTGAGTATCATTCTTTGTCTGGAGCTGGTGTTCTGCTGGCGACTAACACCAAACCCTTGCTTGTATATACTCTTGTGTACTGTATGTTAATTTTTTGTTCTTCCTTGTCATTCGTTCATCATCTTTAGCCCTATTCGGACGGTAAATGTTTCTAATGGGGGATCGTAAGGTATTTTCATAATTTGCAGGGGCTAGTCTGTGATTTGCCGTCCAAATCCAGAATGTTTTTGTCCCACCACCCACATAAAAATCCCCGGACGAATTACCTACTGTTTTTTGACAAACACTAAAGTCATGTGGTGAGTTTTCGAGAAGAGATTACTTCAGAATTCAATGTTTTGACCACTGCGGAGCACCATACCATTGCGCTTCGCTGTAATTTGGATGCATTTTAAAGATCTAGACTACACTTTTATTACTGAACTGCTGGAAAGTATTTACAAGAACAATCTTTCATCACCGCTCAAAAGAGAAGAAAAGCACGTAAACATTTGAAATGGGCCGTTATTACGGAAGCAATTATATACGTTAAAATAACCAAGCAGCTTTATGTTTACCTCATGTAAATAAGAAGCTGAATTAACTTATTTCCACTCATTTTCACATTTTAAAAATGACATCCATCATTTTGGGATAAAATACAAGACAGAAAACCATTTTAACTATAATGCGTCTGTCTTCCTATTTTTTAAACAGGAGATTTAAATAATTAAATAATAATTAGGATATGAATTTATTCGTATTATTCCAAGCATATGACATTTTATTTACAGCAGACAATCATGCGACTGACCACGTGAACAGCGTGTTCCCGGGTTCATAGGATCACAAAACTCGCTCCTCCACCATGAATAAATCACCATCCGAATGCACAAATTTTATCGTTGAGGTGGCATGCTAATTTATTTTTACGGATGTCCACATGAGAAATACTTACCGTCCGAATAGGGCTTTTGCTTTATTTTCACATTATTTTGCTTCGCTTCAGCTATGATAAAGAGACATCTATTCTTGCATTACGTGAGCATTGCATTGGCAAAGCAATGAAGGGATAGGTTTGTTTGTTTGGGTTGATTTTAAATATCAACAATGTTTCTCAGAAATCACTTACTGCACCTTTAATAACACCAGCCATATACCACAGTATAAACATATATCGACTCTACCAGTCTATATAACACATTTCAACCGTTGATTAGTTTATAAAGCCCAGCCCTAGTGCCACATTTTCTATAGTACATGAGGATTGCATCTCATTCCTGATGTACGAGTGGTCATTTATTCAGCGCATATGTGTTCTGTAGACTTCTCTGAGTTTGTGCTGGGGTCACATTAAAAGGGAAGGTGATAGCAGCGCAGCGGGTGGCCATATATCATAGTAATTAAAGGCTGGCCTAATGATGCAGGCTTCCTCCAGCATGATTCCTGTCTGATCACAGGGCTGCTTCATTAGGAGCACTCAGCCTAACGAGGTGTAGCTGTAATAAAGTAATTCTCTGCCTGCCGCGGTGATAAAGAGCTCCTCTGGCTGAGGGAGGGATGAAAATATAATTATAATTGGAAATGCTTGACTAAAGTTATTGCAGGGCTGCTGAAGGGTGCAATGTTTTTGTGTTTGGAACCATTCCTCTCTTCCCATATTCCACTCTCTCTCTCTTCATTGCATTGCCAAAATCCCTCAAATGAATATGTCAGGGGGGATGAGAGGGGTGGGGGTAATTAAGCTGATTGTAAATGCAGTATTGCAACTGAAGAAGCAGCCCAGGCTACAGAACAGACTGTTTTTTATGAGCTGCTCATCTCATTCCACATGTTAACGCTTTTGTCTCCTATTTGAAATAGATTCGATGGTAATATCACAAGGTCCCACGATTTTAAACCTATTTGGATTTCTTTTTTATCACTGGTGCTTGCTAATGCGAGCATCACTGTTGCTACTACTTGAGGAGTGTTCACACTGACAGTGATTTGCTGCACAAAGTTCAATAAAAGTTGGCCGCAACAGCGGTAGAGACCGTAATGCTGCAAAGTTTAATTTGAACATATGGGGCAGAGAGTGTCCACGATGGAAAAAAAAGAGTTTTAAGCATGTGTCTTGATCATTATTTAAAAAATTTTTTATTTATCAATATTTCTTACAAATATCATATACAAATTTTTGGGGTGTAAACCTGAACTATATATGTGACCCGTGCTGGAAAAAGGAGTTGGAATGTGCACAGGCTAATTTCAAGCTAAAGGCAAAGCTATAGGCATGCGGCGGCCTGACCCGCTGCCGAGTACGCTTTGCCCACTAGTGCCGAAGTAGCTCTTTAAAATATATATATTTTCCTATAGGTATTTGGTTTTGACTTGGTGTGTGCTGAAGTATTTGTTATTACCAGGGATTTTAAGGTATGGTTGCTAGGTGATTTTGTTTTGGAACCTTCAGAAAACTTTAACTCAATTTCCCTTTCAAAGGGAACTCACGCTGCGTCACCGCTTTGGGAACGCCTCTGCGTGATTGCGTTGTGAAGCACGTGTGAAATCAGTCCAATGGAGAGACGGAACGTCATAGGCGGGTGACGTCATCGACCCGGAAGGTATAAAGCATACCGGCAAACAAACGCCGCTAGCTTCTGTTGTCTTCAGCAAGCGCTCTGTGTATCATTGTCCTTGTCAGCTCTGTGTTTGTGTCTGAGTTCAGACTTTTTTGTTTTCATATAACAAGTTTGCAACACATACTGACACACAAAAGAGAGACATTATGGAGAGCGAACAGCGTTTCAGAAAGTGTGTTCCTCCTTGCTCACGTTACCTCATGAGTGGGGATACACATTTGATGTGCGTTGTTTGTTTGGGAGAGCAGCGATCCCACCGGGCGATTTTCGAAGAGAGCGTTGCGGCTCGCGTTCTCCTCGGCACAGGCCCCGCTGCTGCCGAGGCACAGCGGCAGCTTATGTCATGGGGTTCGCAAATGGATCTGTCAGAGGGGCTAGAGACGGGCCCAGCCCTTTCTCTGCCCTCACCTGGCAGGTCCAGTGCTGCTTCTCTGGGTTCGGGAGCCCGCTCCGCGGTTTCTCCCGCCCAGGAAGTGGCCTCGGCGCTACAGTTGTCCAGCTCAGAGGAGGTGGATGTCTGTAGTGTCGACGCAGGAATTGAAGACTCGCCACTTCAATCTCCTGTTAGTGAGGAGCTTGTGGAGGTTCTGAGCAGAGCTGTGGCCAGATTAAACATCGACTGGCCACAAGAAAATCAGGAGCGCGTCTCAGTAAAAAGCAGACTCGATGAGCGCTTCCTGCCAGCCCGCTTTGCTCAGCCTCCACGTCGGGGCTTACCGTTTTTCGCGGATCTCCACACCGAGGTGTCGAGAACGTGGAAACGGCCCATGTCTTCCCGAGTTTTCAGTCCCCAAACGTCAGTATACATGGGTATGGTTCGATGCCGAGGGTGGAAGAGACGCTTGCGAGCCATCTCTCTCCTGAGTTGGCCATTAAAGCCCCGACATTGCCCACCAAGCCACTAAGAGCTACTTCGGCACTGGTGGGCAAAGCGTACTCGGTAGCGGGTCAGGCTGCCGCATGCCTGCACAAGCCATAGTGTGCAGGCATGCGGCGGCCTGACCTGCTGCCGAGTACGCTTTGCCCACCAGTGCCGAAGTAGCACTTAGTGGCTTCCCTTGAAACTTGCGAGTTCCCTTCATGCACTACATACTTATGTCCACAGAGCTGCCCTGTGGAGGAAGTCAGAACAGCTGTTTGTTTGCTACGGACCACCCTAGAGAGGGGGTCCGGTTTCAAAGCAGAGGATGAGCCGTTTGTCGGTATGCTTTATACCTTCCGGGTCGATGACGTCACCCGCCTATGACGTTCCGTCTCTCCATTGGACTGATTTCACACGTGCTTCACGACGCAATCACGCAGAGGCGTTCCCAAAGCGGTGACGCAGCGTCTTGTTCCCTATTCAGGGAACTAAGGTTACAGTCGTAACCAAGACGTTTTCTCAACATTTTGCTGACTCTATCAACAGGTGTAGCTCAGCAGATTCCAACAAATCATACATCATTTTTTAAATAGAGAATGTGAAAATAACAATAAAACATTTTTGAAAATGTGCTCATTGCGACTCATTTTGCCAGCACGGGTCACAATTCAATATCTATATATTAGTGCTGTCAAATGATTAATCGTGATTAATTGCATCCAAAATAAAGTTTGTGTTTACATAATAAATGTGTGTACTGTGGATAATTATTACGTATATATGAATACACACACATGCATGTATATATTTTAGAAAAAATATATATATTTATGAATAAAATATTTATATTTATATATAATATACATTTTATAAATATATATACAGTATACACATGCAAATATTTCTTAAACATGTATGTGTGTGTATTCAAATATACATAATTATACACAGTACACACACATAGTATATTATGTAAACATAAGCTTGTATTTTGGATGTGATTAATCGTGATTAATCGTTTGACAGCCCTAGTAAATATATTGGTAACACCGACTGATCTATATCAGATGGTTTCCTATTAATTAAATTTTAGCAATTTATAACTCAAAACTGTAAAACCAACAGTAATTAAACAATGATTCATATTGTTCAGTTTACTTAATAGATGGTAAATCACAGAAATATAACATTATGTAACGATACTAACTCCCATAAGAGTATCAGTAGACTGTCTGCTTAATATCTGCTAACACTTTTTTTTGATGCTCCCCAACAGACATTCTACTGACTATGAGTAGCTTTGTAACTACATGTCAACTTCTTCTACTAACCCAAACACCTAACCATAACCTAACAGTCTACTAATACTATGATTAGAGTTAGTTGACATGAAGTAGCAAAGTTACTTATAATTAGTAGAATGTCTAAAGTGCACATAAAGTGTAACCTTAAAAGGCATTCACTGTACATTGAGTTAACCATTAATTATTGGCTTATTTCTGCTTATTTATCACTTAAATGTTTAATCCTTCAATTGTTTGATAAGTTGTAAGTGATGCTATGTCCTTAATGTAGATTCAGTTCATTAATAATTACTGGTTTGTAAAAGCTGAACTACCGCATAAATAATAGCTAATATTCTTTTACTATATGTTCAGTTAATTATTAACTACCGGCATGTTAATGCTTAACTACCGCATAATTATGGCCCCTTAAAATAAAGTGTTACCATAATGAGGCTTTTTTCCTCTGTATGGTGTCGAGATACCATATTACCCTGACATTGTTTACTTTATTCCCCAAAATATGAAAAAATAAATAGAAATTCAGAAATTACAAACATTTTCATTATATAAATCATGTATGAATTGCATGTTTGTTGTTGTTTATTTTAATTAAATTAGCATCATGTCATTATCCATGTTTTACATGTTTACAATAATTCTAAAAATGTGCATACAAAATTGAGTTGAATAAATGTTTTATCCAATAAGAAGACATGCACATAAACTATGTTGGAAACACATTTACCAAATAAATCCCTCCAGATTTGGTTTGCAACTTTGGATGGAAACATAGCTACTGACCCTTAGACTAGGATGAAACCACCTAGTCCCAGAACTCCCTAGCAACCAAATAACAATGTCCTTGCAACCATCCACAACAACTTATCATCACGAAATAAACTTTTTTTTTTAGTTTTATTTTAGTTTTTTTTATATATAGTTGCATTTTATAGATGTACTTCTAAATGGCTGACCTCCAGCAAGCATATTATTCTAGAAAGAAATGAACAGCACACATATAAGTGAGGATGGACAGTTGATGGCCTCTGAAAGGCCAGCCTGCAGAATGAGTGCTTTCCCTAATTAGAATGTGCAGTTCTGTAGTGCAAGCTAGTAAAATGGCTACATTTTTTTTTTTCACTGGTTCACTGAAAATGTTAGCTGTGATTAGTTACACAATTCAACATTAACCTGTAAATTAAAATTCCTTGGTGCAATTTGATGGGTGATTTAATTTGGTCCATGCTCTCTCTCTCTCTCTCTCTCTCTCTCTCTCTCCCGCTCTCCCTTTTTCTCGCACACCACTTGCCGCAGGCTAATCCCATTATGAATTCTTTATATAGCTTTTTCCCTTAATGATCAGCGGCCTGTGCTCCACTACTGATTACTATTGTACACTTAGCACTACATAAAGCAGGGGATTAATATGCCCCAGAAGGATTGTTGCTATGGATCCCCCAGTCGCCTTCCAAGAGATGTTTCTGCTGCTTCAATTGTCCATAAATTACGATCCCCAGTGAATTAGCCTCCAGACTGTGTGGAGAGGTACAAGCCAAGGAGAGCACTCTCACTCCGGTCTCAGACGAAAGTGATCTCCTCAATTATTCATGACCTGGCTCTTTTTTTTTTTTGATAATGTAAGATGCTGTATTATATTTTCCCTTCTCTCTCTATCTCAGCCTGGCGGGAGGTAAGAATGAGCTAACCGGACGAGGCAGAGGAAGGTGTTAGAGAGAGAAGAGACAGGTTTGGCGTTCAGTAAAGTGTGTCATTTTGCTCCTGTGAATGGGACTGTCAGGCTGCAAATGTCTTTCCTCTTTGTTTTATGGGGTTGGTTATGTGGTAGAGGGGTAAAATGCATTGATCTGGTGACCAGAATAATAAGTTGGTTATATGTTAATTTTTAAGGTCCTGTTCACACCAAGACCGATAAATATAACGTTAACTGTATTAGCATCCACTCCACACCGATGCTCAATAACGTTCTGTTTATTATAAATGTGTGGCAGTTTTCTGCCACTTTAAATGCTCGAGCTCTTTAACCCCTTAAATGCATGAATGTTTTGCCAATCATTATTACACATCCAGGTCTTTAGCGATGAATTACAGATGAACACGGATGGATCTCTACCTGTCATGATAATATAAAACTCTCCTGGTATTAGAGTAACAATTACAGAAGAATGAAACAAAGCATATTTTGTTACCTTTTGGAACTTGGAAGGGTTCAGTTTGAGCAGATGTTTTATACCATCATCATCACTGTCCTCATCAGAGCTCATTTCCCAGTACATTCAGAATCTGGCTCATATTCGCCATCTCAAACATATTCTCAAAACTATCATTTTCAACATCTTCAAAATCAATATTTTGATTGCTGACAGCTTCTTCACCGGATCCACCATCCAGTGACAGTGACACTAATATTTGACTGCGTTCAGAACTTGCTCTGCAGTAAATCGCTGAGTCATTTCAAGTTTTGCTGATGATACTTCCTGTTCTTTTGTTTTCTGCCTGCGGTAACTATGAGTGAAACATCACTTCATCATTACATATCAGTCATTGCCACCTTGTGGAATAAAGGTGAATTGCACTTATTCAGTCATCAAAGATTCAATTATTGTTGTGCAGAAAAAGTATACTTACACACCTCAGGTCATTAGTGACCCTATACAATTTTTACAAAAAAATGAATGGGAAAACAAGCATTACTTTATAATTTTATATTTTTTTATTGTTATATTATTTATAATGAATTGATTGAGGAATAATGAAAATGTTGATGTCTAACTTTTAAAAAAAAGGAATGAGGAGGAGGGTAGTGACTGATGTCCCAGGTAGAGACCTGTGCGGGACGGATTTTTCTGTCCCGCTCCCGCAGGATTCTGTCCAGCTCCAGCAAAAATATATGTTACCGTCTCCCGCTCCCACCTGCAACATTCATGTTTTGTCCCGCTCCCGCCTGCAAAAGCCCATATAAAAGTATAAATAGATTTTTTCTGTACGTCCATGAAACTGTTTCAAGTTATTTAACGTAAAAGCAAGCTCGTGCATGGTTTGGCGTGGCAGAATGCGCTCCCTTCATAATTCCTAAAAAGCTATCATCTCAGTTCATCACGATCTCAGAAAGCTCCGTTATCAATGAAAATGACTGCACAATGAATCTTCCATAATGTCTACACTTTCTTTGTTATAATGAGAGGATTTGCCAGCGTACAGGATTCAGCACTGAGCAAAAACTCTGATGTTTTGAGTGGTGAGTGGATTCTATCTTAAATGCATCTGTTAGGCCATTGCGTTCTAGAAACCAACACATATGTCCGTAATTGGCTACATACAGTGCATCCGGAAAGTATTCACAGTGCTTCACTTTTTCCACATTTTGTTATGTTACAGCCTTATTCCAAAATTGATTAAATTCATTATTTTCCTTAAAATTCTACAAACAATACCCCATAATGATAACGTGAAAGAAGTTTGTTTGAAATCTTTGCCAATTTAATAAAAATAAAAAATGAAAAAAATCACACGTACATAAGTATTCACAGCCTTTTCTCAATACTTTGTTGAAGCACCTTTGGCACCAATTACAGCCTCAAGTCTTTTTGAGGATGATGCTACAAGCTTGGAACACCTATTTTTGGGCAGTTTCTCCCATTCTTCTTTGCAGGACCTCTCAAGCTCCATCAGGTTGGATGGGGAGCGTCAGTGCACAGCCATTTTCAGATCTCTCCAGAGATGTTCAATCGGGTTCAAGTCTGGGCTCTGGCTGGGCCACTCAAGGACAATCACAGAGTTGTCCCGTAGCCACTCCTTTGATATCTTGGCTGTGTGCTTAGGGTCGTTGTCCTGTTGGAAGATGAACCTTCATCCCAGTCTGAGGTCCAGAGCGCTTTCATCAAGGGTGTCTCTGTACATTGCTGAATTCATCTTTCCCTCAATCCTGACTAGTCCTCTAGTTCCTACTGCTGAATAACATCCCCACAGCATGATGCTGCCACCACCGTGCTTCACTGTAGGGATGGTATTGGCCAGGTGATGAGCAGTGCCTGGTTTCCTCCAGACATGACGCTTGCCATTCAGGCCAAAGAGTTCAATCTTTGTTTCATCAGACCAGAGAATTTTGTTTCTCATGGTCTGAGAGTGCTTCAGGTGCCTTTTGGTAAACTCCAGGCGGGCTGTCATGTGCCGTCTGGCCACTCTACCATACAGGCCTGATTGGTGGAGTGCTGCAGAGATGGTTGTTCTTCTAGGAGGTTCACCTCTCTCCACAGAGAAATGCTGGATCTCTGTCAGAGTGACCATCGGGTTCTTGGCGAAGACGAAGAGTCCTGGTGGTTCCAAACTTCTTCCATTTACAGATGATGGAGGCCACTGTGCTCATTGGGACCTTCAATGCTGCAGAAATTTTTCTGTACCCTTCCCCAGATCTGTGCCTCGATACAATCCTGTCTCGGAGGTCTACAGACAATTCCTTGAACTTCATGGCTTGGTTTGTGCTCTGACATACACTGTTAACTGTGGGACCTTATTTAGACAGGTGTGTGCCTTTCCAAATTATGTCCAGTCAACTGAATTTACCACAGGTGGACTCCAATCAAGTTGTAGAAACATCTCAAGGATGATCAGTGGAAACAGGACGTACCTGAGCTCAAGTTTGAGAGTCATGGCAAAGGCTGTGAATACTTATGTACATGTGATTTTTTTTCCCATTTTTTTTATTTTAATAAATTTGCAAAGATTTCAAACAAACTTCGTTCACGTTGTCATTATGGGCTATTGCTTGTAGAATTTTAAAGGAAAATAATGAATTTAATACATTTTAGAATAAGGCTCTAACATAATAAAATGTGGAAAATATGAAGCGCTGTGAATACTTTCCGGATGCACTATACCTAAGCTTAACAACTACCTTACTAACTATTAATAAGCAGTAATTAGGAGTTTATTGAGGCAAAAGTTATAGTTAATAGTTAGTTAATGGTGAGAATTTGACCCTAATCTAAAGTGTGACTGAGAAAATATATATGAAGAACATAATCAGTAAATAAAAATAAATAGTCTGTGTTCATTTAATGAAAATTAGTGCAGAAATCGTACTTTCATTATATTCTTCGTAACTAACTATTATCTACATCTGTAGTATGGGCAGGGTGAAAACAGAACTCTTGGATTGTTTAATCATATCAGGAAGTCAACCTGATTTGCTTGCGTAACGGTACTTCAAATGTCCAGTTCACTGTAAAGTTATGTAGGACAGTATTGCTTTGTAAAGTATTGTGTGTGTGTTTCATGTCTTGAAACATTTTGGTGTACTATATAGTGTTGCTCTCATTCTCTTCTTATCCAGCACTGTCTTTTTGCTATACGGCTGGTTCTCTCCAAGTGGAAGAATCGGGCAAGCTACATTAAGTCTTGAGTCCAGGCCAAAGGAACAGCTGTGGGCTTACCGTCTGGCTGCTCCCTCTGTCACAGATCCATCCTGCACATCACGTGACCCAACAAGACGGAGGATATACTCGGTGTTCACCCTCAGGGGCTGCGCTATATGATCACTTATTCATTCCAGCCTCGAATCTATTCATATCAGGTGTATCAGACATTAGACTTGGAAAGTTTTTGTGATTGAAACCTTGTCAAGATGATTAATATGTGGTAAACTCGTTTATGACATATACATATCTTTTTATTTAATCAGCGTAGATGTGAAGAACATGTCCAGGTCACATTACCCCACAATTAAAAGAAAGAAATAAGAAATATTATGATGTTAAAATCAAATTATTGTTTCCTTAATGCCGATATAAAATAAATGATAATTAATTTAACAGAAAATAGTATACATGTGTATATATTTTCTGGTTTCATCTGTTTCCAGTTATTTATAGCAGTGCAAAGCAGCTCATTATGCAAACTGGTATTTCTTACAATTTTTTTTTAATATATTGTTATTTTTCTAGTTACTTACCTATAGTGACTAATAAATCGGTATGCTACCGTTAAAAAGTTTTGGATCTGTACGATTTTTTTATGTTTTTAATAGAAGTCTCCCCAATAAATGCTCACCAAGGCTGCATTTATTTGATCAAAACTACAGTAAAAACAGGAATATTGTAAAATTGTATTACAATTTCAAATATCTATTTTCTATGTAAATATATTTTAAAATGTAATTTATTCCTCTGATGCAATGCTGTATTTTCAGCATCACTACTCCAGTCTTCAGTCACATGATCCTTCAGAAATCATTCTAGTATGATGATTTGCTGCTCAAGAAACATTTATGATTATTATCAATGTTGAAAACAGTTGTGTAAATTTTTTAGGATTCTTTAATAAATAGAAAGTTCAATAAAACAGCATTTATTTGTAACATAATATGTCTTTACTGTAACTTTTGATCAATTTAATGCATCCTTGCTAAATAAAAGTATTAATTTCAAAAAATCATACTGACCCCAAACTTTTGAACGGTAGTGTATATTGTTACAAAATATTTATATTTCAGATAAATGCTGTTCTTTTGAACTTTCTATTTATCAAATAATCCTAAAAAATGTAAATAAAAAATGAACATTTTACACAACTGCTTTGATAATAATCAGAAATATTTCCTAAACAGCAAATCCTCATGTTAGAGTGATTTCTGAAGGATCATGTGACACTGAAGACTGGAGTAATGATGCTCAAAATTCAGCTTTGATCACAGGAATAAATTACAGTTTACAATATATTCAAATATACAACGGTTATTTTAAATTGTAATAATATTTCACAATATTACTGTTTTTACCACAAATAAATGCCGTTATGGTGAGCATAAGAGACTTCTTTTTTTAAAAATCTTGCCGGTCCCATACTTTTTTATTTAACAGTAAAAATTGTATTGCAATACTTTTTTGACAACAAACTTTTTTTTCATTAGTGTTTGGACAGTTATGCATTGAAATACATAAATAGAAAAACATTTCTGCCAATATTTTTTTTTTCTTAGCTATCATCAATTATTCTGTCATACATATCCCCAATGTTTATATATTTTTTTTAAGTATATTTTAAATTATTGAAATAGTAATGTTCATGCCTTTAAATCTTTACATTGATTATTTACATAATACAGTAAAATGCCTGCATTGCAGTAGGTACTATATTTTTTCTTTTTTGCTGTGAAATGTGACTTAGACAAGTTCCTGACAGTTTTGTTGAGATTCACCCGCTCGATCTGAAGTTGATCCGGTCCCAGCATTAGCCCTCGTATCCCCCCGCACATGTGGCGGAGGCTTCCTTGCCTCATTGCCTCCCCAGCATGGGTGACACAGTCTGCTGGCTCCAACTGACACCCTGATGTGTGGCTTCTGCTGCCCGAGCCAAGCTATGGCTGCCAGGCCTGGAAGGAGACCAGGGCCAACCAACAGCTGGAGCTGAGCTGCAGGCCTGTCCAGGCTTCAGGCGATGAATCACTCACAATTAATATTTAACTCCTGCCTGCTTCACCGGAGGCCTCCAGGTAAGGCATCTCCATCCAGCTCTGTAAATATATGATGCGCTGCTCTTAAAGGATTCTGATTGCACTGCAGGAAGATAGCTGGGAAATATGAGAGCGCTCTCTTGAGCTTTCCCTTTTTTGGATCTGTGGAAGGTGGAAGTGAGCCGCACCCCTCCTGCTTTCCTCTGATTTCATAGATCTCTGCGGTGCACCTGCAGGCATGCGCTCAGATCTCAGACTAGCTGCCGGATCAAAGCCGTAATGCTGGACTTTTGAAATAGACGCCTGGATCACAGAAGCATTTTTGAGCCACCCAGCTCTACATTTATATTCAATGCTAAAACAACATCTACTCCCTACAGGCTCCTGGTGGAGCAGCGAGCCAGCTGGGTAATGGAGTTTTCAGATGGGTCATTCCTGATGACTCTCAGGCTGTTAACTGTCTGCGTTCCAGTGATTAGTACTCCAGCCTCCATCTCTCCTATGACGCACACACACGCACATGATGGTTGTGATCTACGTTCCCCGCTGGTTCTCTCTCATTTGCATTCGTGTATGTTGATCTGGAGCTGTTGGAAAGTACATAAAATCGTACTTTATGGCTGGTTGTAAAAGTCTGGAAAAAAGCACTGGATTTTAAAGGTGATGTGTAATTTTTTCAACATTAAAATACTTTACCGTTTAATGTGTAGAGACGGTTATGCCGTTCATATGTTGACTTCCCTGCGTCAGGTTTTGGGTTAGTTTATATGAATGTGAATATGAAATGCAAGAATGAAGTGGACACTCCAGGGCAAAAAAATGGGCCAAGCCCAAAATGGCTAAACACTAAGCTTTGAATTGCCTTAACCACAAATTATATGTCAGGAAATTAGCAAAACTTAAAAAGCCATTGCTGTCTCAGAAAAAAAACATCAAAGGCAGAATGCATTTTTGGCAAGTGTGTGGAAGTTGTGTGTGGAGTGATGAATCACAGTGAAACATGAGTTGCTTGGTGATGCTCCAGAGCGGTGTCTTTGACAATCTGGTGAAATATATAATAGATGCATCTCTACCACAGTAAAGCATGGAGGAAGAGTGTCATTGTGTGGGGAGTCTTTAGCTGCTGGTATTGGTGAGCTACTTCACTGTAAAAGTGCTTTAATGCTTTCGAGTGCAGGAGAATATTGCAGTATGACTTGCTTCCCACTAATGAAAAGTTGTTATCTAAAGAGGAATGATCAGATGTTATTTTTACAATACAATACAATATTGCTGCCCAAACTGCAAAGACAACCAAGAAGTGGCTTGAGAACAAGTCCATCAGGCTCATGTTTTGCCCTGGTCAGAGTCTCTATAGTGAATATTTGGCCTCACAATAAACTCAAATCAGACATTTTTCAACTACTCATTAATTATTTGAAGCCATTAAAGGGATAGTTTACCCAAAAATTAAATTCCCCCATGATTTACTCATCCCCTTAGGTGTATTGACATTCTTCTTTCAGACGAATACAAACACCAAAATCCTGGCTTTTCCAAGCTTTATAATGGCAGTGAATGGCAGCCCAAAATTTAAAGCTCAAAAAAGTGCATCCAAACATTATAAAAGTAATCCACACGGCTCCGGGGGGTTAATAAAGGCCTTCTGAAGCGAATCGATTGTTTTTTGTAAGAAAAATATCCATATTTAAAACTTTATAAAGTAAAATATCTAGCCTCATGGCAGACGGCCTTCTGTATTCAATTTACGGAAAAAGCATAACTGGCGTAACTATGATGTCGGACGTAGAGTAAACATCTTGAACTGCGAGAGCCGTTACACTTTCTGCGTAAGTTGAATATGGAAGGCATCCGCCGGAAGCTAGATATTTTACTTTATAACGTGTTAAATATGGGTATTTTTCTTACACAAACCCATCGATTCAATTCAGAAGGTCTTTATTAACCACCTGGAGCACTTTTATAATGGATGGATGCACTTTTTTGAGCTTCAAATTTTGTGCTGCCATTATAAAGCTTGGAAGAGCCAGGATATTTTTTAAATATAACTCAGATGTTATTCGTCTGAAAGAAGAATGTCATATACACCTAGAATGGCTTGAAGGTGAGTAAATAATAGTGTAATTTTCATTTCTAGGTTAACTATCCCTTTAACACTGAGTGGAACAACACTGACTCTTCGTAAAAACCTGTCTACAAGTTGGGGAAGGCTATTCTGTGATAAATTACTTTATCTACAGTGTTTGTACAGTTCTTGCTAATTTCCTGACCATTAAAATGGTTAAGACCATTAAAAGACCACTAAATATTTTGCCATTTTTTGGCTTGTCCCATTTTTTTTGCCCAGGAGTGTATTGTCATCATTTATCATTTTTTTTCTAAATTTTTGAAGACTTAGTTCACAGTCTTTTAATGCTGTGTCACACCAATCCGGTGGCCGACCATTGTCCAATGTAGGGCTGTCTTTGAGCATCTCTCTGTCTAGTTTTGCAGCGTGTTCAACACCGTTTGCACTAGTCCAGTTAGCAGGTTTTCGTGCAAGTTTAATGACTCTTCAGCTTGCCGAACCAGTGCACAAGAAAAAAAACAGAGTTGAAAAAAGCAAGCAATTTATGAAATCAACAGCGTACTCACAAAAGGCTCTTGTCTTTGCAATTTATATTACTGTATGCAATATTACGAATACATCTGTGGTGAGCGAGATTGGTGTGAAAAATGGTAAGCAAGCACTTTTGTGGTTTGTATGTCCACATTCCTAGCTCTTCCGGTTTTCTTTTTTTAATGACAAATACAGACTACGGCCACCTGCCGGTTTGAAGAGTTATTTCCTCTCATGCAGACACCATTGTTGGGGAGTAGCTACTACAAGTAGGGACGCTACTAACTTAACTATATTTTTTAGTAGCTTGACAGTAAATCAGTTGCTTTTAAAATAGTAAAAACTGTTTTTCCAGCAAGTAGTGGTGTAGCGCGACCAAAAGCTACATTCTGTTTTGACAACCTGCAATGCTTTGAAGCAGCGCAGCATTATCTTCTTGTCATAGATCACAAATTAAAATTGCATTACCACCATCTATTGTTGGGTCTATTTACAGTACACAGAGAAGAGATTGTATGATGATTATGTAAAGGACGTACAGGAGCGGGATGATGCTTCACATAAATCGACTAGTAAAGGTTACACTTGATTTATACAAACAAAAGGTTAAACCGCTGTCTGCGTCGAAGACTTCATACAGGTGAATAATAGGCTTTTTAAATTGATTATCCTGCTTTATATCAAATGTCACCGCTAGTTTTTGATGTCTGGTGTGTCTGGGCCTTTAGTGCTATACATTTTTTTTTTTTTTTTAAGTACAAATAGTCCTTGTATACCATTTGCGTTATTATTATTATACAAGAATTAACAAAATGCTATTTAAATTAAGTTTTAGGTGGAGTATAACATGTCACAGCTGGATGCGTCAACTTATCAAAAGTATTTGTATTATCGATCCAAAAACTGTAACCAAAAATGTTCCCTGAAAAGCGTTTGAAAACCAAAAAAATAATAATTTACTACAGAATATATTTAAATTGGTTATTAGTAAATTTTGGAAGTAGAACAAGGCTTAATGACCAATTTGCAAATGGGCCAATCAGATATGCAGAGAAAATGGTCAAATATTGTGTGATCTATCAATCTATTCCACTGTGGCACTTTGGTTTGATTTGTCGCTAGTGGCAGAAATTACTTTAGAAATATGGAGGCTTATATATTAATGCCTTAATGAATGAATGAATCCGGTATGAATTTTCTTTGGCAAAGCCTGACCATAGGTCAAGCACCTCTATGTCAACAAGGGCGTCTCACTGTTATGTAGGGCACAGTTTGATTATTATGTGAAATGGTGGTATCCCCATGTCTTTTCTTCTCATATTTTGGCCTGACGTGGTTGACTGGGGCTGAATATATAACTGGCCAATAGTCTTCAAGCTTCATGGGAATCGCCATGGGGACATGCTTTTTGTGATGATTTCCTGTCTGAAAGATTGAGGGACGCCTCAGGGAACTTCCCCTGAGCCTCTCTTTCTCAACAAAAGGAGGAGCGCGATGTGACTGCCTTTGTCCTTCACATAAATAGGGTGAACCGCGGAGGCCAGATTTCCCCTCTGAGCTTTTAGAATACTCATTGTTTTACAAACAAGTCTTTGCGAATATTAATATTCATATTTTTATAGGCCAAAGAAGTCTCATTGAATCAATTATGCAAGGGGAGCCTTTCTTTCTTTTGTATAATGTGAACAAGCAACATTCTCCTTATGAAAGGTTGCTGTGTCACACCCCTGAAGAATCTGCAGATGTAGAAAACGATAATTACATCTCTGTCTCGTGTAATTTTGTCATTACGTGGCCCCTATTATCCAGATGTACAATAGCATTGTGTGGGGTGAATCTCTGAGGATTCTGGGAGAAAAAGCACTTTTCATCAGGTCAATATTATACATTTTAGATGAACCGTATTCTGTATTTAAACCACCCCGTCGTAGAAGTGCCTGATGAAATCTCTCCATTTCTCTGCTGCTGGTGTATATTGCCAGAGCGGTTAATGGCCTAATAAAAACCAAGCATCTTCCCCTGCATATGTAATGTATGAGGCTTTAAAAAAGCGTTATTGCTCCTTCAAATCCGAGCTGCTTGCTTGAATATGATGGACCGTGGGAGTCCACCTACACTGCTGAAACCAATGCTGCTCTTTCTAATAAGAGCTTGCTTTCTCCACCACGTGCTGAAAAGCATGGTGTGCTTAAACGGCAAGAAGAGCAGATCGGTTACATGTGAAGACAGCCCACGTCCTACCCATGATATCAAAAACAACCACGGCAGCAAGTTTTCATTTCATTATACGCTAAAATAACAGACTATAGATGTTCAGGAACACTTAAATGGAGACCTTGGATTTGATCACCTCTGAGCCACATTTATTCCCCTATCGTAGGCTCACATCCTAGGGATACAACCAGCATTTTATTTTCTTGCAATGGATTTCTGCAGCCCTCCTTCACAGTTCTTAGAAGGTTTATAATACCTGGAGACATAAAACCATTCATATCAATGGCAGTTGCTCAGCTGGCACATGGAACACAAGCCATTCACAAGAGACTATCATGTCAAACATGGCAGATAGGGACAAATGCATGTCAATTTCACACTTTTAAGGCTCATTTAAAATAATATAACAAAATATTTATAATTTATGTTGCTTGGGCAAAAAAAGAGCCAAAGCCAAATACTTGGGACGTCAATGGAGAAATATGCTTTTTCAGTCACATTTCAAAAGAAATCCATGCAATCAGGAATTTTGTGTGAGGGTGAACGGTTTCCTTATGCATCACAACGGTTTCAATTCGGTCACACAAACCACCTGTATTGACCAACAGGAAGCTTCTTGGTTTGATAGTGACTTCTGTGTGAACTGTGCTTCATTCATTGCTACATATTGACAATAGACAGTGGACCTTTTTGCCTGCAAAATTTTACACAAAATTTGGGAAAGCTTACTAATGCTGCCTTCATGTGCTATCAGAAATTTCCAACTTCCCACGTGATTACGAGCTCATCGCATTTCAATTTTGACCTGAGAGGGCATTCATGTCTACATTTTTAACTAGGAAACTAGTATTTACGATAATTCTGACGCACGTGAAGGCAGCGTAATGGTGTAATAAACACAGGTGCCTCATCAGTGGCTGTTTCTATGGGTTTCTATGTGTAAGCCATCCACCATACTGGAACGGTCAAAACACCGGTCCGTGACACTTGAGAGCAAGTTGACTGAGCACCTTTAGTTAGACTGTAGTTAGATGCATGTATGAATATCAATATCTGCAATAGACTTCAGCAGATGATTTTGCTAAACAAACACAATACAAGATGGAGGTGCCAGCTAACACGACATTAAAAAGTTACCATAGTTTATAAACCTGTAATATAAAACAACACATTCTTACCTGTGAAAGGTTATCCCATTTCTCCAGGAATTAAAATTTTCGCCAGTTTTACAATCAGAAGCTACGCAATGTTGTAGCATCATTGATTTTTACTGTGAGTGATGACACGCTGACTGTCTCAAGATGGTGGCGCGCGACGTGTCTGGAGCGATCGAATGTTGATCTACGAATACATATCTATAATGGTGACTACCAGCATGGGCTAACTGCTCCATGCAAACCAGTAAAAGCTTGACCACATAGATAATCCCATATCGTAAACCTTACTTTCAGTTAGGCTTTCACTATAGTGCACTTTGGTCTGCTGTGCAAAACAGGCCTGTTGTGCCAAATAATATAAAATTGATTGGTGATGAGAAGAAAACCCATAGCGTCCGTTGGAGCTGATGCAATGTTCAATTAGCAGCTTATCTTGTTTGCTTATGGACAGTGAATCTAAACACAGGATGGACTCAATGAGATGATGTACTTACCAAATGTAATAACACCCTCATACCGTTAGAAATTCTGGGCCAAGATGCAAACAAATCCACCTCTGAAACACTGAGGAGGTCCATGAATGTGGTAGGTAATTGTGCATTATTTCTGGAAATTATGTACTTTGGCCACGGAACTAGATTTTGCAAGGATGAAACAGTTTTTTAGACAAATGTTTAGATGACAATATCTATTAATTGTCCTGTAGGGCAGGCCAAGAAAGGAGAAAATTCTATGGTTCTGTTCCAAAACCTGAGCTGCCTTTCTGTCTACTGCTTGCAAAGGCAACTGCATTCTTAAGAGAGCATTCAAAAATGTTGAACTCTCCACGTACACTCACCTAAAGGATTATTAGGAACACCATACTAATACTGTGTTTGACCCCATTTCGCCTTCAGAACTGCCTTAATTCTACGTGGCATTGATTCAACAAGGTGCTGAAAGCATTCTTTAGAAATGTTGGCCCATATTGATAGGATAGCATCTTGCAGTTGATTTGTGGGATGCACATCCAGGGCACGAAGCCCCCGTTCCACCACATCCCAAAGATGCTCTATTGGGTTGAGATCTGGTGACTGTGGGGGCCATTTTAGTACAGTGAACTAATTTTCATGTTCAAGAAACCAATTTGAAATGATTCGAGCTTTGTGACATGGTGCATTATCCTGCTGGAAGTAGCCATCAGAGGATGGGTACATGGTGGTCATAAAGGGATGGACATGGTCAGAAACAATGCTCAGGTAGGCCGAATCGAGACTCATCATCAGACTCATCAGACTCATCAGACCAGGCAACATTTTTCCAGTCTTCAACTGTCCAATTTTGGTGAGCTCGTGCAAATTGTAGCCTCTTTTTCCTATTTGTAGTGGAGATGAGTGGTACCCGGTGGGGTCTTCTGCTGTTGTAGCCCATCCGCCTCAAGGTTGTGCGTGTTGTGGCTTCACAAATGCTTTGCTGCATACCTCGGTTGTAACGAGTGGTTATTTCAGTCAAAGTTGCTCTTCTATCAGCTTGTATCAGTCGGCCCATTCTCCTCTGACCTCTAGCATCAACAAGGCATTTTCGCCCACAGGACTGCCGCATACTGGATGTTTTTCCCTTTTCACACCATTCTTTGTAAACTCTAGAAATGGTTGTGTGTGAAAATCCCAGTAGCTGAGCAGATTGTGAAATACTCAGACCGGCCCGTCTGGCACCAACAACAATGCCACGCTCAAAATTGCTTAAATCACCTTTCTTTCCCATTCTGACATTCAGTTTGGAGTTCAGGAGATTGTCTTGACCAGGACCACACCCCTAAATGCATTGAAGCAACTGCCATGTGATTGGTTGATTAGATAATTGCATTAATGAGAAATTGAACAGGTGTTCCTAATAATCCTTTAGGTGAGTGTATGTAGCAACACAGCAGACCTGACTCACAACCCTGTTCCCTCTCAGTCTTCCTCAGAGTCCACACTTTTGTGACGTAATGCTGATTTGACTATCAGGTAGAGTCTTCTGTAGAGCTGGCCTTAAGGGCACATAGAATGAAATGACTGGGATACCCTATGTTCCTGTGGATGCTTGTTGTGTCCAAAATATCATAGGTGTACATAAAGTATACCATTGGGACAGGGTAACGGTTGATTTCAAAATAGTTTGACGTTAGCATGTTGCTCTGCTAACACTGTTAAATTCTAATAAGGATAAAAATCCATAGCCCACACACACATATTATGAAAAAATGCCCATTTTAATCAAATTTAACTTTTTATATTGATACGTCTCAGTATTGAATATTAATAATTGTAATGGATCGGTGGCTGTAATGATGCGCACTGCGAATGGAGTAGAAAACAAAGCAGTTTTTAATAATTCCAAAACTGAAAGCTCAGGATATCGTTGGAGAAACTGAATACACAACAATGTTTAACATAGACATTTACAATACCAGACAATGAACTATGGAAAACGTAGGGCTTATATGAATTCAATTGAATTGAACTACTTAACAACCTAGGAGACTATCTAGGTAACTAAGGGGCCGTTTACACAACACCATTTTCAACTGAAAACAGAAAACTTTGTATGTGTTTTGGCTGTTCATTTACACGGCAACGCTGCTTTGGGGGCCTGAAAATGCAAGCTTTTGAAAACTGGTTTCAAAGTGCAAGGTTTTGAAAATGATGCCTATACTGACTCCATGTAAACAACAAAAACGTGAATTTGTGAAAACGATGATGTCATGCACATGTGTATTACATGATCACGCATGCGTATTTTGTGTATGTGGGGTGTTTCTTGACAGTGACATAGCCAACTACTGGCCTGGCAAGCATAATACAGCCTTTTTAGTCATTTTCGCAGATCTGTGTGTACGGGGAACATTTTGACAATGTTGTAGCCTGTTTTTAGTACATCGTTGTCATGTAAACATACCCTAAGAAAACGAGAACACAGAAACTAAACAGAAACAGAGCATACATGTGACAATAATCATAATTTCTCTCGTTTTGTCCACCATCTTGTATAGATTTTTTTTCACTAAGCTTGTTGTAACGCATTCTGGGATAGCTTCACCGCTGAGATGTGGAGCATATAGCTTGTCAGTCTAACCAGTGACCACCTTCATACACAAATGGACGCCCAGTTCTCAAAGCCACTATCATTTAGACCCACAGAGTGCTATTACCACGGACAACTCAAGGCCATTAACGTGACGCGGAAATGAATTATGGGTCATCTGTCATGGGGCCTTGTGGTAAGGTCCTGTGATGGTGAGAGATGAAGGTCCTTGCTCTCTCCAATGAGGCGTCCAGAGAACTGCCTGAGACAAACGACCCATGTGTGGAGACACACCTTTCATGTTTGGCAGCTGGGTCTGACCCGAGGGATGTCTGGCTGTCCTCTTTGCCCAGCTCAATCCATATCTGTCTCTGAGTGAAGAAACTGGCCAAAGGGGTTCGGTTCACCAAGGACACTCCTCCATGTCATTTCTTAATGAACATAACCTGACATCTCCGAATGATCTCAGTGGACCCAATGATTCATTCCCTCATCGTTCTTAATACATGGAGAGGGCAAGACTATTATTACATCTAACATGAATCATAGGACTTTTTTTTTTCTTCAGTTGGATCAACTCCCCATACTCAAGATATTTTACATTTATTGCAAAGTACACATATAATATGCATACAAATATTTAAATCTGAGAGCATATAGGGTACAGTAGGAGTGAGTGCTAAAGTGCTCTTTTGGCATGATTGTCTTGTCGTGGTTCTCAGATTGGTGGAGATTTCTCTGCACAATCATGGGTAATGTAGTCTTTCACTAGGAATTCCACTGTTGAGCACAATTATTTAAATAATAAGTTTAAATAATGCAGGCTGATTGCTTAACAAAAAGCATATACCATCAATTAACAACCTCATAGCTCACAGGAGGTCTGTCTTGAAAGATTTATGAGTTATTGTTCAAAATCAATTCCCCTGTAAAGAAAACGAATTGCATTTTTATTTCCGGAAACCGTCAGTTTCACTCTACAGGAAAGAGTGACGTGCATACAGGAAAGAAAACTGCACTTTTCAAGCCATTTCATGGGGTCTTTAAAGTCAGATCCTTGGCTTGGTGCATAACATATATGCTCTGACTAGTTGAGTTGAAAGCTTATATACAAATGTTCATTTCATACCTTCTTTCTAAAAATAATAATAAAATAAAAATAAATAAATAAAAATGCAGCCAAATAATACTCACAAATTTCCCCTAGTGCCGAATTTGCATGAAGCAAGTGCAGAAGTTCATGCTCATAGTTCAACCTAACAGAAGTAATTTAAACCACAAGACCTCATAGACCAGAGGCAAATCTTCCTAACTGTTCATGTATGATCTGAGAATTTATTGACATAGTCCAGATATCATTTTTCATCCTGTCAGTACGAGTGTACGGCATGCAAGTGTTCCATGGCGCAAGTCTGGTTTTGGCACAGACCGCAGGAAACCTGATTGCACAGGAAGCGGCATTAACTAATATGCTTATTTTGAGAAGAACGGCAGCTTCTAGATGTCCCAGAGGTTTGGCAGGAACCCACGCTGTCACTGGTTTCCATTAAAACACCACATCTCCAAAGTAGCCTTGGCACCTTCCACATGACACAGTCATAGGCCAGATGTTCATGGCGCAAGCCCAGGTATTAGCCTCATGCTAAACGAAGATTAGGCAAATTATTCCAAATATTTTGATGGAAGGTCCTTACTTTCCAACCCACAGAACTAATTATGTGGTCAGTCTACGCTATTCAGATCTCCCCCCCCCCCCAAACTCAATCCTACCCTTAGATCCTCATGCAATCATGCAACTTGAAATTCTTTCTTTGTCCATGTCATTTTTTTTATTTCTCTCCCTCACTCTCTTTTTTTACTCTGGTGTTGACAGCATTGAGCTCCAGGCAGGGAAAGTAGGCCAGAATTACTTTTGCTTGGTTATCCCCAATGAAGCGTAGCTGGGAGATTCTCGGAGCAGGAACTCACAGGCAGAACAAGCACTGAGTCCAAGAGGTAGGCAGATGGAAAGCCAGTTTTGGGCCAGCAGGTATTTTCTTTGTTTAATTCCTCTTGTGTTGAGTGCCTGAAATAATGTTTGAAATACCAGTGAAAGTGTCCAGTCACATATAATGATTACGAAAACAAAAGCTGCCATCTTTAGGAATCAAAGTCTTTGGGATTTAACGATATTAGCAACTACATTTGTAATGTTAGATTATCTGTCTGGTTGAGCTACTGGTGCTTGCTCATGGAAATCTGAGTAGTTATTTACTGGCCCAAGTACAATTAGTCCACTATCAAGTCAATGATATTCTGGCTCCTAGATATTCCTCTGGTCTCTCATTCTCTTGTGTAAGTTTGTACAATATTTTTGCTTTCCTCACTCATTTTATCATCGACTAGGCGAAAATCAGAAAGTAATAGCACGCTGCTCCTTATTAAGTAGCATGATTTGAAAGACTCATTCATGTCATATTGTACCAAGGGCTGTCACGATATCAGATTTTCACAAGAATTCACAATAGCGATATTATCACAATATCTATAGAAATTTTGAAGTCAAATTCATCTTAACCTTTATTTTGTCTTTTTCTTTTTGGCCATTGAATCACACTCAAAGTTCTAGCATAGGGAGGCGGAGCGAGAGTTTGTAACCATAACTATACAAAAGCTAAAAAAAACCTGTTGATCGGCACTTTCTGCAGACTGGGGTATCTAAAACCACATCTTTTTTACGGGATAAAAAAAACCTCCCACTATAGTGAGCTATTTTTTTCAGGTGCATGTAGAATGTCTCACTTTCATGAACTTCAACATGATTTTGTGCGACAGTAGTAGATATAGGCCCTGTTAAAACCTGGTATTAAGATGTGTTTTGGTCGATCGGATCACAAGTGGGCAACGCTAAATACAGGTGTAAACGGGGTCTAAAACGTTTTGAGCTTGTTGAGCACGTTCATATGTAAATTGTGCAAGCTTATTTTCTCCATTAGATTGAAAGATCTGAAGAAGTCCATACATTTACCCGCCCATAGACCCTCTCTTTGAAGAAATCAGGACAGAAGTGGTTGAAAGTGGACAAAAGAGACGGATTAAATCACCAGGTGTAAACGGGAATGTGTCTGCCTTGTCTACTTGTGATCCGATCGACCATAACAAATCTTAATACCAGGTGTAAACAGGGCCGTCATCATCTTTTTCTGTTAAATGATGGTGGCAGCCAGCGTTACAATGTTGAAATGTCAACCATGTAGAAAGTAAAAATACTTCACTACTGTCCACCTCTGATTTTTGATATTAGTGTATTGCAACAACCCTACCACAAACTATGCGGAATGAGATACGTGGCAAAATTTTATACCAACACTACATAATACAGGTAGCGCTAAAGATTAGTTCATCCATGCATACATATTTTTATGGAAAGATGATTTAATGTGCAATTTCTACCCAGTTTCTAGTTGTTTTATTTTAACGTTTGTTTATTTTATATAATTTAAGTCATCTTCAGGCCCCCTTGGAAGTTTGTGAACCACTGTGCTATGGCCAACTTGAGCACTTTCTATATGTTCTAAGTGTTCGCTTTCAGTGCATCAAGCATTCCATCTGTGTATGGTATTTTCTCACCTTTAATGAAAAAAAACCTTTATAACCCATTATAAGATTTCTAGCAGAGGCCGTCAGGTTTTGATTTTTTATCTGTTGGTATTTGCTATAATCCGTGATACCATGTATCTGAACAAGATGTCCAGGACCTCCAGCAAAAAAATAGGTCCACAACATGGGGCACTTTTTATCCCTGTTTGGACCAAACCCATCTGGTGTGTTTGCTGCCAAAAAGCTCTTTTTATAGTTTCATCCGACCACAGAACCAGGTCTCTTTTGAATTTCCAGTCGTGTCTGACAACTGAATATGCTGGAGTTTGTTTCTGGATGAGCAAGAAGGATTTTTCTTGAATCCCTCCCAAACAACATGTGGTGATGTAGGGGTTGTTTTTTATTTATTTTTTGTCTTTCTGACCCCAAGACTCAACTAATCTCTGCGATTCTCCATCTGTGATCCTTGGAGAGTCTTTGTCCACTCAAACTCTCCTCCTCACCGTGCATTAGGACGATATGGACACACGTCCTCTTCCAGGCAGATTCGTAACATCTTTAGTTGATTGGAACTTCTTAATTATTGCCCTGATGGTGGAAATGGGAATTTTCAATGCTTTAGCTATTTTCCTACAGCCATTTTCTATTTTGTGAAGCTCAACAATCTTTTGCTGCACATCAGAACTATATTCTTTGGCTTTACTCATTGTGATGAATGATTAAGGGAATTTGGAATTTGGAATTTGTTTCCTCATATTTATACTCCTGTGGAACAAGACATCATAGCTGGACAATTTCATGTTCCTAGTCACCCTGGTGTGCTAAAATATTTAAATATTAATGGGAATATACTTCAGAGATATTTTACTCATAAAAAATTCTAGGGGTGCCAATAATTGTGGCCAACGTGTTTTGGAGAAAAGCATTTATTTCATAATGTGATTTACCCCCCACTTTCAATTATTTTACTTCAATGAAAGGTTAGATTTTTGTGATTTTTAAATAAAAGATCAGAAGGATAAAAAATGCAGATTAATTTTTTTACAGCAATATTTGATCATAATTATCAGGGGTGCCAATAATTCTGACCACCACTGTATGTGCGTAGCCTACATATGATGGTATTTTGACCAGTTGAGAACTTGTGAAGAACTTGTCAGGAATCCCTCCAAGATACAAACAAGCGAAGATCTGGAGCGAGGAGACAGGTTAACTGCAGGCTTCGGATGGCAGCGTTCACACTTATTCAAATGAAACACACTAACAGAGCAATCGCAACTGGGTTTGTTTTAATCCAACCAAACATGCCAAGTGTGAACATGCCCTAAGTTACGTTCACAAGCACCAACGTACAGTATTCTCACCACTATCTTGATTGTTTTTATTTTGGAACTGACTGGATAGTCTTTGTTGTTGTGAAACATGGTTTGAAATGGAGCTTATTTGGCTTCTTTGTCACAAATTGACAAGGATTGTAATAGGAAATTTAGCTCTCCTGATAACTATATCCTGTCCAGCGGTTTTACTTTGGCAGAGTTATGTCTCCTGAGTAAATTGTTTATTAAATCACAGTCAGTTTTTTTTCCTCCAGTGGGAACAAGGATAATAAGTTTTCTTGGGCTGTTTTCCAAGGAGCGAGCAAGGCTTCATCCAACAGAGGATGGCTTCCCCCAACCATGAAAAGGGAAGGTAGTCCACTGATTGCCTTAGTCCTCACCGCTGCCTTAATTGGGCTGCAGCGGTGCTTGTAGCTGGAGGCAGAATGTGTATGTGTTGTGTTTCTGTGTCTTTGATGCAGACAGTGAGATATGCATAGACAGCCATCATCAGACACACGGTCATGCCAAGCTTCTATCGGCCTAATCCTTTTCTCTGTTTCTTTCTCTCTTCCTCTGAAGATCCCTTGTGTTCTGCTCTTTCTCTGTCTCGCTATCTCTCCATCTCTCTCTCCGTCTGTCTCTCAGCACGCCTCTCCCCCTCTCTTCTCATCTCCCTGTAAAGCAGTTCCAAAAAGCCCCTCTGGTCATCTCATTGGATCTCCTTTTATGAGGATTTTCAAGATTTTTATGCTACAAAAGTCAATTCATCTCGTAAAAAGTGAATTTTCAGAACGATAAAACTTAATTGCAACAGCAAATCACGCCTCGTATGACGTTCCTCAAAAGCTTGTTTCATCTCACCAGACTCATTACGGGCTTGTGTTTTGGTTCACAGATCCAAAAGATGTTTGCATGATTCAAGCCCACGTGTCTGTGGGATTGGACTGTTTTCCGCAGCGCTCAGGGCTGGGAATGCCGGCACGACTCCCAAAGGCATCTGGCTGGGCAGCTGGCCCTCACTGTACATGTTCTCATAAACCGTATCATATCTTTCTGTACGGATCCCTGGTGTGGGGGAATAAAAAAATACTTATTAAAATACTTATTAGTCATAATCATCCATGTACTGTATACAAATTCATATTTTTTTTTACTGTTGGACATTAGTTCAATTTCTTTCTTTCTTTCTTTCTTTCTTTCTTTAATAGAGTGCTGCAGCGATGACGTATGTGTTTGTAGGCCAAACCAAACGTTAGCTTCACACTGTTTACCTCAACAAAAAACCAATAGGATTTCATTGGCTTTTAGATTATTGCAGAAATGAAGCACTGTTAATGCTTAAATACAATCACCAAAAAGAAAATGCTAAACATAGGGTATAGACGAACTACACTTTGGTCGCATAACTTTAACGTCATGTTTATGTTAAAATAGTTTGCAAGGGTGTGATTTTAAACAAAATGAGGCTATGAAAGCAAACTAGCAAGCACACTGTAAAAAAATTTTTTGTTTCAACTTAAAAAGTGTTTGTACTAACACGGTTACTTGCATGTTGTCGCATTACTGTCAAGTCCATATCGTAAAAATTTGTTTGCACAGCCTGCGCCGAACTTGCGACTGATTTATTAAAGAATCCACAGTGAAATGTACCGAATACAAATAAATAATGCTCAACTGAGACATTCACATTGTTGAAAATAAATAAAATAACCACATTCCTAGCATTAGGATCCTTTGGAAGGTAATGTTATTTGTAGTCCATCCTGTATAGCTCTTCTCTCCTCATCATCTCACTAACACGCCAGTGGGCGGGGCCAAAGTTGCAAAGATGAAGTAGGCGTTGATTTTCTTCTGCAGAGGCGGTCTTTTACCTATAGATAGGCACATTCCACATTCCAGTCATTTGCTGGGCTTGATTACAA
The DNA here is from genome assembly GCA_039654625.1 of Rhinogobio ventralis. Classification (NCBI taxonomy): domain Eukaryota; kingdom Metazoa; phylum Chordata; class Actinopteri; order Cypriniformes; family Gobionidae; genus Rhinogobio; species Rhinogobio ventralis. The sequence continues at coordinate 6,775,090 of CM077204.1, forward strand.
TAAACACTGTTTTTGGACTAACAAGTTTTCAGTTCTGAAACTTACAGGATATTCTTATAGTATGATGACCACTTATATGTCAAAAGATCAAGGAAAATTTTATTTCTCAGTTCATGACCCCTTTAAGACATATTTCAATGATATCTGTCAGGTAATAGGGACATTTTCTTGCCTTTTGTGCCAAACAACCATTATGTTTAAGGTGTTGATATCCACGCCTACAACTGATAATGTACATCAAAGTGGTTGGAGGAGAAGCAAGCTGAGCCAATCTGGCATCATTTTACAGTGTCTTAGTCTATGCCAGTACAATCTCCTGTTACTCTCCTTTCCTGTGTAATTATTTGGGATGACAGAGTCCAACTGTAGGCTCTCTATGTTCCAGGAGGAAGACGGCACGCTGAATCTTCTGAACTTTCCCTGGCTGACCTGTAATCTAAAACAAACGGAACAGAAAGAGAACAAGAGAGAAAACCAAGGGGCAGAGATGCGTTGAGTCTTTTTATGATTAATTACCTGTTGTTTTTTGTAAGCCGGCTCGGATCTGAATAATTGTTTCTTTTACGAAATGAACGCAAGCATGGCGGGTCTTAATCAGGACTGGAAGTAGGGCGTAAAACACCTGTTCTTGCATGTGAATCGTTCAGCTGCACGGCTGCACTCTGGCGATGAGGAGCTCATGCGATGGTTTAACTGGCCTCTTTATTCAGAAGGACCAGACCCAGGGCATCGGTCCAAAAATCAGCCCACAAGATGACTACAATTAAAGGCTAATAGTGAGGATGTACCTGCGCATCTTCTCCCTCATCTGTTTCTCTTTACGGCGAGCAGGCTTCTCTGAGCTCAGCGCCAAGGGAAGCGGCACGTATGTAATGCAGTTACGCTGTCACTGATGCATGAAGCTCCGCGTCTGTGTCTTGTCAAGACCTTGGCACCAAAGTCAATTTGCTCGGGCTCAACAGAATTTAATATTTCTGTAATCAGATAAACGAGGAAGTTACGTAGGCCGGTTGTATTGATAGAAGGAAATAATTAAACTTGGAATAATTTCACCCTCTGCGCATTACTGTAAACTCCATAAAATCTCAGCCAGCAAAACCCTCCCTTGTCCATTTTCCCAGGTTTTATTGTTGTATGATAAGATTGAGATCTCGTAGCAGAGAGGGAGGAAAAGAGATGGAAGCAAAGGAAGATTCCATTAATGCCGGCCTGTTGTTCTTCCTCTCTTTCGCCACATCTGCAATGACCAGGATGAGGAAATTGACTTTCTTGAACACCAGACACAGTTGCAGGTAAATGGCAGTTTACAAGGCACTCAGATTTTTTGAACAATCATATTTCCTTTTCAAATGTATAAATCAATTGACAGCACATGCAGTGGCGTCTATTCACCAAAAGCCAAGGTATGGCAGACTCTGATTACGTCATCCAATCTTACTCCCTCAACGTGACAGTCCCACTTTCAAGTACTTCACACAATTTTTTTCCAGCACTTCAAATCTCAAAAGTATGAAGTTTCGTGATGTAGGAAAACTAACACTTGACAAAAACTTTTATTAGGCACATTGATTTTCATTCATTCATTCATTCATTATAATTGTTCATGAAGGCTGGAAATGAAAAACACCTTATATTCAGATGTGCAGAATTATTAGGCACGTTTTCTTTTACATATAAAATGAGCCAAAAAAGAGATTTAGAGATTTAAATTATTAAATGCCCATGAGAAGGATACAATACTAATGCAATACTAGACATTGCAGTTAATGCATGACCATTGGACAGTGCAATGTTCATTGGATCAGCAGGGTCAGACAAAAACAGGTGGTGAAGAAAAGACACGTTAACTGCAAACTAATTAAGAATTAAGGTGAAGAATTAAGTGTGAAACCATCAGGAACCCTTTATTCTCCAGCGCCACCATTTTCCAAAACTGCAACTTACCTGGAGTCTCCAGAAGTGCTGGAGGAGGATCTCAGAGACTTAAGTAAGGTAAAGAATCCTAAAAAATGACCCCAACTTAACAAGAATCACAAGATGAAGTGTTGTAAAATACAGGGTTCCTAATTTTTCACCTTAATTCTTAATTCTCATAGTATTGTATCCTTCTCATGGGCATTTAATAATTTTTGACTTTCAGTCTGAGTTAAATCTCTTTTTTGGCTCATTTTATCTGTAAAAGAAAACGTGCCTAATAATTCTGCACATCTGAATATAAGGCGTTTTTCATTTCCAGCCTTCATGAACAATTATATATCACTTAAAAATTATTAAATACAAAATGAATAGTAGTTATTAAGATTAATGTGGTTTGGAGTGGTATAATGTGCCTGGAAAAAAATATGATCAGAAAATCAACGTACCTAATAATTGTGCAGACAGTGTATTTTAAAATCTGAAAAGACATTAAATTACCACTTTAGCCAACAGAATAGTGACCAGTAATCACTATTGTAACATTTAAAAATCAATTTGTGTCCATTTTTGTACTGAAGTATGTAGGAAAAGTCACAAAGTCTCATGAAAAACAAAACCTTTTCTTCAAATTACGGATGAAATTATACCGCGAGTAAAGAGAGCTTGCTAATCACTGAAGCTGTCAGTCAGTTCGGTGCAAACTTGTGAAAACTCCTGTTTTAATGAATCTGTCAAAACTGCAGAATGAATCTTTTATTTACATTGTGTCTCCGCTTTGTTTATTATAATGAGAGGATTCGTGCACGTCCAGAACTTAGTAAACGTGCGCTAAATATAAACTTATTCAGCGTTTTGAGAGATTCTGAGCAGATTCTCACTACTGGTAACTTAAACGCCTCTGATTGATCATTATTTTCAACAGAAATCCCTGTGATTGGCTACAATACTCAACGCTGCAAAATCCCTTTGTAAATATTGGCAGCGCCGTTGAACTCACATGACACTAATATAACAACCAGATCACTTTAATTTACTTAATTTTCTGTTTTATTTAACAATACAAATGATATGTTACATGTAGTAATATAACTGTTAATCCTGCAATAAAAATATATTACTTGTATTGATCTGGCTGAACACACAAAACACACAAAGAACTAAAACGGTTGTAAATCGAGAATCTGGTTCTCTTTGCATTCACACTGGTTCCTGGTCTTGCAAGTGTATTTGATCGTGAGTCTCTGTCCACTAGTTTGGGTTACTCAAAGTAGTTTCCTGTTCTTCTTCTATGGAAGCCCATTTACACCTCAGAATGTGAAAGACAACTTCAACTTTATAGCTGTGACCACATCTCACAGTGTGACTTTATTTCTTATGACTATTTCTCAGAGAAATGGGCTTCCATATACTTTTTATTTTGAAAAAACTATTTTATTTTATTTAAATTTTAAGTGCGCTCAGTTAAAGCACCATTCAGATATAAGACAAAGTTCTGCTTCAGAAACAACACATGCACTACTGTTTACAAGTTTGAGGTTGTTTTTTTTTATTGTTATTAATATTATTTCTTATGTTCACCAAATTAATATTGTGAAATATTATGATCACAATTTAAAATAATTATTTTCTATTTTAATACATTTTAAAATGTAACTTATTTCTGTAATCAAAGCTGAATTTTCAGCATCATTACTCCAATGTTCGGTGTCACATGATCCTTTAGAATAATAGGCTGATTTGGTGCTCAAGAAACATTTCTTCTTATTATAATGTTAAAATCAGCTGTGGGTGAACAATATTGAACTTAGATGCATCTTCCCAGCTTTTCTTTCATCTGTTTCTCAACTAATTATATGAATTATAATATATGAATGTGTTAACCCTTTCAACTAAATGGCAATCTTGTCAAAGGCTAATCCGACAATTCGCCCACCACTGCTCTGCCACTGGTAGCGGATGGTCATTTCCCTCCCTGGCCTTGACCATCATGAAGCAAATTCCAGGACGGGGAGAGCCAAACTCCTGCTCGACAAGGACACAGTCCAACATCTATAACCACACAGCATGAGGCTGTGGCTGAAGTTACACAAATTTATGATAGGATGAGCTGTCCTCAAACACTGCTGCTGGTGGAAAAGAAAGTGCATGTCAGCGCCAGAAAGAGAGCAGTCTAAGATTTCAGATGATGAATTATTCTGAGAATGGCAGAGGCTACATTACCTCTTCATCTGGCCAGTGTATAACATTGTTAACTGTGACGTTCTCAAATGAATCCAGACCCGAGGCTCGGTAATGAGGACTTATTGAATCTCTGTGAGGGGGAGATTAAACCCACCTGGGTCACCGCACACCTCTCACCCAGCTCTGCCTCTGCCCTCGTGGCACAGTGGGGGGGAAGTGACATCACTCAACGCACGTCTCCTGGCCCTTTGAAGGTCATCAATCAAGGCTGCGTGACGATGTTAAGTTCATACTTGAAAAACACGTAGCACGAACAAGCAAACAATTTTTACGGGGTGCCCCAACACCTATCAAGCTTGACCTCTGGAGTTGTCCTACCAAGCGCCTGCGAGACGTACTGGAATTAAAACACAATACAGCTTGATCAGCCTTAAATGCAAGCTGAATGCAAGAACTTGTGGATGAGCAGTTCCTTCCCTGCCTGTAATTATTCAGACTCCATCTTTGGTTAATTATTGTCATTAGCGTTATCTGTTCTAAGTGAACGCATAATTTAAAGAGAAACGAAAAAACTTGGATGAGCTTTTAAGATGAACAGATCATTTGGTTTGGGGGGAAATTGATCGAAAACAGCAGGGAAACAGCTGAAAAGGGAACAATTATTTTAATGACCTGACAATCGCAAATGTTGTAAATTGGAATTAGTTTTTGTGGTGTTCAGAAAGCTTTAGTGATACGGTGTGGAGCTTTAGAGACGATAACCAGACTGGAGAAGTTCTGTCGCCATTTGTCAACCTGTAAGAGAGACAAATATCTGAGGAGCTGCTGGCTCGAAAACTATAAAAGTTTCAGCACGTTTTATTGATGTCCATGTTCTATGATTTTCTGTTAAACTAAAGGCCAAAAAGTATTTCTGAGCAACAAACACTCATGTGATATCTGAGTTTAAAATCTGGATAAAAATCTTGCTAGAAAAATAGTATGATCACTTGGAAGGGAATGCTAGTGTCCTGCTTACTGGATACTTCATACTACATTCTTAAAAATAAAGGTTCCAAAAGGGGATTTTCACACCAATGGCATCGAAGAACACAGTTTGGTTCCCCAAATAATCTTTCAGTGAAAATGTTTTAACCTTTATTTTTAAGAGTGGACTCAGGGTTGCATATCATGATGCAAAAATTTTACTAGCTGATAAACACCAGTAAAATTCCATTATTCTTCATTATTCAATTTCAATACCATAGTAAGTTTTTCGGTATTTTATAGCATTTTTATTTTAATTTTTAAATTTGAAGTAGCCTTCAAATATTTATACTGATAGTATATTGTTATCTTGTAGTTTTTAAGTATTTATAATAAATTATTATAAATAACAAAAAATGTTATATGCAATAAAACATAAGAACAACAAAAAAGTTACAAATGAACTAAACCGTGTTTTAAGGTATTTAGCAGCATTCCTAAAGCCAATAAAAAATTCTTTTTATTTATTATTTAAGTACTTGTATATTTAAGTACTATTTAACTACAAGTAATATTTAAGTACTTGTATCTGCTTATTGTATGATATTTTTGTAACAACAATGAAAAAATTAGAATATAATCAGCTAAAACTGTCAAAAGTTGTGCAATGTTGACATCCAAGTATGCTAAATGCAACAATTAACATTTAAAATGCTAGTATGCTACATTGTTGTGCCATGATCTCATCACATTGCATGTTAAATTCAGTGAGCTAAAGTTTGTAAAATGCTTTAACTTCTGTCAGTCTGATCAAAAAATAAAATGACGGATATTACTTCTGGTTAATTCGTCACATGGCAAATCAAGTCGAACGCATTGCATTGTGGGAGACAGTATTCTATGCGATTCCCTCTTTTGTATACTGCAGTTTCTTTATTAGGTCACCATGAGTTTTCTATATTGTGAACAGTATAAGTACTATATACTGCAGCATATGTACTGAAACTGTAGTATGCTATTCTGAACATAGCTTGTGATCAGCGTCCGTTGCTCGAGTGAGGTTGCTAAAAGTTGCTAAGATTGGAAAAGGACGATATTAAAGACAGGGAAGATGTGGAGCTAAACAGGTGCTCCTTTATCTGTTCAGGAGCAGTGCAGCGTGAGCAAAAGCTTGTTAAAATCCTAATAGTAGCTATCAAAGGCTATTGATTATATTTCCCGACCTGTTTGGGTGACAAAGTGAGCATTAACACAGGCCAGTGTGAGAGATCTGTGTTCCTGCAGGCTGTGTGTCCTTCGGGGTGGCCTGCCTCCTCAAGGCCAGGTGGATTTTGGTGTGAAGCCTGCCTCAAGCGGCTAGACAGTCCCATTCACTCTCCTGCCACCAGATAATCCATTTTCCAGGCTCACATCAAACAGCCTGCCCTGAGGCCCACTGCATACTCCTCACATAAGGCACAGCTTCTCAACGGGCTGCACAAAAAATTGTATACACTCACAAAAACATCTGAAGTCATATCATCTCATCACAGAATGCTTCCATGAATCAGATCATAAGTGTTCCCTCCTTTTACATATAAAAACACATGCAGCCACAAAACAGTAATGAGTAGTATAATTTTTATCCTAGATTTATTTAAAGTCAGAGGGAAGTCAAATCTGTCCTTTTTTACTTTCTAGATACTTTGTATTAGTTGCTTTGTGTTGTTTTATAAAACTTAATGTTAGTTCTTGAAGCTTGACTGGTAGAGCAATGCTAAGGTCATGGGTTCAGTACTGAACACACATGCAGATTCAAAATATATCATAAACGCACTATAATACTATCACTGTCATGGACATGCCAGGCTCCACAGTCACACCCACACAGTGCTCACTCTCCCCTGAATAATAATCACCGGCACCTGTTCCTCATCACCGCAGCACTCAACACCAGTACAAATGCACACACCTCTCAGTCACTCATTAGCTACCTCCCAATTCAGAGGCTGCATCCTTCGAAGGCTGCATTTGATGGCCAATTTCATCACTTGTGACGTGACCAGAGTATGTGAGTGGAGTGGAGCGGCAGCAATTTCCCCTCCACGCTCTAAGCATTCAACAATCACTCCGCTCCAGTTCTGCTCCGGGTTCACCATTTCCCGCTCCCCGCTCCACTCCTCGCTCACTGATATCAGAAACACCGCTCCGTCTTCGCTCTGAGGAAATTTGCGGCTAAAGTATTTAAGTAAGCTCTGAATTATCACAAAAGTTCGGTTTATAACATACATTAAATAAAAACAACAACAAAAAAAACCCAATAGGAGATAGTTTCAAAGTAGTTTATTGGAACACTAGTGTGCACATTTTTTTTTTCCTACGACATGTTAAGCTATATTAGGCTTTATCAGCATTAAAAGTTAAATATCATTGCTGCTTTTGCAGTGCAAATGTTGTTTGGAAAGATGAAAATAGTACGTTTTCATCAGTTATTTTACGGGTCACTACATTACAGATTTCTGCTCATTCAGATACAGATAACTGTAAGCAGATAAGCACTGTAAGATTACATTTGTTTGAATGCATTAGAGAGAGCGTTTGCGTGTGTGAATAAGTGCTACCTGTTTAAAATGTGCTTTCACCCGATCATATTCAGTATGTAGAAGGTACAAAAAAATTCCTTGAACTATAACATCCCGCTCATGTACATCGCCGTCATCATAACCTTTACATTCTTTCTGATTTGAGTGATCCATCTGTATCAAGCTAGTTAAATGTGTTTAACGTGTGAGTTCTGGCTAAAAATGCAGTTATATTATGGGCTGTTGGCATGAATTGTACTCGTGATGGAGTGGTAGTGGAGCGCTCTCGGAGTGAGTGAAAACCACGACGCTCTGACTTTTAAAAAATCCGCTCCTCACTCCATTCAAAATCACGCCGCTCCGCTCCTACTCCACTCCGCTCACATACTCTGTGCGTGACGAAGGCTGTCCCAATTCAAAGGCTCCTTCAAATGCGGCCTCCAAATGTGATACAACAGAAGGAATTGGGGCACGGCTATTGTCTGGCCTCAAATGTGGAAACAGGCTTCTGAATACTCACCATGCTCGACTGAGGTGTGTGCTTCATCTGGATCATTCAGCCATCTTTGCCATTCATCACAGACATGTTAAAGAAGAGACACCCAAGTTATCAACCCTTCTAGTAACTGTCAATTTGCCATTTACTTACCTGCATTGTTCCATTTCACCATCTGTGCAATAAATTACTGTTTGGGTTCACTAATCTGTCTGTGAGTCTGGTTTATCCTGACAGAAAGCCAGGCCCACCAACTCAACAACTATGAACCACCATCACACCCCTGAGCACTCCCTCACCACCTGTGTATGTTGTCAGTACCATTGTCAATCCAACACCCTACTCTGGTTTGGCGGAGGGCTGCAATGGCTTCCAACTACAGTGTTCACTCACCTTAGAGATGCATTGGTTTCCCATTGCTTCCCCACTGAGAGAGCTAAAATATCCTTCATCCTGCTCCTGCCATCTGGATGAGCACTTCAGTGGGCTGAAACACTCTGGCAGCAATCTGGGTTGGTCACTCAATCCCTCTACAGCTTTGTTGCTCACTTCTGGGATGTGTTCGGACGCCCGTCTGGAGATTCATCTGCAAGTGAACAACTCTATCATTTATGACTGGGAAAAGGTTCAGTGACTGATTATGCTCTTAAGTTTCTTACCATAACGGCCTCCAGTCGATGGAATGAGCAAACGCTACTCACCACCTAACATCAAGGACTCGAACCAGCGCTGCGGCTGCATCTCTCAGCATATGATAACACAATGGGGCTGGAGCGTTTCATTCAGTTGTCTCTGCGAGTCGCTCAATGTATGAAGAACTGTATGGTAGACCTGCCTTGCAGTCCTCCCATAACATCTGCCAACCAGTACAATCCTGCACTTCAGAATCAGGAGAGTAACCCATGCAAGTTAATAGTATGCATCTCACCCAGCTGAGCAGCATCGGTGGTTGACCCAGAGGCTGTGTTCATATTGTGGTGCCAGTGGACATATTATTGCCTCGTGTCAAATTGAACCCTTGGTGAGTTACCTGTCCTAAAGTCATTTCATCACCACTGGCCACCATTGTTACTCTTACTACCTCTGATGTGTCCATTTCTATCTATTTCCGGGGAGCTTTGCCACCAACTTAGAGGACAAGTCAAGCCACTTACCAAAGTCTAGTCAAAAATTGGTAAACCGCTTAGCTGAAAAGCCATTCGCCAATGTATGGGACCTGTTAAGCTGCAAGTTGGTTGCCTCCATGTTGAAAACATCAAACTCCTGGTTCTGGAGTCCACTGCCGGTATTCTGTTAGGGCGCCCCTGGCTCATTAAACACAATCCGGTCCTCTCCTGGAGCAAGGTAGACATCTTGAAGTGTGGTGATAGTTGTTTCCATTACTGGTTTCCTAGCCCTCCCGTTCCTCCTCTCCAGCAATCCAGGACCATCTCTATCAATTCCACCTCCATTGAAAGCCCAACTACCAACAGTCAGTCGAAATACCACCCTGCTTCTCTCACTTCCAAGATGTCTTATGCCCGAAAAGAGCCTCTCAATTGCCACCTCACAGACCATGGGACTGTGCCATTGACCTCCTTCTGGTTGAGCCAGTGCCCCTTGGAAAAATGTACCCAATCTCATTCCATGAACAAAAGGTCATGGAGGAGTAAGTGGAAGAGGCTCTCCAGCAAGGCTCCATCCGCCCTTCAACTTCTCTTACTGCTTCCAGTTTTTTCTTTGTGGCAAAAAAGGATGTAGGCTTGCGGCCTTGCATTGATTGTAGGGAACTCAGTAACATCACTGTTAGGGCTGCACGATTAATCGGAATCGAACCGCAACCACGATTTGGCTTATGTGCGATTATGAAAGCGTAAAGGCTGCAATTTTAATTAAATAAATATATGCCCAGCGTGACAGTGAAGAGTGACTCTGTGATCAGTAGGAAATGCTGCTCCCTCTGAAAGCACTGCGTGTTTGAGTCGCTTATAACGTGCGTTTGAAAAAACAAAAAAAGACAACGTTTAATAACATGTTTTAACTTACTTCATCGTCAGTCGAGTGTTTGATATTTCCTTTTTGTGAGCTGACGTGGCTTCTTATCACAGAATGAGGCACAATGAATTATTTTATAGTATTCTATAGAGTGATGAAGTATGTCGATTAGCACTGCATTATAATATACTTTATTATTATGAAAATTCCCGAGAAGGCTTGAAGAACTCAAATACACCATATATTGTCGCAGTCTTCATGTTTAATCAAAGCGTTTCAATCTACTTTTTATTCAGCTCAGCTACACAGCGCTAACTTCACTGAAAATTTCCTGAAAACGTCATTATATTACTTCTCTGAGGCAAATGTGGAGTTTCTGCTTGAGGGCGCCCTCTTGCTTCCAGTATGAATGAAACATGAGTGAAACATGAGCGCCCAGAAGTGATCATTACTCCATCCTATTTTGGGTAAAAAATAGGAAAAATAATACCTCTCTAAATAAATGTACATGAAAATCCATATGTTTTTCTCCAGTGTACAGGAGTTTTTTCCCCACAGTGAATGCATAAGAGGCTCATATTATATATTAAAGACATGATTTTGCATGCCTCCTGACAAAAATTAAGAAATTGATATCACAGATTTTTATAATAATAATAATAATAATAATAATAATAATATATTTTATAATAAATTCTTAGACATTTTAGGTGAATTTTAGTCATAGGCTGCCTGCATGTTAACAGGTAACCCTGCAGTTTTTTTGTAAATTACATTATTTTTTATAATATTTATATTATATGTATTATATAATTATTATAATTATTATTTTTATTATTATTATTATTATATTGTTATATTTATTCTTAAATACGCTGTTTATTATTTTTAATAATGAAAATGTTATTGTAATAATATTTCTTATTTTGTTAAATATTATTATATTTATATATATTATTAGCAATAATAATAATCATAATAATTATTATTAGTCATAACATACAAGCACAAAATTGTATTTATATATATATATATATATATATATATATTACACACACACACTTAAAAAATAATAATCGCATTTTAAATCACAAATCGCAATTTTAACCAGAATAATCGCAATTAGATATTTTCCCCAAATCATGCAGCCCTAATCACTGTGAAATTGTGTTATCCACTTCCCCTTGTCCCAGCTGCTTTGGAGCAACTCCGTGATGCCACCGTATTCTCCAAGCTGGACCTCTGAAGCGCCTACAACCTCATCCAGTTACGTGAGGGAGACGAGTGGAAGACCGCATTTGTGACACCTACTGGCCACTATGAATATTGTGTCATGCCGTATGGGCTGGTCAGTGCCCCCTCCGTATTTCAGGGATTCATGAATGAGGTGTTCCGGGAGTACCTCCACCACTTCTTGCTGGTTTATATCGAAGACATCTTGGTATACTCCCGGAACTCTGTCCTGGAGTCCTGAAGCTACTCAGTCGTTCCAGCACCTCAAACAAGCTTTCACCAAGGCTTCCCTCCCCGCACATTCCAGAAAACCCTTTGTTGTGGAAGTCGATGCTTAGACCACAGAAGTGTGAGAGGAAACCTTACCATCTCCAGCCATGCACCCTTTCTCTCTCACCCCGGCGGAGCAGAATTACGACATCGGGAACCGTGAGTTTTTGACTGTTAAGTTAGTGCTTGAAGAGTGGAGACATTAGTTAGAAGGAGCCTGTCATCCTTTCACTGTCCTCACTGATCATTGTAATCTACAATACCTCTGAGATGCAAAACAGCCTCGACAAGCAAGATGGGTGCTCAAGATTTAATTTCTCTGTCTCCTATCATCCAGGGACCAAGAATGCCAAAGCCGATGCCCTATCTTATCTACATGTTCCTGATGAAATTTCTGAATATCCCAAACCCATTTTACCATCCAACATAATCGTCAGCCTGGTACAATGGTCCCTTGACAAGAAAACTGCTGAAGCCACAGCAACGGAACCTGCTCTGCCAGGGTTCCATTTGGCCGTATTTATGTTGCCAGTTCACAAAGGATTCCACTCATTGAAGCTACTCATTGTTCAGTGAGAGTCTGGTTTATCCTGACAAACGCACTATAATTTGCATGTCCACAGAACATTTCATAAAGAACTCCTATCATGATCCTATCAGTTCTCACTATATATAATCTGTCACACCCTACAGTTTTTTTTTTTTTTTTTTAAACTAGGGCTGCCCCCTTAATAGTTAATCAAATGTGAGAAGAGGCTTTGTCAGCCAAATGTTAATTAGTTGGTTTGTCGCAGAAAACAACAACAACAACAACAACTCTACAGGAAGTGGGGAAGTCATACTTTTTTTATTCTAGTAAAACCATTGTTAATTTCCATAAGAGATGTTACATACAGTATAACATTCTTCCTCAGCCCTGAAACTTAAACCATTTTCTGATGCCCTCCACCAGTATATATTTAATTAATTAAATTAATATCATAAATGCGCGACTAGTCGTCTAATGGCTTAAATTAATGACTACTAGTCGACCCATTGAATATCCTGTTTCTCTTGAAAATAGATGAAAGTAAAATGGGCTGTAAATGCCATTTCATGTTGACTTTACAGCTGCTGATCTGGCTGGTCACTGGTATTACACCATTGTGTGGTAGTTTTCAAATTCTCTCTTTATGCATAATGAATACACCACACATGACCGACAGAGGTCCCTGGAGAAATGGAAGAAATCAAGAGTAAATATAGGAAAAGATTGTTTTTTCTATATAAATCAAGTTCAGAGTACATGAAGAAACTGCATAGCTGATGAAGTTCAGCCTGGATAAAGTGTATTTCACTCCAAGCTATTTTTTATTTCAGTGAATGCTGAAGAAATGCATTAAAGTGCAAAATGACCAGAAACATGATATAAAAAGCAAGCTATACATAAAGCATGATAACAACCAGATTAATGGATGTCCTCATTCAAGTTTCATGCGATAAGCCTCTAATTTGGGCCCTCTACATGGAAGTTTTGATTCCAAATGCAATGTTCAAAAAATATACACATTAATTGGAGTATTAAAAGCTTTTTTAAATAAGACCAATATTGACTGCAACTTGAACGGTCAAAAATACTCCTTAGCTCAGATTGTCAGTGTGTTGCCTATATTTCAGAGACATACCTGCACATTTCTGGATAAATTGTTTAATTATAATTGAATGTCATTTAGAAACTTTTTCAAACTGCTCTCCATTTCATTCAGAATATTCTATAATCATGGTGTTGAACTGGTTTTACATTTTTTGTAAATTAACTGACTCAATCTGTCCAAATTACTATCCAAATGAATCTGTTTCAGCTGAGTTAATCAGCAACATGATTCATTAATCAATTCAACCAGTTCAATGTGTGAATCACTTCAAACGTTTCTCTCATAAAAACTAGTTCAACTAATTGCTTTATTTAAAAGCTTCTGCTAAATGTGGTCAATGGTTCATTTTATATAGCACTAAATCGTTTTTTTTTTTTTAAGGTACTTTATTCTGGATTGTCAATAGGAATTGATCTGCATCACTGTAGTCTCTGTGTAACCAGTCCTTCTCAACCCACTCTGAGCGGGCTCTAACCGGTGTTCTGGCATGGGAGGCAGGCGCGCCAACAAAGATGCTAAAGACCGCAGCTGCTAGCACGCCTCTTGAGGCGAGGGGAGTGAGGTTTACAAGCACAGCTCTTACTGGCCTACATCCGTTACACTCACCCCCCCAAACCTCACTCCCAATCCGGGTCACGGCACCAAATGTAACCAGTCCAACTCGACCCACTCTGAGTGTTAACAAGGACGCACTATACCATTGACCACATTTAGCAGAAGCTTTTAAATAAAGCAATTAGTTGAACTAGTTTTTATGAGAGAAACGTTTGAAGTGATTCACACATTGAACTGGTTGAATTGACTACTGAGTGTATCAGCTGCTAAAACTGAATTAATGAATCATGTTACTGTAGGCCAGTAAGACTGCAGCCGCTAATGTCAGTTGCTAGTGCGCCTATACAAGCCTTTATGGCCAGGGGAGTGAGATTTACACACACCGCTCTTATTGGCCTATGTCCGTTACATCTGGCAGACATGGTCACAATTTCCTGAGGTCCAAATCTCAAGTCTTTGAGGTCAAAGTCAAGTCTCAAGTCTTTGTTCTATTTTTAGCAATAGTTCTTTCACCCAGTTATTGTATGGGCACTTCTCCCGGATGAGCGTGTGCGCATATCAACCAGAGCAAGAGCCAGAGCACGCTAATCAACGAGCTTTGTTCGGGTTACGGGAGCCGTCGGCAGCGACCACAAAATCAACAATGTCACCAAAGAAGTGTGTTTTTGGTTGTGAGGGAAAGATAACCTTGTTCAGCTTTCCAAAAAATCCAGCATTAAGGGAACAGTACGCAGTTTGTTTTTTCGGAGCAGCAACAGAGTTCTGAAAGTGTGTTTGTTTGTTCCTGGCATTTCGGTGACAAATGTTTAATAAACAAGGCCCAGTTCGACGCTGGATTTGCAGATCATTTGAAAATGAAAGATGGAGTGGTCCCAGCACTAAAATATCCCGGTCATGAGTAAAACTGCATCAAATGTCTGTGTCTGTGTTTTGTTGGCAATCAGTGCGTTAGTGCATATAATGCAAACAACACACATTTATAGTTAATCAAAAGTTATCCAGGGATAATGCGATGATGTATTGTGTGTGTGTTTGTGTGCTTGTGACTCTTTAGCTCCGCCCACTGCACGCCTCCACGATCTCGGCTGTTTTCGGAAAGAATCAGTACAGCATATCTTTCTTTTATAAATATGATAAAACTAAAGACTCTTCGGAGATATGAAGGATGCAATACTACTCTATAGGTACTCAAGATTAACATGAGACTGGCAGACACTGTGTGTGTTATGTACCCTTTAAGTTTTTATACATTAAGTATTTTTTTGTTTTTTTTGGAAATTCAGTACGACTTACAGTATTACTCTCCATTTAAAATGCCCTTCGGAAGGTGATTTTATACAATTTGTAATGCAGGGATAGTCACCACATGCTATATTGCCGTATTTTGTTGTAGTTCTCAAACAATGATGGGTAAGGTAGTCTTCCAGGGAGCACTGGTGTTGTGCCAAATTCTCAAGCGTCACAGTAAACAACATGTACTTCTTGAAATCAGTGATTAATTCACTGTAAAAAAGAATGTTGTTTCAACTTAAAAAAGTAAATGTTTGCTGCCTTAAAATGTTAAGTTTAGTCAACTCAAATAGTTGCTTAGTACAACTTCACATTTCAAGTTGATTGAACTTAAAATTTTAAGGCAGCATGAACATTTACTGAAGTCAAAACTATTTTTTTTTTTTAATTTAATTAAATTGAAGGCAAGAAGATGATTATAACAAGATAAGACTTGGCTATATTGTTATTGTTTGTTTTTCATTTAGCACTTTTCCAATTGGTGATGAACAAATGTTCCTTCAGATGCATCACGCGTGTATATAATAATGCTCGCTTGGTGTGTTTAGAGATTAATTATTGTGATATTTGCTGCAGCAGCACATATTAGGGTGTGTTCGACTTGAAGCAGTGCTGTGCAGACCGATCAGTGAATGACATCAAAGTGAGAGTGATTCGAAAGCAAACGGAACCCTCTGCTCTCTAATCGCTCTTGTGGTACTTTGATGTCATACACCGGTTGTCTGTGCAGCACCACAAATTCATACCCTTTTGATGGATGGATGGATGGATGGATGGATGGATGGCAAGATGTGGTGTTTGATGCTGTCATGTGGGGTAGTAAAGACAATGTAATCGGGAATGCCATGCCAAAATGACAAATCTCTGTCTTCAAGTCCAAGTCAAGTCTGGAGTCAGATGTTCACGAGTCCAAGTCAAGTTGCACGTCTTTTTTGTGACTTAAGTCAAGTTTCCATCTCTGGTCTCTGGAGATGCACATCAGCTGACTAGCGTGGTGCATCAGACGCTTTTGGAAGTGTATGCCACGCATTATTATTCATGAGTAGAAGAACATGTACTATTCTCTGCTCCCCAAGCATTTAGTGCAATCTCTCAATTTAACCATATAAACTATTAAATAGTTTAAATGTATAATCTCAGATATAAACTATTTTGAGTTCAGTGATTTGCATGTGTCCCTCTTCATTCATGAATAATAATAAAAACCCCATCAATATTTAAACCAGCATTATCTATTACATGGTTTGTATAAATGCTAATTTTTAATTGGTTAATTTTGAGCATGAAGGCATCCGGTTGCTCCACCCATACATGCCTTTATGCTCATGTATGTAATGTTTTATATATGATATGGTCTGTTTCAGTCTGATGAGCATGACTTAGTTATTAATGACATTCTATGCTCTCTGTGAGTGTTGTGTTTTGGCAAAAACTCATTAAAAATTCAATATTTGTTTTTGTGCATGGACACTTGCTATGTTATTCAGCATTGAATGCCACTTTTTTCACAATTGTAATGCCCTTGTTTCATGAGTAAAGGCCTATGGATGATTGGTAATATACAGTACTACATTAGAGTGTGTGGGGGCTTTAAAAATGAATTTTGAACTTGTGTGATAATGTTTTATAGAAATGATCTGGGTTCAATGATTTCCATGTACAACATCTATAGCATGCTTTCAATCAACACAGAAAATGTATCTGAGGCATTCCTTAGGGTTTGAAAGAAGAAATGTGAAACTTTTTGTTATTTTAGCTGTAATGTTGTCAAATTCATTCTTTTAAATGGTGGGACTGCTTTTGTAGGCGGATGAACTTGTAGTTATGCATTACCAATGTAATACTTGTAAATAGATTTTTCTTTGTGCTACCTATTTGGGGTCTTTGTTACTATCTTGTAGTGTTGCTATTGTTAACTAAAAGTCGTTTTCTGTAATTAAATAAAGCTGAAATAAAATAAAATGATTATTCATACAAATTTATGAAAATTAATAAAATGTTACAGTTAATAAAATATTAGAAATGAAGATCTAAAATGACAAAAAATAAAACTGAAATATAAACAAATTAAATCTATATAGAAATATATTTAAAAAAACGAATACAAATTACAATAGCACATAACAAAATGACTAAAAATCATTCTAAAATTAAATAAATAAATAAAAGCCAATTCCAAATTTTAATTAATACTATAATGTGCATAAGTAATACTAAAATAACACTACTGGCTGTTTATGGTGGCAGGAGCTGAAATTTTGAATATAACTTTGCACAGACAAGTATAATTTTATCATTGAATGTTAATTAGTATAATGTTTATGCCCTGTTGGTATACTTTTGAAATTGTGTGTATTTTAAGATTATTCTCGATAAAATTCTCAACATTATTTTTTTCATTCTTTTATTAAACCTGGATCTGATTCAAAACACGTTTTTGTTATCTTAGCTGTGGAAAAAGTGGAAGACAGAAAGTAAAAATAATATTTTCTTTTCTAAAGGTTCTCGAAAATGTAGTTAGTCAGTCTGTTAAATCAAATTGTGTAAATTATTTAATGTTGGTCTACTCTTCTAAAATTACTTAAAGTCTTATAATTGCAGTTCAGCTTCCCTAGCCTCATCTTAGAGTGGGGATTTCTACTGGGAGCGATCACAATCAGAGAGAGGTATAAAGTTACAGTCTGTGTATAAAAATATCTCAGTAATGTCTGGCCAATTGCTGAAAAGTATTGCCCTGAATGTAGACCATACACAAGACGTTATTTTTGTAAAGGGGGGATAGAGGAGCATATTGGCATGAGTGAATGAGTGCTCTAACTCTCCCATAGTATCTTTAACGTCTGACATGCTTGTAATTTCCGTTCTGCTTTTCACACCATTTTACTTAGTGTGCTGGAGAGAAACACTTATACAATTCAGCGTGTTTTTGTCTCATAAGCTCTCAGTAGTCATTTTCTTTATTTTTCTTTGGTGGCACATTGTTCTTCTGCTCTGGAGATGAGGTTTTCCAAGTGGTCCCAAGGCAATATCTAAAGTAGTCTTTGTCTTTGCAAAATTAATTTTCTTTTTCAGTCTATGTTCAGTGAAATAAGCTGCATCACCTTCAGAAAATATTGTCCATCAACCTCAGGAGATCAAACTACATAATGAGCTGTTTTTGTAATTTTTTTACCAAGATTTGAGGCATGTCTACATGCAGTTTATCTGGAAGATTTGTGTAATTTGAACGCGTGAAAGGGTTGCAAGTAACACGATTTAGCCTACATTTAGATTGACACTCAGTAGGGGTTAGCTAGTTTGCAGCAAATGTTACCTTTGAGTTACTGATCAACTGATTTCCCACAAAGTAACGAACACATTTGTATTAATATTTTGTGTAAAAATTATTTACTTGTCTTCTGTCATGCTGTAGAAGAGATCTAAATAATATTACTTCTTGGGTGTCACTTTAAATATGAAAGCTTGTTCAACTAAAAAGTTGAATTTTTAAAGTTGAATTAAAAAGGTAATTGTGACTTTTTATCTCACAATTCTGACTTTTTTTCTCAGAATTATGTGATATAAAGTTGCAAATTTCTGTTATAAAGTCAGAATTGCATGATATAAAGTCGCAATTGTGTGTTAGAATTGTCTGTAGAAAGTCAGAATTGCGGTATATCGCAATTGCAAGAAATAAAGTCAGAATTGTGAGTTTTAAAGTTCAGTTCTGAGGAAGTTTGTATCCAATTCTGACAAGTTTATATCTCGCAATTCTGATTGCGAGAAAAATTTGTGAGTTTACTGCATATCTCCCAGTTCTGATTTTATTTCTCACAATTGCGATACCCCGCAATTCTGACTTTCTACAGAGCTTCTTTATATCTCGCAATTCTGAGAAACAAGTTCGAATTGCAAGATAAAAATTATCTTTACATATGCAATTATCTTTATGCAATTAAATTTCATTCCATGGTGAAAACAAGCTTCCATACAATTGCAAGAAAATTTAAGACGTGAGCTGACTTTTTTCCCGTCAGATTTGGACTTGATAACTCGCAATTGCGACTATAGCCAATGCTATCTCACGACCAATTTGCACGTATTTGTACGAGGTGGCTAATTGGTATGAATTTGTATGACCTCATTGGCATGAATTTGTACAATTTGTCTATATTGCAGTGATGGATAGGTTTAGGGGCGGGGTTAGGGGTAGGTAATTCATACGAATTGACCAACTCATCAAATACGTACGAATTAGCCACCTCGAAAAATATGAAAAATATGTATGAATACCAAGATTTGAGGCATGTCTACATGCAGTTTATCTGGAAGATTTGTGTAATTTGAATGCGTGAAAGGTTTGCAAGTAACACGATTTAGCCTACATTTAGATTGCCACTCAGTAGGGGTTAGCTAGTTTGCAGCAAATGTTACCTTTGAGTTACTGATCAACTGATTTCCCACAAAGTAACGAACACATTTGTATTAATATTTTGTGTAAAAATTGTTAAAATGAAATTAGATTATTTACTTGTCTTCTGTCATGCTGTAGAAGAGATCTAAATAATATTACTTCTTGGGTGTCACTTTAAATATGAAAGCTTGTTCAACTAAAAAGTTGAATTTTTAAAGTTGAATTAAAAAGGTAATTGTGACTTTTTATCTCACAATTCTGACTTTTTTTCTCAGAATTATGTGATATAAAGTTGCAAATTTCTGTTATAAAGTCAGAATTGCATGATATAAAGTCGCAATTGTGTGTTAGAATTGTCTGTAGAAAGTCAGAATTGCGGTATATCGCAATTGCAAGAAATAAAGTCAGAATTGTGAGTTTTAAAGTTCAGTTCTGAGGAAGTTTGTATCCAATTCTGACAAGTTTATATCTCGCAATTCTGATTGCGAGAAAAATTTGTGAGTTTACTGCATATCTCCCAGTTCTGATTTTATTTCTCACAATTGCGATACCCCGCAATTCTGACTTTCTACAGAGCTTCTTTATATCTCGCAATTCTGAGAAACAAGTTAGAATTGCAAGATAAAAATTATCTTTACATATGCAATTATCTTTATGCAATTAAATTTCATTCCATGGTGAAAACAAGCTTCCATACAATTGCAAGAAAATTTAAGACGTGAGCTGACTTTTTTCCCGTCAGATTTGGACTTGATAACTCGCAGTTGCGACTATAGCCAATGCTATCTCACGACCAATTTGCACGTATTTGTACGAGGTGGCTAATTGGTATGAATTTGTATGACCTCATTGGCATGAATTTGTACAATTTGTCTATATTGCAGTGATGGATAGGTTTAGGGGCGGGGTTAGGGGTAGGTAATTCATACGAATTGACCAACTCATCAAATACGTACGAATTAGCCACCTCGAAAAATATGAAAAATATGTATGAATACCAAGATTTGAGGCATGTCTACATGCAGTTTATCTGGAAGATTTGTGTAATTTGAATGCGTGAAAGGTTTGCAAGTAACACGATTTAGCCTACATTTAGATTGCCACTCAGTAGGGGTTAGCTAGTTTGCAGCAAATGTTACCTTTGAGTTACTGATCAACTGATTTCCCACAAAGTAACGAACACATTTGTATTAATATTTTGTGTAAAAATTGTTAAAATGAAATTAGATTATTTACTTGTCTTCTGTCATGCTGTAGAAGAGATCTAAATAATATTACTTCTTGGGTGTCACTTTAAATATGAAAGCTTGTTCAACTAAAAAGTTGAATTTTTAAAGTTGAATTAAAAAGGTAATTGTGACTTTTTATCTCACAATTCTGACTTTTTTTCTCAGAATTATGTGATATAAAGTTGCAAATTTCTGTTATAAAGTCAGAATTGCATGATATAAAGTCGCAATTGTGTGTTAGAATTGTCTGTAGAAAGTCAGAATTGCGGTATATCGCAATTGCAAGAAATAAAGTCAGAATTGTGAGTTTTAAAGTTCAGTTCTGAGGAAGTTTGTATCCAATTCTGACAAGTTTATATCTCGCAATTCTGATTGCGAGAAAAATTTGTGAGTTTACTGCATATCTCCCAGTTCTGATTTTATTTCTCACAATTGCGATACCCCGCAATTCTGACTTTCTACAGAGCTTCTTTATATCTCGCAATTCTGAGAAACAAGTTCGAATTGCAAGATAAAAATTATCTTTACATATGCAATTATCTTTATGCAATTAAATTTCATTCCATGGTGAAAACAAGCTTCCATACAATTGCAAGAAAATTTAAGACGTGAGCTGACTTTTTTCCCGTCAGATTTGGACTTGATAACTCGCAATTGCGACTATAGCCAATGCTATCTCACGACCAATTTGCACGTATTTGTACGAGGTGGCTAATTGGTATGAATTTGTATGACCTCATTGGCATGAATTTGTACAATTTGTCTATATTGCAGTGATGGATAGGTTTAGGGGCGGGGTTAGGGGTAGGTAATTCATACGAATTGACCAACTCATCAAATACGTACGAATTAGCCACCTCGAAAAATATGAAAAATATGTATGAATACCAAGATTTGAGGCATGTCTACATGCAGTTTATCTGGAAGATTTGTGTAATTTGAATGCGTGAAAGGTTTGCAAGTAACACGATTTAGCCTACATTTAGATTGCCACTCAGTAGGGGTTAGCTAGTTTGCAGCAAATGTTACCTTTGAGTTACTGATCAACTGATTTCCCACAAAGTAACGAACACATTTGTATTAATATTTTGTGTAAAAATTGTTAAAATGAAATTAGATTATTTACTTGTCTTCTGTCATGCTGTAGAAGAGATCTAAATAATATTACTTCTTGGGTGTCACTTTAAATATGAAAGCTTGTTCAACTAAAAAGTTGAATTTTTAAAGTTGAATTAAAAAGGTAATTGTGACTTTTTATCTCACAATTCTGACTTTTTTTCTCAGAATTATGTGATATAAAGTTGCAAATTTCTGTTATAAAGTCAGAATTGCATGATATAAAGTCGCAATTGTGTGTTAGAATTGTCTGTAGAAAGTCAGAATTGCGGTATATCGCAATTGCAAGAAATAAAGTCAGAATTGTGAGTTTTAAAGTTCAGTTCTGAGGAAGTTTGTATCCAATTCTGACAAGTTTATATCTCGCAATTCTGATTGCGAGAAAAATTTGTGAGTTTACTGCATATCTCCCAGTTCTGATTTTATTTCTCACAATTGCGATACCCCGCAATTCTGACTTTCTACAGAGCTTCTTTATATCTCGCAATTCTGAGAAACAAGTTAGAATTGCAAGATAAAAATTATCTTTACATATGCAATTATCTTTATGCAATTAAATTTCATTCCATGGTGAAAACAAGCTTCCATACAATTGCAAGAAAATTTAAGACGTGAGCTGACTTTTTTCCCGTCAGATTTGGACTTGATAACTCGCAGTTGCGACTATAGCCAATGCTATCTCACGACCAATTTGCACGTATTTGTACGAGGTGGCTAATTGGTATGAATTTGTATGACCTCATTGGCATGAATTTGTACAATTTGTCTATATTGCAGTGATGGATAGGTTTAGGGGCGGGGTTAGGGGTAGGTAATTCATACGAATTGACCAACTCATCAAATACGTACGAATTAGCCACCTCGAAAAATATGAAAAATATGTATGAATACCAAGATTTGAGGCATGTCTACATGCAGTTTATCTGGAAGATTTGTGTAATTTGAATGCGTGAAAGGTTTGCAAGTAACACGATTTAGCCTACATTTAGATTGCCACTCAGTAGGGGTTAGCTAGTTTGCAGCAAATGTTACCTTTGAGTTACTGATCAACTGATTTCCCACAAAGTAACGAACACATTTGTATTAATATTTTGTGTAAAAATTGTTAAAATGAAATTAGATTATTTACTTGTCTTCTGTCATGCTGTAGAAGAGATCTAAATAATATTACTTCTTGGGTGTCACTTTAAATATGAAAGCTTGTTCAACTAAAAAGTTGAATTTTTAAAGTTGAATTAAAAAGGTAATTGTGACTTTTTATCTCACAATTCTGACTTTTTTTCTCAGAATTATGTGATATAAAGTTGCAAATTTCTGTTATAAAGTCAGAATTGCATGATATAAAGTCGCAATTGTGTGTTAGAATTGTCTGTAGAAAGTCAGAATTGCGGTATATCGCAATTGCAAGAAATAAAGTCAGAATTGTGAGTTTTAAAGTTCAGTTCTGAGGAAGTTTGTATCCAATTCTGACAAGTTTATATCTCGCAATTCTGATTGCGAGAAAAATTTGTGAGTTTACTGCATATCTCCCAGTTCTGATTTTATTTCTCACAATTGCGATACCCCGCAATTCTGACTTTCTACAGAGCTTCTTTATATCTCGCAATTCTGAGAAACAAGTTCGAATTGCAAGATAAAAATTATCTTTACATATGCAATTATCTTTATGCAATTAAATTTCATTCCATGGTGAAAACAAGCTTCCATACAATTGCAAGAAAATTTAAGACGTGAGCTGACTTTTTTCCCGTCAGATTTGGACTTGATAACTCGCAGTTGCGACTATAGCCAATGCTATCTCACGACCAATTTGCACGTATTTGTACGAGGTGGCTAATTGGTATGAATTTGTATGACCTCATTGGCATGAATTTGTACAATTTGTCTATATTGCAGTGATGGATAGGTTTAGGGGCGGGGTTAGGGGTAGGTAATTCATACGAATTGACCAACTCATCAAATACGTACGAATTAGCCACCTCGAAAAATATGAAAAATATGTATGAATACCAAGATTTGAGGCATGTCTACATGCAGTTTATCTGGAAGATTTGTGTAATTTGAATGCGTGAAAGGTTTGCAAGTAACACGATTTAGCCTACATTTAGATTGCCACTCAGTAGGGGTTAGCTAGTTTGCAGCAAATGTTACCTTTGAGTTACTGATCAACTGATTTCCCACAAAGTAACGAACACATTTGTATTAATATTTTGTGTAAAAATTGTTAAAATGAAATTAGATTATTTACTTGTCTTCTGTCATGCTGTAGAAGAGATCTAAATAATATTACTTCTTGGGTGTCACTTTAAATATGAAAGCTTGTTCAACTAAAAAGTTGAATTTTTAAAGTTGAATTAAAAAGGTAATTGTGACTTTTTATCTCACAATTCTGACTTTTTTTCTCAGAATTATGTGATATAAAGTTGCAAATTTCTGTTATAAAGTCAGAATTGCATGATATAAAGTCGCAATTGTGTGTTAGAATTGTCTGTAGAAAGTCAGAATTGCGGTATATCGCAATTGCAAGAAATAAAGTCAGAATTGTGAGTTTTAAAGTTCAGTTCTGAGGAAGTTTGTATCCAATTCTGACAAGTTTATATCTCGCAATTCTGATTGCGAGAAAAATTTGTGAGTTTACTGCATATCTCCCAGTTCTGATTTTATTTCTCACAATTGCGATACCCCGCAATTCTGACTTTCTACAGAGCTTCTTTATATCTCGCAATTCTGAGAAACAAGTTCGAATTGCAAGATAAAAATTATCTTTACATATGCAATTATCTTTATGCAATTAAATTTCATTCCATGGTGAAAACAAGCTTCCATACAATTGCAAGAAAATTTAAGACGTGAGCTGACTTTTTTCCCGTCAGATTTGGACTTGATAACTCGCAGTTGCGACTATAGCCAATGCTATCTCACGACCAATTTGCACGTATTTGTACGAGGTGGCTAATTGGTATGAATTTGTATGACCTCATTGGCATGAATTTGTACAATTTGTCTATATTGCAGTGATGGATAGGTTTAGGGGCGGGGTTAGGGGTAGGTAATTCATACGAATTGACCAACTCATCAAATACGTACGAATTAGCCACCTCGAAAAATATGTATGAATTGCAGTTAGATTGGGTTGCTATATCTCACAATCTCGCAATTGAGAGAAAAAAAAAGTCAATTATCCTTTAATTTTTTTTATTCCATGGCGGAAACAAGCTTCTATACTTTTAAGGACTGTATTTAGTGTAATGGGGAAAATTACACAAAAAAAATTGCACAAAAATGGGAATGCAGCTAAATCGGCCTATTACATTTTGAATTAAAATTCAGTATCAAATGAGTATCAAATGAACAAATTGTCAAAATCAACATTTTAAG
Source organism: Rhinogobio ventralis (assembly GCA_039654625.1). NCBI lineage: Eukaryota > Metazoa > Chordata > Actinopteri > Cypriniformes > Gobionidae > Rhinogobio > Rhinogobio ventralis. The sequence continues at coordinate 6,800,283 of CM077204.1, forward strand.
GGGATGATATAGACCAGGCATTTAATGTATTTAGAACTAGATATTTTTTATGGTAGGTTAATTTTATGTTAGATAGCAGTTGATTAAAAATATCTAATCATCCTCACAAAACCCAAAAAACATGAGATTTGTGCCTCTAGACGTGGTGGAATGCTGTTCTAAAATCCCCAATATTGAGCAGAGTCAGTGAAACCTTTATTTGGGCCTGAGCTATATACACCACGTTTGAGATTTCAAAACTTATTTTGCAAAGATTTATGATTAAATACTTTCAAGTTTCTGAGACATGTCAATTTCTTCACATAACTGAAATTGAATTGGGTATAATTAAGGAAAATCAGGCATCCACTGTGCAGCAAACATGACAGCTCCTGCAATGCAGTTTTAAATGTTGGTTGAGAAGTTGTTTGAGAAAAACCCAGAGGAGCTGGAATCTAGACAAAGAAGAAACTCAGTTAGTGTTTTGCTTTTGATGACTATTCTTGCAGGTAATGAATGAGTAGGTGTGTCCAAACTTTTGACTGGTGGTGTAGTTCTTGACATGTTAGATACTGTACATAATGCTCTGGTGAAAGAGAGAGGTAGCCACAACAAGGATTATGGGCATTGTGCCGGATGCCTTTCCAATGAGGCATCAGATTTGTTTTGAGTTTCCACCTCTACAGAACCTGAGAACAGGATTAATGTGTCGTCAGTTAGACTAAAGATACTTACTCTGTATCACCACTTCCACTTCATCAACACATCCAACAAACACACAGTTAATCCAGTCTTGTGTCAACATGTGAAGAGCCCGCAAGAATGGACATGCCAAGCACAACAAACAACTACAAGTGTTCTGCTCTCCCTCTTAGGCCTCTTATCTTTTTTTTTATTTTTTTATAATAAGACTGCATTTTAGACACCAACACAGGTCAGTAAAACACATGATGCTTACATTTCTTTCAGGAAAAAATGTTGATGTAATTGAGTTTTTAATTATGTTTGAAACGGTCTAAAATTAGACAGTTGTTGACGTACTGTAAGAGTATAACAATATACATTTAATGTGGAAGCATTAAAAATGTTTTTGGTAACACTTTACAAATTAGTTAACATTAGTTAAAGGGACACTTCACCGCTGAAAATATGGGCTTTCAATAAAAATTGGCTGCCTATACAGTAGAAAGTTGAGTAAACTACCTGACTAGAGAAACAGAAAAAATGGCTGCTGTCTTGCCTTTTTCCAAATAGGTAGGAAAACTTCAACACCCATAATGCACTGGCCATGTTGCCGACCAAGGCCACTCCCTTCAGTCTGCTATGGATACGCTTGACCAGAGTCAAGTACCACCGTACTTTAGTATGAAATACTTATTAGCAAACCTTTAGTCATAATGATGTCGACTTGTATTGTTCCTAGGTTCAAGAATTCAAAGAGAAAACGTTTAGCAGGATTTTTACTTTCGGATTTTTAAGTGAAGTATCCAGAGTGTTGTAGGCAGTGGCTAAAGGCTGCAAAGAATCTTAAAACTGAAAAGCCTGTGTTTGTAATCAACATTTCAAACTAGGAGACAACGAACACAAACCTGAAGGGGGAAAACTGAAAGAATTTGCCGTTCCGTCAGTTCTGCCCAACTTCCCGAAGCAAAACACCATTGCAGGTAAGAACGTTTTTGCCAAAGTGTTATATATTTTTTACTATATTACTATATTTCATATTGAAAACTTAATTGTTTCTCCATGATAATAATGACATTAAAGTGCCCCTATTATGCTATTTTTGAAAGTCTGCTACATCAGGTTTACATGCATCAAAGGTCAAAAAACACATTTTTCTCATAATATACATTGCACATCACCACTATGTTCAATGATTCTCAAACGACTCGATGGATGAATCAGTCTCTCTAAATCCCTCCTTTCCATAAGCTACTCTGCTCTGATTGGCCAGATGGCCCAGTCTGTTGTGATTGGTCTCTTACAGTGCGTGTCAGAAGCTAAACGTCCATTACCATAAACTTCAGCTCCGGAGGCTTCCTCAGTCCTCAGCGATTGTACACACTGTAAACACAGTAATGATGACATTGATTTTACCATATCAATCCAAGTGCGAGTCCAATGAGGAAACATTAGAAGAACAAGTAATTCAACCCAAACCTCCATCACAAGGACGACTTGAGCAGGACGTTTCTCAGTGATACTCAGTTTATGGTACATTATGAGATGTTGCTGCTGTTATTCCTCGCCATCTGCATTAACAAACCCATGTGTATATTTCTAATATAAACTGTATGCGGGAACTGTATCAATAACAATGCATGTTAGCCGAGCACTAACGTGAATGACTGATGTAACATTAAAGTTTGCAAAACAAATCTTGCTCCATCCTTTATCTTTACTCAAAGTAGTAAGAACAAGAGACAATCTGCATTAATAGACACAGTTTCAGGTAATACTGCAGCCTACAGCTGATTTGGAAACTTACACAATATAAAACACAAAACTACATATTATGAACGCCCGGTAGAAAATTTATACATCATTAATGATTCATACTTACAGGTTGTGATTCTGAGGAGCAAGCTGGTCCAAACAAACTGAGTACTGACCCATCTTTCAAGAGCAAGTGTTTTGCTAATCCCACGTTGAACTCCGAGACTCGTCAGTTAAATGATGTTTGAGGGCTGGTCAAGTTGTTCGCGGGCAGACAATGTACAACATAGGCGGGCATTATGCAAATATCATTTCTAGTGATGTAGAACTGTAACGCAGTGGGATTCGACAACAACAAAACGACTCATTAAGGCAGTTCAGAGTCGATTCTTTCTTTTGGGAGACAATAAATTTATCGTGCACTTTCAACTTTACAACTTTGCAGAACATTTACATTCACAGACAGCTATATTACACACTGCATGAAAGGGAATATTCGAAAAACCATAAGGGCACTTTAAATAGAGACCAATCAGCATTTTTATAAGATCACATTCGTGAATTTTCTGGATAAAACAAGTTAACTTTTTTATTTTTTACTCAATATTTCATTTAAGTATCAACCTCTCAAATGTTTTTCTTAAACTTCTTTAATTTTCTCCCATCTGTGATGTTCATGACAAAACAAGTGGAAAATCTCCCTGCAGTGTGTTGGTGTGGAAACTTTGTTCGTTGTGTTTGCACAGGCGTCGTGCTGTGCTTCTATTCTTGGGCATGTCGATTAGGCCCCTGATCGGATAATTACGAGAGCTGATTGAAAATCATGCATATATTGTGTTTTTGAAGAGGAGATTGCTGTAATTAATGTAATGCACAACGCAATGATCATTTCTCCTTATTCGTTTAGCATAAGCTTCAGCGGCATGTGCTGTGTATTTTCTCACACTTTATTTGTTTTTCGTATTTGTGGTGTTAGCATGACAAACATTTTGCACTGTAATTAAGTGTTTGAGTTAATGAAAAAATGAAGCTGTCTCTAAAAGACCTGCATTTGAAATTAAATATAGCGTCACACACACACACACGCACGCACACACACACACACACACACACACACAGAGAGAGAGCCAACTTTGAGCTGCTATTATGGGCAGACCTAATACATGGACCCCATCCCTGGTCTAAATAGGGTTTAGTGGATCTTGGCTGAACAGCACCATATCAAAACAAGGATCCAAAAGAGTCATCTGTCAAACTTTGGTTGTTGCGTACACTGCTTCTTTAAATTCACTAAAGGCACCCACACACTACAGGATAATCAGGCCGATTTTGGGCCCAATTCTCCTCTTCTGACAATTCTAGGTAAAGTCCTGATGATCTTGATGGTTCTACAGATTATTTTGTCATATTTTCTAGTGGTGTGAGGTGTTAAGAGGTTAAGAGTGATTCAAATGGTAAATATCCAACATGTTAAATATTTACGATTAGAAATCCTTTTGTGTGGGGGGATCCCTGAGGACAAACGCGCAAACACTAGATTGTCACGTGGAGCAAAACGATACCCAAAAAGAAAGCAAGCTAAGCATAACACGACTTCAACCAATTCCTTTTTTTCTTTTTTTTTCTCGCCACGGTTTTTCAGTATAAAGCAGTCCAAACACTGGGTCTCATTCACTAATAATTGCATTATTTACATGCATTTTGGCAGACGCTTTTATCCAAAGCGACTTACATTGCATTCAAGGTACATTTTTTTATTTTTTATTTTTTTTTGCATACACTATTTTTTGCATACACTATTCATATTCATACGCACATTTGAACTTGTCTTTTCTTTGTAAATTTAATTTAGTAACGATTCAAATAAAGCATCTCTGTGCTGTGTGTAAGCTATTGCAACAAAATTACCCAAATTATCAAAACAATTATGAGATAATAACAAATTATCTGTATGGCAGTATATATGGCAGTTTTTCCTGTGGTATCGAAAATGGTATCGAATATCGATATTTTTTAAGATATTGTACCGAAATTGAAAATTCCAGTATCATGACAAAATATATATAATTCCAGATGACAACATCTTCATCACGGCACCTTTTAGTGGGTGGGATATATTAGGCAGCAAGTGAACATTTTGTCCTCGAAGTTGATGTGTTAGAAGCTGGAAAAATGGGCAAGCGTAAGGATTTGAGTGATTTTGACAAGGGCCAAGTTGTGATGGCTAGACGACTGGGTCAGAGCATCTCCAAAACTGCAGCTCTTGTGGGGTGTTCCCGGTCTGCAGTGGTCAGTATCTATCAAAAGTGGTCCAAGGAAGGAACATTGGTGACCGGCAACAGGGTCATGGGCGGCCAAGGCTCATTGATGCACGTGGGGAGCGAAGGCTGGCCCGTGCGGTCCGATCAAACATACGAGCTACTGTAGCTCAAATTGCTCAAGAAGTTAATGCTGGTTCTGATAGAAAGGTGTCAGAATACACAGTGCATCACAGTTTGTTGTGTATGGGGCTATTGACTTGGCCTCCAAATTCCCCAAATCTCAATCCAATCGAGCATCTGTGGGATGTGCTGAACAAACAAGTCCGATCCATGGAGGCCCCACCTCGCACCTTACAGGACTTAAAGGATCTGCTGCTAACATCTTGGTACCAGATACCGCAGCACACCTACAGGGGTCTAGTGGAGTCCATGCCTCGACGGGTCAGGGCTGTTTTGGCAGCAAAAGGGGGACCAACACAATATTAGGAAGGGGATATTAGGTCATAATGTTATGTCTGATCGGATATATACACTCACCTAAAGGATTATTAGGAACACCTGTTCAATTTCTCATTAATGCAATTATCTAATCAACCAATCACATGGCAGTTGCTTCAATGCATTTAGGGGTGTGGTCCTGGTCAAGACAATCTCCTGAACTCCAAACTGAATGTCAGAATGGGAAAGAAAGGTGATTTAAGCAATTTTGAGCGTGGCATGGTTGTTGGTGCCAGATAGGCCGGTCTGAGTATTTCACAATCTGCTCAGTTACTGGGATTTTCACGCACAACCATTTCTAGAGTTTACAAAGAATGGTGTGAAATGGGAAAAACATCCAGTATGCGGCAGTCCTGTGGGCGAAAATGCCTTGTTGATGCTAGAGGTCAGAGGAGAATGGGCCGACTGATTCAAGCTGATAGAAGAGCAACTTTGACTGAAATAACCACTCGTTACAACCGAGGTATGCAGCAAAGCATTTGTGAAGCCACAACACGCACAACCTTGAGTCGGATGGGCTACAACAGCAGAAGACCCCACCGGGTACCACTCATCTCCACTACAAATAGGAAAAAGAGGCTACAATTTGCACGAGCTCACCAAAATTGGACAGTTGAAGACTGGAAAAATGTTGCCTGGTCTGATGAGTCCCGATTTCTGTTGAGACATTCAGATGGTAGAGTCAGAATTTGGCGTAAACAGAATGAGAACATGGATCCATCATGCCTTGTTACCACTGTGCAGGCTGGTGGTGGTGGTGTAATGGTGTGGGGGATGTTTTCTTGGCACACTTTAGGCCCCTTAGTGCCAATTGGGCATCGTTTAAATGCCACGGCCTACCTGAGCATTGTTTCTGACCATGTCTATCCCTTTATGACCACCATGTACCCATCCTCTGATGGCTACTTCCAGCAGGATAATGCACCATGTCACAAAGCTCGAATCATTTCAAATTGGTTTCTTGAACATGACAATGAGTTCACTGTACTAAAATGGCCCCCACAGTCACCAGATCTCAACCCAATAGAGCATCTTTGGGATGTGGTGGAACGGGAGCTTCGTGCCCTGGATGTGCATCCCACAAATCTCCATCAACTGCAAGATGCTATCCTATCAATATGGGCCAACATTTCTAAAGAATGCTTTCAGCACCTTGTTGAATCAATGCCACGTAGAATTAAGGCAGTTCTGAAGGCGAAAGGGGGTCAAACACAGTATTTGTATATATATACACTCACCTAAAGGATTATTAGGAACACCATACTAATACTGTGTTTGACCCCCTTTCGCCTTCAGAACTGCCTTAATTCTACGTGGCATTGATTCAACAAGGTGCTGAAAGCATTCTTTAGAAATTGCTTAAATCCCCTTTCTTTCCCATTCTGACATTCAGTTTGGAGTTCAGGAGATTGTCTTGACCAGGACCACACCCCTAAATGCATTGAAGCAACTGCCATGTGATTGGTTGATTAGATAATTGCATTAATGAGAAATTGAACCGGTGTTCCTAATAATCCTTTAGGTGAGTGTATATATATATATACATACATACATATAAATATATGAGTGAGTACTTTGTTCATAAAAGCCTGTATAGCAAAATATTCTGTTGATAAATAGGTTGAATGCTGAACTTTTGCAATTTATGACCAAAAACCATTTCTTTGCCAAAACTTGGCTTGCAGCTACGTTTCTGTTATGCATCATCACACTGCTTTTGCGGGCAGCATGAAAACTGCTACCTTTTAATTTGGGCACCATAATAAATACGGACTGCTTTCGCATGCGGTGTGAAACAGGTCTAAGATGGTATTTATAATAAGCCTAATTTGCATAGAAAGGAGGTATGTTTGTGCTGAAAAGAATGACAATGACTTTATTTAAATAGCCTGACAGCTAGCGCATGGTTAAACTGGATATTGATGATGGTTAGTAAATATGAAGCAGTGAAATGCACTGAAATGCAGTGTGAAAAATTGGCAAAGCTTTTTTTAAGATTTTGCCTCTCAGACGTTCAAGTTCTCCAACTTTATGCTGATTGTTCAGAGCTGGCTTTCAAGTAAAACTTGAGCGTTTTCCATTGTTCTTTGCACCAGGGAACCCATTTAATGTGCCGTTGAATAAAATGTACTATAATGTGCATTAGACAAGTTAATTTTAGATTGGATTATTACCTTTTAACCAGCATGTCAATCAAGGAACAGATACTACATATGTTGCCCCCCCCCACTTCTGTCTTTGTCTGTCTGTTAGTATGTCTCTTCATTCCAATTTTAATCTCCTTGTAATAGGTATTTAAAGCCGGTAGAAGTATGATGGTCTACTAATCAGTAAATCAATTACACTGTGACCTAGAAATAGTAGAATTAGAAGTAATTGGTGCAAATCTGACCCCCCCTCCCAGTATTAACTGCAGTAGACTCTACAGGGACACGGAGGTTCAGCACTTATTCCCGGCTAATACAGAAACAAATACATTGTATAATAAATACGGAAACCTCATACATAATAACCTTTAAAACAACTTTATTTTCCAGTTGCTGTCTTTTTAAATGACTTGTTTCATTTGCAAATATGATTCAATTAAAGTTCAATAGTAAAAACTGTTTAAGTTGCCAAGATTGATTCATTTCCATGAATCGGTTCAGTCAATGTACATTTCAATCGATTCAAAACTTGTTCAACAGTTTGATTTGCAGCATCAGTGGCATTTTTATGTTTTAAATATGTTTTTAAGTAAATATCGCTGTTTAATTTCATTATTCCTTGATTATTTTCACGTGATATTTTATTTTTAAACATTTGAAAGCTGTTTGTTTGGTCAAAATTATGGGTTTTATTATTACAAATAGCACTGCTACGCCATTTCAGAGCAAGTATTGATAATATTGATTCATAAATATTGGGAAATATTTAATAAAAATATTGTTTTTAAAGTTATGGATTATTTAAACTAAATGCATTCAATTAATAACTGTTCTATTTAATAATTTCTCCCCTCATAAAAAATGGCAGCAAAAGAATGTTCAGCATCAACGTCAAAAACCATCTTCCATCTAAATCATCTAAATCATCTAAATCATCTAAATCATCTTTTTCATAGTTACATTGGACCAAGAAATTATTTATCAGCAAAAGTCTGCCGGATAACGCATTCACATTTTTGTATCCCAGATCACGGAAAGTTTTTCCCCTCTGTTTGGCCTAAAACACTGTGCTCATAGTCACCCAGTTTGAAATGGTGACTAAAAACACAGAGGTTTTTCAGATTTTCTGTCGTGGCGTTTTCTCCATATTTACTATTCTTTGCAGCCTTTAGCCACTGCCTACAACGATCCTTCACTGTAAACCGAGAGTAACTCACCTCTGCTAAACATTTACTCTTTGATTCTTCCACCCGGGAACAATACAAGTCAACATTATTATGACTAAGGCCGTATTTTACACTGCAGGTCTTGATGCACAATTCAGATCTGGTGACTATATCCGATTTTTTGACGATCCGCTTACATCATCTTTTAAAAGCGACCCGTATCCGATATTTGCATTTACACTATACACTGGCGAAACAGCCCAAGACGTTCTGACCCGGAAAACGAAGTAAAACGGTGTGATATGTAATGGACGCAATGGATGCAGACGAAATGATTATTCAATGTTTTGCTTTCCGCAGTATCTTTAAAGGTCAGTAAAACATTGCTCTCGTCTTCCATCGCGCCATTAGTGTCATGTGATCACAGTTCGTGTCCACCCAAGTTGACGTCATTTGCCTCTGTCCCTTTTTCAATGAAGTACGACTCGCATTTACTGGGGAATATCCGATTTGACCGCTTACATGGCAGACGCAAATGCACGCATCCGATCTGTGCCACATGAGAGGGAAAAATCGGAATTGGGTCACTTGAACCGTGCAGTGTAAATGGGGCCTAAAAGTTTGCTGAGAAGTATTTTTTACTAAAGCAAGGCAGTATTTGGCAGTATTGGTCAAGCGTATCTATAGCAGACTGGTGGGAGTGGCCTTGGATGGCGACTTGCCCATTGCATTATGGGTGTTGAAGTTTTCCTACCTATTTAGCAAAAGGGATGACAGCAGCCTTTTTTCCCTCTGTTTTCTCTAGTCAGGTAGTTCCGATTCCAAATTTATTTCGCCTTTCTACTGTATTGGCAGCCAAGTTTTGTTGAAAGCCCATTTTGCCAGCGGTGAAGTACCCCTCACTCTCCAATCACACAATACCCATTTTTTTCTGCCATTTTTCATAACCTGAGAGATGACAGCTCTAACATTAGTGATTAATAGAAAATAATGACCCTTGAAGCTCATGGTTATTTAAATTAGTCAGTGAAGTGACAGACAACGTGCTGAATATGCTTCCATAGTCTTAGAGATCCTACTGAAATTATTCTCTACTAATTCTCACTGAACACTATTATCTCTCTCTGTACATAATCTATTCTTGGTATGTGCTTTTGCAGTCTGGCTGGTGTTGGACGAGTGTTGACGGTTATAACCCGCCTCATTTGTGGCAGGTTGCCCTGGTTTGTTGTTATAATGACTCAATCCATGGTTACCTCTACAAGTTGAAATGTTTCAAACTAAAACATGCGTGACAAACTCTCACACATGCCCAGTCATAGCACTGGCACAAACTCAACTATACAAGCTCACACTGAAAATATTCAGATGTGTCACTTTCTTTTCACCTTTCTCATTTTTTTTCTTCTGCTAGATGTACTCTTGATGGGCTTTTGAAGTTTACCCAGATGTATAAATATATTCTGTCATCATTTACTCACTCTCATGTCGTTTCAAACCAGTATGGTTATATTTTAGTGCAACACAATAGATGTTTTGAAGCCCCTTGTTATCCATTCACTGATATGCAATAAGTTTGCAGGTTTTATTAAAAGTTGTAATGGAGCAAATTTTAAACTGCTTGTGTCTAAAGCACACATTTTATTTCATTTTTGATTGATCATTTGCATTATTATGTGTTGCTTTTTGTTTAAATCTAGCATACATATATTTAAAAGTTTGGAGTCTGTAAGATTTAAAAATTTTTTTTTATATTTTTACTAAGCAAGGATGCATTAAATTGTTCAAAAGTAGCAGTAAAAAGACTGGAGTAATGGCTGCTGAAAATGATCCTTTTCCATCACAGGAATAAATTATATTTTAAAATATATTCAAATAGAAATGGTAAAAAGTTGTGAAATTTGGCACACAAATAGAGGACAGACCCAACATTAACGACAGCAATTTTGGAGTCTCTAACCAAATCCCTCTAGCGCCACCAACTGTCCAAAGTGGCACTCGTGTTTATGCTAATAACCTTTGATTTGTAAGGGCTAGAAACAAAATTTGTCTTTCCTCTAATTCCTTGTCTCAAGATGATACATATTATATCTTACTTAGGCAACCAGAATCACCACTACATTTCATGGTTCCTCCACTTTCAGAATCCCAATTTAACCTCTGATTTTGATGGTAAGTAATATATTTCAGACAGTTTATGCTATTATTTGGAGCTCAAGACTTGAAATACAGCACACAAATCATATAACTTTTTATGATACTTTTATGGTGCCCTTTATATTTTTTTGGAACATTAAATGATGACAGAATTTAATTTAATTTTTAGTATACACATCATATATGCAGCTGTCAGAGTGTTTAATATACTTTATACTTTACTACAAGACTATATTCTTGAAAGGTGCATGTAACAGTGTGTTTTGAACAATATTCCATAGACATATAACATGCTTTATGCAATAAATTCGATTAAAGTAGCTTCAGTACAGAAGGTCACACATCATATTAATTTTCAGCATTAAAGCGAGCTGGTGAAAATCTTGGATTGTTGTGTATTTGAAAGGTACTGTGCAAAATTTGATTAATCCCAGGAGGTGTTTTTTGACAAAATAGTAGCTATTGTCAAAATTCATTTCAATATATTGAGTTCACAATAAAATAGACGTTCCGTTACTCTATGGGGTGATTTTTAACAGTTCAGCCTCATCCCTCTTTCATTGTGAGGAAGTGAGGAGGGATTGTGCAATCCATTGTCGCTTCTTTAGGGAAAATCTATTTTTGAGGGAATGGAAATCTGTCTTCTCACAATGCAAGCCGCCACACTGCCAATTGAGGTGTGAATTGGGAAGACTCTGCATTGTCCGAAAGATAATTTCATTGGAAAAGCAAGACACTGTGGTCTTGTGTGGGAGAGTTGGTGGCAGGGCCTGCTTTGGCCTTTCTCCCCTACTGGAAAAGGGATTTATTTAAACATTACCCATTTTGCCCATTTTGTGCTAGTGACCGCTGGATGCTCTAAGGCCTCAATGTGAGGCTCAGGCATACAGAGAAAGAGAAGGTTGGTATAGACCTGCGCTCTCATTACCTGTCTCAACTCAGAATACAAAACTAGATCTCCACCTCCCATTTCAATCAGTGACTACAATTAGTGTCCGTACTGTCCCGTGGTGTGAGACACATTCAGTTGATCGACATTCTGTTTTGATGGCTATGCAGCTTCTTTAAAAGCTTCAGTTTATTTTGTCTGTTGGTCTGATTTTTTTTTTTTAAATGTATTATATTCCTTGTGAAAAAAATAATTTTGCATACTTTAAAAAAATAAAATTATTACAGAAATATACTTTTTAAAGAATATACCTAAGTCCGAACTGAATGTAATGTTTTCAGGCACTTAATTGCATGTTATTGTAACGTGTGAACAAGGATGAAGCGGAGTGAGAATCCAAATGCAGCATGAACGATTTAATAACAAACAACATCAACAGTAGATCCAAGAACAAGGGTATCCAAAAACAGGCAGGAGCGTAACGACAGGAACACACCCCCACACACTCACAAATAAAGACGATCTTTGAGATGCATGTGAAAGACTGGAGATTTTGTTAATTGATAAAATTGCACAAAAATAAAAGCATACAGAAGCATGTTTTCAGATTTTTTTTTAATTCTGCAACAAATCAGCAACACTAGTGCAAATGCAAATTCTGTTTTATATTATATAATAAGTAGCCTATATGTACAGGCCTGGAGAAGCCATTGGAAAATTCGGAAGAATTCCCGGTGGGCCGCTGATAAATTGGGCCGGCAGCAGTTACACTTCGACATACGGGACGCGGAAAGCACAAGTCTCTAGTTCATTTTTAATGAATGACGCACGGAAAGTGACAAATCAGTGGTAGTCTCTGTGCGTGCACAGCTCTTCGTAACTGTTAAAAATATTATTAATATCAATATGGCATCCTAGCAAACATTGGTCCGACAGCCACGTTGTGTCTCTAGCCAAAAATACCCACTGTAGGACGGCATGAATCGGGAAAAAATGTAACATTACATCTCCAAAAAATGCATTCAGATATGCTCAACGTCCAGTCAACTTTCATTTTGGAACTAATTTTCAACCATGACAGGACGTGTCGGTGGGACTTCTTTTCAACGGTCATTAAACGTCCAAATGTTAGCTGGAATATATATATTACGCACACAATAAGGTGAGCCACATAACTTCTCCCTATATATATTTTATTTTTGTTCGTTTTGATGATATTTTTGGACGTACATCAGTGAGTTTTTCATGTAGACTGATGGCGCCCTATGTGGGGCGGGATGGGGTGGGAGTGGTAGGCTACTAGAATGAAGGAAAGTCAATTTAGATTTAGAATAACTAATGGAGTGATAACTTGATGATGGAAGTGCAATAATTCAAAGAATGTCCAAAAAAAAAAAAATTAAATGAAAAAAAAATCTCTTTCATTCTTGCCGTCCTGACTGTGCTGCCGCCCTAGGCGGCGGCCTAGTTCGCCTATAGGCATGCGCCGGCCCTGGCTGAAGGGCCGCCAACGGCCTGGAGCTCGCATCTGCAAAAGCGTCTAAAGAAATTGAAAAATAGGCGCTATGTTTATATATGAGTCACATATTTAAGGTCTAAATAACTACATTCTCGCCTAGAAAACTGTTAAAATTACATTTTGTGACAAAATAACAGTAGTCACAAGCGGAGTGATACAAATGGTGAAACGTTTTAAGTGATGATTGGGTGAATATTGCACGGCTGGAAAAGGATCTCAGCCAATCAGATTCGAGAACCAGAAAGAACTGTTATATAAATATTAATATATATACATATGATGTAACAACATTAAAACTTCTGTTCTATTAAAACTGTTATGTATTCAAACATATTTGTAATGATGAAGTTGCCATTTACAACATTCAAAATATATTAACTTTAAATGCAATATTGAATAACACAATATAGTTAAAATTATAATCAAGTATACTTTAGTATGTTAGTCAAAGTAAGTGCACTTCTCCAAATCATGGTAAAACATTTTTAAAGCAATGATTTCAAATGTACTTTCAAGTAAAACTTTTAATTTGACATTATTACAAAGTGCACATTTTAAGTGTGCCTAAATATGTTAAGAAATGTAGTCATGAAAGTGTACTCTCTTTAAGTGGCCTTTTCATTAATATTCTATTATCTGCAAGTGCACATTCACATTCTTCTCTTTCACAAGTGATCCTATGTGTGAATTGGTTGCTATTAATTTTATTGCTTATATATTTCTTAAATAGACAAAGATCAAAAAACTAAAATATTTTACTGTATTTTATTGTATTATTTTGCATCTGTTTTAGTGTTCTGAATTTTTTCTTCTGTTCATGACATTGGTTATTTAAAACTATGAGTTGCATTGTATAACCAACTAACAATGATGCAAAGATGCTGATTTTAATTACTTTAAATGTTTACAATAAGCTCAAAACTCACACTAAGACTTGAGAACAAAGACGCACTGCGCTCAGTTACATCATCGTTGTCTTTAGTGGAAACATGCTGGTTCTGAGTGAAGTTCACAAATCCTCTGGCCAAATAGCAGCATCATTTCAGTGGAAAAAGGATCTATGTCGGTCAGCATATGATGAAGCTGTATAGGAGAGACTAGGAGTTTCAAGAAACCAACTTGCCCCCGACCCCCCCTGGACTTTTAGGCTGAAATACGTTTATGAGGCAAAAATAAAAACAGTGTTCTCATATTCTTTTGTGCCCCAGGAGAAAAAAAAAATATTGAGAGAACGTTGGCAAACGCAGGAGATGTATATATACACCATTTAAGAGAGGACTGAACAAGCTCTTGCTTGTTGAAATTTTAGAGATATTATATTTGGAAGTAGCAAGATAAGGCAAACACACTCAGGAAATCCACACCCTGCTCCTATATTTAGAGACACACATGTTAGACTAACCTGGTGTCTTAATCATTTAATGCAGACTATATATTTTTAAAACTGTTTAACGAATTTTTAGGAGATATGACATCTCTGTGGAAGCTTGTTTCCACCATGGAATAAAAAAAAAATTAGACTTTTTTTTCTTCTGATTACCAGTTTGTATCTCACATCCTGTCCGAAATGGCGTACTTGTTTGAGTAGGTACTACAGTTGAATTTGAAGAGACTTTTCACCTACTGTTTTTTGAATACTATGTACTTGGACATACTACTCTTTTGGTGCACTGTTTTTCCACATACTATATAGTAGGAAAGTATTCAATTCCGGACGCAGCATATGTCTTTCAATTCTGACTATTTGGGTAAAGACATGGCATGACTTTTTTACACTTTTTACACTTTTACACTCATTAATAACATTTTGTTATTTATCAAAAAAAGTTCCAAAACTTAATTTCCATTTTATGAAGGGGACCTATTATGCTAAATTATCAAGTCTATGCAATGTCTGACCCAAAAAAAACATTACAAATGTTCTGTTATTGGATGTACCAACGAACATAAATCTTCATAGACTCCTGGCATCTGAGCCAAAATTTAATTTATGAAGGAAATGTGCCAAAGAAAGTCGTTAAAGTGTTATATATTTGTGCAAATCATTTTACGCTGGACTGCTTCACAACAAAGGTCATTTCAACGCTGGATTTGCATGATTTTTTTTAGATTAGCATGACGGTACATGTTAGTCGATGAGTTGAATCAACTTAACTCCACAACTACTACATAAATGTATCCACTAACCATTCAGAAGCGTCCAGTTGCATTCTAAAAGTTGTAACTTCTTCCTGAGTCTCTCCATCAGTGTCCGATTACGGTTCACACATGTAAGGCTGAACACCACTACTGACAAATTCTGACATTTTGGCTGCGTGACATTCTCCAGTTTTGTTGTTGCCAGAGTATACGAAGCTTGTGTAAAGGATCCGCCCTCTTCTGGACAGGGGGCTGAGAGCAGCAGCTCATTTGCAGTTCAAGCGACACACAAAAACGGCATGTTTTTGCTTACACCCAAATGGGCAAATTTGACAAGCTATAATAAATGATCTTGGGGGGTATTTTGAGCTGAGACTTCAGACACATTCTGGGGACACCAGAGACTTAAATTACATCTTGTGAAAAGGGACATAATAGGTCCCCTTTAAGCATTTTAAAATATGAAAACTTACACAAAGTCTTGCATGAACATTTTTTAGTGATAATGCAAACAAATTACTGAATTAGACAATTTATTAGAATCAATTAATTGAAACAGTCCGTTTGAACTGATGCACTTTTTTTTTTTTTTTTTTTTTTTGCTTAGTTTAAATCAGAGACATAAAAACAAAATAAATAAATTATGATTTTGTTACATTTTGTTTAAATAAATTAAAAATAAATTTGTTTTCATGCAGATATTCGTATGTTTTAAATGTCAATGGATTTATTAGAGTTGGTGTTCATTTATGCTGTCACCTAGTCCAATGTGATGCTGTTTGTCACGACACCCTATGGGCCCTGCTCATGGCAGCTCTCCAAGGCCAAATAAAGCCATTGTGAAGGGAAGTGGGCATGTGTCCGGATGACCGGGGGGTGGCACAAAGGCCCCCTGCTCCAGTGCTGTCCTCACGACGCCTGGCCACCTTTATGTGTCCTTTGCTAAAAGGAGGAAATGTCTTTCATCTCCTTTTCAAGGTGGAAAACACTGCCACCCTCACAACAGCAGAGGGGATTCAGCGCATGCCAGGACGCGTCAAAGTGTCAGCGTGTGATGCTGCTCCGTCAGAGAGAATGCCGGTTGAGTCTCAACTCAAGGCTTTGAGACGTCCTGTTAATGCGCAGATGCAGGAAATTCTTTTACACCTTGGATGCATTAATCTCCATGTGAACTTAAAAAAAAACCTTTATTATTAGGAATCAGATTTTTTTTACATGACGTGGTGGGAACAATATCAAGATATAGCTATGTATTAAGAATTTGTGTCCACAATTTAACTAAATTAAAAGTGAACAATCTTTATTAACGGTCGTGAAGTAAATTTAAATTCAACTGTAGTACCTACTCAGACAGTACGTGATATTCGCAAGAAATAATTCTGACTTTTTTTCTCAGAATTGAGAGATAAAAACAGGTAATTAGAAGAAAAAAAGTCAGAATTGTGAGATAATTGAACTAAATGAATTCGTACAACGTAGCTGATTTACGTAAATGAACGAATCTGTGGCCACAAATTAATAAGTTTGTGAAAATAATTTTTTTATTTGTGGCCACAATATCTATTCTTCTTCTTCCACATGTCATGCATAGATCTCCCTATTTATGAGTTGGTTCTGAATAATATATTTAAAAAAAAAAAAACACATCCAAAGCAAAATCTGTATTTTGTGATTCTATGACGAACAAATGACTTTGTGATTAAAAAAACTCAAATATTCATATTTCTTCCTCCAAAGTAATGAAGCTACACTAAAAAACATATCCCTTTAAATTTAAGGTAAAAAACTGTCTGCTGTGGTTGCCAGAAAGTCAATGTAAAAATACTTTGACAATGTTTCCAGTTTTACAGGTTGCCTGTATATTTTACAATTTATAAATGTATATTTTATTAAGTGATATGTTAATTTATTTTACCTCAAAATAGACAGATAAAACCACAATAAAAAGCCACATGAAAAGCCTGTTCAACACGGGGCCTTTTCAACACCATCAGGGTAACACACGAGAAATGTAACACAAAACATACTAATGTACATTACTGATAACAAAAATAAGAAGAAACTAAATTATTTGTGATGTGTAATGCAGGGTCTTTGGGGAATGTCCCTTTACTGTGGGACTGTGTACTGTTTTTTTACTGTAAATGATATGGTAAATCATAGTTTTTACTTGTTAAAACCATAAATTTGACAGTATTTTACAGTAAAATTACATATAATGTGATGTTAAACCTTTTAACATTATGTTTCTGTAAAAATTTAAAAAATGTTTATAATGTACCGTTAATGAGGCCGTTAAGGCAGAGGTTTTCAAACTGGGGTCCAGGGACCCCCAGGGGTCCTCCAGAAGGTCCTAAGGGGTCCCCAGAAAATTTCAGAGAATAAAAAGACAAAGCAAATATGGATTAAGTCTACCAGATTTTCTGTTTCATTTCTAAATGTTTCTCTCGTTTCTTGGCGTATACATAGGCTACTTTCCAGAATTGTATGTTTGCTTTGTATCTTTCAAGTGAGTCCCTTTATCTTGCTCACTAGGGTTGTAAGGCAGTATTCTTAAGGCAGTACGTAAGCTGCTTACATATATTTATTGTTAAAGTTAAATAATTTTTAATTGAAAAATGTTCTTTTTCAGGTTTATACATACAACATTAAGTATAGCCAATTTATTAAGTTTGGAAACAATATTTTGTATTTATATTGTCACACAATTTATCTAACAGTTTAAATGTTTTTTTATAAAAATAGATGGAATTTAGGATGGGGGTCCCTTATAAAAGATTCATCGTATTTGGGTGTCCTTGGCATCATAAAGTTTGAAAACGTCTCGGTTACGTATGTAACCCTCATTCTCTGAAGGAGGGAACGGAGACGTACGTCGGACGTCACCGACGAATTGGGATCACTTCTGGGAGCCCCTATCAGCTTCAAGTGTATAGAGAACAGGCCAATGGCCATTGGCGTGCGAGATTTGCATCTCGCGCTCCGCCCCGCACCGCGGGTATAAACAGGAAGCGGATGCAACGCACATTTGTTTTTCACTGAGGAGCCGAACTAGTGACTCGGCCATGCAGTGATGGTACAGCAACTGTGGCGACGGGACGTACGTCTCCGTTCCCTCCTTCAGGGAACGAGGGTTACATACGTAACCGAGATCCCTTTCAGTCGGTCATGTTCGACGTACGTTGGACATCACCGACAAATTGGGATCCCTATGGAAAACGCCACAGTTACTACCACTTCCAGCGCTCAGCGAAAGCCCCTCAGACCCCCGTCTGTTCGGGGCGGGGAACTCACGCAGGGAGAGTCACTGCTGCTGTTCCGCTCGAGCCACTCAGCAGAGTATTGGAGAACGCTGGGAAAGCGTGCCCAGGGGGGCCGCTGCGGAAGCCACATCCTACCTGTAGGGAGGTATCATGTGGAATATACTGGCCGTGGGCAGTACAACATAAAGAAGTCCCAGGGGTGGCCCAGGCCAATGCAGGCGGGGGACTACACCGCACAGAAACGGCAGAGCGGGCTCTGCCAAGGGAAAGACACAGGCTCGTCGTAGGGAGCCGTACTGTGGAATAATACACATATGGGACCGCCGTAGGGGTCACAACATATGGATACCCAGCCTAACACAAGTTCCACCAATGCATACAAGTGTTAGACCTGGCGTTGGACGCTCCGCCACGTCTGACTGCCGTGGGTTGCGGAGGAACTCAACAGGGTTCGCCACTCCTGGGGAACTCGACTGGAGCATATCAGCGCACGTATCCAGTCCATGAGGAGGGGAATGGTGCAGCAAGCCGACACAAGAGCGGGCACTTCGGTGTTACTGGTTATTTGAAGCGAGCACACGGGAAGAAATTGGCTCTACACGGAGGCTATAGAATCTAGCGAACGTGTTAGGTGTCCCCCAGCCCGCAGCTCTATATATTTTTGTCAGCGAGACGCCATGCGCCAGCGCCCAGGAAGATGCCACACTCCTAGTGGAGTGGGCCCTCAACCCGAGCGGGCAAGGCACGCCTTGGGTTTCATATGCCAAGGCGATGGCATCCATTATCCAGTGGGCCATCCTCTGCTTGGAGACAGCCTTTCCCTTCTGCTGGCCTCCGTAACAGATATAGAGCTGTTCCGAGGTCCTGAAGCTTTGCGTTCTGTCCACATAAGTCCGCAGAGCACGAATGGGACAGAGAAAAGCCAGGGCTGGGTCTGCCTCCTCCGAGGGCAGCGCTTGCAGGTTCACCACCTGGTCCCAAAAGGGAGTGGTGGGAACCTTGGGCACATATCCGGGCCGGGGTCTCATGAGAGTTACCCACCCCGAATTCCAGGCACGATTCGTCGACCGAAAATGCCTGCAGGTCCCCTACCCTCTTGATGGAAGCCAATGCAGTCAGGAGTACTGTCTTCCAAGACAGAATTTTTAACTCTGCTGACTGCAAAGGTTCAAAGGGAGCTCTCTGTAGTTCGGTTAGCACCAGAGATAAGTCCCAAGAGGGTATAGAGTGAGGTGAAACTGACGATCAGATCGTGCTTCCCTAAGGACTTACCATCAACCATGTCGTGATTTGCGGCGATAGCGGCAACATACACTTTGAGGGTGGAGGGAGACAGCCTTTGCTCCAACCCTTCTTGCAGGAAGGAAAGCACAGAAGTAAAAAAATATTGATTTCCTCTTTTTCTTTTGTTCTTAAATGTGACACATAACAAATACATACATGCATGCACAGTTTTGAGGCAACTTTAATCGCCTTTTTGGTAACTTAATGACTTAACTGATGACATAACTATGACATTGCATGCTCGGGGTTTCTTTTGTGCTTTAATATGAAATGATATAGGCTACAGTGCGCCGCATTTATGTGTGCAATTGAACACAACGTTACACGTTTGATGACGGTGAGCTGCGTTTTATGCTGTTTGTAACGCGCTTTTCAATTAAAAATTTGCAGCTTGTACCAGAGACCTCTACGCCGAGCTCAAACATTTCTCACTGGCTGTTTAGTGGTCATGTGATCGAGACACTCAGCAAGTAAACACATTTGTGAGCTGTTTCGTTCCACTTTTGGCGTGTTAATGTTTTCCTGGTCTAAAATCTAGTACTGCCACCTTGTGTTGACATTGTGAAACTGCACGATTTGTAAATCATGCGTGGCGGGCCACATATAATATATTTTAATAGACAAGCTGCGGGCCGTTTGAAATTAATCCCCGGGCCGCATTTGGCCCGTGGGCCGGACTTTGGACACCCCTGTTCTAGTGGAACTCCTGCCCGTAGAAACGAAGGGTCTGACCACGGGCTGAAGGTTTGGCGGCACTTCGGTGTAACTGAGACACGGAATGAGCCGCTCTGCCACGCCCATCTCGGGACTCAGTCGTGTAGCCAGTGTTGAAGCGGCCTCATATGAAGCTATCTGAGTGGCGTCACTGCGGCTGCGGATGCCATATGCCCCAGGAGCCTCTGAAAATGTTTCAGTGGTACCGCTGTCCTGCGTTTGAACGAATTCAAGCAGTTCAACACCGACTGGACGTGCTCCTCTGTGAGTCGCGCTGTCAGATTGACCGAGTCCAGCTCGGGGCAGAGTTTGCACTTTTCCCAGTTGACCCGAAGTCCCAACCGGCTGAGGTGACTGAGCACCATGTCCCTGCGCCCGCGACTGAGCTAGGATCAGCCAGTTGTCGAGGTAGTTGAGGATGCGAACACCACGCTCTCTCATGGGAGCAATGGCCGCCTCCGCGACTTTCGTGAAGACACGGGGCGACAGGCCAGCCCGAAGGGTAGGACTCTGTACTGATATGCCCGTCCCTCGAACGCAAAGCGTAGGAACAGTCTGTGTCGAGTCTGTAGCCGAGTCTGATAGTATGGATGAGCCAGCAGGACGGGCTGGGAAGCGCTAGCCAGGCTCCCAGCGACCGAACCAGCGGGACCAACGGCACCACAGATGTACCCGCAGTGGGGCAGCGGAGTGCAGGGACCCGATTCGGACAGCATAGCGGCCGAAAGTGGGGTCTGAGTGTGCAATGCAACACTTACCTGTTTCCGCTGAGGGGGTGCACGGGTGTGAGGAGGCCTCTTGTGAGCGTCCTGAACACAGCCAGCACCCCCTGCTGGCGATAAGAGAGGCACCGGAGGGTGACAAGGCATGGGAGCGTCATACACCGCCAAGCGCGCTCTCTTGGCACCCAGAGATTTCGGAAACAGCTCTTTTAATGAAGTTTTGGGTACCATTGGCACGAAGGCCAGTGGCAGAACACAAATCAAACTGGAACAAAAGATTCTCTCCCGGCCCTCCTCCGGGAGAGGGAGCAGTGCTGTCACCACCTCCTGCAGAGCTGTCCCCTCCATCTCTGGGTGACCCGTCTCAGGGTCTCTTGCGATGGCCGTCAAGCCCAGCAGCAGTCTCCACCAGGGCAACACCGTGGAGCCGGCCACGGGAAGGCCGTCCAGCCCGCTCAGGCCGCTGCCAAGCCCACCTGGCTTGGCAGCGGCCTGAGCGGGCTGCACGGCCTTCCCGTGGCCGGCTCCACGGTGTTGCCCTGGTGGAGACTGCTGCTGGGCTTGAGAAACCAATCGTCCAGCCTAGAAGGCTCGGGACACGGTGGAGGGTTCCACTCGAGCCCAACCTTTTTGGCGGCCCGGGAAAGCATAGCCGTCAGCTTGGGGTCCGTCTCGGGCAACGCTACTCTAGTTGGAGTTTGTTATCCACAAACGCTACCTCAGCGTGCTGAATGCCCAGACACGTAAGACAACGATTATGACCGTCAGCTGGAGACAGGGAACGACCGCATCCAGAAACGCACGGGTGGAATGACATCTTGAAAAAGACACAGTGTCACACCTGTGTTGCTCTTTTAGAGGAAATGAGCTGAAGCACCCAGGGACAACTGCGGCAGGCACAGGAATGTAGTGCAGCCTGTGTCTGCTCTCACTGTGGAACGCCCTCACCGAACCAACAATAATGGTGTAAAAACAGCAGTTTGCTCTTTTAAAGACAGTGAGCATGCGAACGTGCCTTCTCTCCCAGCACAGATGCTTCTCTCTCTCGATCTCTCTCTCTCTGCTTGACAGGAACAGTGCTTCATCAACGCCGTTCAGCTCCAAAGTGAATGACAAATGTGCGTTGCATCCGCTTCCTGTTTATACCCGCAGTGCGGGGCAGAGCACGAGATGCAAATCTCGCACGCCAATGGCCATTGGCCCGTTCTCTATACACTCGAAGCTGATAGGGGCTCCCAGAAGTGATCCAAATTCGCCGGTGACGTCCGACGTACGTCGAATGTGACCGACTGAAAGGGAACCCCTGCGTTAAGGTACCAGAATCATGAAAAGAAATTAGAATCAAATTTTTAAAGGAATTTTTTAATTATTAAATTATTTTTATTGCCAGTTTGTGAACAGCTTTAATGATACTGAAAAAAATGAGACTGTTCCCCACTTCCTAGGTTGTCTATTAAATCCTGACTGGCCGGTTTGGCTGAGAAAATTAAAAGGATGTGACTCTCTCCCAAGATCCTCACTTCCATTCTATGACACATGAATCGAATGCTTATACAATGTTCAGGATAATGCAGAAAGAGCTATTCTGTATGGTAATGTCAATTTGTCATGCAAAGAAAAGGGATTAATTCAGTCTCACATAGCCAGATCTATATAGTTTATTGTCTCAAATATACTTTATAATCAAACTATCATACCAGTGTAATTTTAATTACCTCATCTTTCTCAATTCTACATATAACCCCTTTAAGTTTCTTACGATTCCCATACCTTTTTATTGTACTATGAAAACATATACTTTTTTTTTTATTTTTTAGAGTTTTTTTGTGAGAAACTTAATTTTTTCTTTTTTTTTAACAATATCCTGATCATTTCAGTCTGGTTTTAACAGATTGTGTGGCACATTTCAGCACAGATTGTTTTGTCAGTCTGTCACAGAGTCTGATTTTGAAGGAGGGGACAGTACAAAAAGATACTATACCAAAAAGTTTGCAAAAGAAGAAAAAAAGATGAATTGTATATGGGCCTTTTAATGATTTTTGTGACTCTTTTTATCTAAATTAATGATGTCATTATGTCCATAAAAGCAGTATGTGGTCAGGAGAGGGAAGAGAAAAAAACGAAAAAAAGGTCCACAATTCCCTTGTTTCTTATTTCTCTGGTGCCTCTCTCCCTTAAGAAAATACAGGGTTTAATGGCTCTAGCAGCTCCGGTGTGTTCCAGCACTAATCAATGTGCTCCACCGACAGCGAGCCAGATCCTCACACACGGCTGCCAAGACAGTCCTGTATGGCTACCCAAGATCACCATGGTGATCACTCCCATTAGGATAGTTGCTTTCCTGATGTTGAATGTCTGCCTTCAGACACATACAGCCATTATATAAATCTCCTTTCAGAATGTTGGCCTTTTCTAGCCAAGGCTCTTTTTTATGAAACAGACAGGGGCAAGCAAGAGAGAAAACAAGACTCGAAGAGGAGAAGTGCCAGGCCCAAGAATCACATCTGCTAAAGTACTAGAGCATATAAGAAAGCACTAGACACGCATAAGAAAAAGATTAGGAAAATGGAGACATCTTTACTGTTTGAGTGCTTGCTGTATTTTCATTGAATCCCCAGTGGATTCTGGTAAATATTGTGATAGGTATTTGTTCATTTTCCTCCAACTGCACTTGGAAAGAATTGGCAAATTTACACGGGATCGGCCGGATAGTTTCATATTTGTGATTTCAGTTGTTTTCCATTAAGCTCGGTTGCCTTTTCACTATTTTTATGGAGAGTCACAAGAAACTTTTCACAAAAATATGAAAATAATTTCACATTTTAATAGTTTTGTACATCTGTTGAATGCAGTAGGTAATAAAACATTAATATGTAATACAAAATGTACTATTTAATTAATAATTCATTTAATTTAAAAAATAAATAAATAATAGCACTTCAGTACCAGCTAGATGCTCTATGGATGAATTGCTGTTGATTGATTACCACAAAAAAACTATTATATATAACATTTAAATAAACACATCCCTCAGTTTTCAAAAACTGTTTACAATTATCCATTACAAAAATCTAGTAATTTTAATAATAAATGTTAAAATATATTAAAATAATAAAATAAAATCTTTACACCGTGTCCTAACCAGACACAACGGCGATGCACGGCGATTCTATTCTAGATTCTGCAATGCCATGGATGGTACAACACCACAAAGTATGACAATTTATTTGTTCGTTAATAATCTCAGGTACTGTTTGTGTGCTTTATTTGATCTAATGTGTCTAATGTGAGTTTGAATATCATTTTGCATGACCTTTTTAGGTTGATTGTAACATTTTTGACATTTCTGTATCTTGGAGTTCTTTAAAGCCATTGCGTTCAAAATGATTCAAACTAGTTCTAAGTTTCTGTTATTAAATGAGGTAGCTGTTATCTTTGCAGCAGAACATGAAAATGCATGGTTTAGTTTAAAACTACGCTAAACACTAAAACATTACAAAATGGTGTAATATTTATGAACGCAATTATGTACTTACCCATTTCGTTGCGAGTGCAGTGCGCTTGCAGAGAGACTCTGCCCACACTCTCTTCTGATTAGCTGTGATTTTTGATTGATTTTGTCATGTCTCGTATTTGCTGGTTGCTTGTAGATCCTTCAGAAATACTTATCCCAGTTAATCTAGCTCAGGACACGTAGTAAGGTGTTTTTTTTTTTTTTTAATGAATAAAAAATAAATATATATACAGAATAGAATAGTAAGTGTTAGTATTAATGGGTCAAGTGATGCCAAGCCGTTTCTTGAAAATTGATAAAGACTCAGCAGCTTTAGTTGAGTTTGGCAGGTCATTCCACCAGCTTGAAACAGTCAAGGTAAAGGTCTGTGAAAGGGATTTTGTGACTCTTTCGGATGGCACAACAAGGCGCTGTTCACTTGCAGAACGCAAGCTTCTGGAGGGCATATAAGTCTGAAGTATTGAGTTTGGGTATCGTGGGTGCAGAGCCAGTGGTTGTTCTGTAAGCAAACACCAGTCCCTTGAATTTGATGTAAGCGGCGTTTGGCAACCTGTGCAAATTTATGAAGAGAGGTGTGACATGCACTCTTTGCGGCTCTTTAAAGATCACTCTTGCTGCAGCATTCTGGATCAGTTGCAGAGGTTTGACAATAGTTTGACAAGAGAGCATTACAATAGTTCAGTCTGGATTGAACAAGAGCTTGGATATGGAGTTGTGTAGCATGCTCTGATAGAAAGGGCCTGATCTTCCTAATGTTTTATAAGGCAAATCTGCAGGGCTGGGCAGTTCTAACAATGTTGTCTGTGAAGTTTAACTGATCATCAATCAAAACTCCAAGGCTGTCTTGGATGGAGTTATGGTTGACGCATCTAGCTGAATGGAGAAGTTGTGATGAAATGTTGGGTTTGCTAGGACCACAAGCAGTTCTGTCTTTGCAAGGTTGATGTGAAGGTGGTGGTCCTTTATCCAGAAAGAAATCTGTCAGACAGGCTGAGATGCGAGCAGCTACCATCTGACAATCTGGCTGGAATGAGAGATAGAGATTTATGTCATCAGCATAGCAGTGATATTAAAAACCATGTTTCTGAATGACAGATCCTAGTGATGACATGTTGATGGAGAAAAGAAGTGGTCCAAGCACTGAGCCCTGAGGCATCCTCATTCATTTTGTGACTTAGACATCTCACCCCTTCACGACACCCTGAAGGACCTACTTGAGAGGTAAGACTTAAACAATTGAAGTGCGGTTCCTGAGATGCCCATCGTCTTGAGGGTTGACAGGAGGATCTGGTGGTTAACTGTGCGAAAAGCAGCAGACAGATCCAGCAGGATGAGTACTGATGATTTAAAAGCTGCTCTTGCCAGTCCCAGAGAGCAGGGCAGTCTCAATTGAGTGGCCACGTTTGAAACCAGACTGGTTGTTGTCCAGGAGGTTGTTCTTTGTAAGAGGGGTAGAGACTTGGTTGAACACGACTTGTTCAAGTGTCTTAACAATGAATAGGAGAAGGGATACTGGTCTGTAGTTTTCTAAAAGTGCTGGATTTAGAGTGGTTTTCTTAAGCAGTGGGGTTATCAGAGCCTGCTTAAATGCTGTGGGAAAGGTACTAGTGTGAAGAGAGGTGTTGATGATGTGAATGAATGCAGGTACAACTAAAGAATTTGGCTTGAAGGACATGAGTGGGGATAGGATCAAGTGGACAGGTAGGGTGATTGGAAAGGATGAGTTTGGAAACTTCTGCCTCCGAGAGCGGAGAGAAGGAGGCAACAATGTGTGCGTTTGCTGTTAAGATGTGTGTGTCATTCTGGTGTGGAAAATTGGCTGCTGATGGTTGTTTTATTTATGAAGAATGTGGCAGAGTCGTCAGCTGTTAGGGTTGATGAAGGAGGGGAAAGAGGAGGACTAAGAAGGGAGAGAAAGGTTTTGAAAAGCATGCGAGAGTCAGAAGAATTGTTAATTTTGTTGTGGTAGTATGTCATTTAAGCAGTAGAGACATTTGCAGAGAAGGAAGAGAGAAGTGATTGATAAAAACTACAGTCAGTGGGATCTTTCCATTTGCATCACTTCCTCTCTGTAGCCCTGAGTTTAGAACGATGCTCATGGAGAACATTGGATAGCTAAGGGGTGGAAGGTGGGGCGCGGGCTGGCCTGGATGAAAGGGGACAACATTTTTTGCCAAAGACACGCAGTGAAAAATTAGTGCTGAAAAGGCGTGGTCACAGTTATTTTTGCGGCTGACCTTATTACATATGCATTTGTAGGAGTTTCCCTTTCATATGCAACATTTATGGGAGATGATTTACTAAGGTTTGCGCTCGTAAATTTACTGGTATTTGCACCATTATTTACCGCCATGTCTTAAACCAGATGCTAATTTGCACTGCTCTTGGTAGATTATGTTGGTCATTATGCAAATGATCCGGCTGCGTCTGTGTTTATTAATTTGCACGTTGTCAATAGATCACGCGCAGAACTTTCCACTCCCATCTGCGCTTTTATGGAATTGCGTTCTCACGTTAATTTTCCCTGTTTAGTAAATTTGGGCCTTAGTAATTAGAACTGATTAGGGGCAGGAAGTGTGGATAAGGCCAAAAAGGATGGGTGGGAGGGTGAGAGTGAGCGTAGGTTACTACAAAAGGTGACCTGTGGAGGAGTGTGTGTTGTGTCAGGAGCCAGGTTGAGGTTAAGAGTGAGGAGGAAGTGATCTGAGGAGTGCAATGGAGCAATCAGCGCATGATCAGTGGAGCAGTAGAGTGTGTAAATAAGGTCCAATTGGTTACCTGATTAGTTACCTGTGAGTAGCCGCAGTAGACACTTGCTTGAAGTCAAACGAGGCAAGCAGAGTGTGAAAGTCAGCAACCTGAGGTTTTTCTAGGTGGATGTTGAAGTCTCCAAGTACTACCAGAGAAGTACTATCCTCAGGGAAGGATGAGATCAAGGTCAGATGTCCTTGAGTGACAACATGAACACACTGGAGAGCTGCTTAATAGTACAATATGAAGTTGTACTTCTGATGAATGATACACTGACATGTGTAATACTGTAAAGCTGGTTGATTTTAAGCAATCTATCTAAGTGTTATGTAAATAAACGTGATGTGACTTTACTAGAGTGCAGAATTGCAAAGCTTGTGCAGACATATACACGTTGCTATGATCAGATTCTAATGCTTTATTAAAATAATGCTTGCTGTTTTCTCAATTTTGTTGTGTTTATTTTGTTATTATGAGGAATTTACATATTTTATTTATTTATTTATTTAAATATTCATCTAAACTTCACTCTCAGCAGAGTGGGCGACATTTGATATTCACTAACAGTATATCACTGCACACTTATTTTGAACTTCGTTATACCCCCTAAGCGAAGAATGAAAAAGAACTTTGCCGTGAGTATATTGGGGCCTTAAAGGGGTCATATGATGTGATTTCTTGTTTTCCTTTCTCTTTAGTGTGTTTTGTAGCTGTTTGTGCACGTATAAGATCTGCAGAGTTACAAAGCTCAAAGTCTCAAACCCAAAGAGATATTCTTTGTAAAAGTTAAGGCTTAGCCACACCTTCCTAAAACGCTTACTTTAAACACGCCCCCACAAATCTACGTCAGTCTGTGGGGGAAGAGTTTCATAGCCCAAACGTAAAGAAAGAAGGTGCAACTTTTATTCTCGCTGTATGCCGCCGGCGCCGCCATGTCATGGAGACGCTGTGTTTTTCGCTGGCCTTCCAAAAGAGGGGACAATTAGAAAACAGTGGTTAAGCTTTATTTTCAACACTGTTCCAGAACAGTACAACCCAAATATTCAACTGTGTGCTGCAAATTTTTCGGAGGACTGTTTCTAGCACCTGGGAGGGTACAGGGCCGGCTGTGCACAAAGGCTGATTCTAAAAAGTGGGGCAATTCCATCTTTACAAGTACAGTCTGGCACTTCAGACTCACAGATACAGCCTGTAAGTGTTTTAATTTTTTAAGAATTTGCTGCCGATTCAAACACGAGTTTTGAGCAGTATAGAGTAGCGCTTGTTTGATGTTTCTACAGTGACAAATGCAAACATACCAATCTGATATGTTTTGGTCCAGTCGCGCTGGCAAAGTTGATCGATCAGCTTGGTCATCTGCATTTTCCGGATCAGATTCGGGCTCCAATTGATAAGGTAGTACCAATATTATCACCTGTCAATATTGCTTCGGGAGCTGGATGTTTCAAATATGGTAAGAGCGTGACATTTCCGTCAATCACACCGCCAATCACAATGCACTGGATCGCTGGCCAATCAGAGAACACCGTGCTTTTCAGAAAGATGAGCTTTGTAAAAATCGACGCGTTTCAGAAAGGGGCATAGCGGGGCATAGAGGAGCTACATTAATGTACGGTATGTGTAAAATAATGACTTTTTTTAACCTAAAACCGCACATTGCACATTGAAAAACACATTGCATTAAACCAGATGCACAAAATAATGTTTTTTTTAGAAGCGTCATATGACCCCTTTAAATGACTACAAAATGGATTTTAATAGGGCGGGTGAAAGCAATGGTATGTGATTCAAATGAGCTATTGTCACACAGAGATGGTAAAGGATTCAATTTCCACTCATTGGAGATGAGCAGACCAGTACCCCCACCCCAGAAAAAGTGAAATTAGTGGAGAGGGCTGCAGATGTGGCAGTTATAATGTTACAAAAGATATATGTTTAATAAATCCTTTAATACATTTAATAAATGCTTCATTGAACTTTCTATTCATCAAAGAATCTTGAAAAAAAAGTATCACCATTTCCACAAAAATGTTAAGCAGCACAACTGCTTTCAACATTGATAATAATAATAAGAAATGTTTGTTGAGCAGCAAATCAGCATATTAGAATGATTTCTGAAGGATCATGTGACACTGAAGACTGGAGTAATGATGCTGAAAATTCAGCTTTGCATCACTGGAATAAATTACATTTTAACAGTTCTTTTAATTTGTAATAATATTTTGCAATTTTACAGGTTTTACTGTATTTGTGATTAAATAAATGCAGTCAGTGAGCATAAGAGACTTCTTTCAAAAACATTTAAATGTTTTAATGTTTTTTTTTTTTACTTTTGACAGGACCAAGTTAGTAAATCCAGTCATTTTCAGATGATACAGGCAATGATCAGAAATAGACTGTTTACATAGTTACAAAACATTACAAACCTCCACTTCGTCAGGTTTCCATCCGCTAAAAGGACTATTTAGACTTTATTGCTAAAATTTTCTACAGAGGATTTAATTCAAGTGCTTTAATAAAATATAACCTTCATATTTCTGCTTTTAAAGCCTCATGATTTGTCCTCTGGAAAATTTTCTTTCTTTGTAAGTGCATTACTATAAACAACAATTTTTGTTTAGTTGGTTTTTACAATCTGAAGGATGAATCAGAATGATTTTTATGCTAACTAACACTATACAACACATTCTGTAAAAGAGCTTACTGTATCTTACTGTGAACGCAGAACATTTCTTTAAATAGAACAACTGTTCCTGTCTTGCATTTATCCCCCTTGTGACTATTCAGTCCATTTTGAGAGACTAGATTACTTGAGAAGGTGTCAAAGCCTAAAAAAAGCACTGAGCGAAAAATGCTGTAAAGACAGAAATACTCAGATGATTTAGCACTTCTACAAAGTGCATTATTTTGCCTTTGAGTTAAAAAAAGAACATACCACAAAAAAAGAAAAGAGGTTTTTTTTTTAGTCATCTGCTCATTGATAGAATGTTTATCCTCTCTGTTTAATATTTCAGGTGATTTTCATTGGAGAACTCCCAAAGGCACCCATTGAGATTTGCATCCTGATTTATTTGTCATATATCCTTTATATCTCTAAATTCTTTATACATCTCCAGTGGCACCATGCATCTTTCATAAGTTCCTCTGCCGTGTTCGCAGTCAGATCCAAACACATTTTACACGTCCGGGTGCTGCTGTACTTCACTTATTTCACCTTGCATGTGTGGGATGGATGAAAAATGTAACGGGAGTTGTTAATTTCTCTTTTCACAGCTCGGGAATCATGCAGGTCAAATTCCATTTTACATCCCTGCTGTCTTAAGCCAAGCACCGCAAGGCCGTAGTAAATGCAGTTGGAACGTTATCTACCCCTCATAGGGAGAAAAACTCAATTGACAAATAAAACACTACTGGTGTTGAGGAAGCTCTGTGAAACTTATTCAACCTACTCAAATTTCAAAGTAGTTCACATACACAACCAACCGACTGTATATTTTTGGCAAAATACTTCGCTATTATGAAAGCTGCTAACAGAAAGTAGATAACTACAATGAAGCTACCTATGAGATAATATACACTACCGGTCAAAAGTTTGCCTAATAGCCTAATTAAGAGTTTAGTTTTATGTATTTGAAAGTCAAATCTGTTTTTTCAGCATCTGCTAATACTTTATTTTGATGCTTATTCTACTGACTATAATTAACTAACCCAAACTCTCACCTAACCCTAACCTAACACTCTACTACAGTTTACTAATACTCTAATGAGAGTTAGTTGACATGTAGTTGCACTATTACTTGTAGTTAGTAGAATGTCTAAAGTGGACCAGCATTTATTTGAAATAGAAATCTTTTGTATCATAAATGTCTTTACTGTCACTTTTGATCAATTTAATGCATCCTTGCTGAATAAAAGTATTAGTTTCAATCTTACTGACCCCCAACTTTTGAATAGTAGTTTATCATGGTTTGCACGACTGTTTTCAATATTTATAATAATATTAATAAATGTTTCTTGAGCAGCAAATCAGCATATTGTAATGATTTCTGAAGGATCATGTGACACTAAAGACTAAAGAATGATGCTGAAAATTCAGCTTTGCCGTCACAGGAGCCTTGTGGCGCATAGAAGACATTACATTTTATGAATAGCCTCAATTAGCATTAAACTTGAAAACCATACTGTAAAAGCTGTACTACACTGTAAACCAGAATAAGTTGGCAAAACTAAAAAAAGTAACATTTGAGGCAATCAGTTACATCAACATTTTTAAGTTAAAAGATTAGTTCACTTCAGAATGAAAATTCCTGATAATTTACTCACGCCCATCTCATTCCAAGAAGTTCATGTCTTTCTTTCTTCAGTCGAAAAGAAATTAAGTTTTTTGATGAAAACATTTCAGGATTTTTGGATCCTCATAATGGACTTCAATGGCAACCAACAGGTTGAAGGTCCAAATCAATACAGTTTCAAAGGGCTTAGAATGGCTTGAAAAGGCTCTAGGAATAGAGTCTTATCTAGCGAAACAATCTGTAATTTTCTTTAAAAAAAAAATAAGAAATACTTTGAAAAATGTAACGGGAGTTGTTAATTTCTTTTTTCACAGCTCGGGAATCGTGCAGGTCAAATTCCATTTTATGTACATTTTACATAATGGAATACTTTTTTTCGTGTACTTTTTAACCACAAATGCTCGATTTCGGTGTTGTGCTTCATCACGTCGGACATACGTAAACGTACCGACGTGCAAAGACTTAATCAAACGGCCTTTACAAAAATAAAGGTAAAATAACAATGTCGGACAATTTTAAAGTTGGAAACCATGAGATGGAGTTTTTCGGCACTGGGTCGGTACTTCCACCTACGTCACGTGAGGAAGTCATACACAACAGAAGCACAATACCGAAGTTGAGCATTTGTGGTTAAAAAGTATATCATTTTTTTTTGGGGGGGGGGAAATGGTCGATCGTTTTGCTAGATAAGACCCTATTCCTCAGCTGGGATCGTGCAGAGCCCTCTGAAGCCATTCGAAACCCTTTGAAACTGCATTGATTTGGAGCTTCAACCATTGGTTGCCATTGAAGTCTATTATGTGGAGAAAAATCCTGGAATGTTTTCCTCAAAAAACTTCTTTTCGACTGAAAAAAGAAAGACATTAGATGAGATTGGGGTGAGTAAATTATCAGGAAATTTTCATTTTGAAATGAACTAATCCTTTAAGAATTTCATAGTTTAAGTAAGCAGAACTGGCAGATTTTTACTTTGTATTCACAAATTTGAATTATTAATATTTTACATTTAACTTAAAATTATCATGTAATCTCAACATAAATATTTTTAAGAGTGGAAACTTGGCTAGCTTTAACTAGCTAATTCAGTAAATGCTAACTTGCTAATAGGTAACACAATGCTTTGAGAGCATTAGCATAGCATAACAATTGCTGAATGAGTACGGCAATATAGAAACCCAACATAACAGAAACTCTTCTAAATTAGCACAGCAAAATATTAAATATTAAAAATATTAAGCATTTACTCTCCCTTTCGAGGGTCATGGCAAAGCATGCTGGGAAAAAGAAATCCCAACCCAGTTTCAGTTAAATTTAAGTTAGTAAATTAAAAGAAACAAGTTCACAAAACTCAAAACAATGAAACAGTTGTGTCAGTTTTGTGAATAAAAGTTTAAAAGTAAAAGTAAAAAAACTCATATTCTCATTTTATTTAACTATTTTGTTTAAGTTTACCCTACTCAATTAATTATTGTTAACATTGGGGTTTACAATGAAAAACTGCTTACTTCCATTTTAAAACAGCTTTGTAGTTAGTCACTCCCCAACACTCACAACTTTTAGGCCTTAAAATTCTAATAGAGGAAATAGTTGAGTATGAAATGGGTCATTGAAAAAAAAAAAAATCAACAAATAAGAATCAAGCAAAGGAGGAAGTAAAATGTTTTCAATTCCCGCTCTTACTTTACTCAAAAAGACTTTTCTTCCAGTTAAATTTGGAATTGTGACAGACAATGAAAAGAAATCCTTTCGGATAAGGTTGTTACATGGTGAACGCTACAATGCTTTGAACTTACGTCACACAGAATTAACCCACAGACGGAGGGCGTGAGGGATTGAGATAAACATGTTTGTAATGGTATATAATAATATCCACTTTGGCCAAGGCCCCCCCCCCCCCCCACACTGTTTATTTCCATGCATGTACTGCAGGAAGTTCTCCTTAGCAAGCTGCGATTATCCCCCCCCCCCCCCCCCGCCCTTCCGTCTTTTCTCTTTGTTGTCATGCCGTCAGTATTTAAAACGTTCCAGTGATTTTAATTTCACTGACATAGGCACAAGCTAAGGCGGTACATATGTGCTGCAATGTGCGCGAGACGTAGCTTTTCTTCTGATTTGATCACGGACTCGCGGAAACAGATTGCGGTGCCGGAATGTGCCATTGAGCCTTACAAAGCCCATCTGTTTGGGCGACCCAGTGGAAAGACGAACATAGCGGGCAGCAGGCAGAATGATGGAGTACCCATTAAAGATAAGGGAGGCTGGGGTGGCCCACCTCACCAGACTGTTGTTTGGGACACGAAATGGGCCTGAACCCCCCCCCCCCCCAACACACCCCCCCTGTCACCTTCTCAGTTTCAACATGGCAGCAGTTTCTGAGGGACTGACATACTTTCACATGATATTCGTTCTTTTTTTTTTCTCTTCGTTGGATTACCTATTGAGGTTTGTGATGAGGGAGTCATATCACAGCTTTAAATAAGCATGTGTGTGTCAGTGCACATGTTTCGCTGGAATTTTACCTCACACACGTTGTATTCGAATGGTGTGTCATCCTGATGCTAATTCCACCTCTTCTCCAGTAAAGCGTGGGGTTTTGCGGTTCAATGACAGCTCGATAACTAGAGCCGGTTGAGGTGTCTCTGCTACATTTCCCATTTGCCGTCTAATTCACACATCAGACACATGTACTCACAAAAGTGCAGCCGAAACAGGGTAAAGACACTGCCGTGGAGGATTCGGTAATGCTGTCCGCCGGGAAACAGGGAGACTATATCATGTGCACGCTTTTGTGCGATGGGTCGGGTCAGTGGAAATGTACACTAGACCAATTCTTCTGTAGGATGGCTCGGAGAAAGAAAGGCAGAGAGAGCAATGCAAAAACAGTCACGGCGTGGAATAGCGCAGCGGGCAGGAACAGGGGCTGACTGCAAAGCCGTGTTGGGTTATTTTTAATTCATGCGCTGTCACCTGGTTAATGGAGTTTTTGGATCTAGCCAGTCTTCCAGGCTGAAACATGGCTTGTTTTAGATGATCAGCTCTGAGCCAAAAGCACTGAAATTATTTATGCTTCCTACTTTACAGGTCCTTGGTAATATAGTATAATAATGTTAAAATAGGCAAATGTCAGAAAACATTAGAGGAAGGCAACCAAAATATATAATGTGTTTTGTGGGGGTAGGGGAATGCAATACAAAATATCCTCCTCTCAAACTCTCAAAAGAACATTTGACAAAAATTTGTGATGGTAATTTTAATATTTTTGATATCTTTGCTAAGGCTATTTCTAATGTTCATACTTTCATTTAAACTTTTGTGCAGGAGAAATCATAATTCATTGTGTAAAAATTGTCATAATATTATAATATTCGGTAACACTTTATTTTACAGTGTCTTTGTTACATATGTTACATGTAGTTACTATAGTAATTACTATAAATTGCGCTTAATTACATGCTAGTAACCTAAACCACACCCTAATCCTAACCCCATAGTAAGTACATGTAGTTAATTACTCAGTACTTAAATGTATAATTACACTGTAACACGGACACCTTAAAACAGTGTAACCAAATAATCATAGCACCACTGCAAACATGATGTTTCTTTTTAAGAGAAAACACTAAAAATATCCATTCTATCTCTGTCCTGATTCTCACGTCAAATCTGTCTTTGTTTAGGTCTTCCTTTTATTTGTTTGTTTTGCTTGGATTATGTATTTATTTATTCTGGTTTTCCTTTGTGAAGCAACCTTGGGGTCCTGAAAGGAATATAAAAATAAATAAATTATGAATTAATAATTAATAAAATAATAACAACTACAATGGCTGCACTTAATTTGACAGTACGTGCACTTACGTGTACAGTGTACTTACCTAAGAAAGTATAATAATAATGTTATTTTTAATAACCTTTTAGCTTTTGCAGCTCACTTAAATTTGGTGTGACAAGTGAATTATTAAATGTACAAATAAACAATGTAGTTTCTCAATTAACATGAGGACGTAGAAACTGCATATACGAATTAGACAAGAAATATAGGCATGTTGAGGAGATGTGTGCTTTCCTAAGCTATTCGATTTTTTTTTTGTCTGGCAGAGGATAAAAAGGGTAAAATAATTATGCACTGAAAAAAAAATAATACATTATAGAACTGAGCCTAAAAACCATAGAGACATAAGGCTGGCCTACCAGAACCTATATGTGCATTTTAAAAGCAAAATATTGACTTAAAAGCTGCTGTTAATTACTGTACAGTTTTTTTTTTTTACTGTATTTAGTATAAACACCCATAGTTTTCGTGACTCTTTTTTGTGAATTTCTTCAGAAAATGTAAGAATGCAGTTTTTATCCTTGCACTTCCAGGCACAAATCATATACTTACATAGTTTTTCCTTTATTAAGGCTTTTATGTGCTCTGGGATTATATGACCTGGCAAAGAAAGCTTGAATCATTTTATTAGACAAAATGAAGTGTATATTGCCTTTTTTTTTCTTCATGGGAAATGGTTCTCACATGTAATACTCTAGATGTGTAAAAAAGCCTAAATCCAGGAACAAAGAGCATCCTAGGTAAAAGAGTTTCTAATTGCAGCAAAGCCAATTACTGCCATATTCCCTGTCTCACTGGCGTGTGCACATGGGGACATGCTCCGCTAGCAGTTTGCTTGTAGAATTAATCACTTTGATGCCAGTTTGAGTGATCCTATCAAATTAAGCTTTGGGTCAAGCATATTAAACAAAAGAGCTCGGATCTATCTTTAATATATCTACAGTGTGGTCCGCATCAAATTGAAATAAATCAAACATCACGTTAATAGGTGCTGTCCGACATCACTCGGCGGCTCGCGGATGACTCGCCTTGCCGTGATCAGAGATGCCAGGGAATCTAATCATCGCCTGCAAATTAAAAAGATTTTAATAGCGATAGCGCACACCGCTCACTGTCCCGGAGTCGCTCTCCTCTGACAGCGGCTGGTTACACCGCATTACTTGAGGATGAATGGAACCGTTTTCGGGGGCGAATCGATAGACTTAACCAAGACGTGCGGTTATCTTGATAAAGGCTGAAAATGAGAACAATATCTGAGCCCCGCGAGATAAAGTTATCCATCCACGCGATTTAAAAGCAATCTCTGTTTGATCAGAGTCAATGTGCGTCTGCCTCTAACGAGAAACTTTGATGTTATAAAATGATGTTTGTTCTGACGCCCAAAAGTGTGTAAAGCTTTCATAAACATGCTTTTGAAGGAAAGCGGCCTTGTTCTTTTCAAGAAATACACATGTAGATGTAACATAAGTCTGCGTCTAATGAGAAAAAAACCCCCAAATTGATCCTTGTTCCTTTGGCCAAAAACTGTAAGTAGAGATTTTGAGAGGAAGCAAATAGTCACGTGCAGATGCACGCTCAGATCCTCAGACACCAAAAGCCTTTCTAACAAGCACTTGTCATCAGATTTGTTTGTTGAAGGGTATAAAAGCGGGTATTAAGCACCCACGCACGTTTCTGGAATCCTCCTTGTCTGATGATAAGATTGAAGTGTTGTTTATTCAAATGAGAAAAAGTGAGCTTTCAACTTTCTCAGTCATATGGAAGACAGGTTTAGTGCTACAATAAAATGAGAATCAACAAAGTTGAAATGGGTATTTACCAATAAAAGCCGCAGTTTTAGTGCTGAAAAGATGTAAGAGGATTATGGTAGTTTAGACTTTGCGCTGACCGGGTTCAGGGCCCTTGGCTTTGAATCTAATTGTCATTGTTCCTTCCTCGCAGGCTGAAAATCCTTCCGCTTGTTTCCTGAAGCAGGTCAGCAGTGGATGTGTTGAAAAGGTGACTGACTGCACAGATGGTGCTGCACGTCTGGCTTCCTGTGCAGTGGTGAGTGTTCGTGGGCACGAGAGCTCCAATTTACACCATGTGAGGATGCTTACTTATATACATAAAACAGTATTTATAAAACAGATACTGTAGATTAAATGCATTGTTGTTGTTATTAGAAACATCTCACACTAGAATTTTATAATAATTACTTCATTATTTTTTTATTTTGAAATAAGTCACCAGGGGCCTCATTTATAAAACTTTCCCCAGATTTCATCCTAAAAGTGTACGTACGCACAAAAGCTAGATTTTGCGTATGCACAAAAAAAAAATCAGATTTATAAAATCATGTGTACGCCAGAACACCTTTATAAATCCCAGCCAGCAGAAGATTGTGCGTACATGCATCTCCACCCTGTCTCCTCCCTGAAATCACCATATATGGAGCTTACAACGCCTAGTTTTACTATGCATAACCTCATCTGCATATCATTTCCATGCATATTCCCATCCACATGACACCATGTTTAACACTGTCAAAGGTACAAGACATTGAAAAATATTAAATACGGACTATAAATGCCATTTGTGCCTTACGCATTACATTGCTGAAAATCATCCAATATCCTTTTTATGTTTTAGAATAAATATATCAAAATATCCATAAAAACTAAATTGTATAAAATACTTGATTTCCAGATGCCAAATGGTATTTTAATTCAAAATATTAAGTTAAACAAATCAAATCAAATGAATGCAGTTTTGCTGGTAATGTGAACATATAGGATGTATAGGCTATTTTAATGGAAACAGATAGGCCTACTTATTTATTGCAGGGTAAATACAATTGTCTGACTCAGTCTGACAAAGTATTTTAAAAAGGAAACTTCAAAGAAACGTACATTTTTAAAAACGTTTTCTTCAAGTTGTATCCTTCAAATACAGTGGTATTTTATGTCTTTACACTCCGTGGCCGTGCAGCAGTGGTTGTACAGTAAGCTATTTTCATTGGACCTATTCAAACCGGATAAGGGACTGTTCGACCACCGAATCCTGCAGTGTCTGTAATATCGAAGTAAGTGTGCATCACTGATCATCGTTCTCACTAAAACATATTTTGTCATAACATGAGATCTGCAGTTTAGTTTAAAGAGGAATTATTGGAATTAGCCTATATTTAATCCTTGCTGTCATTAAAACAGCATGTCTCAGGAAAAATGATCAAAAGTAGCATATCCACATCTAAATTCATATCATTTTTGTTTAAATTCTGAGTAATCACTTTATGTAATTTCAGTGTATATCGCCATTTAATGCAACTGGAACATTAATGTAAATGTGTATATCAAAATGAAAACAGAGTTCAAATTTGTTCTTCATTACTTTTCTCACTCTAGTAAGAGAGTTTGTACGCATGGGTCAGAGTTTGCATTCAGGTGCGCAAATTTTCCCGTCAAGTTTGTTTTTATAAATCACAACTTATGTGTCGGAAGTGGCGTATGCTTCTTTCAGGGCCTGTTTTGTGCATATGCAACGGTTATAAATGAGGCCCCAGGGCTGCATTTGTTGTCAAAAATACAGTAAAAATGGTAACACTGTGAAATATTACCGTATTGTTCCGAATATAAGACAATGTTTTTTCTTAGAAATACATCTGAAAAAACGTGTTAGTCTTATATTCAGGGTCTAGACTTTTATATATCAATAATACACCCACAACAATAGGTGGCACCAAATACGTGTAAAACTTGTGTACAAAGAAGTACGTTGTGTCAGAGTGTAATGTTAGAAGATCGCAAGCGCAAAAAGAGTCTTAAAAACGCTAACAGTCAAAGAAAAGCTTACCATCTAAGAATCATGTGACTGTCATGTTTGCGTGCCTTGCTGACGGGACCAAACTTCCCCGTGCGTGATTTTAAAACACAAGACGGTACCCAGATTTCAAAACTTCTACTGTTAGGCTTCATGGTTTTCACTATGAGATGGATAGCCTAATTGTTAATTCAGATGGGCAACAGGATATTTTTAAATGTGTTCGTTGGAACATTTTACCAGTATTTACCAAACTTTCAATTTAAAAATTTAAATATGAAAAATATGCAGTATGAAAATTATTTTCAAATAAAAGCATTTTCTTTATCAAAAAGTCTTTTTCCAAAAGGTACATCTTGAAAGGGGTGGGTGTCTTGCGGTCAGGGTCGTCTTATATTCAGAACAATATGGTATTGCATACAATTTAAAAGAACTGTTTAATATTTTAATATATTTTAAAATGTAATTTAGTACTGTAATTAATTCTCATGATCCTTCAGAAATCATTCTAAGGGGCCATTTCTAGCTAAAAATGACAACAGCATTTTGGGGTCCTGAAAATGCTAACTTTTGAAAATGATACTGTTATCACCTCTGTGTAAACTACAAAAATGCGAACTTGTGAAAACGGTGACGTCATGCACATGCGTATTACATGTTCACTCCATAGACCTTATGTATCCCCGCTCCTTTTCAGCTCTGCGCTCATGTGCTCTGTCTTCCGGTTTGTATTTCCACAGCATGAAGGTAAGATCTTACAGATTCATGATTGAACCGCTCGGTTTAAAATCTTCACGGTCTACTGACATCTGCTATGATATCAGCTCCAACCCTTACAATGCTCATGATAACTTTACAGTAAGTAAATCCACTTCTCCAGCTAATTACTCTTCGACAGCGATGCCATAGAAACATACAGAGTTACAGTAAAAATGGAAGTTCAAAGACAAAATTCTGAAGATGCTGCACGCTTGTTTCTCTGGCGCATAAGGTCTATAGGTGCGTAGTGTTTCTTTTCAAAATAACATCGCCAACTACTGGTCTGACAGAATAATACAGCTTTTTAGTTTTCACTGAGCCATCGTCTGTACAAACATTTTTTTTTTTCATTTTTAGTACATTGTTGTTGTGGAAAGAAAGAATACTGGAGTAAGGATGCTGAAAATTCAGCTTTGCATCACAGTAATAAATTACATTTTCAAAATATATTCAAATATTTAAAAAAAAATACTGTTTTTACTTTTTGATTAAATAAATGCAGCCTTGGTGAGCATAAGAGACTTCTTTCTGAACCAATCAAAATTATTTTTGTCAAGACAGACAGACATGTTCAGACAGAATGAAAAGAAGAAAAGAAGACTGTAACCCAACCCAATATATTCAACTTTTTCCTACACCATAATATTTAGTAAATAGCATGGATCTTACTCAGAGTATAGCCTAATTTTTTCAGTGTTTCATCATTTGATCGATCAACAACAAGTTAAACAAACTCAAATTTACCTTTCTATAGTGTGTCACTCACAGCTTCATTTTCATTTATTTTAAATCAGATATGTTGTGTTTATTTTCCACTTTATTATTAGAATTTTTTTCTTTACATTAGAAACGCTAATTTCATTCAAAAGGTACCATTTCTACACGATTTATTGAGTTACAGGCCTTATAGCTTAGTGTTTTGTCTCGGCCAAGATGGCTGCATCTCCCGCTGGTCTCGGCAGTGGCAGTAGTAGACGAGGAGGACGACGAGGAGGAGGAGGAGAAGGGGGGGTGGGGGGAGATGGCAGATTTTTCACCTGGAGGCAAATGCAGGGAGAGGAAGCTGTGGGCTTCATCAGGGAGCTGCTCGGCTCGCCGCAGTTCCAGGAAGCACATCTCCTCCGTTATTCATTATTCATCCAGCCTCACAATTAGTTCCCATAATGCTCATGCGACAAGCACACCCTGATACTCCTTCTCTCTATATAATGATACACACATTTTTGCTGTGTTTGCTTATTTCTATCTATTCCTGGCTAAGTGTTTCCATTTAGCATCACACAGGGTTTGCTTTTCGTTAGTTAAAGGCATAGTAATTGTTGTCCTTTTTTTTTTTTACTAACCTCCTTGTTGCTCCAGCTTTATTTCTTCCATAAAAAAAAAAAACACAAATCTTTGAAAGAAGTTTCACAAAACGCATCATAAAAGTACAGTCCATACAACTTGCGCAATATTCAGTGTTTACTGGCACAATGTGTTTGAATGTGTAATTTCTGAAAGAGATCTGAGAACTACTGCAGATGGGAAGATTATGTATGCGTATTTATGTAATTAGTATAAAAGTAATTATTTGTTATAAATAGTGCTGGGCAATCGATTAATCGCATCCAAAATAAAAGTTGGTGTTTACATAATATATGTGTGTGTACTGTGTATAATTATTATGTATATATATAAATACACATGTATATAATTAAGAAATATTTGCATGTATATATTTATGTAATTTATCTTATATATAAATATAAATATTTTTTATATAAATATAACATTTTTCTTAAATATATACATCTGTGTGTGTATTTATATACACATAATAATTATACACAGCACACACTCATATTGTTACGTACTGCTCCGAGACACAAAGGTAGAGGATCCAAGCGCAGCTTTAATGAAGGGCAATCCACAATCGTAGTCAAGAGTACAGGCAAGGTCAAAACACAGGTAGGCAGTCCAAACAGGTAAACAAGGCAGGAGACAGAGGCAAAAGGGTAATCCGGGACACAGGCAAGAAATCTAACAAACCAAGAGACATGAAACCAGGGAAAACGCTCAGAATTGACATGTAACACTAAACAAGACTTCACAATGAATGACTGAGATAACCAGGCTTATATAAGGTGAGTTAAACAGGGTAATGAGACACAGGTGTAGACAATGAGTGATGATGAGTCCGGGCAAAGGGTTATGGGTAATGTAGTCTTTGATGGAGTGACAGTCCGGGGTGGAGTGGTAACCACAGGGCACTCTCACTGGTGATCGTGACTATATTATGTAAACACAAATTTTTATTTTGGAAGCAATTAACTTATAAACAATATATATATTTTCTTTTACAGTATATCATTTTTTTAAATAAATAAAACCATTATTTACGCTTATTATTTAGTTTCAGAGGAATACTGACACACTGTGTAACATCTAACTTCCACATAGAAACTGTGACTGTTTACATACACATTATTGTCAATATTCACACAGAGGTTTACATGATTCACCGCATTTGGAATATTTCTGTATACATGACAGCTGGCTTATTTTAAAAAAGTAAAAAAAAAAAAAAAAAAAAGATTAATACATAAATAGATTATGCCAGCTGTAATATTCCGATTTTCAGGAACTGGAATCTGGCTATGGCCCTTTTACATGACACGTGCATAATCAGAATATGACCATATTCCAGTATTAATCTACTTTTTCTTATGTATGTAAACACTGTCACTGGCCCAGACACTCGACATGCTGTATGTATTTTCATGGAAGTCATTTTACAATATGTTTCTTTCTTCCTCCTTGAAGCTACACACACACACTTAGAGTCTCTGTACATCTCTTTTATTTGACTCCAGACTTTTCATTCTCCAGTGGTGATGTAATTCCCCATTTTCTTTAGTGTTTATAAAATTGCTTGTAATCATAATGGCTGATGAAATGGCTTGGGACATTTTCCGAACATTTTCAGGAGAAATACATGGCCTAAAAATGGCATATTGCTTACAGACACATTAATTTCCTCATTAGTTTCCTCACAGCCAGGATAAAAGTACTTTTAGTAAGTGGAGACGGATGAGAAACAAACCTTCTTCCAGCTGCTATCGTATGTCACTTCTTTATGTGCGAATCCCAAAGTTATGACTGTGACATAATTAACTGCAAATTGGCGAAGTTGTCATCTTCAAAGGGCCAAAACCCTTTACTCTGGTGTCTTTATTTCCCTGCCAGATGACTGCTGTACTCTCTACAGCACACCCTTCCCATGGTTTTTTTTTTTTTTCCTCTTTCGAGATCGATACTGTACTTTCTTTGAGAACTTATTCTGCTTTTGGAGTCTCTAGCTCCAGGCATTTTACAATATTTTGTTTTGTTTTTTTTTAAGAGGAGGAAAGATTGCCTTTTTGCTCGTCTCACACTTCCTGATATTTGGGCTTATCAAAGCATCGTTTTATCTTAATAAACCTTAATTTGATGAAATAGCAATTTAGTTCCTGTATCTGCAATCTGCTTTGATATCCAGGATGTCTGGCAGCTAGAAAGATTTTATAGATAAAGTAAATGCAAAATATCCTTTACTAAGAGTCATGCATTTCGATTAAATCAGAGGGCAAGGAAAAGCATGTCACTCATGTCAAAATCTGGGTCTGTTTAATCGTAATACAAGTAATTTAATAAATGAGGGGTTCTTCTGAATGAAGAATTGTGGCCCACTGAGCAAACAAAATCCTTATATCAATGAAACTCTCAGAAAATCTTTTCAGTTAATAAACTATGGAAAATGATATCATCTTATGTTAAATGTGTATAATACTATTACAGATAAAACTATTCATAGACAGGTTATACAACTGATTTTATTAAATAAGAAGCTACGGTG
Source organism: Rhinogobio ventralis (assembly GCA_039654625.1). Lineage (NCBI taxonomy): Eukaryota > Metazoa > Chordata > Actinopteri > Cypriniformes > Gobionidae > Rhinogobio > Rhinogobio ventralis. Next base: position 6,844,277 of record CM077204.1, read on the forward strand.
AGATCTTTGAAAATGATTTACCTTTTATTCACTTTTGTTTAACTTTTATTCACATTGTTTATTCACACCGGAGCTTATTAATAAGTAGGGAAAACCTACTGACTTATAATTCAATTGCATTCAATTCACATTTATTTTTATAGCTCTTTTCACAATACATATCATTTCAAAACAGGTTTAGAGAAAATGCATGTTTCTCTTTTCAATTCAAACACCCACGCGATCTTATTCCTAAATGACAACAATTCGGCTGACTATTAAATCTTTAACAAAATCATACCAGAACATCCAGATCAGTGTTGGCGCTGCCACTGATCCAGAGAGAGCAGTTGTCATGTTTAGGTGTGAAACAGCTTCACAAACAGTCTTTTCAACCACATAGTATCATCATTTCTGTCTTACAATAATTCATATGATCACAAAAGTACTGGGATAAAAGTTTATAGTTCGGATATAAACACTGATGTCTATGGTAGTGATCAAACTGAGTAAATCGCCTTTTTAAAAAGTAACTTGACCCTTCAAATAAAGATTAATTACATCCTTACACCAGTAGGTGGCGACAAGTGAGTGTTAAAAATGTATTTGTCATTGAATCATTCATTCAAGAGATGCTGATTCATCCAGTAATGAAACAAGTAAAGGCTGTCCAAATTCAAAGGCTGCACTGAGCGTTGTTAAATGAGAAGGTCTAGCCTACGGAGGACTGTTCTTGTCGCCTAGCTGCCTTTGATGAGTGACTAATGTCTGTACTAGACTATTTTTAAAGTTATATTAATCTGTCTGAAAACAAAACACAATCACAAACTGTCTAAATATGTTCACCATGGTCCATTTCTCTATATAATAGAATATAAACTATATATAATCGCATATTAGTATGATATAGGAGAGAGCGGGGCACAACCTAACGCTTTTTGACTTTCTCAGTTTGTGTAAATCCACTTGTGGTTCAGAGTATTTATTTTTTCCCACATTAATTTTACACGTCTAGTACAATTCTGTGGTTTTGTTTCATTAATACAGTGTATACTTTTTTTCTTGATTTACCCCGAAAGAATGGAAGTGAAATGTGACAACATGCCCCATATGTGGGGTACATTGGAACGATGTAACATGACTGTGGCAAGCAGCGAGGCGAGGGACCGTGAGAGCGGGCCGGTGGCGAGTGATAATGAGCTCCAGCTGCGCGCCACACCGGTCTCGTCTCACGGAGGAGTGACGGGAGCATAAAAGCAGGAGCGACGACAGTGCAAGACGAGAGAGGACCAGGCCTGGATTTTATGTTGTGTTTTTTTTTATGTTTGGTTTTGTATGTAGGCGGCAGTCGTCCGTGAGGGGCTGCTGCCGTTATTTTATTTTGTTGGTTTATTTTATTAAAAAGTTGTGAAATGTTCGCCGGTTCCTGCGTCCTTCTTCCCTGAACATACAAACTCTGTTACATTGGTGCCGAAACCCGGGAGGAAGGAGGGACATGCTGTCGAAGAGTCCTCACTGCTGAGGGGGATCGCGGTGCTGAGGAGGTCGGGCAGCGCGGATGGATGAAGACCGCAAGGGGCTGCCCGAGGCGGTGGTGCTGGAGCGAGTGAAGATCAGGTGGGACGTAGAGCTCGCTGCCGTGCCCCTGGGTCGAGGTGGGGTGGCTGCCGTCCGAGAGGGAGCGGAGGAGTCGCCTCCTGCTGCCGTCCGCCATTTTAGGGGAGGAGCAGGGAGCGCGGGACTCGCTGCCAGCTCCCTCAGTAGGAGGAGCCACCGCCGGCCGCCAGGGGGTGGAGGAGGATCGAGCCGTCCACCAAGTGTCCAGTGCCATCGCATGGCACCGCGAGGAAGAGCCTCTCAGCTGGCTGAGGACCGAACGGCAGTGTGTCCGGGAACTGGACCAGAATTTATTTTTTTTCTTCTTTTTTCATTTCTCCTCTCTCCCCTCTCTCGTTTTGTCGCTCCTCATGCTCCTGGCTCCGTTTCTCTCTCCTCTCTGTCCTTATCCCCAGGTACCGCGGCCGCCGTGATCGCAGGAGGGCCTGCCTCCTTCTTCCCTGAACATACAAACTCCGTTACAATGACCAAATGACAGCTTAAAATGTTATCTGATATAATCAAAAAAATATCCAAGACAAGCTAAAATATTTTGTCAATAAAATACAATTATCCATTTTTTCATATAAAATAATGGCATTTTTTTATCATTAAAAATATATTAATTTTTGAGTTTGACAACAAACACACCTCAAAACACAACTATACAGCATAGTTAAAAACATAATAATAATGAATAATTTCTGAACATTGACTCTCAGTCATTATTCACCTTTTTCTCATGGTTTCTCAAAAGAATTCATAAAAGTATAGAATATAATAGCGTAGTTCTAATAGGGGCTCATTGTAACGCAGTGTTACAACGCACCCCACCTGTGCTGGGATTTAAACCCGGCTCGTGTCTTCTGCTGGTTCGATCAGCATTAAAGAACGATCTCAACTGTTAAACAACATATATAAGATTAAAATAATATCAGATTTGTCTTATTTTAAATAAATATTGATATGGCAACTAGTAAATACGCTAAGTTTTGTCATCCTGGCATGTGTGGAAAGTTTTAAACCATGTGTGTTACAACTAACCCCGCGTTAGGTTGTGCCCCGCTCTCCCCTAAGTCAACATTTGAACCGCTTTTTACCACATTTTTATATTTGTATCATTAGATATTTGAGTTGAAACCCAATAATTATGTTTAAAAGTGTAATTCTGCAATTTCTCTCAAGAAAATCCTGTCGTCACTGGAACGGAATGAATTCTGGGGTAGGCAAGGCCATTAAGGATCCATTGTATCCTTCACGGCCTTGAAGGAATGCCACATTTAAAGGAGCTTTCGAATTGGGACAGTCTTCGTTTTCGTGCCACGGTAACGCAATTGGCCTTCAAATGCGGCCTTCAAAGGATGCAGCCTTGGAATTGGGATGCAGCAGAAGTCTTTATGATCGAGTCATTGAATCATTCATTGAATCAACAAAATTTAAGTTGTTATTTATTTACAATCTTCCTCTACTGAAGCTCTGAAATAACATTTGTGCTTATGTTTATTTAAAAAGTATGCATCATTCAAGCTTTTGATGTTTTGACACCAAAATACATTTTTGGTTCCCCGACTCCCTGATGTCAGGTGAGCAGTCGTGACATGGCAAGTGTGAAGATTTGAGAGCTATGGCAAAGTGGAGGGTTATAACATTGACATAAATTTAACAACATATTGCGAATTTTACATACATTACATGCATATTTAAATACACCATTCATTATATTTAAAGGGGATGTCTAATGCTATTTCATGCATTCTGACTTATTTACACTGTTAAAGAGTTGGATTCTCATGCTAAACATGGACAAAAAAAAAAAAAAAATGAGTTGGACGTATGACTGAGTATTTCTGTGCCAAATACACTCCTTCCGGATTCGAACAAGTTTCTGAAAGTTTTTTTCGAGTATGGCCCTGTATGACTTCATAAAGGGCGGAATTGCTTGTATGGGCACTTGTGCACGTGTGCACGAGCAAAAGCAACAAGCTTCGTTCGGGTTATGGAAGCCGTCGGCAGCGCTGTAATTTTGTTTTTAGACCACGAAATCAACAATGTCACTATAGAAGTGTGTTTTTGGTTGTGAGGAAAGATAACCTTGTTCAGCTTCCCAAATAACCCAGCATTAAGGAAACAGTGGATGCAGTTTGTTTTTCTGGAGCAGCAACGGAGTTCTGCAAGTGTGTTTGTTTGTTTTGTTGGCGCGTAAGTGCATATAATGTAAACAACACGAATGTATAGTGAATCGAAAGTTATCCAGGGAAGGATAGTGCCATAAATGTATTGTGCGTGTGTGTGTGTGTGTGTCTCTCTCTTTAGCTCCGCCCACTGCACGCCTCCACGAGTTCGGCTGTTTTTTGGAAAGAATCAGTATGGCATATCTTTCTTTTATAAATATGATAAAACTTAAGAGTCTTCAGAGATATGAAGGATGCAATACTACTCTATAGGTACTCAAGATTAACATGAGATTGGCAGAAACTGTGTGTGTTATGCCCCCTTTAATTATTATTATTATTTATTTTGTTGCCCATTCTTGTATACAATATACCGTTCAAAAATTTGGGGATGGTAGGATTTTATACTCACCAAGTCTGCATTTATTTGATCAAAAGTACAGTAAAGACAGTAATATTGTGAAATATTACAGTTCAAAGCTATTACAGCTTGTATTTGAATATATTTCTAAATGTAATTTATTCCTGTGACGGCAAAGCTGAATTTTCAGCATCATTACTCCAGTCTTCAGTGTCACAGGATTCTTCAAAAATCATTCTAATGCACTTTTCTTATTACTATCAATGTTGAAAACAGTTTTTGCTGTTTAATATTTTTGTGGAAACCGTGGTACATTTTTTTCAGGATTCCTTTGAATGGAAAGTGGAAAGAACAGCATGTATTTGAAGTGGATTTTCTAACATACTAAATGCATTCAATGTCACTTTTGATCAATTTATTGTATCCTTGCTGATTATGTGTTCTTTTCTTTGCAGGCTCCTTATTGGATAAAGGTAGATGCCATATTATGTTACTAAGCATTAGTGGTAACACTTTAGAATACTGATCCATCATTAATGAATAACTACACAGGAACAAATGAGTAATGCAATATTAATACTCTAGTAACTACTATTAACTAACAAGAAACTCTGATTAATGAATTAGTAAGTAATAGTGGTTAGTCGAATGTGGTAGTTCACTATTAGCTAATCAGTAACTACTATTTTTTCACTCTTCCCAGAGGACTACTAAGAGCTACTTTATACAGGTTCATAATTAATGAAGATCATAGTAACCCACTAGTAATGACTCAGTAGTTACTTCTGAAGGATTTAATAATACCAAATTATTTGGATCAGTATTCTAAAGTGAAAAACATAACTCTCTAGTAATGACTGAAGTCATTGTAAACTTTTTTGTAAGGTTTTTGATAGTAATTACTAGTTATTTGGATCAGTATTCTAAAGTGCAGATCATGGTAACCTAATAGTAATTACTATTACTAGTGGGTTACTATCCAAAACCTTACAAAAACCTCAAAAGTTTACAATGACTTCAGCAATTACTTACTATTTATGTTTTTCACTTTAGAATACTGATCCAAATAATTAGTAAATCCTTTAGAAGGATGTAGTAAAACTTGAGTCATTACTAGTGGGTTACCATTACCTTCACTTTAGAATTAATTATACATTATGCATTATTCGTGTTAATTATTAACCTGTATAAAGTAGCTCTTAGAGTAGCCCTCTGGGAGTTATAAAAATAGTAGTTACTGATTAGCTAATAGTGAACTACCACATTCGACTAACCACTATTACTTACTAATTCATTAATCAGAGTTTCTTGTTAGTTAATAGTAGTTACTAGAGTGTTAATATTGCATTACTCATTTGTTCCTGTGTAGTTATTCATTAATGATGGATTAGTATTCTAAAGTGTTACTGCATTAGTTTACGGATAGTAACTACTAGCATTAAGAAATTTGGTGCAACCAAATTATGCACTGCATTAGTTACAAACTTATTAGAAGTTACTAAGCACCAGTGTGATATTCAGATATCTATTTAAGTAAGAGCTCACAAATGGGTAGCGTAGCCCAACCCTGCGCGAGCCCTCGAGCTGGTCTGAGGCTCGATGTGAGTCTGGACAGAGGTGTGAGAGATAACAGTCAAGGTTGAGAAGATGTTCCTCTACTGATGGCTGATGGAGGCTGACGGTGCCAGCGTCTGTCAGCGTAAGTGAGCAGCCAGGAGCAAATGAGATTCATTGAAGTTAAACGCTCAGGTTTGGCTAGCCGGCCACACAGCACGCTGGTGTCATGTCACATTATGACCTGAAAGTGACAAGAAGAGGGAGTGAATGTGCAGCACACGGACGGTGGAAATGTGAGAGGTGTGTGTGCTCTCTTAGTCATCTCAGAGAACATCTTTACTGACAGAACACTCACTTCATTGCACTATTAGGACTTATTTATATGTATCGCCAATTTGTCTCATGCATTCTCAGCCTCAGATGGCACACTCACAGATTTTCTGATAGATACTGCCCACAAAACTAGCAAGTTCTAGCTGAAATTCAACAGTTCCAATCTAATAGCATGGCTTTATGCAACTTCCAGGAGTCAGCAGGAGTTTTGCTGGCAACAAGGTTGTTTAAAGGGTCCCAGGCTGCTACAGTGAGTGCTTTTGAGGAAGAAAGTTTGACGGGTTATTGGTATCACATTTTTGAAAGATATTCAACATTTGATTGTTGCATGTTAACTTAATATCCAAAAGTAGTGTTGTATGTTCTACTGTAGGGGTGCAATACTCCTTTCCTGGAGGGCCACAGCCCTGCAGAGTTCAGCTTCAACCCTAATTAAACTTGATCCGGTTTATCAAGTCCTTCAGGATTGTTTGAAAACTACAGGTATGGGTGTTGGAGCAGGGTTGGGCTAAACTCTGCAGGACTGTGGCCTTCCAGGAGCTGAGTTTGACACCCTACCTTTTTTTTTTTTTTTAGTCTGGGAAATAATCTGTAGCTAATGTATTTTTTTTTTTTTTAAATGCATTTCAAATGTTACATAAATTTTATGTTTATATTTACTTTAACTTTTATAGTTATTATAATATATAATAATATGCATAAGTTATGTGTTATTACAAATATATATATACAGTACTGTGCAAAAGTCTTAGGCACATTGGTATTTTCGCACGAAAAATGTTTTTAAGCCAGTTATTTATATCTTTTACTGAAGTGTGTCAGTAGGAAATATCAGTTTACATTTCCAAACATTCATTTTGCAATTAATTGTAATAATCCAGTGAGATTTTTTTTTTTTTTTATGCACAAGAAGTCTGACAGCAGCCGGTATGATCTGATCTCACCATCATCGAGTCTGTCTGTGATTACATGAAGAAACAGAAAAAACTGAGACAGACTAAATCCAGAAGAACTGAGGCAACATCTCCCAGACACTTGAGGAAACCTTCCTGCAAAACTACAGTACTGTGAAAAGTTTAGGCACTTGTCAGAATGCTTTAAAGTGAGAATGCTGTCAAAAATAATAACATAAATAGCTTTTATTTATAAATTAACTTCTATTAACTAAATCAAATCGATATTTGGGGTGACCACCCTTTGCGCTTAAAACGGCTTTTGTCACCTGCATCTATTCCTACACCTATTCATGTAGTTTTGCAGGAAGGTTATTATTACTTACAAATTTTACATTTAAATGAATTACACATTTCCTAACTGCAGTGTTTTCTATGGAAACTTGTTTCCGCCATTGAATAAAAAAAGGTAATTGTGACTTTTTTTCTCACAGTTCTGACTTATTTTCTTTCAATTGCAAGTTTATATCTTGCAATTCTGACTCCTTTTCTCGGAATTGTGAGATATGAATGCGCAATTTTGAGTTAATAAAGTCCAATTCTGAACAAACTTTTTTCTCAGACTTTATAACTTACAATTGCGAGTTTACACTCACCTAAAGGATTATTAGGAACACCTGTTCAATTTCTCATTAATGCAATTATCTAATCAACCAATCACATGGCAGTTGCTTCAATGCATTTAGGGGTGTGGTCCTGGTCAAGACAATCTCCTGAACTCCAAACTGAATGTCAGAATGGGAAAGAAAGGTGATTTAAGCAATTTTGAGCGTGGCATGGTTGTTGGTGCCAGACGGGCCGGTCTGAATATTTCACAATCTGCTCAGTTACTGGGATTTTCACGCACAACCATTTCTAGAGTTTACAAAGAATGGTGTGAAAAGGGAAAAACATCCATTATGCGGCAGTCCTGTGGGCGAAAATGCCTTGTTGATGCTAGAGGTCAGAGGAGAATAGGCCGACTGATTCAAGCTGATAGAAGAGCAACTTTGACTGAAATAACCACTCGTTACAACCGAGGTATGCAGCAAAGCATTTGTGAAGCCACAACACGCACAACCTTGAGGCGGATGGGCTACAACAGCAGAAGACCCCACCGGGTACCACTCATCTCCACTACAAATAGGAAAAAGAGGCTACAATTTGCACGAGCTCACCAAAATTGGACAGTTGAAGACTGGAAAAATGTTGCCTGGTCTGATGAGTCTCGATTTCTGTTGAGACATTCAGATGGTAGAGTCAGAATTTGGCGTAAACAGAATGAGAACATGGATCCATCATGCCTTGTTACCACTGTGCAGGCTGGTGGTGGTGGTGTAATGGTGTGGGGGATGTTTTCTTGGCACACTTTAGGCCCCTTAGTGCCAATTGGGCATCGTTTAAATGCCACGGCCTACCTGAGCATTGTTTCTGACCATGTCCATCCCTTTATGACCACCATGTACCCATCCTCTGATGGCTACTTCCAGCAGGATAATGCACCATGTCACAAAGCTCGAATCATTTCAAATTGGTTTCTTGAACATGACAATGTTCACTGTACTAAAATGGCCCCCACAGTCACCAGATCTCAACCCAATAGAGCATCTTTGGGATGTGGTGGAACGGGAGCTTCGTGCCCTGGATGTGCATCCCACAAATCTCCATCAACTGCAAGATGCTATCCTATCAATATGGGCCAACATTTCTAAAGAATGCTTTCAGCACCTTGTTGAATCAATGCCACGTAGAATTAAGGCAGTTCTGAAGGCGAAAGGGGGTCAAACACAGTATTAGTATGGTGTTCCTAATAATCCTTTAGGTGGGTGTATATCATGCAATTGCAAAAAAAAAAAAAAGAATTGCGAGATGTAAACAATTGTGTGCCATAAAGTCAGAATTGTGAGGTATAAACTTGCAATTGCAAGAAAAAGTCAAATGTGAGTTTATATCTCGCAATTTTAACATTTATACAACAATTTTTTACTTTATAACACACAATTGCGAGTTTATATCATGTAATTGCGAGAAAAAAAGTCAGAATTGTGATATAAAAAGGCACAATTTCCTTTTCATTTTTTATTCTAAGCTTCCATAGTTTTCTGTACAATCATGGACCAATATTGCTTATTTATTACTTATATTTATTATAATATTCTTTTTTTTTTTATTCAGATAACCTAAATGGCATGTTAAAAAAACAAACAAACAAAAAAAATTGTGTTTGGTTACAGTATTTTCCTATCTGCATAATGAGTGGTGCTTCTTGACCAGAATAAGCAGCAAAGTGGATCAGACTTCATGCTAATACTCAAATAGTGCAAGACTAAATTTTTATTTATAATTTTAAGTCTCTCAAAAACAATCTCAAATATCTTTCTGTTATGTATTGCTGCAATGAAGCGCAGGATCTTTAATGATCTTTAATCATAATCCAAAAACCACTTTTTTGTTGCATCAACTTAAAGTTGCATTACATTTTTTTCTGGCTCAGTTTCAGAGAAATTGTACATTTTAACTTTTTTTTGTGCAAGCAATGCATGTCAGGTGATCTGTGAGCGCTCTGTAGGTGTACTGTCTGAGGTTGATACCAACTGACAACTGACAGGCAGATATATAATCAAAACTTGCCACTGCATGACCTTTTTTTTCAACCAAAAGTTGCATTAAATGCATCTCCATCTTTAGAAAGTTCAATTTCTTAAGGTTGCAGAATTCCGTTCCATTCAAAGAAACAACAACAAACTGGGTTTTTTATTCCTTCCTTATTGACTTACGTATATAGATATTAGGCCTTCAGACGTTCTTGGTTTAAAACAAAGAAAGCTTGCTATTGTTCCTCTCAGAAAAATCAGTCAGAGACTGAGACAAAAAGCTCTTCTAAATGAGACAAACCTTACAAAGATAAAACGACAATCAGAGCTCAGTCGATTCATGCCAGCTAAAACAAAGGAGGCCTTTATTGGCCTCTGTTGAATACGGGTGCTTTGAATGTGCAGAAACACAGCTGTGCGTCTTTATAGAGACAAACTGATTGTCTTTCTATACCTTGACTGTGCTGTGCAGAATAAAGCCCCATTATCTACAGTCACCTTCATCTGTGTCAGACTCTTATAATGAAGATTTTATAAAGCTGGCACTGTAGACAAATGTTTTGGGGAGGATTTCACACAGCCAATACAATGCCGTCACGAGGCAGCAGTGTGAATAATGCTTAGCAAATGGCAGATGTACATTGTAATTGTAGAGTTGATTTTTCATTAATTTTAGCCCTCGTCTGTCTTCTGCTGTTACGGTTTCAAGGGCTTCTGATTCTCAATCATTCAGTGCATGTTTTAAGGCTGTTTTCACACTCAAACCCAAGTTTGAGTCCACCCTCCTCCATCTCTCCTAAGGTTTTTTTATTCGGAGACCAATGCATTATACTACAATAAGTCTGACCGGGGTCATAAAAAAAAATGCTAATTATATGTCAACAGCATTAGTAATTGAATTAAGCCAAATTCAACGCAGGGACATTGGAAAAATGTGCCTGTATAGTGATATTTCTGCAAAATGATATTACGTTGTTTCTTAGATGCTTCATGACACTTTATAAAGGTAAAATGTCCAATGAGTGGAGCTTTCAGTTGTATTTGAAGCAGACAGAAGCAAATGTGAGATAAAAACACATTTACTGAAGCAACCATGCCATTTTGGGTCCTATCATACACTCAAAAAAAATGACTTGTTGAATTTACTTAAAAAAGCACTGTCAAGTGGTTCCACGCAACTACATTGAGTAATTTTTACAAATAACAATTTAGTTATATGAACAAAAAGAAATTTTGTCAGCTTTACTTGAATTTCTTGAGTAAATACAAACCATTTGAATTTGTCACTGTTAAATAACATTTATATGTGCAGTTTACTTAATAATGATATGTTGAATTTATAAAAGTTTATTATGTTAGGTGAACACATTTATCGATTTAATTTACCTTATTAAATTAACTATTTGCTCTACAAGTGTAAGTGGAAAACTATTAAATAACAAGCATATTTTTAGAAACAAAATGCAAAAATAACTCATTGGACAAATAAATTTGTGTATATGAGTGCCCACAGCCTAAACACAGGCACCACTCTTCTGCATAATGATAACCACAAAATTACAGAAACTCCTCTAAATGTTCAACATAACTGAACATTAAACACTAACATAAACTAACAACATATTTCTCTTTACTGAAAAACACATAAAATAACACTTTAATCCCTAAATTTACTCTCCTAATGCAGTCCCTTGCAAAGCATGCTGGGAACTACAGATCCACTGCCCAGTTTGTTTATTTTACTCAGCAATGTTAAGTTGACCGAACAAACACTTATTAAGTAAAGCTGTTTTTAGTAGAAACAACTCAGTAAATTTAAGTTCATGTAGTTACATTAGTTTTTTTAAGTAATGTGAACAAGGATGATTTGAGTGCAACTAACAACAGTGCAATGTTGTTAGTGTACACCCAGCGCAATGTGACGGCAGGCGCGACGCAAACGTTTTTTGCGAGTTTCAGCCCAACACAGTTATCATTTTCACGTCCAGCACCACGTTGTTTAAAGGTCCCATGGCATGAAAATTTCACTTTATGAGTTTTTTTAACATTAATATGAGTTCCCCTAGCCTGTCTATGATCCCCCAGTGGCTAGAAATGGAGATAGGTGTAAACCAAGCCCTGGGTATCCTGCTCTGCCTTTGAGAAAATGAAAGCTCAGATGGGCCAATCTGGAATATTCCCCGTATGTCGTCATACGGGGAAAGGTTACCTCCCCTTTCTCTGCTTTGCCCACCCAGAGAATTTGGAGAAAATGGATTCAGTTTATTTTTTACATTTAATTTAGTCGCAATGTCAGCACAGGTTTTACAAACTGAATTTTACGATATGGATTCGACAGCACCGCCACAAACAGTAAGTAACAGTGTTCATTAATGTCTGATCTGTGATCAGTGATTTCTGATGTGTAGTAATTATTCAAGTTCACACAGACTTTCTTTCTAAATCGTTTAATACTGTTTGTGCATCAGTGAATCAAGCCAGTGACTAAACGATCAACTTCACATTGTTTCTCTTAGTAGCATGAAACAAATCTGTTATTTAAATTGTGATTAAACTACAGAGAGTGATCAAAGAACACTCTCTTTATAATGTTCGGAGCTGTCAATCTCATGTTGCGAGTATATCTGCACACTTGCCCAAACTGCCGTTATAATGAATGACGCTGTTATGCTGCACAACAAAGCTCTTACTGTATTCATATCGATGTTGTCTTTGCTGTTAGTTGTGGTGAAAGCATTTTGTGAGCGTTGCAATGACGCGATCACCGCATTCACACGATAAACAGACTGTCTGTCTACTCAATGCTCATGCTCAATGCTCAAAGCAGCCTTTCATGTGATGGGAAAAGATCTAAAAAATAATGCTATAATCAACACTTTAACGATTCGTTAATCTCGCCAGCTGTAATAGTAAAAAAACGTAGTAAAAGTATTCGAGAGGGGTTCCATATGTAGGCTAATACGCATTTCAAATGCAAAGATGTCACCCAATGACAACAGTGGGCATTTACACTGAAGTCTCACAGCAGACACGCCCCTTCAAACAGAGCATTCAAGCCAGAGGGCTAAAATCAGGATAGAAAAATGCCTTTTATTTCTAAATTATGACATTTTATGATGTAAAAATCATATTAACAATATAAGTACACCTCAGGAAACATTATAAAATAATACAAATTCAAATAAATAAAAATCCACATCATGGGACCTTTAAATAGCAAATGCACTGGTGCCCATCTGTTCGCCCATGGGCGTGCTGGTCTGAAAACCAGGTGTGTTCAGGCGCATTGTTGGCGCGTTGCTATTTTGAGGAACTGAAAACGACTGCACCATTCACTAACAAAAACCTGGTCTAAAGTCAATAGTGCAGTATTTTTATTGTTATTTAAAGGGCGCATTAGTAATATGCATCTATAGGCGGGTACACAATGCGCATACACTCTGCTTGTTACACACACACAAACATGCCAAATATAAAAAATAAAAGGATTACAATGCAAAAGATTATTATTGTGTACATAAAGATAAAAATGCCTACATGTCATAATGGAGAGTCATTACATGTATCAGAATGACCTATTTGCAGTAATGACGAATGAAATTGGCCAATTATTTGACCAATCTTTGACCAAATTTAAACTGACTCATCAGGTTGAGGGTGTCTATTGGCACGTTTATTGCACCCAAGCCCTTTATATCACAAGTGTAATGCTGTATCAGGTAAACTACCAAGCAAGTTTACTCTTTCAGAAAAGCCATACACGAAGTAATTATGTGATGCAAACATCAAAATCTAAAGTATCGTGCAATGTCTGTCGCACACTGTCTAAAGTATCGTACATTTTTTATAAAAATGTAGGTAGAGGTAACCAATGAGCCTGGTTTGGCCAAATTGCTTTCATACCAAATGCAAATTATAACAACGTTCATATGAAGAGCATATACCAGACCAATATACAGTACCTAGTCAGGGTAGCACCATATTTCATTTTTGACAGGAATGAAAACGAGGCTGTGAGGGATAGAATACTGTGTGTTCTGGATTGTACTGTTGTTTAACCATATATCGATTGTTCAGCTGACTAAACCTTTCCGAAGAAAAAATATTTAGTAGACAAAACCTCCATAAACAGTTTTAAAAGTTGTGAGTTGTGAAAATGATGAGATCTAGGACCTTTATACAGTGTGTGGCATTGTAAAGGCTGTACGTCTATCCCTCACAGCCTCATTTTCATCTGCGTTAAATTCAATATGGCGTGTAACTTTTCTAAGGTCAAGAGTCTGGTAAGCCACTTTGGTCACACTTTAGATTGGGGTCAAATTCTCACTATTAACTAAATATTAACTTTTGCATCAATAAACTCCTAATTACTGCTTATTAATAGTAAGTAAGGTAGTTGTTAAGTTTAGGTATTGGGTAGGATTAATGATATAGAATATGGTCATGCAGAATGAAGCATTAATATGTGCTTTATAAGTACTAATAATTAGCCAATATCCTATTATATGCATGCTAATAAGCAACTAGTTAATAGTGAGAACTGGACTCTAAACTAAAGTGTTACTGCCACTTTTACACCAACAACGTATCTACACCAGGCACGAGCAGAGCGACATGACACGATAAAAGCAAATAGAACATAATAATATAACCAGTGATGCTGTCTACACTGGATGTGGCACAGTACGACACTACACAGACAGTAAACTGATGCCCTCGTTTTGTTTCTGACATTCTTGAAGCCCTTGTGCTACTTCTGACATGAAGAACAAATGGATTTACAATGGTCACTTTTTCGCATTCAGACAGACGGTCAATGTGATTTTGCCAAGTAAGTCATGTTCCTGAATCATTATATTTAGTTTATTCTGGAACAACATTCTTGAAAATGTAGTCCTATCCCTACCCTTAAACCTAACCCTACCCATAATTTATCCCTAAAATCAGAGGGAAATGATAGGTGATTAACACTGATGTAGAAGCACCTAACCCTGGTTGTAAGCCACAACTTGACATAACCTGTAAACTTGTCCCTCAAATCTGATTGGTTGATTGGAATGTTGTTCCAGGACCAACAAAGATGTTGATCCAGGAACATGCTGCACTTGGTGAAATCACGTTCATCGTAGACAGCCTCAAGCTGCGCTGCGGTCACGTCCGGTGTAGACACAGTGCAACCAAACAAGCCGAATTCTAGAGTAAATGAGTAAAACAAAGACTAAATGCATCCTAAAACATTCAAAATAAAACTCATAATCAGGCCAGCAATATTTAGCAAAATTGGAACGCTCATCATTTACAAAGCACTGTACATCCCCTCATACTTTGCGTAAATACTTTTACTAGTCTAATAGATATCAATAAGAGTCTCCGCCAAAGATTGTCCTCCAAAATAGTGTCAGGCCCTGTTTACACCTGATATTAAGAAGCGTTTTGGTCGATCAGATCACAAGTGGACGACGTGTAAACAGGGTCTTAAACATTTTGATCTTATCCACTTTTTGACCACTTCCAGAGGATTCGACCGGATTGCTTTCATAGTGTAAACTCTCATGTGGTCGAATGTGTTCGAACAGCCACAAAAGGCCGTCTACTCTCCTCCTACTGACCTAATGCATAAACATTAAGGGAAGCGCGCTAGCCAGGCGTGGTTTAAACTTTGTCGGCTGGAGACCCAAGTTTGGTTTGAAGATGAAAAATGTACCAAGCACAATGTTCTCCCACCATTCCTGATTTCTAACACGCACTTACAGCATTCGGCTGGTCTTGTGTCTATCAGAGCAGAAACAAAATCTGATGCTCTCTGTGTGTTTTTCCATCGTCTCCGGGTAAAATGTGCAAGCTTATTTTGTCCAGTAGATCTAAAGATCTGAAAAAAAAAACATCCATTTACCCGCCCATAGACCCTCCCTCGAAGAAATCAGGACAGAAGTGGTTGAAAGTGGACAAAAGAGATGGATTAAAACACCAGATGTAAACGGGAATGTGTCTTGTCCATTTGTGATCCGATCGACCAAAACCCATCTTAATATCAGGTGTAAACAGGGCCTCAGACATTTAGAACATTAGATCATGGCACTAGCACCACCAAGGTCCAAAGGAGTGTGTGAACGGATAATGTAAGTTGCTTGGGATAAAAGTAATATAAAAAATAATCAATACAATTATTTATACTTTTAGAACATTGTGTAGAAAGGTCACATAATTTGATACCAAGGTGGCCTTTAGCAAATACAGTAAGCCCCAAAACTTCATTTTTGTAATTCTGGTCTTTTTTTTTTTTTTTTTTTACCTACAATCAGCAGTCCAGCAGTTTTGTCTTCTGCATCAGTCCTCCCTGCTGTTGCGTGCGTATGCGTGTGTGCAGCGTTCGCCCAGTTTCCCGCGCTAACACAGATGCACCAACATCTGTGCGCTATGGCTCTCACATGCGGCCCGCTCTCTCCTATATCAGCACGGCCCTCTGACTGCCAGAGAGTGGATGAAGAGAACAATCTGGAACTTCTGTTGCATCACACGTCCTCTGGGATTCTGGACTTATCAAATATGAATGTGCTGAGATGACACTCTCCTTCTCTTTCTCCTTTTACCTTTTTCTCTCATTTCTCACCGTTACATTTAGCCTAAATCTCAGTAGGAAAGATGCCGTACATTCCCAATGTTGGGAAAACTACTCTGAAAATGTACAGCTCATAATTTAAAATGTACAGTCAAGCTACTCTTTCAAAAAAGTTGTTCACTTCATTACAAGCTAAAAACAAGTCGTTATCCACATTGAAACTATTTAAGGGTGACTGTATACTTTGATATACACTACTGCTCAAAAGTTTGGGGTCATTATTATCTTTTTTTCTTATTAAAAAATGTAAGTTAGCGGCATTGCTAATTTGAGTTAGCTACTCCCCAACACTGTATATTATTAGCACTAAAGCTTGAATAGTTCCTGACTGGTGGGTTCAAGGTCGTGAAGTTTACTTTAGTGTGGTAGGTAGCTGCAAGTGAGCCTGTAGTTAGTGAACAGCTCAGGGCTAATGACTAGTCTGACAGGGGTGATTATTATCAGCTATCTAACTTTAGCCCACAGTGTGGGCCAAATGAGCGACTGCGTGTTAGCCAAGGCATGTTAATAAGGTGCCAAACCGATAATGACTTTATGATTGGATAATTAGACAAATGTGTGTAATTGCTTTCTCTCATGGCTTTCTAACTGCAGGAAGACTCCCCACTGACTCGGCAAGGTTGTTTATATGCTGCCGTGTGCAAACGTCACCTCCACAGACTGGCTGTGTAAATCTTCAAACTTTAAAGTTTAACAATGAGACTTTTTCTTACAGACCCCGTACAATTCTGTGGCTAGTGGTGCAGAAATGACACACTTCAAGTTTTTCCCTCAGCCTTGAGTTCTGAGTTCCGAAAATTATATATACTAAGGATGCATATTTTTTTGAGCAAAGTGATTAAGTGACATCTTTCCATTTTAATTTACACTGCTTCAGTACAATTTTTTTTTTTTTTTTTGAAGGGGAAATTGTTCAGCAAGAATGCTTTTGGCTTTTAATCAGTTGAGGATCAAAGACATAATGTTACAAATGATTTCTATTTAAAATAAATGCTGTTCTTGAACTTTGAACATTGTATTCCTCACAGAAAGAAGAATAATCAGAAATGTGTGTTGAGCAGCAAATCATCATATTAGAATGATTTCTGAAGGATCATGTGACACTGAAGACTGGAGTAATGATGTCATCACTTTGTCATCAAAGTTATACATTCTAAAATATATTCAAACATATAACAGTTATTTTAAATTGCAATAATATTTAATAACATTTCACTGAGTTTAGGTAAACTGGTGTTTGTTATTGTAATTATTTCATATTTTAGCACAGCTGGAATGTTATATTTGTGGCCAGATTTACTAGCGCCAGCGCAAACCCTCTTTTGGGGTTAAAAAACTACTGTCAGGTTTTACTAAAGACAAATGGTGATAAATTAGCGCTGAAAAGGTGTGGACAGGGTTATTTTTTCGGCAGACCTTATTGCATATGCGTTTGTAGGAGTTTCACTTTCAGACGCATAATTTATGGGAGGACAGTATTTAAATGAATCACGAAAGGTGATTTACTACGGTCTAGGCTGGTCATTTTACTGGCCATTATTTAACGTGCAAAAAAGCATGTCTTAAACCAGACGCCAACAAAGACTTTATATATAGGAAGATGGTGCACTCTGATTACTTATGATTAGGAGAAAATGCAATGCCTAATATGGCAAATAAGCCCCGCCTTCTAAATGAAAGAGCCAATTGTTGATTAGTAAGGTCATTGCGTCACTGCAGCTGCCATTAGAAGCTCTGGTTGCTATAGAAACAGGAAGTGCTCTGAGACGTTTGGCTGCGCATGCACATTAGCTTTGTCCAGTTTTTTTGTCACGAGACAATTGTTGTCAGATTTCATTGGTTATTTCAAATATGAAATTTAATCATAAGCTTGGCGAACAGTTTTGGAGAATTTGATGTTTCGCCATTCAAAAAGATAGGATACATGCCCGAGAGGCGTTTCAAAGATGGCCGCCGAATGAAATTACTTTTCTTAAAGGGACTTTGACGGCAATTTGCGCAGCTCTTGGTAGATTGCGTTGGTCATTATGGAAATGATCCGGCTGCGTCTGTGTTCTTCATTTTGTTTTTCATCAGTAGATCACGTGCAGAACTTTACAATCACATCCGCAATTTTTTGGAGTTGTGTTCTCGTGCTAATTTGCCCTGTTTAGTAAATCTGGCCCTTGGTCAGTATCCAAATACAGGAACTCTCTGTTTTATAATATATAATATTGTATAATATCTTTTACCTGAAACAGAATTTACTTTTATTCAAACAGTATTGGTGTTCATTCAAGCTGTCCAGATATCAGTTATAAAATTTATTTTATTTCACTGAAATCTCCAATAAACACAGCCCACAAGACAGTTGGCTAAAAAGATGCAGTAATTGAATAAATGCCTGCTAATTTAGTCTCTTACGCTTCATCAACAGTGCTCAGGCTGACAAGTCAATAAGCTTCAATCATTATGTACCAATTACAGAAACTGACAAAACAGCCGGAAACTGACATATACTGAGACTGTTGAATAACAATTTAACAGAGCAATTAAGGCGTCAATTCCAAAGACAATTATGTTAAACTAATAATTAACAAAATGATTAATTCACTGTAAGATCAAAAAAGAAATTACTGTAACAATTTCTTCCCCTCTGAAATGTGAAATGCTTTGGTTTTGAAGGGGGTGTTTCACTGACATTCCAGCAGCCCGGCAGCCCGGCCTACTGCTTTAAAAGATGCTTTTCAATCCTTTGGAAAATTACTCTCCAGCTAACGAGTTCTCCTCAACCAACTCCAGACATCATTAAGGACTGGCTTTTGCCCAAGGCTGCGCATGAACCCCTTTTTCAGACTGTACACTTTATCCATAATTCAGCTCTCTTTCTTCAATTATTCAAGCAAATAGTGCAGGAAAATAATGGAGTTCACTGGATCTTACACATAAAACAATTTTAATGTTTGTTAGAATTTTTGAGGCTTTGAATCTTTACGTGTGCACGTGTGCATATGAGCGAAAGAGCGAGAGAGAGAGAGAGGGTAAGTAGCACACTACTTCCCTGCCCTGAACCGACCGGCCTGCCAGTGCCCATAAACACATTATCAAAGAGCCAGAGCAGTAAATATATGAGCAGTGAAGCTGTGTGTCCGCGCGTGTACAACCTGGTGACTCGCAAGATTATTCTTCACAAAATGCGAATTCCACCTTTTTGAATGTTCTGAATGCATTAAAACCTTTATTAAAGTTAAATGTTAAATGTGTATCTACACAGGATGTCAACAATCATGATGATAATGTCAAGAAATCTCTCTAAATTTGTAGTCTAAATTGTTTTTTTAAAAATGAAATGACATCATTATCCTCATTACTGACAGTTGTACAAACCATGGATTGCTTTGATGCTTGACGACCCTGTGTGGATTAAGGGGTTGGCCTCACTAAACTGCTGGCATCATTAAAGATGACCTCTGGGGTTTAAGCTTATGTGCGCACACACTGATGGTTTTGATTTGGCACTTTGATTCTGGCTCTTAATATGTTCGAATAAAAAGAAAGGCAGTGATATGGATAAAATATGTTGGTTTAAACCCAAGAATTTCATAAATTATTGATTGATTTCAAAGAATTTCTGTTGGAAAACGGCTTAATTCAAGCATCACACAGAACTGCACAGGCATTGTACTAAAAAACCTAGCTTTTCCAGTAACAAATTACTTTTTAAACAAGTAGCTGCCACATTGTATTACGCACTTAACCTTATTTCTGAGTGAGCTGTATTTTTATCAAATGTGCTTTCCTAATAGGAAAATTCCAAAAATAATTCACCAATTTGAGTCCCTGTGAAGCATATTTTTGTCATGACAATTCTCTGAGCGATTGGCATGGTAATGGATATGGCAATGTTAATGTATTTTGTCTTGGCGGAATAGATCTGCTACGCTGCTACAGAGACTTGCAACTGCCAATACATTCACAGACATTGCTGTGAGCATGTAACATAATAACCCCCGTAGCAGATCTATACAGGTGGAGCTGGGGAAGGTGGAGGCTTTCTGAAAGCGCGCTGCACTGCTAACAGCAACACTACCAGTATTTGACTGTTGAGCCGCAGCTCATTGGCCGCTGATGCAACAGCAACCAATCAGCTGTGCTATGAGATGATGATGTGATCATGAGTTAAGGACCTATCAGCCTGCGCCATCTAGAGTTTTATTTTGTAAATGCTGCTGTTCACTATTGTTTTCTATAGTGATTTAAATTGTATCCTAGTTGTTTAATTTGTGCAAATTTACACTATCATTCAAAAGTTTGGAATAATTACCATGTTTTTATGCACGCTAAGGCTGCATTTATTTTATGAAAAATACACTAAAAACATTAATATTGTGAAATATTGTTACAATTGAAAAGTTTTACATGATCCTTCAGAAATTATTATAATATGCTAATTTGTTGCTCAATTATTATCCCTTGTCATTGGTGCTAATAATAAAGTATATATATATAATAAAGTATTAATAATTTTTCTTATTATCAGTTTAATTGCTGAATAAAAATATACATTTTCCTCAAACTTTTCAATAGTAGTGTATCATGGTTTCCACAATACTACTAAGCAGAAAAATAGTTTTCACCATTTAATGATAATAAATGTTTCTTGAGCAGCGAATCAGCATATTAGAATGATTTCTGAAGGATCGTGACACTGAAGACTGGAGTAATGATGCTCAAAATACAGCTTTGAAATAAATTACATTTTCAAATATATTAAAATAGAAAACAAATTTTTATTAATATTTCACAATATTACACTTTTTACTGTATTTTTTTCATCAAAAAAATATTAAAATATCTTAATAATTCCACACTTCTGTTCCACATAATTTAAAAATATTTTGCCTTCTTAGCTTCAGTGTCATTAGCTATTTTTTGTTGGTAGCTTGTACTAGTGTAAAAAAAAAAAAAAAAGTTTACTGCAGCTGAACTACTTTAAATTCTGACTAGCTTGACAGGCTAAAGTAGTTTCCACCAACACTGATTCACTGGGTTTGGACACTTGATTTTTACTCCTGCTGGTTCCAAGAAAAAAAAGTAAGTGAGTTCTTTAAGGAGAAAAGTTTGTTAATTGGGATGCAATCCATATTTTTTTGAACTGCGCCTCATGTTTTGAGACCGTCGTTGCGGCAGGCTGAATGTTTGAGAGCCCCTGTAGACAGCATGTGCTGTATTTCTCAGTAGGACAAAGACAGCCCGTGTCTGGCTGAGGTAGCGTCTAACTAATGGCCATCTGTGTACGGCAATAATGAAAAATCTCAATCACGTATGGCCACGACGGCTCGTTAGGGAGCAAAATAAAACAGACACGGGCTCCGACGTGTGAGAGCCATCGCGCTAATTTCTCCCTAAAGGACACCTTTCAGATCTTCCAGACAGTGAAGCTTATTTCTTGCTAATATTCCCTATAATTTATACGAGCCTCTTTCTGATGTAGTTAGTGGGTAATCTGGCATGACTCCTGAAGGTCTTGTTCTTGTTGCCTAGAGTTAAACAAAACAGATTGTTTTGCCAACAATCTTTCGTTTAGGCTGAGTGAGGTTTCCTCGCAAACCTGGAGAAAATACTGGAGGTGTGAACGACTGGGAGGAAAATAAAAACATACCACAGGCGTGTACATTTCAAATGCGGCGCTGTAGTAGACGGTGTGCCTTTTCATGCTCTGCTCAATATCGTAATGTCTTGCACATGATTCCAGCTGCAAAAGCTGTGTGTGTGTGTATGTAAGGCATTCACAGCACTCTCACCCCGCGAGTCCCAGGGCATTGGGTGGGGGGTGGGAGTGAGACTGTCCTGAGATAAAGCCAAGCAAGCCCCTGAACGGCATGACTAATTTGACACATATCTCCTCGTCTCTTCTCTCACTGTCTGCCACCATCAACACTTCCCTCCTTGCCAGCCTGCCATGGAAATGATCCCAGCGCGGTCCGACGCGCTGCTTAGAGCCATCCGTGCCGCATTTCTCTTAATGGACGTGGAAATCTCGAGCAGCCTTGACTTGCTTTTATTGTGGCAAAGGATCAGTCCTGGATTCGTTTAACCCCGCGTGAGAGATTGTTATGTGTTCGTAGGAAATTGGATGCATATGAGTGTCTCTCACTTTATGAGCGTCACGGTTTGGTTCCATTCGCTTTCTCTCTCACTCATACACGTCTTTCAAAACAAGCTGTTGTGCCTAAAGTTCCCGTCATGGTCCCAACCGCTTGTTGGTTAAGCAAACCAGCATGGTTGCGATGAGGGCTGGGTGGTACAAGCAAAATTTTATATCATGATATGAGTCATTTAATATCATTCAACATAGAAATGGATAAGTTGGCCTCAGTGCAAAAAAGCTTCACATCATGATACACTTAAGTTGAAGACAAAAGACTCAAAACAGTGTAACTATAAAACTAATAGTTCAGATAGTTGAAATGGAAGTTTTTTTTTTAATTTTAGTATGAATATGTAAGCCTTACTATAAGCTAGTGTGCTCCAAAACAATGACACAATTCACATTTAGAAGATATAAGCATTCAAAACTTACAGTCTCTCAATTCCGCCGATATGGATCAATGATTTTGATGACATCACGCTCCACTTCAGCTTCTCATCAGATTTTCTGTCCAATCAAATGCTCTCTAGAATCTGAAGCGTCCCACCTGAAGCTGCAGCTGGAATTGGTCACTCTTCACACTTTCTACATGGTGAATGGCACACAGTGCACTATTTAGGGGATAGGGAATGATTCAGTGTAAATATGCTTTCCATTGGGGCGAATGAAGTCTGGTTTCACGTTAGTGTCACTCGAACCGCCGTAGCGCACACACAGTCTGCTCTGGTCCAGAGACGCGATACACAGAGCGGATCATATGCGCGAGGAGGAGTTTTTAGGAGGAGAAACGGTTAGAGATTAGGAGGAAACTGCGGCTTTACCAAGCTCAACGAATCTGGCCGAGCTGTGATATAAATTAAATGCTATTGCCGATTTAAAAAAGGGGAGGAGCTGTTTGATATGTCCCGCCCTGTCTTCCTGTTTCAGTGTAAATTACGTCAACACATTGAATAACGCTGCACGTTTCAAGACACTTCAGTGGGCCTTTAAGAATGATTCATAACTCTTCCATTAGCAAATATTTTAATACTTAATCTCTTAGTACTTGTAGATTCAGTACCAGTGTTGCAGCACCAGAGAAAAAACATACAAAAAGAGCTTTCTGTTGATCAGCACTTTCTGCAGACTGTCTAAAGGTGTGATTACATTATTGAAATTTCTGCAAAAATGGTTGATTTGTCTATTGTTAATAGTGTAGGGATATATGAAGCACACTCATTCAGAAGTCATTTTCAAACCAAGCAGCTTTCTGTTCGTCAATGTGGCAAATTCTCATGACCAACTGAACCCAATGCGAAATCTGCATGGTGAAATGTTTCAGTCTCACATGCAATTTCAGATTGTGTGGATTCCCATTGAAATAACTGGATTTTGCCCTTGAATATTTGCTGAACATCACTAAATGTCTCCGCAACTTAACACATTTTCTTTTTTACCGAATCCAAAAAAGGTCTTTTTTCAGGTGTGGGTAGAGTGTCTTGCTTTAGTCTATCATATCCTCCGACACGATTTTGTGCTGCAGTAGAATAACCAGCATTAAAGTCCAAGACACTCCTACTACACTGCGTGCAGAATTATTAGGCACATTGATTTTCTGATCATATTTTTTTCCAGGCACATTTTACCAATTCCAAACCACATTAATCTTAATTGTATTTAATCATTTATAAGTGATATATAATTGTTCATGAAGGCTGGAAATGAAAAACGCCTTATATTCAGATGTGCAGAATTATTAGGCACGTTTTCTTTTACAGATAAAATGAGCCAAAAAAGAGATTTAACTCAGACTGAAAAGTCAAAAATTATTAAATGCCCATGAGAAGGATACAATACTAATGCAATACTAGACATTGCAGTTAATGCATGACCATTGGACAGTGCAATGCTCATTGGGTCAGCAAAAACAAAAACAGGTGGCGAAGAAAAGACACATGTTAACTGCAAAATAATTAAGAATTAAGGTGAAGAATTAAGTGTGAAACCATCAGGAACCCTTTAGTCTCCAGCGCCACCATTTTCCAAAACTGCAACTTACCTGGAGTCTCCAGAAGTGTAAGGTGTTAGGATCTCAGAGACTTAAGTAAGGTAAAGAAGCCTAAAAAATGACCCCCACTTAATAAGAATCACAAGCTGAAGTGTTGTAAAATACAATGTTACGTGCACATCATTTGAATCCTATACTGATGTGGCAGAAAATTACATCATGGCTTGACAACCATAAATGGCTAAATTCCATATTGTATTATGCCTAGCAATATATGCGGCCTTCACTCAGCTATGAGTGAAAAAGCAAGAGACACTGAGAGATTCAGACAGTTCAAGTGAATACTAAACAAAGACTTTAGCTCCTCTATTATGTCTCTATAGACATCCAATTAAATCACTTGAAGGTTTACATTATTCTTTAATGATAGCAAGTCAGATTATAGCCTGGTGAAATCTTAATGCATCGCACTCTTTTCGGTAAAAGTGGCCTTGTCTTCTGTAATGAGATATGCGCTGTGAAATGTTAATTACACGCAGGGCGAGAAGCAAGAACTGCTTCCAGTTCTGACCCCATTTCTATTCTTTTAATAACAATTACTCGAAGAGAAAGTGGGTTAGAAGAAAATCTAGAGACTTCACTCGGCCACACATCTGAGACAAAGAAAGCCCTATGCGAACACACCTTACACTTGCGTACTTGCTGAACCGCCGATATCAGATACTCTGTATAATATTCTTTCCCACCTTTTCTTGAATTCTAATCAGGCCCAGGTGGAATCTTCTGTGGAACAGATCTGAACATGGTAGAATGTGTTAATCCGACTAGAGAGTTGCTGAAGGGATGATTAAATTAGCCAAAATATGTCATAAACTAACTTTGTGAATGACAAGAGCTCTAATTCTGTGGAAACCGATTAGAATCTTTTTCATATTATGAATAATAATGAGCTGCACTTCCAGTGTGTATTCACACCAGGCACGGACTGACAGATGATTAAGAGGATTTATACACTTTAGGTACGTCTAACACAAAGTTAGAATGTATCTGGTCCTCTGTGCGTAGCGGCTGTTATGAATAACAGTAATTGTTCGGTCGCTCGCCGCCTTTACGCCTTTGCCAACTGGCACCTGCTCCCCCAAACGTCACATGACACTACAGCTGTGTCCACATGTTCCCCAGGTCACCACATCAGTGCGGATAATGCCTGCTTTTGATCAGTCCCCCTGCCTTTTTCCAAACGATCTCATCATATTACCGCAGATTGCTACCTATTACGGAGCGATACTCATTCTGCAATTTAACTGCGAAAATTGCTCAGCTCTGAGGCTAATTTCAGCGGTGACATTTTACTACGCCGCTGCTGGATAGACAGCAAATGACAAAGAGTAATTAACACTAAATGAGTCCCTCGTTTTGTGTGTGTGTGTTTAAAGGTCTAGCCCATTCATTGAGTTCTCTCGCCTGACCTAGAAGGAATTAAACTTTGTGTTTGTCTATTAAAACAAAGGCGAACACAGCAGTGAGCTAAACAGCATAACTCAGGAGTCTAGGGTAATGCTACACTGCTTCAGGGACACTGTGAGATAATTGCTATGTGTTGTGTGTGTCTTACACCCCATTTCCCTCGCACACAAAGAGCTTCACACACTCACAAAAAGAAACACATGGATTTATTGTGTCGCCTCACTTGCTGGTAATTTGTTTGTCGCCTTACAGAGGACATTATTGTGGTGCAAAAAAAAGACTGTGAGTGATTAGCTGTTTAGCATGATTGTGTTGCACGGCCAGTCAAATGAATGAGCCATTGGCTTTTTCCCAGGCAATGCGTGACACCACTTCAGGAAGAAAAGCAATTCCAGTGTAGATTTATGCTGGCTCATTGATGCAAATTCAGTTGTACGTGATAGATGTTATTTCACTAGTTTGAATCATTTGGGCATGTTTTAACTGTATTTTCACTCTAAGGGTGTTCACACTAAGGTAGTTCGGTTCATTTGGTTCGTTTGGTCCGGACCAAAAGAAAAACTTTAAGTCCTGGTCCGCTTAACGTTCACATTGGCATTTTAACACTGAACCTACAGATACTGAAACTAAAGGCACATGGATATGTTCACAACCTGATTGGTCGGTTTTTAGTAAGTATATTTTGCAACGGAACTTACCGAACATCCAAAACAATGCTGTGTACTGGGCAAAGCCAACCTGATCTCAAAGCAGTTCGTACGTATTTATGAGGTGGCTAATTCGTACGAATTCGTATGACCTCACTCGTACGTTTTCGTACGATTTATCTACACCCCAGTGATGGGTAGGTTTAGGGGCGGGGTTAGGGGTGGTATTTCCTACAAAAACATACAAGTGAGGTCATACAAATTCGTACGAATTGACCAACTCGTAAAATACGTACAAATTGCTGTGAGATCGGGTTGGCGTAGCGTACATATGATGGTATTTTGACCAGCTGAGAACTGATGCCTGTACCGAACTGTGATGGGCAACATCACGACTATGATGAGAAAAAAACAGGAGCATTCTGTCCTTTTTAGGGTCGCATTTTGTGAGATCATGTCCCATTTTTGGTTCGTTTACATGTCTTTGGTCTGTGTTGCATTCATATTTCATTCTAACCGCTCCAGAGTTCGCTTGGAAGCGGACGAGACCCATCTTTTCAGCTTGTTTGGTGCACACCTGGTTTGAATGGCAGCATTCACACTTACTCAAATGAACTGCACTAACAGAGCAATCGCACCAGGGTTTGTTTTAATCAAACCAAACATGCCAAGTGTGACTGTGAACACACCCTAACGTAGCTTGATGAGTTGATTCTGTGGGTAACAGAGAGAGGGAGGCCTACACAAAATTACGTCTTCATTCTCATGTCACCATTTTAACTAAGATACATCATTCAAAAGAAGCTCAAAACCGAGTGCAAACAGAGCGACACGCGCAGAGAGTTATGAACTCATCTCCATTATGGACTGACCCCGGGATTTATGGAAGAGGAAGTTCGGACGAGGTAGTAAAAATGAAATCATGATGACATTTAAATACGCTGCCTATTAAACGTACGAAAACAGAAGCTCCTCCTGCCAAAAATAACTTGGTGCGGCCCGCCGTCCAAGGCTAAAGTATGGTGCATCGATCAGACCGATAGATATTTCCCCATATGTCTCTCATGCTCTGGAAAATCTCCACAGGCTTATATATCGGGAATATTATCTATTAGAAGAGATGAAAACCTTGACGCTAGAGATGAATAAGGCGACTGCGGTTACAAGCTGCTTTAGGGTTTGGGAAAAAAGCCACCAGAGCTGCCATTATTAGATATAACTCCACATTAGCGAATGAACGGCATTTGAATGATATACTAATGATGACCTATTGTGAGGGTCCTACAGGACTCAGCTGTGTTTAGGGCCAGAAGTATTGGCCTTTGATGAGGAAAAGCCAGACCACTTAATGGAGAGAGCTCTGCAGAGTGGCTCTGCCACCAAAACATATATGCATAATGGAAAAATAATGGAATTTATAATAATTTGTTTAGCTGGAGAGAGAAACAGAGGGAATTAGAGCTGCTTGGTGCCGCAGCCTGCAGACTACATGCACCTCTGCCATAACAAGATTAGAATTTAAACTATGGAGCGAAAGACTCTCTCCGGCTAGATGAAATATTAAAATAGGCCATGCCTTAGCGCTAGGTTGGAAAGCCTTGCTCTGTCTCTTTCTCCATGTGACATTTTCCAATTCTGACATATGCCTGCCAATCAAAGTGATTGACACAGAACACATCAGGCCACCTGAGCCGTTTCAGGCGATGAATTGCAATGCGCCGCATAAGCATCTCTGCATACGTTACGCCTGCAGTATATACATCTGTTTTTATTCTTTTTTGGGAGCCGTAGCCCCCGACTGTCCCGTTCATAACTATTTGAATGCCAATTGTCATGAATTATCCACAGCTTTCCGGCTCGGCCAGCGGAGACTGGATGAGCATCTTCGTGAGTCTGTTTATTTCACAGGGAGACGGGTTAAAAGGTTGTCAGAGTCTTCCTCTGGGCTTTAGGCTGACGCGGACACGTGTTTCCCTCCTGTGATCTTGCTGGAGCTGTGTGTGTTGTGCAGGGTGCGTCAGAAGACATTTGGATCTAGAAAATCTCTGAATGATGCAGGAGGTGTGGAGCACCACTGTGACCTGGCCTCCAGGGAAAGAGACGTCTTCCAGACAGACCTTTACCTGCTGTGTAAGTTAAAGCTCAATCTAACACTAAACAGACTTTTTAAGATGCCGTATTGAATAACTTTTGTGTAAATGAAAGTGTGTTCTTATCATAACTAAGGTTTGTGTATGTCTGATTTGACTAAGAATGTGCTGTATTGACCTCAGAATGAACACAAAATGCACTGAGCTATAATGGGGAACAGGAAGGTAAAGATTTTCACTCACTAATTTGTAATTGCCACCAGAGGGAGCTAGGATAGTAGCTTTGGGTTAGGATGAAATGAGAGCCGCCTCTGAAACTTTCCTTTCCTGGCCAGCCAGATGGAATATTGCAACACCAAAATGCCATTTATGAAACATTACAAAAAACCTTGGCATCACAAAAGGATTAAAACCAGATTTTTTTTTTACTTACTTGTTCTTACTTAATTAATTATTTAAAAATGTAAATCAAATAAAATAAAAGCAAAAATAAAAATGTTAATCAGAAGAAACCACCCAATATTGTTTTTAAATAATTAACATGCATAATAAAAATAATACTATTTATCATTCTAATTATTTTTTCATGATTAGTACAAATTATACTGACTTATTAACTATCATAATTTTTATTGGATTCATTAAAAATATTACTATTAATTATTATAAATATTGTTGTTTTACTACTACTACAAATAATAATAATAATAATAATAGTAATAATATCTAGCATTCTAATTATTTTATTCTTCATGATTAGCACAAAAAAAACGAATAACCCTACTTGTTAACTATTATGTTTATTATTGTTTATTATTATAAAAATATGAATATGAATTATTATTGTTGTTGCTTTTGTTCATCATCATCATCATCATCATCTTCATCATTTTAGCTCTTCTAATAATAATAGTTTATTAGTTTGTTTGTGTTGATCATGAAGAAAGATGCTGAGTTTCTCTAATATAGACTTTTCGCTTCACCTCTATTACATTCAAGCCAAATCAAAGTGCAGTCAAATTCACTGCTGTCTCTCAGATAGCCAATAACAATCAAGTGTGTTTCACCGCTAACTCAGCCAACAAAGTGCGTCATAAAGGGAGATATCCCTGTCATGTTGAATTTCTCTCATGCAGCCACAATTCAACGAACGCATAAAAACTAAATCCCTTTCCTTATCATCTGATTGTAATTTTGATTTTAATTGTTGCCTAATGTCACGCCATAGCTTCCTGTCCATGATTCATCACTGAGGAATCTGTAGTGGCTTTGCCAGAAAGCTGTTTAGCAAGTGCATAACAGAACAGCCCAATAGAGATGTCCCTTTATTGACACTGTTAGAGCAGACTCACCCTCACCCCGTGCGTTTACACACACACACACACAAGTGAGCACACAAGCACCCGCACACACACATGTCCTGAAATGTAAGTCTTACAGCTGCCAACTCTCTCCCACCTCATACCTGGTGCATTCTGGGATGCGTGTTACCCAGAACTGTTGTTATATCTGGTAATGATATGTTTATTTTAACTCAGTAGGTGTTCATACTGTAAAAGCATAATGACCAGAAGCCCTGTCTAAGGGTTTTAATTCGATTTAGGGGTTTTAAATGCTTTGCAAGAATTTTGTCTCATATGTGAATGCTCTGAACAAACTCAAAAGTACAGTTAATTTATGAATGCATTTAATTTAATTCATTTTATTTGATAAATGTGATTTTTATCTGTGTAAAATGACATTGTCAAGTGGACTATTCAGATCACCTTTGGTCCACTTAAACGGGTGTATGTGAAAATACTGTAGTCTTTAAGCATTTACAATTGTTGAGGACCTACGAATATTGTCAAATAGGTATGATGCCACACTTTAGAGCTCTGTTTGTTTATTTCTCAAAGCACAGTTTGGTTGTGGCTAGTCAATCATGACTCAACTAATATGGAACACAGATCATCCCAACAAACAGAGCTTAGTTGGAGCTTGTGCAAATGTCTACATTTTCTATGGAAATCTATGGAAACTTTTTTTTTTTTTTTTACCATTTACAGGAAAAGTAGGCACAATCAGTAAGAAAGCTCTAGTATAGGGCTGAACATGGCATATAGAACTGCATTTTATGAGTTTTTACAGTGACAATATGTTGAATTTAATTTAATATAAATGAACAAGCCAATAAGATACAAGGGTTATGACAAAATAAATAAATAAATACATAAAAAAGAGCAACTATTCAGAAAGGATGTATTAAAATGATCAAAAGTTACAGTAAATTTTGTCACATTGTTACAAAAAATCGGTAACACTTTACAATAAGGTCTCATTTGTTGACATTAACATTAACTATGAGTAATATATTCTTAAAGCATTTAATAACCTTTGTTAATGTTAGTTATTATGTTCATGTTAGTTCACAACATTAACTAATGTTATCAGATACAACTTTTGATCTTAATAATGTATTAGTAAATATTGAGATTAACATTAACTAAGATTAATAGAAGCTGTAGAAGTATTGTTCATTATTAGTTTGTGTTAACTAATGCAGTTAACAAATGAAACATTATTGTAAAGTGTTACCAAAAAATCTATTTCAAACAAATTCTATCATTTTGGACTTTCTGTTTATCAAAGAATCTTAAACAATAAAACGTATCATGTTTCCACAAAAATAATAAGCAGCAAAAACTGTTTTGAACATTGATAATTAATAATATTTTCTTGAGCAGCAAATCATCATATTAGAATGATTTCTGAAGGATCATGTGACAATGAAGACTAGAGTGATGATGCTGAAGATTCAGCTTTGCATCTTAGCAATAAATTACATTTAAAATGTATTAAAATAGAAAAC
This sequence comes from Rhinogobio ventralis, assembly GCA_039654625.1. NCBI lineage: Eukaryota > Metazoa > Chordata > Actinopteri > Cypriniformes > Gobionidae > Rhinogobio > Rhinogobio ventralis. The sequence goes on from CM077204.1 coordinate 6,875,591, forward strand.
AGTTATTTTACTTCGTAATAATATTTCACTTTTTTATGAAATAATGCCATGGTGAGCATAAAAGACTTTCAAAAACATTAAAAAAACCTTACCAACCCTAAACTTTTGAACAGGAGTTTCATATATATATATATATATATATATATATATATATATATATATATATATATATATATATATATATATATATATATATATGAAATTGTTAGCAATTATTTTGTTAACAGCTTAGCTCTCTGTATATGCAAAACAGGCTGCTGACACAGTATGTTCTCACAGTCCTGTGTAATTCCATAGAGTGTGTATGTGTGTGTTTGTATGTGAGAAGCACTGAATAGGAGTGGAAGACACGGAGAGGCACGCTGAGATAATGAAAAAGAGACAATTCTTCCAGACACTGTCTCTTCTCATACTCTGCTGCTCCTTCTGTTGCACAGTTCTGTTTGGAGCCAAACAGTCAAGAATGTGGGGTATCATTTCCTGCAGAGAGATGACGTTCATGGAAAGGAGAAAAAAAGAGAAAGCGGTGAAGGAAAAAAAGCCCTCGCCAAAGGGAGGCTTAGTGGTGTCAGACTCAGGAAACAGAGTTTTCAGATTTGAGGAGTTAGAGACTGAATGTGTGGGGAGAAAGCACTGGAGCTTCCACGGAGTGTGTGTGTGTGTGTGAGGCAGAGAGCTGGCAGCTGTTGTGGTAGGGCAAGACTGGGCAGGCTCCGGTGCTCGGCCCCAGGGAAGCACCGAGCTGCCAAAGTGCCCTGGCAGGGGCCCGGGATGGGTCCGCAGGAACAGAAGAGCCTCTTTGTGCTCACCTTGCCAGCAGAAACCCGGCCTGCCTCCTCTCCTCCGCGCACAGATCGGGTCTGCTCCGCTTTGCTGTGTTCGACGCACAATACGGCGACTCGCTTGCAGTGAAGCCACAAATCAGAGCCAGAGTCGTGAAAAGAGACTCTTCTCTCGAGACGTTCTAGATTTACCACAAATCTTTTGCAGACCAGATTGTCGGACCCGTACGTTCAGATGGGCCGGCTTCAGAGGTGAGAGACGTCTGCCCACGTCTCCTTCAGCGGGCAACTCCGGAGTCAGCTGTCTAACAGCGCTTCTCAGCTCATTAAATGAAATCCCACAGCCCGCATAGAAGAATTTAAATGAGAACACGCGTTTGATGTGTGGGACTCCCCCCTCCGTATGTGGTATGGCCAGGAAGAGACTGGGTGGTAAACGCCTTGTTTAAGGCACTGACGGGTGAAGGTCTCGCAGGCCGACCTTGGGGAACTTAGCTGAAACTGTATATGTGTAAATCCATTGCAAATCCCCAGACCTTTTTTCCCCCTCACAGCCCGACTCCCTCAAGAAACTGGATCACTGCACTGTTTACAAGACCTCATGATTCATTTGGGATAAGGGGGCTTGACAAGGCAGGACCTGGGTCACTATTTGCAAAGATTGTAACCTAAAACCGAGTTGAAAAAAATGTCTTTAATGAGGACATGAGGTAACTAGTATGAAATAATTGGACTTTAACCCTGTTTTCAACCTTCCTCCTGAATACGGGAGAGAAGAATTTAGAGAGTTGGATTGGGTTGGAGTGATACACAATTGAAACCATTTTTTTTTTAGTAACTTTAAGAGAGCAACTAAGATCAATGGGTCAATGATGACATATAAAAGACATATAAGTGTCCACTATAAAGAGACAGGAAAAACTCTTGTTTAAGACACGTGACAAGTACTTGAATTTGAATTCATGTTCCATAGTTTCGGAAAAACCTTTATACCTTTTTCAAGAAATAATTGTATGACTCATGTCACGTGGTGTAACCAAGTAAAACATATTCTTACCTCTACACATCTTAATTGAATATGTTTTTCGAGGTAATGAAAAATGCAAATGAATGAATTTTAATTCATAATTAATCATAATTCGTTTTTGGGAGACTTAATGATTTTACAGCCTGAACCTTGCCATTTCATAAAAATGACAAATTATCTGATATTTTTAAGAGATCTATCTATCTTTCATCCATCCATCCACCCACCCACCCACCCATCCACATATTGTTTGCACTACATGATTTTGTGGATTAACGTTTTTTTCTAATTGTGATACGCAGTTTTGTTAAAATATAAAAAAATGATAAAATAAATTAATGATATATAAAACAAATATAAGGTTTTCTTTTCAAGAATTTTCTTCGTTTTAATTTTGTATAATATTAGAACAGTTGATTTTTTTACTTTACAAATTTTAATTCAGATATTAAATACATGCTTATGTGTTGTTCATGTTGCTGTATCAACTGCATTTTATGTATTTCTTAGTAAATGAATAGATAGTATGAAAATGAGCATCATCACTGACCCCTAAAGTTAATAAAGTGAAAATCAATTGAAATAAACGAATACATTCTGTTCTTGATTCTTGATGAGTTTATTTATGCCAAGTGACAACAAATGACAAGGGTTTTGTTTGCATGGTGCCGTCCTTTGTATACACTGTCATTATGTCTTACAGACCCTGTTTATGAGCAACACCTTTTTGATATCAGGCTGCTCTCGCTACGCTGCATTCCCTGTTGTCGTGTTATTGGATTATTTGGTACTCGCACGAAACCACAAGGTCGAAACAATCACCAGCTCATAAACTCCCTGATCGGGTTTGAACATGGAATCATATCCACATGGCCGCTCGATAATGATCAAATCTGTGATAAGCAATACAAGATTTTATGGGATATTGCAGAACTTACCCACTTGGCACTTGGGCTTAAGGAGTCGGAATGGGAGAAAAAGAGATCTGAAGCCTCTATTGGAGTGTTTACGGAGGGCTCAAGGAGCTAGTGCATTTCAGAGGAGCATCTTAACCCACCTCAAACCCGTTCATCCTCCTCCTCTCGCACCCCCTCCTCCTCCAGCGCTCTCAGTCTCTGTATCGGGTTTTGTAAGGGATTTGCCTCCCGAATCCCTCAAATCAACAGAGGATAGATGCCCATTGTGTTTAATCAAAGCACTTCCTTCCCATAATCCTTCAATTCTAACAGGAAGAATGGGAATGTGAAGGGGAATGCCATGGATGTAGCCCATGAAGGCCCACATTATCCAGTCTCATTTGGATTTCTCCAGCAGGCAGTGCCAGGGCCTGGTCCTTGTTTGTTGATATTTCATTTATCTGTTCTTTCTTACTTTGGTTTGTGTGCATTGGGCTGTTTTGTGTTGCCATTGCTGACATGTTCAGTTGTGGATAGATGTCAGCTCCCCAAACATGTTTACATTGGAGAATAATTGACTTGTCACCTGTAGAAACCTGCTTATGGGTTTAAATCTGTAGCCGTGCTTGGCAACGTATGTGCATACTGTTTATGCCAGTTCAGGTGAAAGCAGCAAAACGTGTTGGAGTTGGCTTGCCGTAATCCTGTTCGGTCTAGTAATCGAGTTAATCCTCTGGGACTCACCCTGTTTGCACTTTCTCCCATAAGTCCCTGGGGCAGTGCACCCACCTGACACCAAGGTATTCAAGACTGTTTTTACCACACTTAAAGGGTTAGTTCACCCAAAAATTATCCCATAATTTACTCACCCTCAAGCCATCCTAGGTATATATGACTTTCTTCTTTCAGCCAAACACATTCGGAGTTATATTAAATAATATCCTGGCTCTTCCAAGCTTTATAATGGGAGTGAATGGTAACTTGGCCCAAAAAAGTGCATCCATCCATTATAAAAGTAATCCATACAGCTCCGGGGCGGGAAAGGGGGCGAGGCGGGTGGTTAATAAAGGCCTTCTGAAGCTGAGTGATGCGTTTTTGTAAGAAAAATATCCATATTTATACGTTTATAAACTATAATCACTGGCTTCCGGTAACGGCCGTACTCGAGTCTAGTTCCAGCGGAAGAGTGACCTCTGACCCAACATATAACATAGGATGTAGGAGTAGTGTAAGCTTAGGTGAGAGTAGACACCTCTCGCGGTTCAAACAAATAGAGCTGGGCAACAAACTCAAGCTCCTCCCACATTTCTCTTTAAAAAAATTCGTTTTAGACTTCTAATTCGTGACCGGTGGTTAGTTTTGCTCTTGCTCTTCTGCGCTTCCGCGTTCAACAACACATCATACATCAGGTCAGAGGTCACTCTTCCACCTGAACTAGACTCATGTACGGCCATTACCGGAAGCCAGTGATTATAGTTTATAAAGTTATAAATATGGATATTTCTCTTACAAAAATGCATGGCTTCTCTTCAGAAGGCCTCTATTATCCCCCTGGAGCTGTATGGATTACTTTTATGATGGATGGATGGATGTGAATTTTTGGGCTTCAAAATCACTCCAACCATTCACTCCCATTATAAAGCTTGGAAGAGCCATGATATTTTTTAATATAACTCCGATTGTGTTTGGCTGAAAGAAGAAAGTCATATACACCTAGGATTGCTTGAGGGTGAGTAAATTATGGGTTTTTTTTGGGTGAACTTTAACACAGCGCTAAGCATGGTAGAAGTTCAGTACAAGTTATACTCAGTTGACATAATGCTGACTACCTCAAAAATGAAAATCTGTTACTTTGAGATACTTTCAATGGAAGTGAATGGAGCCTATACACTATTTTTTCATAAGTCTGAAGGAATCCAGTCCGATTCTGTTTATATGAACCCTAAATATTGCAATCTGATTCACATATTAGTTTACATGTGTATTACATGTATTCCAAAACTTCAGCGGATGCACAGTCACCGTGTTCAGAACCGGAGAAAGCCACCGCTATAATGTCACCGGAGCTAACGTGATTATAATTGCCATTTTTGCCTTGAACATTTAGTAAACATTCAGTTTCCGTCAATGACCAGACCGTAAGATGTGAGACGTAAAAAAACATGCACATTCGTAAATTGTAAAATGTATGTAAACATGCATCACTGCGTATGTGTGCAAGGTATTTTTGATTCCAATTGAGAAAACAGTCGGTTTTTTTACTAGTTTTTTTATTACCAAATGTGTTACTATTGTAATATTCAGGTGTTTACATGAAGGCGTTCAGTCCAATTATAAACTGATTATTTGGGTGCATGCTACTGTTCCAATAGCATAGCCACAACACACAAACCATATGCAAGGTTATGGATGTTTGCTTACTGATCTTTCCAGTGTAACATATTCAATTTTGCAACTTGACATCTATATGACAACACAATGCCATTAACAATAAAACCCTAAAATAAACCCTGAAACTTCTTTACAGATCAAGCAATACACAGTTTTAAAAGAAAAATTATGTATTTTTATAAAAGTATAATATTCACATTTCTCTTTATAAATTGCCTCCATTTACTTCCATTGTACGTGCCCCATCATAACATTTATTTCACCTATTTTAAAATAAGAAAATTAAGGGACGAGTCATAATAATTTCTAGTGCTAATCAACATTATTGCTACAAATGCCGTCGATTAAGCTTTACCTGTCCTGAACCTAGACGGTTCTTTGAGCATGTTCTGCTGACTAAATGCATGTGCAGAATCCAATTCCAAAAACAGTATGTCATCAGCAGACGGCAGGCTAGAGAAAGCGGAGAAAGCGAAATGGTTTTAAGTTCACACGACATGGACTCTTGGTGGATCATTCATCCTTTACTCTGGACCACAAGCCTGGGCTCAGATCCAACCAGATCTCAGCCAAGGCCTTTCCATGGGCCTGTATTACTCCTGAGGGAAAGGTATCTAAGCCTTCTCCCCTGCACAATTTCCCAATGCCTTTCTACTTGAGTGGGTGGCCCCCGTGTGCCCTGGCTCCTGGTCTTACGGTGACGGAGACCGCTCTCTGCTCTGGAGGAGGTGAAATCAAATCCCGCAGTCGGAGACAGCAGCAAACGGCAGGAGACCATAGAGTGAAGATTAAAGATCCATCTCATATTTTCCCTCCATGTGCACTGAATAAGCATTGTTATCCGTGGAATCAAATGCTTCTAATGTACCCCTCAAGGGTCATGATATCTGGCATGTGACATTTAGCTATTTTAAAACATTTTCCCATCTCATATCAAATACTGACAGTGAAGCCTGAACAGAATACTGTGTGTCGTCTACACTGAATGTCTGACAATGACATTACCTTAGATCTCATGCATTTCAGCTTGAATTGTAAACGGATACTTCTGTATGTGATGTGTAAATTGATATTGATGATCAAAGTAAACAATGTGACCCTTCCTATGAACTTTGATTTGAACCTTTTGAAGAGAGTCCAAACCAATTAATGAAGTTGGGAGTTGAGTCCCAGGAGCTTCATTAGAAGCCCGAACGGTGATTTCAAAGACAGCTGCCATTTCTCTCCTCTGGTTTCCTCTCAACTCCAGCACTTCATAACTAGACAACAACTAACGGTTTGTTTTAAGATCATAATTTGTTGAAGAAACCCAGCAATTGCTGAAGTATGAATGCCAAACGATGTTTCAGTTTCTTCATGGAGCATGATGCTGTCAGACAGGGACAAATGCCCTTCTTCCTGAGAAAGATTGATGAGAGCTGGTAATCTGACTAGGGTAGTTTAAGAGAGGAACAGGTTTGCTGGATATTGATAGCTATTCCCATTTTGGGCCATTCTCCAAGGAAACAGGAAGTGGCCATTGAGACTGCTGACCTTAGGAGGAAATGTGTTATAGCTGTTTGTGTCAACTGAGACTGCATTTAGATTTTAAAAAGCTGAATTGAGAAAAAAACTAACAAATCTAGACAAATAGATATATCATTAAGTTATTTTCATGAGTTTGCTATTTGCTGAAAATCTGCTGCGACAGCTCAGTCTCAGTTTGCACTTTCAAAATTTCCAACTTGGTAGGCAATTTTAGGATTGATTATATGACTAGAGGATTTTCACATCACTGACGTCAAACTGTGATCTAGTTGCAATTTTTTTGATAAAAATTGTGATTGCAATTAAAAATGTGTTTTTTAAAGCTCCAGGGCTGCAAATTTGCACAGAAATTTTGTGATTATATGACCATACTTCTACTACTACTACTACTACTACTACTACTAATAGACCATTTGCCATCAGATGTCACAGTTACGTCACTGCAGTTGCGTGCGCATTATGGTGGCAGAAAAACAGTGGCAACAAGTGGAGAAAAATGATCATAATCCACGGATTAAGATAAAAAAATGCCTTTGGATGTCAGAATCAAAATGCAAAAAAGATAGTCTTCATTTTTTGGCGCCCTTTGAGGCTAAACTCAGACATTTATGGTTGTAAGCCCCAGACTGGACTGGTGAAACCTGAGATGATTAGTCTACTATTAAAGCATGAATTTGATGTAAACAATAGGTCTACATAATATTCACATATGCAACTCATTCACCCTACAGTTACAGCATTGAATAATATTTAAACCTATAATATTTTACATAGATAGCATTTAAACATAAAACATTTTTATCTCACAATTATGAGGGGACAAATTCTGAACTGTGGAATATAAACTAAATTTTGAGGAAAAAAGACAGAATAACAAGTTTATATCTTTTCTTCTCAGAATCGTGAGATATAAACTTAGAATTACCTTTTCAAATTGTCTATAATAATACTATATATTATGATTGTTGTTACAAAGTAAAAAATATATATATTATTTTAATATTTCACTGTAAAATAAAAAAATATATATATTTTGGAAAAAATATATAATAATAATAATTATAATACTCATATTTATTGTTGTCTTAATTTCTTCATTGCAGAAACCCGCAGGGAGCTTCTCTTTTGTCGACAACAGCTGGTTTATAACTGCTTCTCATTACAAGAATAGGAAGATGGTTGCTGCATGAAGCATTCCCAAACGCATGTTATAAGCGACTCAAAATCAGAGCACATGCAAATATACGTTTATGTGGAGCAGCATTTACTGCCAACCGAGTGCTCTGAGATACAGAAAACACCAGATCATGAGCTGCTCACGTGTAAGAACACAGTGCCGCACTTCACACTGAAACATGCAGCGCACATATTTATTTATCGCAGCCTTTGCGATGTGATCATCGCACTAAGCCTTATTGCGATTTCAGTTTTATTTTGATCAAACGTGCAGCCCTGCGTCAATCCCAGTGGCAGGAACCTAGGGTATTGCAGTCCTTCTGGTCATACAACAACAACATTCCCAAATAATCACATTATTTCTAAACAAAATGTGGACAAAAATCCACTAAAAGAACTTAACAACAGACTTAACAACAATACAAAATCAATGCAAATACTGAAACAGTCCTATAAGCCTTCACTGTGTCCTAACCAAACGCGACACGTGAGAAAAAATACATTTATTTTAGGCTATTGTTTTTATTTATGCGGCATTGTGGCTGGAACAACATAAAAGTATGACAAGTGCAGATAATGTGCATTATTTAATGTAAAAAGGATTTAAAGTGAGTTTGAATATAATTTTTCGTGACCTTTATAGACAGCCTTACTGAAAGCAACAATGCATAATTCACCTCAGATCTTGAAAATAAATTAAAGGAAACAACTATGTTCAAACTATCAAGGTGAACAAACAACTGTATTCTATAATTTAAAAAAATAGTTTCAGTCACTCAGTATGTATTTTTTATCATGCTAAAATTGTGTACTATTTCGGAATTCGATATTGTACTTATCAATTTAGTTGTGAATGCAGTCAGTGCGCTTGCAGAGAGCCCGCCCACACACTCTTCTGATTGGTTGTGATTTTTGATTGATTGATCTTGGGTCGAGTCTGGTTTGCCGCTGAAAATCTTGTCGCATCGCATCTGGTTAGGAGGACTAAAAGGCTGATTTATACTTCTGAGTCGGACCTGCGCCGTAGCCTCTACGGCGTGGGCTATGCGTCGATTTTCATTTATACTCCTGCGTCATTGTCCGCGTCAACGTGCAGTTACACATGCAGAGGGAGCATGTGTACCCCTGAGGGAGGGATTCTGGCAGACCAATCACAGCGCTTGCAGTCTGCATAGAATTGATGCATTGTTACATTTTTGGAGAGGTGCACGTCAGGGTTGTCGTAGGCTAAGTGTGCAAAACACAGCCTACAACGTAGCTACAGCGTACACTCAACGCAGAAGTATAAATTGGGCTTTAGACTGTTTAAATTTGCTTTTCAAAGCTGCAACTATGGTGACCTAGTAGTGCACAACACAACGGAATTTAAAAAGCATACATAAGTTCACAACACAACAAAATCATGCCACAACACAAAGAAATCAAGCCACAACACAACGGAAATGCTCCCAACCACTAGGGTGCTCTCGGAGCGGTAAAGTTAGTTTTCCTTGTCATTGTTCTATAGATTCTATAGATTCGCCAGTCTTACAAATATATAAACACTACGATCAGTTTTAAGTGTGCAATTGTATATCGACATGAAATATCAACTGAAAATCATCTACGTGCATTATAGCTGCAAATTTATACTCGAGAACGCTTTTACCCGCTACCACGGTGCATGATGCCTAAGGGAACGTCTGCCAATTCCACCAAGTGCTTGAAACTTATAATTTGTATGAATTAAAATGACTTTTTTTTTAAATGTTCAAATTCCAATGTTGTGCTGTGCATTACTGAGTTTTACCAATACAATCAAGCTGTGGAATTTTAACATGTCTGTTTTTAAATGTTAAAAGTCATTTTAATTATTACAAATTATACGTTTCAACCACTTGGTGGAATTGGCAGACCTTTCCTATAGGCGTTATGCGCCGTGGTAGCGGGTCAAAGCATTCTCAAGCATTAATATGCAGCTATAATGCATGTAGGTGATTTTGAATTAATATTTCATATCGATAAACAATGGTTAGCATACATACTGTTAAAACAAATTGTGGTACTGAAATCTTTGTAAGATTGCCGACTCTATAGAACAGTGGCAACTTTACCACGCTCCGAGAGCCCCCTAGTGGTCGGGAGCATTTCTGTTGTGTTGTGGCTTGATTTCGTTGTGTTGTGAACTTATGTTTGCTTTTTATATTGCGTTGTGTTGTGCACTACTGGGCCACCGAATGCAACAGAACTAAAGACCAGCATCATGAGCTGTTTATTTCCCCTGCTTGTCTGAACGCCAGGGTATGGCAACTGCAACACACAAAAGGCTTCAGAAGACTTGAAATACAGTGTATGAGTCGTACAGTCTTTTATGGGTTTGGTCATTTTCCTACAGCATTTGTTGTATGGGATAGAGCAGGGCAGGGAGTCATATAATTTAGGAATGACATGAGGTGGACAGAATTTTAATTCTAATTTTAACTCCATCTGAAAACGTGATGTCTAGATAAGGCGTACTTTAAACCTTCAGATTTATTTATGTAGTCAGATATCATCAAAATAGATTACTGAATGAATTTCTAAATGAACTAATATTTGCATTATTATATATTCTTTTAAAGTTCTACGTTTAAAGGCTCATTTCTTTGAAGAGCGGCTTTTCCGTCTACTCTTCAACAGTGGCAAGGAAACCCCTCAGTTACACACACTTATGAAAAGCAGAGCAGCTTAACCGAGGCCGGCCTCCTGCAGGAGATTTTGTCAGTTTGCTTTTTTCCACCAGCAACAGGATCAGCCGTAAATACTCTCTTCCCAGGAGTGCGCATGGCTTCTCTTTTACACAGATTCACACACTCTCTATAGCTCTCTCTCTCTCCCTCTTTTTGTGGGTCCTACAAACAGTCCAACTCCTTTCTCAGCCATTGGTTCCTAACCCAGATCAAATGTTAGGGTTTAAAAAGCTAAAGTCTGATGTGGATGAGCAACTGCCCATAAAACACTTTAATCCCTAATGCTGTAATGTATTTAATTTCACACTCTCTGATGCTGTTGCCCCTTTTTAGGATTACTGAGGGTGGGGGCTGGGTCAGGGTCTGGGACAGAGGGGGCCACTCAAGCCCTTCCAATGCAAAAGATGAAAATTGAGGACGCCGCTCTAAAACAGTTGAGCTCTTCATAGAGCTGGATCCACAGAATGCCACTGCACTATTTGGATGCTTGTATTTAAATTGGAGCGGAGGGCTTTAAAGAGCAAGGGAATGCAATGATATCTGCATTGTCCTAAACCCTGCTTGAGAGACCCGGGCAAATCCCATTGTATGCGTGTTACTATGGAGCTTCATAAAGTTGAAGACCAATATAGTTGTGCCTTTATTAGATGAGGATCTGCACAGGCGGATGGGATATTGGATGCAATAATTCCCTGCTAGGAGCGCACACATAGCCTCTTTTATATCGCCCTCTAATATCCAATTTACGGGCGAGAGGACCTCAGCCAACTGAGCCCACTAAGTTAAAATGCAAAGTCTTCAGCGTGAGATGGAATTAAGGCCAACTTTTCCTCTCTTGTGTTTGCCAACACTTTTGAGGTTTAAAGAAATATGAAACTTTTCTCTTTTTTTTCTCTTTTCCCCCATTATGGGATGCAACTGAACACAACAACTAACTCAGTTGTGAGATGAAAACTTGCAGCTTTGTGGTTTCGCATGTTGTTCGATAAAAGGGTTTATATCATGTTTGGATAACTGTGTGTTTAATTAAAAAGTAAATTAAAAGATGCAAAGTTAGCACTGTTGGACATACTAGCTGCTTACAGTTTCCTTTGGACCTATTAGAATCCCGTTATTCGGTTAAGGAAAATAGCTTAAACTTAACTTTGTGCTCTTAACAAAAAAAGAACAGACTTCTATCTGTTTAGACAAATCCTTTGAAGGCATTGTATTCAAGTGCTTAAGTTCTCCAGATCTTTGCTTGGTTCTTCTAAGAGGTTTGTTTTACAGACACACACACACACACACACACACAAACACACAAAGTCACTTTTTCACTTTCTTTTGCTGTCTAATTCTCCCATGAACCCTGATACAATCACTGCCAGCGGATGTATTTACTCATAACAAGGGCTTAACTGCAGCCCTGTAAATAAGAATATATGGTGATTTATACGCTAAGCACCAAGGATTGTGTTGCCCTGCTGGTTTAAGCATTTTACACTTTGATAAACTCACCCGAGGCTCTCTGCCACTTTGGGTACTAAACCCCCAGTGTTGACCCAGCCCTGCTGCCTTTTGCCCTATTAAGCAGGCAAAACCAATCTGATAAGCGCACATGCCGTTTGCTGGCTCAAAATGTTATTCGTGCTTGCCATGTAGTGTCTAGGTGGGAGTTGTTGTGACGATTTTTTTGCAAAAATACCACTGAAAACAATGACAGAATCGGTTATCTTGACAAAAAAGCAAACACGTTTCAAAAGAATGCTGATGTCACCAACACAGCTGACACCAACACTGTAAACCCGAATAAGTTTTTCAATCAGTTGCCTCAAATTTTTTAAGATAAGAAATTTAAAGTTAAAGTAAGCAGAACTTGCAGATTTGAATTGCTCTGAACTTGATATATTTGAGTAAGCTAATTCATACATTTAACTTCAAAATATCATGTAATCTCAAATTTTTATAGTGGAAACTAGACTAGCTTTAACTAACTAATTCAATAAATGCCACCTTGCTAATTGGTTACACAGTGCTTTGGTAGCATTAGTATAGCATAGCACTTGCTGAATGAGGACAGTAATATAATACATTAAACATATACACTCACCTAAAGGATTATTAGGAACACCTGTTCAATTTCTCATTAATGCAATTATCTAATCAACCAATCACATGGCAGTTGCTTCAATGCATTTAGGGGTGTGGTCCTGGTCAAGACAATCTCCTGAACTCCAAACTGAATGTCAGAATGGGAAAGCGTGGCATGGTTGTTGGTGCCAGACGGGCCGGTCTGAGTATTTCACAGTCTGCTCAGTTACTGGGATTTTCACGCACAACCATTTCTAGAGTTTACAAAGAATGGTTTGAAAAGGGAAAAACATCCAGTATGCGGCAGTCCTGTGGGCGAAAATGCCTTGTTGATGTTAGAGGTCAGAGGAGAATGGGCCGACTGATTCAAGCTGATAGAAGAGCAACTTTGACTGAAATAACCACTCGTTACAACCGAGGTATGCAGCAAAGCATTTGTGAAGCCACAACACGCACAACCTTGAGGCGGATGGGCTACAACAGCAGAAGACCCCACCGGGTACCACTCATCTCCACTACAAATAGGAAAAAGAGGCTACAATTTGCACGAGCTCACCAAAATTGGACAGTTGAAGACTGGAAAAATGTTGCCTGGTCTGATGAGTCTCGATTTCTGTTGAGACATTCAGATGGTAGAATTTGGAGTAAACAGAATGAGAACATGGATCCATCATGCCTTGTTACCACTGTGCAGGCTGGTGGTGGTGGTGTAATGGTGTGGGGGATGTTTTCTTGGCACACTTTAGGCCCCTTAGTGCCAATTGGGCATCGTTTAAATGCCACGGCCTACCTGAGCATCCTATCAATATGGGCCAACATTTCTAAAGAATGCTTTCAGCACCTTGTTGAATCAATGCCACGTAGAATTAAGGCAGTTCTGAAGGCGAAAGGGGGTCAAACACAGTATTAGTATGGTGTTCCTAATAATCCTTTAGGTGAGTGTATCTGTTCTCAAACTAAGCTCATGCTCCACTCGTCACCATGATGGCAACACTACAAAAAAACAACATAACAGAAACTCTTCTAAACTAGCAAAACAAAGCATTAAACATTACTAAATCTCCCACTTAACGTTAATCTTGCACAGAAAACATAATATAACACTTAATTTTGATATTACTCCCGTTTGAGTGTCATGGCAAAGCATGCTGGGAAATAGAAATCCCAGCCCAGTTTGGTTAAATTTAAATTAGTCTAAATTAAAAGAAACAAGTTCATAAAACTCAAAACAATGAAACAATTCAGATTACTTTAAACGTGTCAGTTTTGAGAACTCAAAAGAAAAAGAAAGTTCTATAAAAGTTAATTTGTTTGCACTAATTTGTTTAATTTGAGTTGACTCTACTGAAACCAATTAATTCTTTTGAGAAAGCTAGCTTGAAATAGGGGACGTTTACTGCATCTATTATTTATTTTCGTGAATGCAAAAGCTAATGATAGTGTGCAGAAGTCATAAAACAATCGTCCATCTTATTATTTGATCATTTCTTCTTGATGGCTTCATGGCCAAGAAAATGGAATGAAATACTGGGCATGTCAATAGTGGATCCATAATGACTGTGCTCTTTGGCTTTTGCTTTAGAATAATTTAAAAGCTCAGTAATCAATAACTAATCTTGGCTATAGTCTGATGAAATGAAATAAAGTGGTAAATGATGAGGTACACTATCATAAGATACACTCACACCTTCCTTAGGAAAAATCACTATCACAATGACTATTTGCTAAGGTTTTTTTTCCCTGGCATTGTCTGTCGTTTGGGGTGGAAAATCTGCTCAGTTCTGCGGAATAGATTTAAACATAACACAGTTTGTTAAATGAGCTGCATGAAATCTTTTTCTAAACTAGACTAAGACTATGTTTGTCTTGCTTTACAACAACAAAAATCCAAAAGTCCGTAAAACAAGATAAATTAACCTGAAGTAAATGCTTAAATCAAGTGGGGGGAAAAAACTGTTAATGCAGGAACGAATAAAATGTCATCAAATTTTGTTAGTTTTTTTCTTGGTTTTAAGGATACTTTTTTATTTTATTTTTTACTAACAGTAGTAAAGTTAGATAATTTTAGAAACATTACTTGACATTTATGAGAAAAGAAAGCATTATCAAGTTTTGTCAAAATATTATATAGTTTAGTTATCAAATATTTTGTAATTTTGTAATTTTATGAAAGATCAATTCTCTGGAAATCTGCAAATATTTTTTTGCGAGTACTGATTCCCTTGTGAAATTTCCAACCCAATCTCACAGCAATTCGTACGTATTTTACAAGGTGGCTAATTGTAAGTGAGGTCGTACAAATTCATATGATTTTTACTAAATCGTACGTATTTGACGAGTTGGTCAATTCGTATGATTTCGTACGAATTACCTACCCCTAACCCGGCTTCTAAAACCTACCTATCACTGCAGTATAGACAAATCGTACGAATTCGTACAAATTAGCCACCTCGTACAAATACGTACGAATTGGTCGTGAGATAAGCGGTGGAATTTCTGAGGATTTTAAACATCACAATCTGGAGCAATACAAAAAATACTGTTGGAATTGTGCTGAACTTCTACATGTGTGCATTTACAGTGGCCCCAAAAGAATTTGAACACTGTCTGAATGACATTGCATTAAAATACACTGCCCAACCCAAAAAATTTGTATAGGATTTAAATAGACAAATGCTTAAGAATCTATGATTGGACCAAAATTGTATGCACCTCTTGATGGAAATAACATCACAACATTTATTTCCATCAAGAGGTGCATCAATTTTTGATCAAGATCTTGTATTGACAATGCAAGAGTCCAGCACTCTGTAAAGTCTCCTCCAGCACATCCCAAAGACTTTCAATGAATTTAAGGTCTGGACTCAGAGATGGTACTACATGGTTGTTTAAGAAATGAAAAGCTACACTCCATCAATTAGGGTTAGAAGAACTGTTGCCAAACACATAACATGCTAGAAACAAAAAAATCACTGCAATAATTATCCAGTCATAGACTGTTAGGCATTTGCATATTTAAACAGTTTTTTTTGTTTGTTTTTTTTGGCTGGGCAGTGCATCAACCAAGTGGCATCTGCAAACAAAGTCTTTTAAGCCGTTTTTGCAATGTCTTTTAATCAACTAGTGTTTTGATTATTTTTAGTGGATGTATGAAGTCACATCGTGTGGAGAATCACATTAACTATCAACATGTTAGGGCGCTACTTGCTGGAAAGAACTCCATTTAGTAATCCCAGAAGGTTTGGTTGGGTTTCCAACTTGTATCTAGAAAAACAAAGAATCCATAAAGGCTTTTTAACATTTTTGAACCAGAAGATGTGCCTTGGATTCTTTGTTTTTCTAGATACATGATTAACTATGATGTTTGACAACCAGTATTATCTATTTTCTGTTATTTTATCATTTAAAACCAACAAACATCCCTTTGTGAAGTCCAAATACTTGGGCCACTGTATGTAAAGAACATGACTTTCACAGTGCAACATTTGAGGCCTGCAGTGGAGTTCGACTGCTTGCATTTATTAGAGCAGGCCCATCTGTAAATGTTTCTGGAGCTTTAGTGTGTAGTATTTAGTGGACATGCTCACAGCTGCTTTGAAACAGACCACTGCTTTGTGCAGTCACCCTGTGCCCTCTATGACCTCTACCTGCACTGCAGAGCAAACAGAGAGTCAGGAGAAGAGAAAGGATGAGAGAGAGAAAGAGAGAGAGTGAGAGAGGAGGGCGCTGGCGGAGCTCTGTTAATTCTTCCATATCTAAGCCTCTTTGCTGAGGCTCTCTTTGTCTTCAAAGTCCGAGTCATTAAGGACTAATCCTATCACTCGACCTAATCTGAAGTCGTGGAGTCAGAGTCCAGCTTTCCCTAAAATGGCCTTTGTAGAGCCCAAATAGACATGGTTAAGTTTTAGTCAAGAGCATCCAAAAGTGCCCCTCTCCCATTTTGCGACCCCGGTCCTTCAAGCTCAGTCCTCCCCAAAAATTTTATGGAGTGCTGTTAATGAATCTTCCCCTCTGCTCCTCTATTCACTCCTGCTCATGGGTCTACAGGCCCCACAGGGGTGGGGGTGGGGGGAGCACCGCTCACTTTCACAAAGAAAAGCAAGGTTTGAGGACTGATATACTGGCGGAATCAAAGAACACAATCATTTCGAACAAAATAATTTCGAACAAAATCTGACCAAAACAAAGTTTGCATGGAGTTCGCTTCGGGAGTTCAAAACACCTAGTAAACATCTAGTAAACACCTTCAAACTACCATTGGCCTGTGGCAATTACGTAATAGGTAGGTGTGGTTCTGGGGCTCCACTTTCTTTGACGTGAAAATATTCTCTGATTTATTTAATCTGTTCAGTCTGTTCTATTTATCTGTGCTATATAAAAAGATGTGATTTGACTTGACTGGAGTGCAGAGCTAGTGCAAATGTAACCGGTCCTACTCGACCCGCTCTGAGCGGGATTCGAACTGTGGTCTCCAGTATGGGAGGCAGGCGCCCTAACAAGGAGCTTAAATACCACAACCTCTAATTGTAGTCACTAGTGTGCCAATTGAGGCCAGGGGAGTGAGGTTTACACACACAGCTCTTACTGGCCCATGCCCCCCCCCCCATTAACTTTACTCCCATCCTGGTCATGGCACTAAATGTAACCGGTCCTACTCGACTCGCTTTGAGCAGGATTCAAATTGTGGTTTCCGGCGTGGGAGGCGGGCATGCTAACAAGGAGGCTAAAGACCGCAGCCGCTAGAATCAGTCGCTAGAGCACCTCTTGGGGCCAGGGGAGTGAGGTTTACACGCATAGCTCTTACTGGCCTACGTCCGTTAAACCTACTTTAAGCAGGATTCGAAATATGGTCTCCGGCGTGGGAGCCGCAGCCGCTAGAGTCACTAGTGAGTCACTAGTGCGCCACTTGAGGTTCACACGCACAGCTTTTACTGGCCTACGTCCGTTACACAAACATATCCACATCGCTATCATCAGATGTTATCTTAAATGCTACTTTCTTAATGCTGTCATTTTAGTGTTTTTGTTATTGAGATGAAAGCGCATACATTTCCATATATATACACCATCAGGATGTTTGCTAACAGTATACCGCTGCAATGGTCTTTTGAGCTTCTTTTTACCCCTAAGCAAAGAATGAAAATAACTTTGGCTTTAGTATATAAGGGCCTTTATTTTGTGGAAACCACCATCATAGACATTGAGATGAACTTGTTCCTCCCTGATATTCAGATTGTTGCTTGATCAATATGTGCTTTTCAATGACAAATTCTTAGACTTGAACCTGCCATCCTGTCTAAACTTGAATATGTGGTCACATCCTTGTTTTCGAGCGTGCTTTATAGAAACATGACATCTGCCAGCATGGATTTTCCCCAGTTGTGTTTGAGGACAGCTGTTCCTAAACACACTGTTCAGGCATAGTTGTCTGGCGTATTAAACCGTTAAGAGAGCATTGCTCAAATAGTTCAAACCATTTGATTCTGGAGAGCGTGCACTGGAGGAAAGTGTTTACATAGTGTCTTTCTGGGGTTTGTTAGCCAGGCTGTTGTGGAGAGAGTTGGGTCTGCTCTGGTGAACTCGAGTGCTTTTGGCAGTTACCCACCCTACTCGACTACATGTGGCTTAATTAGGCTCAGACAAACTTTGTAAACATGTTAAGGTAGCCTGCTAGTTTATGTGTCCCTTATCAGGAGCTGAAGCAAAAAATGAATGATAAAGAAGTAACCCAAGCAGATACTCCATTGACTGGTAAGTGAATAACTTCTTGATCTCTATATATTTACGCTTGTGTTGTCTTTCGTCATGCTTGTGAGAGCCAAGTTCTTAAAAATGTCCTGGCAAGAATCTTGTCATGATTATATCTGGGTCATATTTCATGCCAATATCAAACAAAATAAATATTTTTAGAACCATTCATATTTTTTTTATTTTATTGATAGTTAAACACATTTTCAACTCCTCATCTGTGCTTCATATGCAGTGTAAAGGCACCTGTAGATGCCTAGAAAGATGCAAAAAGAAAAATCAATTCAAATTCAATATGGAAATAAATTCAAGAAAGAAGACTGATAGCATTTTGGTGTGAAGATATTACAATGAGTTCATTCTGTTAGTTTGAGGTTGAAAAGCAAAAAAAAATAAAAACTCAGTTACATTTTAGTTTAGGGTCTAATTCTCACTATTAACTAAATATTAACTACGACTTTTGCCTCCAACTCTTAATTACTGCTTATTAATAGTTAGTAAGGTTGTTGTTATGTTTAGGTATTGGGTGGATTAAGGGATGTAGAATATGATCATGCAGAATAAGGCATTAATATGTGCTTTATAAGTACTAATAAACAGCCAATGACCTAGTAATATGCATGCTAATAAGCAACTAGTTAATAGTGAGAATTGGACCCTAAACTAAAGTGTTACCACTTCTACCACATTCTTATAATGTAAATTATTTGGAGATTTTTAAACTTTAATCTTAAATTTCTTATCTTAATCTTAATCAAATTAATCATAAGATTGACGTTACTCCAAGGCTGCATTTATTTGATAAAATATAGTTTTTTTAAACCCTTGATGATATATATACTGTATATACTGTATATATATATACACATTTAACTACACTGTAAAAAATAAAAAGCTGAGTTAACTTTAAAAATAAGGCAACCATTTTTGAGTTTTTGAGTTTTCGAAGTTGTGCCAAATCTTTTTTTCACTAAACTTCACTAAACTTATTTGATTAAGTTAATTATACCTTCCTCAGTAAGTTAATCTAACTACCAGTCCAATTCAACAAGAAACGAGTAAGCACAACTACAGAGGCCTGAAGTTCAGTAAAAAAAAAAAGCTTTGCAGTTGGTTGCCTGACTTTTTTAAGTTGATTCAACTTTCTCCAAATATCTCACCCAGATACTTATATAGCCCTCACTTTAAGAATCCAAATGCAGGGAGTACAAACCATACTGTAAATACAACACAATACAAAAAACATTGACATCATTACAGAAATCATTTGACAATTCTGCAAAACTGCACATTTTAAATGCATGCAAGTTTACATTCAAGAGAGAAATTCATTCTCTGGTTATTTCCTTTTTCTTTTAATGATATAGTGTATTGTATATTTAATGCACATAACACATACGTTATAGCCATCTCCTGCCTAAAGCCTAGTGTCTGTCTTTCTGCTTTTATTGTCACTGGAGAAACAAATGAAAACCATGTGTTGTTCAAGGGTAATTATGGTGCTGTAAAGTGACAGAACAACAAGAGTGTAGTTTTACTGTGCCGTAAATGCAGGTACGAGTCTTTATCAAGGGATCTCGTGTTGCAGAGATGCTGGTCTGGGAACTCCTGCCCATGGAGACAGAAACGGCCCTCACTGTGGCTCCAGGGCCCCCACCCACACCAGGAATTACGCCAACACCAAAGGGTCAGGGGTCAGTCTCTAAAATGTTTATGCTCCGTCCTGTGATTTTGAACTCCCCCCGCTATTTTGGTAGGAGCCCCAAATTTCAAAATGACTTCAAATGTGTATTTTTGTTGTCACAGGCTCAAACTCTGAGAGACTGCTGGGGTGTGTTTATGAACACTGTCTCCGATGCTAAAGATCAACGGCTGCTCTCGGGCGGTTATGGCTACACCGTATTGACTGGCAAATAATGGTGAACATAATGGAGGCTATGTTTTATTTGACTTAATTATAAAATCAGGGTCCATTTCATTCCAAGTCAACATTTCTTTTTCTTTTATTTTCGTTAAGTACTAAAATAATTACAGCTAAATAAACTACAACTAATGCATTTAAAATAATAATAAAAACTATGTAGACATTTTAAAATAAACCTAATCATACAACAAAATTACACTTAACACTTTATCTTAAAATATAATACAATTATATTGTATAAAACAAATTCTAGAGAAGATATTTTTATTAACCTCAAAAATTGTGCAGTATCGCACATACTTTATTTAATAAAGAAAATATCATCTATATGTCAACAAAGTCACAGATGAGGGACACGGCTAGCTCACACCCATAATAACCTTCTTGTAAAAGCCACGCAATCACTATAGGGGTGTAAAACTCTGACAGCTTGTTATCTTTCAGTGACAGAAGCCAAATCAGCATGGCTTACCGACCCAATGTAAATCAGCGGCGTAAAATAAGCAGTGGCTAAATCAGCCAGAGACAGAGAGGCTCTTTGTTGCAGCGTGCAGATTAATATCTTAAGCGTGTACCATTGTTCAGAGTTATGTCACCAGCGGCCGTAATGATATCTTAAATTAATGAAGTGATGAAAGCAGCGAGGGAGAGGCCTGTGATTTACAGGATTGCTTTTAGCTGATGCACACCGCCATCAGTGGAGATAAATCAGACGCTGGGAGCCATGGGGGAAAATGAATGGATCTGCACACGGGTTTACAGTTCAATTAGTAAGGCACAAGGACGCCAGCGCAAAGCAATTCGCCCGGCCAGGTGTTTGGATGAAAGAAGCAGCAAATGAAACAACAGAAGATGTATTTTCTGTCGGAGGAACATCTTAGGACTTTGCCGAGTTAACGTCTGAGTTATGCTTGTAAAATAGATATACAGCAAACACACCATTTAATATATATATATATATATATATATATATATATATATATATATATATATATATATATATATATATATATATATATATATATATTTCATGATGAAGTGTGTTATTTCTGCACAGAGATAATCAGTTTCTAAACAAGCTTTCCGAACAGTCCCAGACAGACGGTTCGGTAACACTTTATTTTGATAGCCCACTTTAGACATTCTACTAACTATAAGTAACTTTGCAACTACATGTCAACTAACTCTCAGAGTATCAGTAGACTGTCTGCTTAATATCTGTTGACACTTTATTTTGATGCTCCCCAACAGCTTGTAACACATTCTACTGACTATAAGTAACTTTGCAACATGTCAACTTATCAATTTATTGTACTAACTTGAACCCTAATCCTAACCTCACATTCTACTACAGTCTAATAATACTCTAATGAGAGTAGGTTGACATGTAGTTGCAAAGTTATAGTTAGTACAATGTCTAAAGTGGACCATCTAAATAAAGTGCAACCGACAGTCCCGCCTCCAACTCACACCATTGGTCCAACTGATCGAGATGCAGTGTTTTGATAGAACCAAAACCGACAAATGACTCTTATTGTTGTTTCTGCATGTTCTGAGAAAATATTTTAACAGAAAAAAGATTAAACCCAAAAGTCATCATGAAACAGAAGTTGCAATTGTCTTTTTTTTTACTATTGTGACCAGGGCTTGACATTAACTTTTTTGCTCACCACTCACTGTGGCTAGTGGTTTTTAGTTATTAGCCACTCAACATTTTCACTGGCCACAATTTTGACATTGACACCATGGGGAAAAACTGCCATATAGATATATTTAATATCATCTCATAATTTGGCAGGTTTATTAGGCTGCTGTCACTTTAAGACCTGATGGACGGGTTACTGTTACACATGTGTGTTTACGTTCACTTAAAACATAACTAACTGTGTTTACATGAATACTCACCAAGACTGACATTTTGTCATTATTTTGCGTGTATTTGACTGTTTATGCGCAATAAGCAGTGAAAAAGAACTCAGTTTAGTACTGAGAGGCGGCTTTATGTGTGCACACTTTGGGTGTGAGCACAAAATCTGCAGGAATGAGTAAAATTATGCGCTATCCCACACTAAATTTCAAGCTCTGTCACACCAACAATATTCATCCTGAGCAAATGAAAGGAGTGAGTGAGGGGAGGCGGTTTGTGTGTAACTCGCTGTCGGAAAGATCATGAGAGATCGAGAAAGCGCAGCTGGTATGGTGTATTTATTTTGCTGAAAATGAGCTGATACTGTTGTCTGAGGTCAACGTATTATGTTCGCGTGGTTTTTACATTCAAAAACATCATAATGAATAAGTAATAGGCTATTTTCTACCCTGGTTTTGAGCCTCTCTCCTGGAATGCTCGGTTTTTATGGGCGTACAGCATTGAAGACTTGGAAGTAAACGCCCACTGCTATGATTGGATAACAGTTTTGCATAATAATGAGTTTTGACTCCCCCATTCCAATGTGGAGAAACGGCAACTGGAATGATCCACCCACAGGGCTCGCAAACTGTCTTTATCAAACAAACACAATTGTTTATCTCTCATCCACCCGCAATTAATATGAATGTTATTTTTTATTACTTGGCCCACCCGATCGGTGGATATATCCGCGAACCGTGCATCACTAACACACACACACAAGCCAAGTACGTGCATTAGCAAAACTTCACTGCAGACAAATCAGCATGTTCAAAACTTCCGCAACATAATCAGTAGATGTCAAATGATCTGTTACAATGCAATACTATCACATATAAAAAACATGTTTTACTCACATAAGTGTGTTGCACCATTCCTGTCGGATCCAATATAAAAGGCACAGCACTGTGTTTTAATATGTCTGCAAATCCAGTCTCGACCTGTGTCTTGTTTACAAACGATTCCGCTGTGAAATGAAGCGAACAAATGTGCAATGTCTTACGCACGTGAGCTGAAACTTCATTTAAAATAAAGTTCAACCACACATTTCTAATATTAGAATCCGAAGGAAGCTTATGCAGCGACTGTGTTCTTCCACAACCAGGCACAGCACAATATCTTGCTATCTTCGGCATGTTTATTGCTCGGTAGCGTGATCCGTTTAGCTCCACGAGTCGGTGGGCGGGGCTACAGAATCAGGCATACTTATTCTTATGTTGAGGGGGCGTTTAACCACAGGATAACGTCAAGGGTTGGCATATTCTGAGATTCGAGCGTTAGCTGGGTATGGTGTCAATAAAAGCTTTTGACTAACAAGGAAGTTTTCAGCTCCGAAACTTACAGGATATTCTTATATCACGATGAACTTTTATATATCAAAGGCTGAATGAAAAGTTGATTTCTCAATTCATGACTCCTTTAAAATACTACAACTGAAAGATGTGTAGCCTATATTCTATATAAAGTTCACGCGTTACAGCTGTTACACGCCACTGCTGAAATAGACCCGCATTTGGCAGGTTAGCAGGTGTTAAGCCCTGATTGTGACGTATATCCGAGTGAAGTGGCTTCTCGAACAAGAACAAATGTGGAATTGATTGGATGATTGTAGTGTGCTATTGCTGTGATGTCACGTGAGTGACAGGTTGTCCCGTCCTTGCGCCAGTAAACACGTCATCAGAGAAGAGATGTCGCTGCAAGAGGGAGAGGAAGTTATTTTGATTAAAGATTACGAGGACACATGAATTAAAAAAAAAATGTGGTCCACAGATAAATCATTTATAATAAATACTGCAATATTCCATTAAAAAAAAGAGGAACTGTCAATTTTTATTTCATGGTGACTTTGAAAGATTAAACATGTGTTACTGCTAATGGCAAAGTTAGCCCTAATTACTACCAACCTGAGACGGATCCCCAGTAAAGCAGAATGACCTCCACATGCCCTGACCTTCTTTTTATTCTGCCTAAGAGGCAGGCTTAGGTAACTGCTAAGGTAACTGATGCTTCTTTTTCAGAAAATCAATAATTAAATTCAGTTGTACGTGGACCGGTGGCCTGCACCTGAACTGGAGTTTTGTTTCCCATTCCCCCTTAAAGTGGTCCAGCATTCTCTCCAGATTACTTTACACCATGTCAGATCGCATACACTACCAGTCAAAAGTTTGGACACATACTCATTGTTTATTTTTTACTTTTTCCCACATTTTAGAGTAAGAGTAAAGTCTTCATTTAAAACTATGAAATAACTCAATTGGAAGTATCAGAATTATAACACACTCAAAAAATAAATAAAATCTATTTCATATTTGGGCTTATTTTTGCCAGTGCCTCAGCCGAACATTCTCTTAACCAACTTCACGAGATGCATCCTGGGATGCAGTCAACATGCTGGACACTTGTTGACTGCTTTTCTTTCACTATCGGATCCATCTCATTCATTTAATTATTTATTAATTTTTTTAGTAATATATAGCCACCATTGATATTTGTCGGCAAACTTAATCCGATAAGTATTTAGATTAAAAGGTTTTAAGATCTTAAGTATGACTGGTAGCATACATAATCTATGGTGTTTTATCATTTGATACGTGATGACAGCAAATATTTATAATGTTAAAAAGATTTGGTTACACTTTATTTTAAGGTGTCATTGTTACAGTGTAATTATATATTTAAGTACTGAGTAATATTAATTAACAACTGTACTTACTATAGGGTTAGGGTAGGATTAGGGTTTGGTTGAGGGTTAGTTGCATGTAATTATGCATAATTTACTGTAATTACTATGGTAAGTACATGTAACATATGTAACAAGTACACTGTAAAATAAAGTGTTACCACAGATTTATATAAATACAAATAAATGCTGTTCTTTTGAACTTTCTATTCATCAAAGAATCCCAAAATTTTTGGGAAGAGTTTCCTCCAAATATGAAGCAGAAAAAACTGTTTTCAACATTGATAATAATTAGTAATGTTTCTTGGGCAGCAAATCGTCATATTAGAATGATTTCTGAAAGACCATGTGACATTGAAGACTGGAGTAATGATGCTGAAAATTCACAGGAATAAATTACATTTGTGAAAATATTAAAACAGAAAACAGTTATTTTAAATTGAAAGATTTCAAAATATTCCTGTTACTTTTGATCAAACCATTGCAGCTTTTGTTAGACTTTTTAGAAGCCTTAAAAAATCGTACAGACTCCAAACTTTTGAAAGGTAGTGTAAATCTTTAAGGTCTTGCTATAACATCAATTCTCAGCTGTCAGTTTCCTGTATATGTTTAAAGGGTGTTGTGGCATTACCATGTTGTATTTATCACCTTATCTGATGTTGTTTTTTGTTGAATTGAGCTGTAAACTCATTTAACGGGGTGCTGCATGTGACAGTGGTGTAAACTTCACTCTCAGCCAGCACCTCAGTGTAAACCACATTCCCTCTGGCCCGGCTCAGCGCTCCTGTTCCCACACCATTTGTTCACAGACACAGTCCCGCTTTCCCGTGGCACGAGAGACTCACCTTGAGACTGAGAATTCCTTCTCTGGTGAACCCATTTTGTACTATGTAATTTCATTACATCATTTTTTGATGTTTATGTTGATATTTTTTTATAAGCTGTAAATCTGATGACAGATCAGCACACGACCAGCGATGTTCGAGCCTATGTTTGCCTGAATACAGCCTGTATCGCCTTGGAGCACCTCTCTCTCTCTCTTTCTGGTTTAAGTTTCCATTAGGGACTCGGCGAGACCCACAGCGTCAGAGCCCATTCAGTCTATTGTTAATCGAGAGCGTCTACAATCAAAGTGTGGAGTGTTTGGGTCAGAAGCCTCAGTGATTGTGGCCTACCCCAGGGCAAGAGTGTGGCCCCCAGGGACTCAAGCTCACCAACCTCCTTTACACCGGGGACTCGAGTGCTTCAAAGAGCTAATGACCAACTCCAGAAATATTTGCTTGATTGAGTGTGTGGTTGACTTGAAGGCTACCTTTTTTTCTCATATTGATCCACAGGTGAGGTTGAAAAAACATTTTTTTTTCAGCCAGCTCATCAATCAAACTTGTTTAACTACTGAAATGAAATTGTAGTAGTACATTTTATATTGAAATCTACTTTTTCTAAACAATTTTTTGAATGGCTTTTATTCCATGCCTGTTGTCATTGAGATCATTTATATGCTAGTTTAATTATTAAAATTAAATTGTAGTTGTAAATTTAATATTGAAATCTGTCTTGAGATCATATGTTAGTTATTATATGTTAGTGTACTTAAATTAACTTGGCAGATAGACATAATTAAATAAACAAAACAAAAAATATTGATGACTCATCTTGCACTAATGGGCGTGTCCAAACAAAATGCTCTTCAGATGAGGATGTCCCTCCCCTTAATTCTCAGTCAACCTTGTAGTAGTATTCAATTCAATTCAGTTTATTTATAAAGCACGTTTAAATCAATCTTGTTTGGCCAAAGTGCTGTACATAAAAAGAAAGAAATGGCTTTTACTCCATGTCTTTTAGCATTGAGATCATTTATATGCTAATGTACTAATGACTCATCTTGCACTCATTGGCTGTCCAAATTTTGATCAAATAAAATGCTCTCCAGATGAGGAATGACCCTTCCCTGAATACTCAATCAACCTTGTTGTAGTATTGTATTGTATCATATTAAAAGTGCTGTCAAATCGATTAATCGTGATTAATCGCATCCAAAATAAAAGTTTGTGTTTTCATAATATGTGCGTGTACATAATTGTTATGTATATATAAATACACACATTCATGTATATATTAAAGATTATTTGCATGTATATATATTTATATATTTTATATTACATATAAATATAAATATGTTATATATAAATATAACAAATTGTATGCACACATGCATGTGTGTATTTATATATACATAATAATTATACACAGTACACACATATATTATGTAAACACAAACTTTTATTTTGGATGTGATTAATTGCGATTAATCGATTTGACAGCACTAATATATATATATATATTATTATTATCATTATTATTTATTTTTATTTATTTTTACCAAAATTGCAGTTGTCTAGCTTTTATTCCATGTCTGTTAACATTGAGATCATCTATATGCTAGTGTAATTAAATAAATAAAAACAGACCGAAGATATTGATGACTCATCTTGCACTCTCAGGCGAGGACCTCTTAATACTACTTCGCAATATCAAGAAGCATGTTATGATGTAAAAGAAAGGCTAATGGCTATAAAGGATTGTTTTTAATATGTAACAAATCAATATGCTCGGAAAACAAGGTTTTTGAAGAGCTATTTCTATCTCAAACCACCCTCAGGAGTTAGGTTGATAACAAATAGAACTTGTTTTTAGGTTACCGGATTTACAGTCCATACTCATGTATTACCTTAGTTGGCATTAGTGGGATTGTACAGTATATCCAAAAAAGTGCACTATAACTTCTGAATGTGAGGAGGCGGATGTGACGATGTACATGAAGCGCACTGGCCCGGCCCTCAAGGATGGTCTTAATATTAAGACGTCGCGTGTACGGACAGAGCGCCGCTGAAGAGCTCATTAGTGTGCTGGTACGCTGAGCCCAGGCCTGGCTCTCTCCCTGTGTCCTTGCACGAATATATGGGCCTTCACACGTCCTCCGCAAAAGCACTCTTTTGCCGTCACCCCTCCTTTTTTTCCCTCTTCTCTCTTTCTCTCAAAGGTGCTGATCAATTCACAGCCTCCTCCGGAGGTGTGAGACTCATCCCTGCACTTTGTGATTGGCTTAGGCGTCACAAACCCTCTCCCGTTCTCTTTCTCCCCTTCTCGCTATCTCTCATTGAGGGCAGCGGCCTACTCTTTTCACCTCTGGGCTCTGGCAGCCTGTGGCTAGGCTCCGGTCAAATGAAATCACACTAATCAACCCCCCCCCCCCCCCCCCCACACACACACACACACTTACAATCACACACCTCCATTCTCCTCTCTCTCTCTCTCTCTCTCTCTCTCACCTTATCCTCCTCTCTCGTGGCTCTGAGCCCATTAGCACACCTGAAATAATAACTCAAGTGACAAATGTTTTGGCACTTATAGCTGATAGACCAAGAGAAAGGGTGGGATAGAGCACACCACGCTCTCAGAGACTCAGACACGGTATTTTCCGATCCCAACTGTGTCAACAGGCAAAGCTGACACATTCAGAAATCATGTGAAAACTTGATGTTCACAATAAAAACACAAATTCAAGTGCAGTACTTGTGTGTTGTTTTAATAGAAATCTCATTTTCAGACATGTACAGTGTTAGATCATTTAATTGATAATCATTTTCAACAAAACAATTCAATTCAACAATACAAACTTCATAAATGTGATATCTCACAAGTGCTTTTCTTTAAGCCTTTTCACCCATTGATCTTACTGCAAACTGCATCATGCACCTTTATAGTGTAAAATCCCTAGTAATATTTAAAAACCTTAAGGTAAGAAAGTAAACGCTGTCGTATAATTTGTGAAGTGCTGTTGACCCTACTGTTGTTTAGTTTTTAATTTTTTTAATTTTGACAGACGTGCGTAGATTAAAGATAGCTATTATAAAAACCTGCATATTTATTTTTATTTATATTTTTCATATTGCTGCTTTTGTTTTACTTATCCCTAATTGATGTTTGTCAGTTGCGGAAAATAGAAAATGATTTAGAGCCGAAAACCTCAAGAAGTCAACGTGCAATTTATTTTATAAACTTTTTTTTTTTTTTGCTGATTAATAGGGTGAACACAGGCAAAGTGTAACATTTTCTGAAGATTTGTCATTACCGTTGTTTGTAACAAAAATGTCCAAATGGCTACATCAGTATCATACCATGCGATAAACAATGCAGATTTTTTTTTAGTAATGGAGGGATAAACATAAAATAATAAAAACTGAGCGTGAACTGAATTCCAGATTTTAACCTTTGACGCATCTGTCATAATGATCCGTCATCAAACTTTGTCAAGTAGTTTTAAATATGCATGCATACTCCTAAATTGTCATAACTGATTATAATCATTAATAAACTAAGAATTAGTATTATAACAATTATCTAAGATTAGAGCGACGGCAATTCGCCTGTTTTTGTGCATGTCAGAAAAGTCATTCCGTCTCTCATTAAGAAACAAAGAAAGAAAATTCTGTATGTTTCCAGTAGAAGGCGCACATGATCAAGCATACAGGCCACTGCGAGCCTTTGCATATGAAAAATATGTTTTTCTTTTGGATCTTGTGTAGTTTACATTATTGCAAATCCAAGTGACCTGCAGTACGTTTCTCAATTACGAATGTTTTGTAAATAAAATAAGAACAAGCTGAATAAAACAACAAAGTAGGCTAAAATAAAATCACAAATCGAAATAGAATAAAAACACACTGATTTCTAATATATAATTAGGCCTGTACATAAACATACGATAAACAAATGCTCACTGTCAAAATAGCGCGTTCTTTTCAATGCTTCCAACTAATAAAACCTAAGTAATCTGATCCAAATCCAGTCGTTTTAACTGCACCTGTAGCATAAAAAATATTTTCCTCACTCCGAGTAATTGTACTTAAATTCCTGGACTCAGTGCACGTTCATTCAGGTAGCCTGGAAAATGTATGAACCATCAAAAGTGCCCAAAGTTTTTGTTTAGTTGTATAGCCTCACCGTGCATGCATGTAATTTCCCCCCATATTAGTAAATAATTATTATCTTATTATTGTAGCTAGTAATTGTCTAAAACGTCTCCGTGGTGCGCTTGGACAACGAAACGCATAAACGCTTATTTGAATATTCACACATTTCAACATTTGACAAGCACTTGAAACACGCTGTAAGAGCATTATACCCAGGCAGTGGCAAGATTAAAAAAAAAAGAAAAAAAAGAAAAAGAAAAAAAAAAGTTAGTAGCCTGCTGTTTTATCCCAGTGCGTCTTACCCATTCCCGACAGTCTTGTAAGTCCCAGGCAGTTGTCAGCAGTGGAGAAGGCAGGGTTCAGTGCTGACTGGCCCCTGGTCGCAGATCGCTGCGGGGGGATATAAAGGATGACCTCCGTTTGACTTCTGAACCACAGCGGCATGTTGCTTTCAATAGAGAAAGATTCAAATAAATAACAAATATTGAGATAGAATGGGAACATTTTTTTTTTATAATAAACATCAACACGACTTCATGCGTTCCAACACGTTCTAGTTTTCAAGAGTGGCTTAAATCTGCTAGATGGAACAGCCGAATTGTTTAAAAGCTCCTTGTTTTAAAATTAGATATATTTATGGTATAGCTACTTTATATATGTGTATTATAGGCTACTTGGTACACGTGCTCCTATATTTGTGTATATCATGCTTTATTAAGGTGTCCTTGTTAATGTGTAATTATACATTTAAGTTCTGAGTAATATTAATGAACTACATGTACTTACTATAGGGGTTTGGTTTAGGGTTAGTTGCATGTAATTGTGCATCATTTAGTTATTAGTATAGTAGTGTAACGCGTATAAATGACACTGTAAAATAAAGTGTTACCATAATTTTTTAATTATATTAAACCTATGAATTAAGCCTAAATGAATACTTTGAATCACACTCAACCCTATTGTTGTACAAATGTTGCCAGTGCTTTTCCATGTGATAATCAGTTTCCTCAACCTTATTTTGAAGCATTTTACGTGGAACGATTCACATCTCTTTCTAAGCCCAAATTATCCGAAATGATGGCGTGAAGTCAGTGATGCGTGCTGCAATCTGCTGACCCTCACTAAAAGGCAACCTAAACAGTGAAAGTCCATGCCCTCATTGTGCTCTTTAGCGTCCTTTTATAGATGCTAATTGAAGGAACTTAATTACTTTATAATGCTATTCTGGTACTGTGACAGCAGTTAAGCGTTTGGGTAAGTACAGCTTTCATGTCATCCCGTTTGCTTCTCACATAATTGAGACAAACACACAACTAATGTTAAGATTACAAACATCAATAAAACAAATGAGTTAACTCCAGGCATATATAAATGCATTACATCTATAGTACTGAAATTATAAGATTTTTTGTTTTTTTAAACTAACATTATTTTAGATAAACTTTATTGCAGACTTGGAAAAGACAATAGCCACTTACCAATTAACGCGTGCGTGTTTATCTGTCGTACGGCGTTGGGTTAGTCATATATCTGTTACATTTGCTTCACGAATCCTCTCATTTGTGTTTAAGTCCTCATCAGATCCCGCACTCGCGCGGCGCGCACCCTTCGTTTGCCGAGCGCTTTGGGGATTTGATAGTAATTTCATGCCTGTAAATGCGCGCCGCGGATCCTACCGCCGCTCTTCCGCGGGAAGCGAAGATTGTGTGATGCTCATGGCAGCTGATAAGACACTGTTCCTTGCATTAATCGCTTCTGATCGATGACAGATGCTCCTCAGACAAACTTCATACACCTTGTCACCGGGTCAGTTGTATTGCCCACAATGGTGCACTTCAGCCTACATCAGTCAGTGTATGTTTAAAGCCGCTTATTCAGCTTTCATTGGAGCATTTTATGGAAGATGTATTATTTATAATAACAAAGAGATTCCTTTATTTGGGGGATGCATTTTAAATTGACCAGAACTTAAACCACCTCTTCAAACTGTTTAAGTAAAAGGGAATGTCTTGCACATCACTGTGCAAACTGACACTGGAATGTCTAAGTTCTATCCACAACTCTGAATGTTAGGAATAGAAATATGATGGCACGAAAGAGTGCAAATGACAAAAATAGCTAAATAAATAAAACATTTAGATATTAAAAATAATGAATATCTTGTCTCCGAGTATTGTGTGTGTCTGAGTGGGTGAGAGAAGGAGACTATGTGGGAGAGAGAGAGCATTAGAACAAAACAGAATACGAAGACTTTTTCCCCCCAGATTACAGTATTTTCATTCCACCCTTTCTTCATTTATGGAAGCATATCGAGCGATAAATTAATGATTGATCATTCTTTGAACCAATAGACGACTTGATTCACTGTAGCACGCTTTCATTGGACACTGCACCAAACTCCTAAGATCCTACAGTAAGTGGATGAGCCCATTCACAAATGGCGGGGGTGTTTTGGCTCAGAGCGCGCACAGCACTGCCGAAGTGCAGCATATGCTGTTTCTGAATAATGATGTTTGTGTGAAATGCAAAGTAAATAGGCATATGGTTTTAAAAAATCCTGCTATTTCGCATTATTCATGCCGTACATTTCTATAGGCTCCCGCGTAATAGTGCGGTAAACTTCATTACGCAGCTCAAACAGGGTGTTCAAGTTTCTCGACTGTTGTAAATAGCATTCTCCCTTTCGGATTCTAAAATCATAACTGATAATAAACATAAGCAGTGTTGTGACCTGATGTAAAAGAGTCCACGCTCCTCTACTGTTCATATTTGACGCGTTTTATTTTATGTAAACGCGTACATGACTATATATTGTGCGTCCCGGCATGACTTATGAACGCAGTGCCGTCTCAGGACGCAAAGCGGTCTCTACGCGTTATACCTCGGCTCATGTTGAATCGTGGTAGTGGTCTGCGCTTTTCTGCGTCCCACACATTTCACCCCCCTGCTTTGGCTGGAACTTGATGTGGCCCATCGCATTGTGCAAGACGCGACCTGTTATGGCCACCACTACTTCCGGGTTTCAGCAGTCTGGTCCAGATTCAGCTGCTGAGCCGCGTTCAACACACACTCATTGTACACAAACGGGGAAAGGCAGCTCGCAGCATCGATCGTGGCTCCTTTAAGAAAAACTAAGCCAGAATTATCAGCCCACCTCCTCTTGATCTCATTTAGAAGCTATTGCATAAAAAATCAACTCAGGAGCCGAGAGTGATCAAAGAAACGAGAGAGAGCTTCATTTTTGTGCATTTGAGTAGTATTCTCGTTAGGGGTGCTAACCAGTGGAAGCGCGCAGAGGATCATCATTCATTCAGCACTTTGACAAGCTCGCGCTTGATTGATTGACAGCCGGAGTGGCAAAAAGCCATGAGATGCGCTAGTTTTGTTTGAGGGGCTATTTTCACACTGCTTTGGAAAAGAAGATTTTGCTCGATCCTTGTCGCTGTCCAGGGGAAAGAAAGCGAAGGGGACTTATCGCCGAACGCGCCTGGCTGAACTTGTGGTGAAGGACTGGCTTCATCGCTCGCTTGAAAGAGGCGCTTGGATTTTTTTGGGGGGGAAAGCAACATATCCCGCATTTGGAATTTGCGTGTTTGTTTCCTGTTCATCCTGGCCTCATAGGGGATATATTTTTGATCAAAGGAAGACGAGGGAGTGTGGAGGGCGATGGCGCAGAGGGTACGTATCCCGAAAAGTTTCTTCGACTCGTATTGTTGAAAGCAGTTGGAAATACTGAAACGTGGCCGATGACAGTCTCGCAGTCAAACTTTCTCTTCTTTTGCCTTCCTGCCAGTTTTTTTTTTTTTTTTTTTTTACATCGCTCACTTGCGTGCATGTCTCTTTTGTGACACTGAAACAATTTAGGTAAAATGACAGGAAACAATTCCTAATTTTTAACTATACTACTTTTACGTACTGCACTTGTTTAAGTATCTCTTCAAAAGGCCAACTTATTTAAAGCTTTTAAACTCTGAATAGTTCAACTTTCATAACTAATACATGCTATGGTAGTACACTGCAGGAATATTAACAGGGAGCAAAATCAACCGAGCTGTATTTTTCTCTATATTCTATATAGTCACTTTCAAATAGCACTACAATGAAACAGTTGTGCGCTTGAACTTGTAAAGTTGGCATTTACTGTTTGGCCACTTTTTCCTTTGCATTTGAAATCAAATGTAAACAATCACAAAGTAGATTTCATCGCAACCCTCCGACCTTTTGCTTTTGATGGTGGAGCTACAACAGCTCCCTGCTGTCCTGCTTACACCTCTATAGATTTAGAATTCAAATGTGTCATGTTCTCATCATCACAATATCATGAAACTTATAATAATCACGATGAATTATCAGTGTCACTGATAGGTTCTTTTAAATAAACTAATCAAATATTTAATTTAACTGGAAGGCAAGAATTGACAATGCAAATTTGTGTTTAATCAGACTAATCTTAATAGTGTTAATATTTAAACTAGCATATAATGCATTTAGTTTGACAACAATATAATACACAGTTATTACATACAAATGACCTCTTACTCGAGTTGCACTTGTGAAAATAAAAATGCACTTGTGCACATAAAAAGTAGCACAGTCGTGTGATATTTTTGTGATGATCTCAATAAAGCTGTAGCTCAATACTTCATGTGAATGTGCCCGACGCTACATTCTAGCTCTGTCTGTTTATTAAAAAACAACATGCTAGTTTTTGCAATAAATGGCATTTTTGCGCATGCACGGGATAGTGCATGTCCAGTTGATATATTTAATTACTTTGTAATACCACAGCAAAAGCCATATTTATTTTTAGTCCGAGAACATCCGATGTAGCTGCCATTTATATTTTCTTTTAGTGTAGTT
Source organism: Rhinogobio ventralis (assembly GCA_039654625.1). Classification (NCBI taxonomy): domain Eukaryota; kingdom Metazoa; phylum Chordata; class Actinopteri; order Cypriniformes; family Gobionidae; genus Rhinogobio; species Rhinogobio ventralis. The sequence continues at coordinate 6,910,262 of CM077204.1, forward strand.
TTTTTTATTCTATTTATGCATTCTGTAAGAGTGACAACATGGGAATGTTGCCCTTCGTGTGTGTGCAGTACGAAGATATACCCCACTATGGGATGGACGGAGTAGGAATCCCGAGCACGATGTACGGGGACCCGCACGCTGCCAGATCCATGCAGGCTGTTCACCTGAATCACGGGCCCCAGCTCCACTCCCACCAGTACCCGCACACAGCCCACACCAACGCCATGCCGCCCAGCATGGGCTCATCCGTCAATGACGCTCTAAAAAGAGATAAAGACGCCATTTACGGGTACGTGTAGATAGCCAAGACATATATTTTTATGATGAACTTTGCCTATAACATATTATATTTCACTCGTAATAGTTTCTGTAAAACATTGAGAACTTGAGGCGCCATGAATGTTTAGTTTTTGTTTCTAAAAGTCCCCCCTCCTCTTACTTTGTGATTAATGCATCCTTTTAAAAACATGTTTTACTGATGATTTCTGCATTGTTGTTGTTGTTTAAATGTCTTACTAATATTTAGTTTTAAACTTCAATATTTAAGTCGATAAATATTGCATTAAAAATCGGGTAGCACTTTATTTGCAGTCTTGTACATACTATGTACTTATTAATAACTGGGTAATAACTAACCCTATGTAGTTCCCTTATATTACCCAGTACCTTTTTTTTTTTTTTTTTTTAGGTAAGTACACTATAAGTACACGTACTGTGAAATAAAGTGCAAACAAAAATCGTCTCTTTTTCTAGGCCTATTTCAACTTTTTAATTGTTAACATCAGGCCTACTTGTTTGTTAAATGGATAAAATAGATATTTTGAACAGATGCGCACAGAAGTGTTCCCCATACGATGGACACACACAAAAACCATAAAGGATTTTTTCCTCACATGTTCTGGTAATAATATGTGCAAAACTATGGATGTGCGGAGTAACTCCAAATGCGCCTAGCATACAAAAGCTGCTTGAGCATTGAGTTCTCGTCACAGTGCTGTATATAAATGTTGTTGCCGTTCGAAATAGTAACACGCTATAGAACTTCCTCTCATTCATTATGGATTAGATACGTCCCTGAACATTTACTCAAGATATAGGCCAACTATTTGAACCATTAAATTGCATGCTTGGCCTAGACTCAACGCGAGCATTTTAGGTGCTCTAACCGTGTACTCCACTGTTTATATTGACTGCTGGAATCCAATTTACATGTGATTTGACACAGTATTATGCACAAGCTCGTTATAATGCAAGTCGCAAGATAATAATCGACATGAACAACGTGCGTTCAAACACTTTATATATTATCGTGGCGCAAGCAGTTATATTAAATATAACTTCTCAAAAACAAATGAGGTGCGTTATAATGCGTTCTTACACAAGTTGTGAACTGTTATCAAATGTTCTGAGCTTGACCTCTGTGTTTTTATTCCAGGCACCCTCTGTTCCCACTTCTAGCACTGATTTTTGAGAAATGTGAATTAGCCACTTGCACACCTAGAGAGCCCGGTGTGGCTGGGGGCGATGTGTGTTCATCAGAGTCTTTCAATGAAGATATAGCAGTGTTTGCAAAACAGGTCAGAAACTGTTTTATTGGGCAAAAATGTTTTAGTTGATGTACCGTCTGTAACTCTATACCATGCTATCATAATACGTTATACACATGGGATAATCAATGCATTTAAATTTAATTTGCGTTTCAAAAAAATGAACGTATTTTTTCTCACAATTTTAAATTATTTACATGCATATCGTCTCAGATTCGAGCAGAAAAGCCGCTATTTTCATCAAATCCTGAGCTGGATAATTTGGTGAGTGCAAAATATTATTATCATTTTCTATTTGCATGCAAGAGTTTTAATGTCAAACTTTTATGAAATGTCGATTTCTTGATAGCACTGATAATAATTGTTTCACCTTTTTGGCGGATTAAAAAAATTGAAATGCAACTCTCATTAAAACACGGATTAAAGTGATAATGTATTCATAAATTAAGTATAATCTGAATACATTGCCTAGATAGTAATCTCAGAAACTATTGTTTGTAATTGTCCTGGGCCTGTTGATTTCGTCACCTTTAACGTGAACCCCCTTTTCTTCATTTGTTCAATTTCCCCAGATGATACAAGCCATTCAAGTTTTACGGTTTCATCTTTTGGAGCTCGAAAAGGTAATCAAAGTTTAGCCCAATTGCCCGGTCCTCTCTTCAAACCTATGGGCCTCATCTGCATAAATGTATTTTTCCTGGTCTGTTGTAATTAGTGTCAAAATCAATCACGCTGCCTATTTCTCCTCCGAGTTTAATTACAATGCAACCTGCTTCCGCGGCCGCAGATATTTCAGAGCAGTAATTTCAGTGTTTCTCCGCTTGTTGTGTTTTGTTCATTTCTAATATGACGTTGATGGCACGTTTTCGCGCTTATCTGTTATCAGCAGTACACTTTGGAGGAATTTTCTCAACACCTGTTTCTGAGCCTATCAAGGGATTTATCGCCAAACCATATAGCTTTACAGTATTGAATACACATAATAATCATTGGCTCCAAGTTCCCTGATATTTGCATGAGCCTCTAGGGTTAAGTGTGTGCTGAGATAACGCGATATTTTGAGCATTCAACCATAAATGAAGAATTCTCCCCTCGCCACTGAATGTCATCCACCGTATTATTCCCGTGTAGAGAGATGGTAATGAAATAACTAGACGAAATTAAACAGTTTACCTTAAATGTCAGTCAAGCAGGTCATCTCTCTAATGGCCACAACCCCGGGAGCAGATGAATTTAACACGGGTGTTGAATACGGTGTAGCCCGTGAGTCGTCTTGTCAGTGTCAATTTTCTGCGATATCTCTATTTTGAGAGGGAGTAAAGTTATTTCCCATTCTGATAGCTATCAGAGAAGGCCATTGGGACAGGTTTTCCATGTCAATAGGAGTTCTGGATGCACTTGTCAACTCGCTGTGATGACCCTTTGTGATTTTTATTTCCATTTGTATCTATAGGTACATGAACTTTGTGACAATTTCTGTCATCGGTACATCAGCTGTTTGAAGGGGAAGATGCCCATCGACTTGGTTATAGACGACAGAGAAGGAGGATCAAAATCAGACAGTGAAGAAATTACAAGATCATCGGGGCCCCTTGATCAGGTACGTGAAGGAGTCCATTTCTTTTCTGGCCATTCAGATCGCCTTTTGGGTCACTTTCTCTGCCTCATCGTTATTTGCATATGATTAAGGCTTTTAAATTCCATCGGATTGAAAATTTTTGAATAATGTGGCCCATTATTGCTTCATTACGGGTTGATCCCGGAACTGACCCGAGGAGATTAGCTCGTGAAAGCATTGCCATAAACTTGACCTGTTTCTTGTCGATTTTAATTTAGTCCTTTCCCTCTTCTTTTCTCTCGTCTGCCTTTTTTTTAATCAAACCAAATGGTTAGGCTATCTATGGTATATTACGGAAATATTACCAGCCTAATGGAGACATATCTATAGTAGACATTTCGAGATTTGGTGCTTTGGTTTTCTGCTGTTGTTCACGCTTCATTAGTTGCCTTGTCAGTGTTTTTCCTCAGACAAGAGCGCGCATTTGCTCAGAGTTCTACATAAGCAGCGCGCGTTCATGTTTGAGTAGTACTGTGGCGTACAGTATTCTGTGTGTATAGGAAAATATACCTATATGGAATTCTGTGCCTCTGTGCATTTTTAACTATATTCTGGTGGATTCTTTGACGTTTCCTGAACTTTACGCACTTTGAATGAAACTTTTACGCGTCCGTTTCTTTTAGCGCGACACGTCGATAATATTTATATAAAATACAGGCTACCTATGTTTTTTTTGTTAATTAATAATACGAATCCTGGGAGTGATAATTGTTTTTTTTTTTTTTAAAGTGGTTGTATTAAGGGGATTAGTGGATTCACCAGCATAAAAAGCAATGAAGCGATTAGGCTAAATAATTTAAATCCGTCATCTTCCATATGACTGAGTGATCGAATAGAGCATTGAGCAGTTTTAGCTCTCCGTCGACCAGCTTTTATATGAGGAAGAGTAAACTATTCCATTCATTTCTAAACGACCTCTGGTTGCTTATTTAGTCTTCTATCTCGGCTGTGTTAATGATTATGTTAATGAGCAGATAATGCATCTAATTCAAAGGCAGCATTAAATAGCATAATGTCAATTGTGTTTATAACTCTTTTAACAGAACTCTATCAGAGGGCATGTCATTTTTTGAGCAGAGATGAATCTAAGCGTTAGAAATAAATTAGGCTTATATGAAGACCCCTGGGTATGCAGGTATATAACTTGATAAGAGCAATTTATGCTTTGCTCGAGGGCACGAATTCAGATCTTTAATTGACTTTAAGATGAAGACGTGTCCTATATTTTTTTTTCTTGATGATGTCTAACATCTAATAAATATTAGGGCTTGTGTTAGGTGTTTACATCTTCATGAAAGTCTGATTCCCCGATGTAAAGTGACCAACTTTTCAAAAGTTTGCTAATGTGAGGTATAATCTGTTTTTGTTTTATTATGGATCGTGCGTAAATGCCGCTGGTTAGGATTGTACAACTTTAAAAACTTAAATGTTAGGTGGGCGATGTCTGTGTGTTTTTTGGTTAACAGTGTTAAAGTTAACTTCACCGAGTATTTGACTCCTATATGTATTTTACAACTTTATTTTTTTGTGTGGCTACAGTTCTGAGCTTGCTAGGCGGTGACATCCCTAACGAATTTGCGTCGCTCATGCATTATCTCGTTCCATATGTATTTTTAATATTTGCCCTCGGGCATAAAGTTGAATTGGACTGGGGGGGGAAAAAAAATCTCCTTTGTGCAAATTTTCAACAATGTTAACAAGAGGGAGAGAGGCGGTTCATTTATTCAAAGGCCAATTTATTCCAGCAGGAACGCTACAGCATAAGAAAATCAGAAATATACATAGAATTTATTAAAGTCTGTGGTCCAGCGCTGTTCTGTGTTTTCGTCCTCCGTGCACCGAAGCATCGTATCAATAATGTCTCAACTCCAGCTTTGCATTGTTTTGCAAGTATCGAGTGAGGAGAAGGAGGGCAGAGCTCAGGAGTGAAAAAGTCAGAGCCCCCCCCTCTCTCTCTCTCTCTCTCTCTCTCTCTCTCTCAAATTTCAAACAAGCTTTATTGGCATGACCTGTACAGTATTGCCAAAGCATTGGCCATTACATAAGCAATGAAAAAAAACAAAAAAAACAAAAAAAACAACAAAAAAACAATAAGTATACAAATATATGAATACATTTTTATAAACAAGAAAATGATTAATAACAAGAAAATAATTAAGACAATTAAAACAATTAAACAGATAAAATAAAAATGAAATAGATAAATAAGTAATAATAATACAAATAAAAAAATAAATATATATATACTTACACATAAAAAGCTTTGTACATTTGTACATTCAGAAGATAAGAATATTTCTGACTTTTGTTTTAGTTTCTCTCTCTCTCTCTCTCTCTGTTGAATGCGGCCCAGCCAGTTTGGATCACGTTGTTTTCCTCTTACTGCTGATAAACGCGCGGCCATATGAGCCTCAGGTGCCGTATGAGCGGAGGGACTAGTTAACAACTAGTTAACCCCTTCACTGCTGTCTTCATTCTGGAGGATCATGCTCAGAAGTTTTGTGTTGTGTTTGACTGCTACCACTTTATATTATAATTGTATAATTACCACATTAATGGAACAAATAATTTGACATAGGCCTATAATATAAAAATCTAATATTAAGTAGTATATTAATTAAACAATATGAACGCTAATGTAAAGTGACACACACACACACACACACACACATAAAAACAAAAAAACAAACTATGTTTCTCTAATACTGATCTGATCACAGGCATGATCAACCTTCATGTGTATTTTTGTATAATGAGTTCTAGACTGGATTTATGACAGTTTTTGGAGAAAGTTATATATATATTATTATTTGTATTATTATTATTATTACTTTTTTTTTTACTAAAACAACAGGTAACCTAGTACATAATTCACTTGAAACTCATAAAATGAAATAGGTTGTTTCTGAATTAAAATGATGAAATACTGACTCAATTGGTAAAAAAAAACAAAAAAAAAAACACTCACATAGTATTTTCATCTAACTTCAATGAAAAAATTCTCTAAAATGATTTGTAAGATGATAATGACAGCAGTATAGACAGTGACTTTTTGTTCTAAAATACTGAATTGATTGAGATAATAAATTAACTGAAATTATGAAATGAATTTAGGAAATAGTGCAAAGTTGAAATTCTTTGATATTAACACTTTGGTAACACTTTACAATAAGGTTTCATTTGTTAACATTAGTTAATGTATTAACTCACATGAACTAACCATGAACAATACATTTGTTACTGTATTTGTTAATCTTTGTGCATTAACTAATTAACTAACAGTGCATTAACTAATGTTACCAAAAACAACTTTTGTTTCTAATAATGTATTAGTAAATGTTGAAATTAACATTAACAAAGATTAATAAATACTGTAGAAGTATAGTTCATGTTAACTTAACTAGTTAACTAATGTTAACTAATGAAACCTTATTGTAAACACTTTTTATGCCTTTATTATCAAGGAGAAGTTAAAAAGTCAGGGGACAAACCCGAAATAGTGAAATTATATAAAATATTATAATTATAAAAATAGTATATATAAAGTATAAAGCTATTATAATGTAAATTTTAAAACTGCTTGTTTAAAATTAGACTGATAAACTTTAAAAACAAGAATGATTTCAGTTTCTTTTCTTTTCTTTTCAACCTAGGAGACAAAAAAGTGATTGAAGAATCACCCATATACCCCCCCCCCCCCCCCCTTCATTTGTTACAATTATTATTTAAATATAAAAAAGTGTGCCGTGTTATAGAAATAGTTGAAATTAGTCCTGACTGATTGATTTTGATACAAGCATTTATCAACTAATAGATTTAGTGTCGTCAGAGTAATGACTTTATCTTTTGTTTCGGCATGTTTATTGCCTTCTTGTGCCTCAGCGCAAAGGAGGATAATTTGTTTTCCGATTGGCTGGGTCATGGTAACTTGTGACGTATTTGCTCCGCACTGACGCTCAAAGTAAAGAGTCTGAATACATTTCCATGGGATGCAGCGTTTGCACAGTTGTCTTTAATTGCAGAGAGGCACTGCCATTTGCTAATGAACTCAATGCCATGAAAACCTCTGCAGTGCTTAAGACTTCAGTACTCGAGGGCTCTTTAGATTATTCCATGCGGCCTGAAGAGGGGTTGAAATAATTGAAATGCTGAATAGTTTCTCTGTTTGCAGTTTCCGTGCTGTTTTGTTCAGGGCCAATTTAAAAACTAGGGGTGTTATTACAGAGTAAGCTATGTTATTGATGAATTGCATAGAGGCCACCCAGAAGCTGCACCATTTTTCTGATTCAGAATATAATTTTGAATGATTTCATCATAAACTCAGCTTTTACCAAATGAGAACATATAGGCCTGTTTTGAAGGGTTGTATAAATAATGTCCCTGTCATGAGAGATTCTTTTGCTCGTACTGTCGAATGTATCACTTGTGCTCAAGCAAACATTTTTTTACACTCTATTATTCTGTCTTTTTAAAAATGCTGATTATTTGCATCTTTTGATAGTACACTAGTTGGGCAATGTTAAGATTATTATGTGCTATAATCGTTGTCATTGTTTAATTAATGAGAAGATTAGATCCCTCGTTCTTTATCTTTATCTTAAATGTTGGCTGCTGTCAATGATTCAACAAGTGATATAAAGAGCAAACGGGGCTGTTGTGGCATGGGAAAGTCATATATGTGACCCTGGACAACAAAACTAGTCATAAGGGGCCATTTTTTAAAATAAATATAAGCTGAATAAATAAACTTTCCAATAATGTTTGGTTTGTTAGGATAGGACGATATTTGAAAGTCTGAGGTTGCAAAAAAATCTAAATATTGAGAAAATCACCTATAAAGTTGTCCAAATGAAGTCCTTAGCAATGTACATTACTACTACTAATACATTTTTGATATATTTACGGTAGGAAATGTACAAAATATCTTCATGGAACATGATCTTTACTTAATATCCTAATGATTTTTGGCATAAAAGAAAAATGGATAATTTTGACCCATACAATGTATTGTTGGCTATTGCCACAAATATACCCATGCGACTTATGACTGGTTTTGTCGTCCAGGGTCATATATATGTGATTGATTACTTCAATTGAAAACAGGCATTGCTCTGCGTTCATGAGATTTAATACAAAAAATAGCCCTATTCATATTTATATAACTTTGCTTCATGCTAAGTGTAACTTTCTGTCTAAATTATATAGTTTAGTTAAACGTCTTTGCAGTTATTCCTTATTTTTTTTACTTGATTTGTCTAAGACAATGGTCAACTTTTAAGAAGTGAAACTTGAGGATTCCAGTCTTTTAGCCAGTGAGGTGAAAGCTTTTGTAATTAAAGGAGACGTGCGATTATCCTATAGTGGGTGACTCTACTGGTTTTTAAACGAGATCTCTCACCCACAGGCCATTTGAAGAGATTTCGCTTTCTCTGTAGACCAAAACGCCCTCCTCCCTGATTTTGCTCCATTTTGCTTTGTAAGATTTGTTAAAGGAGGTGTTTGGGGTATTGGACTTCTAGCATTCACCCTCCCTTTTTTGTTTGGTGCATGCCATTACCACATCCATTCATTTCAGAAGCCCTAATGCTTTTCCGCGGAGTTGAACCAACAGCCACGTGGTCTGTTATCAACATTGAGGATCTTGGCCTTATCAACAAGCCAGGGTAAACAAATAAACAAGTGTCCTGAACAGATTTAGTTTTTGGTTGCAATCCACTGGGCAAAGTTCATGTGTGAATCTTGTGCTTCCCAAGTATTTCCCAGCAGAGCTTGAGTATTTTAGTGAGCTTGTTCAAGTGTCCTTGCTAATCTGGTTTGATGAGGCATATAAAACTCTCTCTCTCTCTCTCTCTCTCTCTCTCTCTCTGTCCGTTTTGTTATGTTATCTAGATAAAGCTAGAACCAAAAATAGTACAATGTGACACTGGTGAGTCTGTGTTAAAAAAACAAAGAGAGTGAGAAAGCAGTCACTGTGGCATGAAATTGTAAACATATACTGTTTATGAATTTTCTTTCCCCTGTGAAGTCTACAGTAACCTGAAACATTTTTCTTTATTATTATAAATGAATTGAAAGCCCAATATTTTTTGCATGAGTGCGTGTATAATGTGCAGAGAAAGAGAGCTTCCATCTAAGACCCAACACAATGAAAATGCAATGAATTGGAATGCCTCACCGATCATAGCAGAATCAGAATTTCCAGCAAGGAAAATCTTTTCATGGCGAATTAAGTGGTGGAGGAAGAAAATGGTAATGAAAAAAAAAAAGAGGAAAGGCACAGATGACAAACGCTTCTCCCTGGGCTACGCACTGCAGATTTAAGAACTTTAGCTAAAGCTATGCAGAATAGAATGTGGAAAATTGAATTTACTAAACAATTAAGCATTGAATTAATCTACATCCTGCACTGGAGAGAGAGAAGGACATAAGGAGGGAGAGAGAAAAGGAGCAAAACAGGGAGGGGGAGGGGACGAAGCCCCCCCACCTAAAAAAAAAAGCACTGAATAAATTCTAGCTAGCTCATTAGAGGGACAGTGAATATATCAAGTGTGTTGTTGTGTGCAGCAGGACAGCATTCTCTCCGCCACGGCACTCATCTCTCCTGTAACCATCTGCATCCACACCGCCTCCACCCGCTGTTCATTTTGGCCCACATATTTACTCCTTCTCTTATGCGCCTGTGTGGTTTCCTCCGGGTGTCTGTTAGATGGTGGACTGCTCTGCGTTTTGGGTGTTTTTTTATTTTTTTTATTAATTAGCTGTTAGATCTGTGGTGGACGAGATTGTTGGGGCAGTTATAAATAGACTCGAGTGCACCCTGGAGATGTCACTCACCCTCGGCCGAGACCCTCCCCCATTCCCATGGGGCTGAGCGACAGCCTCCCACAAGCCCCGCTGCTCTTTTGTTCAATTACAGTTAATGCTATAGTTTGCTATTTTCTCCGTTCTAATTATATTTTCAAGTGGGATTTGTTGTGCGTAAAAAACATCCTTTTACGTGTGGAGACTCTAGGGTTCTCGGTCTCCAGGGTGCTGTACCATTCTTTTCCACAAAGCTCTGAATAAACAAGTTCCCTCCATTTTTTTTTCTCTTTCTCTCTCTCTCTCTCTCTCTCTCTCTCTCTCTCTTTCTTTTACAAAGAGTTGTAGAAACTGGCAATTTCAGTTTTAACTGTTTGCTCCCTGGGCATGTGTTCTAGATTACCTCTTACGGCATACTTTTGGTATGCTGCAGAATACACCATACACATTTTTTTTTGTGACTGTTTCTGAACCTTTTATATATATATATAAGCTGGCACTATTATGCCTCACAAGATATTAGGAGACTTGTGGCAAATATATCAAATGCAGTTTGGTTTGCTCCATAATTTTTTTTATAAATTCAATATTTACCAAGAAATGTTTCGTGTGGTTTTCATTCCAAGAGTACAGTATAAATAAAAGAGATCAATATTTACACGTTTAGCTACTTTAGGAGTGTCATATATAGTTATAAAATCAAAGGAGCTAAAACTTTCTCTTTTTTTCTATGCATTTATCCATCCATTTTCCAAACTGCTTGTTCTTTATACATTTATGTTTATGTTTACATTTAGACATAATTATGAATAATGAAACCTTTGGGTAACACTTTATTTTTAAGGTAATGTAGTTACACATTACTATATGTACTTACTATAGCAATAGCAGTAAATACTATTACAAGTAACTAACCCTAAACCAAACCCTAATAGTAACTCTATAGTATAAGTACATGTAGTTATTTAATATTACTCAGTACTAATTTGTGTAAGTACAATGACCACAATCAATTTTTTTTTTTTGTACGGCTATGTTTTTGCAAAACTCTTCTCAGATTTCCACAGAAATGAAAAGTTCTAAAGTCATTCCTGAAGTTCTACTCATTTGCTTATTTAATATTTTGCCTATTTTGATTACACTTTCAGCTGTCTGTGTCATTTAGCACATTACAAAAAATGTTTGGTCCTGCTATTGAGCATTATCATCTCTGATGCTGTGGCCTTCATCTCATAATTTCCTCCCACACTAATGTTACTTTTGTGGAGGCACCCTGTGATAAGAGGCAACATCTGTTTTGTTCTATCGTACAAGTAGGCCCTGCATGGGGCTGAGTGTGTGCAGGCCTCGGCTCGCCATTGTTCCGTCCACTTCTCTTTATCCCCATGTCTGCTCCATTTGCCACATACCATCCGCCCAACAGCTGACACTTTCTCTCTATTATACACCTAAGCTTAATTGTCAATAGGATTTCTCTCTCTTTTTTTCCTCCTTCTCTTCCCAACTTCAAGGAGAATGGCTCTTATTTGATTTCATTTTGATTCGCTAGGCCAGCGACAAGTGAACAGGCACACACACACACACACACACACACACACACACATATACCCTCCCTCGCTCTGGGATATAAGAGAGATGGCTGACTGGCTCTTGTTGTATTCAGAGTTAGCCAGTGCATGTGTATGGACAGGCATACACATCTTAGCTGCTATTGCTAATTCTTCTTTCATTGTTTTTTTTTTTGTTTGTTTCTGGATTATGGATATCCTGTCTTGGGTAATACAATTTGTTTTTTTTACTTACAATTTACTATGTGTTAATTAAAAGAGTTCTGTATTGTACCTGCCTTCTGTTTTGTTTTGTGAAAGTCTAAGGAAGCCAGCATTGTGTGGGGTCATTAAAATGCTCTGTGACAGGGTTTGGTCCATAAGTCTTGTGTGCTTTTTCTGATTGAATTGCCGTGTGAGGTTGTAGGGACTGTTATAAGAGGATGAAAAACAACGAAATGAGGAACATCTGATAAAGCCAGCTGTCTTTGTAACATGGGACTGTAGCGTGTATCCCTGTGATCTGATGCCTGATTGTGTGCCTTACCCTCTCTGTCTCTCTCTCTCCCCTTCTTCACAGACCTCATGGAACAGAGACCATGATGATACAGCTTCTACACGCTCCGGGGGCACACCGGGACCATCCAGTGGAGGACACACATCGCACAGCGGGGACAACAGCAGCGAACAAGGTAAGGTTCTGAGACATCCTTTGATGCATATGTAAGAGACAATGCACAGTCAGGCCGTCATTATCATAAAACAAACCTTGACAGTGTCATCAGGACTGTAAATTATCTTGCATGTTTAACAGCTACTTACCAATGAAATTTGATTTATTGATTTATTGATTTAGAAAGAGAGCACAGAGTGAAACGAGAAATACTAGTATGGGATAACGATCAGTTGTATGATAGTTTGCACAATACTTGATTGACCAATCAGAGTCAAGTATTCCAGAGAGCAGTGTAAAAAGTATGTTTCTATGAAAGTGTCATTGTCTGACTATGCAGATGTGTCTATCTCACCATCTGAAGCCAAGCTTGTGTATGGAGAGAGAGCAGGAGAGAGTTAAAGCAGATGTTTAGGCCGCTGCTGGCCGGTGATGTGGCGTAGGTCCATCAGCTGGTTGTGATAAGACTGCATTAATGAACCTTCTTCTGGGCCCATCTAGACAGGGTGTCTGAAGAAAGCCGCTGATAATGACAGTCTAACCAAACAGATTTTACACTGATGAAGCTTTATATGTTCTGTTATGTTCCAGTCCAAGATTTTCGAATTTTCAAAGAGAAAATATATATTCTCAATAAACACTCTTCTTGGTAGGATTTCCCTCTCAAAGGAATGAAAGCCAACTCCACTCACTTCATCATGTCTGTAAAATTCAAACTGTAGAGTCATGGTGATTGGCTAGTTGTGGGGTTTAGCCAATGAGAACCAGCGTAGGAGGTGCCAAATGGTGGAGTGGAGGAGGGTTTCAAAGAAACTGTAGGCAAAAAGCAACTTCATTTATTATTGAAAGGGATGTCAAGGCAGCAGTTTGAGGGCTGCACAGCCAGCAGGCAAAGCAGGATGAGAGCAGAAAGGACCACATTATGTTCCAGATGACTGAGCAACGATTTATATACCAGCGCCGGTTTTCCCCCTCCACAGAGAGGGAGAGCAATAAGAGAGAGGCCGGTCTGGCAGAGTCGGTCAGATGGCCGATGACTAATGGCCGGTTGCTCGCCACACTCTGATTGGATGCCTTAATGAGCACATTTTGTGCCGAGTTTGGGCTCCTGCTTACGGTGACCTTTGCTCTTTATTGACCAAAGTGACACGTCATTTTTCACATACTTCCAATTATCGCCAGGCTTTTAATGTCCACCCCCCCCTCCTTGCTCCCCTCATGTTCCCTCACCCCAGTGTTTTGGATGAGTGTTTGTTGTGTCATGCGCTAGCAGGAAGGGCCGCTGTGAGGCTGAGCTATGAACCTGGATGTATGCTGAGATTGTTCAGCGTGAACAAATGACCCGAGCTCTTCAGCCCCTTCGGTCTTATTCACGCCAGTGGAGGTTTAGTGGAAGTATTATGTTAATGTGGGTTAATTGCTGATTGTGTAAAGCAGTGCTGCTATCCGCATTAGCATGTTCTGTAAGGAGTGACTTCATAATCCCAATAAGACCATTATTTTGCTGTTAGCCAAGAAACTCATGCCAATATGTCCCCAACTGGTCCCCTCTCTCACTCACTCTCTGAGACTGCTTCTCTCCATGTGCTTACACTTATAAATAGCTTTAACAAGTTATCTACCTTATAAATATCTATACAACCACTGAAAAAGAGTCTTGTTGCTACTGCATTTCCTGCATCTTGGACATGTATGAAATGAGAATGGCTTCTATGCAATAGCAGCATCATAACAAACAGTCATAAGCCTTCAAACTGCAAAGAAACATTGTACCCACATGCATAACATAGTACATCTGTAACCCATCAACATAGAGATTGGCACCATAGCTGATGGTTCTAGTGGTTGCCATCCACACCATGTTTTCCATACCGCACCTAAATAGCATCTAAATAGAGGACAGCATTTTCCTTGTTCATGATTCTGTGCCCTTCAAAGTGCGAGTGTCCCCCTTTAAGGGGGGAGAATAAAGCCTGCTCCTCCCTCACTGCACTCACAGAAACTTTCTTAGCGGAGTCCAGCAGAGACTCAGTCCGGCCCATCTCTAATTAGACCCTGTTTAGTAGCGTAGCGTGCTCGTATGCACCCGCCTTTGTTTAACAGCTGCCCTCTCGGGGGACATCTTTTGGAATTGTATCTTGAAGCCATCTTTTTTGAGCATCCACCCTCAGTGGGTAAAAAAGAAAACAAATCATTATTATGGACTGTTGAGTACTGCTCACTCTGGACTCTTGGCAAGACCAGCGCCCACCCAGATTAAAAGAGACACCCTTGGGCTGCAGCGAGAACGAAGGCGATATGAACCCCTACCAAAAAAGGGCAGGGCACGTGGAAAATGACATGCTCTCACATACGCAGAGATCATGCTGAGTGTTTTGAAAGGCTTTGGGTTTCTCTGCCTCATCAAAGGGTCCGGGAACAAGGTGATGACTACAGGATTCAGATATGTATCAGCAATTATCAGGACCCATTTGCAAAAGGCCCCATGTGTGCCAAGCCAAATAGTTCCTGTGAGGCTCTTGTTATTGTCTGCATAAATTTACATGTAGAGCCATGGACTCCAAAACTGTACTGCGTTAAGACTGAGGGAGCCAGTCAAAGCTCAAGTGGGTTACTCAAAGTGAGTTAAGAAGTTCATTTACTTCGACCAAACTCGTCTGGAGTGACTATTGACGAATGCGACCATTCAGCTGTGGTGTAAACAGGTCAATGTACAGTAAACCCCAACTGAAACATTTATGTGTGATAAATTTGGAATGTGCTGTACTGTGAATGTTATATGGACTCATTTAGTGGTATTGTGTCGAGAAAAGCTGCAGCTAAACTTCATGCATCAAACTAATCATTATTTTGTTAGATTGATTGTGGTGAGTGCTGTTGTCATCATTGACTTAATGGTCAGTTTGCTACCGGCCTGTGTGAAGGTCAGTCTGAGCGAGAGCTCTGATTGGCCCCTGGCCACCATCTCTGCTCTGCGATTGGCTGACATCTGAGACTGACCAGCAGACATGGCCTCTGACAGGATGCCAGCGAACCTCTGAGGCTGGATCCACCCACCGAGCCCCCGCCTCACGTGTTTGTCAAAGTCACCCGTTAATTGCAACGATTGTCCAGCAGACTGGAAGAACCCTGCCCCTTTCTCTCTCGCTCTTTCTTTCTGTCTCTGAGTGCTGCCTGCATGCCTTTGCATTTCTCATGTGCTATTTTCAGTGCTCTTCTCAATTGCTGAGTGCACTACAATGCTGATCACTTTCCTTTTTGATTTTACAACAGGGTCCTGGCTTTGTTTAGCTCAGTCACTTTGAGCTGTTAGGAGGACGCTTCGCTCACTATCTGGATGCCCTTGCTCTTTGACTTTGTTTTTTTGCTTTAATCGTGCCTGGTGTGTGCGAATGTTGTGCTTCAAAGAGCAATGGGAGCTCTATGTTGTCATTCAGGTGTAGTCAGTCAGCGGTTGTTCCTGCCTTACTAGATTCTCCTCTGTGCATGCAAAAGTGCTGCACACAGGAGGGGGAGGCTGAACGCTCTATGCTCTCCCCGTGTATCAGTGGCAGCACGTTAGTGGGGTAATCTGGTTAAATCAGAGGCATAATGGCTGATAAAAGGTGTGCGGTTTTTATAGTGCAGGGATCTAAGACCGGCAACGGGCGGCCCGAGCAGCCCCTGTTGTTTTTCTCTCTCATTCACATCACACATCACATCATACACCCACAGAAGGAGCAGAGAATAAAAAGAAAGAGAGAGAGGGAAAGGCATAGAGAAAGCAAGGGATCACAGGAAAGAGAGCAAGGTACCAATTCCAGTAAGTGCAGGTAGGTGTTTGGGAATGCACATGCTTGACAGGAAGTACGAAATCAAAGAACTGTTTTTATTTCACACAACGCATCATGTTCTCTCTTCCAAGCCCCTTTGAATGATGCGCTCATGAATTTGGCATGAATTTTGCCATTACGACAAAGTCATGGAGATGCTAGCCGATGTCAGTGAGGGACACGTATGGAGCCGTGTCCTCAGGAGTCAGGAGGTTACCTAGGAAAATCTGATCCACTGATGTGTTTATGACCCCACTGAATCTCAGTAGTGATGGCACAACTAACAAACTACCACTTGTTTCTCCGAAAACGATCAGCACCAATGGCTTTATGGCCCTACTCCTGATAAGACCGTATGCAAACACATCGGTCCCATGGTGAAAAAAAAGGGGAAACGCCACTGGTTCCCACACCAAGGGACAGTTTGCCTTTGGGATTAGGCTGATGTCCTGTGTCATGTGGGAAAAAAAGGAGAGTGAAAAGTGAGAAAGTGCAAGCAAACAACCTTCCCCCCTCCTTTCCCCATATATCAGCTGTTTCTTCTGCTTTCCTAATCATTGTCTTTAACTAGCTTTCATAGCCTGATTGAGCACCTTGTCTCTGGGCAGATAATACTCATAAAGCTGGTATGATAAAGTGTCACTGTTGTGTTTGCTCTTCTGTTTGCTCTGGGATTTAACTACTGCTGAAGTACTTCTCTTATCCCCCCCACCCACGACCATGTGAACTCTGGGAGATGGATGGCTATAGCTCTACTGACATCTTCTTCTTCCTCTATCTACTGTGCTTTCTCTGAGCTTTATCTGATATAAGAGTTTGGTTTAATGTGGTAATGTTGCATCTCTTTTTGTTGTTAAAGGGCACATATTATGCCCCTTTTTACAAGATGTAATATAAGTCTCAGGTGTCCCCAGAGTGTGTCTGTAAAGTTTCAGATCAAAATTCCTAACAGATAATTTAATATACCATTTTGATGTTGTTTTGTGTGTCTCCTTTAAATGCAAATGAGCTGCTGCTCCCCACCCCAGAGGGTGGAGCCTTCACAGCTCGTAAACAAGCGAATGAAAACTGAAACATCATACATCTGTTTGGTTTTGATCATCATCTCTATCGTGGACACGCTCACGTGACATTGCAGTTCTTCATCATCATGAAATATTATCATCTGCATGCGTTTTAAAGCCATATCACTCACACCCGACGCATGCGCAGAGAGCTGAATGTTGGTGCGTCCGTGAGTATTTTAAACTAGACTAGTTTTCTTTCATGTGTTATTGCGCACAAGGTTATGTCAGAAACACACAAAGTTCACATGGAAACAGTCGGTTATGTCTGTGCACGTATACAGCAAGTACAGAAATCCCATGTGTATATTAGACTAAAGTGTACTAAAGTGAGAGCAGTGTAATATACAGCACCTACTGCTATATATGCTGTTAATATAAATCAAGCAACAAAAGATAAACAGAAAATCACTCACTGCTCTTGACAGAATAACTTTAGTAGCTTTAATAAGAACACATTTCTTACTTGAATGCTGCTGTTAAATGCTCTACCGAGGAGATAAACATGGCAGACCCTGTACAGCTCTCTGAGGGCGGGGTCTATGCTAATACGGCATTGTCCATCAACACTTGTGGGCGGGGCCTATGAAATGTGACGTCACATTGCCCAGAATCTGCAAACGGCTTGTTCTGAGACACTGTTTATGATTTATGGGGATTAAGTGGGTGGATTATAATGTGGACCATTATAGGGTGATTGTGTACACACTGCCAACACACATTTATGTTCAAACACCATGTAAAAGTGAATTTTGCATAATAGGTACCCTTTAAGACTCTCATCATCCTCTTAAAGATTTTGTTTGTGCCTCTAGTGGTACCAAACAGAATTGAAATTGTTTAAGCAACCCAACATTGTCTCAACCAATGTTGTGTTGTGAGACTACTTGTTTATTCGAGAAATGGAAGGGGGAGTGTGTGAAACATGTTTGAAAGCCATCATTATTTTTGCAATTCTCTAAAAAAAGTTTACTTGTGCAGAAATCCCACACTTTGCCTTTAAGGATGTTTTGCCCCAGGGAGAAGGAGTTTCGGGTTGGAGTCATTTGCTATGTGATGTTCAGTTTAAGTGGGAAGCAGACGTAAATTTAGATCAAATGCTATAATTGTGGTGTGTTAATGATGTAGACACTTTTCATCTGTCTCCATGTGTACAGGAAGTCCTTCTAAACCAATCCTCTTTTTCTTGCCAAAACCAGATTTTTGGTGTTTGCTGAATATCCCCTTCACAGCCACTCTCTGTCATCATTGCTCATCTGCTTGTACATTCTCAAAACTTGAAATTCTTTCATCTCTTTTCTGATGTTCCAGTTAGTGACATTACTGGATCAGATCAACTGTTGAATTATTGGTCATCAGTAGAATACTGATAAATGATTATTGAAATAGCTAGTGGGAAAGGGCTCTTTTTCATATAAATACTCCAGATTCCCACTTCATTCATAGTTGATTCATCAGATGCAGGGTCACTGTTGAGAGGGGTCATGGTTTTTTGCGCAATTTCTGTTGCTTTTCCTGATCTGCTCCTAATGGCTGGGAAACTCCATGGCTCCATTCAAAAAATCCCCACGCTGTAACCCCATCATCTGATCTGTGCTGTAGAGGTTCATGTGAATTTGGCAAATCAGCGCAGCTCATCACTGATGTGTCACAATGCATTAGGTCTGCTTTAGAAGACCTGAGTGAACATTACTCAGCACGGTCCAGGAGGAGCAGTGCAAACCCACCGGGCGTCTATCAGATACGCTGTATCCAAGTTTTTAGGAAAGAGCTGATATCACCCAATGAGATATGCTATCACCGCTTGGCTCGCCTGATAAAGAGGGCAGGAAGGCCAGAGCGGGGAGGCAAAAAGGAAGGGAAAGGAAGGGAGGGATGGAGGGGGATGTTGGGAAGAGAGTTTGAGGAACAGTGAGTGACAGTAAACAAACAGGCTTTAACTCTTTGTTCATTAATCAGGTGCTCTTGTGTGGCTGTGTCACATGCACTCGCCTTAGTTTATTTAGGCCTTTGATAAAGAGATTAGCAATCTCTTTTCGGGTTATCCTCTGCCTAAAAGACGTCTCTTGTTGACGATTCCCTTTTACAAAATCCCAGCTGACCTGTAGGAGCTATTCTAGTCAACCATGATGAGTGCCTGATAGATTGTTTTTGAATACAATTAGATTAAAAATATAAATCTTTCTGCAGCCATTGCAGGAAAAAACATTATCCCAGCACGATAATCCTCCCGTGATCTGTAGGGATGTACATTCTTTCTCTAAGCAGGAGGCCAGTCTTTTTATTAGTGGTATCACAGTGGGTTTGAGTCCAGCTTAAAGCCACAAACAGTATTGTGCTAATTTTAGCCTCCAAAGAGGATGAGGATGAGTAGCCTGCTGCTAGTTTGCCATATGCTGCCCTACCGATAATACTGCATGAGGAATATTTTCCTGCCGATAGTGACTGGGACTGTGCGTGTGAGGTCCTGGGACTGTTACAAAGACATGTGAGCTGTCCAGAAGAGATATGACGAGGAGATGCTTGGTAGCAGGTCAAAATGTACTCTCTGATAGACCAAACTGTACTCTGATTGTCATTCCATATGTCTTTCTCCTCATATTTTATTGACATTTTCCAGAGTATTTTTGGTATGCCCATTGCTGTTTTCCCTGACATGTTAATTTACCCTTACGAATAACCATGTATTTTCCACCACTTGACACCAAATAATTAAATTTGGACATGTCAGAACTTCAATCGTAAAGAACTTTAATGCATGAAGCCCAACAAAGAATGAAGAAATTTACCAGGCCTTTTTGGAGACACCTCAGAAAGCCAATTTCATGTGAGCAAACACAACCAAAGCTCCATATTTGGGGAATTTGGCTTCCCTTGCACTGTGTGCTAAAGCTATTTGACCTTTGTATTTGTCACCAGAGACTTCTCACAGAGAGGGATTATTTGCTGGGGTGCTGGTGTTTTGGAGTGGCGGTGGGCGAAGGTGTGTGCAGATGGAGGCCGGTGCAAAAAGCACCAGGGGGAGGGCTGTGTTAACAACGGGCCGAAAGCTTGACCCAGGACTGACCCTTACTAAACAATCCTCTCCCAGAGCCCAGCCCTGGTCTTTTGACATGGATACCTGCTGAAGGGATTTAGGGGGAAAGATAAAGACCTCCTCAAGCGTTTTTTTTAAGATTTAAGGAGTGAAAGAGAGATAACAAACAAACAAAAGTTGTATGCTTTTAGAGGGTGTGTATGTGTATGGAGAAAGGGTGTGTTTGCTTAATGTGTGCTTGAGAGAGAGTGAATGCATGTGTGTGCAAGCATACGTGCACATTTTTTTTTTTTTTGCAAGCGGTAACCTGATCACCAGCAATGTCCTGGGAGCCCGAATGAGTCAAAGAATGGCAGGAACCAGAAAGATTCCCAGCTTGATAACCTAAAAAATGCCCCAAAAATTTCTGAGAGCTGTCCCTGCTCTTTGTGAATATATGAGTAAGTGCGTGTGTGTGTTTGTATTTTGTGGTCTCAATAGAGGACTGCACAGCCGAGCTGTAATGGTATCGCCCACGTCCAGCCGCCCCTGCTCTGTTGCTGTCAGGAAGCAGACGTTCAGCCCAGCTCTGTTTCCGTCACTTCCAGCCCTGAGCCTTATCTCCCTAGTTCACCCTAAGCTGATAGAACTACAATTCCCCCACATTCCCTCTGCTCCACTTCCTGTGGCCTCAGCATGTTTGACAGGGGTGAAACTGAGGCCTTCGTTAGACTGCAGAAAGTATAGGCATAATGGATATGCCACATTGAATGAAGGACAGCCTATTAAAGAAATGCCCCCTGATGTTACAGTTCAACCTCAAATTACTTTGTAATTGTACATTTTTAACAACCAAGGGGTCAAGATTTGGCTGTCACCTGAGCATTCAAAATGGGCTTTGTATTCAGTACCTGTGAAAAGATTTGAAAAATTATTTTTTTTTGTAATGCTCTTATACTCATTAAGGCTGCATTTATTTAATCAAAATACAGTAAAACAGCAATATTGTGAAATATTATTACAATTTAAAAGCTGCATTTTCAGCATCATCACTCCAGTCTTCAGTGTCACATGATCCTTCAGAAATCATTCTAATATGCTGATTTGCATTTATTAGTAATTAATAATAATAATAATAATAATAATAATAATAAGTTGAAAACAGTTTTTGATGCTTAACATTTTTTGTGGAATCAATTATATCATTCAAACATTTTTGGTAAGATTACAAAATTAATACTTTTATTTAACAAGGATGTATTAAATTTATCAAAAATATTTCTATTTAATACATGCTTTAATAAATGTAGTAAATACATTTACTAAATGCAAATAAATGCTGTCCATTGAACTTTCTATTCATCAAAGAATCCTGAAAAAAGTATCACATTTCCACAAAGATGTTAAGCATCACAACTGTCTTCAACACTGATAAAAATGATAATCATAAATGTTTCTTGAGCAGCAAATCAACATATTAGAGTGATTTCTGAAGGATCATGTGACTGAAGACTGGAGTAATGATGCTGAAAATTAAGCTTTGTCATTACAGGAATAAAATACAGTTTAAAATATATTCAAATAACAGTTCTTTTGTAATAATATTTCGTAATACTACTGTTTTTACTGTATTTTTGATCAAATAAATGCAGCCTTGGTGAGCATAAGAGACTTATTTCAATTTTTTTTTACAATTTTTAATGTTTAGCAACACATAAATCTGTAAGTCACCAGCAAAATGCTTGGAATTGTGTTCTTGTAGTTCCATCAGCTAATCTGTTTTCAGCATCCAGAATTATTAATCACAAGGCATATATAGCAGGTTGTCTATCTGTCCAAGCAAGCTATCCAAGCAGATTGAATTGAGATGAATGAGAGTGCTAGCTGTTAACTTTCTCCAGTTATTATACACTCTTAGAAGAAACGTTAAACTGCAGTATGTGCAGACATAATGGATCTGAATAAAGAGCAGCTTATCATTGATAGAGGAGCTATTTGATGTTACATTTCATCCTTTGGATGACTTCTTTTTCTCCGTCTTTTCTGTAATAACAGTGCCCGCCTTTTCTTTATAAGCAGGGATCATTGTGTGTAATTCTGCCATACAATTCACTCTCCACGTTAACTACATTTAACAAACGCAGGGGAGACCAAGCAGGCTATTATTAGAAGTGAAATACCCTCACATTATCTACTGTACTACAGCCCAATGGATGGCGATACGCTGTAGTTGGGGAAAATCCCTGTGCATTAGAGCACTTATCTCAGCCTGTGTCATTTAGATAGCTGCCATGTGGAAAATTATCTGCCAGAAGCCAATAATGAAGACCGCCGCATTTAACCACACGGCTCTGGTTCCGTTTCGCTCATTACCAAAATATACCAAAAAACACAAAGGAACAATACAAAACCGTTTGTCTTCAGGCCTCTGTCTGTTACAGATATTGAAAAGTTGATCTGCTCAATTGAGTCAGAGGATGGGTGTCATGTCTTTATTCGGCTGCGTGTGTATTGTTTTAGGTTCACCTAGAGTAAATGATGAGAGGTTTAAAAGTGCTCAGATGAGTTGAATTCCGGGCAGATTGCTGCAGTAGTGCTGTTGTTGCGACCAGCGAAGGCTCTTAGCTTTTGTTTGCGAGCCATGTTCCTTTTTTTAAAAAACACTTTCCTCTCAGCCATCCGGTCTGCCTGGATATCGAACAAAGCTGGCCCTGGAGAAGGTGTCAAAAGCTGTCTGAGAGAGAGAGAGAGAGAGAGAGAGAGAGAGAGAAAGAGAGCGAAAGAGAGCGAGGAAGAGAGAGGGAGAATAGAGCATGTATATTCTTTGTGAGTGTGTGAGTGTGTGTGTGTGTGTGTGTGTGTGTGTGTTGCCTCGGTGGAATCAGAGGACTCTTAAAGTGTTCCCGTTTGAACCTCACCAGCCTGCCTTTTCTGCCCGCCTTATATCTTCAGATTAAAAAAAAATTACAAAGGAGAAAAATCAATAGTTACACAGTAAAAGTGCTCGACATGAAAGGGTAAACTCAGGGCCCTACACTTTCATTTGACCGTTTTCCCCCCTCGACACACGGACCGGAGGAAGAATGAAAAGAGGAGGAGGGGAGGGAAAGGGAGAGAGTGAGAGAGACCTCAGTTTAATGCTGTGTTTGTGCCCCTGGGCCTCAGTACGCTTTCCAATGTGTCGGGGGCTTCAGTGGAAGTGACCCCTACACAGACATGGACGAAAAAGAGCCGTAACATTTGCAATGACATTTTTGCCATCACCTGTGGGTATGTCAGCGGCCTGATCCCAGAGACCTGGGAATATGCATGAGGAGCTCTCAGCTAGGACTCACGCGGATGACTCCGTTTAATTAGAAGCATTATAACTCTGAATATGAGCCACATTATGCATTACCCTCTCTGTTAGCCCTGCTGCGAGGCGATGACAGAGACGCACGAGGTACGGCTGAAAGACTTGTAATTACACTCTTTTTCCCCTCAAATTATGAATTACAGATCTGTCACTGTCATCATATGTGTAATAAAAGGGGGGGAAAACAGTGTGATTATTTAAGATGCCTGCAGTTATTTAAATCCGTCATTATTTACTGTCATTATTTAAAATGAATCCCGGGTAATTACAGATTGTAATTATGACTCTCCGCAGATTAGTATTTACAGTGGTATTTTTTCTTCATAATTATAAATAGAAAAAGTATTTATCTCAGCAAGTTGAGCACAAATACACACATATGCACAGCTATGCATATCACAAGACGCAAGTGATCAATTCTCAGAGGCAAACATAGTCAACACAACTAAAGATCTGCCACATTGCCGCCATGTCGCAGCTCATTAAACCCTCTACTTTCCTTTATATGTATCCTTCCAAGTCAGAAACTAGAGGAGCTATGGCCATTTTGCTGGAAGAGCAAGTGATTGCAGTCAGCAGACCGCTACTAATGTTTGTATGTATTTTAGGAACAGAAAATGTATGGTGGGGCAAGCGTGCATGGCAAGCTCCCTGCTAATCTGAGTGTCTCTTGTTGGGAATCATACCGCAGGAATTCCTGCATGTTCAGAATATTTTTGAGGTGGGAGGTGCTTGTGACCCATGCAAAGGGAACCCCCGCTGCCTGGTCCATTCTAACCATGTGAATGGCCTGAATACAATGAACCCGGCTTTATCTTTTCTTCCCCGACCCTCCCCTCTTCCCATTCGCCCACTCTCTTTATATGCGACTCTCTCTGTGTGTGTGTGTGTGTGCATGTTAGAACGAAGAGTGTGTGAACGTGTGTGAATGTGTGCATAGTGAAAAGAAGGCGGATGGCAGGCCCTTAAGGCTGAGGTTTTGCAGGACCAGGAAAGCCGTAGTACAGTCATATGAGAGTGTTTGAATGCTAAGGGAGAGTGAGAGAGCAGCACAGGTCACCTGACTCCCTCCGCAGGGAGAGGCCAGAGGTGCTCTAGAAATCATCCATGGACCAAATGTGGTGTAAAGCAAAAGCCAATCTGTTTCCACAGCCTGGCCCCATCCATCAGACCATGGCCAATAAAATTTTGTCAAAACACTTTTTAAAATTGGGCAAGAAGCTGTACCGCATGAGCTATGACAGCCTGACTTATCCAAATGTTGAAAATATTAAAATTAAACCCTGATGAAAAACAGCATACGTTGTGTTTTAGATGCCCATTGACCTTGTTGATGGTGAAATGTCTAAATTTTGCATCACCAATGGCACCAAATGCAAAAATAACATTTCCCTGGCATTCACTACTTAAGTTCTGCTCTCTGGACTGAGCCACCATCTAGACCTAACCAAACCAACACCTAGCCTAACTGCTCTTTTCAGCAGAGGTGGTAGATCTCCATCTCAAAAATGTCATGTCAAGTCATCTTTTTTGTAGCATGTAAATGAACATTTGACATTGTGCTTGATGGATCGGAAGTGCCACTCTGCTAATTTGTAAAGCAGCAGAAAAATGGATGGCACTTTGGAGTTGTTTATGCACAGGGCAAGAGGAACAGGTAGTGCCCCCTTTGAGTAATCAGATCATAACAGATTAGCCTACATCTTTCTGATAATGTCAGAAAGTGCCTTTAGTAAGTTAGAGAGAGTGGTGGAGATAGATAGAGAGAGAGAGAGAGAGAGAGAGAGAGAGAGAGACAGAGAGCGAGAGAGATGGCTGGAGAGATCGAGAGAGCAGGAGACAGGTATTGAGATGGAGTAGATGAGCCAATCAGATGAGCTGGCTGACAAAGGCATGTTGGGAAGCTAACCTGATTTTAGCAGCAGCCAGGCATCTAGAGCGTCACAGGCTGATCTCACGCACGGATGTGTGTGTGTGCGCGCGTACGAGGGGGTCATAAAAAATTCTCTCCCTGGTTAGCCGCGGGGCATCCTCCTCAGCCTCTGGCCTGCTCCAGTCACTGGCCTGCTCTCTAATTGCTGCATAGACTCCACCACACATGGCCAGATGAGATGACATTTTCTTCTCTGTCAGTGGCGAACCGGACCGCGTGTCCCCCCTCCCTGCAGTAGTTGCTAAGACGCTGTCATAACCCATTAGCAGTTGGCCAAAGTTCGCCCGTGGCATTTCCTCATGGCATCAGCGAAAAGGCGCATAAATCTGCCAGTGGAGCCTGCTGCTGGACTAATGAGGCTGTGAGCTTGTTTATGGACTAGCATCATTTTTATGATTATTTCCACCTTTTCAGTCTCGCCGCCATCATTCGTCTTTATTTGGCGCGGGGAGAGTGCGGAAGCTCGGCAACGGCCTGACATTTTGACACAAAAGTGCCGTATAGGCACTGCCATATGGCTAAGCTGACACACCAGTGCTAAAATAGATGCGAAATTAGCCCTAGTCGAATAAGGTGAGCCAGCATTAAATTGATGACAGCTATGAGCACACTGAAATAGCTAGGTGTCCTGAACGCACATCTCTGTTACAGCCCTAGATTCGGTGAGCCGCAAGAAAAGAGTCAGGGAAATGACACCTTTTTAGCCAATCCAAATCCGTATCAAATTTTGCATGTTTGATTTGTCATGATTTTGTAGGACAGGGATTGAAATAAGCAAAATGTCTCACAATTTAATATTGACATTTTGACAAAAACTTGCTGTATAGACACTGCCATGTGCTTACACTGACACTTCAGTGCTTAAAAAAGAGGTGAAATTAGTCCCAGACTCGACTAAGTTAAATCGGTATCAAATGGCGTCAAAAATGGAAATCCCAATAAAATTGACAGCTTTCGTTTCCCTCCCCCTCGTTTGCCTTGAAGGTGTAGGCCTTCAGAGGTCAGTTTTTTAGGAAAATATTGGGGAAGAGAGGTTAAACAGTTCAAAATGACTAGAAGAGGCGGAAGACCAAAGCTCAAGAGAGCACACACACATCAGAGTTACCTCAGACATCACTCAAACGGCCCCTGCCCTTTTTTACTCTTTCGTCGTACCCCCCTTCTCTCTTCCTCCGTCTGACCTGATATCCAGTGTTTGCTTCTGTTTTGCTAACTCGCAAGGGACAAGCCCTGGGTTTATTATTTTAGGCTTTGCTGAACACGAACTAGTCTTTACACCGGATTTGGAGCATTTGCTTCTAATGAAAATGGTGTCTTAGATTACAAACCAGCGGTGCCACTGCCCTTCCAGATGGGAGCTGGGAAGTTCTATTTGTCTAAAAACAGTCGGAAGACAAACTAAGCCAGGGTTGTTTTTGGCATCAGTTAATTATGTAATCGAAACTCGCCTTTGACGGCTTATTATAGTGACAATGTTTTGATGTCTTTTGTTTTTTTTCTTGTGTCTGTGTGTGTTGGGGGAGGGCGATTCGGCTCTGGTCAGTTTCTCAGCAAGTGACAGACTGAGGGAAAGTGCCCTTGTGTAAAAGGCAAAGCCATTGTATCTACATAAGTCTTCACTTAAAAAGTCTCAGCCTTTTTTGGGGCTTCTCTCCTAGTCAGAGAGGGCTGGTGGAGTGTTTTATATGGAATGTAGAAAGCCTTCTCTCTCCTAATGGCGTATATAATTCAGGTGCCCGCAAGGCATGCTTTCAGGAATTCTTTTGCCCGAGGTAATGGGGAGCAAAGACTCTTTTAGACCCTTGATTATTCTATTGATGCATGGAGCTGGGAAAAAAATTATCTCCAACCGGATTACTGCAGACATTTCCATTAATTATCAATGATACAGGTGCCTTATGTCGCTGACTGAAAGCTGCAGAGAGAGAAAGAGTTAACCCACCATAATCTCTCTGTACGAATAGCGCTGAGGCTTTTGGAAGCGCTTTATATGTAATCAATAAGTTACTGTGCCTCTGCTATTAAAACCCATGCTTCATGCTGCTGTTTGCCTAGCTCGTGTTTCTTTTATGGTTTATTATTTGAATTGCGGATTCATAATAACAATTATCAGAAGTCTTCTCGGTGGGCTCTCATCGAGGGAGAATGCGTACGATAATTGGGGATCTGAATAAAATCAGCGTATGCAAGCAAACTGGCAATGTGAAGCTGAAAAGGCGACGTAAGCCATCTCCTCTGCTCTGGTATGTCGAACTGCCCATTATAAAGCCTTATCGAGCACCCACAGGTTGCTGCAAGCACCCATGCAGCATTGTTATTAAAATGCAGCTCTTTGAAAGGCTGCCGTTTTGTGCAGCAGCCATATTCACCCCCCTCCTTCCCCTTTTTCATAGTGTGTAACTCCCCCACCTTAGGTAAAAAGACACCGGGGCGAGCTTCAATCAATATTTCCCTGGGATAATGAAGACTAAATCTCTCCGTCATTCTCAATTCTTTGGTGACTCACTGTGTTGGAAGGCAGGGGGGAAATGCGACCTTACAAGTCCATTGTACTCTCTCTCTCTCTTTCTGAGCGTTGTGTGGGGGATGAGAAAGGGGGGTTATTTATAAAAGTATTAAAAATGAATGCATTCAGACGTGACGCTTCAAAGAAGCACTATTGTTGCCAGCTTACCCTGTTGCCTAGTTTTTTTTGGGGGGGGAAGGCAACGCCTGCTTCTGTGTTTCTGTGACTGATCAGGAACTGACCGTCTATTGACTCCCTGTGTGTGTTTTGACAGGTGACGGGCTGGACAACAGTGTGGCATCACCCAGCACAGGAGATGACGACGACCCCGACAAGGAGAAGAAGAGGAATAAAAAACGGGGCATCTTCCCTAAAGTGGCGACCAACATTATGAGGGCATGGCTCTTCCAGCACTTGACGGTGAGTTCAGTCAAGGGATCTTTCCTCTTTATGCTTCTCTTTGAGTATTCTACAGCCAATACTGAATGCTGCACTTCAAAGCCCTTGAAATGGTCTATGCACATGCTTTCTCAATAAAACATTCACTTTATCTTGCCTAGCCTTAACAACACATGCTCTAAGTTTTAGGCCAAGAAATAAAAAAAACAATCTCAAGATAAAGATAGCAGAAATAGGTGATACAGAAGTCGTCACTGAAGTCTACTGTTATTCGTGGAGAATTTTAGAAGTTCTCCATACAGTGTGTGTCAGCGTATTATCCATATTAACAATGACTATGGTATATACAGTGGCCCCAAAATATTTGGGCACTAAAGCAACACTTAAAGATGTATAGATGTCATTACATTATAGAAGAAAGTGTCATTTTTTTAATTCTCTCACTATATATAACCCTATATGTGACAATAGACCACAAAACCAGTCATAAGGGTAATTTTTTTATTTTTTTATTGAGATTTATTCATAATCTGAAAGATGAATAAATAAACTTTACATTGATATATGGTTTGTAGGTTATTCTGGAAATCTGGAATCTGAGGGTGCAAAAAAATCTAAATATTAAGAAAATCTCATTTAAAGTTGTCCAGATGAAGTCCTTAGCAATGCATATTACTAATAATAATACATTTTTGATATATTGACGGTAGGAAATTTACAAAATATCTTCATGGAACATGATCTTTATTTAATATCCTAATGATTTTTGGCATAAAAGAAAAATCGATCATTTTGACCCATACAATGTATTGTTGGCTATTGCCACAAATATACCCACGCAACGTCTGAATGGTTCTGTGGTCCAGGGTGACATATATGAAATGAAAAATATATATCAAAATGAAGACTAAAAGTATTTGTAGTAAAATATCGAACCAAGTAGTGTAGCATACTTTTTGGAGCCACTGTGCGTCTAGCTTACATGATGAAAACTGGGTTAGCTGGTTAGTTGAATGTGTTTTTAGGGCTGGTGGTTGGTTCTCTTTACTGTGGCTGTCCACACCTGCCATAGAGAAGTGATAGAGCAGCACAGGCCATTGATGTGGTTGGCTCTTCCTCTTGCTTTGATGGATTTCACTTCCACTATTTCATTTACCACAAAGTAATCGGAGTGCTGTCAAGACACCACTTATCTCCATATATCTACCCTTCTCACAGGCTTAACACACCTCTGCCACTCTCTCTCTCTCTCTCTCTCTCTCTCACACACACACACACATACACACCCATGTACACTCTTGCACAACTCATAATAATAATGTCTCTTTAATTAAAGACAGTGAAATGTTCACCTAGGTGTATTTTCAATAAACATATTACTTAAGCCTTCACTTGTTTGTGTTACGCTTTATGACTGAAGTAGCTATTATGGCCAGCAGCGTGCATTTTTATGTGTTGAATGGAAATGTGTTTCTAACCAAGCTGGAGTCAAAAGGGAGCCCATTTGATCAGTGCCAAAAGCCCCCACATGCTCGCCCCCCATTCTTACATCTGTGGCACAGAAACTCTGCCTGAGCACCCTAGAACTTCACCTGCCCCAAGCACACACACATACACACACTCAAACCCCCATCAGCTACCACCTTTAGCGGCCCCAGGAGAAAGGTGTGTGAAAAGAAAGCCATTTGCCAGTTCACACAGGCACACACATACATACACACAAACAACAGTGTGCAATATCCACAAGAGCACAGACTGATGGAAGTTTAGTTTCCTGTTTGTCTTGGCTGACTATTATGGTGGACAGTATTGTGTCATTGAGAGCTTGTTCTGCCTGAAGTGTTTGTGTTTGTATTTAACTATACTTCAGGGACAAAACTGTCTCCTGGAAGTTTGCTAAATCTGACAAAAGCTCTCTTTTAGGACAAAATGTATGAAAAATGATTTATAAATAGTAAATGTTTTATTATTCTTATTATAAAAATGCAAAAACTTTTTTTTAGATGTACAGTTCGAGTTCAGGTTAGGCTTCGAATACCACTCTTACTATTGCTCAACAAACACCTTACTCTAAGTAATTTTGCTGTGTAACTTGCCCTGTGTCATTCATGCTCTGTATATCTTATATTATGTGATTTTTGTTAAAGGGTTAGTTCACCTAAAAATGAAAATTACTCACCCTCATGTCGTTCCCAACCTGTAAGACCTTCATTCATCTTCAGAACACAAATGAAGATATTTTTGATGAAACAAAATATCAGCAAATATTTAGACAGCAATTTAATTACCACTTTCAAGGCCCAGAAAGGTATTAAAGACATCGTTAAAATAGTCCATGTGACTCCAGTGGTTCTTAATTTTATGAAGCGTCGAGAATACTTTTTGTGAGTAAAATCAAACAAAAATAACGACTTTATTCAACAATTTCTTCATGTCTGTGTCAGACTCCTATGCTGTTGACGTAGTAAATACAGTACAGCGCTTCCAGGTTACGTCAGATCTACGCCAGAACACCGGCTTACCATTGGCCGATGCTGTTCACGTGTTCATGCGTGTGATGCTGATGCAGGAGCTGGCCAACGTAAACTGCGTAGGAGACTGACACAGAGACATGAAGAAATTGTTGAATGAAGTCGTTATTTTTGTTTGTTTTTTGCGCACAAAATATATTCTCGTCGGTTGAACCACTGTAGTCACGTGGACTATTTTAACAATGTTTTTACTACCTTTCTGGACCTTGAAAGTGTCAATTAAATAGCTGTCTATGGAGGGCCCTGAGAGCTCTCGGATTTCATCAGAAATATCTTAATTTGTGTTCCGAAGATGAACGAAGGTCTTACAGGTTGGGAACGACATCAGGGTGAGTAATTAATGACAGAATTTTCATTTTTGGGTGAACTAACCCTTTAAGGAAAGATGTGCTATTACATTGAAGCAATTAGACTTTTTTCACCCTAGCCAGCACTTAGCAGTGCTCTAGCAACTACTTAGAACACTTAGCAAACAACCACATAGCATCAACCACAAGCACCCCTAACAGCCTTGAATTGTGATTGTGGGACACTTTTGAATGAAATGACAGAGATTACTAGTAGACGTTTTATACTTGACTTTAGTATCCAATTATATCAATCTCCAATTAACTGAAAATGACTGTGA
The DNA here is from genome assembly GCA_039654625.1 of Rhinogobio ventralis. Taxonomy (NCBI): domain Eukaryota; kingdom Metazoa; phylum Chordata; class Actinopteri; order Cypriniformes; family Gobionidae; genus Rhinogobio; species Rhinogobio ventralis. The sequence continues at coordinate 6,941,692 of CM077204.1, forward strand.
ACACTCTTTAGAGAGAGCACAAAACAGTGCTTGAGATGAAAAAAGGTAAAGAAACCAATGACGTGGCGTCAGAATTCCTGCTAAGAAAGAGTGAGAAAAAAGGGGCTAGATTAGGAGACAGATAGAAAGAGGGAGAAAGGAAGTTGACTTTAATACAGAGACAATGAGTGTTGCTTTGGTCAGATCGAAACATAAATGGAAACACTTACGGCAAACATGAGAAATTAGACTCGTTTCACTCCCTGCTTCGAATGCTTCACTCTGACAGCTCAGCATTTGTATGGGGAACAAAACAACACGCAGCACGTGAGGAACGGATGACTGATCTTACGGACAATGCAGTCGTCTCGCCTTCCGTTTCCAACTGGCTTTTACTCAAAGGACGTCGGGAAGTCTCAACTGGGGCCACAAAGATGTAGGAGAAAGTGTGAGAGCCCAGGATTGATGTAAGAGGTAGTTTTGATGTCCCTTTTCCTCTGAATCAATGTGCGAAGGAACAGTCCTCAGGTCTGGCCTTTTGGAGATAAAGACAGTGGCAATTAGCAAGCGGCTCAAAAAACACACACAGATGATAGCCTTCTGTCTTAGAGAAATATAGATTACATACGTGTTGCACAGTTCACGGACCAACCGCAGAAAGAATGTGCTGTCTGCATGTCACATGAATCAACCAGTAAAGCCATTGTGCTGAGACGGAAGTGTGAAGTGGGTGGCAGTACAAGATTATTCTGATGAGCCATTCGGTGGAAGAGGAGGAGAGGAAAACAATAAGCGGAACGGAGAATGATACAGAGAAGACGGTGAAGGCTTATGGGGTAGCTACACCCTAAAGCTGCTCTTTAATCAGTTGTTTTTAGTTCCCAGTTATTAGCCAGCGTGCAGGGCGAGTGGAAGAGGGAGTTTTGCAGGTCTGAGAATAGCATGGAGAAAGAGGAGAGATGCTAGCTAATTACTCCTCACTCACAAGTGTTTTAGCATGCTGTAAAGCTGGCGTGAACACATTCCAATAAACTTTGTGGCGAAGTAAAAAACAAAAAAACAAAGACAAGAGGCCCTAAACTGCTGTTATTTTTCCTGCTTTAACTGTTGTTTGTTTTTGTTATTTTATCTGAACAAAGATAGTGTGATTGTGCCAGGCATCCTGGAGAGGAATGCTGGGTGCACTGAGCAGCTTTCCTGTTCCCGTGGCCGTGAAATTGGACTCTTTGCCCCCCTCCTTCCCATTCCTTGTTCCCTCCTGATTTTCACCCTCTATCTCACAAACAGTATTTTCTTGTTTAATTTAACAAGAAATGAGTAATAAATGGAAGCCATTGCCCCAAATCCCGCTGTGCTTATGTTTTTGCACTCAGCTCCCCAGTGAAAGGGCAATTTGCAAAATTATGTGATAGAGTAATTAGATGAAAGCCAGGCTTCAGATTGTTGCTATGCAGCCGCAATAAGGACTGATCCTAGAACAGCTCAATATTAGGCTGGCACGACAGGCTTCGTCCTGTTTGTACACAGAACCGGAGAGCGGGAGGCAGCCTCCATCACAGCTCGTAAAAAGCAAACCACAGCACAATGTGCAATCGCTCGCCCCCCATACCGCCCCCCCTCCTCCATTTTTTACGTGGTGTTTTGTGTTCGAAATGAAACTGGAAGGCATAATCGCTTTTAATGCAATTAGGCTCCAATTTAGCACCCTCTTCACACACATGTAACAATTCTGGTGGAGGCAACATTCTTGTTTTTTCTCTTACTCGCTGCGAGCACATTTCGCCAAACCTCAACTGTGCTGCATCTTGAGCAGAACCAGGTGTGAAAAACGCTATAACTCATTTCTGCACTCGATGGACTGAATCGTGCAGAGGGCCCTGAGCTGCATGGACCAGCAGGAGGGGGAACGGGCTGTGTCCTCTTCGGGGAGTTGGGGTGAATTTGTTGCCCCATAGTTGGAGGCTGGAGTCAGGGGGAGAGAGTCGGTTTGAATTGGCCTGCTGATGATTTCCTGGGCAAAATTACAGATGTTCAGCATATGACCTCCTCAAAAAGTAGTGCATGGAACACACAGAGGGGTTTTCAAAAGGCTGGGCTTCTCGGTTTTACTTAAAAAAATAAATAAAAAAAAACACTGAAAGAGAGTCATACATTTGGCACAAGGCAGTGCATTTTCCTACATGTACATTTTTATTCACTAAGTCAAGATAAGATTTGCACTTTTTGTCTCATGGCCCCCAGAATATATTGTATGAATATCTGAACATGTAATATATCTAAAGAAAGAACAAAGCCTATGCTTTTTATCAAACATACAAAAAAAACCCAGTTTTATTCTAGCTTCATGCATTTTTTTTTTATCAACACTTGAATGTGGGTAAGTTTCATTTTAAAAAAGCAACATTTTGAGCAAACATTGAGAAAATCGTGTTTTTGTTAAAGACTACAACCAGATCGGATTCAGAATGATGATCAAAACATAGATGAAGTAGATTGAGTCCATCGACAGCCCCTAAACTTGCACAGTCCTACACCTCATCCTGGGTCGACATTTCATTCAGTAACATTAGGCAGTTTTGATTGATATGCTGTATAATGTTGATAATCGTGTTATTTTACATATTCATCTGCATACATATGCTAACGCTTATTTCTGCTTCTTTTTCGCCTGTGTTTTGAGCCGGAGATTCTGTACTCTTTCAGAAGATGTGTAATAGCGCCCCTACCGTATAACGGTGAAAACATGGAAAGCCAGAAATTTCTGTCAATGGCGGGGCAGCGTTGTCTCATAAATGAGGGAAAATGTCCGTCAATGGCGGGGAAAGAATTAATCAAAATCTAAGCACTTGTCTAGGGAAGAAGAATATATGTGGTGGTGTAAGTGCTGTGCATAGCAAAATAAGAGCATTAAAAATCTACTTATTATGACCAACAGATCTACAGTTTTTAAAAACAGAATGAGAAAAGTGCCATCTTATTCATAGTTCTCAGCATAAGATACCATCCTAAAAGTTGTCTGTGAAAGGATTGAGATAGTGCTGTATGTTGACATTGTTCAAACAGCAAGACCTGCCACTCATATCACCATAGCAACTGGGTTCCCTAACAGATCTCATTACAAGGGTTTGGACCAGACGATATTCTGCCTTGACCACATTTAGTTGTCAAGATAGCCTGTTATAACCTCAATGAAAAGTTTTGAGAGATAAAAGTTTTGGGAGATAAAATTTTAATTATCAAACATACAATTTTTTCTAGACAATATATAATTTCTAAAATGTACATTTTTGCAATGTGCCTTTACAAAATATGCCATGGAGAATACCCTGAAATTACCATCATGGAAATGTTCAAGAACATGAATATACAGCAGTAACAAGCATTTGTATTGTCATCAAGAAAAATAAACACCTCCAGAGTTGCCTGTCCAAATAGCATCACAGCATCCATTTTGTATCGCCTTAAAACATTATTTTAAGTGAGGCTCCTGGCTGGCTCCTCTTTGTTAAGAAAAGTGACATCCTTGTAAACAAACTTTAGGCATGGTAACAGTTAGCCAAGAGCCCACTCTGAATAGGCTTGTCAAAAAAGCCACCACATCCATTAGAGATCAGAGGTCAACCAGGCCTTAGATGCCATTAGTCCATGGTTGTTTATTGCCATGTCAGCGCACTGGTCACCCATGGCAACCCCAGCGTGGCACTCCGCTTTTGGCCTGGTGGGGAGCCCTACTCTCAAGTTTTCTCTCACCTTTACCACACAAGGCCAAACCTCAAGAGAATAAAATGACCGCAGCCAGTCACTCCTAAGAAATTGGAGCTCTGAGTGTATATTGTTTTACATTCATTCATTCATTCGTTCATTCATTCGTTCATTCATTTTTAAGAGCAGAAAGTCTATGCAGATTAATATTTGCAAATTGAATTTAGCAGCCTAAGGTTGCTGGTTATTTCTTAATTTCATCTAAGCAATGAGTACTGGAGGCGCCACAAAATTGAAATAACTTCAAGGAATTCTTCAGACAGTGAGGATCAAGCACTGTGGATCTTTGAAAAAAAAATGCTTCTTTCTTGACTCTGTCTGTACTTTGTTTTCTTCTGAACTGTGTGTCTTTGCTGTTTTACTATGTTTCTTTCAGCCAACTGGGTCTATATCTCAGCTGTTGTAGCTTTTTTTTGGTCTCTGTGGTGTTTTTGTTTAAGAGAGAGGATACATGTTTATTTGTGTGTGTGAGACATTTGGAAGCAATGACTTGATGCTTTTTATAAAAGTTGGTGTCAAAGAAGAGGCAGCTGAGTCAATCTTGGGGCTGTGGCTGCCCATTGAGGCAGGATGCGCCCCCCTGCTCCCACATCTTGTAATGAAAACATCATCAATTACCCCACTGACAGGCCCCTGGGATGTGGGGCAGGCAACTCTTTGGGGCTGGTCTTTGTGGATAGACAGCCCCCTGCACCCCCACCCCTCACCCCTAGAGAGGGAAAGAGAGAGAGGGTGGAAAAAGACTGTATATCCATCATTGGCAAGGCTTCGAGGGTGACAGCGTAAAAGGCATTGGTGTGTCATGGGCAGAATGGATCGAATTGGCAGACTCCACATGGTGCATGGAGAGGTGGATGGACGCTGCTCTGTCACTGCTGACACAGCCTTTCATAGGCCATCTGTGCTCTTGATTGATGAGCACCACATCAGTAGACCTTTTTCTACCCAAGCCCACCACGGTGTCCCCAACATCAGCTGCACCTTTGGACTGAGGCTTTGGAACAAAGACAGAACAGTGCTTTATTGACACCACTCTCTCTTTCTGCGTCCCGACGCAGTCGGTTGGCTGCCTTCCTCTGTAATGTCCCTGAAAGGCAGTTAAGTTTTACTTCATGTAACCTCTGAACTGTTGAAGCATAGCTGGTCCAGACGAGAGCTGTCCCTCAGTCTTCCTCGCTGCTCTCAAGAACCTGACAAATTTATAATGCCCACAGGGCCAGCCACTGTTGCAGCCATGTCATTGGAGAAGATAGTATTCATGTACACTACTATTCTGTTTTCCACTAGTACACAGGTGGGCCTCACTGAATTCCACCCGTCCGGCTTGTTAACATGCACTCCTAGGCACTTTCATTACGTTGTCAGTTAGAGAAAGTTTTACTCCGGCCTGCTAGATCATAACAGTATTGTATTTCATTATCAGCTACTTGTGAAGGATTAGTCGCTAACTACTGTTGAGTGTGAGATCATGTTAGGCCTGCATGGTCTCCTGTCTGCATACCAACCATGGCCTTAACGTTACAAACCGTGGTTTCTGTCTCTCAATTCTAGTTTCTGTGTAATCCCGCTAAAATGCTCAGGTGTGGTGCAAATTTCTCCTATATTCAGAGCCTCCTGAGCAGTTTGTCTGTCAAAGAAATTCAGTAGCCTATTGTGGAAATACAGTATAAATATCTAAAGCCTGGTACATTCCATTTAGATATCAACTAATTACTCAGAATATAGTAGCGTTAGTTCAGTTGTCATTGGGATGGATTTATGGGGCATTTAGGGAGGCGTTTAATCAGGGATTACGGTAGATGCTTGATCCACACCTGCCAGAGCTGGGAAGGGCAGAGGATACAACCTGAGGTGACATAAGGACAGTCATATTTAGATGTCTATGCAAGTCTACTTTCTACAGCATTGCCAGTTTGAATCTTTGGGTGTCAGTCCAGCATGCTCTGTTCTGTAATGCATCTTAATCTGAGGAGTACTGTTGGCCAGAGTTTAGCTATGGTCTTGCCAAGAGGTAAAGGTCCATTGATGATTTTAGATGCCGCTATGTGTGGAGATTCAGACTAGGCTTTGCTGATTTACCCTAGCTATGCTGTAATCGTCAGTGCTCAGGGATCTTTCCGCCTGCAGTCACCAGCTCAATACCTTTTACTTACAGCCACTGCAGAGCATTCCCCCACAGAGCAGAGCTCCAGCAGTCTGTCCCAGATACTCTTGGCTCACTCTGTTTGTGTGTGCATGTGCGCCAGTGTATGCCTGATGGATTATATGGCAGCAGAGACGCGGTAATCAGTTTGCACGTTTGCTGAACTAATTTATCAATTCGGTTCCTCCTACTTGTAATCTCAGCCATGCGTGCTGCTCTGAGCTCATTGTGGTTTTCATCTGGGGACAAACAGTTCTTCAGGAGAAAACGGCACTACCCTCAGGCCTCTTGATGGGGCTTTTTCGTGAAGGAGTCACAGAGCATCAACAGCGTAATTGTCTGGCAATATGTCTGAAAAAAGTTAACACATGCACTAATTTCTGCATCAGTATCACCTAGACTGACACTGCTTCATTTTGCAAGCAAAGTGGGCCAAAACAGGAAAAAGGGGGCAAGCATTTTATAGCCTATCATTAACTGTGCTGTCTTGGAGAAAAATAATTTTACTGTATACCATCATGCGTAAGTGCATAAATTGTTTAATGGAGCTAGCATGTCCTGTTCACCGAAACCAAAACCCCTTTAAAGTGCCGTTGTCTTTGTTGTCATTGATTTCCCAAGGTGATGAACAAAGGGTAAATGGTCTCAGACACTTAAAACCTCTTAGATTTGTCTTATTTGCCTTAACTTTATCCAGGACCTGGCACGTACTCAACTATTGAATAGGATTCTCTCCATTTAGCTCTGATAGTGGATCTTGACCTTTTCCTGCCGCGCTGAGTGCATGGTGTTTCCTGTCGCAATAAGGGATGCATGGCTGCATGGGAGCTGCATTGAGAGCACCTGCTGATCCATGTCGTCCCCATGGAGATTGCCGCGTGCAGCCAGGAGATCACTCCCCTGTGTGAGGCATCTGCAATATGCGTCTTAAACCAGACATGGCCGTATTTCATCAGATTAGATTCAGACGTTAATAGAAAGTGTGAGATCACTAGGAGAGGAAGAGAGTGTTGGTCTGTGGGCCTTTTTATTTTTCTTTCTCTCTGTTATCAGCGGAGTGTTTTAGCTGTGGTGGAAAAGGAAGCAGACAGAGGCAAGGCGCTGCTCACTTGTTTGTTACGACAGATTAAGTCATCGATTTGTATAAGCTGTGCACCGATGGAGAAGGATCTGTCTTCCGCTCAGTGAGAAAGAGAGAGAGAGAATGAAAGGTAAGAAGAGGTGGGAGAAGGAGATAAAATGAAATCGCAAAAGCAGAGGAAAGGAGAAATATGTCTCTGTGTTCTTCCTTCCTTTACTCTGCCCACTTTTATCCAGGCAGTGAAATGGCATAAGGGAACAATTGTAAAATACCTTTACCTTCTTTTAACTCTTTTCCAACCGTGACCAGGTTTCTCCCCCCCCCAGGCCATCCATTGAACATTAATTAAAATGGCCAGGGCAAAAGGGTAATTATGATAATAACATAATAATATCGTGCAGGTTATTAGAATTTTTTTGTGGTTCCGAAATTGCTTCCTTTGAGTATCACATTTCAGTGGAATTAGCTAAAGGATAATTTCCTTGAAAGTAAAGGCATTGGAAAGGATTCTTTGGTCAAGGTGCAATATAGTAACCCGATTCTCTTAACATTTAATGCACCATGAGTTCCTGCTCCTGCCACTCGGCCCCCACCTTCAACAAACCCAGTTTTGGCTGTTGGGAGGCAGGAGGGTGGAGTAGCTTGTGTACCGGAGCATGCATTAATAGCCCTGCTTTGCATTTCACTCGCAGTCCTCTTGACAATAGCTAAAACAATCATTTGGGTGTTTATCAGCTTTAAACGATCTCAAGCCGCTCTGATTTTGTGTGTCAAGCACAGCCGCTGGCTTGCACTCTCTGGAGTGGGTCGACCGAGGTGGCATGTACCTCTTTGTCCGTGATGCTACCTGACTGACTGTGCTAAAATCCCCATCCCCACAGATATTAGACTCCCCCGCTGAGTGCCAGCAGCCCACCTCCAGCTGCGGTCGGCGTGGCAAGGCACGGCGCAGCTGAATTGCTTTTGAATGTTCCCCCTCAAATAGGCTGTAATTACAAGCTTAAAGAGGTTTAGTGGTCCAGTAAACTACATAATCACCCCTGAATTAGCCCGGGCTCATCAGCCGCAGTCCACCAAGCTCCAGTCAGTGTTTGCAGGCTGGCCCCCTTATTACCGTGTGACTGTGAACAGCAGGTGTGGAACAACATGCATCCCCCTTAAACACAGACTCCCCACCCTTCCACTGGTATCTGTAATAAGACTGAATAAGAGACTGCCTACCCTACTGCGACTGACTTTTATATCAGTGCCTGAACCTGGCTTACCTCTTTGTAGGCGCTTGAAGCTATAGGCCACCTCATGAAAAATATAGCTCTGCTCTATGTAAAGCTATTCAAATACCAGCCACTGTCTTCAAATGAAGTGGCTTACAAATCCGGGTGTCCAGATATGTGTTATTTTGTCTTTTGCCTGTTGCACTTTGCATTTTTAGATGCAAAGCCCTTAGCTTAAATTTGATAATGTTGATTTAGAGCATTGTGGGCTTGGAAGTTTACACAGATATGGATAGATTTGTATTCCAGCACACACCCATCTTTTAATTTTAGACCTACATTCTGTCCTCAGCTGCCTTCAAAACAAGAGTGCCTATTCCCTACCCAAAAGCACTTGTGTTACACCCTATTCCCTAAACCAACAAAAAATGTTTTTAAGAGGATGACTAATTAAAATGCTGGAAACCAAATTAAACATATCCTCTTTTATCAAAAGTAGAGATTAAATGGTGAAAAAAATTCCAAGGGTGAAATTTCCCCAGCTTTAGCTTGTTGTAGTACAAGGATTTCTAAAAAACACTGTGTGTGAATAATTCATGTGCCGGCTTTGTGTTGACTTAGCTCACTACAAACTTAGTGGTGCTCCCAATGAAGCATTCCCACTTTCTGTGAGCCAGCCAGTCACCAACTCCGCCAGGGCATCTTAAACCCTGGCCTCCAGTTGTTTTCCAAATGTAAGATCTTTCTCTCTCTTTTGTTGTTGTCTCATTGGTGAATCAATCTTAGGAAGAAATTGGGTTACAGAGGCTTTGCTGTTTTGTCTTTTCTGTGCTCTCTCTCTCTCTCTCTCTCTCTCTCTCTTCAGTTTTCCATATGAAGCATGTTTTGTTTTTCCTTAATGAAGGGCAAAACTTCATGTTTATGCCACGTACACAAAAAGGAATTTGAAATGTCCCAACTTTTCCTCAGCCAAGAAAAAGCTCTGAGGTCGAGACTTATTGTGCTTTCTTGAGAAATAACACCTTTCAATAATAGTAAATAGCTTTGCAACAAAGCTGTGATGCCTCTCATACCTCATCTTACTGACGAAGACAACAAGTGCATAATTGTCTGGAGAGACGATAATGCTCTTAGCCAAATATCAAGGGTAATCCTTCCTCCCCCAGTCTAAGGTTTGGGTTGGATGTTGTAGGTGGCCCTATCTGCAGAAGGCCTGAAGCTGTGGCTCTGGTGCAGATAATGCTAGCAGAGCTGGAGTAGGTGGAGCACTAAACTTCAGACATAATCCTGTTTTCTCAAGGGCCAAGCCATGGAAGAGCGGTGGACGCAGCCCACACGTACAGTGGCTGGTTCTGAGATGGGATATTGAAATGATACTCAGTAGACACCTAGGCCAGAATGGCCCCTGGATCAAGCCTCAGGCATTCCTCAGGGGCAGCTTGGCTTCCATGGGGATTAGCCACAAGGTATATGGAAGTGAGGCTGCAGTAGGAGACCAAGCTGAAATGAACCCTCACATACCTTGAAAGGACCCACTGACCTTAGTCGCCCCTACAACGTATTTAGTAGTAGACATCACATTTCTCTGAGAGATGGGCACTTAGTGGACTCATTGTCAGATGGAGCCACTAGGATACATTTTGTGACTGTGTCCTGCGACTCAAGATGCATGTTTTTTTTTTGTGTGCCATGCCTCCCCACTAATTTTCTGTGTGAGGAATAAGCACCATGTTCAGCACACACTTATTTTATTAAGTTAATCTTGTATGGAAAGCTTCTTTAATCCAAATCACACAGGATAGAAAGAAATGTTCCCTTAAATAGAACATAACGATAATAACGGTAATGTGGGTAATGAAGGCAGCAGAGTGGGGGAGAGGGGGATTGTGGCTGATTGTAATTAACTGGTTAAATGGAACACAAAAAGATGTGTCCACAGCGATTGGGGGGAGGATGTGTTCAGTATGTGGCCTTAGCCAACCCTGGGAGTCGATGGGTAAAGAAATACTGCTGGGATTCTGGCTTTTTTTTGCGGGGGAAGCAAAATGATGAAGAAAATGCAGAGATGAAAGGAACTTCCAAAATAGTTCTCCCCTCACAGTGAACCAGAGGATCCTGTCTAAGGACCTGATAAGGAGCGCAGCTGGAGCTCATCCAGACCTCCTCCTCCCTGTTCTACATAGACACAACTCTCCCCACAAAAGACATAAAGACCAAGAGTACACACCTCTCATGTTTCTGCTCTCATAGTCTGGGTTGTACCTCTCAGCTTTCAGGGTACAGTGCAGTAAATACTGGAATTCTACCCTCTCCCACGGAAAGGTCTCCTGACACAACTTGACTCCTCATATCTTGGCTGTATTCAAAACAGCATTCTCAGCCATCGCTCTGAATTGTGGGTAAGGAGAGCAGAGTCAACCGAGGGTTAGGGGGGAAGTCTGAGTTCTGTTTCGAACAGCAACCTTCAGCTCAACCAGTGAGAGCACGAGAGAATGGGAGAGACCTGTTCACCTCTCTTATCTTGCTGATAGGACACGGACTCTACACTCTTCCCTGCCATTCCCTGTCTGAGGGGGCCACGGAGGAAGACCAGGAGGGACAATTGTTGATGCACTGGTAGCCACACACACACACAAAGATAAGATACATGATGGAGAACTGAGCACGGGGAGGATCGTTGGGCATCATTCACTTGGTATCCACCAGTGCAGAAGAGGCTGGAAATTCTGATGAAAGGAGTAGTATATTTGGACAAGACGTATCATTAAGATAGGCGAAGGGAAACAGGGAGGATTCGTTGAGACTTTCCATCTGTTCTTTAGGCAGTGTTATTGCTTTCTCACTAAAGCATCACGAGACCCTGAGAAAACAATTGTCACCCTGTACTGCTGCCAAGAGGATTAAAATACTCAGTCGCTCTCTGACTATAATAAAATCTGTTGGTTTCTCTCAGTTAAACCAGAATCTAAATCACACTGTTTTGACGCATAGAGATAATTTGATGTTTGGAGACCCAGACAAAGGGGAAAAAATGGTTTCTGAACATATCCACTTCATGAGTTCATGAATGCTTTAATATTATGAAATAAATCAGCAAGTATGGAAAAGATGTGTGAGAAGATTGTTGCAAGAGATGGAATGGAAGAACATTTAGGGATGCCAAGAGGAAGGGGGTACAAATCTGAAATCTGCAGAAAGAAGTTTGCACAGTAATCTGTTTGAAAACAGGCATCAGAGCACCACAGATAAGAGACAAATATTGTTGCAACAAAACAATATGTAAAAAGAAAAATAATTATAACCCAAAGTCTGGCACAGTAAAGTAAATTTCTGTATCACCTGTTGTGATTGCAAATAGACACTCAATAATTTACATATAAACCGGAAAAGGCAAGACCTAAGTTAGAAGTGTATCTGGATGTACAGTAATAAGTGTAAATGGGGCCTCAGTCACTGCTGCCCTATTCTACTCAAATACTGGTGTGGCTATGTTGAGGTCATTTTGACAACAAAGGTGAGGCATGTATATGATGCTGTAGGCGGAAGAGCTTGACCCAGTTGGCGTTTGAACAGGAATCCTGTTTGGGTACTGCTGAATGCTCACAGTTGAAGCCACCTGTCAATCACAGAACAGGTCTTTGTATGGGGTTTCTAGGATTTAATGAGAAGTTAGGATAGGATTAGGTTACATTTAAGTTGAGCTGAAACTTGACTGCTCATTTTCTCCACCCCATTGTGCATTGTTGTAACATTTCATTTTGTAAAGTTGTCTAACAAGTTGCCTTAGTTGACAGTCCTCCTCCCACTACTTTTCTTAAAAGTGAAGCCAGTACACTGCATTCTTCATTTTATACTTCATCAACGTTATTATGATATTTAACATTTGAATTTTAGTGTGAATCACTCCCCTAGCTACCACTTCCTTTACAAGTTTGGACCACATCATGTTTGACTCATAAAACGTAGCTGTGGAAGAGATTTCAAAATAGCAGTTGCAAAAGAATCTTGTATGTAAATGGTCTGGCAAAATGATCATTTCTTCTTTCCAAATTGTGTTGTCTGAGTGAAACGGAATTTAAAAGGTTTTAGTGTAGTAAAGGTAGTGAAAAGAACACAATGATGTGTGAATCTCATCTGGTCCCAGTGCTCTCATTCCTGGAATTGCAGCGGCCCAGAACTGGAGTCATTCTTTGTGGGGCCAGCAGCAGAACAGGCAGCGTTAGTGCTGTCATATAGCCTTCGGCACGGCCTTCCCCCAAAAAGTCATGAGGCCTTTGATTCTTTTGTCCAGACAAACTCTTCAATATAGGGCTGACTAGCCATTGTGCCACACTTAATGCTATACTTTTTCAACACAGTCTGTGTGTAAAATTGAGAATGACTTTTCCCTCTCAGATGATTTGGTGAACTACAGAACAGGACAGGGATGAAATGATTCTAATGTTAGAGTTCATTTTATGATTATAGTTGCCATTAAATTTTTGATGCTCACAGGTCTGCTATCAACGGTTATCACCGATCAGATGACAGTGAGAGAGACTGGAATGTTGTTTTCTCACATTTCCAGTCCTAGCACTGGTTTCACACAAACTTTATCAGTTTGTAGTGAATGGACAATGGATGGACAATGGATATGATAAGGGAAAAAACAAGAATCTTAAAATCAGAAATGGCTGGAGGCGTCACTACAATTATAACTTTCTGCATGAAATAATCCACAGTTTGTTCCAATTACCTACAATTGGATCACATGAAAATGACAGAGAGCGACAGGAAAACAGCTTGCTTTCTCTGGCAGTACCAGTAAATAAACATGCATTCAGCAACATGAAAGACATTCCAATTTATTATTGCTCAAAACCCGTGGAACCCGTGGCGCCAACCATTTTTACATTTCTGTTTGTTCATTTGGAAGCCTTGTTCTTATTATACTTCTCAAAGGGTGAATCAGAATCACAATTGGTGATGTCTTCCTTTTAGATCACATAAGTAAAAGCAAATTATATTCATAAGCACCCTTTCTTTGCTGCATACATTGCTCAATCAGTTACTGTGCTGTAGTGTCAAGCATGTTGACTCATTATGGTTTGAAGTCCCATCTATTGTCACATTGGTTGATTTGCAACCCAAAGCCAAGTTAAAGCCCCTGTCTCAGTTAATCTCTAGCAGGTTGTGCCAGGTTTGGTAAAGGGCTTAGAAGTTCAGAATCTGTTAGCATAGTGAGACAAAGGGCACACTGAGCCCTCCACAAAGACTGGTGTTGTCCAGGTTTGCGTATTGTATTGACAAAACATAACATAAAAATAGTGTCCCATAGAAATGGGAAAGCAGTTATTGCTTTGCTTTGAGGCCATGCACAGGGTTCTCTCAAACTCTTCTCTCTCTCTAGGTATAAATATGGTGTAAACATTGTTGCACACTGTACATCCCATTTTACATGCTCAGCAGGGGCCTCAATGCAGGCTCTGTCTTGTCTTTTTCGTGAACAGCACATTGTTTAGACTTAAAGCTAGCTAGCTCCATACTTCACACTAATGCTAATATAAATCAAGCAAATCTCACCTCACCTTTATTTAAACAGCTGGATCAGCTCAAATCAAGTTCATAACTTTAAGAACTCAGCTGTATCGAAGAAGCTTATTTTCAGTACTTTGGTATTGTCCATGTTGTTAACATTTAGATGTTAACTGGCTAATCATCAAGAATGAGGGTTATCTTACAGCTTTGATAAAAAGAGGTCTGTAAATATATGTGGTCTGTATTCCACGCAAGGCTTCAGATATCCATTCTCCATCATGCATTCATGGCAGCAAGATGACTAGAATAAATTTCAGTAAGGTTGCACGGCATAGCACTCTAATTAATGTTTCTGTTCCCACACTTCACTTAACTTTATAATTGGCTTGCCTTTTTCGCTGCCATTAATTACACGATTTCATATTCGATTAATGACTCTAAGAAAGAGACACACCTCACTTTTTCACACTAATTAACAGCTGCTTTGCCACTTTTCCGCACAAACGTGTGAGCAACGTCTCCCTTCTGTACCTCAGACCTTTCGCCCACTAACAAATGTGCTCATTAATTGATTTATTTACATTTCTCATATAATTTCCTGTGTTTTTTTTCTCTTCTTTATCAGCACCCCTACCCTTCAGAAGAACAGAAAAAGCAACTGGCACAAGACACCGGACTCACTATACTACAAGTGAACAACTGGTAAGTCAATTGTACTTTTGTGTTTACATGCAATCAATAGCTTCGCCCCTGGCAAGCAGCTCCTAATGATTTGAATTAATACACTCCCCTCCCCCCGCTTTTACTCGCCCCTCCCATCAGTCTTCCACTTATCGCCTCATCTCCCTGCAAATCAATTCACCCAAAGGGATATTGCCGCCAGGATTTTTCCAACATTTTCCTTTTTTTTTTTGTGTTGGCTCATTCAAATATGAATCCCTGTGAGAGCAGAGCCTCTCTAAATCCCCTCTCTCGAAACCCGTCTGCCCCACACTCACTGTAACACGGGGCGCGTTGTCTCTTTCTAACCAGCTAGTATTTCCCCACGTCAAACATTCTGTAAAGTTTGACAGAACCTTTTGCACGGGTGCGTTTGTTATCAGAGATGGCTATCAGTACATACTTACTGTTATTAGCCGTGTCTAATGAAGGGCCTGAGATAGGGAGTGCAGAGGTGAAACTGAGCATAGGAGGGAACGTTTGATGCAAGAACACAAAGAACAACCTTTGCCACATATTTCTTCTCAACAACCTCGCCAGGCCCTCACATGAAATTCTGTTCGCAAACTCTCTCCGCTCTTGTTCTCTGAGTGTCGGAGATTGATATTGCTAAGGATCTGATTTCATGCCCTAATCCATTTTGCTGAATAAACTGGCCTTGATGTAGGCGCTCTGAACATGGGATGGGTTACTATACTTTAAAAATGCATTCTGAAACTAATTACTAACCACACAAATAATTACCTCACAAAGGTAATTAGTAGACTAATCCAAATATCAGTATCAAACTACTTTTAGTTACAAAAGAAAAACAATTGAGACAAAATCCCTATATAAACTCACTAAATCACTATATAACGTCCTCATTCAACTGCTTTTTCCCCCATCAAATTTCTTAAATGTAAACATTTGTATGAACATTAAAAGATTTAACAACTGAGACATAAACTGAACAAATTTCACAGACATTTGACAAATGTAAATGGGTGGTGGGGGGCACTGTAGCACTGACTGAGGCATCTTACATTATGGACATTGCAGTTTATTGCTCTGGCCACATTTGTATTCCTCATGCCTCCTGCAGCAGGACTATGGCATGTTCACGCAGTTGATCAGGGACACTGGGCATCTTTCTTCTGGTGTTTTTCAGAGTCTGCAGAAAGTTCTCTTTATGCAGAGCTCACACTGCACGATTTTAGCCCCGATTTTTACTCGCCATCAGATTTAGCAAAATCGTAGACCAATGGCCGAAATCATAGGGAACAAATCGGTACTCGTTCACGCAAGTGACAGTCACGCAGTGTGCATTATCAAAGACGCGATCTGAGAGAATTGACAATGCGCCACAGACGCCTGTGAGATATTTTGCATGCTAAATATCTGGACATGTCAGCAATTCAAATTCCTGCTGTGTGAAATGTGTTCTGACTGAAAATTACATCTGCTATGATCTACAGCCAATGAGAGAGCAAGTTACAGGACAGCGGAAGGTTTGGGGAGGAGTTATAGACCAGAATATCAGAAATTTGGATCGCAAACTTCTTGTGAGCTATCATTTTTAATAACAATTCCGATCTCACACACACGTTATCCTGCGTTATTTCCTTATCACTTCTCGCGTGTGTTTGGTTGTGAAACGTAGTTTGCGGACCAGACAGAGTTGTCGACGATTCTTCCTATTGTAAAGTCATGCGATGTGTAACCCCCTGTCACCGATCCATCATGCAATGTGAACACAGCAGCAACTGAATGCTACCCCAGATAGTCATGCAGTGTGAAAAGAACAGTAATCTGAAGACTTCGTGCAGTGTGAACTCGGCATTAGTGTCCTGTTATTGTAACTGTGACCGTAATTGTCTACTGCCTGTAAACTGTTAAGCCCAATTTATACTTCTGCGTCGAGTGTACGGCGTAGCAATGTCTTAGGCTGTGTGTTGCACGCGTAGCCTACGATGTACCCTGACGTGCACCTCTCCAAAAATGTAACAACGCGTCAATTCTACGCGGGCCGCAAGTGTTGTGATTGGTCTGCCAGAACCCCTCCCTCAGGGGTACACATTCTCCCTCTGCATGTGTAACTGCGCGTCGCCGCAGTAGTATAAATGAAAATCGACGCGTAGCCCACAGCGTAGAGGCTACGCGGCAGGTCCGACGCATATATGGCGCGCGTCTCACTGTATCATTGCGTGAAACTTTTGTATAATTCTTGTAATGTTTTAGCCTGGTCGCTATTCACTGCCATTATAGGAAGGAGCGCGTGCAGGACTATTTTTAAAATTTCTGCTTTTGAGGTCCGAAAAAGATAGAAGGACATAGGGCATTGGAACAACAGCAGGGTGAGTAAAAGAGGCTTAATTTTCATTTCAGGGTGAACTATCCCTTTAAGGACTGTTCCATAGGAACAAGTACAATAATTGTTTATGGTTCATTTAACTAGCATGAAACACATTGTTCAAAACCTTTCCAATAAAGATCTGTAAAGCTTATTTGGATTTATTTAGCAATTTTTTTATAGAGCAAGAAAACAACCAAATATCCATTTTAAAGCAATTATTAATTCAGGGGCCGTTTACATGACAACGTTTTCAACTGGAAAAACAGAAAACTTTTTATGCGTTCTGGCCGTTTATTTACACGACAACAGCGTTTTGGTGGCCAGAGATTGCAAACTTTGAAATAGGTTTTAAAGTGCAAGTTTTTAAAAACGATACTGTCATCCCTGTGTAAACTTCAAAAATGTGAATCTGTGAAAATGGTGACAGCATGCACATGCGTATTATGTGTTTAGTCTATAGGCATGCGCGTTTGAATGCCAATTACTTGTCTGGCATTCATAATACAGTGTTTTTAGTCGTTTTTGATGATCCATGTTGACAGGAACCATTTTGATAACTTAGTACATTGTTGTCTTGTAAACGTACCCTTGGTTCATTTATCGATACAGCAGCTCTGGAGAAAACCATGCCATCCTCCAGCTCAACTCAGATCAGTTCTCATACAACGTTGTCAAATCAGGCAGATCAAAAATATTGTTGAATATTAAGTGTCGTCGCAGTGAGTTGGCAACTGTAAAAAATGGTTTGAATATGTTTTACTTGTGCGTCATGTCATTTACATGTGATAGTTTATTATCATTTGTCATAGAAACTGGCAGTTAGAAAGGGCACATTGTTATGAACTTGTGCTAAGTGCTATGGGATGCAAATCTGAAAGTTTCTACCATAGTAATTGTTGGTAGTACTATCATTTTTTATTTAAAAATGCATATTCTGCTAGCAATTTTTTTTTTTTTTAAATGTATTGCTAAGCATATTAAATTTAACTGTAATGCATTACACTTTTGTATCCTGATTACATAACAATGTTATTCCATCGGGCTCCTCAAGCTTATTAACAAACAATCTCTTGCTATGTACACCAGATGTTAGGAGAGCTAGAGAGATGGGAGATGTATTAAAGCCCATTACACAAAATGTAATTTCTGACAACATAATCCTTACCATTGTTCAGTTTGGTACCTTGGAGACAACCGGTGACTAAGAATGAGGATTAATTTACAAAAGTGGCCTATCAGTGGGACGCAGGCTGGCGGACACCGGGGAATCTTGTTGGGGTTATCAATTTCTGTGACCTCACAACAACCCATGGGAGATCAATTCTTTCAGCCATATTAGTTAGCAGAGAACACACAGGCAATTACTTCACATACCGTCCTGTCCTACACCAGCACTCTGGCTGCTGGGATGACTCATTTTAAGCAGGGTTTGCTGCCTGTGTTGGTGTGGATGCAGGAGAAAGAGCACTTGTCTAAGCGATGAACCTGAGGTGGTCAATTTAAGCGGTATTAGCCGCTAAACCCTGCATGCTGAGATCTTGCTGCCCTCTCCCAGATTGTGTGCATCAATGTAGATGAGTGTTCGGGTATGTGTAGAAGGGCGCAGATGACATGGAAAATCTGTATGAAAACACAGAGAGGGAGAGAGAGACTCGGCACATTTGGGGTTAGAGAGTAGGATCTGTTATTTCATAGGCCCGTGGTTGTGCTTAGTAGGGAGCTCACCATTGGGTGTCTCCATGGCAACCCCTGGTGATGTTACCTCCTGACCTGCTGATTTTAGAGGCAATTTCCCTAGCTGTGATTCTATTTATCAGACTAGTCAAAGCACAGGGCCAATATAGCTTACTCCCAACATACAGTATTCGTGCAAGATTTACATAATTCAATTGTGGCATTCCAAAAAGCATATAGATTTCATTAAATTAGTATGTAAGTCCATCATCTAGCTATATCTCCGAGCAAAATGTTGTTAATTATTGGACTCAAGGGTGAGCATGTAGAAATGTGATACCAAACAAACAGCTAACAGATGGAGCTAAACAAGAGATCAACCCGAAAATGACAGCTTCCTTAAGCCCTGCTCTCCCAGACTTGTTAACACACATGTACGTGTCCATTATTGATGAAGACTCAGAGAATCCACGGGCTGAAGATTAAATAAAAAATGCTAAAGGCCATGCGGGGTGCTGATCACTCATGAATTATTGGCGCTAACATAACGTGAGGGACCGCTAAGAATCTGGGTCCACATATTAAGAATCGACTCACGTGTTGTTTATTCGACATATATTGCGAGTGTCTGAAAACTATTCCTCAAATCTGGACGATGTGCAGTAGATGTACACTTAGTCACACCCTTATGGACACTCTTACGCACACATGAGCAGAAACGCATGCGCGCCTGTGGACACGCATGAGCACACAGAGACAGCCTAAGACACAGTGAGCGAGCGCGGCATCAAAGAGAGGATGTGGATAGACGGTGGGATCTATTTTTGGAGGGAGATGTCAGAGCTTTGATAGGGATTATGTACAAGCGCATAATGATGTGGAGGTACAGTCGGATTTTACATCCAAATGCAAAACTTTGAGGGGAGAGTAAGAAAAAGAAAAGATGCAGAGAGGAAGAAAAGTTTTAGCCTTTGACGATAAGAGGAAGCATTCTCAGAACACTCCATAAAGATCAGTGATGTAAAATCAATGGGCGGGTCATCGGGTTTCACATGTTGCCCGGTCTTCCCTTCCTGACGGAATTTAATAATCGCTTTAAAGATGCTGTTTAAACCTTAGGGATGGATTGTTTTGTCAATAAGGCGGCTTTTATGAAAGTCTTAAAAGCATGGAGTGAAGTGTGGCGGGGCTACTTTAGAGAAACAGCGTCCACACACCCTGGATCAGGTTTCTGCGCCTGAGAGAAAAAAGGAGCGAGAGAGAGAACTGGATGACTGGCATGCTTCACTTCTTTGACAGCCAAGCCCGCCCATGTCAAGAGAAGTTGAAACTTGTTCAAGAAAAGCTCTGGATGATTGCTCTATGTGCATTTCGTGTGTAGTATCTGGCAGCGTTCTTATAGCTTAGGGGAAAATGTGACCCCTGACCCAGTAGGTTTCTTGGAGAGGCGATACACAATGTTTTTACCAATACAGAAGCAAAATCTATGTGGTATCTCAGTTGTTTTCTCCCAGACTACAATGAGATTTAAATGGAAAGTAAACAGAGACTTGTTTGAGAACAAAGATTGTGGTACAATAGATCTCCACATCTGTGCTTAGATTTGTCTTGCCGTCAATCAGTATTTTCATTATGAACCTAAACATTTCTCATCCAGTCTAAATCATCTAAGCTATACTTCCACATTACTTCTATAGCCTCCTCCTATATGTCAACAATTTACTTTATATTCCAAAAGAAATTCTTGGAGAAACATCTGAGACAATGTACATACTTGCATGAAACTGAGAACTCAATTAAACCTCTCGAGCTGTAAAATTTAAATTAAGACAAATTGATACTTAGAAAACATAACTAGTTGCATAACTATCCACACCATTAATTCTGCTGAGCTATCAAAGAACAACATCTGAGCAATAAAATGTTTCTTCAAGTTCTAGTTTTAGACCGTATATGTGTATGTGTTTGCTAGATCTATAATTCTGGGTGTAGTGTACATGCACAATTATTTGCTTAAGCTGAGCATGTATGTACATCTGTGAGTGTCACTGTGCATGCATATGTGTATATGTGTGTATGTGTGTGTGCATGCAACAGCGGCCCAAAGCACGTGAGTAGGTCTGGGTGAGATGAGCCAAAGCCCATGTCCCGGAGCAGCCTTCACACAGCCTTCCTGTCAAGGTGCTTTAGCGTGAATATCCGTGGCCTTTCAACAAAATACCAACACACCCTGGGGTCAAACCGCCAAACAAAAGACATATTTACACCAGTGAGACACAGGCATGTGGCCCAACCTACACCCTCAAAATCCCCCTGCTACATCAGGCAAAGATGGAGACATAGTGGAAAGCTCAGCTCCATGAAGCTGGATGGATATAGCCATTGTTTGCCTTTCTGCACAGTTGGGCTCAGTCTGTTCTCAAGTGTTTGCTAACAATTCTGCCATACTGGAATTTCAGCACTTGCTCAGACCTGATCTCTGTGTTGTGTCAACAACAGACAAGTTGGAGTGGATCTGTGTGTGTGTGTGTGTGTGTGTGTGTGTCTGTGCATGTGTGTGCGTTTAGTCATGTGAAGTCTTTAGTAATGTGTGTTGGACTGGGTGTGCATATGTGTGTCCGTGTAAACGAGACCAACACAGTTAAAATAGTTTCTTTGTCTCGGAGAGAATGTGTCTCTATATGTGGAGATATATGTGCATGGATGCAGTAAGTTGTCGTAGGATATGTGCGTGTGTGTATGCATGCATTCGTACAGAGTCTGTGAACCATACAAGGGTGCACCCCCCTCTTTCTCTCCCTCTGTCTTACATCACAACAGGCCCCAGGCAATGCCTACATTTTTCTTATTTTCTCTACTTTTTTCATCCTCTCTTTTGTGGGGGAATGTGAACATGACAGACGGAGGGTGGATCGGCACTAGAGCATATTGGTTATGTTTATAAATCTAGGAACAGATTGGACCGCTGATTAGCGAGCCGACCACTGATTAGCTAATGAGCTTTTAGCATTACAGTGATTGCAAGGTCATGCTGAACTTCACCCCCTCCAACAACAACCACAAAAATAAGCACACTAGAGCAACACCTCATATATTTATTCTATAGGCTATGTATAAAAAGTACAAAAATATTGTCCTAGCCAAAATGTTTCCTTTTAAATGTGAAGTGTGTCATTTCTGCACAATTAGCTTTACACCAAATTGCAAAAATAATGAGAATAATGATTTTTAAACAGGCTCCATGAAAACTCCTGTCTGTCATTGGTCGACAAACATAAATTTGGTCATTTTGTATTAACGTCTTACATTTTTAACATGCTTTTTGCAACACCTTACATTACATATTAAATGTAATGGTGCATAAATCAAACAGTACCATGGTACTTGATGGAATGTTGATCTGATACTAGCATGTATGCAGTATGTTTTTGTAAGGGAAGTTGAAGCAAAAAAGTGACTAAACTTGTCAGAACACAAATCTTAATTATTTAATTGATGGTCTCTACTGGTTATTTAAATGAACACACCATCAGTTATTAAAGTAAAAATAGTTTTTTACTCAGTTGGTTAGTAAGGCCAGTCAGGTCTTATGTGTAAGGTCTTGTATGCGTGTCAATAGAACCGGCGGTGCCAGCATGAGCTCTACAGCACCCGGCAGAGACCACCACAGTGACAGCTAGGCGGAGGACCTATTAAACCTGCCGCCGTGATGTCATTTCCTCTCAAATATGCCATGCGCTCTGCCACACACACGGCTATAGTTGACGTCCCAAGACTGTGCGGCTGTTTGTTTGCATGCTTGCCCAGACAGAGAGAAGCCTCTGGCCCAAGCGCTTGCCCTGCGGCATCAGGCTGCATGAAGAGCCCTCAGAGATAGGCGACAACATGGAAAGGAAAGCGTTCCAATGTTTTGTTTGTGAAGTGGGCATGTGATGGTGCCCTCCCTCGCTGATGTATTATTGCTCTCTTTCTCTCACTCTCTCTGGACTGGGTGGAGAATCAGAGGAGAGCAGGCAGGCCGCGTTCATGCCAAGAATGACCTCATAGTCCCCGACTCCAGAGGAGTGGGGAACCGTCTCTGAATCATATCCAGCACCTCGCAGCAGTTGCGCGCCGCTTTGTTTTTCAGTGGTTGTTTGAATGCCGCAACAGAGGTTGATCACAGCAATGGTCTCCTCTTGCCTCAAGCTGGAGGTTTTCTGGTCTGAAGTCTTCATGCACGTTCCAGGCTGAATTGTTCTCTCGAGCAAGTCATAACGATCACTGCAGCGCCCCTCTCTCTTTCTCACAGACCGACTATGTTTATAAAATGTGTTCCTCAGCCCCCAGGCGGTGGCCCCACTCTTTAAAAAGCGGCTTTAGAGGGGACTTCACAGCTCTGTTAATGGAAAGGTTTCGACTTTGTTTGGTGAGAGGAGCTTGTGGGGGTGCACCAGGGGTGAGTTTGCTGAAGTAATAGCCAGCCTCTGTTGCAGGGGGGCTGATGCAGCAGGGATTAGACCAGCCCTACTTGAGACTTCCCCAAAAGCCCCTTTTACATCTCTTCTGTTTTCTTTGGGCAGGCTGTTTGCTCTGCTAGAGTGGGCCAGGTAATCCGGGTAATGTCTGTGGAAATTAGAAGTAAGGAATTGCTGGCCACGTACACACTGCAATATTTTGATGACTACATTTAAATGTGAGAGTGAATCCCCAAAATATTGTTCTGTCTGTGTACGGAATACCGGAGTCTCTCTAGAAATTCCAGTGGTTGACATGATGATAACTATGGCAAATCTCACAGTTGTATGCAAGAAACCTGGAAGCCAACAGGTTTGGTTTTAGCTGGTGTAAGCAGCTACAGCAAAATTTCCGAATAAGTCCAGACACATGCCTATGTTTCTGTGATTTTCTAGCACCACACCTCAAATGAGCTGTCAAGTGTCTAAAAGAGAATGATGTCACTGCATTAACAAGTAGTTCACATAAGCAGAGTGGCATCCATCTTTAGCAGTAGTATGTACATGGCCCTTGTTTCCCCAGACCTAGCAGAGTGGGTTCTTCTTATGGGATTCCACCAACCAACAGTCTAAGAAGCAGCGGAGGGGCCGAGGGGGAGACCCTTCTGTAAGAAAGGTAGAAACATGCAGTGTGAGGGGAGGAAGAGGGGTGTGATGTGGCTGAATGGAATTGTCTGAGGTGAGAGATGCAAACGGGTGTTGGAAGTTGGTCCTTTATGTATGCCCCGTTGCCCCTCGCCTGTCTCCAGCAATGGAACAGGTTAACACCACTCCTCCAGGCCTGGCCTGCTGTGCACTGATTAAAAGGAGTGTGTAAATGTATGTATGTGTGTGTGTGTGTGTGTGTGTGAGCGAGAGTGGGTGGATCGGGGTGGGGGGAGGAAGAGTGTAAATGGAATTTGTGCAGCAAACAGCTGGACTAGTTTATTTAAACACAGGCAGGCCATAGCGACTGACCCCAGATTGACTCGGAGAGAGGAGGAGCCGAAGTGGACTTTATGACTTTTAGGTCGAGATGAGATGCTCGTATTTATGAAATTTGCCTTGAGGCATGCCAACATGTGAATTACTAATTACTTAAGTAAATGGATCTCTGGAGCAGACACTGATAATAAAGTTGGTTTCACCAGAGGGGTCTTATTACATGATTAGCTAGTTGAATTAAAGCAGCTACTTCAAAAATGTAGTTTCCCAATGTACAAGTTACACATTATTTGAAATTGTTACACAGTTGAGCTATCATTTTGAAAAAGTAGTTCATTACATTACAAGCTACCAACTACATTGTATAATATAATATATAACTATTTCATTATTTAATTTATAATTTAATTACTATGATTTAAATCTGGCACCAAAGTTTTCTTAATTAGGATGATAGTATTGAATTTGAACAGACACATTTATAGCTACAAAACTAGAAAGCACACTAATTTAATATTTTTATTTAAGTACTTAAAAAAAAAGACCTAAAATTTCAAGCAGGGTCTCATATCCCTTTTTTTAATCAAATCAATGAACATTACATTATAAATATTACTTAGTTTGATGTGTTTGCAAAATAAAGTGCAACATTAAAAACAGCAATGTAGTGTTGTGTCACAAAGTAACTTGTAACTGGGAAAGCTACAATGTTTTAAAAACAACTGAGCTTCAGTCACACTACTAAAAATGTAGTTATTTATAGCTTGTTACTCCCAAAAACAGAGTTAGCACAATGGCTAAATTGATATTGCGCTCTTACTTCATTTTAACTGATAATTATCCTAAAACCATAACATCTTTTATGTATTTTCTTTTAATGCATATTTTTACTGGAGATTCCTGTAGAGCCACAGATGCAGATCCGAATCATCAGATCATTCTATTCCATTGGTATTACTGATATGCCTGTTTGTGGGTTTTTAATATACATGTAAATGTAGCTGAGTGTGTTGAAATGTGATTTCATGAGTGAATTTGGTCCTCCGTAGTCATGCATGCGCCCCCTCAAACAGTTTACATCTGAGAGAAAGGGAACAAGCAGACGACGGGGGCATTTCTGAGAAAAATGACACACTTCATATGCATTTAGATAGACATACTGAAATATAACCTTTTGTATCTTCAATCCGGATCTTTCCAGCAACACTTATTAAATTATTCCCTAATTGGTCACGCAACAAAGGCAGCTGATGAAAAAGACAATTTCTTGCTTTTAATTGGCCATTTCACGTGCCGTTCGTGCTACACCTGTGCGTTTGTAATGAGAGTGGGATATTAGCGGAGGCCCTGGCAGACCCGACAGAGATCAGACTGTCAGTGAAGTCGGGAATGAGCAATAGTGCTCCAAAACATTACGGAACACACACACACACACACACTCTCTCTCTTCACAGAATGAGAAGAACCAAACTGCCCTCTATCAAGGTTCATTTGGCTTATAAACACTCTCATTTCAATCTTTTTTTCTCGTCCTTTTAGTGAAGCTCTGTATTTTTAACCCTCCTCTTTTTATCCTTCTTTGGAGGTGCCACTAGTGGCGTTTTGCTTTAAAATAGCCCCCCATTGTCCCAAGCTGGACTGAATAGTTGGCTTCATTGTGTGCCTATGGGAAGTAGAAACTGAACAGGCCATAAACGCAGTCCTATAGCGCGGAGAGGTCGCGCAAAGGTGAACTTTTACTCCTAATGGAGGCTCCAGCTTTAGCCTGGCCCGTATGGCTCTCTGCTCCTTTTGATTGCCTTCTTAACCGTCAGCGCCAGGGCGTCCGCCTGGCTCACAGAACAGAGCATGACCATTCTTTCTCTTTTTCCTCACACTCCTACACCCCCACCCTCACCCCCACCACCTCTCCATCCCCCTGCCTGGTATTGTGTAGCACTTGTCCTTTGTTCCAGATTTTGGCGCATCTGGCCTTAGATATAAGGAGGAACGAGAGGAAGCTTAAGATACCTTTTTTTTTTTTTTTTTTTTTTTTTTTTTAAAGAAAAGAAAGAACAGCCATTTCCACAATTTGAAAAAAAAAAAGCGAGCGGAAAAAAGGCAGAGGGAGAGCGAGTGAGCGAGGGAGGAAAATCCAAACGGCAGAGGTCAGCAGATAGACAACAGTGCCCCCCCTCTTTGACCCCAGCCTGAGATGAAGGCAGTAAAAGGAATGCCTAGTCTGAGACTCCCCCTGCTTTCCAGCCCACTGCTGGTGATAAAACTCCAGACATTCTCTCATTTGATGGTGCACTGCCATGTCAGTACATTCCTCCCCGATCCTTTAAGGTGATTCCATAGAGTGATATTGGTGATAAATATATGAGAAAGTTGTGTTCTCTGGTAAAATAAATTTTAAGGAATAAAAAAAAAAACTTTACGGCACATAACATGAGTACCTAAAAGTCACCTTAACCGTGGTAAATTAAAATAGAACAGCCTTGAGTATATCACAAATTGTTGAGTAGTTACATTTATAGTAATAATTATACTTTGAATAAAAATAATATTCTGAGTAACATAGCTCATTATTTAAACTGTAGGCGGTTTCTGGGTTAAAATGTGGCTCACACAATCAAAATTTAGAGTTGGAATGATCCATTTTATAATTAAGAAGCAAGAAGCTTAGCAGATGCCTATATGAACATTTCTTTGTCAGTTAGTTCTGCTCTTTCTCTTTATTTCTCTCTTTCTCTCGCTTTCTCTCCCTCCACCTCAAGCTCTCCTCCCTTGCTTTTCTCAGCCTGAAAAGAGGAGTGGAGCTATTGTTTCCTTAAAAGTCTACTAATTCCCCCCTCAAAGGATGAAATGGAAGTGTCCAACTGTGGTAACAGCAGGAGGACATAAATCAAGTTGGAACCCCTGAGCTTAGTCTCCTGGAGGTGACCAGGGTCATGAGGTCACTAGAGGGGATTTAGGCACAACAAGGCCAGAGCACTCCGATGTATGGTGCCAGGAGGTTGTGGGTCAGAAGCTACAGGGGCCAGATATGTTTTTGTCGCAAATGTTATGCACAATATGCAGAAATGCAGAGCAGCCTGCTCTTTTCAGCGAGGTAAAAAAAACTACTCATTGAACCCACAGTTTCATTATTCTCCCTCTAGGGAGACACAAGGAAAAAGAAAACATGGCTTGTACTTGTGTTCTTTGACAATGCAACACTTTTTCTGTTAGCAAACATTTCCTAAACATGTTAATTCATGTGGTGCATATCAACTGCATTACATCTGGCATCAGGGTTTGAATTGTTCAGTGGTTTAAAATAAAGTTGATAAAAAAAGGGAAAGGAGTCTCTTGAACTGCATAGATGGAGAAAAACCACTTTCTTCAAAGTGCTTTTTGTGCACTTTGCTTAGTAGGCGATATATATTAAGCCAGCACAAGTTTGTACAAGTCATAAGCTTTGTGAACATTTCTGTGTAATGGAACAACTCTCTGACACTCCCACTGGAGTACTAGAGGATTAGAGAAAAAAATCCCCCAATTACCCCTCTGATTAGTTATCTGGGATGATCTGGACAGCAGCAGGCATGGACATGACTGTGTTTACAGAAAAAGACAGCAAAAACTCCAGTGACTTTTCCATCATATGTTGCATCTTCTTGTTTTTTACAGGTTCATTAATGCAAGAAGAAGAATAGTGCAGCCCATGATCGACCAGTCCAACCGAGCAGGCAAGTCCCCCATAGTTTCTGTATTCAAGTCCCGCAGGCGAAAGCCCCCTGCAAGCCATGCACCCGGAGGCCCACCTACCGGTAAATACTTAGCCCAGCCTGGATGTCAACAATGATTGACCACTAAAATCCATCCAATTAACCCAAAGCACTAATCATGCTGACTTGGGCGCTATATAACCCAGTGACAAAAAGAAGCGAGCAAACACATACGATGGGTTAAAGTATTGAAACAGTAACTACAACTGGATCCTTCTTATCCAACTCATTATCCTCCAAAAGTTAAGTGGAGAGTAGTTCAGTATATTGTATTGTGTAGTGGCTGTTTTAGCCTCCTAGTTCAGTTCTTCCCGTTAGTGAACAGTGCCCCTGGTGCATGGCTTGTTGTGGACTGCTGTAAAGTTTATTACCTGTAATAGGGTTCAGGGGGCAGGGTTGCATTAGGGACTCAGTAAAGTTCAAAGGCATTCATTGGGGTTGAGCTGTTGTTTTTGACCAAATAACCCCCAAACACACACACACACACACACACTTTCAATAACGTGAACATCTAAATGTAAGTAAGAAGTACATCTCAATTAGTTTGTATGGGGAAAAAAAATATCACTGTTTCACTGCAGTGCGGTCTAAAAATGATTTCCGCATCTATAGGATATAGGCTTAGTTCTTTGATCCCAGTACTTAAGCTTCATTGGGCATGTTCTGTCAAGTGTTTTATCTCTCACAAAACCCAAAGAAACGCCTCAGTCTGCATGTGGGTTAACAGATGATGTTTCTCCTGCGACTGAAACTTAATTAAAAGCACTAATTGACCACTGTTCATTTCCCCCGCATTCCCTCACCATATCCTCCTGCAGTAAGTCAAGGAGCTCCCTACAACCCAGATGGTCAACCCATGGGAGGCTTCGTGATGGACGGCCAGCAGCACATGGGAATCAGACCACCTGGTAAGACCTTGGCGTGTCGTCTTCTCCTCTGACATCTCCCACCTTCCCACAAGCCCCCCATCACTACCTCCTTCTCAGACTGACTCTGAGACCCTTGGCTAGCACAGGTGTGGTCCAATGCATTATACCCCCTTTGTCCCTTCATGTTTCCTTTCCTCCAAAGTCTTTTGCTTTCTAATACCCATCTTCACAGAATTTGCTCTCCTCTCTGAATCTAAGCCTGTTCCACCCTGTGCAACCGGTCACTGTCGCTAACCACTGATTCCCTCCCACCTCACCAGTTAAGCTGCTGGATTTGTCCAAAGCCAGGCTTCCTTCCAACCTTTAGCCTTTGAATGCATTATTTACTTGTTTGTTTACTTATATAGTCTTATTTGTACCATATGGTGTTCTTCTCTTTTCTTTTAATAAATGGGGATTGTGCTTTTGTTTCTTGACCTCCTGTCTCTGAGCTGTTGTCTGTTTATTTTCTCATCTTTCGGCATCTTCTTCTTCGATTGTTTTCTCTCCTTCTAGGGCCTATGAGTGGGATGGGCATGAATATGGGCATGGAGGGACAGTGGCACTACATGTAACCTTCTAGTTAACCAATCGCAAAGCAATGGGGGAAGTAAGTACAAAAGCAGGGTCACCAAGCATCCACAATGTTTTCAGCAATTCATTTGATTTGCTTTTACAAAATGGGAGAGAAATGTCTCTTTTCCTCCGGACAACACGCTGCTTTTTCCTGCTTACCAATACTAATATTTCTTGTTATTGTGGGTGACATGCTTCAGTCAGGAGTTTGTGTGCTTATGTGTGTGATCTTTGTTATATTTTCTTACTTATGAAAATTTTTGGCCATATTACTAAACAGTGCATAGAGTCATATAGAAAGAAGAAATGAGTGTGGGCGAGAGAGAGAGAGAGAGAGGCGAGGAGGAATAGCTGTGTGGGGAAAGAGGCGAATGGAGGGTGGGGGGATTGAGATTGGGGTTTTGGTCGGAGAAAGGGAGGGGTGTGTTACCATAGCAACAGACTGATTGGCAAAATGTAAGCAGTCTGCAGCAGTGCAAGGAGAGAAAAGTGCATGTCCCCAAAGTGTCATAAATCTGTCTCCCTACAGTTGATGCATGAGTTACATTTATACACCAACCTGCGAGGCAACGCACAAAGAATCGCTCTCTCACCCCACAGACAAATACATAGCCACACATTTGGAAATTATGTCAGTCTTGCCTGGAATGTTTTAGGTGGAGCTGCTTCTATCGACCCTGACTTGGTCCACTATTTTCTTGTCTGTCTTTCCTAATAGGATTACTAATGGCAAAGGCAGGGGAGATGAAGGAGTGCAAAATGGAGGTGTGCACAGCAGGGTACACAGCTTAGTCCAGCCTAATTGACTATATCCAAATTAAATATGCCATCACAAGCGGTGTGACAAATGGATTTGACTTATTCAGTATACAAAAATAGCGATCATTAATGCAGCCAAGCACAGAATGCATGCGTCTGTTGTCAAAGATACTCTCTACTTCACTGTCTTTAACTGAGAGACATGGGCTGATAACACAAGCTCTGTGCTTTAAAACGTCACGTCCCTGCTTTGTGTGCATATCTAAACACTGAGAGTGTTTCCCGGTGTCCAAATGGCTGCTTACAGCAGCTGCCGTAGTTCCCAGAAGACATGCGAGAAACCTGCTTTAAACAGCCTCAATTTGCTTGCCGAATTCTGTAATTGGGCCGCGTGTGGAATCTTAGATGAGATGGGTTGAAGGGAAAAAGAGAGCGAGCGAGAGGGGGAAATGAGGAAAGAAAGGAGGCAGAGTGTGACAGAAATATGTCGCCATGGTGAAGAATGCCTAGTCTTTATGGCTTCATCACTGAAATTTCCTAGCTTGTCTAATTTAAATATTGTTACTATAGTTTCTAGGTCAATTAAATGTAAGTGATGTGTTTTATACTTCGCAACCAATTAAATTAATAGGTTATTACAAAAAACGTTATCTTATTTGATTAAGAGACCAAGGCTTCATTATATTTTATAAGCAATTTTCATTAGTTGAGGAATTCTCCTCAAGGCGAGATTAAGCAGTTATTTGCTGGGAAGTCCCAAGACCTGAAATTGAGGTGTTCCAAGCAGTCACACTGCAACATTACTTAAAACCAAAGCCAATTAAACCTACTTAGCAAAGCGTTATGCTTTCTGCCCATGACGATTATAGAGCTTATAGCTCTCCGAAACAATACACCTGTCAGCGTGGATAAAGCCTGGCTACTCAAGCAGAAGAGGGCGAGCCTTTGATAAACGAGGGAACGACTGTTTTATGACCATTTCCCCCTGTACCATTCTTTGTGTTTCTTCAACAAAATTAGCCAAGGGTGGCCAAAATTCAATTTTAATTTCAAGACAATAGTGAACGCAGAGAGCATTAATTATGGGCATATGGACAAAAATGTTGCCCTCCCCATCCATACTTGAACGCAGCTGGTATTCTTTGGTGAGCTAGAAGCTCTGCTGGAGACTCCTTTGTCTGAAATTTCATTCCTCCCATTCATTAAGCAGAAGTTTGTTAACCTTTTGCAGGGTCAAGGTACCCATTTTTCTGCTCTGAACTTTTACTTTTGGGGGGGAAAGGGTCTTCAGGGATTTGGCTGCCGGTATTGTCTATGTAAAACATCCCCTGTTGATTCGGTCCCATGGCACCTCTGAAAATAGACAGGCAAGGAACTCAATGTATTGATTGACTTATTAAGTGAAAAACCACATTTGCAACGTGTGCCCTTTTCACGTCCGAGCATTGCTTTTCTGATAGAGTGGATGTTTTCCTTCCTCACTGAACAACGTGTTCAAGGATTGAAATCAAATACAGCTGATGACCCCTCAAAAGCTTGGGTCAGGCCTTTAGTAGTAAATAATTGCAGGGGCATACAGATTACCACTTCACATGCTAGTGCAAAACACCAACCATTATATATGTCATTCTAAAATTGAAACCTAAAGACCTATAATAAGAGCAATAACAAAAGGGCTGTTTTAACTTGAGGTTGATTTGTTGCTTTGTATTGCCGCTGTCACAGGGTTAGTGGCCTTTCTGCTCGTGGCACGTGCACGCACCCAGGTGAGGCCTCTCAAGTGACGGCCTTTGTAAATTTTCACCTTTCGTCTCTAATTTAAGCACAATGGTGCCGTTTCTCTGAGGGGCTCTCAGAGCGAGCCACAGACCTTTGCTCATTGTGTTTAAAGTGAGATAAGTGAGGGGAGAACGTAGAATAAAGGCATGGCTTATTTTACCTCATTTGTCATTGTTGTGGCTTCCTCTGGCATAAAGACTTGGCTCGTGCTTAGGACAAACGCCAGTTCATTTCCACCTATGTGCCATTTAGTGTTAGACTTTACATTGGTATCCTTTCAAAAATACGACCAACGTGTGATTAAAATGTTAAGAGATGGTAAAATTATTGATGATTGTCCTTTAATTAAAAAATAGTCAATGCCTTTTCTAATATTGGCACATCATAGTCACTGTTATCCAGTGGGGAGCCACTTATATAGATTTCATCATAGCGGTGTTCTCTGAGATGAATATAAAATTAGCAGATTAAGCCTAACAACAGCTACATGTCGACTTTCTGGTTGACCTTAGTGAAGGACAACCTTCCAGTTGACTAGTCGGGTATGGCCATGGCAGATTCCAGACCTGATGGATACAGCACTGGTGCAGGCAGCAAAGTGCTGTGTTCAGGCCAGTGAGTTAGTCCCTAGAGAGCCACCCTCTCCCAATACACAGATTACTCTTCTAGTCTCTTTCCATTCATTACAGAGGACAGTCCTCTCTCGAAGGATTCTCTTACAACCACATGTTTTCTGGTGCTGTGATTGTAGAGTCAAATCTTTCTTGTGACAAAAACTATTGGCTTGATGACCTCCCAAACATAATATAGATAATGTTATGTCTGACTATTACAAATGCATCATCAGTAATCTTCTGCTTTTGTTTTTCCCTAGGACTACAAGGCATGCCAGGGGATTACCTGTCACACAGTGGCCCGGTGGGAATGGCTATGGGGCAACCAGGCTACAGTGCCTCCCAGATGCCCCACCACCCTGCTCAGTTGCGGCACGGCCCTCCCATGCGTTCCTACATCCCTGGACACCCCCACCACCCAGCGATGTTAATGCACGGAGGACCGCCACACCCTGCCATGCCCATGTCAGCCTCTAGCCCCCCTATGTTCAATCCAGGAGACCCTAACATGGGAGGACAATTCATGGACATCCATGCCCAGTAATTTACTAAAACGGATTCTTTAAATGACTGCGATGGACGGATGAGGAGCTGCGATTGGTTTTTCTGGGGCTTGCGAAGCACCGATTACATACTGACTTGTTACAGAGACTGAGGAGCTTGCATCTTGGCTATAGATTCGGACCAAGAAAGAAGCAGATTTCTGTATACTATGGGACACTTTAAAAGAAGGTGCCCTTTGCTTAGACACAAAAAAGAAAGAGAGAGAGCGAGAGAGAAAGATTGAATTTATTACTATATCAGCCTCTAAAGGGGAGGGATGAGGACATACTGTATACTGTTGTAAAATTGCATTGGACTTTCATAAGAACTGGGAAAAAAGTATTGTAAATGCTATCGTATTGTTCTGCATATTATGCTGTTTCTAATAGATTTTTTTTTAAAAAGGATGTGAACTTTTTTTCTTTCCACACTATGTGTGTGCCATCTCCATAGACTTTTGGCCTCCTCCATAAATCACTTTGCGTTTAAACGAGAAAAAAATATATATGTGAATAAATCAATAATTCATTGAATACATGTTTGCCGGGCCATTTTTTTTTTTGTCCTATGGGAGGGTGGATTTTCCAAGACCCATCATGGCCTTAGGAAGAAACTGAGTGATATCCACCTGTCTGAGCCACATCCTCTTGCCTTTCAGGAGGTCTCCATTTTGCATTCCCAATTTGTACATCATAATGGAACTGGCCCCACATCACCATTGGAACCAATGAAAATTATTTTCACTTACCTTTACTGGATGTGTGCGAAGCTGAATGTGAAGAACAAGCATGTGTGAATGATTGTGTGTGTGTGCGTGTGTGTGTAAAGCCAACCCATCAAACAAACTTTCAGAGTTTAAGTTATAAATGGGATTTGGGATTCATGCTTTTGATCAAGCAAACCTGTTTTATGGGATATTGGTTTAACGTGTTGCTATCACTTGTTTGAATTTTGAAGAGTTTATGTATACATTGTAAATGAATAAATTTTGTGTAAAAAGAGGGGAACATGAGCTATTTTCATATATTTGTGGATTCCTGGCCTGGTTTGATTTTAGGACTGTTTCATGCTTTGTTTAATGAATATAACCTTCAGGTTTTGTATGGCT
Source organism: Rhinogobio ventralis (assembly GCA_039654625.1). Taxonomy (NCBI): domain Eukaryota; kingdom Metazoa; phylum Chordata; class Actinopteri; order Cypriniformes; family Gobionidae; genus Rhinogobio; species Rhinogobio ventralis. Next base: position 6,975,576 of record CM077204.1, read on the forward strand.
GTCATTCACAAATACTACAAATCCATTAAATATTTTGGGCAATTTAATTTCCTTTTTTTCAGCAACCAAATAAGAGTGTATTTTCCTTCAACATTAGATTACCCCGAATAGATAACTTTTACTTTTTAATACTGAAGATTTTCAAAGTGGCTCTATTATTCATTAGCCAATGTTCATATTAATTTGATTGGCAGTTGTTAATTTTGATAATAACATTACATGCTTTTCCCACCCTTCGTAATGAATCCAAAATTAAATTTCCTGATCTAATTCCCCAAACTATTACACTGAGGTGTTCAAATTTGTGATATGATCGAGACATAAACCTAGAGCTTATGTTGGTGCTTGAATCAAACTTTACGGGTCTATAAGCCACCTATATTTTCAGCCAGGGATCATAATTTGAGACTTTTATAGGCTAGGCCTACAGGTTTATCCCATCTAAAATCTTTGGGTCACACCTTTAATTGCATTGTCCACAGAATAATTAAATTCTGAGTAACACAAATCAACAGGAAGTTATTATTGTACGAGTTGCATGTAATTACAAGTTGTTGTAATTATAATAACACGGGTTACAAGAACAATGTAATATGAAGTGTGAACACGGAGGCGCAAATGCACAAGGTGAGTCTAACTTTTTAAAGAAAGGACAACACATATCACACGTCATCAAGCAGAATGAAACTGATGACGTTTGTCTAAATGCTGCATATTCGACTTGTATGTATACGTTTGCTAATGTGCAACAAATGTGCGGCCCGTTCGAAGGATAGAGGCTCAAACGGGGGGCTAGATGTGGTGGAGGGACGGATAAAGGAAGAATTATCCCCCGTTTAGCATTAAAATTCATTTAGATAAAATTGCCACAAACACTTAAATGGGAAGATTAGTTCCCCCTCACGCCTTATTTCACTCACTCAATGGCTCCGTCAAGAGCGCTTGAAACGGCATTATCCAGGCGATGGCTGTTTCCAAGCTACCCGCTAAAACCGAGCGCCTAAATAATTCTAAATCAGACAAAACTAATCGAAATGTATGTTTACGATGGATTCGACACGACTACGACAGGGAAATGTGCTACATTCTTGTGGGAATTCTGAAAAACTTGCCCAGCTTGTAACTAAACGGGTGGTGCCAGGTTAAACTACACTCCCATAATAAATCAATAAGTTCCCTTTCTCAAACCCGTCTCTCAGTTTTCAATCGCCATTGTATTTTTATTACCTTCTCTTTGCCGAATGTTTTGCTCTCAAGCAACGCGGAACACAGGCGACGGTTTAATGACACCGTTTCAGCTCCTCAGATTTGAATTCCTCAACCATTCGCCATTCAGTGCTCTGGAGACGCGGGCGGAGATAAATCCCATGTTTGACTGCCATCTTTAGGGGATCTGGAAAACTGTCCTTAAGGGGCACATATATATTTAATATCTTGACGTTTATCCAGGTATTTCATTATGAACTGAAGTAGTCAATTACTAAAATTATTTAACTTTTGATAATTTTATGTGAAATTAAAGAAGCTAACAGTTTTAGTTTTTTTTTTCTCACACTTTATATTAAGCCTACCATATGTTTATGTTAGCTACTACTAAGTAATATTAACGTACAATATATACTTTATGTAGCCTATGTAATATTTAGGCCTAATCATTATTTTTTGGAGCACCCGTTAATTATTGTTGTAATTATTTTAATGTGTAGTAAGTGTAGGCCTGCTATTAAGCATTGCGTGTAGGCTACTTTATAGCTACTGCCAATACACAGCAAAACCTTAGCTATAGCAAATATATGATTTTTAATAAATGTAGTAGGCCTACATATAGAACATTAGTTTGGAAAGGTCGGTTTGTTTCCCACTGAGTAAGCAAGTTTCCTAATGAGCGTTCCATGACCTTTGCAAATGAACATGATTATTGATTTTCTTCATTTAGCCGCAGTCAAAGACATATAAAGACGACGCCTTTTCCATCTGTTGTTTAAGAAGAAAGAAGAAAGCTTTTATCTGGCTTTGACCACATACTGAACTCTGTGAGTAATGACTGAAAGAAATTTGTTCCATAAGCACAGAGGTGCCCAAACAGGACTTTCTGCCTCCCATAAAGAGCAGCATGGGCTGTGCTGTTGCATGTTTCTGTCATCTGTACTCTGTATTCAAGTAGTTTTGCTTCAGTTTGAAAACTTTCACAAAGGGTCATGTGTCTTCGCAGCACGAGGGCAGTAGCAGTGGCAGATGCAAATGTGGTCCACTCTCCATTCATTGGTCATGTTTGAGAGGGTTATGTCCACGCTCCATCAAGTGTGTGTGTGTGTGTGTGTCAGTGACTTTTTGTATGTTAGTGAGAAATACCGCAGAAACAAAACATAAGAACATTTACATTGTCCCACATTGTATTAATTATTTTACTTGCAAATGCATTATAAAATAAGGCTTAAATAACAATAACAACAATAATAACACATTGATGTAGCCTATACTCATAAATATGCAGTATATATTTATTTAAACCACTTCAGTTATAGCCTAAAACAAATCATCATTTTACAGTATTACAAGCACTTACAAAGAGTATGACAAAAGCAACATTTCACGTTAGTTCAAGTGAAGCACATGCATTTTTATGTTTACAATACATGCTTATAAAGTAAATAGTCTATGTCACTGTATTTTAAACTAACCGAATCACAGTTTGACTACAAAAATCCCACCAGGCCAACCCCAAAAACAAATAAACAAAAGCCTAAATAAATGAACAGTCAGGTCGATTTATATAAAATTGCAAGACCAATAAATAGACAGAATTGTGAGAAACTAATGCCTGATGTGTCTGTATGAAATTGCAATTTTCTTTCACTAACGTCTCGAGCGTGTTACCGCATAGAATAATGTCCTGTGGCAGCTGGTGGACAACCAGAGAGAAGTCGGGAGAGAAGAGATGGACTGTCCAGAACTGCAGGGCCATTTTGGATGTCATCTGTTTCCTTGGTGACTTCGCCCACCCCTGAAAGCCCCTGGGCTCCAGGATTGTTGGAGAGAAACGCGCTATTTTCTGCACTATCATCTATCACTGTCACCACGTAATGATTCCCCTCGCAGCTCCTTATTGATGTTTGTAATTGCATTATCTCATAAGGGGGTGATCAATGAAAGCGGGCTGCATTCGGGGGTCAGAGGATGCAGGATTGCTTTCTTGTCCGTTCAATTCAATAAGCGCTCATTATACAGCTTCGTACTCCAAAATTAAAGAAACTATTTGTTACCCGAAATAGAGAATAGCTGTGTAACCTCCTGAAAAATGCTAAATTTCTACTTTTTTTTTTTTACGTGCGTGCAAAAACTCTAAATTAAATTATTAAATAAGGTTTGGAATAATACTGTTTATGGGGACTGAACGCACGAATTGCCTATTTATTGTTTGTGCCAGAACGGACCTGAAGAATAGGCTACAGCCTATTTAAAAAACACCAAGTGACTTCAGTTTTTTTTCCCCTCCAATTTTGATGGCTTTAAGAAGTTGAGTCTAAAATAAAGCACGCAAATTGAGCAATAATAGCGTTTCAGCTTCCAGAGCTGGTGAGCCGAAGCACACAAACGCGTCCTTTGCCATGTATGACGGACAATAGTAGAATATCCACTGATCTAGCAACACGTGAAGAAACATGAGAATGATAAATCATAAAGACTGCATGCACCAGAAATAAAAATAAACATAATTATTTTATGTGTGTGTGTGTGTGTGTGTGTGTGTGGTTTCTTTATATTTTACGCTACTGGCATTAACCTATTTTTAAGCGTTTTGAATGGAAATATCAATATATTTATTTATTTACTAGTGCATAGAGCAGCTGACATCAGATATTAATATAGATATTCCTGAGACAGTCTGCAAAAACAATTACGCGTATGTTGGAATAGTGTCTCTTAATGTAAAAGTTCTGTTTTACACAGACATTATTATTATTATTAATTCGTGTAAAATGTGGTAGGCTACTAATTTGACTTCAAATGGCAAAAGTAGGCTAACAGGCGATATTGGTGAAGTAGAAGGCGCGCAGCTGTTACAATCGGGGCATCGTGCAACAGAAGCGCGTAGTATCTCTCTCTCACTTTCTCTCTCGATCACTATCAAGGTCACCACGACTGCAGCTTACGAAGGACAAGAGCCGGCAAAGCAGCCTCGGATGTCAGTGAAAGGTGCGCCAGCCCGGCTCCCATCTTCACCTGCTGAGATCCGATCCAATAATAGCCGTTGTGTGTTAGGCTTTAATGATGGCTCGCCGACCCCCACCTGCCCAAAAGTCTCGATGAATGCCAAAACGCACTCAGCAGCATCATCTCTCCGCTCTCTTTTATGTTATGAGGTATTATGTTTCGCTTACAATAACCACTTATGTTCTCTCGTCGCTTTGATCCCGATGAGACAGTGAAGTACGATGCTTCTGCTGTTAGGGGCAACACACATTCAAAGAGCAAACTAAAAGAGCCTATCAAGTTATGAGAACTTTTGCACGATCGCGGAAGTGGAGTAATATAGTATTTTATATTTTTCGATAATATTTCAACAAAAGATACAGACAGACATAGGCTACACATGCATGATCATTAAAGGCTATCATTGATTCAGAAAGTAGCACACGCACCTAAGGAAAAGAACTCTTAATTATATTAACGAATGCATTCCACTTACTTTGTCATAAAAATGGATTAGTATGTTGTTTTATCTCTTACACCGCTTGCTTATTATTAAGTGTTCGTGAAGCAGTTAATCAAAATGGAAATATTCTATTTGGAAATAATTATTTAAAGGGCATCAAGTGTGTCTTAATATGCAATTGCTATATGCAAATCAATATTATTTGTTAATAATATTATTTATTATATTATAATTCCTATTATTCATTTCATTTTAAGTTTAAGGAGTAAATGCAAAGAGAGAAACTTTGATACAGTATAAAATCCCTGTGTCACATGACTGAAACCGAAGGTGAAAAGGTCACGACTACTTTAGGTAAATATGTGAGCTGCAAGTTGAGACAAGGCAGAGAGTCACAAATTCCACTCGCATAGCAGAAGAGTGATAAACCTCTGACCCGAGGCCAGTGGCCTCCTCATTTATTTATTTTCGGAGGCTGTAATTCGGTCTACGGGAACGTTTCTTTTTGATGTGCCAGTTTTGCTGCAAGAATCTGATGGACAACGAGCCAAGAATGACCAAAACCGATACATCAAAAAGAACCATTCAATATTACATTACTGAATTACAGTAGTCTATTATAGGGCGAATTGCCTTCTCTTCAGTTTGAAAAGGCTATCCTACACATTAAGGTAAAATTCTGAATTAATCAATAGATTGAAATATCGGTGAATGAAAATAACAAATGATAAACAATGTGCAAATTCCTTCATTATAAGAGCTTTCACTAACGACGTTTTAAAAAATAGCCTATTGAGGACACTTATACATAATTATTATTTTCAGAAACACAAAATTTAAGGGAAAACAAATGCATGCAGTATGATTTTTTTGAGTCACTGGGTTGACCTTTTTATTACCGACTTTTTATTCATGTCATAATATATAAAATATAGAAAAATCAGGTAATACAAATCTTTACATAAAACAACAAAAAAGAATAATCTGACTTTACACAGTTATGAGGGTCTATCCCTGCATATATCCTTACCTGTTTTATAATTGTCACTTAACAATAAAATGACTTCTTGCATGTTGGTCAAGAATAATAATTAAGCAGTGAAGCTTAATAATATATATATATACACTTTTTGCAAACCCTAACATTTTCTTTAGTTAGTCTTGACGCGTTGCTCTGCTCTTCTTTGTGCTCTGATTCTCTAGTAATGCTGTAAATGAAACAGTTGTTTATTCACACATCAAGCTCCGTTTTAAGACAACCATTTCCTAATGATGAATTAAATCCGGTAGCGATTTCAAAGTAACACCCAGAGTGTATCTGTGCCTTACAGCGCGCATAATTATCAGCCGCACATCCGTGGCGGGTTAAAAATGTCAGCAAGAAGCTCTCTCACCTTGTCAGTTTTTCGAAGTTGCGTGTTTTCACTTTCCCACCCTGAAGTCTTAGTGCGTGAATCAAACACCACTCTGTTATTGTTGCAGTGAAGAAGCGCGCGCAAATCCACAGGATGCTATCAGAAATGTATTTGCAGTGTTCATTAAGTAAATCTAATTATACGTTTTTGGTATGCAGCTGTTTTTATACTTTTAATCAACGGGAGTCATTTTCACACTTTATCACACTTGTAAACACCGTGCAAGCGCGGAGAAACTATTATTTAGATAGAATGCAAATTCCTCAAGGGTGAAGCAGCTAGACTATGATATATTCAATTTCTACACAAAACAGGTACAAAACAATCACGAAGGTTTATATTTATTTGTTCAGCTTCATATCATTAACATGCAATAAAGGCTGTACAGTATGTTATTATCGTTATTGCATGCTTTTTAACGTGATTGACAGTGCTCATTATGAGAGATTTTGTCATTGCAGAAGCGGGCTCATTCATGCATCCTTTTTTGAAAATCTTTATACTTATCCATTTATTCATCTGTTTTGTTTTCTTTTCAGTAATCTCCCACTGTAAGCTTATTGTTACGAATATTTTGCTTTTCACGCTTTGCTATGTCTGACTGTGAATCGGGCGTTAGAGCATGTGACAGGCCGCAAGTTTATACCAGTAGGACTGTTTATTTTACACACGCATTTTAAGGCGCACCCATTCAGGCAACGCAGGGATGGGCACTTGGCTGGATTACCAACTTAGCTGCCATGGTGTCATGATGCCAAAATATTAGAGCAACTGGGAAATAATTTTCTGACACCCAAATAAAAAAATATACACACGTTTGGAGCACTTGAAAGAACCTGTTATGTGGAGAAATGAAGGGACAGTAATAGTAGCTTTCAGAGGTCTTAATCCTGAACCCGAAGCCACGCTTTCTGCTGTGTAGTTTATGGACCATAGACAGTTTATAAAGAGCAATGTAGTCTATCAGACTGGCTGACTGCCTCTGCACAAGAGATTCAGTTAGAAAGAGTGCTGTGGTGGTTTTCAGGTAACAGTGGGGAGCCCATCGGCTACTTACCCTAAACCAAACATTAAAGGAAGTGGAAAAGCCTCTTCTACCTCTTTAAACTGAAAAGCAGAGGAGAACATGACAAATGGATGACGCTATATACTGTTGTTCTGCTCCTGTGGTGTTGTATTTGTCCAGTGTTTGACATAATTACACTGGTAACACTTTATTTTACAGTGTCCTTGTTACATATGTTACATGTACTTAGCACAGTAATAACAGTAAATTATGCATAATTACATGCAACGAACCCTTAACCAAAACCTAATCCTACCCTAACCCTATAGTAAGTACAGTTGTTAATATAAAGTATATAGTAAATAGTTTGTTGTTAATTATTATTAATCAGTACTTAAATATATCAAGTGTGACCCTTTATTTTCCTTGTTACAGTGTAATTGTACAATTAAGTACTGAGTAATAATAATTAGCTACATCTACTTACTATAGGGTTATGGTTAGGAGTAGGGTTTGGTTTAAGGTTAGTTGCATGTAATTATGCATAATTTATAGTTATTACTATGATAACTAGTTTTTTTTAGTTTTTTTTTTTTTTTTTACTAAATTTACTACACTAAATTAACTATATCAACTACATTACTTGAATATATATGGTAATTGAAATGAGCTAGAAGACATCACCGTTTTCTCCAGAACGGCTGTACAGCCAGATCAAATTCTGTTCATTATTTTCCTGTTTAACACTGTGAAGCTGCTTTGAAACAATCTGCATTGTAAAAAGCGCTATATAAATAAAGTTGACTTGACTTGACTTAACGTGTAACAAGGACACTGTAAAATAAAATCTGTGTTACAGTGTAATTATACATTTAATAACTGGGTAATAATAATAATGAACTACATGTACTTACTTTAGGGTTAGGGTTAAGTTTTGGTTTAGGGTTAGTTGCATGCAATTATACATAATTTATAGTTACTACTACAGTAATTACATGTAACATGCAACGAGGACACTGTAAAATAAAGTGTTACTGAATTAAAGTGTACCATTGTTTGACAGAATTAATGGTACTAATTTCTAAAATTAATTAATTAATTCATATAATATTTTGATAGTGGTTGGTAGTTTGGTAACACTTTATTTTACAGTGTGCTTGTTACATATGTTACATGTACTTACCATAGTAATAACAGTAAATTATGCATAATTACATGCAACTAACCCTCACACCAAACCCTAACCCTATAGTAAGTACATGTTGTTAATTAATATTGCTCAGTACTTAAATATATAAGTACACTGTAACAATCTCACCTTAAAATAAAGTGTGTTTTTTTTTACAGTCCTGTTCCACATAATATACTATGTACTTATTATAGTAATTATAATAACTGGGTAATAACTAGGTACTAACCCTGAACTTACCCCTTGCATTGTCCACTACTTTCTTAGGTAAGTACACTGTAAGTACATGTAAGTGCACGTACTGTAAAATAAAGTGCAACTTGTTTTTCGAACATAAGTTGTTACAAAGCTATAGTTTTGCTGGTTACACTTTATTTTTAAGGTGTCTTTGTAACTGTCATTATACATTTAAGTACTGAGTAATATTAAGCAACTACATGTACATACTATAGGGTTAGAATGATGATTTGGTTTGGTTTAGGGTAAGTTGCATGTAATTATGCATAATTTAGTTGTCACATGTAACAATGACACTGTAAAATAAAGTGTTACCGTTTTGCCTTAAAAAAATAGTAAATGCCCTACAATTCTCTGTTTTACGCAATATTATACCCCCCTCCACAGTAAATTAATGTCTATACCTGTGGCAATATGTTGAAAGCCCAATGAAGGATTAACTGAAGTGTGAGTAAGAGACAAATTCATTGATGCGTGAGAAACAGAACGCCCAAATATTTGAGCTGATTCAAAGATGTGCCACCTCCGTTCCTGCATCTGTTTATGTATGAGATAAATCCCTCTCCACTTAGATGTAGAGGAAACAAATCCATCTGATAAGGGACCCCTTGCCCCGACCCCTCACGCTTTACTTTGGACGAGGCTACACATTTAACATAAAAGCTTTTAGTGCACCATGCCACAGTTAAGGCAGGCTATTGTTAGGCTTTGTGATGGATTAGCCTGAGAATGTTAGTGTTACACGCTATAACATTTTTGAATTATTAGGGTTTGTATAAGCAGGGTCATGGGCACTAAATGGGATGTCAATGGGTAAAGAACAACACAAAGATAAATAATAAGCGCTTTAAATGAGTAACCTGAGTTGCACCTCCGCAGATCCGGGATAAAAGCATTATTTGAACTGAAGGGTGTTGGCTAAAGGGTTAAGAGGACAAGCAAACCGCTCGAATGCCGCCAGGTGTTTTTGACTCGACTTTACATTAAAAACAACATCCATCAGCCTGAGTTGTGTTTTATTTTATTTTACATTTTTGCTCTAGATTTATCTGGTGCTCTGATGTTGTATTAAAAATGACTTTTTTTTCTTTCCATACGTTATCATTCGTCTTCATCAGATTCACCTGTGTTTTAGCGAGTTATGCTAATTTCCTAAACATGGTAAAAGGATACCAGTAATTTTACGCTTTTAGTGTAGACCACAGTATGAAGTCATGAGCAGGCCAGTGCTCCATAGTCTTGGTGGTGTAGGTTTTATTTTCCATCATGGAAAATATAGGTTTAGAAGCCTATTTTTATGCCTTAGGCAAAAGTATTTCAAATATTTGGAGAAGAGAATGATACATATTTGCCTTTTCTCTCCCCTTCTCTTGTTGTGATGGTGTAGTCCATGGCCACTCTTGGGACAACAGACCTTGATTTTTCACTTACAGCAGTCGTTCAGTTTACCGATGAATTGTAGCTGGGTGCTAAACTGCGTCCGGGCCGCAGTCAATGTTTATGTCTACCAATCAACTGCAGTGTGCTTATGTTATATGGTATTATGGACACAGCAACCTTAAAACATGCCAGGCGTATTCTGAAGGGTGGATTTATGACATGCTGAATTTCAGGAGCACGCTGGAGATGTATGCGTGAGAGGGAGTTTGTTTTTTCTATTTTTTATTCTACATGTGCCTACAGATGATGCAGATTCTTATCTTAAACAGGCGTTTATATTCTCATGAATGCATCTAATGTCCCTCACTCATGCCAAGAGTCTTGTTTTTTTTACTTAAAATAAAATCAATATTTATGATTAAGTGAGGCACGTTGAAAATCTCATTGCAAGCTCACTTAAATACAATGCATTTACAATCAGCAGACACTATTTTATAAAATATGAGTAATGGAACTATTAAGAGATTGTTTTTGTGAAATACAGAAATTTGAAAGAATAGTAATTAATATATCAGGAGCACAGAGCAAGAGAGAGAGATTAAATGAAAGATGATAACAAAATAAATCATTAACAACCAATGAGAATCTGCTTGATAAATGCAAGATATACAGTGAATCATTTGCATGTGTTCTCAAAATCACTCATTTGAATTGGTCCCTGATGTTGACAGATATAAAACATGTGTGAAGAGTTGAAGCTTTCTAATCGTTTCTGCTAGCTGAAACTAGCACTGTTTACTTGCAAGGTCACAGCATGAGAATATAAGGGCACTGATTTCTATATCAACAGATCATTATTCCTTTCAATAGGAATCGCGGAATACTTCACATAAACAAAAGAAGAAACATTTTAAACTGACCACTTACATTTCAAGTTTTGTATTACCACTTTTAATATATTAGTAAATATATATCATTTTATAATTATTTACAGCACTTTAAGTGCTGGTTCCTTGATAGTTGTCTTTGTTAACCTTTGAATTTTTGGGATATTTTTGGATAATATTACTGCTATTATTAGATATTTGACAACCATCTTTGTTGTCTGTTTGTAACATTTCGCTTAAATATATATACACTGTAAGAAATAAAAATAACACAATATCAGTATAAGACTTTAGAATTGACAGCATGTCACTTTAATAAAAAATACATGCACAAAAACATAGACCAACCTTTTACAAACAAACAAACAAACAAATAAATAATAAATCAAATATTTTAATATTTTACATTTTCCAGTTCACAATGACAAAACATGCAGTTTGAGCACAGTAGAGGATGACATTTTTGAAATTTTGAAGCTTTATAAGGGACACAAAACACTGTAATAAGAGTAAACATGGTCTATATGATATTATTTGATATTTGGTCATTTTACATTACTCCTTAAAAAACCTTCCCCTCCAGTGTTTTTTCTTCCTTTGTGAAGCTTGACAGCTCTAGTGACTATTAATTGTAATTACTGCGACAGCAAAATTCTTCAAAGTTTCTGCTTTTGTGTTCCCTGTAAGAAAGTCAGTCGTACTGGTTTGGAACAATACAAGGATGAGTAAATGATGACAGGTTTTCATTATCGGGTGAAGTAGTTTTTTCCATCCCTCTTTTTAAACAGGGATCAAGTTTTTGATATGCTCAGAAGAGCTTTTTTATTCATCAAACATGTGAGCAGAAAGTAAACAGACACTTAATCCTGACAGAGAGAACAACTTGACATCAATTTGTCCCTAGAGGGGACAGACCGAGAGTACTACTCCCCCCCCCCCCCCACACACACACACACACACACACCCCTTCATTCAGAACTCGGTGCCCAGTGATAAATCCATAACCAGGGTGCTGTTATAAACGTAATGCTAACCATGGTTAAAATCAAGGGACATCTATATTTATTGTAACTTTGAGAGCCCATTTTTCTCCCTAGTGCTCTCTACACATGGAATCCCCATTGTGAGGGAACTTTAGTGATTGAGAGGTTTTTTGGACTTTCGGAACCCCAAGGGAGAGGTCAGCGGGCCAGAACACACTAGTGCGGACAGAGGGAGTTGCTCGTCCCTTAATCCCAGACTCTCTACATGGCCGTCCCTTAGAAGGAGAGGCCCAGGCCAAGGGGAGCATGGGGGAGTGTCTGGTAGAGGCCCAGTCAAACATCCCCCCCCCCCCCCATTCCCCCCTCTCCATAAGGTAAAAAAGCAACCGAAAACTAAGGGGTGACTCAGAGGACACAGTGTCTTGTAAAACACATGCACTTAATATTAGAGCCATAAAACTTGTTAAATTAAAAGCTATTTTGGAAAATAGAAAGGGAAATATTTATGTCTGGCCCATGATAGAATCCATTTTATCCCAGGGCCAAGGGTCTGCCAGGGCACAGGTAACTACTGTCAACAAGTGAGAAACCCCGCGGTACCAATTCTCAAGTGTGACGTGGTCCTTTTCAGGGCTGCACAATTCATTTGACTCTTTTAAAAAAAGAAGAAAGACTAGGACTTGAGGTGAAATTAAGAATTAAGAATGAGGTGAAAATACCTCTGGGCCGTTGTGTATGGTTCAGTCCTTAGAATAGGGTGAGAGACAAAACAAAAAGAGTTCTTAGTGATTGAAAAGCTGCAAAAAGCAATTATGATGTGAAAATATACAGACCTCTGGTTGTAGCCGCAGCAAACGCCATAAATCGTGCCGTGTGCTGTGTTTACACTGCGCTGACCTCACAGTGCCCGAATGGATTGATCGTTCTTTATCTGCGGCATGGAGGACGCATGACCTATAAAAATACAAAAATATTACAATAATTTTTTCAATTTTTTTTTTTACATTTTTTTCTAAAATTATCTTTATTTTTTATTCGCTTACAATAAAATTCCTATTTAGTTTTCATAATGATTTTTAGCTTCTTTTTTATTTTTCATATGAACAGTGCAATTTTTGGTTTGCATGAATGTGCCCCTAAATCTTTTGATGCTGCAAAATGCATTGGATGGTTTGCCTTCCAAGGATTTTTCGATCTTTAATGTAAACCAGCAAGTACGTGAAGGAACTCCATAGAGTTCGGAAGATTTATGGACCATTTGATCTTAGAATGAAAAGGTGCTTTAAGGCCCACAAAGGTTTTGGTATGTGTGTGTGTGTGTGTGCATGCCCTTACTAAAACGACAGTGAAAAGCCATTATTATTAAAAATAATAAAAACACAGACGCACTCACACGCCGAAAGACACATGAACAGACATGCATTTACCCAAACACATAACCAAAATGCACTAAAAATTTACGGCTCTAACATTCCTACAGGGTCAAGCAATTTATCAAATCCTCCACATTCTGGTTTCAATTACACAGCCTATTGTGAAAAGCGGCTATTTTAGCAGGTTCATTTGACTCAGTAGGGGACGCGAAAGCTCTCGGTTAATGTGCCTTTACCGAAGGCTGCTATAGTTTGGGCCTTGCTGAGGAGCCGAGCCGGAGTTTTGCGAGAATAATGGACAGTGGCCTCCCTCTCTCTATCGGCTCTTAACAGAAAGGGCTATGACTGTGGTAGAGAGGTGATAAATCCACGTTTTATTACTGAAGAATTCCACTCTCTCCACAGGCCTGACAGCTCCCCACGTTCTCAGACCCTTTTGGACAATTTCGACACCGTGTCCATCTGGTTCTGATTAAGTCCCAACTGGCCTGCATCGCATCCAGAGACGAGATGGTGAGAGAAAAAAGAGAACAACGGCAAGGTGAGAACGAGGAAGAAACGGCAAGAGCCAAAACCAAATGTGAGATAGACGGAGAGCAACTGGAAGCCGATGCCAGCAGCAGAGAGAGCCGTAACTGATGCCCAACATGGGCGTCATTACTGAAACACAGTATTGTTACATCAATGGCCCAGCCATAGCCAAAAGACATTATTTGGAGTGAGTATCCAGCTTGTAGCTGGTGTTTATTAGCCTCTCTTCTGGCACCTGCTCCCACACAAAACATGGCAGCAGTCTTGCGCTACCTTATTCTGCCTCTCTCTATCAAAAGGAGTAGTTTGCCAAAATTGAAAATGTCACTATTTGCTCACCTTCATTTCGTCTTCTGTGTGTGTGTGTGTTTCTTTTTTTTTCTGTGGGACACAAACGTTTTGCCAACAGACAGCATTTACTTTAAAGGTCCACTGAAGTCCCTTGAAACGCGTAGCATTATTCAATGTGTTTACGCAATTTCCACTGAAACAGGAAGACAGGGCGGGACATATTCAACAGCTTTTTTAAATGGTCACTAGCATTTCGTTTATGTCACAGCTCGGCCAGAGCCGTTGAGCTCGGTAAAGCCGCAGTTTCCTCCTAATTTCCTCCATATCACTTTAAAATACAGCATTCTGTGCAGAATTAAAATGGTCTGATACGTTTTGTGGTCTGCACCGACTCGCGCATATGATCCGTTCTGTGCTAGTGTGTCTCTGGACTGGAGCTGCGGCGGCTCACGTGACACTAACGTGAAACCAGACTTTATTCGCCCCAATAGAAAGCATATTTACACTGTCTGAATCGTTCCCTATCCCCTATATAGTGCACTGTGTGCCATTCACCATATAGAAAATAGTAAATGTGTGAACTGATTTCAGCGTCTATTTATAATGTAGGGGGGCGGGGCTTCAGATTCTAGAGAGCATTTTGATTGGGCAGAAAATATGATGAGAAGCTGAAGTGCAGAGTGATGTCATCAAAATCCTTGATTCATATCAGCGGAAGTGAAAGACTGTAAATTTTGAATGCTTATATCTTCTAAATGCGACTTTTGTTGTTGTTTTGGAGCACACTAGCTTATAGAAAATAAAGGTTCTTTACTGGCACTGATGGTTCCATAAAGAACCTTTTACAACTTTGAAACATTACCCAAAAGGATCTTTATAGTGCAAAAAAGTTCTCCAGATTATTACAATTATTTAAAAAGCTCTTCACACTAAGAAAAAAAAAAAGTTTTTTTTTAAAGAACTGTTCGCTGATTCTTTTAGGGAAACAAAATGGTTATTCTATGGCATCACTTTTTTGAAACCTTTATTTTTAAGAGTGTAAGGCTAACATACTAAAAGCCGAAAACTCATTCTGGGTATTCAAACTGGCGCATCATGTTTGACATGCAAGAACCAAATGGCGTTTCCAAAAGGCATCAACGGAACATTTTTTTAATCTGAACATTGAATTTTTGTTTTAGGTAAACTACCTTTAAAAGGAGATGTCTGTTCAGGTAATCTCAACAAATCATAACCCAAATATTGCTCTAAGCAAAACTCATCGACAGCATCTGGCCAACTCTCACCACAACAACCTTCACTCCCATATCACACTGATTAAACAGTGATCAGCACACTCAAAGATTAACCAGCCTCTGTTCTTCCCACAGGAAACGTCAGTGGAGACGGATTAAAGGAATGAACACCGTATTAAAGGATACTGTACAATCCAGTGCTTATTCCTCACAATGCAGTAGGGAGATAATGTGCATGTGTGTGTGTGTGTGTGTGTGTGTGTGTGTGTGTGATGGGAAGGGAGGTGGGGCAGATGGTGGAGGTGTCATGGTGTGTCTGACCCTGTGGAGACCCCACGCCTCATCAGACGATGAAACTCACCTACGCAGCTCTGCCTTTTCTCTTGAAGAGGTTTCTCTGTAAAAATAGTGGTATTAATAAAAAACAGATGTGGACATGGACAGCCACAGTCCAGCACTCAACATGTGCCTCACAATGAAAGAATACTTCTGCTTATATACAGATTAATAAAAGGAAAAATCATCTTTCAGCACCTTTATACCAAGTGATGAATAATGATTTAACTCTTTTGCAATAAATTCAAATGAAATGAAAACCTCACTCCTGTGTACACAAATAGATTGTTTTTTTATTCACACTTTATGATCATTTTACAAATCGTTACACAGACTATAGAGATCATATAATATGAAAGAGTTTAGTTGCAGTTTGGGATGAGGATGCACATAACTGTGGAATAACAATATCATTAAAAGCCAGACTGGACAAATAAATCATTATTGCCATTAATGTCTGCTAGCCTATTCAAATAGGCTTCTCTTTCCTAAAGTCTACCATCTGTGTGGGCTTGTGTTATATTCAAATCACCATAATCAACTTTGCTGTGCATGCTGCATCTGGAAACAATAATTAATGGCATTGTTTAAAACCTAATTTTTGCATCCTTGATAAATGAATAGATTGTTAATGGTATCATTTGAATAAAAAATGGAAGCTTAAAAAAGCAGGAGGGGACTGCATGGGTGCGTGTTGATCTGCAATGAAAAACGTTCCAATCTGTGCCATGTTTACGGTTATTTTGAAGACCGGTTATTTTGTAATGGCGTTCTTTAAAGGAGATCTTAGTCCAATAATCATTAAAATAAAAACGAGATAAGAAAGCTATTTCATGCACCGACATCACTCTGTCTAGAATTCCCAAATAAATGAAATCGCCGCAATCAAGCCTCTGTCATCACCTGCCATTTGAGCCTCATATCATCATTTGGCCCCTGCAGAACTAATTTCACACAGTCCTCTGATTTTTATGCTATGGCTTTTCAAAGAATATTTATCATAATCTTCCAATTTTGATTTTGCTCCTTTTCTTTGGGATTAGGTGATTTTTATGAGCAATTGTCAGAAATGACTTTGGTCCCACTTTATATTAGGTGGCCTTAACTACTATGTACTTACATCAAAAAATAAGTACAATGTACTGATTGTGTTCATATTGTATTGTAAAACACTACTGAGGTGTGATACGGGTAGTGTTAGGGACAGGCGTGGTGGTATGGGTAAGTTTAAGGGTAGGGTTAGGTGCAAGGGAAGTGTCAAAAGTGTAATTATAAATGTAATTAATTACATTTGTACAAATGTAAGTACAATGTAAAAACATGTATGTACACAATAAGTGCATTATCCAATGATTAATTTAAATGTTAGTACATATTAAGGCCGCCTAATATAAAGTGGGACCAGATACGCAAAATAAATGATTAAATGAATAATATTTCCTTGATTTTCATAGGTTCAGGAAATAGTAAAGAATGTTATGGGAACTCAAAGGCCCAATTAAATATGATGGATCACACTGCTTGTGATTTTATCCGCTATTGATGAGTGTGAGCTTTGGCTGCAAGAAAAACAGAAATGCAAGAAGCAGAGACGTTACGTCAAACTATCAATTCCCACTTAAACTCGGTGACATGCTTCTTAAACTGAATTTAACACATAAACACTCCAGATTTGTTTTAACACAGAGAGAGGCTGATATGACGCAGACTGATATGTCTCCTGTAAGCAGCACTCGGACTGCGATGACATTGATTATGATTTTCAGCCTCTCTGAGGTTGATCTGCCCGCCAGCACAGTCAGACTGACCTGCTAATGCCATATGTCTAGAGTGAGAGCTTCTGGGTAGAAAGGGAAATCTGACTCTGGCTGAACTGTGGTAAAATCACTCTGCCTGGTGTTATTTCTGACACAATATGTTTTTTTGTGAATGTTTGCGTTGACAGAGATTTTAAATCAGGCTGACACAGCTTCATGAATGCTCAGATATGCTCCGAAAGCATTCACAGGTGAAGCAGACGTTGAGCTCAAGACAAGCACAATTTACGAGTCAGGTTGGAGAGCAGCCTCCCAGAGATGGGGGAAGTGTGAACAAATTAATTTATTTTGGTAATCTCTCTCTCTCTCTTCTGCCCCTCTCTCTCTTTTTGCTGTCTTTGTCAAAATGAATGACAACAATTTGGCTGAGGATCTGGGATGTGCGGGCAGCATTGACAGGCGAATTATCAGGGGCCCGGCGCTCCTTATTATCAGCGGAGAACTCATCAGAGGTGCGGGTCCAGGAGCCCTCTCTGCTGTCACTATCTGTCAGTAGGACAAGCTCTGCTGCAAGGGCCAGCTGACAGGTCATTTCAACAATAACAATTACTCCGATTACTGGTGTCATAAACAATTCACCCAAGGCAGAGCAATAACAAAGCTTTATAATTCACAGCCACATAAATAAATGCCAGCAGGTAACAAGTAATTTACCAGAGGAATGGATCCCCAATACATGACGCGTTTCATTGTTGTGGGGCAAATGAAAGCCAGGCACTGGAAACATACATGATAACAAGAAACAGGAATTCAGCCATTAGATAAATTACACGTTAAACCACTGCACAAGGTGTAGTGTGCAACATTACAATACAATACAATACAATACAACAAAAGACAGAGATAGATAGATAGATATTACATTATAGCCTATATTACATTATACATTATTACATCATAGCCTATGTACTGATATTTATTAATACTCAGTTAAAAAAACAAAACAATTAAAATGTAAAATACTGTGAAGTGATATAATGATATAATGCCGTGTATATGTGGCAGCGCGTTTGATTCGGACAGACATCTTCTATTCGCCCTGCAGCACTTCAACAATTCCAAAATCCCTAATGAGGAGAGCTGTTGAGCAATTAACACATGTCAAACTCGCCATCATCAGGTGCCTCTCTAATTTTCTCACTAAAGGGCTGCATTTTCTCTTCTTTTTTTCCTTCTTTCTGTGTCTTTACCCGCGGGCACGAACGTAGGAGTCAGATTCTGCTCTACTGATTCCTGTTTTTCTGTCGCGCGCGTACACAGCTCTTCTGTGATCACAAGCTCGCGAATCCTTCACTCGACACTCGATTTCTGTCTTTTAGACGCAGACAAATAAGACGAGAAATAATAGCAGCGCTCGCGATGACCATCGACCTCATTGCTTACAAACACACACTCAAATAGGCTACTCCGGGCTAAAATGCTTTACCCGTATTTTGCCATGAATTTTACAAAACATTTTCTCTTGGTGTGATGTAAATTTAATATTCTATTCTATTCTATTCTATTCTATTCTTTGATTCTATTCTTTGATAATAAGCATTATTATTAATGTAAAATAAAACAACACATTAGCCTATATATATAGTAGACTTTGATAAGATGTAATGTCACCTGTTAAGACGTAAAGCATATTCATAATTCGATTTTCAAATAATTTACAAACACCTCAAATCAGCCTTAATTTTAAACGATCATGTGTATTAAAAACGATGCATAAAATGTTTACTAGCCTAATAAAAACGGTTTAACGAAAAAAAAAAAAAAAAAAAAAAAAAAAAAAAAACACGCATGAAAATGCAAATATAATATCAGTTAGGCTAAAAGGAAAAAAAAAAATTACATTTCTGCCCAGTGGCCAGCAACATAAAAGAGGCAGAAAATCAAATCCGAGAGGACGACACGCTTCAGAAAACAACTATTTTATATAAACCAGAGAATTGAGACTATGTTTGTTATAAAATTACACTACCTTAATTTTCTTAAATGTGAGCAAATATTTTGCATCACAAACATTAAATATACAATATATTGTATTTATTAGAAATGTATGTATTTTTGTGTAAAAAAAATAAAAATAAGCAATAGCAATAAATAAGTTCACCAAAGAGAGAAAATCACACCTTTAATTATTTATAATAGCCATAACTGTAAACATCACATTTGTTTTCTTTCAGCTAATAAAAAAGGATAAATGTTGTAAGCATTGGTTCACCATGCCTAAGAATTAAATTTACAATTTAATGTGCCAAGATTACATACAGCAAAACACTCAATCATTTTTTTTCTGCCAACGTTCCTATCCATAAGGATACTCCTGACATTTCTAATTATCCCAACTACACCTGATTGAATATATCTAGAGGAATTAAGATCTAACTTCACTCTGACTCCTGATTAACTCAACTAGTTAAGCACAATTCCACGGGGTGTAGTTGAACAAAAGCCGGAACAGTGGAGGATGAGAAAATGTGCTTTTGTTACCAGTTCTCAGATGAGAGAGATAGTAGAGCTCATCCTGGTGCTGGTTTGGGGAGGGGGGGACTCACTCCTCTCTCAGTCAGCTGCAGTTCGTCTTCTCTTCTTGGACCACCATCCTTTTTGGGTTGTGCATCTCATTTGCATACATTTGTTTCCAGCCAAGGAGGCCTTCAGCTCATTAAGGCGTTCTCTCACAATCTCCCAGAATCCTGCTGCTCCCAGCCACTACCTGCTGCGGAACGAGAACACTGCTAGGCGCTGGAGAAAAAAAAAGAAAGAAAAGAAAAGAAAAAGGAGAGGGGAAGAAAGCAGAAGGGAGGGGGAAAAAGGCAACACGTTCTTCAGTCCAAAACAAAAGAGGAGGGCTGGTATAAAGGAATCCTCTGTGTGTGTTTGTGCCTTGTTTTCTACTCTCCCTTGGAAGCGGGCACCGTTTTGTGTTAAGTAGCCTCCTGTCATGACAGATACCTCTGTGGGTCAAGAGTCAAAGTTGAGGGGAGGGTCAGCAGCACAACATGCAAGCCAAGTGCTGAACTGGATACCTATCTGCCAGTGGACAGCGTTTAGGTGTTACACTCTTAAAAATAAAGGTGTTTTATTGGCATCTATGGTTCCATGAAAGAGCTTAAACATCCATGGAAGCTTTCCATTGCACAACAGGTTCTCTAGTATAATAATCCTAGGTAGAAACCTAAAGATTCTTTTAAAGGTTCTTTGAGGAACCAAAAATGATTATTTTATTACACTGGTGTGTAACCCCCCGTTTGGAACCTTTTTTTTTCAAGAGTGCATGTGACTCTAAAACATAAGGGTATTGAAAGAGGAAGAAATTGCATTGTTCAAACCTTCCAATTAAATTAGCACACACTCACACACCCATGCACGCACGCACACACTTTATGTTTTATGGGGACTTTCCATAGACATTATGATTTTTATACTGCAAAACTGTACCCTACCGCTACCCCTAAACTTACTCAAGTGTGCATTTTTATATTTTCAAAAAACATCACTTAGTATGATTTCTAAGCTGTTTTCCTCACGGGGACCAAAAAAAAAGAAAAGAGACTGGTATTACTATCCTTGTGGGGACATTTGGTCCCTATAACGTAGGGAATACCATGCAAGTACACACACACACACACACATGCACAGACACCTGGTTTTCATGTTTTATGGGGACTTTTCATAGACATAATGAATTGTATACTGTACAAACAGTATATTATATCCCCTTACCATAAACCTACCCATCACACAAAACTTGCATTTTGACATTTTCAAAAAGCATCACTTAATCTGATTTATAAGCTGTTTTCCTCATGGGGACCAAAAAATGTCCCCACAAGAACAAGGATTTTAGATATTGCCATCTTTGTGGGGACACCTGGTTTTCATGTTCTATGGGGACTCTCCATAGACATAATACAAAATGTATATTCTGTCCCCTAACCCTAAAATTTCCAGTCACAGAAAACTTTCTACATATCTACATTTGCACCACTTACTATGATTTATAAACTGTTTTCTTCATGGGGACCAAAAAATGTCCCTACAAGGAGAAGGACATTTGTCCCCATAATGTTGGGTATACCTCAACTGAACCACACACACACACACACACACACACACAGACACACACACACACACACACACACACACACACACACACACAAAACTTGCTGCTCTGAGTTGTTTTTAGCACATTGCTTCTATGGTTGCTATGGTGTTGTCTGTAGTTGCTAAGTGGTTGTTTACTGGCCTAGTCTAATAAATCTCTATATCCAGCTCCCTCCTTCCATATCAGTCTATGAGCTTTTTTGTTTCCAAGGCAAAAAATGTAAATCTGATTGCTTGGAAAACTAATGATATTTGAGGTATCACTCATGTCAGTAGCAAAGATGTTGTCAGACAAATTTCAAACCAAGGTATAGTTCTTAGTGTTAGGGGTTTATTCAAATCCATAACCCCGAGTATTAGAAAGAGTAATAGTGATGTTCGCCTTAGCAAACACCACTAATAAACAGTCCATTGAGTCTGAAGGCAGGGGTAAATGCTGATATACGGGGTGAAGTACTGGAGCGACTTGAGTTTATTTAAAGCATGACGACCCCTGGCCAAAACCTGCTTCAGTGGAGGGATGAATAAAATTTTAATGGCTCATAAAACACAGCAATTCCTCTCAGTGCGTTTTTTGACCGCATTATTCGTGGCCGCGCCGTGTCGCCTCTTTTTGTCTGCAAAGTGAAAAGCTGCAGTGAGTGGCCACGGCTGGAGCTCCACTGGCATGAAGAGAGGTGGGAAGAAAAGGAAAGCCATGAATACGACCGCATGATTAGTGGAGGGAAAGAGACTTTCACACGCGCACACACACACATTTACTTATCTAAATGAGGACATACCAGAGACTTCTATTGTATTACGCTCAGCTAAATATATTTTCTATCCCCTAAACCTTTTTTGCATTTTACGATTTTTATTAAGGCATTTTTTAATGTGTTTATTGAGCCGTTTTCCTCATGGGGACAGTTGTCTGTGGGCAATTTCAAGTTTTACTATTCTAGTGGGGACATTTGGTCCTCCTTTGTGGGACACACACACACATTCACACACATACACACACACACGTTGGGTTTTCATGTTTCATGGGGACTTTCCATAGACAAAATTATTTTTATACTTTACCAACTGTATATTCTATCCCCTAACCCTAAATCTACCCATCACAGAAAACTTTCTGCATTTTTACATAAACATAATTAAGATTTATAAGCTGTTTTTCACATGTGGACCAAAAAATGGACAAGGATTTTGGATATTGCCATTTTTTGGGGACATTTTTGTCCTCATAATGTAGGGTTTAGCAGGACAGACACACACACACACACACACACACACACAAATCGCAAAACCTTAACCATGCCCCTAAAGGAAACCTTTTGCATTATTTCGAATTATATTATGTAACACTTTATTTTTAACATGATATAGTTACACATTACTACATGTAGTTACTATAGTAATAACAGCAAATGATGCATAATTACAAGCAACTAAACCTAAACCAAACCCTAACCCATATTAAGTACATGTAGTTAAGTTGAAATGACTTTTTTTTACAGTGTACACACCTAAGAAAGTACTGGTTAATATAAGGTAACTACACGGGTAAGGTTAGGTTTAGGGGTAGGTTGAGGGTTAGTAGTTATTACCCAGTTATTGTAGTAATACCTTATTATTTACTTACTTACTTATTTATGAATCAGTATTCCAACTGTCCCCAAAGGGAAATTTTGTCATATTTAGCTTACTTCTAAGCACAAACTAAGAGTAGAAACTGTCACTTTCAAATGCTTTCAGATGTAAAGCCAGCAGGCACACGCACAATGGGAGGGTTGAAAAAAATCAAGCATTGTCTCTTGATTAAAAAACCCTCTCAGCCATATTCATGTTTGCTCCACCCATGACATGCGCCATTTGCTTGCATGGAAATGGCCCTGGTGTTGATTCACTCACCAGTCGAGCTTGCCTGGGGGCTGGATAAATAAACATGCATCTGTTGTGTTATTTAATGCTCTGTGTCTTAACTGTCGAGTCCGAGTCTGCAGGCTTCACAAGCTGAAAATCTCAGCCGCCTGTCTGCCCTCAGCACGACAGCTAATGCTGTTAGCATAGCGGCAATCCATCATTCTCTGTATGTGTGTGTCTAAGAAAACGTATGAAAGAAATAGAGATGTAAGCTGGATCTCCCTGTGTGCTTGCTTTCAGAGTTTGTGTGTATTGGGGGATTATGGAGAGCGGTTGTCAGACAGGACTCTATATGTCACTGCTCAGCACGGTTGTTCAGGGTCTGAGGTTTTTTGCTTAACATTTTAGGGGTTTGGTCCAAAATGTCGCAGCTAATTATTTTTTATATCAGTTTTTGACAGGTATGCTATCTATTTTGTATTTTTGTACTTTTAAATTGAGCAAAACAAGATTAAAGTTTGAAAATCTCCTACTGACTCAAAATCGAATTAACCGCAATGATGTCATCATAATATTTGCATAGAGAAATGCGATTGGTGTTCTTTTGTACATCTATTTGCATAATGAATTGCAATTAGTCTTTTCTTTTTCCATATGTTTATCCCTTTACTTTGTATGTTATATCAGGTTTGCATGTTGCTTTCCCTCTCACTTTCTGTATTTTGTAAAAATGTTTGAACTTTTCTGTCTATAATTTTCTCTTTTGGCAATTTGCTTACAATTAGTTGTGTTTCCTTCAGGTAATACAAATATATTTATATTTTAATCTATATACACTACCGGTCAAGCATTTGGAATAATTATGATTTTCTTACAAATGCTTTTTGAAAGAAGTCTCTTATGCTTAACAAGGCTGCATTTATTTGCATTACAAAAACAATAATACTGTATATTATAGGATCATGTGACACTGAAGACTGGAGTAATGGCTGCTGAAAATTCAGCTTTGCATCACAGGAATAAATTACTTAATTAAATATATTAAAATAAAAAGTTATTTTAAATTGAAGTAATATTTCACAATATTGCTGTTTTTATTGTATCAAATAAATGAGGAAAAAATATTAAAAAAAAATTAAATTAAATTCCAAAGTTCACTGAAATGAACACAACTGAGCAATATTATTATTCAGACCTTTCTAATGATGACAAATAGACCCAATGCTTTGGAAAATTAGCATGGAGGTTTGTTTATATGAATAAAATTTGTAGACAAAAAGGTTTCTATGCTTGTTTTAGATTGTTTGTGTATACGGAGGACTAGAGCCCTGCTCTTGAACTGTGGATCTGCTCAGGTCGTGAGACTGTAAATATACAGACAGAGACCTGAACCCATAAATCTCTCTGTGAAGTGCTCACCTCACACACAAACACACACACACACACACACACACACACACACACACACACACACACACACACACACACACACACACACACACAAACACAAATGTACTGGAACTCAAGTCGTCCCAAACCCACAAACATGACCTGAACTGTGTTAACAACAGTTACTTATCTGTTTCTCTCATGCAGCCTTTTAGTTTCTCTTACGATATGACATGAAAGTGAAATGAAAAGACATATATTTGACACTCTTTTTTTTTCTTTTCATAATTTGTTTTACAAAGTTGCATGCTGTATGAATATATTAGAAGTTAAGAAGCATTTTACCAAACCATAATGTCTTTCTTATTCCAGGGAGGATTTCGTCCTATGTTTTCATCCATTTGTTGTGTAAAACTCCCAGAGTCTTTAATTAATTTGTGTTCTCTCAAGGGCACACATACAAAAGTGAATAAATGAAAAAAACATTTTATGATATTTTTGGCATCCTTATTCACCCAAGACATGCTGGGACAGTTCCAGCTTGATTGCAGGCCATTATTTCATATTTAAAATAATTTATCATAATAGAAATACAAATCTCACACACAACAAATGTGATTCGCCTTGAGTACTGTCAGTTTAATTTGTTTATTCTTTGAAATATAATTGTTTCGTTCTTCCATTTTTATTTTTTCCCTCTAAGCTGTGAACGCACGTGTTGGGCAGTGTGTAATTTTAATTGATTTTCTTTTGTTTTTCTTCTCTTATTTACCATTTGTTTGGATTCACCGTGCAAATAAACATCACCTGGTGCCTGGGCTTTCTTTGTCTCTTGCACAATGCACAAAATCTCAAGGTGCTTTAACGTTACCCTGGCACAAAAAAAAAAAAAAAAAAATGAAAAAAAAAATGAATGAATGAATGAATAATAATAAAAAATTAAATAAAAGAAATTATATATATATATATATATATATATATATATATATATATATATAAAGTTTTAATAAAATAATAATAATAAGAAAATATAGCACAGATATATAAACGCATATCAATTAGTATTAATAATAGTATTATTAATATCAATTTTGAAAAAAATATATAGCACAAGAAATTTATTTATTTATTTATTTGTGTATTTTACATTTTTATTATTAAGTATTAATAAAATGTCAATTTTGCAAAAAAAAATATAGCACAGGAAATTTATTTGAAATTATTATTATTATTATTATTATTATATGAATTTTTTAAGTAAACAAATAGTCACACAAATAAATAAATAGGGATGAAAAATTAATAAAACACACACATAAAACATATTAAATGTATATAGCATTTAAATTCAAATGAACCACAATGATTTCATCATAATATTTGCATTATGAAATGTGATTGGTATTCTTCTGGACATATTTGTTTTTTCTTTTTCCATAGATTTATCTACTTTGAATGTTACTATCAGTCTCTCTCTCCTTCTCACTTTTTGCTATTAGTTATAATTGTAATATATACGAGTAAACAAATTGTCGCACAAATAAAAAAATAGAATACATAAAAGAATGAATAGAACAACGCAATGAATACACAATAATAAATACTGATACTGTATATTTTGTTATACATGCCATTGCATTTATGGGTGTTTGCTTCAAGTTTCGGTCATTTATAAAAAAAAAATAATAATAATAAAAATAAAAATAAATATATATATATATATATATATAAATATATATATAGTCTTAATAGAAAGCGTAGCACTAGGTTTCTCCCAGCACACATGCCTTATCTCACTCACTGCCACTATGTGTGTGTGATTGCAAGGCTGCAGCAACACTCAGGGCTGCCCTGATGGAAAACACTCTCTCAGAGCTGCTGCTGCTGTTGTGTGTGTGTGAGACAAAGCCCTGCTGCCCCCTACAGCCCCCCCGTCATGACATCACTACCTCAATGTTTTCACACAACACACCGGATGACGTACAAGTCAAATTAGTGGCCCAAACGAATGCTTGGAATTATGGAGGAAAGTAATTACAGTATACCAAAATACACACTTAAGTAAATATTGACTCCACGGCATATAGCTCAATACAGCAGTCATTTATAGATTAAGAGGTGGATCTTTAAACACACATATTTTTAAGGCTGTGATGTCTGTAATGTGCTCATTAGAATTCATTGTATTCACACAGTTAGCAAGGTCACCACTTTGTATTGAGCGATGAGTGCAGGAAAAGAGAGAGAGGGGAACTGTCTAAAAGTAATTGCTTTGATTCAAGCACACTAGAAGACCTTGAACCTGTAACTGAAGTTTAAATCACCTTATGGAGAGAGACTGCTGTCCTTTTCAGGAGATGAGCTATAATGAGTGTTGTTACAGCGCTCCTGCAGAGCTGCTTTGTGTTACAACCATTTCAAACTTGATATAATTGATGGAAACTATAAAATATATATTGTATTACACACGGAACATGGTAGAAAAAGATAGTAATACACTTTTCTACATTTCTAGAATAAATGTGAGCACTGTGTGCCTCAAAACTCACTTACACAGTGCTTGGGTGCTGTAGATGGTTACCAGGGTGTTGCTATGCAGTCTGATTTAGTGCATTGTCACTGTAAACCCTCAAAATAATTAAATGGTTTGAGTAGGGTATAAATTAAACAGATTAGTTCAATCAAATTAACTTAAATGGGAGATTTAGTAGTGTTTAATGTTTTGTTAGGCTAGTTTAGAAGAGTTTCTGTTATGTTTTTGGGGGGTTACCATCATGGTGACGAGTGAAGCATTGGCCTGGAATGGATATATGTTAAATGTTCTATATTGCTGTACTCATTCAGCAATGCATTTTGTTACCAATTAGCAAGTTAGCATTTATTGAATTAGCAAAAAAGCGTAACTAGCGCGACCATTATGTTGGACGTAGCGCAAAAAAACGTAACTTGGGCGACGATGATGTTAGACGTAGCATAAAAAGTATAACTGCCGCGTCAGCCGGAAGCTAGATATTTTGCTTAATAACGTGTTAAATATGGATATTTTTCTTACAAAAACCCATTGATTTGCTTCCTTTATTAACCCCCCGGAGCCGTATGGATTACTTTTATAATGGATGGATGCACCATGTTTTTTGGGCTGCCATTATAAAGCTTGGACGAGCCAGGACATTATTTAATACAACTCTGATTGTGTTCATTTGAAAGAAGAAAGTCATATGCAGAATGGCTTGAGGGTGAGTAAATTATGGGATAATTTTCATTTTTGGGTGAACTAACCGTTTAAGTTGAATTAGCTTACTCAAATATTTCAAGTTAAGATTAATTTAAATGTATAAGTACAAAATAAAAATCTGCCAATTCTGCTTACTTAAACTTTGAATTTCTTAACATAAAAATTGTGATGTAACTGATTACCTTTTTTTTTTTTTTTTAGTTTTGCCAAATTATTCAAGTGTGGTTGTGAATGGCTGCTACATGAAACTCATAAATCTGATCATTTACTACCACCTCTCTCACATTCTTTAATACATCATTCAAGTCTGTAGCACAAAGTTAAAATAAAATAAAAGGGTTTCATTTGTTAACATTAGTCAACTAAATGAGTTAACATGCTCTAACAATGAACACTTCTACAGCCTCTGTGTGAATTTCAACATTTACTAATGTCTTATATCAAAAGTTGTATCTTTTAACATTAGTTAAACATTAGTATTTCTCAACGTTAGTATATGTTAGATAATGCGTAACAGATGCGTAACCTTATAGTAAAGTGTTCCCATTAAATTGATAATACTGTTGTTTGCCTTAGCAAGCACTGTATTAAAATAAATAAAAAATACATATTTTGTTTATCTTGTGCAACTTTATGTATTAAGAAATAATTAACATGCATAAGTGGATAATAAAGACAGTTCAAACACTCTCTTTTTATCCATCATCAGGAGAACAGTAAAAGGATCTTGATGTTTTGGTGTTCTTTACCGCATCGCATATTTCACTGGATTTCACTGGTGTAATTGCAGATTTAAATTTCCCTTTTCCAGCAGGCTCTGGTGTCACATTCGGAGGTCATGTCTACTCCCATCAGCGAGACAGCAGGTATGCGCATCCCGGGCCTCAGCCATTGTCTGCACAGGAAAATAAAACAGCATCATGTGGATCGCCTTTCTTTCCAGCACACCTCCTGCGCCAGAGCTGAACTCAATCCCACAACAGCGTGCTCACTCCCCCCAAACACACCCGCCTTCCCTCGGGATCAACACACCACTGCCACCAGCATACTGCTGAAATGCCCTAATGCAGTATTTTACAACTAGGTAGCACAAACAAAGGTTTACCATGGTTGGGTATTAACAATTTATTAAAACTAATGGTCACACTTTATATTAGGTGTCTTTAACTACTATGTCCTTACCCTGAACCTAACCCTAAACCTAACCTTGGCCCTGTTTACACCTGGTATTAAGATGCGTTTTGGTTGATCGGATCACAAGTGGACGACGCTTGATACAGGTGTAAACAGGGTCTAAAACATTTTGAGCTTGTCCACTTTCGACCATTTCCAGAGGTATTCGAAAATGCATTCGACCAGATTGCTTTCCGAATGTGTTCGAACAGCCACAAAAGACTGTCTGCTCTCCGCCTACTGACCTAATGAGTAAATATTATGGGAAAAACTGTGGGAATTAGTTAAATTATGCGCAATACTCACAATCTCACGCTGAAATTCAAGCCTGCGACAGCAACAATATTCATCCAGAGCAAATTAAACAGAACTATAAGTAAACATTATGGGAAGCGCACTAGTGGGAAGTTTGGTTTGAAGACGAAAAACGCACCAAGCACAATGTTCTCTCACCATTCCAGATTTCTAACACACACTCACAGCGTTCGGCGGGTCTTGCGGCTGTCAGAACAGAAATGAAAGCTGATGCTCTCTGTATGTTTTTCTGTCATCTCCGGTCACGTTCAATATGTAAATTGCGTGAGCTTATTTCATCCATTAGATCGAAATATTTGAAAAAGTCCATACATTTACCCACCCATAGACCCTCCCCTTGAAGAAATCAGGACAGAAGTGGTTGAAAGTGAACAAAAGACACAGATTAAAACACCAGGTGTAAGCGGGAATGTATCTCCCTTGTCTACTTGTGATCTGATCAACTTAAACGCATCTTAATACCAGGTGTAAACAGGGCCCTTAACCCATGTAGTTCCCTTATAATACCCAGTACTTTTCTTAGGTAAGTACACTGTAAGTACACATACTGTAAAATAAAGTGCAACCCAAAAAACACTTTTGCTGATATTGAGGTGGGATACGGGTAAGGTTAGGGACAGGTTTGGTGGTCTGGTTAGGTTTAAGGCTGGGTTAAGGTGTCAGGGAAGGGTCAACAGTGCAATTATACATGTATTTACAAAGCGGCAACCTCCCCCAGTTTCTCTTGAAGCCAATACGGAAGTGACTTAAACTGCAATTCATCGACTGGCCGCTAGGGACAGGCTCCAAAAGGGAGCAGAATCTCATTGAGCCCCATGTTAAAACTTTACAGCAGAAAAAAACAAGTTTACAGCCTGGTACAAATTGTGGTTTTGGTCTATATGGCTAATTTTGCCCTTCATGACAACTGTGAGGGGGGTGATTTTTTTATAACAGCACACGTTGTTTAAACTAAACTGATTTAAGCGTTGCCAATTTAAACGTTCAAGAGCAAGACGCAAAAAAGAACTCACGCGCGCTGATAGAAGATTTGTGTTTGTGCACTCACCTGAATCATGCACACGGCGCATCGCAGATAGCGCGCAAATATTGAGTTCTCTTTCAAGTCTTGCACTTGAATGGACAAATTCACACAAAAAATATGTCAACATGCCCGTTTTGGTGAGTAATCCTAGCGAACATAGTAGGTTATAAAACGTAAACATAATACGATAAAGACGTGTGTTCATGTGTAACAGTATGTACTGATGTGCATTATTTCTTAAAGGGAAAAGCCTTTTCTTGCTGTCTGTGTATTTAAAGGGTTAGTTCACCCAAAAATTCAAATTAGCCCATGATTTACTCACCCTCAAGTTATATTAAAAATGTCCTGGCTATCCAAGCTTTATACTGGCAGTGAATTGTTGAGTCATTTTTGAAGTCCATAAAAGTGCATCTATCAATCATATAACTGCTCCCCATGGCTCCGGGGGTTAATAAAGGCCTTCTGAAGCAAAGTGGCGTGTTTGTGTAAGAAAAATACTAATGTAAGGATAGAGTGAAACAAAAGCGTCGGGGGTTACTCTTTTAGCTTTTAGTCGGGGGTTACTACTCTTTTGTAACTTTAATAATGATTCATCTTTATTTAATTTATACAGTGAAGATTCTAATATGCAATGTTATTGTATATTTGATTACTTTATTCAATTTCTGTATCTGGAAAACCTGAAAAGCACTGTTTATTTTATATGCATCTATTGCTCTATTGCAAAAGTATATGCAAATTGCTCTATTGTATGTATTTGTGCTGTTGCTTGTAGTTTGATTATTTGTTTATTTTTATTTGACAAATGTCCTAATTGCCCAGAACATAGCACATACCGAACCGTACCGAAACTGTGACCCTAAAACCGGGATACAAACCGAAACGTGAGTAATTTGAACCGTTCCACCCATAGTACTGACAGAAGTTAATTACATCTGTAATTACATCCACTTATTTTTAAAAATACAATGTAAAAACATGTACACAATAAGTGCATTGAATCAAATTATTAATTTAAATGTTAATACAAAGACACTTAATATAAAGTGGGACCAAAGTGATTATTCAATTTCTAAACAAAACTCAAATCATGTTCATTCATTCATTTTTGGCCATTTGGAGCAAAGAAGCAGCCAAAAAGTGAACTCCTTCTAATACTGTTTAAAAGTATGAAGTTGGTTACTATTCAACAATATTATTGATCTGACTGCACTGATGCTGTTGTATGAGAACTGAACTGAGCTGGACGATGACATAATTTTTTGCAGAACTGCTTTATAGATTAAATGATCTAATTTAATAATTGATGATCTTTACAACTGAACTAAATCAACACTGTACTGACTTCAAGCTGAACAGCAGCCGAAATGCATAATTTTCCTGTAAAGCTGCTTTGAAACAATCTGTATTGTATAAAGCGCTATGTAAATAAAGGTGACTTGAGAGACTGTCAAAAGTGAGCAGAGTTAGAACCTACACATACTAGTTTTAATCTCTTAAACACTTTGGTCACTAAATAATTCTCATACGTTCATGTGTTTTTTTTTTAAATGTATAGCATTTTAATATATCCCAGCGTATATCAAAGTACTATAGTATTAGCATCTGATATCATTACTCTTCTTGATCCCATGCTTAAATGTTAACGTTTTCTCGAATATAAACATATTATGTTTGTGTCTGTGAAGAAGAAGTGAGCACATTTCTCAGGGCGGGCGCTCTAGTCATCTTCTCCTTAGCCTTGTGATTAGCTGCTTCCTGACACAGAGCCACAGAGGAAAGAGGCAGCAACGGTCACAACTCACCACACGACAAGCTATACATCCGCACACACACACACACACACACACACACACTGCTTCTGAGCTGTAAGAAGCCATGATGGATGTCATGATGAAAGCCAAGCGCAGATCGTTAGCAGGACGCATGATTGTGTATGCTTACAGACATCATGCTGAGAGCACAAAACATACTCTACTTAGGTAGGTTTGTACTGTTTAAGTGTTCAGTAGGATGAAAGGCATCTGACACGTATCATATGACTTTTAGGTCAAAGAGCTGTGGCAGTAGAGACTGTTTTTGACATGTTTGGATTTTGTAGTTTGATTTGGTCAGGACATTGGAACAATTAGTTATGCAAAAGCATATGGCTTAGAGTAGATGTTTGCAACTGGTGGGTTGTTACCTGACCAACGCTATCTCATGACCAATTCGTACGTATTTTACGAGGTGTCTAATTCGTACGAATTTGTACGAGTGAGGTATACGTTTTGTCTAAACCCCAGTGACGGGGTAGGTTTAGGGGCGGGGTTTGAGATAGGTCATTCGTACGAATTCATACGAATTTGGCAACTCATCAAATATGTACGATTTAGCAAAAAACGTACGAGTGAGGCTGTACAAGTTCGTACGAATTAGCCACCTCGTAAAATATGTACAAATTGCCGTGAGATCGGGTTGTACCTGACAGATTTAGATTCCTTTGGATGAGACGTTAAACCGAGGTCCTGACTCTCTGTGGTCATTAAAAATCCCATGGCACTTCTCGTAAAGAATTGAATTGGCTCTATCCATTGAATTGGCTTTATCCATTGAATTGGCTCTATCACCCTCTCTCCTCTCCACCTATCGCTGGTGTGTGGTGAGCGCACTGGCGCCGTTGTACTGTGGCTGCCGTCGCATCATCCAAGTGGATGCTGCACACTGGTGGTGGTTGAGGAGAGACCCCTGACATGAGTGTAAAGCGCTTTGGGTGTACAGTAGTACATATGAAAGCACTATATAAATGCCTCATTCATTCATTCATAAATAAAAGGGAGGAGGAAACACTTCATATATCTTTTGTCATTGACGTCCAATATAACATTATAAGATTTTGGCACAAATTCATTTGTCAATAGGCAGAAACTAGCAGAATTAGACTAGCAGAATGCCACCATAGACAGACATCTCCTCATCCTTGGAAAAAACAAGAATAATACAAAAATGCAGGATATATTCATTGCAGTTTCACTTGTTAGGATGACAAACCTGATATGTATCTGCTTGCATTTGCATTTATCTGACATTTATCCCCTAAAATGCGACTATAAGGCATGAATATAATTATATGTTATAAACATTAACATTATAATTTTCTGTAAAGATGCTTTGAAACTAAGTGTATTGTGAAAAGCTCTATACAAATACATTTGACTTGACTGACATTTTCACTTGTTAGGATGACACCCTAAATCATGTCATGTTAATTAATAGAGTAAAATAATTGATGATGAATTAAATAAATAATTTAATTTGATTATTATTTATAATAATAATTTATTAATATGTTATTATTGTGTTATAACATGTTTCTATTTTCATGCATTTTTAGTAAATTGAGTAATAAAATGCAAGTGTGAAGTGACTACAAGGTAAATCGCAAAAAATAATTGACTAATTCAATAATTTTCAGTAACTGAAAAATCATTTTTGTCAAAGTTTTCACTGCTTGGCTAAGCAGGTAGTCTTGTCAGAAACTCACGTCGTTGGTTGAACCAATCCAAGAGGACTTAAAATATTTCCATTTGTTACCACAACTGGTGCAACAAATAAAATAATTTCATTGGATTAGTTTCAACCACATTTAGACGTAAATCTTATATACAATTATATTATAGCTTATAGCGCACACATATGGTTTCCACAAAAAATTTAAGCAGCACAACTGTTTTCAACATTAATAATGATAAAATAAAAATTCTTGATCATCAAATCATCATATTATAATGATTTCTGAAGGATCATGTGACACTGAAGACTGGACCAATGATGCTGAAGATTCAGCTTTGCATCTAAGGAATAAATTACATTTTAAAATACACCGAGCAGGCATAACATTATGAGGTGAAGTGAATAACACTGATTATCTCTTAATGGAATGGAATGGTTTGAGGAGCACAACATTGAGTTTGAGGTGTTGACTTGTCCTCCAAATTCCCCAGATTTCAATCCAATCGAGCATCTGTGGGATGTGCTGAACAAACAAGCCTGATCCATGGAGGCCCCACCTCGCAACTTACAGGACTTAAAGGATCTGCTGCTAACATCTTGGTGCCAGCACACCTTTAGGGGTCTAGTGGAGTCCATGCCTCGACGGGTCAGGGCTGTTTTGGCAGCAAAAGGGGGACCAACACAATATTAGGTCATAATGTTATACGTGTTCAAATAGAAAACAGTTATTTTGAATTGTAATAATATTTCACAATATTTTACTGTATATTTGCATCTGCATGTCAACTAGCAGTCATTAGTATCAGTAGACTGTCTGCTTAATATCTGTTAACACTTTATTTTTATGCTCCCCAACAGACATTCTACTGACTATGAGTAACTTTAGAAGTACATGTAGCTGCAAAGTTACTTATAGTTAGTAGAATGTCTAAAGTGAACTATCGAAATAAAGTGTAACCCAAAAGTATATAAGCAGCTGCTTACCTCTCCTCAGTCTCAGCTATTCCAGCATCCCACCATCTCCCCAAACTCCACCTTCATCTTAGGTACCTTGCCCTACATAACCATATCCCTTATTTAGTGACTGTGGGGGTATATCAGAGCTCGAGTTGAAGCTGCTTCATCGAGCCCCTCATCAGTGGACAGCAAGCCAAATAAGTTTAACCTAATATCTTAAGATTATATGGGCAAACAAACTCGTTAAACTATAGTAATGTTTAAAAGCAAAACATTTTTTCATAATATATTTCCAGAACATTATCACTTATGTGGTGAACAGCTGGAAACAAACAAGGAGACATAAAACGTAAAAAATATATATCTACACTCAAAAAAACCCAAAACAAAAAAAACAAAAAAACCTGTTGAACGAACTTAATTAAATTAAGGAAAACTTTTCCACGAAATTGAATTACATTTTTCCAACAAAATCTAATTTGTTTGAAATGATTTGTTGTAATCTTGTTGTATGAACTTAAATGAATTTAGTCAAGACTACTAAAAAAATTGTGTCATTCCAACTAGATAAAGTTTTGCCATGCCTAATAGATCTTTTTTTTTTTGGTTATCATTGCGGTGAAGAGGTGAGCTTGTGCTTAGGTTGTGAGTAGCTGCCGTACACACACATACATGTTCCAAGATTGTTTGAGAGGGGTAGAACTGATGACCATATGTAGACTGTGGGAACTGAAACAAACTATTTTATTTTATTTATTTCTATAAAAACGAATAACCAACACAACACTTGGTCACATGCTAAGTGAAGTGTAACTTTTGTAGCATGCAAGTAACGATCAAGTAAAACACTTTTCCTCTGGCATTAGCACAGTTACAGCTCATTGAGAACAGACTTATTTCACGTAGCCACCCACAGCCTAACCACAAGGTCTACACAACCTCAAAAATCAACATAACATACTCTTTTAAATGTTAAATATAACTGAACACCAAACTTTAACAGGTCTTTCCCTTTACTAAAAAACACATTAAACAGCACTCAATTTTTAACATTTACTCTCCTTATCTATCCCTATACAAAGCATGCTGGGAACTAGAAATACACTGGCCAGTTCAGTCAGCGCAACAGAAATGATTCATGTAGTCCCAACACAAATGGTTTAGGTTAACTTAACATGTTACAAATTTCATTTAATTTAACATAATAAAATTGAGTGCAAATGGCAATTAAGTAAAAAAGATTTGTGTTGTTTCAGCTTATTTTATTTTAATAAACTGAGCAAATAGCTAGAATATTTTTTTTTGAGTGTAGGCTTCCTATATTTCACTTAGAAACATGGACACACACACAAACACTCCATTAGCGAGCGCAGGCCCAGCCCAGGTCATTTGTGTGAGAAGGGCAGTGGGCAAAAAGAACGAGGAGTGAAGTGAAGTGGATCGGCACCCGGTGCTCTCTTACAGTTCTGCCATTACAAGCCATTACAAGTGACCTCTGACCCTTATCCGCCCTCAGATGAAACAGCAAGTCTGGTCTTGCTCTGCTCGTTCAAGAGGAAAATAAAAGAAGGGAGGGGGAGAGTAAGTGACCCATTCTTCAGACATGTCCCAAACCCACAGACGCACAGCTCCAGGGCTCTCCCGTGGCTATGCAGATGCGAGAGAATGCAAAAAAATGAATTTTAATCACCAGAAATCTCCAATTACCGCACAGCAACCTGCCACGAATCTGTCTCCTCGGG
Source organism: Rhinogobio ventralis (assembly GCA_039654625.1). Lineage (NCBI taxonomy): Eukaryota > Metazoa > Chordata > Actinopteri > Cypriniformes > Gobionidae > Rhinogobio > Rhinogobio ventralis. Next base: position 7,012,186 of record CM077204.1, read on the forward strand.
ACGCGTTCCAGAAATGACAGAGACGCTTCAGCGAGGCCTCGACACACTCCTCTCCACGGCACACGCCACCCTCATGCACCCATCCTGACAGCAGACGTATCTATAGTGGATGTCTCCTAATTACGAGATGTCTCCTTTCCTTCCCCACTGGCCTAAAGGAGCCAGACGTACACATTCTAATCCGGGAGTGGTCGGCCATCCTCGACGCAATCGTATGGCGCAGGGTTACCGTACTGTCCGCAGCAGCACGGCACGGCGGATGCATGGAGTTTGTGTTAATTAACATGGGGCTTGTGTAAGGGGGCTGTGCTGTGGGTAACTAACCTCAGATGAGACTTTGTTGTCAGATTCATTCAGCCATGCACACGGTTCATCTTCCTCAAGAGCCATCATTAGAATACAAAGACTGATTTAAAGCATTTGAAATCAGTCTTCAAATGAGAAAGTGTGCACTTTTGATAAACGTTCCTGTTTAGATTTTATTGGAACCATTGGTTTTCTGATTTAGATTGTAATAAATTTTTTGTTTTGTTTGTAAAAACAAATTAAATAAAGCACATTTTGCATTCACTTTTAAAAAGATTGGGTTACGCTTTATTTCGATGGTCCACTTTAGACACTCTACTAACTATAAGTAACTTTGCAACTACATGTCAACTAACTCGTTAGAGTATTAGTAGACTGTAGTAGACTGTTGGGTTAGGTGAGTTCGGGTTAGTAGAATAAGTTGACGTTGCAAAGTTACTTATAGTCAGTAGAACGTCTGTTGAGGGAATCTTAAAATAAAAGGCCCTATTTTAACGATCTGAGCACATGGTCTGAAGCGCATTGGCGGAGGTGCACTTAAGGCATGTCTGAATCCACTTTTGCTAGTTTAACGACGGAAAAAATGGTCAGCACCCCAGGCACATGGTACAAAAGGGTTGTACCTAGTCTCTTAATGAGTCATGGGTGTGTTTTGGGAATTCGCTATTTACATGGCGTAATTTGCGAGCGGAAAGACGAAATGCTTCTCCAGAAAGGAATCCTTTTATTTTTAATATTTAAAAATGTTTGTGTGCTGCTGTGCGTCCCTGTGGTTGCAATAAGCAGAGTGTACACACGTTGTGCACCCGCCTATAGGCGCATATTACTAACGTGCCCTTTTTTTTAGACCATTGACTTTATGTGCTATTGACTTTAGACCAGGTTTTTGTTGGTCAATGGCGCAGTCATTTCCAGTTGTCTCAAAATAGCAATGCGCCAACAATGTGCCTGAACACACCTCGTTTTCAGACCAGCAGATGGGCGCGAGTGCATTTGCTATTTAAACAACGTGGTGCTGGGCGTGAAAATCAGGCTGAAACTAGCAAAAAAACACTTGTGTAGCACCTGGTGTCGCATTGCACCCTATGATAGGGACCAAGTGTTAGCAGATATTAAGCAGACAGTCAACTGATACTCTAATGAGAGTTATTTGACATGTAGTTGCAAAAGTTAGAAGAATGTCTCAAGTGGACTATCGAAAAAGTGTTACTAACGATTGTTTTGTTTTGAGTTTCACAGCTGGCCCATCATAGCAACAACCAATGCTGTGAGTTTGTGGGCGGGTCTATCTGTTTGGCATACCAATGGCTGACAATGTGGAGGTAAAATCAGGAAATCTGTTTCTAGTTCTGTTTGCTGTTGCTAGTGGAGCAGAAATGACACAGTTTAGCTTTAATACTGTTAACCTGTTGTTTAACCTGATCTCATGAGAAAACGTAACTATTTTACTTTCCGTGAACTGGTTCGCATGAAGTTTTTTCTCAAAATTGTGTTACTCAAGGTCTACCCTCAATATATATAATAACTTGTGTTTATCATTAACTCTTTCTCCGCCATTGACAGAAATTTCCGTAATTTGTGAGACAATGCTTCCCTGCCACAGACGGAAATTTCTGTGTTTTCACTGTTATACGGTAGGGGGCGCTATGATACATCTTCTGCACAGAATCCCCTGATCAAAACACAGGCGAAGAAGAAGGAGAAACAATCGAACTCAGCTGCGTCGAAACCTGGAAAATGCTGCCTTCGGAGGACACATTTCAAGGTAGGAAGGCACATTTCAAGGCACGTCTGAATCTAATGTTAGCTTCACTTCCTGTCTCCTAAGAGACCTTCATCTGATCGAGTTTTGAAGGCAGCATGGATGTATCCTTCACTGCCTTTGATATCCCACAATCCTGTGCGTTCCAGTCGGTGACAGTTGAGCTAGAAAAAAAAGATGGTTGCGTTTGCTGGTCAGTTTGTGTGTAAATGTACGTTTTTGACCAACATTTTCAAGTCAGCTGCCTAGGTTTTCGGACGCAGCAGTTATATGTAAGCAGATGCATATGTAAAATAACACGATCACCAACATTACCGAATGAAATGTCGACCCAGGATGAGGTGTATGACCAGGATGTAATGAAAGCATTAGGGCTGGCGATGGATCTACTCCATCTATGTTTTGATCATTGTTCTGAATCCGATCCAGGTGTAGTTTTTGACAAAAACGTGATTTCTTTCAAAAGGTTTTTTTTTTTTTTTTTATAAAACTTACCCATATTCAAGTGTTGATAAAAAAGGAATGCATGAAAAAAACATTTTTTTTGTTTAGAAGCATAGGCTCTGTTCTTTCTTTTGACATGTTGCATGTTTCGGGTTGGATATTCATACAAAAAAATATTCTGGGAGCCATGAAACTTTTGTGAAGATTATCAAAAATGCTGGCGGTGGCTGGCAATTTATTTCAAAAACACTGGCGGGGAAAGAGTTAATATGCTTCTGATTAATATGCTAGGCTGTACACTTTTACTAGTGCAGACAGACTTTTTTTTTTTTACCATGAACAACATTTGACATACAAAATGAGTTTTAACTCATACGTTACAATTAATCATTGTCAAATAAAAATCCTCTGTGTTCTAACTTTTGGCGCTAACGAGAATGCGTGCAGAGTCTCAAACTTCAAAACATCGACACAAATCCCTTCTCAAAATCCTCCAGTCAAAGGCAGAAAGCAAAATTCCTTTCTTCACAGTAGCTTTGATATCCTTGCGCTGGAGCCAGGCTAATATTCAAATGTAAATATTAAACAAGGCGAAACAGAGATCCATGCAAAGGTCTTTTGTTCGGAGGCACTGAGAAAGCAGTCACCCTGAAACAATAGGTCAAATTAGCATGCAGCAGCCCCGGAGCACAGGGCCGTCGCACAGTGACGAATCCCCCCTTCCTGCTGGGACGAGGGGGCGGGGGGTCACCGTTGAAGATCTGTCTCAGGCACTATGTCCTCACTTAGAGCACCTATCCAAGAAGAGAAGATGTGGGAGGGCACAAGACAAGATTAATGTAGGAAATACCTGGTGATCTGACAAATGATGACAGCTGATAATTACCAATGAGCCCTTGAGAGTGGCAACTGAGCGGCCCACCCCCTAGCACGGTTATCTGGTCTCTCTATTCGAAAAGAAAGACGATTTTTCACCTTAAACCCTCCGGTTTATAAGAACGTTCTCATTATGAAGCCAAGAATGGCTGCTTGGCTGAAAGAAGATACGTTGTGAAAGTGGAAAATCAAATGAATGCAAGGAAAATGCAAGATTAAAAAAGTGACTGAAAAGAAAATAAATGATGTCAACACCATTACCACATATCAAGCGACCAGCTATACACATAAAAGCTCAAAAGAAATATCCCTCAAAGTGATCTGCCCTTAAAACAATCATGATTATTCTGCATTGAGGCATAATTGCGGTGCCTGTGATTTGCCATTAAAAACACTTCAAAGCAATTCAGAAAATATCTCAAGGACACTGTGAGGTAATGCCTTTGGTTTTCCATCTAGCTTTGAGGTGGCAGATGCAATTATAAAGACACACACACACTCAACCCCCACCCATCATCACAACCTGCATAAACAGAGACGACAACTTGAGATTAATGAAAGAGCCCAATTTAATTGTCAGGCATCAAGATCAAGCTGAACTTAACCAGAAAATACACGAAAGGTTATCAGGCTTTTAAAAGGTTTCTAATTGGTTATGACCAGTATGTAATTAGAAAACCCGATCTGTGAAAAGGTCACACTTCGTGATCTTTGGAGAATAATCAAGGACAACAAAAACATAAAATCAATAGAGTCTGGATATAAAAAGATTATACTGCGAAGAAAAGACTTTATATTAGGTGTCATTAACTAATATGTACCAACATTTAAATTGATCATTTGAAACAATGCACTTATTGTGTACATATGTTTTTACATTGTACTTTTATTTAAAAAATTACAGCTGTAATTAAGTACATATACAATTACACTGTTCCCTTACACCTTAACCCACCCTTAAATCTACCCATACCACCAAACCTGTCCCTAACACTACCCGTATCCCACCTCAATGGCAGCAAAAGTGTTTTACAATACAATATGAACACAATAAGTACATTGTACTTATTTTTTGATGTAAGTCAGAATAGTTAAAGACACCTACACTGTAAACACCTAAAGCTCAAAATAATTAATTCGTTTGAGTAGGGAAAACACAAATTAATCAAAATAGCATTCAAACTAACTTTTATGAGTATTTAGAACTTTCTTTTCCTTTTGAGTTCATGAAACTGACACATTTTAAAGGGGATGTCTAATGCTATTTCATGCATTCTGACTTATTTACACTGTTGGAGTTGGATTCTCATGCTAAACATGGACAAAATGTCAAAAAACGAGTTGGACATATGAGTATTTCTGTGCCAAATACACTCCTTCAGGATTCGAACACGTTTCGGAAAGTTTTTTTTTTTTTCGAGTATGGCCCTGCATAATGTCATAAAGGGCAGAATTCATTGTATGGGCATTTCTCCTGGATGAGCTTCAACTAGCTTTGTTCGGCCATGGAAGCCGTTGTAATCGCTATCATTTTGTTTTTAGACCACGAAGAGAAAGAAATTTTTTTTTTTGAACATTCATATTTTTTATTGAACTCACCACTATAGCGGCAGAATGCAGGGGAGCGCGCATTAGAGCGGGCTCGCAGTTTGCATTCACAACATTCAAAACAACATTTTTCTCCCTGGCCGGAACTAAAACGGGCCGTGGGGAGAGAACTTTTGGGGGGCGGACCAGCCTAGGCGGGACCCAGCCCTCCTCTCTTCCTGACCAGCCTGTCAGGATTGCTTCCTGTGTTCAGGGTCCAGCGTTATTTTTGGCCGGGTCCCTGACGCTTAGGCGGGAAGCACTTTGTTTGATACTTACGCTGACGCTGATCCTGTGGTGGGCGGGGCTGCGTGGGCGCGTGCACCGTCCTGCGCTGTTGCAGCTGCTGCTGCTGCTGCTGCTGGTACGGGGCTCTCGGGCAAGCCGAGGAGGCAGAGCTGGCTTGTTTCGGCAGAAAGTGTTGCATTGGGCGGTGGTGCGAAGGGCCAGGTCTGTGGCGCTTCGGAGGTCGCGGAAAACCTCTTGATCTGGCCCAGTCTCGTCCATAGTCCAGAGGAGCTTGGTCTGAAACACTTGCAGGACCGCCATCGAGTGGAGAGCGGAGCCTGCTTAGCCGGCGGTAGCATAGGCCCATGTTGTTCGACAGGGCTTGGAAGGATGGGCGATCTTAGGCTTCCAGCCTATGGCGGACAGAGGTGCGCGGCTACCGTTTCCGGTAGCGGAGGAAGCTTCTTGTAGCCCTTCTCGACAGCGCCGTCAATGGTGGAGAGCGCGTGCGAGATGGATGGGCAGAGACGAGCAGAGTAGGGGGCGCGCCATGACTTCGCTAGCTCCTCGTGCACCTCAGGAAAAAACGGTGCAGCTCTCTGACGAGGGGCCTGCTGGCGCCCCGGCAGATACCACTCGTCGAGGTGGCTGCATGCAGGCTCTTCAGGGGAGGTCCAGTCCAGGCCGAGCTCATTGATGGCCTTTGTGAGGGCACGGATTAGCTCGTTGTCCGCACCAGCCTTTGAGTCGCTGCACTGTTGTGATGTTGAGGGGGTGGGGTCGTCGACCGAGCCCGACCATTCCTTGGCATCTGAAGCGATGAGAGACATGGAGTCATCGTGCTGATGCTCGTCATCCCCATTGCTGCCGAATGAGACCAGGCCCTGGTCCGATCGAGAGAACGTCACGGGAGAAACGTCTCTCTGAGGCGAAGACGAGGTACGCAGGCACTGGGCCGACGTGAGCTCGCTAGCCTCGGTGTACTCAGCCCTCTGGCTCCGTTGCTTTTTCAGCCGAGGTTCGCTCAGTTATGCTGTTCTGCCATTGGTTCATGCAGTTCCCACTGGCCAGCCAATAGTGTGCAAGATGTCTTGACGCTGTTTTGACTGGGCAGTAGCACTGCGTGATTTTACAAATGCTTCAGTATTTCGAGAAATAGATCATTTCCCATGGCGTCTAGAAGACGCAGTACGACTGACCGTTCGAAAGGGAACCCAGCATTAAGGAAACAGTGGATGCAGTTTGTTTTTCCAGAGCAGCAATGGAGTTCTGCAAGTGTATTTGTTTGGTTTGTTCTCAGTCATAAGTGAAACTGCATCAGATGTCTGTTTTGTTGGCAATCGGCGCGTAAGTGCATATAATGTAAACAACACAAACGTTTAGTGAATCGAAAGTTATCCAGGGATAATGCCATGATGTATTGTGTGTCTGTGTGTGTGTGTGCTTGTGTCTCTTTAGCTCCGCCCACTGCACGCCTCCACGAGCTTGGCTGTTTTCGGAAAGAATCGGTACAGCGTATCTTTCTTTTATAAATATGATAAAACTAAAGACTCCTCTGAGATATGAAGGATGCAATACCACTCTATAGGTACTCAAGATTAACATGAGATTGGCAGAAACTGTGTGTGTTATGTATCCCTTAAGTAATCTACTTTGTTGTATTGTTTTGAGTTCTATGAACTCATTTCTTTTAATTTAGACAAACTTAAATTTACCTGAAACTGGGCTATTTCCCAGCATGCTTTGCCATGGCACTCAAAAGGGAGAGTAAATGCTAAAATTAAGTGTTAAATGTTCTATATTGTAATCTTTCAGCAATTGCAATTATATGCTAATGCTGAATTAACTAGTTATTCTACTACTAATAATATTTAAATTGAGATTACAAGATCATTTTTAAGTTAAATGTATGAATTAGTTTACTCAAAAGTTAAGAGCAATTAAAATGTACGAGTACAAAATTGAAATCTATTTAAACTTTGAATTTCTTGATTTAAAAAGTTTGATGTAACTAATTACCAAAAATTTTTTTAGTTTTGCCAACTTAATCGGGTTTACAGTGTAATATAAAGTGTGAACGACTGACGTACTGCAGTGTTTTGTGACATACAATCCAAAAGACTGCCAGGTTCACTGAAAGCCGTCTATTGTATGAGGTAAACTTTGCTTTTCTTTTCACATCAGTGGAATTATACACTCAGCGCGCCACTTCAGTCTTACAGAAAAAAAAATAATCACATTGTATATACATCATATCAGTTGATGTAATGGAGGTTTGTTATTGTAGCAGTTCAGGGGTTGCGCTGCCATTCCACAAAAGATTTCTGCCACATGCAGCTCCGTTTGATATGCTTAGATATACAGCGAGCACACGGCATCGTTCCAACACTGTCAAAATCTCACCGAAATAAATTCACAAGGGCACTGAAGGTTAGAGTCTTGTGCATTTCACACCTGTTTTTTTCCCCCTTCAGATTTCTCTCAGCCTGAGACAGGAGCGTATTTCTGGCCAACCCTCCTGAGTTTTAATTGAAGTCCAGCCCAAGATAAGCTGACAGCTCCCTTGCTCTGTTGGCTTGAGGAAGGAGAACTTTTGGCAGTCCTGCGACCCTGTTCGCATAAGCTTAATGGGAAAGAATTTGAAAAGCACTTAACAAATGGAATCAGAACACTGCAGGTGTGACCCTGTACATCGCAAAAAACATATTTGGGCTCATGGCTGCACAATAGTACAGTGATGATGTCAGATGGTAATACCAAGTAACTTCTTGTAGCCTACCATGTTACCATATTCATATACCTTAGTATTTACATGGTACCTTCAAAGGACAGCATGGTATTACCAGTTATATATTCACATAAATATTGCAATTATTAAAACAAAGAGAATTTTTTAAATATACAGTCTTGGTCAAAACTTTACATACACCTTACAGAATCTGCAAAATGTTATTTTAACATATGCAGCTTTGGTGAATACTACTAGTGTTTACGTCTCCATTGACTTCCGCGCGCCTGCCAGTTTACGCACACACCGCAGTGGAGCGCGCAGACTGAATGACTGACACTTCTTATCAACTAAATTAGTTTTTTACACTTTGTAAATTCTGTAAATAATTGCTTTAGTTTTTCAGTAACTCTATATCCATTATAATTAGCAGTTTATTGCAGATTTATTTGAATGAAAAACTACTCTTTACAATTACAAATGTTCTGAAATAAATGGCCTTTTTGAAAGGACGCCTAGACTTTTCTTGAAATAAAAGCTTACAGAAGCTACATTTTTGAGAGTATCATCCTCAAATTTGAATCAAAACATGATCAGACATTCAGTTTTATATTAAGGTTATTTTCAGGCCTTTAACATTAAAGTCTCATACATTTTTCCCTAAATGAATTTCAATTTAAAAAAAACATATGTATATGTATTACATGTATATTTTACCTTGTTTTACTCTGTTCCTATACTACTTTGAGTTATTATGACCCTTGGGTAACAACATTTCAAGTGTCTAGTTTAAAATAAGACCAGATTTATGAATATAGACCATAGGGTTTAAGAGCTGCAGACATTTTTATTTGGGTATGTCGTTTTCAGAAAATTCTCAAAAATAGGGGCGAAAGTTAAGAGGTTAATTAATAGTTGTGTTTGAGTCTTATGGAAAGGGTTCAAATATGCAAAAAATGCTGGAAAACTGAAGAATTTGCAGGACCTGGAGGATTTTTCTGAAGACCATTGGGCAGTTTAACGGCTCAAGACAAACAAGGGACTCATGAACAACCATCACAAAAAAAAAACAGCTGTGGATCATCCAGGGAATGACACCGTATTATAAGAATCAAGAGTATGAATGGTGTTTGAATAGGTGTTAATTTTATAAATTCAGCTCTTTTTTTTTTTCTTGTGGACTATATGTAAACATCTTTTATGTAAAATATCGTATTCAGGACAGTACTAAATAAAAAATAACATGCATTTTCTATGATTTTGTTAAAATTATTAACATTTTGTAGATTCTGCAATGTGTATATAAGCTTTTGACCATGACTGTATATATATATATATATATATATAGTATTTAATAATGATTATTTTTTAATTCATTTGAGGTATTCTCTTATCTCAAGACAGTCTTTTATCGCTACGCAATATCTTCTGTCACTGTAGACTGATAATCTTGTCCTCCATCGAAATATTGCTTGCGTTAAAAAAAAAACCAAACACCATTGCATTGTCCATTATATTTAGTGATTCTTTCTACACTAGATGCATCATGGCACAACATGACGAATCGCAGACAGTAAACTGATGCTCCATTCTATTTTTTGACATACTCCACATGCTTGCGCTACTTCTGACATGAAGGACAAATGGATTTGCAATAGTCGCTTTGACGTGTCCAGTGCGGACAGCCTCAGTCGTAATGCACCAGTTCAAATATGATGAATGAGATTTGAGACATTTTCAGTTAATAATAACTTACATTTCAGTCTGTTCCACACACAAACCTATCGCATGGCTTCAAAAGACTTGGAATATAGTGCATGTCATATGGATTTTTTGTGGTCATTTTGATCTACTGTTCAAAGCTTCTTCAAAATATTTTATCTGGTATTGCATAAAAAGAAGCAAGAGCGTACAGGTTTGTAAAGCCATAATGACTGGATTTAAATTTTTGGGTAGACTATTCCTTTAACAGGCTAGTCATTCCATCATGCACATCATCCTACGCCATTTTAAAGTGAATTAAAAAAACAAATGAGCACACTGTTTATAATAGAGGTGCTTTGATACCTCAGCATAATTCACTCAGTGACTCCATTACTTTCCAGCCGTCAGCACCGCTTTGAAGTGAACTTCAGGATGAAATACAGCAAATGAGCCGCACAGGTAACACCATCTCCACATCAGAGGTATAAACACCAATGAGTTACACGGCCTCGCCAACCAACAGGCCCTTATTTGGGCAACAGTGGAGCCGGCTCCCTGTAGGAGCCACTGCGGATGTCTCAGTATGAGGAGGACTGTATGTTTAACACCACACTACTGAATCATACATGCCTGGCGTCACTGGACGAACAACCCACGGCTCTATCATCGTCCTTTCACCACTCCTGTTTGGCTCATAATGCAGAGCTGTGGCTTTGGCTCGTTGAAAAGAGGTCATGAGAAATTTAATAACGGTGGACACAGCGTCATTTATTTCACTGCTTACAGGAGGGAAAATGAAAACTATCCTTCTTATGCGCTCCGAACCTTAAGCTCATTAAGCTCTCCGACGCAACACGGGTGGGAGGTGGATGTTCATTAGGATGTGATTAATTGCGGTGTCAGCGATTTGGCACCGATGCAAAAAGACGCCTGCATTTAAACCGCGAAGGTGTGGATAGATCTCGTAGACTTACTAACGCAGATAACAACACCGTATGTGAAAACGACCTCGTTCCGACATTGACTTTGTCGAGTTGCCATCAACCCCTCCATATCGTTGCAGACAGCACGATTACCCATTCATTTATTCAAGCAGCAAGTGCACAAAGAGCATTTTCACATGCACAGCTAAATCGAATTTAAAGTGTTGAGGTGCTCGCTGCCTTTTGCCGCCGTTTACTTTAAAGTGTAGTAGCTAATGATATGTGTGTGTGAGAAAGAGGGTGATAGGTGGAGACTGTGTGCACATTCTCCTGCTGTGCTGTGAACCTGCTCGCTAAAAACAGGAAGATGGTGCGTCCTCACTGCTGACACAACACGGTATGGGCCTTACTGCAGTCCACACAGGCCCTGCTCTCAACTCTGTCACCCCACGCTGCTTCAAGACACACACGGGCCTGTCTGTCAACCGAGACGACCTGCAGACCAACTATGCACTGAGATTTGTGCATCCTGGAAATTTTAAGGTCTAGTCCGGGATGTTTTTTGTGGTTGTATATTCATCTGAAGCTCAGTTTTAGCTTTGGGTATAATTTTTCTTTTTTAAGAAAAAAAGAAGAGGTTTCATAACTTGCAAGGTGGTGTAAATTAATTAGTGGTGGCACAGTAATTAGGATGTGTGCAGAGATGGAAATGAAATGGAGGCTTCCCTACTGCTTTGATAAACATCCCAGCCTGTCAAACCTCAATGAGCCTGTGAGACATCTGCAATTCACAGAATGTTGGCACTGGACATGTGGGAAACACACACACATAATATACACCAATCCGGCATAACATCAGCTCAGCTAATTTGAACAGCTACTGAGGGGTGTTCCCGGTCTGCATCAAAAGTGGTCCAAGGAAAGAACAGTGGTGAACTGGCGACAGGGTCATGGGCGGCCAAGGCTCACTGATGCACGTGTGGAGCGAAGGCTGGCCCGTGTGGTCTGATCAAACAGACGAGCTACTGTAGCTCAAATTGCTCAATAAGTTAATGCTGGTTCTGATAGAAAGGTGTCAGAATACACAGTGCATCACAGTTTGTTGCGTATGGGGCTGCATAGCCGCAGACCAGTCAGGGTGCCCATGCTGACCCCTGTCCACTGCCGAAAGCACCAATGGTTCAGGAATGGTTTGAGGAGCACAACAACGAGTTTGAGGTGTTGACTTGGCCTCCAAATTTCCCAGATTTCAATCCATTCGAGCATCTGTAGGATGTGCTGAACAAACAAGTCCGATCCATGGAGGCCCCACCTCGCACCTTACAGGACTTAAAGGATCTGCTGCTAATATCTTGGTGCCAGATACCACAGCACACCTTCAGGGGTCTAGTGGAGTCCATGCCTCGACGGGTCAGGGCTGTTTTGGCAGCAAAAGGGGGACCAGCATAATATTAGGTCACAATGTTATGGCTGATCGGTATATATATATGTAGGCCTGGGTATGAAAGCAGGTGCTCACATTTTTACATTGTAAATTAGTCCTTTTTTTCCTGGAATGAGGTTAGGTTGGGTCAGTGTGGTAAAGAGTGCCAGGCACATATGTTTACGTGTGTCCTATACTGACTTACTACTGATATATTTGCAAGATACAGAAGTTAGTGAAATGATCTGGTGTAATGCAAAATAACTTTGACTTTTAGAATAAATCATTCAACATCAGGCAATTTGCATATGACCATTCATTAACATAACATTTTTAAGGGTTGTGTACAAAAAAATATTTCTGTTTCTGGTTTGATTGATTGTTGGTAAAATATGTTTTAAAATGTCATGGCTTAGTAATATTTTCCATTAAAATGTGTGATTTACTAATTTATTCAAATTATTAAGCATTTAAATTCTAAACTTATAACTTCTTTAAACTTCTAAACTTCTAAAGAAAGGAAATAATGCAGTGCTATATAGACCTGAGATAAGAAAATATGATTTTATCAAAGTTCAGTAGTAACTAAACTAAAATACTATCTTGAAATAATTTTTTTAATAATTGTTATTGGTTAATTCAGTCAAGTCAAGCTAAGTCAAGTTAAAAAAAACAAACATGAGTGCTGTTTTATTCAGGGTTAAATACAGAAATAGTGGTCTGGTAGGCTTATACAATGTCCGCACCTGTAGTGTATAGTTTCATGATCGTAAATGAAAATAGTTAATTAGAGATGAATAAAACATGGTTTGACTATCAGTAGCACAGTGCAGGGGATCAAGTGCTCGGCTAAAGGATCTTCAGATCAATGTTATTGCGCTGCACTCAAGTTACTGGAACACAAGCGACAGGAAATGATGATCATTAATAAGAAAACGGCTGTTTTACACTGTGGGAAACACTGATGTACTGAACAGGAAGCACATTCAGTGATAGGCGGTGGCCTGCTGTAGACTCAAAAGGTTGATACGTTTATTTTACTATCCTATATATACACAATTATGTAGTGAGTTTCATTTTATTATTTTTGTTTTTCCCTGCTGTTCGTGACCCTACGGGAGGAGGCCTATGGTCTATTTTTGGTTTGCGGCCCATTAGTTGGGAACCACTGATTTAGTATGATAATATTCACATTTTATCTAGATCTGAACATTAGAATCTCTTGTTCGTTTTCCATGGCCAGGCCACTTGATCCTAAAACAGCAAAAACTGCGATAAATAGTGAGCATATTCCCCCCAAAATATATCAATAAATCATTTTAATGGGATTCACCCACCATGCACCATTTTTTTTGCCGCAGATCCTTGCATTCAGCTGTGCGCTCTGGGCTTTGGGTGCACTCTAAATGTGGAAAACACTGCAAAGAAGCACAGGGAATAAAAACTACAGAAATTAGGTCATGTTCCTGGATTAGACACACAATGCAAAGGAGGAGAAACTCCTAAACGACTCGCAGTATTCATACAACATTGAATGTTTTTGCATTTTAGATGAATTGTCCTTTGAGACACAATTCAAATGTGAATTTGAAGAAATTAGGACAAAGTGCCTCATTATCCTCTACAAGAAGAATGAGAATAACTTATCTCCTTAGTGGAAAGGGAAAAATGCAAAACAGGTCCAAAAACACTATTTAGAAATCACACTACTATAATTATTTATAAATATATTAATTATTTGTTGTCACAAAGTCATACACATCATGTGTTTGTTTTTTTTTTGTTTTTTTTTTACAATTTAACCAACATTTGCCTCTCAGAAAAGAGACTTTAAGGAGCTAGTTGTACCTGAAATTAGTTTTACTTCAGAAACCTAAATACACTCTAAAAGCCCAAGGAAAGAACACATGTTGGGATAATTTTACCAAGCAAATTGGGTTATTTAACCCAGGAAATGTGGGATGTGCTGAACAAACAAGTCCAAACCATTGAGGCCCCACCTCGCAACTTACAGGACTTAAAGGATCTGCTGCTAACATCTTGGTGGGTTCATTTTTACTACCATCCTTTTATTTCTTAGTTTTTTTTACTTCATACATGAATTAATGTTTACGGATTAACTTAAATCCTTGAAACTTTTTTTTAAATACTCCACAAAACCACTGGTTTGCATGATAATTTCTTTTATTTTCAATCATATTTTACAGTGTAGCATATTTTATATGGTTTTAATACATATTGCCTACATTTAAGTAAAACATAAACATTTAGAAGTAATTCAAGTGTAATCGACTCTCTCTGTCTCTGTTGTCCCGTTTCCACCGTAATGGCGCTGGATGTTGTGCCGGAGCTCATGTTCAGCGGGGGAACTTCTAACTTCAGACCACCGCCTTGCGTTTCACTCGTAGCTGAAATATGCTGTGACTGATTCCATAACCCGTCCATAAAGAAACAGTGAACAGCTCTGAGGACATATTTTAACATCCTAAGTATTTACATTCTGTATCTTTTTGGATAAAATCATAAAATTTCCATCATGTGAAAGACCGACGCAACACTCCTGTAGGTGACTCACATCGTGAGTGAAGCCAAAACGTTTCAATCACCCCCAGGTGGCTGGATGCAGTATAGCTCATAAACCCCGCCTCTTGTAATCAAATGGGAGGTGAGACAAAGAATACAATCAAATTACACTTCTGTCATTTTAAGTCTTTTTTATTACGCTGATGTAAGTTCAAGTGTTCGTTTTTTAAAATAAGTTTTAGTTAGTTATTTGATGTGGGGTGTGACATCATGATTGACAGCTGAGATTGACAGCTCCTCTGAGCGAATTAAGTCACTGAGGCACCAACTGACTTTTTTCTGGATTTTCGGGAGGAGATTGGAGCTTCAACTTTATTTTTTACATTTCTATATCCTTGTTTATTTCACACCAACATAATGAGTTGTTCTGCAGTAAACTGTACTAACAGATTCTGCGGGAGTGTGGGCGGGGCCTCGGAGCGGAGCGACTTCATGCTCACTACTGCACAGACTCGGACTCCGAGTTCACTACTAGCAGACTCGGACTCCAAGATGTCAGCGCCATATTGGATATTGGCTTTATATTGGATATACATTTTCTACAATGGTAGAGATTGAAGGTGCGTCGTCCATCTTTTTTACAGTCTATGGTTGCATTGCACAAAAATAAACGATATACAGAACAATAATGACTTTATAGATAAATAAAATGTACACAAACCTGTATTTTACCGAAGACATGCACCAATTTAACAGAGCTGAGAACTGCTTTCTCTTGAAGAGGTAGCAAAAAGCCCACAATATAAATAACTCAACCCCTGGGTTGTTATGTCCTTTTCCTATTTAGCACCCAAACTCTGGAACAGCCTTCCTAGCATTGTTCGGGAAGCAGACACACTCTGTCAGTTTAAATCTAGACTAAAAACACATCTCTTTACTATGGCATACACATAAAACATTTTAATTTATATTTTATTCAAATTGTTATGCTGTTAGTCTCTCTGTTTATCCCGAGGTTTACTGCAGTCAGCCGGATCCGGGCCATATCCAGATCAGATGGTGGACCAGCGCCCAGACATTACCAACGCATCCCTGAAGTGTCTGCAGAGACCGTGTCAATTAGTCTACCCTCTGAAATTGCTCATCGACATGGCATCCTCAATGGATCCATCTCCGGCGTGATGACTCCGATATTTCTAATATTCCTATTTAATAATTGTTTAATTGACACGCCATCCTCAATAAACCTGGTGTGATGCCTCCGATCTTTCGAATAATCCGATCTAATATTACTTCTGACCTATAAGGCTGCCAAAATAATAAACATACACTGTTTGTTAATTGGCCAGAGGAGAACTGGCACCCCGACTGAGCCTGGTTTCTCCCAAGGTTTATTTTTCTCCATTAGGACACCTGATGGAGTTTTGGTTCCTTGCCACTGTCGCCTCTGGCTTGCTCAGTTGGGGACACAAAATTTTCAAATAAATATCCAAATAAATTTAATTACTAAACTAAATTATATCAACTACATTACTTGAATATATATGATAATTGAAATGAGCTGATGACATCACCGTTTTCTCCAGAGCGGCTGTACAGCCGAATCAAATTCTGTTCATTATTTTCCTGTTTAACACTGTGAAGCTGCTTTGAAACAATCTGCATTGTAAAAAGCGCTATATAAATAGTTGACTTGACTTGACCCAGGATCTGGGTAACACAAAGACTACCCAAACACTGAAAAATAAGGCTCAACCCAGGGCTTGGGTAGAAAAAAATTATCTAGATTTTTTAGAGTGTGAGCCAGGTAGATTCAGTCATATTAAATTATATTTTTGACTTAAATAAAACCAGTTCTGTTGGATGTTACCATATTGTTAGCATCTTAATGGATATGCATGTCACAGCGTAATATGATGATATTTTCAATACAGCTTTTGACAGTTTTTACAATTTTACCAGATTGGGTTTTGTCTTTAAATAAGCATAATTAGTGATGTGTCATGAAATAAAGTATTAGATGCACACTGAAAATGGATGTTTTTGTTCTTGCTGTTGTTTCTCGGAAGAACTTCGGTGCGTAACAGCACAGCAGTGACTCCTGGGAAGGTACATATGGGAGCGCTTGACAAGGGGGTAACTTGATAAATTGTTTTTCTCTTCTCACTCTGCAGTTGTTTCATCACCTAACAAAGCTTTGGTTTGCATATACTATGAAAAACAGCTATTGTAATTAAAAAGGTGGCATAGTTCACCTCTCAGTGCTGTGCTGGTAAATTGTTAGCGGGGGGTTGGTTGGGGTCTGTATGCCCTCCACCTACAAAGGTCTCTCCCTTTGAGACATCTGCGTATGACAGCGAGAATCAAGCACCCCTGCCTCTGAGCACGCGTCACCTCCCAAAGTGAAAAGTTTATCACCTTGGAAACACATCTGTAAGCATCGAATCTGGCGTGTTAAACATCCAGAAATGCTGTACAGAATAGTAAGTAAATATGGTGCGTTTCTCCTTTAATTACAGTGCCAGTTGATTTGCTTAATTGTGTTTATTTCATTTGCTTGGGAAGAGATATCTCACAAATTTCAACATCTGTGCTGTTTGCTGCTTAGCTACAAAAGTTCTTGTGTTGTGACAACATTGAGGAATGTTCCGTTATGAGGCTTAAGAAAAATTAAAACAGCTTTGAAGCTGTGAGACAAAAGCAAGTGCAGGTGGACAGAATGAGTATGAAACCTGAGCTTCTTTGATGTACGTCTGAATCCAGGGGTTCCCACTGTAGTACATCTGTGTCGACCTTAGCCAAAGTTGGCGCGGTCCCCTGGCGCACACCCCAGTTTACATGGCACATGACCAAAGAACTGCACAGAATCTCAGTTCTTCAGAGGAACTCATCTCCTCACTGGTGGACCGGTTGTCCTCTGTATTTTATTATGTTTTGATTAAATCGAAACGTAATATTTTAATTGAATGTTTCGAGCCAAACCCCTCTGAGCAATAAATTTCCCGCATCTAGCTATCATGTTTCTACAGTAATTGCATTTACATAAATGATGTTTGATGGAATTATCATGCAGGTTATATGAGCACAGGATAGACACAGAGAATGCTGGAGAGACTGATCTGAATGAATACACAAATCAGCTTTGCCCATTAAAACTAACAGCAAATCATTAACTATGCCAAAGGATGGCGTCACATTCCTTCTTTACACTTCAAGACTTGCACATTTCATGGTACAAGCAGTACCAAGGTACTGAATGATTACCATATCCATGTACTGTACCATGCATTTATATGCTGCCAAAGTTAATGAAAAGAATATCATCATTACAAAAAACATGGTGATAATGTTATATTATGGAGCAAGCATTATATCAGTGTCAGTTTTATTCTGTAAACTTGATTCTCAAACTAAAATTGTCATATGGATTAAGATTTTTTTTAAATTATTTTCATGACAAACTTCTCCCTCATAGTCTCATGACCATAGTGCATCCATTTTCTTTTTCTTTTCCCTTTTTGGAATTCTTATTGTCAAAGAAGTTTCTCATTAGATTATAATTACTACTGAGTAAATAAATAATACATACATATATATACACACATACATGCATACATGCATACATACACTATGTTGCCAAAAGTATTGGGACACCCCTCCAAATCATTGAATTCAGGTGTTCCAATCACTTCCATGGCCACAGGTGTATAAAATCAAGCACCTAGGCATGCAGACGCTTCTACAAACATTTGTGAAAGAATGGGATGCTCTCAGGAGCTCAGTGAATTCAAGCGTGGTACCGTGATATTCAACAGTCAACTGTTAGTGGTATTATAACAAAGTGGAAGCAATTGGGAACAACAGCAACTCAGCCATGGAGTGGTAGGCCACTTAAAATCACAGAGCAGGGTCAGCGCATGCTGAGGCGCACAGTGCGCAGAAGTCGACAACTTTCTGCAGAGTCAAAAGCTACAGACCTCCAAACTTTGTGTGGCCTTCAGATTAGCTAATCTGTCTGACAATCCGATGGACAAGTCTGGTTTTGGCGGTTGCCAGGAGAACGGTACTTGCCTGACTGCATTGTGCCAAGTGTAAAGTTTGGTGGAGGGGGGATTATGGTGTGGGGTTGTTTTTCAGGGGTTGGGCTTGAAAGGAACTCTTAATGCTTCAGCATACCAAGACATTTTGGACAATTTCATGCCCATTCCCAACTTTGTGGGAACCGTTTGGGGATGGCTCCTTCCTGTTCCAACATGACTGCGCACCAGTGCAC
The DNA here is from genome assembly GCA_039654625.1 of Rhinogobio ventralis. Classification (NCBI taxonomy): domain Eukaryota; kingdom Metazoa; phylum Chordata; class Actinopteri; order Cypriniformes; family Gobionidae; genus Rhinogobio; species Rhinogobio ventralis. The sequence goes on from CM077204.1 coordinate 7,030,963, forward strand.
AAAGCAAGGTCAATAAAGACATGGATGAGTGAGTTTGGTGTGGAGGAACTTGACTGGCCTGCACAGAGTCCTGACCTCAACCCGATAGAACACCTTTGGGATGAATTCGAGCTTGTCCATCATCAGTGCCTGACCTCACAAATGCGCTTCTAAAAGAATGGTCAAAAATTCCCATAAACACACTCCTAAACCTTGTGAAAAGCCTTCCCAGAAGAGTTGAAGCTGTTATAGCTGCAAAGGGTGGGCCAACTCCATATGAAACCCTACAGATTAAGAATGGGATGTCATTAAAGTTCATTTGCATGTAAAGGCAGGCATCCCAAAACTTTTGGCAATATACGTAGTGTACATGAAAACAGCATACTGCCATGTTGTAAAATTCCCTTTAATTTATGTAAAATAGAATTTTTGGTTTTATTTATTTATTAATTCATTTTATTTATTTTTATTTATTTAGCATTACTGATTGATAAGGAGAGTTTTTTTTTTGCATTATTTTAAAGTGACTGTAGACTTGCCCTTGACATCTTAAGACTAACCCATGCACCTTACATAATCTGAAAAAAAAAAAAAAAAAAAAAAAACCCCAAAGAAAACCTCTGCATTTACAGATTTTACCCATCTGGCTGTTCATTTGATGATATATCTGGGAAACCCCCCATAGGAACTCTCTTACCCTGCTCTAAAAATAGACCTTATTAAGGGCAAAGTGATTAAATGAGTGAGAGGTTCACACTGCTGGATTCTTCTGGCCGGGGTCAGTGCCCCAGTTATTTTAAGGACGATGCAATTAGAGCAGTGTTAATTTACAAAGGAAATTCTTCTCCTATTTAAACACCAGAGTCGTCCATCAACATCGAGTGTATAATTACAATGTATAAGTACTCAGTTTCTGCAGTCATTTGAATACAATGAGTATCATGCAGGGGCCGCTATTAATGTGCCACTCAAACCCTGACACCGACGAAACACTAATGCAAGTTGCCCCGTCAAACCTGTAAGTAATGGGACGGGGTAAAGCGATCTACTGTAACATGAAGACCACTTGTGGCATATATACACACTACTTCAAAGATTTCAAGTGGATGTCAGCTATTGATGGAGGCTGGATCAAAAGACAATATGTGCTTGAAGAAGAATAGAGACGCTGCTGGACCTCAAAGGCTGCTTTTCATTTCCAAAGAGACAGAGGTTTAGGACAACTTGTCCTACCTCTCCATTTGATGTGGAGAGAATGTCCACTGGAGACATGTCCATGGGGTTTTATTCTTGGCTTTCAGACTTTGTAATGGGTTTTAATCTTGACTTGATATTCGTTCTACTGTGGAACACTAAAGAAATTACTTTGGGGAAGTGTTTTTGTCAGAAGGGATAAAACAACATTGGACCCCATTGACTTTCATTGGGGGGAAAAAACATCTCTGATTGGAATGATATGAGGGTGAGTAAACAGAATTTTCATTATAGGGTAAACTATCCCCTTTTTTGTATATAAGAACAATTTATGCACTATAGTAAACGGAATATCAAAAAGAACGATTGTTTCCAAACAGGTTTCTCAAATGAATCTTCAGTCAAACAAGTCATTGCATACATAAACTTGTGCAATTAACACTGAAAAATTGCACACTTCCCACAAATTCTCTATTTCTGGTTCTAAGGGGAAAAAGGATGTTTTACTCTGTCTAAACCCAAGGTTGTATTTTATCCCTGAAGATGTTTGGAGACGAGTAGTCTGCTTAAGGCCTCAGCATTCAGCGATCCTATTAAGAAGTGCCTTGTAAGAGCTTTCCTCCCCTCCTCTCAGGAAATGGCTGCTGTAATGTCTTTCCCTCACTGTTTTGGAATGCTGCTCAGCTCCCATGCTGGGAAAATAAGTGAGAAAGAGAAAAATGATTAAATCATTTTTTTCAGGGGGGCCCTCTTAGAACAACATTGGTTACATTGTCAAAGGCCGATTCAGTGCTTGTGTTACAGAGGCTGACTTACTTCCAGGGAGTTTTTGAGCCTCGCGCCGCATGTGAAGGCAGCTAAAATACGCCTGGGCTCGAGTGCTTCTTATGGAGATTGAGGACTATTGCCGACTGCGAGTGGCAAATGCAGGTTACGCTGAAAGGATAATTTGCAGCACACGACACCGCTGGAGACTATAAACTTTTTCTCCTAGACTCCCTCGGAGCACGGAATCTCTTCTTTCCGCCAGAGAGCTGCCCGTTCCAGCCTCCGTGGCTGAAAAATGATATCATAATTAGCAATCTGAGGGAAGGCTGATGTGCTATCTAAGTCCCATCTTAGCTTTTGTCGTGATTAAGGGCATAGTACGATGCCTGGGGGCAGTCTCCTCTTGTCTGAATGAGACAGATTGTATTACCGGTCCCGCACCAGACAGACTAGGGCAGGTAGCCCATCAACAAACTGCTTTATGATGGCGAGACAGCGAGCACGCTAGCATTGTCAATGCTGGCAGCTCACTGGGTTTTGAGTGTCACGTCAAAGGCTTTTTTCTTCCCTCATCTTTGAAATGCCGAACAGGAGGCTGTAACACAACTGCGCGGCTTGGCCAAAAAGGGAAAACAAACAAAAAACTTCAGTCTTGATTATCTGCCTCATCTGATCCAATTACCAGAGAGCTTTTACAATAATTCTAGTGTTATTTGGGGGATGGTGGAAGGCTCTCCGCTTTAATGCTTCATTCATATTAACAGGCGAAAACATCAGACTGTGAATGTCTCGACATGCACAATGCACCGCAAAGTAATAGCAGGTAGACTAAATTAAGAATTGCTATACATTGGCTCTGTTCCAAAATTTAAAACAGCTAGTTGTTTTCTGTACAATGACTACATAGGTAGCCACACTCTTCAAGGGAGTCCTATTATGCCCTTTTACGAAGTCTTGATTTTGTTTTTGGGGTGTACATAGAATACATAGAATACAATAGTTTTCATGCTAGATTATTATTTTTCCACATATTTTACATTATTACAGCTCTCTCCCCAGTTCGGCTAGAACGCGCCGTTTAGTTCCTGTTTTGATGAAGCCCCACTTTCCGAAATACGAAATGTGCTGTGATTGGTTAGCCGGCCAAGTGTGTTGTGATTGGCACCGCTTAGCGTGTTTGGGAAATGTCACACCCCTTCATAACAGCGAGGATAGTATCAATTTAAAACCAATTTGAGCCGATTCAGACCCTGAGAATGTTAATAAACAAGAGGATCGTGCAGAACGGATTTCAAGCATGGACTTTGCAAACACAGATTTCACAGAACGTTTCAGAGTGGTATGCTTTTTTTGCAATCCACTATTTAATCATATTTGTCGTAAAACTATGGTAATACAAACAGTAATAAATCACAAAACCATGGTTCATTTTCCTAGGGGGCGGTGAACAGTCTTACAAAAGCAAGAGCTTGCAAAAGCTACAGTAAACACTACATCAATACTGTAATGTTAGTTAGCAGGCTAGCGGAGGAAAGCTTTGCCATTTGTTTATCATAGCAACTACATAAAACTTATAATTGGAACTGTTATAGAAAACACAACTACAAATAATAAGACATACTTAATAAGTTGTGATCCATAAACAACAGACAAAATGGGAACGGCTACATCTTTCAGGAGAAGCTTTTGTGCCTGCATTGAACTCTCTTTGTTTCTGGAAGCTGTCCTCTGTAAAATGTGCAGCACACAGACAAACATTGGGGTTATAATGTTCAGGAACAGTGTTAAAAATAAATTTTAACCACTCTAAGTTCGTCCGCCTTAGGAAAAACTTTTTCCGGGGTGGAAAAAATAGCAACAACGCTCTTCATCAGGCCCCGCCCCTTTCCCCCCACGTATTCTGTGGGCAGAGATTATTACTTAAATGAGTAACATTATGACTTCATAAGATCCGGAAAAATCACGAGCCATTCTAGTGGATTCTGTTAAAGGAAATATCTCCCTTTGGAGCTTTGTAACCTTGCAGATCTTTTTATGCTTAAACAGCAACAATACACATTAACTAAAGTTGAAAAAGCATAATAAAAGCCCTTTAAAAAAATACTGGTTCTTTTTTGGCATTGATGTATCCATGAAGAACCTATAACATCCATGGAATGCAGAATTATTGAAATGTTCTTCATATTAAGAAAAAAAAAATGGTTAACTGAAAGGTTCTTCGGAGAACCCTCGTTTGAAACCTTTATTTATTAGAGTGTAAAACTGCAATGGTACCTTATAAGCAACTGATTTGGAACACTCTAGTGTTTACTGTTAGCATGTTGCTAAGCTAACACCAAAAGCTCCAATAAGCAATCCAGTTTCGTATTAAAAAAATTGTAATATGAGTAATACCTAGTTGCAATGCATTGTGGGATTGTGTTCTCTACAGAGCCAATATTTAGCATTACACAGACTACATTTTGACCTTAAGCTGCTAAAAGTTAAAAGACTCCAATAATGCTTGAGGAAGTGGGTCTGGGCATGAGTTAAGATGGGCCGCCCTGTCAGTGGGTCACCCACCATGTGATCTAACTTTGATGCATGCACATTTGGCAAGCACAACTTCTGCTGTCAAAGCCTATTAAAAGCAGTTTACATGTGCATGTCCGATTTGATGAATATGTATGTGACCTCCTTCTCTGGCGGTTGCCCACTCGGCGGCGCAGGGGCCCGAGGCTCCTCATTGAGCTCAGCTTGCATAAAGGCGACTCTTTAACACTGCCAAGAAGAGACTCCCCTGTGCCTGGCCTGACCTTTAACTCTGTGGATTTAACTGGGGGATAATGGAGAGAGAAAGGGCTAGCCTTAAGACAGACAAGAGGTGGAGGTACTGATTTAAAATTCAGGTTCTGACACGCCTTAATGAAATAATCCCACCGAGCTTGTCTGTGTGCGTCTGGGGCGTATCTTGTAAAGGAACAAGGTAGATAATAATCTCCTTTGATTTCAACAATTAAAAAAAGATCCGTTCTGGAAAACCCAGAGGAAATTGTCTTTGCTCAAAGGTTGTTCTTTCATTGCTCTGGAGATTTAATTGAGCTCTCAGTTTTCAGTTAAGGCAACTGAATTTTTCAATTTCAGTTAACTACAAGCAAAAATTTTCTTTTTTCCTTTTCATGCACTGGTCAGTTTTGAGATTTTGGGATATTTTGCTTTCATAGCATGTCTTCGTTGCAAGTGGAAATACCCAAACACCCAAAATACACATTTAAATGTTTATTTTATTATACTATTACCTGTAAGCCTAGTCCCAGACTAAAATGCAATGCAATCTTAAATGCAATCTTAAAAAAATGTCAATGCCATTATTTTGTCTCAAGATGCCCACCAGTAATGTTTTTTTTATTTTTTATAGGGCACATTTATAAAAGCTACTTAAATCCCTTAATTAAACTAAGATCTAACCTTGGCTTAATCTAAGCCCTGTCTCTGAAACCGTGTCATTATCTATTTTTGTCTGTAGATTTCAATTGCAATAAATATCTTTAAAGGCGTTTTCTCAAAATGTGTTCTTTCCATTAGCCGGAAATCGCCACTTCAGCAGAACTTACTGTTTTATTCCTAACGGTTTTCTGATGGTTTTTTTTCTGATATATAACAAAATGAAACAATGTTCAAAATATTCCAGAGTTGAGATTTATGTTCTAAATGTATGCAAATTAGAGCATATTTAATTAGATAATACATAATTTACATATTTACGAAACATTTCCATTTCAGAAAACTTGTAATACAAAATAATTAACTTATTATTATTATAATTACTTTTTCTGAAAGAAGTAGTAGAAATACCCCATTTAATTGTCTAATTTTACTGCGTGCAGAATTATTAGGCACGTTGATTTTCTGATCATATTTTTTTTTCCAGGCACATTTGACCAATTCCAAACCACATTAATCTTAATAACTACTATTAATTTTGTATTTAATCATTTATAAGTGATATATAATTCTTCATGAAGGCTGGAAATGAAAAACGTCTTATATTCAGATGTGCAGAATTATTAGGCACGTTTTCTTTTACAGATAAAATGAGCCAAAACATTTTTTTTTAACTCAGACTGAAAAGTCAAAAATTATTAAATGCCCATGAGGCATCTTCCAGAATCTGCCAATAAGTTTTGGGAGTTATTTTTAGCCAATCTCCTATCTTGTTTTGCAGAGATGGACTAAAAATGAACTCCCAAAACTTACTGCCAGATTCTGGAAGATGAATTCTTCAAACAGTGGTACAAGAGGATGTGATGCTGGTCCTTCAAGAGTCACTCTCAACCTATCTGTCTATAAAGCCTATAAAAACAGTCTTCTGTATTCACAACACTTCTTCATGTATTTTACAACACTTCAGCTTGTGATTCTTATTAAGTGGGGGTCATTTTTTAGGATTCTTTACCTTACTTAAGTCTCTGAGATCCTGACACCTTGCACTTCTGGAGACTCCAGGTAAGTTTCAGTTCTGGAAAATGGTGACGCTGGAGACTAAAGGGTTTCTGATGGTTTCACACTTAATTCTTCACCCTTATTCTTAATTCTTTTGCAGTTAACGTGTCTTTTCTTCACCACCTGTTTTTGTTTTTGCTGACCCAATGAGCATTGCACTGTCCAATGTTCATGCATGAAGAAACTGAAGATTTTTCATTTGTGATTGAAGAATTAATATGTCATTTAAGATGTTTCTCCTAAAATTCCTTATAGGAGAAAAAAAAAAAAAAAAACTAAGGTGACAATTAGCTAAAAATATTTGGTTTGGAGAAAATCTGATGAGAAATATTTGAGGTCATATTGAAACCTCTTCCTTTTGATTTCAGTCTTGGTAGATCTGAGAACAGTTTGAGATGTTCCCGAAATACCTTCTGAACCTCTGTGGAAGACTTGTGACATTACTGAAGACTATCTGAGAACCAGAAGAGTTAATCAAAAGTCTCTATTTGCTCTTCATCTAATTCCTAGTTATCGACGAGAAACTGATTTGATGTCACATTAGAGCGATCTAAAGTAAGATTTTTGTTGTCTGTGGTAATGTGTGAGAAGAGATTATGCAGCTATATAGGCTGTCGTGGATCAAATCGGGCTTAATTGATTTGACATCTTATTTACCTTATATGCCTAGTATTTTTGATTAAATAGCTTGTCCAATTGTCTCGAGCTATAAAATGAGAATGTCTTCCATTACAGATGGATTTTCTTTAGTAACCTCTCGCATACAGCGCACGGGCAGATGTAATTGGAATCCTTAATAATTGTCACTGTAAAAACGAATTAAACAGTGGCCAAGGTCAGACTGGCTTTGGTAATTAACAAGGGAGCAAGCTGAAGGTAATGATCACCAGCACTGCAAGGGCACGTAGAGAGAGAGAATGTGTGTGTGTGTGTGTGTGTGTGTGTGCTGTGGGATTTGAGTGGGTGTGCCCTGCACTGTATCTGTGAAAAAGAGGTAATCAGACTAATTTAAACCCTCATCTACCTGCATGGTCAGATGAAGAGTAGAACATCAACCCTGCTATATGTAGGCCTGAGAGTAAGAGAAATAGACAGACAAACCTGACCAACAAAAGACAGACAGAATGTGCTCGTACTGCACCGAAAATGAACCGCACTTGAACCTGCCCTGGACATGCACAAATTAGAGATACTTTCATAAAAAGTGCAATGCAAACTGTGACCTAAGCAGTGCACTATAAACACTGATGTGCATGATCCTAATGTGATAATCTGATAAGGGGTACGACCTAAAAGCTAGAACCTTGATAAAATCAATTTCTGTATGCTGTTTACAGCTGCCTAGCAACATATCAACTTTAATACACCACATGTTTATCAGCGATTTACAATTGTGGCTCGTCCAATAAGAATTTACAGAACTAATCATTTCATAAGCTTTCTTTGCATCTAGAGAGAGTGTCTATTCTAGTGGCTATAGAAACCTTCAGCGGTTCTTTAGTATAGCACATAATCCCAATGTCATGTTATAACATGCTGTCAGTCCTCCTATTGTATTACTCCTGAACCTCATAACATGTCATTTAGTCATTTTCTATACAAAACAATGAGTTTCACTGTGGAAACCAGAAGCTAATGTAACAATATCTTCCTCATTATGAAAGTACACTTCAGCTAGGACTTGTGGTAGAACTGGAAAGTATTACATTTGCAAACACTGTAAAAAGTGAAAATGTGCTGTTGTTAGCTTAAGGACTCTTGTGAAAAATAAGTGCACGTCAATGTATTGAATATGCACATGCAGTGTACTTCAAATCTATTTCTAAAAACAAACTGTTCTTGAAGTTAATGTAATATTATTTAAATGAAGCCAATTAAGTGTACTAAAAAAGAGAACTTTCATGACAATAAGTACACTAAAAACAGCCCTTTTTAATCATGTCAAATGAAATTTGTAATTTAAAACACATTTTAAATCATTATGTTTTAATAAACTTTTGTCGTTTAAAGAAGTACATTTAAAGGTTACATTTAAAGTTAATATATTTTAAATGTACTATATCACAAATGTGTAATTACAAATACATTTAAATACATGGCATACATGTTTCAATAGAAATTACATTAAAGTATATTAAGACAAGTAAGTCCTACATTACGTCTTAATTTAATTCAATTAAGTGCCTGGAAAAATGTAATTCAGTTCACACTATATTTGTTTAAAATATATTATTTCTGTAATAAGTACTCTTTTTAAAAGTAAGGTAAAGTGCACTTTTTTCACTTACAGGATATTCTGTTATTATAGTATGATGACCTCTTAGGTGTCAAAAGCTTAAGGGAAATGTTATTTCTCAGTTCACGACCCCTTTAATACAGAATTTAATACAGATTCCATTAAATCAAAATTTTAAGCTGGCATAGTTCATAGTCTATTAGGCCATCTACTGTAAATGTTAGTGTATAATAGCTTTGTCTGATATAGCTTAAACAAGTAATCACGCACTTTTCCTCAATAACACATATGATTTGATATAATAATAAGTTTGAGGAATGGTATTAGTGATGTTAGCCTAAGCACATCAATTACAGATCATGACTTCCCATTGTATAGTAAATGAACCCTGTCCCTTTGAGATAAACCTCCATTCCCAGCCAGTAACATCCTCTGACTTTCCCAAAGGCTGAACTGGAAGGAAGTTAGAGAGGGGAAATTACACTTGTCGCTATTAATGTCCCAACGCAGACATTTCCCAAGCACTGGGGGACAATGTGCTTTCTGTGCCTGTCCGTGACACTGAAATGGAGCACTTTGTGTGTGGTGGCACCACAAGAGAAAACATAGCCGCCGGACCGGCGGCCCATAATGTGCGGCGGTGATTCAGCAGTCAAATATGTCACACTTATCTATATTTTTGTGTACACAAATAAAATTGAAATAGTTGGGCCATTAGTAATAGTGGGGTGCACACAGGAAGTGCAGGGTTCAAATGGGCAAGGCCATGCAAGCAGACTCCCGCGACCCATCCGTTAGCTTGTCAGAGCCTAGTTACTTCACACTTATTCCTCTGCAGCGTTGTGTCATTTATGATTAGCCGAGCAACTCGCTAAAGGCCGTGGTGTCGGACAGCCAAATTCCTCTGGACAAGATTTGTTTTCTTTCCCATTGATCATTGGGGGCTGATGACTGATTCTCAGCAAAGCTGAAATACTGCAGATATTTTCTTTAGAGTTTAGCCATGAGGACAGAGCGAAGAGAAAAGACACAGGGCTGAAAAAAAGTGAGGTTCAGTCTCAGGGACAAATCCAGCCAGACAATTCAAACATTTTGGCTAGCTTGCTGTCTAGAGTTTTTAAAGTGGATATATATATAGATATATAATGTACTTAACTAGTTATTTTTCTTTAAAGTCCAGGTTATTGTCCTAAAACAGTCATGATGCAGTTTTATAATTTATAAAAGTGTTAATTTTGTCAGCTATCTTAGTCTTGTCTCAAATTTACTTTTTAGTCAACCATATTTAGTCAACCTTGTTCTGTTTTTGTTTAGTTTTTGTTTAGTTTTTGTTAATAATATTTAATTATAGTAAATATATAACAAACAGCGCAAGCTGCTCATGACAGAACACAGACAGACTGAATGACACTTTCATTTAAGCAGAAAATCTCAAATGGAGATTGTTAAACTGCAGCTTACTTGTTTGTCTGTGTTTTCAGATCATCCGTGCTTCTACCGCAGTGTAGACAGCACATGCACATGGTTTCCAGATTGCAAATATTAAGTAAAACACTGGGTAGAAAATGTGTTTTTTTAACAGAAAAGCTCTGATTGGGGGATTTCGATTCTTGAAATATGGCAAATGTAAGCATGAAAGCTTGTAGCTGCTTGTAATGGTGTATTGTATTGTATTGTATTATATTGTAATGTATTGTAATGTTTTGTTTTCGACAAAAACAAAGAGTGATTTTTTAATCTACATTTTAGTCTCATCTATTTTCGTCAAAGATATTGCATGTTGATATTGTCACAGTTATCGTTTAATGACGTTGGTGTCGTCTCGTCATCGTCTCGTCTTAAGGCTCGTTCACACCAAGAACGATAACTATAAAGATAACTTGCCTATCTATAGTTATGATGTAGATGTTTTTAATTCTAATTTTTATTTTTTAAAAACTGTATGTGTGTGTTAGAAATCAGGAAAGTTGAGAGAACATTGTGCTTGGTATGTTTTTCGTCTTGGGTTTTCAACTTGGGTCTCCAGCCGACAAAGTTTAAATCCCGTCTAGCTAGAGCTCTTCCCATAATGTTTACTCATTAGGTCAGTAGGAGAAGAGTAGGCGTCTTTTGTGGCTGTTCGAACACATTCGACCACATGAGCGTTTACACTACAAAAGCAATCCAGTCGAAAGTGGACAAGCTCAAAACGTTTTAGACCCTGTTTGCACCTGTATTTAGTTTTGTGATCCGACCGACCAAAACGCATCTTAATACCAGGTGTAAACAGGGCCTTAGTTTCAATAAATGTTTTTTTTTTTTCTCCATGGACAGGAAGATTTGAATTGTAAAAATTACACTGTTTCTCTGACAAAAGATTAAGGGCATTTCTACTCTTCATGATAAAACCCCTTTAAAAGAACCTTCACAGTAGACACGGAGCAAGGTGTATCAAGAGCGGAAAAGAGGATAACAGGAATGCTGCAGCCAAATTGAGGACACTGACCGCGGTGACTATGGTGACCTCAGCATGCGTCTGATTGGTCAGCATGCTATCCAAGCTGGTAGATATTGCGGCCATCCTTCCTCCTTTAATAAAGAAGCAGCTGTGGTAATTGCCGTCTGTGAGGAGTCCATTATTCATGCAGATATCCAATAAAGACCGTGGGAGGGGATGGAGATGCGGGCGGAACCCGTGCATGTTGATCCATATGATTGATTTTTCCTCCTCCTTCCAAACTCAATTTTTCATATTCAATGAGCGACTTGTAGATTGCATCAGTCAATACAGATACGTCTCAATTAAGCCTCACCCAGGAGCTCTCGGGGATGGAAGCCACGGATCAGATTGGGCTTCCCAGCTGCCTGCAGATTCACAGAACAACCCATAGAGAAAAGGGGAGATAAAAATGACAAAAAACAGGCTAAGTGTTGAGCCCTGATGTATTAACATTGAGATTAATTATAAACTCATTTCTTGGCACATTTCTTCCCCTTTATTAATTACAGACTCTCTCGGCTTGCAGAACTAAACTGTGTATTAATTTTCAGCCGTGGAGGACTGTATATCACCGCTCCAGATCTCTCTGCCGTTCTGCACTGCTCAGCATTTTTTCCTTGTGGACCGGAGAGGATCATTTACAAACATGACATGGTGGCCACAGTGTTCACTTGTGTACTTCATCTTTCCTGCCCCTGAATGGACAGCTATTTTCCTCTGGTCCAAGGGCACAAAGAACATGGTTCGTGCAGAGAATAAATGGGAATGACTTGATGGGAAATGGAGGAAGTTTGGTCTGGTGTAATTGTGCACTTTCTATCCGAAAGATGGAAAAAGAGATGAAGAAAGGGAGAAACTTTGCAACAAGAAACTATTAAAAAAAACATAGGCACTTTAAGATGTCTGTGGCATTGTGGAGATGGATACGTTCATTTGTGGTAATGCTATGAAGTCACATCTGCAGCTGCCATCCTTTTACAAACACACACATTGATTCTTAAAGCTTTTCATGTAAAAATACTTCCGAACTAGTTTAATGTGCTGGGAAGGGTTTAACTAAGCCATTCGTAGGGCGACTGCCCCAAAGACTGTAAACACTGTGGCTTTGTGGCACTTGCTGTTTGTTTGAGTGGAATGACATTGGCCCAACCAATGACGTGATTCTGGGGTGGGACTGTCTGTTTGTCCTAAGAGCTTGGGACACTTATTTCAAAACAACAACAAATGAAGACACATTTGGTGAATTCAGAAACTAAAGTTGTCATCAAAAAAAAAAAAAAAAAGAGAGAGAGAGAGAGAAAAAAAGAGACTGTAACAAGAATTGGGGTCTTAGGGAAATAGGGGACCCTTCATCCTCTGTATCTACATGTTAATTGTTATCTTACCCAGCATTATATTTGTGTGTTAACTATTATCACAATGTTAGAAAGGGTGTGTAAAATGCTATTTGGCTATTAAGTAACATTAACCAATAACTAACTGATGAAAGCCAGGACGTTGCACGTTAAATGAAAGTTGTTTTTAGAGGCAAAGCAAGATGTTATAATGAAGTATAACCAAGACAAATACTGCTTTTCTTTGTAATAAAATGCACTTAAAAATTGTGCCCAGTAAGACCAGATATGTGTTTTTTTTTTTTAATTGGACTTGGCTATGTAACCGGTCCTACTCGACCCACTCCGTGCAGGATTCGAACTGGTGTCTCCGGCATGGGAGCCAGGCTCGCTAATAAGGACGCAGTCTTTAGTGTGCCTCTTGAGATCAGGGGAGTGAGGTTTACCAGCACAGCTCTTAATAGCTGTCCGCACACCCATCCGGGTCACGGCACCAAATATAACCGGTCCTACTCAACCCTCTCTGAGCAGGACTCGAACCGCAGTCTCCACCATGGGAGGCAGGCACGCTAACAAGGACTCTAAAGACCGCAGCCTCTAGAGTCAATCACTTCGCGCCTCTCGTGACCCGGGCCGGTTACACCTATATATAGGTGGCACTTTCCCTGATACATAAAAGAACATATAGTGTGAATTTCCCTTGTTCTCTCTCTTCAATGCAGTTTCAATGCAAAAGGGAATAAAGTAAAGAAAAATCACATTAAACAAGAAAATAATATAACAGAGAAAACATACCTGATACATAAAAGAATGTATATGCAGCTTCTATGAGTGAGTGAACTGCCTTTGTTCTCTCCATAAAACATATACACTCACCTAAAGGATTATTAGGAACACCATACTAATACTGTGTTTGACCCCCTTTCGCCTTCAGAACTGCCTTAACTCTACGTGGCATTGATTCAACAAGGTGCTGAAAGCATTCTTTAGAAATGTTGGCCCATATTGATAGGATAGCATCTTGCAGTTGATGGAGATTTGTGGGATGCACATCCAGGGCACGAAGCTCCCGTTCCACCACATCCCAAAGATGCTCTATTGGGTTGAGATCTGGTGACTGTGGGGGCCATTTTAGTACAGTGAACTCATTGTCATGTTCAAGAAACCAATTTGAAATGATTCGAGCTTTGTGACATGGTGCATTATCCTACTGGAAGTAGCCATCAGAGGATGGGTACATGGTGGTCATAAAGGGATGGACATGGTCAGAAACAATGCTCAGGTAGGCCGTGGCATTTAAACGATGCCCAATTGGCACTAAGGGGCCTAAAGTGTGCCAAGAAAACATCCCCCACACCATTACACCACTACCACCAGCCTGCACAGGGGTAACAAGGCATGATGGATCAATGTTCTCATTCTGTTTACGCCAAATTCTGACTCTACCATCTGAATGTCTCAACAGAAATCGAGACTCATCAGACCAGGCAACATTTTTCCAGTCTTCAACTGTCCAATTTTGGTGAGCTCGTGCAAATTGTAGCCTCTTTTCCTATTTGTAGTGGAGATGAGTGGTACCCGGTGGGGTCTTCTGCTGTTGTAGCCCATCCGCCTCAAGGTTGTGCGTGTTGTGGCTTCACAAATGCTTTGCTGCATACCTCGGTTGTAATGAGTGGTTATTTCAGTCAAAGTTGCTCTTCTATCAGCTTGAATCAGTCGGCCCATTCTCCTCTGACCTCTAGCATCAACAAGGCATTTTCGCCCACAGAACTGCCGCATACTGGATGTTTTTCCCTTTTCACACCATTCTTGTAAACTCTAGAAATGGTTGTGCGTGAAAATCCCAGTAACTGAGCAGATTGTGAAATACTCAGACCGGCCCGTCTGGCACCAACAACCATGCCACGCTCAAAATTGCTTAAATCACCTTTCTTTCCCATTCTGACATTCAGTTTGGAGTTCAGGAGATTGTCTTGACCAGGACCACACCCCTAAATGCATTGAAGCAACTGCCATGGGATTGGTTGATTAGATAATTGCATTAATGAGAAATTGAACAGGTGTTCCTAATAATCCTTTAGGTGAGTGTATGATGTACACTTGTCACCATGTGATCTCATTTCCACATATTTAGCCCAAAGAAAAAAAGGGTAAAATGAAAAAAAAGAAGAACTACACAGTTAAGTAAAATAACATTATACACATAAATTGGAGTGAAGATATAGATATAAAAGCAATAATTACAATAAAGATTAATTAAGATTATCAGAAATAACCGACCTCTACAATGCAGTTTCAATGCAAAAGGGAAGAGGAGGAGACAGAACAGGAAATTATGTTGACTCATGATGACATCACAACAATTTAAGGGGAAAGCACTCATTTCAATCAGGAAGCTGGTGTATTAAAATTATCAACTTTGTGTTAATTCTACTTCACAATACATACATTTAACAGTATACTTTCTGTACCTGTTACATATAAGCTACTGTAATAACTTCTCAGATCAAGGGTAGCCTACAGTATCAGTAAAAGAAGGGAATGAAAAGGCAGAGAAAAAGAGAGAAAGATGAGTGTCAGAGAAAGACAGGCAGAGGATAAAATTCTCCCTGCAGGTAAAATATAAAACAAGCAACAATTAAATAGAAAAAAGGAATGTGATTTTTTTTACGAGAGAACAGAACAAAGTAAAATCATGCCATTGAATGAGCATGTATGTATTGCATTGCAGTAAGCCCAAGTGTTGTTTGCTGTGTACAGTATCTTCAGAATTGCATTCAATTCTAGAATAACAATCTGCAACTGTTTTATGCAATATTATATTAAAATGATATACAAGTCTTTGTGAGGACCCAGTCATTCATAATGATGGAATCCACCCGTGTCCTAACAAATATTTTCAGTCTTTTTGTTACATAGTGACAGATTCGTAATGTGATGCACAACTGTCAAGATTAACTGAAATGATTGGGGATATTGTTAAAAATTAATTTAGGACCTGCAGAGGAAGGTGCTACACAGCCAGAAACAGAAGTTTGGAAGATTTTCACACATTTTACTGTTAGTTCTTCTGGTGTTTAGGAATAATATCCTGCTTCATCTTTATTACTTCACCATGAACACTGAATAGTGTAAATGTGAGTGGTCATGAGTGCAAATACTTGATGTTTTTGCACAGGGGAGGATCTTTTGAATTCTTATATCTACAGTATGTTTTCATAGTATGAAAAACTGTGGTATGCTTTCACGAATGAACAAGAAAACTTGATTCCTCTTGATATGAGCCCTTAATGGAAGAAGAGGAAAAAAAGCTGGTCTAGGAGGAGGAGAATGGATTCTTCAGTCGCACTGCTGTCTCTGGGAGGCGGGCACTTAATCAACTTTTACCAGGTGGTGCTCCAACAATGTCCAATATGCAGCGCTTGTTATCTTTCTCACAGCCAGCCCGCTCATATTTCCTTTGACATTCAGCCCCAAAGACCACGTCCTATATGTTGTTCCTCTCCCTCTTTCTGTTCAGTCTTTCTCTTTTATGGGCGGGAGGAACGCAGGGTCTCCTTAGTGATTTATAAACATACACATAATAAATGGCCGTCTGTAGTTTAAGCAGTGATGAAGCATTCTGTGCCTGGCCGCCAAGCTCCGATGTGATTTAAAGAGCTGACATTTACAGCAACCAGGCCTATTATTCAGAGTGACTGTCTATGTACAGACTATATTTCACAATGGGCTGTGTGGAGGTGAGTGTGGACCGGTCCGGCTCGGTGTCATAGTCAGTTCATAGTCTCTCCGTTACAGGCCCCTGTACAGGAACCCCCTGCACGGTGGGAGTCACGTGCCCTTTGACTCTCAGCTAGCTTGTTATTGCTAAGATCTACAAAGTGCAATGAGAGATTATAACACTCAGTGCAAAAGAATTACAAGGCAAGATACATTTTTAAACAGATAAGAGGGTTAATCCAGCTGAATGCACAGCTGTGTGCGGGTGTTTGCAGGAAACAACCTCTCGGTGGTTCTTTCACAATGCTAATCTGTGCGTAAGGTAATGCGAGTCTGTTTTTTGCTAATCCACCATGGCGTGGTCCACGTTCCCTGTTTAAACACAGTTCTGTATGTATGGTCTTCACAAACAGCAGACCTTAGCCTTTCCTAATCAAGCAGAGGCAGACGTGGTGAACTTCATGAAAGAGTGACAGTGTCCTTGCGAGGGCTCTGCGTCCTTCCATGAAATTCGTCGACTCAGTTTTCAAACATTTCAGTCAAACGTCTGCCAGGCGGCCTGGTCATACCGCCTCTCAAGTTTCCATTCGATTGGTGTGGAACACAAAACCACAGGACAGCCCTCATTTTCGCGGCGCCATGTACCGTACGTGAAAATCAATACAGCTTAAAGAGAAAAGACTCATTTAACGTGTATCTAAAAATTTGGTGTCCCTCTTCCGCCCTCTAAAATCCTTTCATTCTTTTTGCCAGCTCTTGAACCCTTTGCTCAGGGCAGGTACTACACAAACTTTCAGCCTGTGACATGGTGATTGGCGGTGTTTTCTGGACAGGAACAGTCGCTGGAACTGCATTACAGGCTCTTGTAACTTAATTCCAGCAGCTGAGTAAGGAAATAATTGAATCGTGCTCCGAAGATGGATCCAGAGGACAGGGCGCAGAAATCAGCTTTGTACACTATCTGGCTTAACTCACGGGAGATTAGAAGCTAACGACGAGGCTCTGTTGGCATGGAGGCTGATTGTTCCTGTGTCTCTGAAAACTAAAAGAGCAGCCTGCGGCCACTGCCCGACCTTTCTGCAGATTACAGCAGCCACGTTTTACATCTCGATAGCACCTTGAATTACACTACCTTGTTACTCATACTGTCTCACAGCCTCCAGTGTCGGCTGTCTTCAGTTTTCTCATGTGTATTCGGCAGTCAGGGCAGTTAATAGAGCTGAGTGCGGATATCAGGCAACAGTGTTTACTGCAAACTCGGCCAAATGGAAGGGTATTCCTGATATGATAATGTGAACCTTGGAAAATGAGTTCGCATTTTGGAGAAAAGAAGTAATTTAGTGACACCAGCTTAAGCTTCAGAAAAGCAATGTTACGCTGCTCACTCTGAGGTGAGCTTTAATGAGGTAAAACAGCTGTCACGTTTTATTATGTTGTAAGGGTTTTGTGTTTTGCCTCTGGGTAAATTCAGCTCTCTGCCACCCATGGAGCTGGGAAGGAGGTGCCATATCTCTGTGTGTATGTGTATGTGTATGTGTGTGTGTTTATGGAATCTTAGGTAACTGAGGCAGTTCAGTGAACAGGGTCCGAGGCAGGGTCATGACTTTTCTGGGAGTAGAACGAGACTGAGGTTACCCCACAGGGAGGATCGGAATGCCCTCAAATCAGTGAAGTGCAAGCAAACAGTTACCCCACACTGACTTTACATTACAGTGACCCTGCATGAACCCTGCCCAATCCTCACAATCAGTATCTGACGAATGAAAACAAAGCTGAAAGGAAAAAAAAGCCATTTTGAGCTAAGATAACAGTAAGCCTGAATACAACATTTCTGTTACCAAGATGATTTTTAAAATGTTTTTGAAAGAACTTTCAGTAACACTTTATTTTACAGTGTCCTAAATTGTTACACGTTTTATGTAGTTACTATAGTAATAACTATAAATTATGCATAATTACATGCAACTAACCCTAAAACAACCCCTATTCCTAACTCTATAGTAAGCAGTGTAGGGTAGTAACTAGTTACATGTAACAGTTACATAAATGTAGAAAAAAATGTGTAATCAAATTACAGTTACTTATGAAAATGATTACAAAGGACTATTCTGATGATTTTGATTGGTTCTCTTGTTTGTATTTTGACTTGCAAAAGAGAGCTATTTAACAACACAACGATTGGTCATTGAGTCTAAACAATATTTTTAGTGGAATATAACTTTATGCTATGAAAGCTACACTGTTTTTTATATCAGTAAGAATAAAAACACGTTTTTTACTACATTTTAATGATCTAGAATTGTGTGTTTTCTCGTAAATATAACTAAATATAACTATCTCTTTTTAGAGGTTAACCCTGCCTGGTTTAAATGTTTGAAAACGATTAACAGTAGAAAAAGTAATCCAAGAAAAGTAATCCAAAAGTAATCAGTTACATTACTTTAATAAAGTAATCAAAATAGTTACACTACATTTTAAATAGGGTAACTTGTAATCTGTAACCTATTACATTTCAAAAGTAACCTTAGTAAGTAGTTTATTATTATTACTCAGTACTTAAATGTATAATTACACTGTAACATGGACACCTTAAAATAAAGTGTAACCAAAGTGTCTTATGCTCACAAAAGCTGCACTTATTTCATGAAAAATATAGTAAAACAGTGTATTATTATATTATTATATCATATATTATCACAATTTAAAAGAACTGTTTTCTATTTTAATATATTTTAAAATGTAATTTATTCCTGTGAACAAAGCTGAATTTCAGCAGCCATTACTCTCTAGTGTCTAATATGCTGATTTGGTGCTCATTTATTATTGGTGTTCAAGTATTAATAATGGTTGGCAGTGATGTTAACTGTATATATACACTCACCTAAAGGATTATTAGGAACACCATACTAATACTGTGTTTGACCCCCTTTCGCCTTCAGAACTGCCTTAATTCTACGTGGCATTGATTCAACAAGGTGCTGAAAGCATTCTTTAGAAATGTTGGCCCATATTGATAGGATAGCATCTTGCAGTTGATGGAGATTTGTGGGATGCACATCCAGGGCATGAAGCTCCCGTTCCACCACATCCCAAAGATGCTCTATTGGGTTGAGATCTGGTGACTGTGGGGGCCATTTTAGTACAGTGAACTCATTGTCATGTTCAAGAAACCAATTTGAAATGATTCGAGCTTTGTGACATGGTGCATTATCCTGCTGGAAGTAGCCATCAGAGGATGGGTACATGGTGGTCATAAAGGGATGGACATGGTCAGAAACAATGCTCAGGTAGGCCGTGGCATTTAAACGATGCCCATTTGGCACTAAGGGGCCTAAAGTGTGCCAAGAAAACATCCCCCACACCATTACACCACCACCACCAGCCTGCACAGTGATAACAAGGCATGATGGATCCATGTTGTCATTCTGTTTACGCCAAATTCTGACTCTACCATCTGAATGTCTCAACAGAAATCGAGACTCATCAGACCAGGCAACATTTTTCCAGTCTTCAACTGTCCAATTTTGGTGAGCTCGTGCAAATTGTAGCCTCTTTTTCCTATTTGTAGTGAAGATGAGTGGTACCCGGTGGGGTCTTCTGCTGTTGTAGCCCATCCGCCTCAAGGTTGTGCGTGTTGTGGCTTCACAAATGCTTTGCTGCATACCTCGGTTGTAACGAGTGGTTATTTCAGTCAAAGTTGCTCTTCTATCAGCTTGAATCAGTCGGCCTATTCTCCTCTGACCTCTAGCATCAACAAGGCATTTTCGCCCACAGGACTGCCGCATACTGGATGTTTTTCCCTTTTCACACCATTCTTCGTAAACTCTAGAAATGGTTGTGCGTGAAAATCCCAGTAACTGAGCAGATTGTGAAATACTCAGACCGGCCCGTCTGGCACCAACAACCATGCCACGCTCAGAATTGCTTAAATCACCTTTCTTTCCCATTCTGACATTCAGTTTGGAGTTCAGGAGATTGTCTTGACCAGGACCACACCCCTAAATGCATTGAAGCAACTGCCATGTGATTGGTTGATTAGATAATTGCATTAATGAGAAATTGAACAGGTGTTCCTAATAATCCTTTAGGTGAGTGTATGTTTCTTGACATTTATAAGTATTAGTCTTAAAGACCTGTTTCCGGTGTTGAACATTTTGTTGACCCCTATTAAACTTTAAAAAAAGATTGGCACTCTGTACACAGGCTCTAAAATACATATATAATACAACCAAACACCATTACGAAGCGAGAACACTTCAAAATAAAGGTTCCAAAAGGTTTTTTTTTATTTATTTATTTATTTTTTGCCGTAATTTGAGTAAACAGTTCTTATAAGAACCATTTTTTTCTTAGTGTGAGGAACATTTTAATAAACTAAAGAACCATTTTCCACTATAAAGAATCTTTTGTGCAATGGAAATGTTCTTCATGAAACCGTAAATGCCAATAAAGAACCTTTATTTTTAAGAAAGAAGGGTTAAAATTTATTTCTATCTACTAACAGGAACTTCTCCCTCCAGAACTGTGTGGTAGTTTGCAATATTCTTGCCCAGAAATAAATGATACCGAAACAAGAAGTGGCACATAAATTAAAGTGACAGTGTGATTGATGAGTTAGCAGCCAAGGGAAAGGATGTTTGCAGCATTTTAGGGGGGAGAGGTGGGGGAGACGTAGCCTCGTGCGGCTTGCAGGGAGTGGAGAGCCATCAATCCCAAGCTCCTCTGTGCAGTGAAGTACGCCCCAGAGAGGAGTGGCTCTGGGCTTCTGCCCATCCACTAAATGAACTGCATGCAATATTAAAAGATGCAAAACGAGCCGAGGCTGGACCCCTCCCAGGAAAGCCCACTGGCAACTGACCCATCAGCTACCAGGGGAAATAAACACCTTCCGAACTCGTTTTCTCCTGTCTGACATTATTCTTTTCGTTTGTTTTGCTCGTAATGACTAGCTGTTTGTGTTTGTGCTTTTCCTTTAAAATGGACCAAACCACTTATTGCTCCTTTAATAATCCAAATCCTTTGTCCTGCTGGAAAAATCCAACCTAAACTCCACTGTGGGCTTACCTGGTTTTAGATGGGCAACGCTGATCTGTTAATGGCACAGACCTGGGGTGTTAACTCGCTGCTTAACCAAGATGCATTGTTGGATAAATTAACAACAGTAACTAGTCACAACTGATTCTCAAAACCGTAGTAACATGGTCACACCTCAATCGTTTGAACTAGATTGGTTAAACAATTTAGGATTGTCATTAATAACTGGCGTAGGCCAGTAGTGGTACGTAAGCGACTGACATTAGCGGCTGCAGTCTTCAGCGAGCTTGTTAGCGCGCCTGCCTCCCACGCTGGAGACCACGATTCGAATCCCGCTCAAAGCGGGTCGAGTAGGACCAGTTACATTTGGCGGCATGACCCGGTTGGGAGTGAGGTTTAGTGGGTGAGTGTAACGGACATAGGGCAGTAAGAGCTGTGTGTGTAACCTCACTCCCCTTGCCTGAAGAGGCGCTCTAGCGACTGATGCTAGAGGCTGCTGTCTTAAGCCTCCTTGTTAGCGCGCCAGCCTCCTATGTCGGAGACCATGGTTCGAATGCCACTCGAAGCGGGTCGAGTAGGACCGGTTACATTTGGTGCTGTGACCTGGTTGGGAGTGAGGTTTAGGGGGTGAGTGTAACGGACGTAGGCCAGTAAGAGCTGTGCGTGTAAACCTCACTCCCCTTGCCTCAAGAGGCGCTCTAGCGACTGCGGTCTTTAGCATCTTTGTTAGCACGCCCGCTGCCAACACCTGAGACCCCGGTTCGAATCCCGCTCGGAGCGGGTCAAGTAGGACCGGTTACACATGCACAGGTGGTGGAGTAATACCTTCTGCTAATTATTAGATTTGAGGTCACAATTTATGACCGATGTTTACTATAGTTAATTTACATGAGCAACAAAACTTAAAAAATCACGTTAACATGCAGTAATTAACTGCTGTACATTTTACTCCTGTACACATACTCAATCAGCATGTTTTGTCAACAATGTAATTTCTCTGAGATGCTGCTGTTATGAACATGATATCTGAGAACTACTTCACTATTTTTATTCCCCGTCACTTTGCTT
This sequence comes from Rhinogobio ventralis, assembly GCA_039654625.1. Lineage (NCBI taxonomy): Eukaryota > Metazoa > Chordata > Actinopteri > Cypriniformes > Gobionidae > Rhinogobio > Rhinogobio ventralis. Next base: position 7,053,257 of record CM077204.1, read on the forward strand.
TATTTGACTTTTGATTTACAGGTTCCCTCTTACATCATACTTTGGGGTACCCACACATTATCACACATGCATTCTCTTCAAAAATGGCAGTAAATGGAATTCAATATATAGAGAATGTATTGCATGCTAGTTTGCTTATTGTGTCTAAGAGCATTATCTGTTTAAGTCCACGTTTCCACAAGAAAATATGCATCTAACCATGTAAGTTTGCGATGCTGTTTGCAAATGGTTTCAGGAAACTATGTTGGTAAGGACGAAATGGCTAATAAAGCTTTTGGGAAACGCACCCCTGTTTTTTATTCACAGGTAAAACCCTCCTGACCAGCTAAACAACCATTAACAAAGCCTATAGATACCTTGTACTTGTAACCAGCAATAAAGTGGTCGACTGGGCTTTTTAAATGAATGAACCGCCACTGAGGGAACCTTCTCACCAATGCAGTAGTTAATTCCTGTGCTGCTGTTTGTCAGATACGGGCGGTTTACAGATGATGATGATGGCTCATGCAGATGAGGGATGTAAAGATGGAGGGTGGGGGTTCTCGCTGAAGCACTTAACACTGCAGGTGTTTGTTTGGGGCAGCGTTAATGAAACAAAGAGCCTGGATGAGATCAGCGTTCACCTCTGAGAGCGTTACGCCGCTTTTACAGCGTCTGAGATGAGAGCTGTGATGGTAGGGCAGTCACCGTGCAGTTTGCTTTTTACTGCCCATTCTAACAGATGAACAGCATCAATCTTTAGCTCGCCATCAAGGTACGGCTGAATGTCTGAGGAGGGGGTCTCGGCTCGCATGTAAAAACAATGTGCAGCAATATATACGCGAGGTGCACTATAGGGTGAATATAAAGAAAAAAACACACACAAATACACGCACGAGTTTGTGTGTTCTTATTAAATAAGAAGCTATGCCTTGTATAAAGAAAATGACGTATCAATTACTTTTATTTTTTTGTTGCATTTTTATGTCAATATTATTTTGTTTCTTTTTTTTTTTTTTTTGTAATTCCCATTATTCTCTGTAGTATTTCTCTTTATATTCTTACTGTAGTACAAAGATTTTTTTTCTTTTAGTTAAATTAAAAAATTAAAGGGATTCAAACAAATGCTACCATAATCCATATTAAAAAAACAATCAGCATTTTAATAATGTGAATGATATATTTGCATTAACTGTTGTAGAAATAATTTCCTTACAGCAAAATATAATTTATATAATATATCTTTCCTTACACTGGATGAAATATAACTGGAAATGTTCTTGACAGGTTTTGTGAGATTCACCCATTAACATGCATATCAGGCAAATAAGACAAGTTAATCATTTTCAAAACATGCAACAAAAAAATATACACATTTGTATGCACATATTCCCTTAAACTGTACATATAACAGACATTTAACCATAATTCCAACTGGGTACGCTTTTAAATCTGCTAACTGCCAGCATGATCTGACTGGCAGTGATTGTATAGTTAAAATAAATACCATCTTTTTTTGTGAGTTAGTTTTGCCTTTCTGTGTGTACACACCACACTTTAAAAACAAACATAAGGACATTTTTGTAAATAAAAAGTGTTTTGAGTTATATATTCCTTGCCTCAGTGACAAATTGAGATGGGGATTACTCATAAATCAAGCGCAGTGTTCTCCTGCCTGCAGAGGAATTGCCTGGTGAGCAGACGTGATTTAAGAGTGGGTTCAGGCTACAGCTCCACTCTTCCATCCCCTGGGAAACAACAAAATCCCAGCTCTGCTTCACACTTATGCTCACACAGTCTGTTGTGTAGAGAACAATGCACAGATGACAACCGGCAGTTTATATGTTCTACTGTGAACTTGTTGTTATTTATTTATATTTTTGCTTAAATTCAGTTGATCCCTTATGAGAAGTACACTGACGGTATCAGATGGTACTAATCATTACCATACAGAAATGCCATGGTGTCAGTGTTGGGGAGTAGCTACATCATATTTACATAGCTATCTTATAAATAGTGCTGGAAAATTCAGTGAATCAGATTCATCTGTTCAATTGAATGCCTGCACAGAAATCCATGGACAGCATTTTATGCCTTTTTGTATATAGAAATACTTAGTTAAATGCTGTTTTTATGGAATGTTTTTGACTCAAAATATATTTATTTATCCATTTAAATTACAAATTACATTTTCATTTGGATTGCAGTTTTACAGTTTAGTTTAGTTTTACCATAAACTTAATGTGATGCATATTTGTCAGTCATACATAAATGAAATGAAAGGTAAGATTTCTGTAATAGTATTTATAAACTGAATGTTTTAAACACACAATAACCAGGTTTATATATTTATTAGTGCTGTCAAATTGATTAATTGCGATTAATCGCATCTAACATAAAAGTTTTGTTTACATAATATGTGACCCTGGACCACAAAACCAGTCATAAATTGCATGGGTATATTTGTGGCAATTGCCAACAATACATTGTATGGGTTAAAATTATAGATTTTTCTTTTATGCCAAAAATCATTAGGATTTTAAGTAAAGATCATGTTCCATTAAGGTATATTTCCTACTGTATATATATATATATATATATATATATATATATATATATATATATAAAAGGCGGTTTTCTCAATACTTAGATTTTTTGCACCCTCAGATTCCAGATTTTCAAATAGTTGTATCTCGGCCAAATATTTTCCTATCCTAACTAACCATACATCAATGGAAAACTTATTTATTATTTTATCATTATGTGTGTGTGTGTGTGTGTATACTACATATATATAGGCACATATATTTATACATATATATTTATATCACATATCTACACAGACACACACACACACACACACAATGTATATATATATATATATATATATATATATATATATATATATATATATATATATATATATATATATAAAACCTTTATGTTAGATATGATTTATCGCGATTAATTGATTTGACGGCACTAATATTAATCCATTTATTAAGTGAATATTACTTGTTCCACAGCTAGCCATATTTTAACCATGATCATTCTTTTTAAACAAATAAATAATATTGTTTTCACAATAAACAGAAAATATGAAAATATGATTTTATGATTTAAATAAAATCAAATAGATGCAAATTGTTAATAGCAAAGCATGCCACAATTTCTTCTTCTTTTTTGGAGTACAGACATTTTACTTGTTTCATTTATGTATGAATGACAAATATGCATCACATTGAGTTGAGTCATTTGTTTATGTTGAACCTGCTTAGTCCAAATTCTATATGTCATTTAAATACATACATCTTAAATTTGGGCCTAAATATAATTTTTTGAGTGTAAATTAGGGTTTTCTGAAGGATTTATTATCTTTTCAAGTTTAATCCTCACCTTAACTGAGATCCTCTTGTCTTGTAGCAGATATTTACAGCTACTTATTACTATAGTAAAAAAAAAAAGGTTATTTTGTAATTTTGTTTTAGCTGCAAAATTTTATTTTTTAAAATGTAATTGCACCATTTACCTAAAATTGCAGGAATTCTTCCTCATAATTAAAGGCAGAGGAGTTAAAGAAAAAAAAAAACTTCCATTTTCCCATGACAAAACCAGCAATGCCCCACCACAGCTTTTAAAGCTGTTTTATGGCAGAATGGTGATCAAATATACAAACATCAATCAGTCATTGAAGAAAACCTAACAAGAGAGACAGCACATAACGAGTCAAAAATACACACAGATAAATATACGTTTGGTGTAAATGTAGGGTACAGCCTCCTTAACATCTGTTTAAACCTTGACCGTGGGTGTTTAGGTGAAAACACTAGATGGTGGGCCGTGGTGTGGCCCTGACCCTGACCTGTTGGACACCTGTCTGTGTGCTAGGCACTCCCAGAACACATCAGCCGAATCTGAGGGCCCTTCTGCCATAAATCAAGCCCTGTGTGAGCTTCTGTATTTGTTCAGTTATTAAAAAGCACCAGGAAGAGTGCTAATCCAAGGCTGACAAAAACCTAATGAGACGGGACACCATCAAGACCTGTTAATGATTTACTCGCTCCTAAACTGCCCAACATGTGGGAATCCACATGTATCACCCACACAATCAAGTCTACACACACTCTGAAGAAACAAGAAACTCATTAAATATACATATCATAACAAATAATAAGAAATCAACCATTGTGTGCATGTGGGTGGTGATTAGGTGGATGTGTCAAGTTTGTAATTGAGGACTGAGCCAAATGACAATTGAACCTGGTGAACTGGTGCTATTTTAATGCGAGAATTAAAGAGAGAATGGTGCGCTAATTAATATCCACATCTGTAACATCACGCACATTGAAACTGATACCAGACAACACAATGTATCTGACACCTTGTTGCGACCCTGTTCTGCTATTAAATATCTTCATCAAGTGCTATGCTTGCATATTAACATAGTATGATTTTCACATACATTAAACAAGTGTAATATAACTGGCTAATCCGATAGTCGCTGGCATTTGGTCATCTTAAATGTTGTTGTTGTTGTTGTTTGTTTGTTTTGGTTTCTTGATGATGTTCAATATGTTTTTTAATAAATGGGTTAAAATTATTTTTCTTTTTTTTCCCCCCAGAGGAACCATCTTTTCAAGATTAAAATTATTTAATAAAAACAAAAGTAGGGCTTTTTGCATTGTGACATTGTTAATAATGAAATTAAATAATCAAGGCATGTTTTCCACATACATGATGAAACATAATATTCAATAATTTTCACTTATAAGCACTACTATACAGTATATATATATATACCGTTCAGGCCTATATTGTGTTGGTCCCCCTTTTGCTGCCCAAACAGCCCTGACCCGTCGAGGCATGGACTCCACTAGACCCCTGAAGGTGTGCTGTGGTATCTGGCACCAAGAAGTTAGTAGCAGATCCTTTAAGTCCTGTAAGTTGCGAGGTGGGGCCTACATTGATCGGACATAGTTGTTCAGCACATCCCACAGATGCTCGATTGGATTGAGATCTGGGGAATTTGGAGGCAGAGCAAACACCTCAAAGTTGTTGTTGTGCTCCTCAAACCATTCCTGAACCATTTTTGATTTGTGGCAGGGCACATTATCCTGCTGAAAGAGGTCACAGCCACCAGGGAATACCGTTTCCATGAAAGGGTGTACATGGTCTGCAACAATGCTTAGGTAGGTGGTCCGTGTCAAAGTAACATCCACATGGAGGGCAGGACCTAAGGTTTCCCAGCAGAACATTGCCCAAAGCATCACACTGCCTCCGCCGGCTTGCCTTCTTCCCATAGTGCATCCTGGTGCCATGTGTTCCCCAGGTAAGCGATGCACACGCACCCGGCCATCCACGTGATGTAAAAGAAAACGTGATTCATCAGACCAGGCCACCGTTTTGGACAGTTTTGGAGATGCTCTGATCCACTTGTCTAGCCATCACAATTTAGCCCTTGTCAAACTTGCTCAAATCCTTATGCTTGCCCATTTTTCCTGCTTCTAACACATTAACTTAGAGGACAAAATGTTCACTTGCTGCCTAATATATCCCACCCACTAACAGGTGCCGTGATGAAGAGATAATCAGTGTTATTCACTTCACCATCATAATGTTATGCCTGATCGGTGTATATATATCAAAATGAATGGCCAAAAATGTTGTTTAATTTTATATCACCAGCATTGCAACTATATCATGAATACTCAATGTCATTCAACAATAAGTGTTATAATGAGGCAGTTTTTCCTCATTCTCTTAGCTATAGTTTAAGCACATAGTGATGAGAAAGTCATTGAGGGCCCTGATAAAGTCTGGTCTAGAAAATAAATAAATAAATAGTTTTGACTTAAAAATATTGGTTGGTTTTACAGTACTAATGGCTTATTGTCCAGACCCTTAATGGGAGCAGGGCACATTTGATGCCGCTCATTTAAAGGGGATGTGAGTAAAAGATGGATCAAACCTGACCATAAAGCCTCAAGTCAGCTAGCGGAAAGAAGCACATGTCATCTGCTACCCATGCAGGTCAGGTAAAGAGATCAAAAACAGAAAAGGAAACATTAATACATATATCCATACTACACAAAGTAAAATATACCTTGTTTTCACTCACCCTCACTGCAAAATATTCAAACAGAGTATCTGAGCTACACGCCTCACCTCCCGCCCTCTTCTGGTCATCAGCAAGCAAAAAAACACAACAAAGGGGCCGTTTCTACAATGACCTTGGCTTTGACATCATGTGCCGGTAGAAAGAAATGAAGCCATTAGACTGAGGCAGCAGTAGGCTATAAATCAAGCTATTTCCAATAAGCTGCCTTAATGGTCATCCATCATGGAGGTGCGTGAGGCAGGGTGAGGCGAGATCCAGCTCGGCAGTGTGGGGTAGCCGAGCCAGGCCAGAGACATAAACAATAATAATACCCATCTGATGGCCTTTCAGGAAATTTAGGAACACACTCCTGCCTTTTGTTTGTCAACGGTCATTTTTAGAGGGGGGGGGGGGGGGGGTGGATTCTCATTATCAGCAAACACAAACACGCATACAGGCGCATTGTAAAACTGAAGACAGATTATAGTAGTGGGGCCAGGACAATGAAGGACACAGCAGAATAAAAGTATTTGATTTATTGCTGATCTGGGAGGGACAGACATGGTGAAAACAGACTGAAATTGAGAATGACTGTTTGCTGGCATATCAAACAAGCAGCAGGTGCTTCATGTAAGTTTGTGACACATGATGGTTCATATTTTCCAGGTTGAGAGTTGCCCAGAGGAAATTTTATCGCTCAGATGCTCTTTCATAGCTCAAAATTCCTTATAGGAGAAATAAAAAATAGGTACACATAAGACAACTGTTGACCTACAAAGTGTACAAAATTGTGTATAAAATTATAATAATTGGTCTTAGAAAAAAAATCAAACTCTAAAAGAGACACAACTAAGATTACTAGAGTCTTTATCTCAGGGGGAAAATCTGAGAACCAGGACACTTAAGTTGTAACATCTGGTCAGGCGAAGGAAGAGGAGATGGAAAGGCAGATCTAAAAGCAGCCATATAACTTTATTTATAAACAAAAACAAATAAGAAAATCCAAATAACAGGAGTCACAGGAGACAAAAGCAACAGCTTTGGCATGTGCACATTGTGGACAGTGAGTAGAACTAAACTGAGGCCTTAAATACACAGGAGATAACAAACTGAACAAGAAACAGGTGCACAAAACACCAAAGTGGGTGGTCCATTGAGGAACAGGAGGAAGAGTCCATGGAGGAATGGGAGGAAGAGTCCCTGGAGTAACAGGAGGAAGAGTCAGGAGCCAGGGAGGAGCTTCAACAGTCCGGGTGGAATAAGCAGACATCTGACAGAGTCATGAGAGCTGGATACCGTGGCTGAGTTGATGGTTCAAAGACATAGGTGGACATAGGGGGACACTGCAGGTCTGAACGGTCAAGGTGAAGCCGTCTGCTGATGGGGCCGAGGTGGAGATAGGGGCTCAGAAGAAAGTGGGAGAGCCCACAGAGGAGCCCAGTGGAGAAGAGGGGGTGGAGGATTGAGGCATAGCTGGCAGCCTGGAAGCCCGTCCCGAAGCTAGAGGGACGAGGCACAAGGGAGCCTGGCGGAGCCAGTGGAATGACAGTCCACGGTGGAGATGAGGGAGTATGTAGCCAAGGTGGAACCTGTGGATCAACAGGCTGAGGCGGAATCATGTGCTCGGAGGCCTAATGTGGAGCCAGGGGGGGTCCATAAATCAAGGTGGGGCTGGAGACCGGGAATCCCAAGGCAAAGCTAGGAAGCATGGCAGAGCCACCAAAGGCAAAGCCGAGGAGTTGAAAGTGCCGGCAGAGGTGGAACTGAAGAGATGGACAGGGCCACCAATAACAAAGCTGAGAAGCTATAGGGAGCCAACAGAGATGAAGGTGAGTGACTGGAGGGAGTTGGCAGAGGACGGGAGAGGGAGGATGTGCAGGACCAGTGGAGACGAAGGAGACAAGAGACTAGGGGGAACCAGCAGCGACAAAGGAGACTGGAGACTGGGTGGAACCAACAGTGATGAAGGAAACAGGAGACTGGGCAGAACCAGCTGTGATGAATGAACGCAATCTAAAGCTTTGGCATGTACACAAAGACAATACTGGACAATGAGTAGAACTAAACAGGGCTTAAATACACAGAAGACAACAAACTGAACAAGAAACAGGTGCACAAAGCAATCAGTGACCATGACAACATCAGTAACCTAGGAAACAGAAAGGAAGCACAGGAAAGAATGTAAACCTGACATAAGTAAATGTCTCAATTCACTCTCCCTTATAATCTCTTTTTTTTTTTTTTTTCTTATGAATGAATTTCTTTACCTTAGGGTGAATTTGTTGAGAAATGAGTTTGAGATCTCTGGCTTTTAATGGAAGTCTTTGGTATCTTGGCAAGAGCATAATTTAAAACATTGTTGAGATTGTTGGGTTTTCTTTTTTTTGAGAAGATGGGGACATTTAATCTCATTGCAGATATTAAATATACCTCATAACATTTTCTTCCTTATTGATGATCAAGTAAAATTAAATCTATTCTAAAGATAATTCAAGAAGGAGAACTCTGTGAACTTGTAGATTGTTATAAGAACAAAAACTGCTGGCTGATGATGATACGTTTTTGACAAGATCACTGCTCGTTGTTAAGGAGAACTGGATCACTATACAATACTGGTCTGTTTTCTGGTCTGGAGAGCTCTGTGTAAGCTCACTTTGGAGCTCTAAGGAAAGATATCTCCAGGGTTGCCAAAACCCCAGGCCTCAAAGCCAAACAGTGCAGTCGGGATGTATTCCACAGAGTCCCGACAGGCATGTCAACAGGAGTGAAGAAGGCCCACCACACTGACCTTCTGCTGACAGCATTACTGCAATTCATTACGTTTACAAGCTGCAATTACGGTCTGAGCATTTCACTCACCCTTTTTGTTCTACTTTCTGTTTCCTACTGTCTCTTAGTTCCTGAAAACTGGGTAAAGTCTGACCAATGTGGCACACCAGTGTCAGCTAGAATTCACTCTCACTCTTATTTTTTTTTTCCTATCTTTAAACGAAACCTTAAATATTCTTGCGCATTGGCATTGCATTGCTTTTTCATAGCTTATGATTCTCTGATTCTTCTAAGTGTTTTCATTGAAAGTTGAATTAAAATAAAAAATTCAACATCCATGTTTTAAATACATGCCATTGCTCTTATTGCAATTAATCCGTGCATTAAAATGGCATAATTCATTCTTTCAGTAAAAAGACACATTTCGTGAAGTTTGCCATACTTCTGCAATCATCACGTAGTTCACTTAAACAAAGCCCCCGTCTTATAACCGACTACAAGCTCACATTCAGACCTGCCTCCATCCAATCAACTAATGATGTACAGAACCATGTTCCCTCCCTAATTTTTTTTTAAATGTATTATTTGATAATCCGTTTCACTCTGATGTACGTCATAATTGTGAGGAAAAGATCTGCCTTTTCCTTCTGTTACAACGCGATTTTAAGAAATAAGATATTTCTCTTCATAATCCTTACACACACACACACACACACAAAAAGATTTACACAAATCTGGCAATTGTTGTCCTACAGCAAGTATGGAGCTATAAAATTAAAGTTGATAGCATAGAGATCATTTGTTCATGGAAAAATATTAGTTCATATACATTTTTTTTTTATTTAACATGACACTTGTGAGAAAAATTCAAAATTCACAACCATTAAATTCCCCAAGACGTAATAACCACAACAATAATAATAATACAAATTCATGTAATTTAAAAATTCATGCAATTTCATGTTTTTTTCCCACTTATCAGGAAAACTGAGAGGCATTTTGTAGCAACAAAATGCTATAAAATGCAAACCAAAATCTGTGCATAGGTGGGTAATTGATTGTATTTTATTACTGATGTATTACCAAGAATTATGGGAAGTTTAGTTTTTCTGCACAAACTGTTTTCTGGCTAAATTGATAGATGTTTTTAATCTACGGTAGCTATCCAAAATAAACCGTCAACATTCACAAACATTAAAAAAAGGACAAATAGCAATTTGCTTCCACCATTATTTGAGTTTCCCATCGGTATGTGTGATGGCGTTCACGTGCGCTTATCTAAATCAGCATATGTTTCTGGCCTTCCTCAATACAGAGCTCTGAAGCGAGTCAGTGGAGGCTCTTTATGGACTCTTTGTGCTCATAATGGGGTTATGCCTCTCAAACCGCCACATGCCCCCGCTTAAACCAACAACATCTGCTGCAGGCTACCCCTCACACTCAGCCCGGCTCATTCTATACATCTCGGCGAGAGTGTGCACGTTTTGCGACGTGTGTCAGGAGGAGAAAATTAGCGCAGCAGCCTCTGTTGTATTCACAGTGGCTAATCCCTGCTCCGCTGCGCTCTAATCCCTCACTATTGAGCTTTCTCTTCTAGCTTCCTCTGGCCCTGGCTGCCAAGGCACCGGTCACTTGTCTCCTGTTATTCACTTTCCCTCTGGGGAGCTCCACTCCCTCTCGGAGCTGTTATACGGCCCATATGTTGTTGTTGTTGTTGTTGTTTAATCCTAGGGCAATTTGACGTGCGTATCCATGACAGTGTCTCGGCCGCCGTCCAGGACTTGTGGCAGAGGTGTGGGTGATTTCCTTTAGCCAAGGGGGAGCTGGGAGGAGAAGCCAGCCCTGACAGCCCTTCACACAGCCTGCGCAGAGCGGGCAGCCACCCAGACGCACACCCACCCACACACACACACTAACAGACCATCTGAACACAGGCAGCCAGGCATATTAGATTGGGTTACACTTGACATACGCAACTGGGAGCCGGGGAGTTTGCAAATATGGCATGCCGAAGGAAGTGTAGCAAGATGCCTGTGTCAGTGCTTACACAAACAAACAATGCCTGCAGAGAGAGAGATGCGATCTGCGAACAGCTTGCATGCTCTTTCCCTGTCTTTATTAATAAATAAAGGCCCTCTTCAGTGTCATTTAAAGTGGCTAAAGACTCTCAGTTAGAATAGAGATTAAGGACAGAACTGGTCAGTTTCATTTGCACAGTTGTGGTACATTTACACTACCGGTCAAAAGTTTGGAATCTTTAACTTTTTTAATGATTTTGAAGTTTTTTCATTCTTAACATATTTAATGATTTTGAAGATTTTAAAGTATCTCATGCTCACCAAAGCTGCATTTATTTGATAAATAATACAGTAAAAACAGTAATTTTGTGAACAGTTTTTTATATATTTTAAAATGTAATTTTTTAAAGGGTTCACCCAAAAATGAAAATTCTGTCATAATTTATTCAAGTTGTTCCAAACATGTATGAATTTCGTTCTTCTGCTGAACACAAAAGAAGATATTTTGAAGAATGTCGGTAACCAAACAGTTCAACTTACATAGTATTTTTTATTTCCATACTATGGATGTCAATGTGGCCCATCAACTGTTTGGTTACCCATATTTTTTTAAATATCTTCTTTTGTGTTTAGCAGAATAAAAGAAATTCACACATCTTTAGAACAACTTCAGTAAATGATGACAGAATTTTCTCTTTAATGTGATGGCAAAAATGATATTTTTTTTAGCAGCCATTAATCCAGTCTTGATCCTTCAGAAATCCTCCAGAGATCTGTTCAATAAAATAGCTTACTCACCTAAAAACAGCACGTCCATTTCGATTTCCCTCAGTTCTCGCCATATCCGAGAATTGATATATTGATTCTGGTTTTATTTCGAGCTCTATCGCGTTCTCTTTTTGCCAGAAGACTTTCCTCTATTCAGCGTTTGTTTAAAACGGGTGATTCTTTGGAGGTTGGAGATTTAGCTGCTCCATGTTAACCTTTCTCGCTCTTTGTGACAACTAACCTGTGCCACTTCGCACACGTCAACTTTTGCTTTCTATATTTACAGATATGCCAAGACACATGTATGCATGCAATTTCCAGTGAAAACCATTTTGCTAGGTATAAAATATAAACATGTATAACAGGCTTACCATAGTGAATCAGGGTAAGAAAAAAAAAAAAACATGTTTTGAAAGAAGGATTGATTATGGAGGCCTATTGACTCATTATTTCAATTCTGTTAATTTTGACAAAAAAAAGTTACATAGTGTACCTTTAACGATAATATAAACAAACATAAAATTATAATGAAAACAAAAAACATTATAGTATATATTAAATATATATTAATTATATTAAATATGTATATATTAAAATATAGTATTATATTGTTTGCTTATTGAAGAATGTGGTAAATAATCTTATATCAAATTAAACAGAACTGGATTATGAATTTATTACTAAAAAGACCTAGAGAAAGCACTTTGTCTCCTAATAAGTCCAACACATGCCACTGTGTGTTCCCTTAGAACCAAACCCGTGATAGCAAGTGCCATGCTATAGCAGATTTTACAGTAAATTCCTAATAGCAACATAATTGCTCCAGTCATCTCCATTCGATCTTCAGAACAGAAGCAAATCCACTCTTCAGCTGGGTGCAAAAGGCGTTCAATGTTTAAGTCCGCCAGAGTGATGCTCATTTCCATCATTTAATGTGTTAGATTACATAATTACACTTCCAACAAAGAAGTGCAGCTGTGGTAATTTCAGCTTAATTACATTAGCTAACACATTTCTTAAATTTAAATAATTTTCCCAAATAACATATCTTATCTCTAGAGATACAGATGGCAATGATTCAATTACAGAGAGGAGAGGGGAAAAAGTGGAAGAAACACTTTAGTAATGTGGAGCACTGCTTCCCCCTTCAGAGCTTTTAGAATAAACCTCTTTGCCCCAGATTTCACTTTTATTTTTTTCCCCCTTCCATCATCAAACATTAACATTTCGTCTCACGGGATGGTACCGAGACTGCCGTTTTATCGCTCAAATTTCCAACCTTCTGTCTCGAAAACAGTCACCCACGGCCATTCTTTACAAGAGCTTATAACTATAGTGAGAATGCCCTTGCAAATGTTCCTTTTATTGTTTAGAGCAAGTTCACATAAAAACGCTGTTTGCCAAGTTGAAAACGAGTCTATCACTGCAATGGCACAGAAATACTCTGTCTGTGTGCGACTCAAGATGGCCGCCGTAAATCAATAAACTAGATGTAATCTGTGGTGTCCAGAAAGCTGGGGCAAAATCTGGAGTATAATGCTGCTGGTCTTCTATTGTCATTCAGACACAGGCTGCATCAGAAAGAGGGGCTTGTGTGCACCTGATAAGGCCGAGCCCAGAGTGAGTCATAAATCAAGTCAAGCAGCCGCTATTCCACTGATTTCACACAAGAGTCCCTGCTAGTCAACACCACACAGGAGCAGAGAGACAGCAAGAGAGACGCACAGAAATGATAGATCTGCAATTTGCTTGCTTATCTCATCGGGCAAGAAGTTTTTCTTTACAAAAGCCTGACCTTCAGCGAATAAACAGCCCCATACAGAAAACACACATGGGGCAGCATGCAAATTTACACGAATGCTCCTCCACTGTTGTTTACTGGGTCAAACAGGACGAAAACGACAAAGATCGGGGTGCATATACGAGAGTTTTGCTGTATAATAAAATCAAGCATATGTTGCAGCAAAAGCACCATGATTAAAGCTGCTATGAGCAAATTTTTCAATACAATGTATAAAATGTCCCTATAGGCTATACCTGACAGATAAGTTGCAGTGGTGTTCTGAAATGAGACAATGTTATTAATGTTGTATTTATTAAAACCAAGTATAAATCTCATTAAGTTAGTGTTTTTAATAGGGCTGACCCTAATTGTCGACTAAATGTTAGTCGAGGAGAAGAGGCTTAGTCGACCAAAATTGTATTAGTCGGTTAGTCGCAGAAAACAAAACAAACAACAACAAAAAAAAACTCCACAGGAAGTGGCAAAGTCACGCAGTTCGTGAGGGACAGATCATTAACGGTGGGTCCTTGTGGTAATTACACTAGTCCTATGACGGACAGGAAATCCAAATGTTCCCCTATTATCCCTCAACCTCAAAAATGGCTTAACATTTGAAACGCAAGTAACTTGGCCACTCGCTCTAATGTTAACCTAAATAAATGTGCGCTATTAATAGGCACAAATCCAAGTGTTTGTGCGGAGTGTGTTGAAGCTGAAGTATAGTGCGCTGTGTTCTGTCGATTTGTCCTACCTTGTCAGATTTTGCTACCTCCCATTAAAACAGTAGGTAGCACAATTCGACAGTGAAAAATCTGATTGTGCTACCAGTATCATATTCATGTGGTTTGAGACTTTATTAACATCCATACCTAGCCCTACCCTAAAAAAATTAATTAATTACGCAATATTGATGTGCACGTGCAGTAATTTAATGGCACCAGTGCGATCACTGATAACAGCTGAAACAACTTAAAATACTATTATAAGTTATTTTTGGTCATACAGATAATAGTAATACATCATTTAAAACTGTAAACTACTTTTATCTGTGTAAACTCACAATAACAAAAATGTTGGGCTTTAGTAAAATAACGAAAACAAACAGGATGCGCTGTCTGCCGTCTCGGTCTCCCTGAACTCTAGCGGAAACTCAGCGTAAAGGCTACTTCCCTGACATACATGAAAAATATATTTATAGAAAGCTTGAAATGTCTACTTTTAAACAAAGTCATTTGAAAATAAATACACTCTGGTTATGTAGTCTGTATGAAAGGTGCATTTCTCTCTAAAAATGCGTTCACTGCAGAGATGGCGAGTCAGCATCGTCAACTTTATCTTTGCAGTCAACACTGACTCAGAAAACACTAGTTTATTAATAAACTATTTAAATGGCTCCTTGCTATTTTTTCCGACACATTCATAATCATTACTTTTGCCGGTGATGTGGACCCTGTCTCCTGTCCAGGGTCCAGAGAGGACTCCGTCCCCCGTCCAGAGAGGACTCCAGCCCATGAGCTCACTCCAGAGTCCACAGCTATGCTCAAGAAACTTTTTTGGAGGGGGCTACCATCCACTGCCACGGAGACCGTCCTATAGACTCCCGCTTTCCCTGACATGGCCACGAAGGCCATCCTAGAGACTCTCACTTTCCCTGACACAGCCACGGAGGCCGTCCTAGACACTCCTGCTTTCCCTGACACCACCAAGAAGGCTGTCCCTGAACTTCCAGCGCTGCCCTTGTCCTCTAAGCTGCCTGCTCCGCCGTGGACCCCGGAACTGCCGACGTCGTCCTGGAGGCTTCCGGTTCCGTGAATCTACGCCCTCGACATCGGGTGCAGCCTATATGTTCCACGCTTTTATACCGTCTAACAAAGACAGAAACATTTTAGCACAAAATAAACAAAACACAGAGTGCATATACACATGCATAACACCTGTGTCATTTCTACTTAGTCCATGTATTTTATAATTATTTTTGCTGCCACAGAGAATAATGGGAAGTGTAGTTTTGGTCACATTATAAATGTATATTATTTTCAGATGAGTTTTATTGCTATTGATTATTTATAATCAATACTAAATTTGCATCAATTTTTTTGTATTATTATTATTATTTTCACAAAAATCCACAGTTTTCACACTGGTAATTTTGACATTGTTGTCCCATTCATGTGTGCTCAATCATTCCGACACGACTTGAAGGCAACATGTAACCTGTAAACAGGCTGTGTAAACAGCATTTTAAAAAAGAGGGTAACAGCTCAGAAAACGAGCCAATCAGAAAAAGATGAAGAGAGGGCGCTAGGTTGCAATGGAGAAAGTTAGCAAAACGTCTGAAATTGCTTACAGCTATTAAGGGGCAAAAACTCTTTGGAAGATTAAAGAGAAGACTGTATTGCAAACCCTAGAGTGATTGAAATGACCTCACAAACAGCTTTCTCATCTCCTTGTTCATATGCTAAAAACTGCCAAAAACAGCACATAATGAGCGTTAACATGTGTAATCCTCTCTGTTGCTCTATGTTCGCTCTTGTCTGTGTCTCTTGACGCCCACACTCCCAGAGGGATTAGCTCTGTGTGTTATAGCGCAGAGATGCTAATTTCAACCATCCAAAATGGCTCTATGTCATACTGTACCAAGCTGCATTTAATATGCATTTAAATAAGACACATTCATGGACGTGTAAAGGCCTTTCTTCGGTGAGTTTTAGTAAAGTGCAAAATAAAGACCATAGCAGACACACAAAAACTTGTTTTACTGGACATGTACTATGGTAATTCTATGTTTTAGACATGAACCAATTGGAGAACCATGTAAATACTGTGGCGCATGGAAATTCAGTCATTCAGTACCATTGATTTATTAAGACTCTCTGTATAATGACATATACTATACTGAGATATAAACTGACCACTCCAGGCAAACTGATGTCCTACACAGCTGCACTAATGCCTCTCACATCACTCCATGGTCTTTCTTATCACATAATAAAATAACTTTATATTGTTGTTTTTTTTTAATTATTATTATTTTAGTGTTTATCATTTTATAATAAACTCAGATCAATAAATATTTATTTATTTATTTAAATGTGTATAAATGTATACAATCTATGTATGGTCTTTCTTATCACATAATACAATAACTTTATTTATTTTTTTATAACTTTAATGTTTATCATTTTTAATAAACTCACATCAATATATCATTTTTATTTATTTATGTATTTAAATCTATATAAATGTATGGTCTTTCTTATCACATAATAAAATGACTTTATATTGTTTTTTATAATTTTAGTGTTTATTTTTTTAATAAACTCAAATCAATGTTTCTATTTATTTATTTAAGCAAGAAAAATATGAATAAATATTTCTTATAAAATAAATAAGAAAAATAGCCTACTTTTATTCAGCAAGGATGCATTGCATTGATCAAAAGTGACAAAGACTTTTACATTGTAAAAAAAATCTGTATTTCTTATCACATAAATGCTGTTCTTTTGACCCTTGGTAGCATGGTAGCACAACTATCAAGTAGCACAACTGTTTTTTTAGTTTAACATTGATAATAAGAAGAATCCTTATTAATAACTGATCACCAAATCATAATATTAGAATGATTTCTGAAGGATCATGTGGCTGAAGACTGGAGTGATGATGCTGAAAATTCAGCTTTGCCATCGGAATTTTCAAATTATATTACTGTTTTACAAATTATATTACAAATTAAATATTACTGTTTTTACTGTGTTTTTGATATAAAAAAAAATGCAGCATAACACATAACATAAAAAGTCAATCCAATAAAGAGTAAAATCCAATAAAAGTAAATCATTAAAAAGTGTGCAAGTTAAGTAGAATAGTTTAGCATAGTACAGAGAGATTCCTGCACATGCCCAGCTCAATCTTAACATGCATTCACCCTCAGCCAAACCAAACGCAGTATGTAATGATGCAATTGCCTGGGCACAGAGCTTGAACCAATCTAAAGGCCGTTAGCTTAAGGACAGTTGGAGAGCTCTTTAAAGGCACTGTTACCCCAGACTGAGGCTGGAGATGTGAGGGTTCGACTACTCCAGCCTCTTCCCATGAGGCACAGTACAGATTGGAACCTTCTGGCACGCTGATGATCACACATATTACTTACAACACAAAGGCAGTCCAGACATCTGACATAGATTACAATCTAACAGTCAGTGGCAATAAATGCTTTCCAACATCCCCCTCTGAAGAATGTCATTGGGTAAACGAGGAAGAGCACAGTGTGCAAGTGAGAGAACGCAAACTTTAAAAAAAAAGTTATTATTATGCCATTATGTGTCCAAACTGCCATTTGCAGAGCTTATGTGCCAGTAATGAAATTTTAATAAGAGTCAATTACACACATTAAAGTAGACACCGTGGAAATCTAGCGGGGTCATTGGCAACACAATATTCTAAAGCCCGTATGCTGTTACATTGCATCAGCATGGGAAGTTCAACAAATGTGTTAATTGCTAGGGTCCTTTCATGCAACGCCAAGTGTTTCGCAGCTGAAAGCCTTATACCATCTATTATATAAAAACTGTCCTTCTAATACGCTTATTACATCATGTCTACAGCAATTGTCATCAAAGGTTTGGCTCTCTATGTGACAGACCTGCTCCTATGGCTCATTAGGTTTCATGTCCAGAGGTTTGCTAAGCAGAGATGAACAAAGGAAACCAAAGATAGTCGATCTTTAAAGTTTTGTGACATTCTAGTGCCGTTCCCCTTGGCTTCATTTCAGAGCATGCCTCGCTTGAATTAGAAATACTCACACCCTTCATCGTTTTGAACATTCTTTTCTTTTATAAGACACTATAATTTGAACCCAATAATTTCACTGTAAAAATCATTTTCTTAATCAGCATTTGTCTTGTTTTCCAGTAAAATATTTAAACATCTCTGAAAAACATTTTGTAACTTTCATTCCACTTCTTTTAGCTTTGAGGTCATCTATTTTTTTTTTCAGAAGTCACAAAACAAAATATGTATGACTCATCCCACATTACATAAGTTTTTGTCCAATCAAATGCTCTCGATAATGAGAAGGTCCCTCCCTCTAATATCCCTCCCTGCCGCCTGCCACTGATTAGCAAGAAGCAAATCATGGTTCATGGTTCTGACAAACTAAAGCATAATGTTATTTTTTTAAATTATCCCTCATGTCAAACACAAACTGTGCTTGTCAACAAGGTACATTTACTTGAGAAGCAAAATTGCATAGGACAACACAATTTTAAATTAAATTGCTTTTTTTTTAATCCAGTAAACACACTCTTTTTTTTTATATATTTGAAGCATACATCTAACAACTCACAATTTATGCTTAAAGGTACAGTAAAGTAAGTTTTGACCCTCAATTTCCAATGAAAACCATCCCGACATGTCTAAAATACACTTACCTAAAGGATTATTAGGAACACCATACTAATACTGTGTTTGACCCCCTTTCGCCTTCAGAACTGCCTTAATTCTACGTGGCATTGATTCAACAAGGTGCTGAAAGCATTCTTTAGAAATGTTGGCCCATATTGATAGGATAGCATCTTGCAGTTGATGGAGATTTGTGGGATGCACATCCAGGGCACGAAGCTCCCGTTCCACCACCTGCCAAAGATGCTCTATTGGGTTGAGATCTGGTGACTGTGGGGGCCATTTTAGTACAGTGAACTCATTGTCATGTTCAAGAAACCAATTTGAAATGATTCGAGCTTTGTGACATGGTGCATTATCCTGCTGGAAGTAGCCATCAGAGGATGGGTACATGGTGGTCATAGAGGGATGGACATGGTCAGAAACAATGCTCAGGTAGGCCGTGGCATTTAAACGATGCCCAATTGGCACTAAGGGGCCTAAAGTGTGCCAAGAAAACATCCCCCACACCATTACACCACCACCACCAGCCTGCACAGTGGTAACAAGGCATGATGGATCCATGTTCTCATTCTGTTTACACCAAATTCTGACTCTACCATCTGAATGTCTCAACAGAAATCGAGACTCATCAGACCAGGCAACATTTTTCCAGTCTTCAACTGTCCAATTTTGGTGAGCTCGTGCAAATTGTAGCCTCTTTTTCCTATTTGTAGTGGAGATGAGTGGTACCCGGTGGGGTCTTCTGCTGTTGTAGCCCATCCGCCTCAAGGTTGTGCGTGTTGTGGCTTCACAAATGCTTTGCTGCATACCTCGGTTGTAACGAGTGGTTATTTCAGTCAAAGTTGCTCTTCTATCAGCTTGAATCAGTCGGCCCATTCTCCTCTGACCTCTAGCATCAACAAGGCATTTTCGCCCACAGGACTGCCGCATACTGGATGTTTTTCCCTTTTCACACCATTCTTTGTAAACTCTAGAAATGGTTGTGCATGAAAATCCCAGTAACTGAGCAGATTGTGAAATACTCAGACCGGCCCGTCTGGCACCAACAACCATGCCACGCTCAAAATTGCTTAAATCACCTTTCTTTCCCATTCTGACATTCAGTTTGGAGTTCAGGAGATCGTCTTGACCAGGACCACACCCCTAAATGCATTGAAGCAACTGCCATGTGATTAGTTGATTAGATAATTGCATTAATGAGAAATTGAACAGGTGTTCCTAATAATCCTTTAGGTGAGTGTATAAGCATTTATAACTGGCTTACCATAGTGAATAAGGGTACGATAAAAACATGTTTTGGAAGAAGGTTTGATGATGAACTGACTTTAAATTTTGTTAACAAAAGTTAAATAGAGTACCTTTAAAAGAAGAAAAAAACTGTAAGTGTGATAGGAAAAAATAAATGTTATTTCCAAAACATTAAAAAAAGGGAAATTCTGTCATCATTTACTCACCCTTATGTCGTTCCAAACCCATAAAACTTTCATTCATCTTTGGAACACAAATGAAGATCTTTTTGATGAAATCTTAGAGATTTCTGTCTCTCCACTGACAGCTACGCAACTGATACTTTGATACTTCAAAAAGTTCATAAAGAGATCGTAAAACTGATCCATATGAATTGAGCAGTTTAGTTCTTGCGGAAGCTCAAACGTGCTGCGTAACATGAGAATGAACCTCATTGGTTCTTGAGGAAGCTCAAACGTGCTGCGTACTTGCGGAAGCTCAAACGTGCTGCGTAACACGAGAATGAACCTCATTGGTTCTTGAGGAAGCTCAAACGTGCTGCATAACACAAGAATGAACCTCATTGGTTCTTGAGGAAGCTCAAACAAGCTGCATAACACAAGAATGAACCTCATTGATTCTTGAGGAAGCTCAAACGTGCTGCGTAACACGAGAATGAACCTCATTGGTTCTTGCTGAAGCTCAAACATGCTGCGTAACACAAGAATGAACCTCATTGGTTCTTGAGGAAGCTCAAACAAGCTGCATAACACGAGAATGAACCTCATTGGTGCTTGTGGAAGCTCAAACGTGCTGCATAACACGAGAATGAACCTCATTGGTTCTTGTGGAAGCTCAAACGTGCTGCGTAACACGAGAATGAACCTCATTGGTTCTTGTGGAAGCTCAAACATGCTGCGTAACACGAAAATGAACCTCATTGGTTCTTGAGAAAGCTCAAACGTGCTGCGTAACACGAGAATGAACCTCATTGGTTCTTGCTGAAGCTCAAACATGCTGCGTAACACGAGAATGAACCTCATTGGTTCTTGCTGAAGCTCAAACGTGCTGCGTAACACGAGAATGAACCTCATTGGTTCTTGCTGAAGCTCAAACATGCTGCATAACACGAGAATGAACCTCATTGGTTCTTGCTGAAGCTCAAACGTGCTGCGTAACATGAGAATGAACCTTATTGGTTCTTGTGGAAGCTCAAACGTGCTGCGTAACACGAGAATGAACCTCACTGGTTCTTGTGGAAGCTCAAACATGCAGCGTAACACGAAAATGAACCTCATTGGTTCTTGAGAAAGCTCAAACGTGCTGCATAACACGAGAATGCACCTCATTGGTTCTTGCTGAAGCTCAAACATGCTGCGTAACACGAGAATGAACCTCATTGGTTCTTGCTGAAGCTCAAACATGCTGCGTAACACGAGAATGAACCTCATTGGTTCTTGTGGAAGCTCAAACATGCTGCGTAACGCGAGATTGAACCTCACTGGTTCTTGATGAAACTCAAACATACTGCGTAACACGAGAATGAACCTCATTGGTTCTTGAGGAAGCTCAAACATGCTGTGTAACACGAGAATGATCCTCATTGGTTCTTGTGGAAGCTCAAACGTGCTGCGTAACACGAGAATGAACCTCATTGGTTCTTGAGGAAGCTCAAACATGCTGTGTAACACAAGAATGAACCTCATTGGTTCTTGCTGAAGCTCAAACATCCTGCGTAACACGAGAATGAACCTCATTGGTTCTTGTGGAAGCTCAAACATGCTGCATAACACGAGAATGAACCTCATTGGTTCTTGCGGAAGCTCAAACATGCTGTGTAACACGAGAATGATCCTCATTGGTTCTTGTGGAAGCTCAAACGTGCTGCGTAACACGAGAATGAACCTCATTGGTTCTTGTGGAAGCTCAACATGCTGCGTAAGAAGAGAATGAACCTCATTGGTTCTTCTGGAAGATCAAACCTGCTGCATAACACGAGAATGAACCTCATTGGTTCTTGAGGAAGCTCAAACGTGCTGCGTAACACAAGAATGAACCTCATTGGTTCTTGATGAAACTCAAACGTGCTGCGTAACACGAGAATGAACCTCATTGGTTCTTGCTGAAGCTCAAACATGCTGCGTAACACACGAGAATGAACCTCATTGGTTCTTGCGGAAGCTCAAACGTGCTGCGTAACACACGAGAATGAACCTCATTGGTTCTTGCGGAAGCTCAAACGTGCTGCGTAACACACGAGAATGAACCTCATTGGTTCTTGCGGAAGCTCAAACGTGCTGCGTAACATGAGAATGAACCTCAATGGTTCTTGAGGAATGTTTATTTGTGAATAAAAGCCTAAATTCAATCTGTGCATCATATAAAGTGAGCGTGTCTCTTCAGAAAATTTTGGACTAAACCGCTCAATTCATTAGTTTTACGATCTCTTTATGAACTTTTTGAAGCGTCAGTGTCAGTTGCATAGCTATCAGTCGAGGGACAGAAAGCTTGCAGATTTAATCAGAAAGATCTTCATCTGTGTTCAGAAGATGAAGTAAAGTCTTACAGGTTTGGAACGACATGAGGGTGAATAAATGATAAAAGAATTTTCATTTTTTGGATGAACTAACCCTTTAATCATGTACTATTTTGTTAGTCAAATAAATGTATATTATTTTTAAGGATATTTAGGTTTTGTACTTTTTTTTTACCTGAAAAAAAAAAACCTGTTGTCTTGCAAAGTTTGTTCATTGTGGCATTTATATTCCTGAACTGCAAAAGTCAACAGCTCAGGAATGAGATGAATCCTTATCAAAAAGGAAGCAGTTTTTTGTCTTGTCGGTTTTTGTCAGTTAAGAAATTCTTTCCCAATCTCCTCCCTGGAAATAGAGAATTAGCTGAAACACAAGGACAATTACAAGTGGGCCTAGTGTAAAGACCACGGGGACTAGGAAAATAAACCAATCGCTGTTCTCCAGAATCAATCTGGTTTACTTTAAAAAAGCCCTCTGAACTCATGCCAGCTCCTTCCATCCAAATAATTTATCCCTGCACAGCCTCATGTTTTCACCTCTAAAACATCGACAATCAAGGAGAGCGTTCTTGCCCCCCTTTGCTTTGTCTTTTGTTCGCCGCAGCAAGGTCGACTGAACATCGCACCTTACAAGTAACATTAGAAATATCTAATTGCGCAGAGGAATGCAGGTCAGCCTTTTGAAGTCGCTTGTTTTTTTAGCACTTAAGTCTATGGGAAAGACTGCGTGGGCCAGCTTGTCTTTCAGCTTCTTGATCCGCCTTTTTTCACCATCAACCCTTTTACAGCTTTTCTCATTACAGCATTTGAAAAACAGTGTCTGAGGAGCAGTGATGCATGAATGAATTATTTAGACGGAGCAGTGGATAGGCCTGACAGTGTGTGCAGAGTTTTAGTGCGGTGCAAGCGAGTCCTCCGAGGCACATCAGAGGGGCCGAAAGCCATAATGTAAACCCACTTTTATACCGCCGAGGGAGGAGCGGGACTACAGCTGTAAGCTTTATTTAGTAAAACAGACAGTATGTAAAGACGAGCCAAGACCGCGGGATTTCGGAGGGTTGACGTACTGCATTTACAGTGTTTGTTATGGACAAGGTGACTGAGATCAGAAACGCAGGATTGTGAAAAGAAAATAGTTCTATTGCAGTTGCTTTGTTTAAATGTTTGAAATTGGTAGCCATGGAGAACATCTGAACGATTAGCAGTCTGTTGTCTGAGACAATATCATTGAATCATTCATCACTGCATACTTAGCTTGACGTTAGTGAGCGCATGTCCACAGTGTTCAACCCACGCATTCTCCCGGGGCTGAAATGCAACAATGTCTAAATGACAAGAGCTAATCACATAATTGCTACATTTTGACATGGTATTATAGGCCTAGTTCTTAAAGCAAGAGATCAACCAAAATACAAAAAAACTACTTTGATAAACAAATGATCAACAATGACAAAGCTCCAAAGACAACAGCAAAAAACATCATATAAGAGTACAATAAAAGTTTATTTGTGCTCTAATGTTTTTTTCTCTGAAGACATATGGTGGCTTTGTGTATTGGTCAGAAAAGAAGATTGCTGTTCCCTTATCTTCCTGTCTGTTGAAACTTAAACATTTTAGTCATTCCAGTGTCAGATTTAAAAATGATGCATTGATGCGTCAACAGGCATTAGCCAAACACTCATAGGGATTCACACAGAATTTTTCTATTCCACTGCGCTACTTTTCCATTATTTTTCAACGTAAACATGCGTTAGACGGATGTCTTTAACCGCTGCACTCATGGCTCGCGTCTTTTGCAGCATCTCGCGCATGACACGGCATAAATTTTAAAAAAAAATAAGTTACGTTTTTAAAAAACGTGTCCCTAGATCTTGCACTTTCCCCCCCCGCTCAATTCATTCGTTTTACGATCTGTTTAAACGCGTCTCTAGACCTTGCCACCCCCCCCAGCTCTACTGGCCTGCGTCTCATGTTTTTAATGCAAAAATGCATTCTGTGTGAACCAGCCCTTAGTCCTGAGTCCTGACAAGCCATGTGACCAAATGTAATGAATCTTGACGAATAACTGTTGCTGTATGAAATTCATTTGAAAATTCTCCTTTTGTGTTCAATGGAAAAAAGAACTGCCTAGCAGTTGGCATGAGGGTGAGTAAATAATGACAGAATTTCATTTCTTGGGTGAACTATTCCTTTAATTCTTTGTTCAGTTTATCACAGCCAGTACAGCGGCACAATAAAACTCCATGTGCGGCTTCATCACTTCAGCTGTTTAATGATCTGTGGTTATCTGTAAGCCTTTTAAATGTTCACTGTGAAAATTGCATTAGCCTAGTAAAGGTGGAATTATGCTAATGTAATTAAAAAATGGCCTGCCAAGCATATGGAATTTACTTTTATAATCGAGTATGTTCTTTTCTTGCCCTCATTCCTACAATGCCGGAATATACTTGAAACCATCTGATTAGATTTATTCCGCTCTGGTTTAAAGTCAAAGGGTGTTTCTTGTGATTTGCATTAAGCAATACAACTTCTCCTCAATCTGATTTCTTCTCTTGTTTCTTGAGTCCGCTGCTAATATAGCTGAGGGTTGGCACAGCATGGCTCATGGTCTATTTATAACTGACAAGGTAACAGTCGGTGTGGTGGCATCTGTGTGCCAGTGCCCAAGCGCTCCCAACCCTCTGACAGTCTCTCTGGCTCAGATGGTGGGCACGGCCCTACCGTATGACAAACACAGCTTGGTAGAGGGCAGCTGAACCTGTGCCAGGCATCCAAAAGTCAAGCGCCAATGAACAGAACAGCTCCTAGATTTAGGTTCTCGTTTAATTTTTGGATCTCTTATTGTGTGATTTAATATCATGTTATATATGTGTCAATGACATGACATGCATATTTTTGTGTCCAAGTGTATTATTTCCTTTTAAAATAATTTGATAAATAAATGATATATAAATCTATGATCTATAAAACCTATTTAGTTTGAATTAATTTTAGTACATTTAAATAGTAGCTACATATTATTTTATGTTTTGTTATCTTAAACCCTCAAAATGTCAGGTGGTGCAACTGTCCGAACAAATGAACAGACTAAGAAAACTATTTAAAATGGCGTCTTAATGGTGCTGTATGTACGTTTTTGACTGTATTAAAGCATAAATATACCATAATATGTTTGCAGATATTTAGGAAACATGCTGAGTTCATATACTCGTTTCTCTGAAAAACAATGCTGACATAAAAACAGTTAAAAAAAAAAAAAAAACACTTTGAAATGTTATAACTGAAACGTGTAAATGGCACAAAATATGCATTACACCAGTTTTAAAAAGATTTTTAAAAAACACCTTTTTTGAAGCTTTATTTGTTAATGGCCCATTTATTCACTAATATTGTCTTGATGTGACAAAGAAAGTTGTTTGAAAACAGTTACAAGTTTTGCAATTCTGCTTAGAGCTGCTAATGGCACACAAATTAGACACTTTATCTTTAATAACTATTTACTGTCTTCCCTCCCTTTTTGATGTCATTCTGCAAGCACTCCATTAGAGCATGTATCATACATCACTTGACAGACTTCCTTGTTTGCTGATCATATCACTGGGATAACTTACAAAGTCTGTTGAAACATGTAAGTCTGGCTAAAGTCCAAATCAAAACATGTAGTGTAACTGCATAAGACCAACAACACCACCGCCAGAGGTCATAATGAAGGTAACATTTGTGTTTCCAAATATACACAGACAGCAACTGTATTAATTCAACATTGATTTGTTTTAAGAAAAAAATGCTAATATTTACACTGCCTGTCACAGATATCAGGCTCAGATCTTAATACATCACACTGTTTTGGACCTCTTTCAGATGTGGTTCTAAATCCAGTATGCTGATATCGGACATTTCTGTTTGATTCAAGTTAATTGTAGTCTAAAGGTGCCTGCATCTACCAATTAGCTAACTTAAAGTTCTACATTGTTGTCTTAAAGACAGTATTTTCACTGTAAAACCTAACAGTCAAATATAATATAAATATAATTCTAGTTCCCAGAATGCTTTGCTTCAGATTATGTAAGAAGAGTAAATGTTGTTGTTTTACAATATTAATAGAGGGGGGGGTTCCAAGTTGAGGACTGGCCAAAGCAAGACTATCTCTACACTGCTTTGTTTAAAAGTAGTAATTGCTTTGTTTAAAAGTAGTAATTGCTCTTGCTAATGTAGTAATAAGCTGCATCAGAAACTGAATACATCCCTATAATAAAGTATGCAAAATACAGTATGCGAACAGAGTAGTATGTCCGAATTCATAGTACTCGAAAAACAGTAGGCGAAAAGTTCCCGGATGACCTATTACTTCTGGAGAGATTCTGAAGTGCGCATACAATGGACACTTTAGTATCCCATGAGGACACGGGAGAGGATTTATGAATGAGGTGAAGGGACGCAACTGACATTAAAAGTTCACATGATAGCGACAACATGGCAGATGTAGTACGTTCGGACTCCATTCATACTACAACGTATTCATACTATATATAACGTACTTTTTTAACGGTCGCAAAGTATAGTACCTACTCACATAGTACACGATTTCGGACACAGCTAGTCTCTTTTTATATTAGCACATGTGTGCTATAGCTAGCTAGCTAGCAGGTAAATATAAGAGAGTAGAGTTATTTTTTTTTAAACTGAGTGGTTTTAATAATTAGTGAAGTTTCAGCAACATAACATATTTGAGTGGAGTTTAATTGTATATTAGGAAATATTCTTTTAGTGAACTAAAATGAAATGAGTTCACAGTACTCATAACTCTTGGTTTCTAAACTTAAATGAATTGAGGCAATCGGTTTCCTAAATTGAAATGAGTTAGAATAACTCGTTGGGTTTGACAGTGCATGATCAGGCATAGAATCTAAAAACGCTAAAAGATCCCCTAAAAAGCACCAATAAATGCATGATCCACTGGGTAGTTTAGAAGTAGACCATTTGCAACTACGCAGCTCAGGTCACTTTGGTTAGCACTGCAATACATTTACTTGGCTTTCCCATAAACTTAAATGCATTTCCCATATAGACTTAAGTGCATATGAGATGGGTGTTAATGAAAACACAGTTGAATATGTCTTAAAAGAATGAAAAAACATAAGATCTGTGCATTAGGCTTCCCACAGTAAATTGTAACAACGTTTGGAGCTCATCTCTGCACAGAATGTGAATTTACACCAGCACTGGAACAGCATGCCGTGCTGTAAAATTTCAAGACTGCCCAGACAACTGTGCAATGCGTATGGCTCTCTCGTTTCATTAATTTCTCTTTTGTTTTAATTGAGCTTTATTTCCCCTGATTATGAGCATAATTAAACACCAGAAACAAATTCCTGGTCCATACCATCTGCCTGGACAGCCCGACTTCCAGAAGGGCATATGGATGCTGAGATGCTGGGCATGAACCATCACCATCACCTGCTTCCCAAAGCATTCTCTTGACATGCACTTCATCAACAAGGTCATTTTTAGGACACTATTAAATGATGGGAAATATACTCCAAAAATACATTAAAACAAGTCCAGTTATCGAAAATCATGTATTTGTTGCACTAGTAATTTGTAATTAAAAATATCAATTTAGATGTCTTTAAACCGGCACCAAAAGGATGAATGTAGCAAGCCCTTTATAGTGGCACTGATGTAGCATGTTCACATATTTGTTGTGATGACTTTGAGACCTGTAAGAGTAATTAGAAAATGTGAGTAGGTCTAATTATAGACATTCTTTGGCACTCGGGATGTCTGCTCATAAAATTTTGTCATTAAAGCGTCAAATTGAACTCTCTAATGCCAAGCTATGTCGTCGCCAAATTCTCTGCTTTTGTGTTTCCGCTAAGTGGTGGCTTATTTGATTAGCTAGGATCTGTTTAATGAGCCAGCGATATGAAGTTAAGCCTATTCAAAGCTAAAAGAAGAAATCTCCCATTAGAAAGGAGAAACAGTGCTATCAACTTTTGACCTCCACAAATTGAATAAGTTGAACTAGTCATTTGAGTAGCTGAGACTTGGACTAGCTAAGTCCCCACTTACTCAGGCTTACATTACAACCATATGGCCACTGCCAAGAATGAGCGCTTAGTGCAGTTTCACAAAAAAGCACCGAAGTGTATTGCTTTCCACAAAACGTTTGTAGTCGTCATGGAAAATGTGTAAATTATCTCGAAGACAAAAATAAGCAGTTGATAATGATTGAAATCTAAAAACTATAGCCATTAAAAACTTTTCTAGAATTATATCCCAACATTTGATTTATTATCCATTATATTATATTATATATCTTGATTTTTATTGTTCTCACTCAATATGCCACAAATCAAAGTATGAACTTGACCAATCGCCGCTCTGCTGCTGTGACTGTTTTATGATTGGGCAAGGTCAGGGATTTTATTGACCCGATAACCCTTGATGAAAATGGACGTGCTTGAGGACTGCAGGAGGAAGCTAGAGTAAAAGCCGGAGAATTCAACAAACTCTTTCTTCTCTGTGGCATCTGCCAGTTCCAAAGCTCATAAATGAAAACCGACATGGACTAATTTCTTCCGGAGGTATCTCAAACGCTTCCTTCACCAATAACGCCTGGAGAAAAGCGCATAAAGCTGGACTGAGACAGACGGAAAGCTGGAAGAAAAGCAGAAGAAAAACAAGGAGAGGGTGATGGATGGTGCGAGAGACTGGCGCAAGGTTCTCTGAGACTTCCCCCACCCCCACTCATACCATCTGTATTGGGTAGATACATTCCTGCTCGTCTAAAAGAGGTTGAAGCAATTTAATGGGATGCTCACTGAGCAGATAGGAGATAAACATCAGGGGGCAAATGAACAGTTGTGTGACTACTTCAGCTCATAAAATGATGTTTTTCTAGAAGCTTTAGTAGTACACCTTAAGGTACAAATATGTGCCATTTAGAAATAAATAAGGTACAAATACGCTTCAGATTGATTTTAAATGGAACAGCGAATGTACTGTTGAGGTAACTGCCCCAGCAACAAGTTGTTGTACTCATAAAGGTAATTTTTTTTTTCTGTCAGTGAAGACACTACCCAACAATCAATTTTGCGTTTAAAATAGCCGACCAAACACAGCCCTGACTTCCAGGCTAAAACAAGGTAAAATTTGGGCTGTCAGTGAAAATTTAATAGATGTCTAACAATAGCCCAAGAATAGACTAGTCATCTAGAACATGAACATGAAAAAGAAATTAAACCAAACACTTTTAATCACTGTTGACTTTGCTTACATGATGGAATATCATACATCTCGCAAGTTATTTAGGCAGAAACGACATACAACCAAATTTAAGGTTATTTTGGCTAGAAGTGGGTTACTCATTACTCACTATATTGGGTCTATAGTTAACCGAGACAGTGAAATTATGGCTATTGCTTGCTGGGTATCTGCACTGATATAGTGCTATTCCATGCACATTTAGGGTGTGTTCATTTAGTCCTGGTCTGCTTAGTATTCACATTGGCATTTCAACACTAAACCTAAAGATACCAAACCTAAAGGCATAGGGATATGTTCACAACCTGATTTTTATTACGTATATTTCACGACGGAATATACCAAACATCCAAAACAATACTGTGTTCTGGGCTAAATGCGCTCGTTGTATGTGCGTAGCCGAACCAAACATGGCAAGTGTGAAAACACCCTTAAAGTCATTGTCATTTCTTACAGCACATACATGTCAAATAGGCTTATTGTTGATTGTGGCACTGGCAACTGTAATTCATCAAATAATGATCATATGATGGTGAAGAGTCCCAGTAAGGTATGCCAAATTGCAGTAGAGTCTGCCAAAGCCAGCTTGCAAGATGGGTAGTTGTGGTGTGTGTAAATTGTGTTCATCCCATGTTTGCACCTGTTATTTGCTTTGCATTATTATTTTAGTGAATAGCATTGAAATGTCATTAAATGCAGTTATTACTGTAACACCTTGATTAATTAAAGTAAAGTGTGACTTAGTTAGCTGGGAAAGGAAGACCACTTGCCAACTCAGAACCATTTTAAATGGTTTTCTGACTGCTAGCAGTCTGACATTCTCCAGACCTTTGACTTCCTTCATCACATAATTAGGAAAATTGCTTTTTGCAGACCTAAATTAGTAATGGTTCTCTTTTTCCCATCCTCTGACAAGAGTAAACTACAATAAGATGTTACCTCTTACCCCACTTACCGTCACTACCTCCGAACCATCAACCAATCCAGCCTGATGCGGTCTTTTCATATAATGGTCTAAATGAGCTCAGCCATTGTCTGCTTCATGGCTGCAGGTCTTTGATCATGGAATGATCATAGCAGTGAGTTCCAAGATTCGGGCAACTGCAGACACACTTGTGGAGATGGTGAGGCGGCCCATTTGAAAATAACCCATCCAACTTTCATCTAACAGGCCTGACACCCACTAAAGCTCCCTGTTCATCTAACAGCTTCCCCCTCCACAAAATTAAATTGGAAGCAGATGGAACAGACCCGCAATGCTTGTCCTGTCAGATTGTCATGGCACATTTGGAGTGATTTCTCTGTGGTTCTGGACGAGAGGGGGTTATGTGGGGATTGAGTAGGGGGGTTGAAGAGAGAAATGTGGAAGCCACTTCTGCCAAGACATCAGTGTATGATCACACAGCTGGCACCGGTCTAGAGAGATTCCACATACCACCTTATGGAGGAAGCAGCCGGCGTTCCACCATCAGTATGGAAGGTTCTTTGTCATTTCCATCCTCCTAAACTTCAAAACTTCCTGTCAGTTTGAATCTCTGTTTAGTTTTGTAGATGCACCCTCGAGGTTTATGTCATTGCATTGGGGACTGGTGGTGCAAAACGTCCAATACTGAGAATAATATCTCATTCTGATATGTCTCAATGTGATCTCTGGGGATCCTGTGATTTCCATATCCTTCATACTGTTGAAACCGTCACTGTCAAATCTGCTTTTTTTTTTTTTTTTTTTTAAAGCCTGCTAGAATCAGAGCAGTCCCAGAGCATTGAGTCTCGTCTGCCATTATGCTTACCTATCCCTGAATGCTCTCCATACATCCATACGCTCTGCTCTCTGATGCGTCACGGCCGCATGCTTTTAGAGGTTCCATCTCAAACAAGGTCAGCAGGGTCGCAGAGAGAGGAGGTCTGGAATGTACAGGCTGATGTTATGTGTGCTTTGCCATGGTTGTGTAGTTGACAGGTGGAGTTCTGATGACGGGGTGAGAGAGAGACCAGTACACCTCCAGTGACCTTCTGTAGGCCTGACCCCTGCCCCAGCCTTCCCAGAAGACTCCATAGGGGTCACAATAGCTGAACCAAGAAGATGTTCCCAGCAGTGGTGAGAATATGTCTGAGAGGATCTAAATGGATGATGATTAACATCTGCATGGATTAAGGCTTCTAATGCAACTTGAAAATTAAAATGTTATCTATTTGCTCAGCCTCATACCATACAAGGAAAGGAAAGACTGATTCATATTGACAAAAAGGACAAAAAATATTTACTATTTTTGGAACCAGTAATGCAACTAGTATAGATGTCATCAACACCAAGGTTCGAGAGTGCCACATGGCCAATTGTGACGCCAAATGAGATTTCTCTAAAGGCCCAGGTATACTTACAGTTGAGTGTGTGAGCCTTTCAAAGTATACTCCTTTGGCCGTGAGCGTGGAAAGACGCTTTCGGCACATGCACACTATCTAGTGGACTCACATGCGCTGTTGTACGCGCACCATACTCGCGGACACAAAAATTGGGCTGCAAGCGGACAGTCTGTGGAACCTCCTGATGATGAAAATTATGTCATGCGGACAGTGCGTGGAACATGGAACGCAGATGGCCGAAGTATATTTTAGGCTTAACTAATGTGACCATTTGTCAAGTCCTCACATGTAACGTATGACTTCAGAACACTTACAATACAGCTTACCAGTTGTATTGATTACTTTTATGATTTTTATGTAGTGCTTTGTATTGTAGTATGGGAAACAGAAGCCCCAAGAAAGAATATAACACATGGAATGTCATGTGTGTGAGTAAATCAGGACCACATTTTCATATTTGGGTGAACTATTCCTTCAGCACTTTTTTGTGAGTTCAAAAGTAATCTGTTTTTAGATCTTCATCACAGAATTCAGAGAGAGAAAATTCTGAACAGGAGCTGGACATTGCGACAGATTTCCATGGAATAAACTGGGAAGCTTAATAATCAATTAGAAAGAAAAGAAGAAACTGGTTCTGTTGAAAGAGATTTCAGTACAGAACAGCAAAGCAATGCTCCCCATAGAATATAATCCGAGCAATTTCCTGCGAACATGCAGTAAGTGTGATAACATCTCCTCCTTCAATGTTAACAGGTAATGAGTCCCCTGACATTCTAGGGCTTGGTCTTGAGTGCTTTCACCACATGGCAGAGGTCTCACACTGTGCCAGAGAACCACACTGTAAGTTTGATTCCAGTCTGTAATGTTATTTCCGCAGGTGCCATTAAGCTCTAATAATTGGCAGAATCATTAACATATCATTAACACATAAGCTTGGACTTATATTTGAACCATTTAATGAGGCTATCATTCAACATTAATAGATTTGTTATCATTAGTAATGACTTTGATGTCATTTGCTGTTCCCTTAGGTCTAAGAGGTGCGAGAGTCACTTTGCATAATGTAGGTATCAGACTGAGCCTGTGTGAACGAGAGGTCCTCTGGCTGTCCCTGGCCAGAAAATGAATGGTTTCCTTCCAGGGAGCAAGCTTGTGATGGAAGACAGGGCCGAAAGCCAGTGATGGCACACACATCACTGTAGATCCAGGGATTCGACGGCATGGCCTCGTCCTCACAAAACACCTGTCTATCCCCCAGCAGGGCCAGCAAACCCCCACTCATGCCCCAGTCCTTCAACCACATCCATCAGGCCTCTGTCGGAGATTCGGCCATGGGCCAAAGCTGCTGGCAGGCCCATGCTCGCTCCCCTGGCCCCCAGTACTGCTGCTCTCCACGCCAGAGCTTTTAATGGCACTCAAGGGCAACTCGGAAAGATATGGGGCTGAAAAGCCGATGGGCCATACAGCGAAGCACCTCACTGAGCAGTGAATGACAGAGCTGATGTCATTTCTTGCATGTTTTGGTGCATTTTTTCTCTGACAGTAAAATTTTTTATTTATTTACAGCATGTATTACATTCTGACACTCGCATAACTCCCACGTTCTGGTTTACTGCATCCAAGCCTCTTCAAACCAAGAAGAGCATGAAGCAAAGTCTTTACAACAGTAAAACATTATGAAGACCAAGCGTGGCTTCCTTTACCCCTGGATCAGGGCGCAATTAATCCCACAAAATGTTGCCCTTCTCACATGAGAGGACGATGACTGATTGAAACGATGCCATGGCTGAAATTAGCTTGCGTTTCAGTACTGAAGGCAGAGCAATCCTTTGATTAGGGTCTGAGAAGACCTCTTGGACAACGCATGAATGCACAGAGACATTTCTGGAAGTGAGGCCCTGTCATTTTTCTTTTTCCTCTGATGTGAAAAACAGGTAGGTGTTTTTTTTCCCCCTCACCTCCTCTTCTCTGACGGCACGGTGATGGATTATATCTCGGTGCTTAGAAACACATTGTTTTCTTTAGCACAGCAGGGTATTCTATTTGCTGGGTCTCCCTATGAAATATTATGCATATCTATCATTGGCTAGATGCCACTGCTATGCAATTCCAAATGGGAGCATTTGTAGGAGATTCTCAGCAGTGCACAAATGAGTACAAGGTGAAACCTGGACGCTGATGTTAAATGGCGCTAGCAGAGGGATGAGCAATTGGAAAGTTTGTGCTTGCAGGGACGGTGAAGGAACAGAAGAGTTGCCATGTTTGCCATATTGCTACAGAGGCCACACGCACTACAGCACAAGAGATTCATGTTCACTGACAAAAACAGTTACAGGTCACAACATTTTAAGCTGCCGCTGAGAGTGCAAAGCCTTAAGATGCTTCATGTATATCTATTGCATCAACTGGAAGAGTCCTGTCTGTCTTTTATATTGTGGTGGTTGTAGTCTGCCATTCCATCAAAAGGACCTGACATGATATACATTATTTTCATGTTTACAAGTACATATTTGGATACATAGCAAATTGCAGCAAAAACTTAATACCAAGTGAAGAATTTATGTCAGAGGTCAACAACTGGTGTACTATACCAAGACCCAGGTTTGTTTTCACCCAGACTGCAAAAAAATTCTTAAAGGGATAGTTCTCCCAAAAATTTAAATTCTGTCATTAATTACTCACCCTCATGTCGTTCCAAGACTTTTCATCTATGTTACGCAGCTCAAACGTGCTGCATAACACATGGGAATGAACCTCATTGGTTCTTGCGGAAGCTAAAACGTGCTGCGTTACCAAGTGGCAACCTTCTGGTCTCTCTCTTGAATCCAACACAGAAGTGACTTAAACTGCAATTCATCGACGCTAGAGACAGGCTCCAAAAGGGAGTCAATCCCATAGACCCCCCATGTTAAAATGCTCAATTTAACAGCTGAAAAAATTATGTTTACAGCCTGGTACAAATTGTGGTTTTGGTCTATATAGTTAATTTTGCCCTTCATGACAACTGTGAGGGGGGTGAATTTTTTCACAATTCATCCGTTTAAATTATATTAAGCCTTGACGTTCTGCATAATTAAGGGCGTAGCCACTTGAGTGACAGGTGGATTGACGCTGTGGTCGAGCTAGGCGGGCGCGGTTTCAGCAACCAGGCACCTTAGCTCCACCCACGTCCCACTTCTTTGCCCATTTTCTATTGTCCGGGAGTGACGCACTGCCAAGATAGCCACGGCTGGCTTCGCCCACTTTGGGCTTCAAAAATGCTCTTCAGAAACCTACGGGTGACGTCACAGACACTACGTCCATACAGTCTATGTGCATAACACGAGAATGAACCTCATTGGTTCTTGCTGAAGCACAAACCTGCTGCGTAACATGAGAATGTACCTCATTGGTTCTTGCTGAAGCTCAAACGTGCTGCGTAACACGAGAATGAACCTCATTGGTTCTTGCAGAAGCTCAAACGTGCTGAGCTTCTGTTTACCACAACTGAATGATAATGTTTATGTGTGAATAAAAGCCTAAATTCAATCTGTTTATCACATAAAGCTATCAAGTCTCTTCAGAAAATTTGGACTAAACCGCTCAATTCATATGGATTAGTTTTACAATCTCTTTATGAACTTTTTTGAAGCATCAAAGTGATAGTTGCTGTCTATGGAGATCAGATTTCATTAAAAAGATCTTAATTTGTTTTCCGAAGATCGGGTTATGGGTTTGGAATGACATGAGGGTGAGTAATTAATGAGAGAATTTGAATTTTTGTGTGAGATATTTCTTTAACATGTGTATTTCTGCTCCACTATGGACCAAATCCGAACTGCAAAAATAATGTTTTCAAACAGGTTTCCTAACCACACCCACTATCTTCTATTGGTCAGACAAATACATAGTCCTGTCACAAGCATGTAAACCTAAACACGGATAAGAAGAGTTTTTATCCTGAAAATTCTACATTTTATTATTTTATTATTATTTATTATTTTAAATGGTGGAAAACATAACCATCAAAACATTACAATACTGTACAGTTAACCATGACTTTTTCAGACCTTTACTAGGAAGTAAATTTAGACTAGACCTCCAAGAATTGTAATTGTATCCCCCTGATTTATGTTGTGTGTTCAGTTATGTCTATATCACAATGAATGTTTCAAAAACAATACTTACAAGTGTTAAGAAAAGATGACTGGGACGCTAACCAAGCCATTTGTGTCTCGTCTGAGTTTGAAAATACATTTAGGCCTGACACCCGCTCGTCTGTGCGCCTGGCTGGAGCCAGCGTGCCGTCACAGGGGATGTACTCCTCTCTAGCCGACCAGCCCCATGAAAGAGAGCCTTGTAGCACTGGGATCATTCCAGCCCTTGGGAGAGCTCCGCCTGAGCACAAGATGGCTGCTGAACAGGGCTGGGAATGATCGAAAGCCTTTCAAACCCTCACTGCATTTGAGAAATGTCTCTGAATGCATTTGTGTGCGATGATAAAAATGAACTTGTTCTTAAAAATGTGATTTTAACAGTTTGGTAAACCGGGCAGCCCCTCAGTCAATTAGCGTTAGCGCAAATGTTGTGAGTGAATGTTTATGTGTTTTGTTACATAGGAAACCACAGCCGTTGAGGGGCAACAAGGGCACTTTCTGGCACAATGATTACATGGAAGATTACCAAGGAGGGATTATCGATCTAAATCCTCCTTTTATGATCTTAAACTGTGAGTAAATAAGACTGGGGTGCTTGTTTGCTGCTGTTGACAGCACTTATATGCCATAAGCACTTTGTGGGCGCCTTGTTTGAGTCAGATGAAACTGTTTGAAAGGGCCGTTTCATGGCATTTCCCTCTCTTTATGTATCTCTGGAGAAGCTGAACACATATACACTCGTTTTGACATGCTTTACATGTATTTCTCCGGGGGATGAAGGTATTTAAAAACAGTACAGTGACAGGCCTGCGATGATGAACGTGCGGTACATGTCGAAATAAATTGGAAATGATCTGCAATGCAAACAAGACCAACGACCCAGTGAGAGCAGAGGTTTTTGTCGACTGTGCATTCAAACTTTAAACTTACACTGCCCTCGTGAACTATTGTGACTATTTGCAAACAGATCCATTTGCAAAACAGTCAACCTAGAGGAAAATGTATTGTTCGTTGGTTGCTCTTTCAGGAGATTTATTGATGTTTAATTTAAAAATCTCCTTTGTCTTGTCCTACCTTTGGAGAAATTAAAACAGACGCAAATGAGACATATATTGTTGACATACTAAGTCTATGTCTAGGAGACTAAAGCAAGATTCAAAAGAGATTTAATTTGTGATTTTTCCTGAATAGGTTTAACCTCACAATGTGCTTTAAACATTATTAGGTGTTAATTCATAGACTGTGAATTTGTGAGCTATTAAATAAAGCACATTAATATTATTATTATGTTCATTGCTCTGTGTCTGTGAGACCATTTTGAAAAGCAAGCTCCAGTGTGTGTTTGTGTGTGTGTGTGTGTGTGGTTATGGGTCTGCTGTTCCTGTGTGAACAGCAGACGAGGGAGCTGAACTTCTGACCCGTCCCTGAGGTGGGGGCCCTGAGGCTTCAGCAGAATCACAGAGCCCATCGACTCCAGCCATCCTTACAAACGGCCCGGCAAACACACATAACACTGAAATACATTTTCACTATACACACTGCCATTTACAGTTCATGTATAAATGCATATGCATATGGCTGGAATAAAACAACTTCTAATACATTGTGTAAAATGCTTATCCATTGGGGATTTTGAAGAAAAAAAAATAGAAGATTAAAATCTGGCAATACAATTTTAATTATTTAAATGTTCTGATATTTCACTAATTTATTACTGTTAAAATTCAAATAACAATACAGACACTAACAAATGGTAAATTCACATAATAAGTAAAATTATAAACAAAATCTTTCTTATTTAAAAACAAACTATTGTTTATATAATATGGCCCATAACATATATTTTGTAGCAGTAATATCAAATATAAATTTATTTTACATATTTTATTTGTGTTACAATTCAAATAACAATATACAGAAACTATACAAATGGCAAACTCACATAAGTAAAAAAAAAATATATATATATATATATATATATATATTGTTTATTATTACTATTAAACTATTGTTTACAAGATATGCCTCATAATATATGTTATATATGTTGGAGCATAATATATATATATTTGTAGCAGTTTATTTCATATATAATAAAATCAAATATAATAAATCAAATCGGTTTTGTGTGCACTTTGCAAGTGTACTAAAGTTAATAACATAGTGAATGTGTTGTGTTTGTTTATTCATGTATGCAATGCATTTGTATTTTAGTGTCTTTTATCATAATTACCATTCAAAATCCCATCCTGAACATTTAATTTGTAATGCATTATTCCTTGCACACATATTTTTTGGGGGGGCAAATCAGATAAACAGCAAGCCTTTCACAATATGAGTCTATGTGCAAAAAATGTAATTAAATAAATACTAATTGTATATAAATATTTAAATAAAAAATAGCTGCATAAAATCTCATCTGTTGAACATGAGTTTTCTGTGCAGTGGTGTTAGTGTTCGCATCTCTTTCGGCGAGCTCAATTTTTATTCTCACTACACAAACACAGACGGTCATTGACAGACACAGCAAGGGGAAGGATTGAAAGAAGGAGAGTGGGAAAGAGGAAGAGAGTGGGAAAGCGCAAAAGAAGGTGGGGTTGAGCAGAACATGGTTCCCAGAGTGTCAGCACCCCCTGCTGGTTCTGTAGCTCCCTGGGCAAAAACTTCTGACCCTGTGACCCTCCAATCTGCCCTAGGCAACCCTAGAGCACAAGCCCCTCCAGCACACTGCTTTAAAGAGTGTGTGTGTCCACAGTCTGTTTACTTCCGCTCGGGAACACAGTGAATGGAGCCGTAGTCATTGCGGCCAACAGCGCTCTCCTCTGATAACCCCTCCATGGATCATTTCAGCACTGAATTCTGGAATGGAGGGGAATGATGAGAATAAAAAAGCATGAGCTGCTGTGTTTGTCTGCGAGCACTGTGAATGTGTGTGTGTGCTTTTGTGGGGGGCTCGTATGAGAGAAGAGGACGGGGAACATGCCTCCCGACTGCCGATGATCTGACGACCCCAGATGGAGCGGCGGGGCTGCTCTGTTGTTTCATTATCAGCGAGGTTCACGTTCGGCAGAGGTGCTATCATTATCCATCAGCCTTAATGAGACAATGCCACTGCTGTAAAGGTCAGGCAATTATTGTGTGCGAGACTTTCCATGAGAGGCAGCTAAAATGGGGAGATAAAACTAAACACACATACACACACTCTATCAGCGCGCACACACACACACACACACACTGGTAGTGGCAACGCAGCCATGACAGTCTTCAGGCAATCAGCACAGCACCTCTCAAACGCACAGACCTTTAGGTTTTCAAGAGCAGGTAATGCCACTTTTCTTGGCTCTCCAATTCAATTACATTTAATGAATGTTACATTAACATAAAAGGTGGATCTGTACAAACATAAAAGGCGGAAAAATGGAAGAAAATAAGCCCAGTATAGGTCTAATATTAAACAGGTCAGCTCTTCTAAAAAGATTTTAAAAATGTATAGTTTATGAACAATGTAGAATTCCTCTTTTTTTCAACATCCGGATTTTAGGTTAAACAATGTTTTTTATTATTATTATTATTTTCATATATGCATTTGGCAGACACTTTTATCCAAGGTACACAATTTATCGGTATATAGGTGAAAAGTTTTGAATAATTAAGATTTGTTTTGAATTTTTTTGAAAGAAACATTTTCTGCTCACCAATGCTGCATTTATTTGATCAAGAATGCAGTAAAAATAGTACAATTGTGAAATATCACTATGATTTAAAAATTACTCTTTTCTATGTGAATATATTTTAAAATGTAATTTAGAAAAAGCTGAATTTTCAGCATCATTGATCCAGTCCTCAGTGTCACATGATCCTTCAGAAATCATTCTAATATGATGATTTGCTGCTTAAGAAACATTTATGATCATTATCAATGTTCAATGTTTATCAATAATAATTCATAAAATCTGAGAACCAAATCAGCATATTATAAAGATTTCGGTCGGATCATGTGACACTGAAGACTGGAGTAATGATGCTGAAAATTCAGCTTAGCCATCACAGGTATAAATTACATTTTAAAATATATTAAAATAGAAAGCACTTCAGTATTACTGTTTTTACTGTATTTTTGATCAAATAATTCAGCCTTGGTGAGCATAAAAGACCTTAATTATTCCAAACTTTTGACCTGTAGTGTATATGAACTGTCTAGATTTTATGAGTTGTAAATATAATATTTAAAGAGCTGTCATAATTTATTTTATGTTTAGTTCTTTCGCCATTTTTAAATCGTTGTGTTGCATTTTACTTTAATAGTAAATGGTGTAAAATTTAAAAGTTAAAATATTCAAAGCAGTCTCGCAATAAATGCATAACCATTTTTAAAAATGAGAGAAAAAATACATAAATAAATAAGATTTTTTTTTTTTTTTTTACTTCCCACAGTATAGTGCCATTACTGCATGAGTAACTCGTTGATGAGTCATGTCATCTTTAAACTACTGTATTTCTTGACGCAGGG
Organism: Rhinogobio ventralis; assembly: GCA_039654625.1. Taxonomy (NCBI): domain Eukaryota; kingdom Metazoa; phylum Chordata; class Actinopteri; order Cypriniformes; family Gobionidae; genus Rhinogobio; species Rhinogobio ventralis. Next base: position 7,094,110 of record CM077204.1, read on the forward strand.
CTGTCCAACCATCTCTCTAGAGGCTAGATCAGATGAACTGAGTGATTAAATGATGCTGCAGTGCACAGACAATGATGTGTTATCCTCTTAAAGGTAACAATGTCAGCAAATATGATATCACAGCTGTTATTTAACAGTATTTATTGGTAGGAGCAGGTGAGGGAGATCAGGCGTTTAGCAAGTGCTCTCTTAGTCATCCGATCATATGTGGTACATAAAGGCTCGCTGCCAAAGTCTGTAACAGGATCAGTGTTAAACCTTTAACCTCTGACATATGACATCACCCCCATGCCGTTAGCCTGTTAGCATTACATAGAGCTCTACCACAGATCTGGCACTGATGGCACCAGCGCTAATTTCTTCATGTGACATAACTGTAAGCATTTCCTTTGAAGCACATAACCCATGAACACACATCCATTAATGCCACACACACCGAGCCAGAGAGAACAGATCCATTTACATTTCACTCAGCCTTGGCAGCTAGCTTCTTCTGGCTGATTGATGCATTAATGGCAAACGATATTTTATCTAGACACTTGCAGTAGCGTGACTTTTCAATAGGACATTCTTTATGTGAAAAAAAAGTCTACTTTTAATTTTTACATTACCTTGAAAGCCATAACAAAACATAAAAAAATAAGATACATGAACTGTAAATGCCATTACTGTATAGTAAAACACTATAAAGAGCTAATATGGAAATCAAAATGTATTGCTCTGAGGCTGCTCAGGAGGCTTCATGGAGTCTTCAGTTATTTTTTATTGAAATAAAAATATAAACAAAATCAATGTATGAATGTAGAGCTAGAAAATGAATGTGTACAGCATGGCTTGACAGGAAATGTTGTTTATATAGAAATCTTTGACTTTTGATTGAAATTTGAGAAAATCTGTGCACAATTTCAGACTCTATAGGACATACATATGAAATATTTCCAGAGAGAATTCCAGTCAACATAAAAAATGGACCCTATTTACTTTTTAAATTCATCACATTCCTAATTGTTTTGTGACCATTGCATGTTATAGCTCAATGAATAAATGGATGAATGAATGAATGAATGAATGAATGAATTAAGGAAGGAAGGAAGGAAAATCCAACAGCTGTTATAACTAACACTTTTTAGCTAACTTTACTTAATGTCTTAACTTAATTGTAAAAATCTAGTAATCTGTAATATTCACATACTATGCCAAGTTAAGATTCATTGATTTTGTCAAGTAAAAAAATAAAATAAATATATAAATATTTTGAGGCGGGTCAATTCTTAATAATCTTTTCACTGATTTCCTCCACTTCTGCATTTACATTTCTCTAGTCGCATTTACTCATTTCCCAAAGTCATCTTGAATGTTGAATTGTCTATACAACTGGAAAATTTGAGAGAACATAGCATAAGCTGACTTCAAAAATAGATATTCATTTTCCTATACATTTTTTTTTTATTTTATTACTCACCATTATGGTGATCAGTGTTCCCTTTGGTTGGGCACTTGGACCTTCATTTATATTATTGTAATTATCTTCCTATTGATGCAGCGATGCAGCACGAAATCCCAGTTATTTGGTTTCAAATGAAGGGAAGTCACAAATAGGTTGTGTATAAAAGGTGACCTATAGCTTCTAATGAATCATTAACTAGTCTATTTTTCATGTTGAATACTGATATTTTACAATTTTATTGCTAACATTTGTCATAAACACTTTGTGAAACTTTTAATTGGGTTGATATAATCCTTCTAAATTTGTGAGAATATCTTGCAATTGACCATGCTTAAGTCACACACACACTTCAACATTCAGCACGCAAAACACAATGATGGTAACAGCAATGGTAGCTCTACTAAGTCAATGGTAGCTCTACTAAGTCAATTCTTGTGTAAGTGAACTATACTAACTAAGCAACATACTATTCCTATTTCACTTTGCTTAGTTTTTAAGGCATGTGTTTTTAAGTAAGTCTAATGAATTAGATTTTACAGTGAATGAATGAATAAATATGCTTGTTTGTTTGTTTTCGTAATGTTATATTACACATTGAAAATCTTGCACTGAAATGACTTTCCTCACCAAGACCTTTTTTTTATTTTTTTATCCTCCTCTCCAACCATTGGTCAACAACACTTTTCACAATCAAATGAATTGATGATGGTTAAAAGCAGGTCCTGTCTGAAATGTTCTCCCAATCCTGTTTCACTTGGAAATACATCAGATTGCAGAAAAAGAATAGTTGTGAACCATGCATTCATGTTAAGCAAAAGTCTCTGCAGTCTAGAAACAACTACGATATCTGGTTTGAGATTGTTTGGTCCTACGAGACAAATGACACTCAATATTGACAGTGGCCATTTAAAAGATCAGAACCTACTAGAAGACATAGTGTCAAAAGTAATGCCTACAGTTGTGCAAAAGCAGAGAACCAGCCAGACCAGGAAGAGCAAAAAATAACTCTCCAACACAGTCAATGGCATTTACACAGCCACTGGCAACACAGGGACAGCTTTATGCAGACCCAATGGTTACAGTATTTTAACGGCTGGATTAATGGGGTGGCAAGAGGGGCAATAAATTGGTAATATAACCGCCGAACATACTTGCCAGGACAATTAAGATAATACAACTGGAAAAAGAGGGCCTATGAATCGCGGCGTAAGGAGCGATGTGGCTATTATGACACACGTGCCCTTGAGGCTCGGCGGGGAGAAGAGAGAGCTGGCTGTAGATAAAGGTGAGGATGTGACTGCCATGACTATACTGAATACACTAAACAGATGCAGGAAATGTTTGCATTTCTTTGTATTTTGCTATAATACTTAAAATTGTATTTCATCTGTATAAACCTGTCTAAGTACTGAGTTTGACAAGGGCCAAATTGTGATGGCTAGAAGGCTGGGTCAGAGCATTTCCAAAACTGCAGCTCTTGTGGGGTGTTCCAGGTCTGCAGTGGTCAGTATCTATCAAAAGTGGTCCAAGGAAGGAACAGTGAGACCAGTGACAGGGTCATCTGCAGCCAAGGCTTATTGATGCATGTGAGGAGCGAAGGCTGGCCCGTGTGGTCCGATCAAACAGACGAGCTACTGTAGCTCAAATTGCTCAAGAAGTTAATGCTGGTTCTGATAGAAAGGTGTCAGAATTCACAGTGCATCGCAGTTTGTTGCGTATGGGGACCAGTCTAGTCAGGGGGCCTATGCTGACCCCTGTCCACCTCTGAAAGCGCCAACAGTGGGCACGTGAGCATCAGAACTGGACCACGGAGCAATGGAAGAAGGTGGCCTGGTCTGATGAATCACATTTTCTTTCACATCACATGGATGGCCAGGTGCTTATGCGTTGCTTACCTGGGGAACACATGGCACCAGGATGCACTATGAGAAGAAGGCAAGCCAGTGGAGGCAGTGTGATGCTTTGGGCAATGTTCTGCTGGGAAACCTTGGGTCCTGCCATCCATGTGGATGTTACTTTGACACGTACCACCTACCTAAGCATTGTTGCAGACCATGTACACACTTTCATGGAAACTGGTTTCATGATATTCCCTGGTTACTGTGGCCTCTTTCAGCAGGATAATACGCCCTGCCATAAAGCAAAAATGGTTCAAAAATGGTTTGAGGAGCACAACAACGAGTTTGTGGTGTTGACTTGGCCTCCAAATTCCCCAGATCTCAATCCAATCGAGCATCTGTGGGATGTGCTGAACAAACAAGTCCGATCCATGGAGGCCCCACCTCACAACTTCATCTTGGTTCCAGATACCAAGGCACACCTTCAGGGGTCTAGTGGAGTCCATGCCTCGACGGGGCAGGGCTGTTTTTGCAGCAAAGGGGGGACCAACACAATATTAGGAAGGTGGTCATAATGTTATGCCTGATCAGTGTATAATTATATTGCATGTCTCTTGCTTTTTTATGAAGAAATGGTAATTTATAATTATAAACAAGTGGACAAAGCATATGATTGACACAGTTAGCTTAAGACTACACTGTAAAAATGGAGACCTGCAACTGTTATACTAAAGAGCTATTTTTACCCTGTTAACCCATAATTTAGACATATTGTCCATAGACATAATGATTTTTATACTGTACAAACTGTATATTCTATCCACTAACTCTATACCTACCAGGCACATAAAACGTCCTGCATTTTTACATTTTCAAAAAACATAATTTTTTATGATTTATAAGCCGTTTTCCTCATGGGAACAAAAATAAAAGTCCCCACAAGGTCAAAAAAATACATGGGGTTTACCAGGACACACACACACACAAACATGTTTGTTTCACTATGTAAGTGAGGGCGTTTGGCCCTCACAGTTATAGCCAAACCTGTACACACGCACATGGTAACATGACAATTTCACAATATTGTTTGTATGTGTACCATTAACAAAATTAAATAATATTACATTCATACATGGTAAATTAAGTTATAATTAATCTCCATAGCATCTGATACCATCAGTGCACTACGGTACACCACAGTACTTTTTTGGTAAGGGGAAGCTAGTGGTAACTGCGTTGTGTAGAAACAAATTAATCCTCAGCAAACATACAACTCCATGTGGCTTTGAGTATTAGACTTAATAGAGCAAAACTGAACATTTGCCAAGTCAATCCCAACTTTAACCTCCTTTTCACTTAAATACCTGCCGGAAGCAAAGGATCACATTTCTCAATGACGACCGCAGACTCTTTAATGTAGTCTGGAGGTTTACACTAAATACCTCAACAGGATCCTTCAATCAATGGAGCTTTCGCTGATAATTAATCCCGTGCCCCTGCTGAAATAATGGAGGCACTTTTATGGCTTCATTATACGATTTATTTATATTAGACCAAAAATACGAATTGCGGCTTGATTCTTAATCATGTTAAGTGCTGCTGCAAGCATGCAGCTAGAGCCCATTTCAGAGCGTTCTCCAGAGTCATTCTTTGCACCTTCAAATAGCATTTCACTTCAGATTCTTAGCTATCCGTAATGAGCACATTTCTCAGCGCTAGCCTTTTGTGTATCTAGAAACAAAAAACAAAAAACGAATAATAAGAAAGTGAAAAATGACAACGAGAGGCCGTAATTAAGATGAAAAGACTATCTGTGATACTTAATGAAGATACATACCCATATTTCTCAAACACAATGCTAATTGCTGGGTAAGATTCCATTAATCGTTCATGAATTATTAAGCTCCATTAACTAATAAACCTTGTGCATGAAATAATTCAGAATTGCCGGAGCATTGTGGGACAGGTAAAGACACACTCTCTTTGCTTTATTGGTTGGATCTAAATGATAGAATGCAGCAGTGACTTCATTAATTCAGCTCAGCGCTAATGTGGCAGAGATTGATTAGCCTGCGACGGAATATTGAAGATAAAGCTACAGGAGAAGACTCCTGCAGAGAAATATAGTCGATGTCTAAATGATACCAGAGAAAAGTACATGTCCAAAATAAAAACAGAGTATCGCCTGCATGTGTCAAGACTAAAATTACAAATCAACATAGAAAAACAAAACAAATTTGTAGGCGTTATCTGATATGCAAATGTTACTACATTCACCTTGATATCAGATATAACCTATAACAATGATATAACCCCTCATGACTGTATGTCAAGGTCAGTGAGTCTATTAAAATTTTGCTTAAAGGGATAGTTCACCCAAAAATGAAAAGTATCCCACGATTTACTCACCCTCAAGCAATCCTAGGTATATATGACATTCTTCTTTCAGACAAATACAATCGGAGTTATATTAAAAGAATGTCCTAGCTAATCCAAGCATTATAATGGGAGTGAATGGCAGCCCCAAAAAATGTATCCATCCACACAGCTCTGGGGGTTTAATAAAGACCTTCTGAAGCGAATCGATGGGTTTGTGTAAGAAAAATATCCATATTTAACACGTTATAATGTAAAATATCTAGCTTCTGGGGGGCCACCTTCCGTATGCAATTTATGAAAAAAGCGTAACTGACGCGATGATGACGTCGGACGTAGCGTAAGCATTTTGAACTGCGAGAGGCATTACACTTTCTTTGTGAGTTGAATACAGAAGCCGGTCCGCCGGAAGCTAGATATTTTACTTTATAATGAGTTTTTCTTACACAAACCGGAGCCATGTGGAGTACTTTTATAATGGATGGATGCACTTTTTTGGGCTTCAAATTTTGGACTGCCATTCACTGCAATTATAAAGCTTGGAAGAGCCAGGACATTTTTTAATATAACTCCAAATGTATTCGTCTGAAAGAAGAATGTCATATACACCTAGGGTGACTTGAGGGCGAGTAAATCATGGGGTAATTTTCATTTTTTGGTGAACTATCCCTTTAAAGAGCCGGAGTGTCTTTTTACACCAAGTGCAAATAGCGTGCCTTGTTGCCAAGCGCTATTCGCACTAGATCCACCTAACCAAACAAACATAATAAAAAAAAAACATGTGCATTTTAATGTCTTCAGTGGTGTAGTCAGTAGCATGTAAGGCTTAAGGATATTGGTTTTGCCGCGATTGACCTGGGTTCGAATCCGCCTTTTGGCGAGCTCGCTCTTGTCCCTTTTCCCATCACATATCACATCGGAAAGGAATTTACTTTCAATAAAAAACAAGAAAATGTTCTAAAAGTGGAAATAAAGTGCCTAACAAAATGTAATAATAATAAAAGCATTTATTGGTTAGGGTTAGGGTTAGGTGTAGGTGTAGGGAAGGCTTTTATTGTCCCATTAAGGCGGCATCCATTTAATAATTTTAATAACTATAATAATTTACACTCTATGTTATTATTGCATCTTGTTAATGTACAACAATACTGAGGTGCAAATAGTATGTACAGTGGAGGTCAGAATTATTGGCACCCCTGGTAAATATGATCAAATATGGCTGTAAAAAATAAATCTGCATTGTTTATCCTTTTGATCTTTTATTCAGAAAATTCACAAAAATCTAACCTTTCATTGAAGTAAAAGAATTGAAAGTGGGGGGTAAATCACATTATGAAATAAATGCTTTTCTCCAAAACACGTTGGCCACAATTATTGGCACCCTTTGAGTCTTCTTCTATAGTGCCTGATTTGCTGCCAAAAAGCTCTTTTTATAGTTTCATCTGACCACAGAACCAGGTCCCTTTTGAATTTCCAGTCGTGTCTGACAACTGAATATGCTGGAGTTTGTTTCTGAATGAGCAAGAAGGATTTTTCTTGAATCCCTCCCAAACAACATGTGGTGATTAATTTTTTTGTCTTCCTGACCCCAAGACTCAACTAATCTCTGCGATTCTCCATCTGTGATCCTTGGAGAGTCTTTGTCCACTCAAACTCTCCTCCTCGCCGTGCATTAGGATGATATGGACACACGTCCTCTTCCAGGCAGATTCGTAACATCTTTAGTTGATTGGAACTTCTTAATTATTGCCCTGATGGTGGAAATGGGGATTTCCAATGATTTAGCTATTTTCCTACAGCCACTTTCTATTTTGTGAAGCTCAACAATCTTTTGCTGCACATCAGAACTATATTCTTTGGCTTTACTCATTGTGATGAATGATTAAGGGAATTTGGACTTTGTGTTTCCTCATATTTATACTCCTGTGGAACAAGACATCATAGCTGGACAATTTCATGTTCCTAGTCACCCTGGTGTGCTAAAAAATTTAAATATTAATGGGAATATACTTCAGAGATATTTTACTCATAAAAAATCTAGGGGTGCCAATAATTGTGGCCAACGTGTTTTGGAGAAAAGCATTTATTTCATAATGTGATTTACCCCCCACTTTCAATTCTTTTACTTCATTGAAAGGTTAGATTTTTGTGATTTTTTTTAATAAAAGATCATTTTTTACAGCCATATTTGATCATAATTATCAGGGGTGCCAATAATTCTGACCACCACTGTATCTGTCAAAATAAAGTATAAATTTCATGTAATTACTATTTACACATATTGCATAACATAACTGCTACGTTTTACATGGGGTAAATAGAATATATCACTATTTTCACTTAGTATTCTATTTCACTTAGTAAATAGAATCTATCACTATTTGCACCTAGCTTAAATAGCAATTATCGCTAAATATGGTATTTTCACTGTGTAAATATAATCTAGTTTCTATTTACACTTAGTGCAAATAGCCACTGCCTTAAAGATATTACATAATAATTCATGATTACATCCTTTTAACAAAAAAAAAAAGAAAATTATATGAAGGCCCAACACTAAACTGTCAGGCGTGGGCGATATACCGGTAGACACGATTAACTGGTACAAATTTGTCAACCTGTATAGATTTTGGACTATCGTCTCTATCGCTCACTCACTTGATGGTGCTGTGCTGTGTGTCACGAAAGTGTATTGTTTGTATGTGTTTTTAAGCATTGTGGTTTAAAAACAAGTAATTTTTTTTAAATCAGTGCGATAACGCAATATGCAATGAAAGAGAACTTATTTTGCTATATCCAAATATATATGTGAATATGCTATATGCGTTATATGACAAAGAAAATGGATGTGTAACAGTATTTTGGGTCCGTGCATTAAAAATTAATATTAACGTGTCGTTAATGTTAATCAAACAACAAAACATCTCTCACTGCTGGTCACTTTAATAATAATTCATTTATATTTAATTTACACAGTGAAGATATGCAGTGTTTTATAGCCTACATTTAATTACTTTATAGGATTTAGTATTTCTTATTTAAAGTTTTTTTTTCAGGCAGGTCTGTTTCTTTATCTATTGTAGTTTGTTGTCCTGTTGGTTGTGATTTGTGTCTTTGTTCTAATTTTATCAGAACTCGTCTGTTTACTTGTCTTCAGTAAGCTTGAGACTTTTTTTTTTTGTTTACTTAATAAGCAAGTATTAGTTTTTGTGACATTGAAATTGGTGACAAGAATTATGACATTTCAATGTTATAAAAACATTATATAAAGCAAAAATAACTATATTGTGATATATATATATATAAAATTACTCAAGATTTTGGATATATTGCCCACCGTTCTGAACAGATCATATGAAAGCATACAAATGAGATCATATGAATTGATACAAATTAGCCATAAATTATCCAAAACCTAATATCATTACAAACTACCATGAGAGAGTGTTGGTTATTACATGCTTGATGGCTACACCACATGACATTTTTGAGTCAATAAATTTAAAACAACATTCAACAACTTAATTTCTAAAAACTTGGCATGTGTTTTAAACTAGATTTTTAGAACTACATTTTTGTATAATAAACAATTTCTGTATTTTGAAAGATAACCATGTTTGATGTATAATCTGGGTCCTGAAGCATAACCATTGTGAACCACTAGTCCAAACCGATCAATTCCCATGTCAAAACAGGTGCAGCATCTTTTAGAGTTTTGCTAGTAATACACAAGACATCTCGAACAAGGAGAGGCGGCTTAAACAGAGCTGATATGTATGAGGTGCATTTCCAAGAAGCATTCCTCACTTGCTAAGAGTGGAGCCCAGAGGGAACAACTCTGCAGATGAAAGAATTAATCATTAATGCTCGGGCAGTAATGATCCCCAAAGTTGGCGTTATTGGTAAATTATAATGGATGATGCTTTGTAAATGTCTTCCTGCGCTGGCCCTTAGCTTCCCGATCCAAATTAAAGCTGAGTGCCTCAGAGTCAGCAAGTAGCGGCCCGGCACACGTGCAGGATTGATTTTCTTATTTTCATGTCAGGCTCGCTCCAAAGAATGAGTTTTAAATCTGGGTGAGTTATTAAGGCATTGCCTTTAGCTCGCATTGAAGGAGGAGAGGGGGGGGGGGGGGGGAAGGAGAAACAAAACAGAAAAGAAAAGGCATGTGGTCGGTAGCCGGGCCGGCTGCAGGACTGAATGGCACCTGTCACTGGATGATAAACGACCTCCTTTGCCCTTCAATTCCCGCCGCTGTCAGTCAGGGTGGGGTCATTAATCTTCATCGCAGGCTTGTCAGGTCAGGCAGGCGAGTAGAAGAAGAGTCGGAGAACAGGACAGGGCCGGATCAGACAGGCCTGGGTCAAGATGAGACGAGCAGGCCCCAAACAAAACCTCAGAGTTCGCATTGTCAACTGAAGGCCTCATTTGCATAATTTATTATGATTCGCTGCGTTGCCCCCACCCTCTCGATGGATCTGTGAGGTGAGAATAAGGTCTGAGGATGTGCAGACAGATGGATAGTGGGCCGTAGCTGCCAGCCACATGGAACCCCCGACCAGTCAGAGATGAGTCGCAGCCCCCACAACCAATCACAGATGTGGCACTTCAATTACAGCGTAATAAAGGAACATTCATCATTCAATTAGGAATCTGTCATGAATCCACAAAAGGGGAAAAGTTCCAAGCCAAGACATGGTTAGGGAAAGCAGGGACAGGGACAAAATCTACTTATAGCCGAAGTCCGGGGGCAAGAGAAGACAATATTGAGGGAGTTAATTGCAATGCCATAGCAATGACAGTGTTATGACTGATGTGCAGCTGTTATATAATGAGGCGGACATCAAGGGTTGCACATATGAGTCCACAAAAAGTTTCATGAACAATAAACACATGAAAACCTTAAAAATAACATATACAAACTATGACAAAGGACCCTTCTGTCTTCAGATCAAGATTGACTCTTTTTGCCAAATATAGATCAGCTCATTTGCAAGACATATCAAAGATAAATGCTAGCTAGATCTTTCTCCTTTTTATGCATAAGTGCGTCATTAGCAGTGCTAAACAGAATTGCAATCTATTTTTCCAAATAATAGAAGACTGGAGGAGTTTTTGTAACTTTTTAACCCATGATAATCCTTTAGTCATTTGTGCTTATGCACAAATACAAAATGGTGGATTTGGACGACATCATTGACACCAAACGCCATTGGTTCATATGCGTCACATGACCAATCACAACATATTATAAAATAAAACAGTAAATTACATTTTAGAGTTACAGCAGAAAGGAAAATAAATGAAATATTTGCAGATACTGCAACATGCATAATTAATCTATTGACAGCATCTAAAATGTTACAATTTTACTTTAGATGCGTACTATGAGTGCTTTAAGGTTCAAAGAAGAATAATCACATTTTAACACCCTTTTGGAACCTTTATTTTTAAGAGTGTATCCTAAACCTAACATCTTCTTAACAATATAAAACATTTAATAGGCAGATTAATGTACAGTGACAATACTTTTAGTCACAATATACGATTCATAAATGTTTCATACATAATGTAAAATTAGATAAAATTGTATCTATAAAAGTTTATAAATACATTTATTTATAAAAATCTATAAAATTTTAAAATAAAAGAACCATTTTGGGTTCCCCCGAAGAACCTTTGAGTGATCAGTTCTTACAATAACCATTTTTTTTGTGTAAAGAATATTTATATAATCTGAAGAAACTGTTTCCTCTATAAAGAAACTTTTGTACAACGTAAAGGTTCCACTGATGCAATAAAGAACCTTTCCATTTAAGAGTGTAAGGGTTAGGGCTCAAAAATATCTGCAGAATTGTTAAATACACCTTACAATATAAATATAATATAAAGTATGCATAGAAATTTCTAGACCTGTGCATACATTTAGATGTTGTCGATACATCCATATTGGACGTTTCACGTTTCAATCTATGTGTAAATGTTATGTGCACATAGTAAAAAATTCGGTCCCACTTTATATTGGGTGTCTTTAACTACTATGTACGGTAACACTTTATTCAAACTGTCCTCCAAAAAAACACGACTCTCGTTTTTCTAGCACCTTATTACGACCTTTATTTACGTTTTAAAGGCATGCGCCCTCTAGCTGGCGTAAAAATAATGACAGTGTCGTGTTACGTCTGACATCATGAAATGATGTATGACTATTGTTACCAATCAAAATGCGTGGTCATTTAAATGCAGTGTGTGGACTTTTTACCACCATTTGTCATATTTCCATTTAGCAAAAATCATTTTTTATTAACAACTACACCCACCGCACCCCTAAACCCACCCAGTGATTTATAGTACATATACACTTTATGAGCACATGCGTTCCCTGGGATTGAACCCACGATTGCATGATCACGTGATTACATGTTGTTGTATATTGCAATGCTCTACCAATTGAGCTATGCAAAACCTGAAATATACAAAAGGGAACAATGCATTATCGTATTTCAGGGAAGTGACAAACAACCTATATAGGCGTAGTGGTTGGAGGACATGTTGCTTTATTTTAAGGTGACATAGTTACACGTTACTACATGTACTTACTATAGTAATAAGTAAATTACGCAAAATTACAAGTAACTAACCCTAAACTAAACCCAAACCCATGTAGTTAACTGTTGACCCTTCCCTTACACCTTAACTCAGCCTTAAACCTAACCAGACAACCAAACCTGTCCCTAACCTTACCCGTATCCCAACTCAATTTGACGTAACTAATAGTTAAGGACACCTAATATTAAGAGTGTTTACTGTAAAAAAATAACCTACTACGGGTTTGGAACAACATGGGGGTGAAAAATAATGACACAATTTTGAGATGTTGAGTAGTGGTTTGTTTCTATCTTCATCTCAGCGGAGACAAAACGACTAAAATTTTACCATCCGACATAAAAGCGAAACTTCAACATTATAACTCTCTATGCATTCCCAGCTCTGCTCTTCCAATGAACATCCAATAAAAGTGTGAATCTGTCATATTGCGTTTCCAGCTTTTGTTTTTCCACCGTCCCGCTGACAATAGGCTAGGTAACACTCAAAGGCCCAAGATGAAAGAACAACCAAAGCTAGACGGAAATTCAGACCGGCACCCATCTGTTGAAGAGACGAAACGCGGCGAAGAGATGAATGGAGAAGCCAAATGGAAGAAACAGACGAATAAAACAAACTGATGAGAGTAAAGAAAGGGTAAATAATTGATGAGTTCTGGGTTTAGAAGAGACTGCTCATTAACATCCTCATGTAGCTTCATTAAGGAGCGAAACAACAAGCTTCAGAACAATGGTCCTTGGTATTCCGCTTAGAAGTCAAACGCTGCCCTTTTTTTTCTCTCTCTGATGCCAGGTGCTTCAAAATCCCAACGGCCTGTTCTCCAACCTCCTGTAACCTCCCAGAATTCCCCCGTCACACATTTACCTCCCCAGCCAGGAGAATGAGACCTTGTAAATAATATATCAAGATAAATGATAATTGCTGCGTTTTTCGAACCCATCATTTAATGAGCCCCATTAATTAAAAATGAATGCAGCTGACAGTGTTTGTCGGAACACATCTGATGTAAACACATCGTGGCAGAGACACAAAAAGTTCTACGTTGGGAATAAATCCTTCTTCCGTCTGCCTCGACACTTCTCCTCGTTACTCTGCCATCAGTTTTGCTGCACATATGAAGATGGAAACTATCTGTGATCCTACAACAGGCTCAGAATTAGATTGTCTCTGAAGATGACATGAAGACAAAAGGGTCATCTGAATTACATCTGAGGCCCCGATGTCTACATGTGCTTCACCATTTTACTCTGGTACAAATAAGCTAGCTGGATAAAATATCCCATCGTTATTGGATCAGCCTCCTCTTCCATAACAGTTCCTTGAAAGCAATGTCAAAGCAACCCGAAATGCCGCTGCAGGCCGGGGTAAACCTCAGTGACTGAGTCGCGTCACCATGTCCCCGTCAGACTTCAAACAGCCCCTTGGACATGTATCGCATGCAGGACCCCCACGAGACCGCTGATTGAATTCTGGCAAACAGAACTAAACATCTGCTTCAAACAAAAGACATCTGCATATTTCAGATTTGTTTTTCATAAATTAAAGCTGCAACCTGCCAAAACCTGGGCGCAGTAGTGTGTTCTCGTGTATAATTAGATAAAGTTTACAAGCTTTGAAAGTTAGAAATTAGCATGAAGCATCAGGGCTCACCTGGGAGCCACAGTCCCACAATGGGAGCAGTTTTCCGCCTCTCTCCTCTATCATTTCAAGGAGGAGGGAAAACGCAACTGAAACTGTTTAGTAATGCCGAATTTAGAGGAAACCAGGGCACTGTAGGCAGAGTTGTCACAATAGACTTTAAAAATCTCAAAAATACAAAAACATTCATACAAAGTAAAAAGATTATTTATTATAAAGACCTTACCATATGCTACTTAATCAATACCCTATTTAGACATTAAGGGCACTATATTACACCCTGCGCAATGCAACGCCAGGCGCGACACAAGTGTTTTTTGCTCGTTTCAGCCTGACGCAGTTATCATTTTCATGTCCAGCGCCACGTTGTTTAAAAAGCAAATGCACTCGCGCCCATCTGTTCACCCATGGGCATGCTGGTCTGAAAACGAAGTGCATTCAGGCGCATTGTTGGCGTGTTGCTATTTTGAGACAACTGAAAACGACTGCACCATTGACCAGCAAAAACCTGGTCTAAAGTCAATAGTGCAGTATTTTTTGTGTTATTTAAAGGGCGCGTTAGTAATATGCATCTATAGGTGGGTGCACAACGCGCACAAACAGGGATGCACAGCAGCACACATGCCGAATATTAAAAATAAAAGTATTACAATGTAAAAGATTATTATTGTGTACATAAAGATAGAAATGCCTACATGTCATAATGGATTGTCATGGCATGTATCAGAATGACCTATTTGCAGTAATGACAAATGAAATCGGCAAATTATTTGACCAATCGTGGCAATACACACATGTATTTAAACTGACTCGTCAAGTTGAGGGTGTCTAGATTCCACCTTGTAAATAGCGAATCCGCCATGGAGGAAGCGCAACTGGCTTTTAAAGGGAATGGGAGATGAGACTCTGATTGGTTTATTACACGTTATGCCCAAAACACACCCATGACTTATTAAGAGAATAGGGACAGCCCTTTTGGACCATGCGCCTGACGCGCGTTTCCGTCGTTAAACTAGCAAAACTGGATTAGGACACGCCCTAAGTGCATCTGCGCCAATGCGCTTCAGACCATGCGCTCAGATCGTTAAAATAGAGCCCTATGTCAAAATGCTACTATTTAAGTTTAACAACTTAATTTCGCCATAAACAAAAGCTATAATATGAAAGTACGTTTTTTCACTTTCACACATACTGGTAAATTACTGGTAGATTATCAGTAAGAGATCATGTATGATCAAAAATACCGGTAAATCATTTCTGGCAATTTATCAGTAAGGAAATATTGCAATATTACCACTGAATTATTGGTATGATGCTGTGTGTGAACGCAGAATGAAGATTACCGGTATGAGCATGTACAAAGTCAGAACGTGCTGACGTGCTTTGGACCAATCATAAAGCTCTTGTGGAGATGACGTCATATAGTAAGTTTTACAGTAAGCTTAGCTGCTTTTAAATAGTTTTTCTATGTAAATTTTCACTAAATAGACATCTTTGACCGTTGCGCCACATCTCACAGCTTTTTTCAACATGTCACGGTCAAGACCCAGCCTTCTTTTCCATTCATCAGAGCTGCGGTTCCGCAGTTAGATACTATTGTGCCCATCTCCTGTTTTTAAGAGCAAAAACGTGTTCTGTTTGATCATTCGCTTATGACTGTTACTCAGACGACAAAACATTTTGTCAAATTTAACAGAAACTAAAGCGCTTCTCCTCAGGCACAGAATTTACCAATATTTTAGTGATGATGTGTGAATGGGATCTTAACGGTAAAAAGCCAGAACGCTGTTACTTGTGTGAACAGCATATTTGTGTATTTACCGGTAAAGTCATTTTGGAAATTTTACAGTAATTTACCGCAATTGCTGTGTGAAAAGTGGCTATTGTTTAATTTAGTTTACTTACTTTGAATAATGACTTCAAAGACCCTAATATTTCGATTAGACCAATGTAAATAAATGACATGGTCGTTTCACCTTTTTCAGTGTATAGACCTTACGTAGCCCCGCCCCTTATCAGTGCTGTGCTCGTTGTGCTTCCGTTTTGTATTTCCACAGCATGAAGTTATGATTTTACAGTTTTATGAATGAACTGCTCGTTTTCAAGTCTTCCCAGCGATGCCATAGAAATATACAGAGCTACCGCACAAACGGAAGTTCAAAGACAAAATTCTGAAGATGGCTGCATGCTTGTTTCTCTGGCTCATAAGGTCTATAAAACACATGGCAAGTTGCCCAAATGTGACATAATATGTGACAACATGCCCAAAACCTTATATTTACCCTATCATTTAGTCATTATTCTCGCCTCAGTGTGGTTTTATGTGTTACCCAAAACAGCCTTAGCAAAATATATATATTTTTTTACATTTTATTTATTTATTTTTTGAAAAGGAGAAACCATTAAACTTCTGGACTTTTCACTCAAAATACTAGAGTTAGCTTTGTGTGAAATCTAATCCTCTCCCATATTCTCTGCCTCTAAAATGGTTTAAGGTTTTTTGCTTTCATGTCATGTCATTTGTATATCTGCTCAGTTGTCCATGGAATTCATAACAACTGGAATTCGTATCATATGCTTTCAGAAAATATAAATTCTATATAATCTTTCCAAGAATAATGATATAAAAGAACTATGACCCCCAAGCATAACATTAAGCAAAAGAAGCAATCATCATTGTGTTCCTTGTCTACCAAATGCAAACATTGTGTTATTTGTGCTGAGTTGAATCCCTCTCCCTCACTTCCTGCAAGGCTCTGATAGTCTCTTGTACTCGCTTTATGAGGTCAGATAGCGGGCTGTTGCTCTTGTAAAAACGGCTTCAATTATTCAGTGAAGTCAAGTTCTGGTTTATCTCCCACTTGTTCCCGGCCCTGAGAGGGGTGGTGGGTGGGAGGGAGAGAGGGGCATTGTGGGCCATGTCCCTCTCAAAGCCTGATGCTATTGGCGTGTCTGTTGGACAGGGCTCCTGCCTCTAATTACCAGCCTATTTGCAGCAGCTTCAGATATAAATAACTCAACAGCTGCTCCGAGTGGGTGGAGGAAAGACAACAGCAAGTGTGGAATTAAAGAATCAACCAAAAAAACTAACACTGGCCCTCTCCATCATCATCCATGATGTGGCCGTGACAAGTTTCCATCAAAACGGAAAGTGTCTGTTCACACTGAAAGTGAAAATGTTGCACGATCAAAGGGGAGTCAGAATATATTTGATGTTTAATATAGAGTTGCACCATATCCTAACCAGACATGACACAGTAAAGTGACAAGTGAATAAATCTCTTTCTTCTATGTCAATTTGAGTTTTTGTCCTATCCAGCCATAATCACAATGACAGGCTGTGTTTATGTTTTGCAGATTTTTGTTTTAGTCGTATGGTTTTTTGACAAAAACATTCTTTAAATTTAGTCAGTATTTAAGGTATTTTTTCTCTTCATAATTTATCAACAATATGTTTTAATAAAAAACATCACATTTTCATCAGTAATTTGTTTGGCAAGAATACCACTGGCGACAGGACACTTTGGGCCCTATCATAGGTGTGTTCAGGTGCATTGTTGGCGCGTTTCTGTTTTAAGGCAACTGAAAACGACTGCGTCATTGACCAACAAAAACCTGGTCTAAAGTCAATAGCACAGTATTTTTTGTTATTTAAAAGCCGCATTAGTAATGTACAAATAGGCGGGTGCACAACGCGCATACACTCTGCTTATTACACACAGGGATGCACAGCAGCACACAAAATAAAAGGATTCCTCTCTGGAGAAGCGTTCAGTCTTTCCGCTCACAAATTCAGCCATGTAAATAGCGACTCAGCCATTATGCCCAAAACACACCCATAAGTCATTAAGAGACTAGGTACAACCCTTTTGGACCATGCGCCTGGCTCGCCAAACCGTTTCTTCCGTCGTTAAACTGGCAAAAGTGGATTCGGACACGCCCTAAGTGCACCTGCGCCGTGCACTTCAGACCATGTGCTCAGATCATTAAAATAGGGCGTTCTGAGTAGCCCTGCCCACTGAGAAATCTCGCTGGTCCAAAATCTTGCAGCACATAACTATATATTTTCGACCTGCTTTGTATTGATACTATATCGGTAGTATACAGTATGTAAATGAACAATGTTTACTCATTCTCTGTGTTACCTGAACTGAGAAATTCATGTTTATTTGTCAGCAAATGGTCCACCAGATAATGCGTTCTGACAGCTCAAGTGCTTTTGTGAAAACTAAAATTATCTTGCCCAGTGGTAAATACAACTTGAGAGGGCATTCATGTCCAATTTTTAACTAGGAAACTCGTATTTATGATAATTACGATAGGCAGCATAACAGAACAGTTTTTGAAAGGGTAGGTTTAACAGTGAAAATTTTATCGTACTATGTCAACACTTTAAACAGCATTATGGTAAAAATTGAACACTATGGCAACAGCTTTCTTACCTGTATGCGACGGCATTTGCTTCGAGGGTTGGGTGGAACTGACTGAATGGCAGTTTCTCTCAGCTTTTCCCCTCAGTTTGGTCTAACACTGTGTTTGTTGTCATCCAGTTTGTATTGTTGACTACAAACACGAAGGTTTTTCAGATTTTCCGTCGCGGCATCTCTCCCCATTCTATTCTGTATTCTTTGCAGCCTTTAGCCACGCGCTGGATCCTTCACTGGAAACCGAAAATATCTCACTCCCACTATACGTTTACTCTTTTAATTCTTGCACCTGGAACAATACAAGTCAACATCATTGACTAAAAGTTTACTAATAAGTATTTCCTACTAAAGCAAGGTGGTATTTGAGTCTGGTCAAGCATACCCATAGCAGACTGGTGGGAGTGGCCTGGAACAGCAACATGACCACTGTGGGTGTTGAAGTTTTCTTATTTGGCAAAAGGGAAGACAACAGCCTTTTTTTCGCCTTTCTACTGTATAGGCAGCCAAGTTTTATTGAAAGCCCATTTTGCCATTGATAAAGTATATTTTGCCTGTTTAGGGCGCTAAGTGAATCATGATTTTGGACCAATGCAATTTCACAGGAGGCTGAGGTAAACAGATACAAAAATCGAAACTAAGTGACTGATAAAATGTCCTGTCGCTCATCACAGCTGATTAAGTCTATGTGTGATTTAAATGCTATGGTAAAACTGACACATTTTCTTTTACTAGACATGTTTTAGTTCCAAGATCATACTTTCATTGAGATTACTTATTGATTACAGTATTGTACTCTGTCTCCTATTGAATCCTCTAAAACTAATTCCAGCTAATTGCCAATAATACATTAACAAGAGCTGGCATCATCTTGCCCTCCACTGTGCTTGAAAGCCTACACTGACATCCTAAAAGACTATGGCATACAGCATGGCGATTTGTAATAAAAGTCTGGCTGAGCGTTCTCCCCAGCTCGGTGATATGCCTCCAAGGGAGAGCTACAGGCACCATTTAATGCATGTTTGCAGAAAACTATTCTAAACAGGCTCAAATTGTGAGGTGATTATATGGACGATGTGGGACCTGTTATAATTACTTCAAACCGCTGTGTTGGTGATAATCTATGGTAATTGCAAATTTCTGAGCTTGAGCACTACATGTATTATCTTTATGATGAAAGAACGAGATACACATCCTTGGAGATGCTTAATGCATGATGCTTGCACTGAAGATGTAATTGTTTCACCTTGTAGAAAACATCCGAAAAAGCTGTCAATAAACAAATGCAGTCCATGTGGACAGCATAGCCATCTTCACTCTCATTTAATTCAAAATTAGATTAGATATGTTCGTTTTAATTAGATCTGTTCGTATTGCTATAAATGGCATAAAGACACTTAACGTAATACCTATGTGAACCCTAGAGGAACAACCCACAATTTTCTGATGATAATGTGAGTGGGGCTTACCTGTGCAAAACTCACTGCCACAATTCTGGGTGATTTCCAAGAGCGCAGAACCTGATTTCACCAAGTGCAACATCACTGATGATCCTGGAACAACATTGCAATCAACCAATCAGATTTGAGGGACAAGTTTATGTCAAGTTTAGGCTTACAACCAGGGTTAGATGCTTCTACATCAGTGTTAATCACCTATTATTTCCCTCTGATTTTAGGAATAAGTTATGGAGGTTTAGGGATAGGGATATGGTTTGGATTAAATTTTCGGACAGGAATGTTGTTCCAGGATCAACAAAATTTTTTGACCAAGGAACGTGTCTAACTCTGCAAAATCAGGAGGTGCTCCAAGACCTTTCCTAGGCCTAAACATGTGCATTATTTATTTTTTTCCTAATTATAAATTGATTTGTCATTAAAAGTTGT
This sequence comes from Rhinogobio ventralis, assembly GCA_039654625.1. Lineage (NCBI taxonomy): Eukaryota > Metazoa > Chordata > Actinopteri > Cypriniformes > Gobionidae > Rhinogobio > Rhinogobio ventralis. The sequence goes on from CM077204.1 coordinate 7,114,325, forward strand.
TCTAATTCATTAATTTACATTGTAATTTAATATAATGCTGTGTGTTTGTTAGAAGAAAAAAAAGGCAACAAACTCTGAAAATCAATTCTAGGGTGAAATTTTCATCCCTCAAAAAAACCTCTATATATATGGCTCAGGTCCCTTTGTCATTGTAAGTCTATGGGATTTTTGTGCCCATTTTATCAACTGTTTGACAAAACCCGTAATTCTGGTTGCACTAACTAATAGCACACCTCTCTTCCTCTCAAAATGGGTATTTGTGCTCCTGAACAATAGTTATAGTGATATTTGCCATAGTGAACACCACTAAAAATAAACACAAACAAAAGTTGGCCAATTAAATTTAAAGAGTCCAGCGATTCAGAGTTCTCACTTGAGGAAATTAAGCTTTGATCTTTCTCCTTCTTTAAGCAATGCCAATTACTGTGATTGCCCTATATTAAGGAGACATTCTTGACATTAATTACAAGAGAAAAAAATGAGATCCTCCAATTAAGATAATAAATTACATTGACCGCCTCCCAACAAATGCTGAGTTTGTCAAATCTGTTATTTTACAAGGCTCGAATGGCTTTTATACGTGTTCTCTCTCCTTTGCAGGTGACAATGGCGTCAAGTGGCTCTCAAATCAAGTGTGCTCATTTATCAATTGAAGGACATGTTGATCATTATTACCATGCCTTAATTCCCCTGCATTAACAAACAAAGCTTCAAGGGTATAGTATAAATGAAAAAGGATCATCCCTTTTTTCCCCTAGGGGTCTAGAATATAGTATATAAGAAATAGTTCACTCAATAAGGAAAGTTTTATACATTCACATAATTCTAAACTCGTATTTCTATTTTATTTCTATTATATTTATGCTCCAAAAAGGTACATGCAATTGTCAGTGACATAAAACATGGTGCGACACCTCAGAGTGTTATTTTTGAATTTGAACATGGATGCAAATGATATTTCAGAAGATTTTCAGAGAATAATGACTTGCATTTCAGTTGTTTGTTAATAATGTTAGGATTCGTTTTAATTGTTTTAACTTGACAAAATAAGCATGGTCCAATGCAGGTGAGTTAAGGAAATTCAGGGGGAAAAAAACAAGGCAATAGAGGTATTAGAGCATTGTGTTCCAGTTTAAGGATGTCAGACAAACGCCGAGCGCATTTCAAAGTCTAGAGGAGACGGTGTTTGTGCATGTGCGATGGAGGGTGGGCTCGGGTAGCACCCTGGGATTCGCCGATGACAGGATGCAGGAATCGGAATACGGTCCCTCCCGTTGTCTGAGAATCCAGTGAGGGTGTTTGCCATATGTTCGTCGTTTCCCAGGGAAAAGGAATCAGAGGATAAAAGCGACGGCAGCTATGAGCCTTTTCAATATGTTCAAAGCCCATATGAAAATTACTGTACATAAGTCTTCTACAGAGGCCAATTTTAGATCAAAGCCTGAACAGACAAGAAAGATACAGATGACAAGAGGAGAGAGAAATTCGAGATAAGTTGTGCTGTGCTGTTTGCTTGAACTAATAGAATTAGTCTTACAAAATAAAGACAATGAAAGAAAATGATTCCCATGAAAAAGGAAAGAAAACAAGATCTCAGTCTTAGCTAATCACAATAGTCTTCATACATCTTTCATCAACACTGTTTTAAACTAGTCATTGCTAAGACATTACTAATTGGAGACAATGATATTCTACGAGATTGTATGGGGCATTGCAAGGTGGTTGTTAAAGTGTTCTGGATGGTCGCTTAGGTGTTGTTATGCAGTTGATGGGGTGTTCTAGATGATTGCTTTTTGGCATTGCTATGGTGTTAGGTGGTTGTTGTTCTGGGTTATTGCTAGGTCATTTCTAGAGTGTTACTAGGCAATTGCAGGGGGATTGCTATGGTAGTAGGTGGTTTTTGTTCTGGGTCATTGTGGTTGCTAGAGTGTTACTAGGCAGATGCTGGGGCATTGCTATGGTGTTAGTAGGTGGTTGTTGTTCTGGGTTGTTGCTAGGTGGCTGCTAGAGTGTTACTGGGCAGTTGGTGAAGCATCACTGTGGTGTTAGTAGGTGGCTGCTAGAGTGATACTAGGCAGTTTCTGGAGCATCACTATGGTGTTAGTAGGTGGTTGCTAGAGTGTTACTAGGCAGTTGCTGAAGCATCACTATGGTGTTAGTAGGTGGTTGCTAGAGTGTTACTAGGCAGTTTCTGAAGCATCACTATGGTGTTAGTAGGTGGTTGCTAGAGTGTTACTAGGCAGTTTCTGGGGCATCACTATGGTGTTAGTTGGTGGTTGCTAGAGTGTTACTAGGCAGTTTCTGGAGCATCACTATGGTGTTAGTAGGTGGTTGCTAGAGTGTTACTAGGCAATTGCAGGGGGATTGCTATGGTAGTAGGTGGTTTTTGTTCTAGATCATTGTGGTTGCTAGAGTGTTACTAGGCAGATGCTGGGGCATTGCTATGGTGTTAGTAGGTGGTTGTTGTTCTGGGTTGTTGCTAGGTGGCTGCTAGAGTGTTACTAAGCAGTTGGTGAAGCATCACTGTGGTGTTAGTAGGTTGTTGCTAGAGTGTTACTGGGCAGTTTCTGGAGCATCACTATGGTGTTAGTAGCTGGTTGCTAGAGTGTTACTAGGCAGTTGCTGGAGCATCACTATGGTGTTAGTAGGTGGTTTCTAGAGTGTTTATAGGCTGTTGCTGGGGCATTGCTATGGTGTTAGTAGGTGGTTGTTGTTCTGGGTCGTTGCAAGGTTACAAAAACTCCATAAAACAGTTAATAATGTGAAAATAATGTGTGATCTAGAACCCTCAGTGCATGCCATTATAAAGACTGCAAGTCTATCCCTCACAGCTTTTCATTTACGTAAAAAGTCAATACAACGACTAAGGTCTATTGCTTAAAGTTTTCTCTTCATTCAAGTAACAGTTTTGTTGCAGATGTTTCTCCTAAAAATAAAATAAGACATAGAAATACATTATGCAATTATTATACCGTAAAACTATGCTTCTTTTGAAGAATTACTTGAGCAGAATAAGTAACTAATAAGCCAATAGTAAGCACACTCGAAAAAAATGGTAACCTAAAAATGGTCTAAATTAACTGGTTTTATTCAAGTCATTTAACCACAGTGCTGTCTATAAGTAATGACTGAGATATTAAAGAGATCTCATTTTTGATTTTTCATTCCTGTAGAGACCGTTTTCACTCACCTTGAATTGCAGTGCAGTTGGTGAGGCTGAGAGCATCCCACTCTGCCTCGCTCTCCTGCACCATCTGGCCTAGTTTCTGTCATTGCTTCCCCAGGAGAGACTGACCTGAGCAGGAACACACTGCAGGAAGCAGCTGCCACCCTGTGCTCACCTGCAAAGAATCCACACATAGTGACAAAAGTTTTGTTGGCAAAACAGTACAATGTAGATTTGAGGGTGCATGCAATAGTAAGAGTAACTTTAAAAGTGAGATGCTTTCATTGCCATCTGTTTGCTCGACAGAGAAAAATGGCTGGATTTATTCAAAAATAATAACTTTCATAATGCTAAAGGGGCTGCATAAGGATCTTTTTGCATTCAAAGAACAAAAGGAAATGGAAGTGATATAAAACAGCTGTGCACATTGTCTTTAATCAGAGGGGCTTGATTTCAGATTTGGCATTATGATTTCCTTCCTTTAATAGGCCTGTCGATTAAGAACAACAATTCTCAAATTTGGGTCTGTTTTTGTAGGAAACCACATCAAAGCATCAAACACATTATTGTCTCCTCACACATCAGTCAACATGCTAATTTCGCAAAGAGGAAATTAGAATTGGTTAATAGCAAGCACACTGTGTATTAATCTCAATGTCTCACCCATGGCCTGCATATTCATATAAATATAACATGACTTGTCACCACTCCTGAAATTTATTGGTTTTCCACCTTCACAAATTAAGAGTTCCAATTTATGAATATTTTAGCACATGTGCGCTCTGCGGGACATTTATCACCGGCGTCGCTATTCTAAACAGAATAAATGAGCAGTCAAGCTGCCGCGCAGCCGGACGTTCCTGTGGACAGATTAATGAGAGAGCAGGAGCGATGGGGCAGCCGGGCAGGTTGGGCCTCCCTTGGAGGGGAGAGGGTGGAAGCACTCTGAGAGGAGGACAGAGGAGAAGAGATACAGGAAGAGCTAAAAGCACGACTGAGATCCACGCCAGACATTCTAGTCTGACTAGAAAAAATCGACTAAAATGTTGCACATAGAAGACCTCCATGACTGTCTAATTACCCACAATTCTCTTTGTCTAATTGCACCCATTTCTAACTTTAATGTTTTTCTACTGATGCCATGTCAAAAAAAAAAATGTATGTCAAACGAATTATGTAAAAGGAATGAATAATCAAAACGTTGCCATAATGCCAAGAATGTTGCATTGCCAAACAATTGTAATGTTAAAATAATGTCAAAAGAATTTCACAATGTCAAAAAATGTTGTAAAACTAAAAAATATTGCTAAAAGTTACACAAAAATGTTGTAATGATAATGTTTCGTAATGTCAAGAATCTTGATGTCAAAAGCATGTCTCATAAAAGAATCTACAGTCCCAATTCCAAAATAATGTTTAAATTAAAAATGGGACATTGCAAGGTTGTTGTGAAAGTGTTCTGGATGGTCGCTTAGGTGTTGCTATGCAGTTGATGGGGTGTTCTAGATGGTTGCTTTGGGCATTGCAACGGTGTTAGTATGTGGTTGTTGTTCTGGGTCATTGCTAGGTGGTTGCTAGTGTGTTACTAGGCAGTTGCAGGGGCATTTCTTTGGTCTTAGTAGGTGGTTGTTGTTTTGGGTCGTTGCTAGGTGCTTGCTAGAGTATTACTAGGCAGTTGGTGGGGCACTGCTATGTTGTTAGTAGGTGGTTGCTAGAGTATTAGTAGGCAGTTTCGTAAAATAAAGAATCTTGATGTCTAAAGCATGTCGTATAAAATAATCTGCAGTCACAATTCCAAAATAATGTTTAAATAAAATAAAATGTAATTTTCTTCATGTCAGAAGAATGATATAATATTAAAACTGTCATAAAAAAATAAAAATTTGGGTTACACTTTATTTTAAGTTGTCCGTGTTACAGTGTAATTATACCTTTAAGTACTGTGTAATAATAATTAATGTACTTATAGGGTTAGGGTTAGGATTAGGGCTTGGTTAAGGTAAATTGCATGTAATTATGCACAATTTATAGTAATTACTATAGTAACTACATGTAACATGTAACAACCACACTATAAAATAAAGTGTTACCAACACTTAAAAGAATCGCATAATCTTAAAATAATGTTGTAATGCCAAAAGCATGTCCCAATAGTAAAATAATTTAATTATTCCAAACAAATATTCTAACTCTGAAATGTCATAATATTGCAATGCCATAATAATTATGCAGTGTCAGATGAGTGTCATAAGAATGCTGTTATGATAAAAGAATGTTGTAAAAACACAGTTTTCATAATGTCAAACAATGTAAAAGGCGGTAATTTTTTTTTAACTTTATTTTAAAGTGTCCTTGTTACATATGTTACATGTACTTACTGTATTACTAAGAGTAAATTATGTATAACTACATGCAACTACCCCTAAACCAACCCTATTTCTAATTACAAACCCTATAATTGTATATTATGGTTGCACTTTATTTTACAGTATGTGCACTTACGTGTACTTACATAAGAAAGTACTGGGCAATATAAGGTATGGGTTAAGGTTAGGTTTAGGGGTAAGTTCAGGGTTAGTGCCTAGGTATTACCCAGTCATTGCAATTACTATAATAAGTACATAGTATGCACATGGGGAACAGGATTGTAAAATAAAGTGCTATTGTTAATTCATATTACTCAGTATATACCTACATGTATAATTACACTGTAACAAGGACACCTTAAAATAGAGTGCAACCTAAAAGGCATTTTGTAATGCTAAAAGAATGACAATGTCAAAAGAGTGAACTTGGTTCAAGAGGTGTCAGGTCATTATATCATGTTCTGCTTTTGAGAAGCGGCATGATGTTATTCAAGCTCCATCCAAAACAAGCCGCAACCATGCAGAACAACGTTCCTAAAGTTTACTTTGTGAAAAACCCATCTGCTATGGGAGCCAGTAGCATCACTTGACAACAGCCTCAGTGGTGACTCAAAAATGCGTGCCTTATTTCACATACTCCCACCCAAAACACCTGGCACAGACAAGTGTGAGATCATTTAGATAAAAGCTGGCAGAAGATCTGTATGCTGGATTCCTTCCATATCGCCGAGTCCCACCACATGCTTGGTGTCATCCTCAAGGTTTTGCCTGCCTAGGGGAGCGAGAGCCCAAGATAAGAGAAAGAGAAGCCCTCGGTGGTAGTAATTATTTCTGCAGCTTCCATTCTGTTCCGCCCCGGAATGTACACCCTGACGACTGCTCGCCGCTCACCTGGCTCTCTCTACCACATCAGAAGGAGGATGAGAGCTCGCTCTCCTCTGAGGGAACCGCAGAACCGCCTGGCTTTTCATAAACACTGGCAGCTGCTGCGGCAATTAGCCATGCGCTCTGTACTTTTACAACAATGCAATCCTCCCTGATCTCCACAATTAGCCTCTTAATTGGGTCTAAACAACCAAGGCGGAACAGATAAATAAAAAAGCAGAGGAGAGCGGAGGGGTTGGGCGGCTGAAGCTTGAGAAGCCAAATGCTCTCCCTCAGCGGCCTTTGGCATTTTGCCGTTTGTGGCGTTAAGGCAATGGAAAACACTGGGAATTAAAAAAAAGAAAAGAAACTCAGTTTGATGCCTCATATTCAGATTGAAAGTGACATATCTTTGCCCTTTCCTTCCTCTTTAACTGTCCAGCTCTGTGAAATGCTAACATTTCATGTGACAGAGGGTGTTACGGTGACTTTTAAACACGCTGTTCAGTGCCTCATGACTTCGTGAAGACGGTTTATATGACCCAAAAAGCACACTTGACAGAACAATAACCATGTCTATATATATCTTCATATAGGGATCTGATTCTAATCTGGTAATTAATGATGCTTGCATGTCATTATAGAGTATATTCCTCATCATCCCTTAATTAACTTTAATTTAATGTCTAGACCCACACTACAAATTATTATTGTAACAGTTTTATTGCCTCTTTCATTATTTGTGAATTGCACTAAATCTGTCAAGATCATATTTGGGTCATATTTCATCCCTTAAAATATTAATTATATTTTACATTAAGAAAATGAAGGCTGTTGTATAACCATTTTCCCCCATAAATTTTAATTAGCTATAATGGAGAAAAAAAGCCACATTTTAATAAAAGATTATTTCATTTGTAAAGTATTTATACATAATGGTAATATTTGTAATACTGGCTTTACACAAATTTAAATAAATGAGACCGTTTAATAAATAAAAAGTTAAGTGCTTAATTGTTATTATATGAAACATACATTTTTGTTCTTTTGATTTTGGTGTGAAACTCAACTTTTTGTGAGAATCACTTACAATGTGGGTTTGGTTCCACAGTATAGTGGGCCTGAATATTGGATCACTATTATTACAAATATAACAGTTGTAGGCACTTAATATCAGTCACTTACATTGCAGAGGCACAGATTAATGCCAGAACATCCATGCTGTGTAATCTGACAAATCATTTTGTTACAGTGTATTAACAACAAAGCAAGTGCAGCAGCAGAACTTGTCTATGACACACTACTACTACAAGGTCCCTTGCTTTCATAGAGGCCTTTTCTTGTCCATTTATTCCAGAGGAGCATGTCTCAACTAAAGGTTTTTATTTTGACTGGTGGTTCCTCTCAGCAGGTAGAGTTTGAGGCGTGTGTGTGTCAGCTGTGAGTGCTGACAGCAGCGTCTGGCCCTCACACACCACTACAGCAGGGAGCCCGGCTGCAGCGTACAGCGTTTCTATATCAGCAGCACACTCAGTATGCAGCCTCCACAATATTACACACACACATACACATGCGCGCACACACACACACACACACACACACACACACACACACACACACACGCACACGTGCACACACACACACACTCACACACTTATAAAGAATACAGGCACCATCTAGTGCTTTAAATTGGCAAAGACTTATAAAAAATATATATTGCGCAATACAAACTTCAGTTAAGGCAATCGTGTGCCCTTTTGTCAAAATGTATCTATCTATCTATCTATCTATCTATCTATCTATCTATCTATCTATCTATCTATCTATCTATCTATCTGTCTATCTGTCTATATATCTGTCTGTCTACCTCTTTGTCTGTCTGTCTATCTCTATCTGTCTATATATCTGTCTGTCTACCTCTTTGTCTATCTATCTATCTATCTATCTATCTATATATATATATATATCTGTCTCTCTCTCTCTCTCTCTCTCTGTCTGTCTGTCTGTCTGTCTCTCTCTCTCTCTCTCTCTCTGTCTGTCTGTCTATCTATCTATCTATCTGAATGAATAAATTCTCTATATTGAACAGCTAAATAAATAAAAGTCTAAAGAACAGCTGTTTTACAACTTCAGACAGCAATATTTACATTATAATACAAGCAGTGCAACGTCCTTGACAATAATCCAGCTTCTAAATTAAAGCTTCAGCTTCAGGTAGTGTGGTGGCCTGCGAGAGTATAACAAATGTCTGAGAGCTGCAGTGTTTTGTGTTGCTGCTGAACTGAACTGAACTGGACGATGATCACTCTTTCCTCCAGAGCTGCTTTATAGCTGAATTGAACTTTCACATTTGATGAACTTTACACAGTCATTGAACTGAACTGAATGAACACCGAACTAACTTCAGCTGACCAACACTATTTTCTTTTTAGAGCTGCTTTACAGCAGAATTTGAAGTTAACTCTGTTTGGATCATTACATCATTACTTTCTGATTATCCCTGTAAAGCTGCTTTGAAACAATCTCTATTGTATAAAGTGCTTTATAAAAAAGGTGACTTACTTGACTGATTTGCTGAGGGATAAACATCTCAAGTCTGAAGTGTGTCGAACATATGTAATGCTATACTGAGGAAAACCAAATGGATGAAGATGCCATTTTAACTAATAATTAAAAATTAGCTCCATACTGGTTCATAGCCACATTTTAAAACAAGAACCGGTTCAATGCAATTGATATTCATGACTGTTCTCCAAAGTGTATTTTTCTACAAATGCCGACAGAACCCTTCACTTAACCCTTCACATAAATGACTCATTTAATTACTTATTTTTAGTGAACCAAAAATAAACAACGCAAATAGTGTAGTCCTTTTTTTAAAGTTAAAAATCATTTAAGATACTTTATATTAACATAAAAATATATATTTTTACATTATAAATAAATGCATTAATAAACAAATGGTCTATTTTACCAATTACTTTTTTTTTGTTTATATTTAGCAATCACTGTTTTTCTAGGATTATTATTAATAGGCTTTTTATTTAGGCTTTACGTTAGGCCTGTATATTAATTAGGCTACTACAGCAAACATCATTCATCATTTTTACTCAACACTTTTACCCTAAACACCTTTTTATTTTATTTTTCTTATTTTTAGTGTCAGCATATCTGGTATCCTACAATACACATTCTTAATACACTGTTTTACTCTTTCTAAGCCCAAAGGAGTGTAAGGTAATATGCACTTTATTTTACCTTACACTTACAATTTGCTACAGGATGGATTTTACATTATTACTTATTTTAATTTCCTTTTTATTAAGTTTCTTATGCCTCTTACAATTGGTTTTAATATTTAATATATACTTGTGTATTTTATTCTGTACATGGTAAAAATGTTTGTTGTGGACAACAACAAAAAGTGCAGCGAGAATGCAAAGTCTCACGAGATGTCGCGAGATGCCACGAGATGCCACGAACCAATCAGAGACGCGTCTTCATGTAAACGGACAGAAAACATGGCGACGATGTAGGAGAGCACTCTAACCTGAGTAGGCAAACATTTTCAGAGTTTAAACCAAATATCGCTAACGTTTTGTAGATATTTCAACCAAGTTATGACTACTGGAGCGGTATTGTTCACATTTGTTCAAATAAACTATGACCGACAAGAGAAACATCGGTGTGCGACATATATCAGAATCGAGAGAAAGTCGGAACAGAACTCTCAAACTTAACCAGAAGAAAATGAAAACAAAGACACGAATGATCGGACTCAAACAGTCACAGTCTCCGTCGTATCACACGTCATACAACTGTCGCAAAGGTAAATACTTTAGTGAGACATCAGAACCTGTGACAACGCATCGGAAACAGATGTAGCCTTTATTTATGCTTACAAAAATACTGTTGCACTGTCATGTGGCATTACCATTTGGGTGAATGATTGCCATATGTATGTTTAATGTTATTTACATGGCACTCCAGTGTACTTCAAAAGAATAGCGTGTGGTACATGTCCAAAACCTCATGGTACTTCTTGTTAGTGTCCACGTGAAATATTTTTTCCCAAACAAAGTATAAGTGTTGTTGACATTCTTATCTTAATTCTCAGATTTTACAACCCCAAAACGTCGACCAAGAATCAGATTCAACGGTTGTTACAGCGGAGATTCGCCTAATGAGACTGAATCCCCGCAAGACATCATCTGGGATCCCAACTCACCCACGCAAAGCTTGAATGGCAAGTGTGATCATGAAACTTACACTATTTTTAAACACGTGTGTACCGATTAGGGGTTAGTGTTATGAGCAAAATTGTACATATGGCATGAGTTTTATTTTTGGTCAGTAGTGGTATACATTTTAATATAGCTGTATTTGATTTAAATAAATTTTATAGTTTAAATATCAAATAACTATCTGGTAATGTCTATTACTGGATAAGCTGAATTTAATTAAACAAAAACATTAAGAATAAAATATACAGTCTCATTTGATTTTTCATTTTATGGACTCAAGATTATTCGTAACTAAAGAATAAGTGACATCAATGCAGCAACAGTTGCACATTACATAACACTTAAGTTCAAAATTGTAAAATTACACGCATAGTCCTTAGAGTTGTTTAGGACACATCCAGCTGTGTATTTTTGCATCTTTGTATATAGTAGGGTTGGGCCGATAGACGATGACATCGTCCATCGCCGATGGCTGACAGGCAGGGGCGTAGCCATCATTTCAAAAGTGAGGGGGACAGAATGTCAAGTGTTATACCAGTTTTTTTCTGACCTTTGTCTAATTGACGGTTTTATTTTTAATCTTATACCTTTTTCTTAATTGGCTTAACATGCCATTTATGTACGCTATCGGGTTCTTTTTGACCCAAAATGACGTTTGCTGAAATAAATGTCATGAGACTTGATGGTTGACATTTGCTAGCTAAAAATGCCATCATTATTCTAATTTGATAACATATCTGTGAAAAATGAAAGACATTACAAAAAAATTACACTGAAATTAGGTGCACGTTTGTGCGGGTAGCGAATATTTTCTATCTCCCAGCAAAACTGGCTAATTATTCAACAAGAGAAATACATCAGAGTTATAAATCATTGTGCAACACAATTCCGATACCGCATGCCAACTTGCAGTGCTTTACATTTTCATAGTGAAGTTTTTTTTAACTATTTGCGACCTCAGTCATATATGAAAATGATGGATACAGCGCGGGTGCGAGCATGGGCGTGCCGTGACACGCGAGTGACTGATTACCATGGAAACTTGAAATTCACATATATAGATAGACTGTCTCTTTGAATTTTAAATCTGAATTTATACACCTAAATGAAAACCTCATCCTGTCGTGAGCACACTTGCCCATTGAAAAAGTGCGGGGGACGAATTTACATTTTAGTTGTTCAAGTTGTTCTCGATCACAATACAAATTACATTCAAAACAGTTCAATGAAGTTCACTAAAGATTTTATGGTAACACTTCACAATAGGGTTCATTAGTTAGCATTAGTTAACTACATTAGTAAACATGAACTAACGATGAACTGCACTTATAAAGCATTTATCAATCTTTGTTAATGTTTATTTCAACATTTACTAATACTTTATTAAAATCTAACATGAACGAACCATGAACAGCTGTATTTTTATTAACTAACGTTAACAAAGATTAACAAATACAGTAACACATGAACTGCTAATGGTTAGTTCATGTTAAGCCGGGTGCACACTGTGCGATTTATAATAGTCCTTTCCGATTGTTCCTTGTCAGACTGTACGAACATGATCCTCGCTGTAAGCCATGTCACACTGTAAGATCTAAGTTGTCATTAATGTCAGACTGTACGATATTCAAGGCGCACTAAAAACGGACGCACGCAAGAAAACTCGTCCAGAGTTTTATATCATCAATGAATGACACGTTCGGTGACGGTGAGCTGTATTACACGCGGGATTGAAATGATGGCTACAAAGAAATCTCTAGCGCTCATTTTGGTCATAGTTTGTCTTGAAAAACGAAGATAATTTGACGGTCGTCGTAGAAGTCACTCTGCAGGACTGTGCGCCAAATCTTCTGACACTGCCAGAATTTCGTCTGAGGTCAAATTTGATCGCAGTGGTCATTAATCGGCTGCCGGTGAACATCTCGAACTAACGATCATAGACTTCAGATTTTAGCCTAGGATCAGAGGAGTCTTTTAGGATTTGCAAAATTTGTCCCAGACAGCCAAATCGTGGCCAAAATCGCACAGTGTGCACCCGGCTTTAGTTAATACATTAACTAATGTTAACTAATGAAACCTTATTATAAAGTGTTACCGATTTTATTGTGCAATAAAACGGCAAACGAATTATAGGCTACTAGATGTTTTACACAAACTAAACCAATGATATTCAAATGCCGTATCCGGACCCAGGCATGTTTCCATCCGGACTGCGAGACAGAATGGTATTACCATTTTTCTGTTTCTAGTTGAATTGAGCAGAGCATCAAAACAGCAGTGCGGATCACACCACAAGCACTCAGGATCGTTTGTGGTAATGATATTTCAGCGCTGTATCCTTTAGTAGTTTTATCGAAAGCCAAACGTGCTTCATTCAAGCTCTTTTGGCTCCGTGCGCATTCTCTCTTTCTCCAGACATGCGCCACATTAACGGAGCTTAACGCTCAAACGCAACCCCCCGATGTCATTGTCCATTGCGATGTTTCACTGTAGACATCGTCTGATGCTAATTTGGTAGACATTACCTAACCCTAGTATATAGTATATTGTTGTGTAACTGTATACTGTATATTTGTAAACGAATTGCCACTGTGCATAATACCACCTTTTACAGATAAATGTCGCTTTCTTATTTGGTACTATTTGTAACCATTCACAGGAGGAGGAGATGCGAGAGTCATTGAGATATCAGAAATTGTCAATAGGATTGCACCAAAAGTAAGTATTGAACACTATATAGTCAAATATAGAAAACTAAAAAGGAAATGATGCGTGTCATGGTAATCGTAATCTAACAATCATGCTATGTTTAAGGTTGAGAAGTCTAAAGAAGGGGACTCAGTGCTCCAGTGGATTGGAGACAGTGCCGTACCCTGCACTCCAGAGATCAGACAGCCCAGAGTCAGGAGGATCTCAGCACGGTACGTGTCCTCTGATCACTAACAGGCTGAATACTTAAAAGGTGCCTTAAAGGAACACGCCGACTTTTTGGGACTTTAGCTTATTCATCGTATCCCACAGAGTTAGATAAGTCCATAGACTCCATACATACCATTTTTATCTCTGTGCGTGCCATAACTCTGTCTGGCGCACCCACCGCTAGCCTAGCTTAGCACAAAGACTGGAGGTAAACGGCTCCAGCTAGCCTACTGCTCAATAAGTGACAAAATAACGCCAACATTTTCCTATTTACATGTTGTGATGTGTATAGTTACATTGTGTACTAAGACCGACGGAAAATGAAAAGATACAATTTTCTAGACCGATATGGTTAGGAACTATACTCTCATTCCTGCGTAATAATCAGGGAGCTTTGCTGCCGTACCATGCATGCAGCGGCGCAATGATATTACGCAGCGCTTATATATATAAAATTCTAATAAGATACTTACACTCTATCTATCTATCCGTCTATCTCTCTCTCTCTCTCTCTCTCTCTCTCTCTCTCTCTCTCTCTCTCTCTCTCTCTCTCTCTCTCTCTCTCTCTCTCTCTCTCTCTCTCTCTCTCTCTCTCTCTCTTCCTTCTTGTATTTTATATGTACAATAGGCAGAATAATTGCAACATCAAGAAGTGGAGATAAGGTTAGAAAGCATGAAGATTGTGGTGTCAAAATGCCAGTCTGTCAGTCAAGTCCGAATAAACATTGACGCACATTTCAGTTGTGGTAAATGGAAGCTAAAGCATATTTGCTTGACGTGCAAGAGCCAATAAAACAAAGTTCATTCTTGTGTGTTACACAGCTCATTTGAACTTTGGCAAGAGGTTTGTTCTCACGCGTGAATCATGTTCGGTTGGACTTCTGTTTGCTGATCAGTGTTTATATGTGAATAAAAGCCTAAATTAAATCTGTTCATCATATAAAGCGATAGTCTCTTCATAAAATTTGGATGAAACCGCTCAATTCATATGGATTAGTTTTATGTTCTCATTATGAACTTTTTGAAGCGTCAGTGTCAGCTGTGTAGCCGTCAATGGCGTGACAGAAATCTAATTTGTGTTCTGAAGATGAACAAAAGTCACGGGTTTGTTTAGGCAGCAAACCCTAAGAATGCGAAGAAGAATGCGCTAAAATTGCACAGCTCTATTTTCTCGCTTTCATTGCTGTATGGTTGCTGTCGTTGCAATGTCTCCATTCTCCGCCAAGACGTTGCAAATTTATTGTCCTTTTCAGAAACTTGGTAGAACTGCAATTTTTGCTGTACATACAAAAATAATTGTCTTGCATCGGCTCTTCTGATCAGCCTTTATAGAGACCACCGATCAAACTATATAAAGCTATTATCGGCCACATACACATTGATATCGTAGATTTTTCAGATTTACATTAATTCCCCATCTTTTTCCTTTAGGCAGAGCAATGTTGAGGACCTCATGAAACTTGCCAAGCAGTTTGACATCAATATGACTCGTCAGGACAAAGAGAAACAACAGGAGAGCACAGAAAAAAGAAATGAACTCAATAAGCTACAAAGTGATGGTACAGCGGCAACGGAAAGATCAACATCTATCCCAGTCTCGTCGAAACAACCAACTGGCTGCTCATCTCTCGTGCGCCAGGAAGAGGAGGAGCTTCAGGCGCTGTTTGATGGTCCCACTCAGCACGTAAGTGGGAGACTGAGCCCACCGTCAGCAAACTGCACACCAGAAAGCAGCACTGAACCTGTAGCTCAGGCTGGACCGAGATCAAGTTCTGCAGCAATCAAGAAAACTTCTTTAGATGCACCTAAAGCCACGGAGGCAAATTTTGATGATGACTGGGAAAATGATGACCTTCTGAATGACTTGTTTGTGTTGGAAATGACACAGAACCCAGTGCCTTTGAATGTAACTCAGAAACAGAGCACTGCTCAGCCCAAGTCTTGCTCTAAGAAATGTAATTTTGGGGCCAAGGTTAATCCCTCTGTATCTAATGGCAGAAACATCTGCTTTGAAACTCAACAGAGCACCAGCAAAAACAGCACCTTTACCAAGACACTTCCTGAAGTCAAAACATCTAATCGAAGCACTTTTAGGTTGAAGCCACCTGCTTCTGCCCAGAATCACACTACTGAGAAGCTGCTAAAGACTTCACCTGTGAACCAAGAAAAACAGCAAACACAGCCATCCCAGGGTACAAGACAAGCAGAGCTTGATAGAATGACCAAAGATGGTGGAGTTTCAAGTCAGACCTCTTCTGCTACGTTTGATGGGGTTTCAGCGGAGGACATAAAGTCTCTGTTTGATTCCGATGGTTTGTGGAATGAAGATGACGATGATCTCCTTTGTCAGGCTTGCGATGACGTGGAAAAGTTATCAGCCAGTCAAGAACAGCAAAGACGCAGTGAAAAATATAAAAATCTTGCACATGACAAATCAAGAAGCTTTGCATCTAAAGCACCATCCTCTTCTGACTCCATTTGTTCTCAGAATATGGGCATCAACAGCAGGGGCCAACCACAAGAAACCACAAAGTCCACACGTGTATTTGCTCGCTCAAACTCGGTACCGTGTACAAGTGGCAGCTCTGGATTTAAACAGGGCTACGTTGTGTTACCAACAACTAAAAGTTCCAGCTCTGTATTAGGGAGTCATAGTGCTCCGCAAAACAAATCGAGTCAAGTGAAAAGTGCCTTCGAATCCAGGCCTGGTTCTGCCGGATCCACGGACACCTCACAGACTGTTGTGCCACACAGAGCAACAGTAGGAAATGCTTCTAACTCCCACCATTACACATTTAAAAGACACCTGTCTGACTCCATGACGCTGACCAACAAAGGTAAGCTTTGTACGTTGTGGCACCTGCAGCACATTAGCTCTGAAATTGCATCATAGAATACTTCTACAGGAGATGACTGTAATATGCAAGTTTGCTTAACCTGTTAAAAGAATAGTTCAAACATAAATTAAAATTCTGTCGTCTACTCGCCCTCATGTTGATCCAAACCCGCATGACTGACTTTCTTCTGTGGAACATGAGGAAATATTTTCAGGAATATTCACAATGCTCTTTTCAATTCAATGAAAGCACAAAACAAAGCACCATAAATTTATCGTAACCGTAGTTCAATAGATTTGTACAGTACATTCCAAGTCTTTAACTGATAAAAATGTTGGTTAATGAAGCTTTTTTTAAATTTTATCAGCGAGAACAAAGATAAGGAAAAATGTGCATCATGAGAATAATTCAATTATTTCTAATTTAATTTAATACTTATTTTAAAGTAAAATATAAAAGTAGTTTTATTGTTACAATCTAATCATGCTCAATAATATTGGAGTTCAATGAAATGATTGCAGATGATTGACCACCAGTAAACTAAACTTGATAGCGGATTAATTAACTTGGGGGTGTAATGTGCACCGAACCGTTTTGGTACAGGACTTCCGGTATGGTGCACATGTGTACCGAATGGTACCAAATGCAATCTTTAACAGTTAACAGTAGGCTTGTTTTAAGCGCGGAACATACTTCAAATCCAAATTCCCACACAAACATATTAAGAGTTCTGTCCATAAATGATAAATGCCGTTTTGACGCTCTTTAATGACCCATCACTGTATAGGTGCGTCAGTGACCGCAATCATCTCTTCCTACTCATGAAAAATCATGAATCAACATTTGAAGGTATGTTGAGGATGCATTACAACTTACTGAAACGTATCATATGTCGTGTAATCGCTCAATCAGTGTTTTAACGGCGGAAAGACGTCACTAAAACAGCTTGTAAACAATGTTACGTTCAGTGTCCACAGCTGTTAGTTCACTAGAGAAATTAATTATTTCACTAAATATATGCACTATATTATCCTATATTCATTATATTCTACTTAACCTGTTAGTGATGTCTTGATTATTTAATGTAGGCTATGTTTAAATGCGTATCATGAAATGACAGCCACCGTGTTTAGAAGTTAATGCAAATGCTGCCTTATGTGAAGTTCACATGTTTGCATACAATGTGTTATTTGAGTGTTGATTATTATATCTAAAAAAAAATAGTAACTGAATTTAGGCTGATAGTTTGGGCTCAGTTGTTATATTATAGTAATGTGCAAGTAAGGGCTCCCTATAAAGTTTACAGAGATTTTTTTTTTTTTTTAAAGAAACTTTCAGTTATTTAATTAAAGGACAGACAAAATTTGTTCAGTAAACCACTGTTTAATAAAAAAAAAAGCTATTTTATATTTAGTTTTCTCTCCCCTACTGTACCAAACCGTGGCTTCAAAACCGAGGTACGTACCGAACCGTCAGTTTTGTGTACCGTTACACCCCTAATACATACAGCTTGCATCTGCACAAAATGATGCAAAATAACAAGTGAGTGTAAACTTGAACTAAGTTGAACTAGTCAGAATGTGTGTGTCACATTCTCTCTGTAAGGCCGGCTACACACTGGCTGCGTGGCGTGTCCGTTTTTATTTCATCTCCCATGTTAACAGGTTAGAGCTTGCAAAACACGAAAACGCTTGCATGGCAGAAATAGAACCGACGCCTTTTTTTTCACGCGACACGCAAGCGTGTTGGAAGTGTTTCAAAATTGAATAGGAAAAGATGTTTATATGTCGTTTTGACACAAATACATATTAATAAATGACATTTTGATGTTTGACAGTCTCTAGGTTTTGACAAATGCAGAGATGATAAAATTATAATTTATCGATTTTCAAATATCGCACCTGTCAATACAGAGCGAAATATTCTGTAGCTTATTTTGCCGTCAGTACTGCCGACGTTGTCTTTGCTGTATCAGTAGGCTATATATTTATGTTTAACATGAAGTATAGACCTTCCCTGTACGTCACCTAGCAGCAGCAGCGCCGCGTCAGACATGTTTCTGATGTGTAAAGACATAGAAAACGACACGCAACAGAAACGCCACGCTCACGCCATGCAGCCAGTGTGCTAAAATGGACATTGAATAACTGAACTATAAAGGATTATTTGGTTGGTCTCATCAAATGAATGCTATTTTTGGTAAAGGATGCCATTCACAGTATAATTGACCAAAATAATAAATTGCAAAATTTGACAAAATTAAGACAAAAGACGACAACTATGACTAAAAAAGCAACCACATAAAAAAAAAACTTTAACACTGGGCCTAAGTGATTATTCACTGAAAATATTGGCTTAAAATTAACTGTAATTTGTATACAAACATTTATTTACACATAAGGTTGTTTTTATAATAATAAAGTTATAATACTAAATAGTTTCTACTCCAATTGTTTTTTGTTTTTTTTTGTTTTTTTTAATGTAAACATTCAAATGGGGGCTGTCATAACTTTATGGATTTATTTAAACATACATTAAATATTGAAGAACAGTAAAAATATGTAATGGGTTTATGGTCACTGAATGGCTTTTCTGAGGCAAATATAACATTACGTGACATTGTTTACAAGCTGTTTGACGTCTTTCCGCGGTTGAAACTGATTGAGTGATTACATGAGACATGATACGGATTTCGGTAAGTTGTACTGTATCTTTCAACATACCTTCTGATGTTCATTCATTTTGATTTATTTATTAAAAGATTATCCGTTCACGTGCACTTCACTTGATCTGAGGCAGCAGCAGTGATTTATCACACCACAATAAAGAGCGCCAAAACAGTATTTATTGGCAGGCTAATTTCATAATAAAATGGACAGATTTAAAGTCTGAGACTTTTTCATATCAAAAGTAACAACACAAAGCATATTGCGATTTATTGGCGTGCTACGATGTTCATTCATCAACTGAAAACAGCATGGATTAAAAGATAGATTTTCAGGATTTAAGAATTGATTTGGCTTCATAAAAATTAGAATCGAGAAATCAACTCTTTTTTTTTTTACTTAGCCCTACTTGAGTATGTCCTTGGAAAAGAGCAATGCAAACATTTTTCAAATATTTCTCCTTTTTGTTCCATTGATGAAAGACAACATGAGGATGGGAAAATAATATTTTAATTTTGGGGTAAACTGTTACTTTAACTATCACATTGGGTCTGACTGTCTTCTAATGTACTTACTGTTATAGAAAAAGGGTGTAGAAAAAGTTTAACTGTAATACTTTATTCTTATGAGCGCTGAATTATACATTGAAACTCAGGGGTTACAATTCATGCTTTAAAAGTTGTCCCAGTTACATTCCACAGAACCGTAACAAAACTTTTGTTTGTGTTGTTTTGCAGTTTTTATTTCTTCCCCCACGACAGCCAAATGTTCAGCTGCCGAGATTGAGAGGAAGAAACAGGAAGCGATTGCGAGAAGGAGATCACGGTTGCAGGCTAGCCAAAAAGATGGAACACCTACATAAGAGTTTGTACTGTACTGAATGTCAGGGATGTTCTGGCCTGTAAAGAACTAAATTATGTGATTGACACAGCCTGGAGATCTGATTTCAGTTTTCCAAATCCATTACTAATTTAGAGTTGAACACTAATTTGTCTCTTTGAAGGAAATGTTACTTGAAGATTTCTCATGCTTTTCTGAATAATGTACTGCAGTGTCATATCTGTCTAACTGCCAAACTAAATGGCTAGAGTTACAAAAAAAGCAATTTCTCGCACATTACGGTTCCGTTATTACAACCCAGTATTGTCAGTAAAATTAATGGCTGATGTCTGCAAGACTTCACACTATTTTTTCAACATTTGATGAAGCATTTCTAACCATGTGTCATCTGAATCGTGAAAGAAAAGAAGCATAGACTTTGGATTATCATCATTATATGCAGTTACAAATGTGAGGTCACTTTCAATTGGTCAAAGGATTAGGTGTAGTCTTCTGATCGTAGTCTTTACCTGTCGCTAATAGAAAAAAAACTTGAATTTTCGTCAATCAAGCTAAAGGTCCTGGAGATCTTTTTTTTTTTTTATTATTATTATTTGTTGTCTTTATGTTCCATATTTTTCTGTTAAACACAATTGTGTCAGTATTAAAAGAAGCAATCAAAGAAGAAGCAAACGTGATTTGTATTGCTGCTTCCAAAAGTTTGTATTAAAAAATTTGAACGTTGACTGACTGCAATCTTTGGGTCTGTCATTGCTTAATAGTCTAATGATATAATTCATTACATCCATCAATAATTGCATCCAGAAATAGCAGTTCAGATGTCTAAACCTCATTCATAACTAATTACCTTCTTAATGTGTAATGCTCTTAAAATATAATCTTTTAAAAATTACATTTTCTATGCTAATTATAAAAACCCCCTCCACACCTGGTTTATTGTATATGTCACAATGTTAGTCATTGTGTGCCTCGGGGAATGTCGGCATATCATTGGGATCCGGACCTTCTCAGGTGGAAGCCACACAGGTGTGTGCATGTTTGTACTCCACCGGTCGAGACGTAGCATAGCGTATAGTAGCGTAACCCCCACCCCCACCCCTCCTCTCCCTCACAATTACTGTAAATCAAATGCCACAGTAATTTGGCAAGAGGATGAGGACTTTTTTATTACTGTGATTATGGTTATGATGATGACTACAATTTATTCCAAGCAGATGATGAAAACGCTGCGCCCTACAGGTGTTGAGTTCATACAATATAGAAGTTGGTGAAGGATTTTTCTGTAATGTGGTATTATCAAGCTGCTGTGGAACAGAGTAATTGGTGTTTCGGTATTTTTGCGTCAAAAAATGGAGAGCAATTACTGATTATTGTGATGGATCCATGCCATGCAGCGAGAGCGTACTCTGGTATCAAGCTGTAGTAATTACATCAAATTACTGTGTTTTGGTGCCAGATGCAATTTGCATTTCAGCATACTTGTTGGTTAGGGCAGAAACAAGATAACGGTTCTCAGACTAACCAAGAAGGAAACTCTAACTGTAAATTAGAGTCCGAAGACTAAAACGTTCTTGAGCAGATGTTAACGTAGTGTCTTAAAACTTAATGTACAGTGATGACATTGTGCTTTCTCAAAAACTAACAACACCTAATCCCTTTCACTCAGTGTTGCCCAATGTTGTGTCATGCCCCCACTTACCAAAGTCAATTCAGCCAGTAAGAGTTGATGAAAGGTGTTCATTTAAGCTCTGACAGAGTGTTATCTGTATGTTAACAGCATTAGGACACAGTATGCGTGACATTGACCAAGTTCTTTAGAACTTCAACATCCTGGGAAATTACAGATCTTAAAAGGAGTTCACCTAAAAATAGTGTTTCTCATTCACTCTCATGTGATGCCAAAATTCTGTTGGAACACGAAATGTGAAGAATCTTTATGCAGCGCTTTTCTATAAAATTACTTTTAAAATTAACTTTTTTTATACATTAGTTTGTTTTTTTCTATATTTTTCTACTCTTAAAAATAAATTTCTTCATTGCATCTAAATGAACCTTGTACTCCATTAAGAACCTTAAGAACCAATGAGGTTCATTCTCGTGTTACGCAGCTTCAACAAGAACCAATGAGGTTCATTCTCGTGTTATGCAGCTTTAACAAGAACCAATGAGGTTAATTCTCGTGTTACGCAGCACGTTTGAGCTTCCACAAGAACCCATGATGTTCATTCTCGTGTTATGCAGCTTCAACAAGAACCAATGAGGTTAATTCTCGTGTTACGCAGCACGTTTGAGCTTCCGCAAGAACCAATGAGGTTCATTCTAGTGTTACGCAGCACGTTTGAGCTTCCGCAAGAACCAATGAGGTTCATTCTTGTGTTATGCAGCACATTTGAGCTTCCGCAAGAACCAATGAGGTTCATTCTCGTGTTACGCAGCACGTTTGAGCTTCCTCAAGAACCAATGAGGTTAATTCTCATTGCGCAGCACGTTTGAGCTTCCGCAAGAACCAATGAAGTTCATTTGTGTGTTACGCAACACGTTTGAGCTTCAGCAAGAACCAATGAGGTTCATTTTTGTGTTACGCAGCACGTTTGAGCTTCAGCAAGAACCACTGAGGTTCATTCTCGTGTTAAGCAGCACGTTTGAGCTTCCACAAGAACCAATGAGGTTAATTCTCGTGTTATGCTGCACGTTTGAGCTTCCTCAAGAACCAATGAGGTTCATACTCGTGTTATGCAGCACGTTTGAGCTTCAGCAAGAATCAATGAGGTTCATTCTCGTGTTACGCAGCACGTTTGAGCTTCAGCAAGAACCAATGAGGTTAATTCTCATTGCGCAGCACGTTTGAGCTTCCGCAAGAACCAATGAGGTTAATTTGTGTGTTACGCAACACGTTTGAGCTTCAGCAAGAACCAATGAGGTTCATTTTTGTGTTACGCAGCACGTTTGAGCTTCAGCAAGAACCAATGAGGTTCATTCTCGTGTTAAGCAGCACGTTTGAGCTTCCACAAGAACCAATGAGGTTCATTCTTGTGTTATGCAGCACGTTTGAGCTTCCTCAAGAATCAATGAGGTTCATTCTTGTTACGCAGCACGTTTGAGCTTCTTCAAGAACCAATGAGGTTCATTCTCATGTTACGCAGCTTCAACAAGAACCAATGAGGTTCATTCTCATGTTACGCAGCTTCAACAAGAACCAATGAGGTTCATTCTCATGTTACGCAGCTTCAACAAGAACCAATGAGGTTCATTCTCATGTTACGCAGCTTCAACAAGAACCAATGAGGTTAATTCTCATTACGCAGCACGTTTGAGCTTCCACAAGAACCAGTGAGGTTCATTCTCGTGTTATGCAGCACGTTTGAGCTTCCACAAGAACCATGTTTGTTCCCGCGTGTCAAGCAAGTACGGTTGAGCTTGTTTATGTTTGCTAATCAATTTTTATATTTCAATAAAAGCCTAAATTAAATTTGTTCATCAGGTACAGAAAAGCGATCGTGTCTCTTCAGAAAAGTTTGACTAAATTGTTAAATTCATATGGTTTAGTTTTACAATCTCTCTTTATGAACTTTTTGAAGCGTCAAACTGGTAGTTGCATATAGTAGACTGTCAATGGAGAGACTGAAATATCTAAGATTTCATTAAAAATGTCTTAATTTGTGTATCGAAGATGATCGAATATCTTGGGGGTTTGGAACGACATGAGTGATTTTTGGGTAAACTAACCCGTTTTTCTATAAAATGACAGATTATTGACCAGAAATGGTCCATAAGAATTTTCTATATAAAGGACCAAAATGAAGAAAATTGTCTTTTATCCTACAAATCTTGAACGACAAGTTCGCTGATTTTTCAGTCTCGGTAGTATATGTAAATAAGCAATGTGTAATTTTCCTCCATGTCAAAAGTTTGCTGACAAATAGAAGAGATATGTTTGCAGGTAAAATGGTGAAAGAGTACACATTTATTTATACTTGTATATAAACTGTCCCTCATTACATTTTTCCTTTTGTGATCCACAGAAAAAAACAAACAAACAAAAAACAGCATAAAGGTTTGGAATGACATAATGATATAAATAAGTCTGAATGTTTGTGTGAACTCTCTTGTTATGCCAAAATCATCATATCAAGTAAACTTTTCTTTTTGGTATTGAAGAATGTAAGAATGTGTTCATGTAAAGAAAACATCACACAGTAGACAATTTGATGGTATTCCCATCCATTATGCCATGCTAGTTGTTGTCATGGCATAGTCTGTTGCAGATTACGACACAAAGGTATGACTAATACACAAAACAGCAGAGTGGGGGGCACAGGGGGCTGCAGTTGTCATCAAGCTAAATGAACTGTGAATATTTTCACGGTGCGTGTCATTAGCAGCTTAGATTTGTTTCAACAAGGCTTACCTGAGGGCTCTATTCATTGGCCCCCAGGTATGAACGGGCTAATGCACACTCTAAAGCAGAGCCTTCTTCCCTCCACAGGCATCTCCAAACTGAAAGAAGCCTCATGTTTTCTCCATTATGAGAGCATTCCTGCACAGACAGGTCGGTCAGATTGCACACGGAATATGCTGAATTCACTAATTTGAAAAGACCCTAGCTGTTATTATAGTATATATTTTTTTGATATTTCTAGGATGAAAAAACCTGCCATTGGTGAACAGTTTTTGATTTTAACGTTTCCTTTCTTTCTGTGTGTATTCTTTCTGTAAATATGCATGTTCTATAGAAGGGCTACTGCAAATCTCTTTTTGGTTCCATATTATACACAAGTCATTGCTTCTGCATGACCTTTGGTTGCTACTGTTGTGAGATATTAGTAGTCAATATGATTTGTGTGCTCTATTCCAAGTCTTCTTGTGTGGAAAAAGAGGTATACTTTAGCAGTTATAATGAAAAAGTTATACTTTAAAATAATTTGTGTGTGAACTGAATGTAATGTTTTTGGACACTTAATTGCATGTTATTCACAGTTAAATGAAAATATAGTAGTTTAAATGTATTTTAAATGCAATTAGCTTTTTTGACCCACTTCTTTATATGTATTTTCATGATGTGACATTACAAAGTGCACTTTTTAAAATAGTTATTTTATAATATATATTATATACAGTGGTGGTCAGAATTATTGGCACCCCTGGTAAATATGTTCAAAAGATGGCTGTAAAAATAAATCTGCATTGTCTATCCTTTTTTATCTTTTATTTAAAAAAATCACAAAAATCTAACCTTTCATTGAAGTAAAAGAATTGAAAGTAAATCGCATTATTAAATAAGTGTTTTTCTCCAAAACACGTTGGCCACAATTATTGGCACCCTTTTATGAAATACTTTTTGCAACCTCCTTTTGCCAAGATAACAGCTCTGAGTCGTCTTCTAAAATGCCTGATGAGATTGGAGAACACTTGACAAGAGATCAGAGAGCATTCCTCCATACAGAATCTCTCCAGATCCTTCAGATTCACAGATCCATGTTGGTGCTTCTTCTCTTCAGTTCACCCCACTCATTTTCTATAGGGTTCAGGTCAGTGGACTGGGATGGCCATGGCAGAAGCTTCATTTTGTGTTCAGTGACACATTTGTGTGTTGATTTTGATGTTTGTTTTGGATCGTTGTCCTGATGGAAGAACCAACCATGGCCCTTTATAAGATTTCTAGCAGAGGCCATCAGGTTTAGATTTTTTTTGTCTGTTGGTATTTGCTAGAATCCGTGATACCATGTATCTGAACAAGATGTCCAGGACCTCCAGCAAAAAAATATGCCCACAACATGGGGCACTTTTTATCCCTGTTTGGACCAAACCCATCTGGTTTGTTTGCTGCCAAAAAGCTCTTTTTATAGTTTCATCTGACCACAGAACCAGATCTCTTTTGAATTTCCAGTCGTGCCTGACAACTGAATATGCTGGAGTTTGTTTCTGGATGAGCAAGAAGGATTTTTCTTGAATCCCTCCCAAACAACATGTGGTGATGTAGGGGTTGTTTGATTATTATTAATTTTTTTTAGTCTTTCTGACCCCAAGACTCAAATAATCGCTGCGATTCTCCATCTGTGATCCTTGGAGAGTCTTTGTCCACTCAAACTCTCCTCCTCGCCGTGCATTAGGACGATATGGACACACGTCCTCTTCCAGGCAGATTCGTAACATCTTTAGTTGATTGGAACTTCTTAATTATTGCCCTGATGGTGGAAATGGGAATTTTCAATGCTTTAGCTATTTTCCTACAGCCACTTTCTATTTTGTGAAGCTCAACAATCTTTTGCTGCACATCAGAACTATATTCTTTGGCTTTACTCATTGTGATGAATGATTAAGGGAATTTGGACTTTGTGTTTCCTCATATTTATACTCCTGTGGAACAAGACATCATAGCTGGACAATTTCATGTTCCTAATCACCCTGGTGTGCTAAAAAAAATAATATTAATGGGAATATACTTCAGAGATATTTTACTCATAAAAAATTCTAGGGGTGCCAATAATTGTGGCCAACGTGTTTTGGAGAAAAGCATTTATTTCATAATGTGATTTTCCCCCGACTTTCCATTCTTTTACTTCAATGAAAGGTTAGATTTTTGCAAATTTTTTTAATGATAGATCAAAAGGATAAACAATACAGATTTATTTTTACAGCCATCTTTGATCATATTGACCAGGGGTGCCAATAATTCTGACCACAACTGTATATACACTCACCTAAAGGATTATTAGGAACACCATACTAATACTGTGTTTGACTCCCTTTCGCCTTCAGAACTGCCTTAATTCTACGTGGCATTGATTCAACAAGGTGCTGAAAGCATTCTTTAGAAATGTTGGCCCATATTGATAGGATAGCATCTTGCAGTTGATGGAGATTTGTGGGATGCACATCCAGGGCACGAAGGTCCCGTTCCACCACATCCCAAAGATGCTCTATCGGGTTGAGATCTGGTGACTGTGGGGGCCATTTTAGTACAGTAAACTCATTGTCATGTTCAAGAAACCAATTTAAAATGATTCGAGCTTTGTGACATGGTGCATTATCCTGATGGAAGTAGCCATCAGAGGATGGGTACATGGTGGTCATAAAGGGATGGACATGGTCAGAAACAATGCTCAGGTAGGCCGTGGCATTTAAACGATGCCCAATTGGCACTAAGGGGCCTTAAGTGTGCCAAGAAAAAATCCCCCACACCATTACACCACCACCACCAGCTTGCACAGTGGTAACAAGGCATGATGGATCCATGTTCTCATTCTGTTTACGCCAAATTCTGACTCTACCATCTGAATGTCTCAACAGAAATCGAGACTCATCAGACCATGCAACATTTTTCCAGTCTTCAACTGTCCAATTTTGGTGAGCTCGTGCAAATTGTAGCCTCTTTTTCCTATTTGTAGTGGAGATGAGTGGTACCCGGTGGGGTCTTCTGCTGTTGTAGCCCATCCGCCTCAAGGTTGTGCGTGTTGTGGCTTCACAAATGCTTTGCTGCATACCTCGGTTGTAACGAGTGGTTATTTCAGTCAAAGTTGTTCTTCTATCAGCTTGAATCAGTCGGCCCATTCTCCTCTGACCTCTAGCATCAACAAGGCATTTTCGCCCACAGGACTGCCGCATACTGGATGTTTTTCCCTTTTCAAACCATTCTTTGTAAACTCTAGAAATGGTTGTGCGTGAAAATCCCAGTAACTGAGCAGATTGTGAAATACTCAGACCGGCCCGTCTGGCACCAACAACCATGCCACGCTCAAAATTTCTTAAATCACCTTTCTTTCCCATTCTGACATTCAGTTTGGAGTTCAGGAGATTGTCTTGACCAGGACCACACCCCTAAATGCATTGAAGCAACTGCCATGTGATTGGTTGATTAGATAATTGCATTAATGAGAAATTGAACAGGTGTTCCTAATAATCCTTTAGGTGAGTGTATGTATGTATATATAATATTTATTTAAAAGAGTACTTAAGAGTGTAAAAAAGTGTTCTCTTCTTTTAAGTGGTCTTTCATTTCATTAATATTATATTATTGCAAGTAGGCAACGTTTTTTTTTATATATACTTTTAAGATATGAAGTAACTTACAAGTGCATGTTCAGTACAATTAAGCACACTTTTTCACAACCGTTCTAACAGATTTTTCCGACGTGACCAAGTCAAATCATCCAGTAAGTGTTGACAAAGGGTGCTAATGTAACCTCTGACAGAGTGTGTTATCTGTATGGACATCAAGCCACAGCATCCGTGACATTTTACAAGTTTACCATTCCGAACTTCAACGGCCTGGGGAATTACAGACCTTAAAGGGACAGTTCACCCAAAAAATGCAAATGTTGGCCTTTTTTACTCAACGTTACGTAGTTCTGAACCTTGTTTGTGAAAGACCAATGAAGACATTTTCATGCATTCACCATAAAAGTGGTCAATGCTACACATGCACTATATTTAAAGTCTACTATAAGCCACACTAAAGCTTTGTGTGAGGAACAGACCAAAGTTTTTATTCACTGAGCATCTTTCCATCTGCTGCAGCTCTTAATTCTCATTCTACATTCTGCATATTCGAACCGGCATGTCATGTTTTGTTATGAAAAGTGAAAGCCCATGGTGTTGACCTCAAATGTCAATGACTTTAAACCTGGTGTGATGCATTGACGTACCATTAATTATTTTGAAAAATAAAATAAAAAATGGGGGATGTCATTACGTTAGTCATTGGCATAATGTTGAACGCGACTTGACTTAAAGCGAACTTTCCACACAGCGCGGCAGTAACAAAATAAGCTCCCTTTTGTGTCTTCTTGCGCTTGAATATAAATTGTAAAGGCTTAAACTTTCGTGATGATGCAGTGCTGGCCCGTCAACTGTCCCAAGTGTCGTTCACGTTTTTTACGTTTGTTCGCGTTTGTTCACGTTCAAGCATTGTTAGAATTCAAAAGAATTTTACCGGCCAACTGACAATTGACAATTGTCATATACTCGCCAACTCTGATTTTTACTCGCCTGTGGCGCTTGGTGAGTGTTAATTTTAGGCCCTGTATATATAATTTGATTTCAGTTATTGTTGATTTTATTTTAAGTATTTAGGGTGAATTCAGGGACACTTTTTCCAAGTCATCTCAATGGCAAAAAGTGTCCCAATCACCCTGAATTCACCCCTATTTATTTTTTGGTTTAGTTAGTTAATAACATTAATAGCCCTGTTCCTCACATATTGTATGACTTAAGAAGACTTATAAATAGTGCACAAGTCATATGGATTCATGCTGAATCCCCTAATTTGATAAGACCCCAACCGCCATATTTATTTAAAAACATTTTTTGGGATATGACAAATATTTGGCATCGATTGACGTTTTTCCACAACAGATTATACAGGGCATGTATTGTGTTGCTTTCAGAGTTTATTCTTTCTGCAAATACGCATGTTCTTGCAGATGGCCTGCAAACCTCTTTTTGGCTCCCTGTCCTGCATGAGTCATTGCTTCTCTAGACTGTAGCTTTCAGTTGCTAGTGTTTTGAGGTTGTTGTTTTTCTTTCTGTCTTTATCTGATTTCTCATCAAGATATTCCCCTATCTAACTCTATTAGGCTTGCTGATAAGAACCCACAGACCGAAGCCTTTTTCCCTTAAACATTTCTCCATTGCACAAACTCTGTCCAACAAATAACCCTGTCACTGCATTCCTTAAGCCTACATCTGCCAACACCTTCTCGCTACAATGGCTTCAGTATTTTTTTTTTTTTTTTTTTTTTGGCATGCCATCATATGGCGGCGTGGGCTGTAATGGTGTGCTGACAGGTTTAGGGTGAGGTAATTTTTTTTTTATACACCAGATCAGCCCCCGAGGAACTGAGCAGCCTGTGGCCTTCAGCTTTTAATCAAACAGACTTATTATGAACTAATTGTTGATATAAACTTTTAACGGATTGGACAAATCACTTTCTGTTCAGCACATTGTCATTTCTGACGTGTCTTTTCAATGCGCTTGCAGCACATTTGGTTTTGATTGCGTGAGCTGTGGTGTGTGTGTGTTCCGTAATGATGCTAAAACACTGGCGGTGTGTGTGAATAAGGCTTGCTCATGCTGAGCAGTGCTTCAGTTCATTATGTGTTAGAAGACTGCATAAAGAAGTCTCTGATTGAAATCCCAGCTGTCCGTTACACACACACACACACACACACACACACAGACACAAACTCCATGGAAAATGCACCAGAGCTCAAGTCCGTCTGCACTCCTCTGCTTTCCTCTCCGGTCCTCTTTTGCTCAGGTCGACTTGACTCCCATGTCCCACCTGGACACGACACATCCTGTAACACCTCCCTGCCTCACAATGCTCCGTGTGAAAGCCTCTTCCACCTTTCCAGCCTTCCATCAGTGGCAGCTAATGGAGGTATTTGTTACTGTCAGCTCATCTGGCCTCCATTACACCCCTCAGTATTTTCTCTTCTTTTGGCCAAGGCACACTGTTTTTGTTTTGCAGCTTCATTATGCTCTGGTTTTGCAATTTTTTTTTATGTGCATTTTCAGGAAGTCCAGCTCTGGAAAAAGAGACGGGATTGTTTTCGATGCTCTCTGCAGCCTGCCAGCAGTATGACCTTGAAAAGAAAATTCCCCTAAAATTAGGTCTATGGTTTATTATAAAGTCGCAACACACACTTGCATGCTTCGACATGATCGTGATGGCCTACGCATACTAGTTTATGCAGGTAGAGGTATCATGCTCATTCAAATAAGCTGATTGTAAATACATATTAAAAAAAAAAAAAATATATATATATATATATATATATATATATATATATATATATATATATATATATACATGTACCTTTAAAAAATAGGTTGCAGATTTGGCTAAAATGCACATTCCATTACAATATTTTTTGTCAGTCCAATCTAGTAGCACCTTCCACAGATTAGTTGCTTTATACAGAAATATTTTTTTATTTTTTTCTCGCTTGAAAACATTTTACTATACAACAAAAATGCATGATGTTCACTAGCATATGTATCATGCATTTTTGTCCTCTTTCATGCTAAAAAAGTGTACCACTACACTAGCTAGTTGCCAGTCCTGTTTATGTTACTTACAAACTGTAATCCATTACTAAATACAGACGTTTGTAGTTAATAACATAATCTATTACATTACTCATTTTAGGTAATGTAATCTGATTACTTTTTCATTACTTTTGACCTAACTCATTTATGACATTTGAATAGAATAATCTTGTAGCATACTGATATAAAAATGCAAAGATAAAGAAAATGTATTCCACTTTTTGTTATCAACAATGTGAAGTGCATTAAGGGATACATAACACACACAGTGTCTGCCAATCTCATGTTAATCTTGAGTACCTATAGAGTAGTATTGCATCCTTCATATCTCTGAAGAGTCTTTAGTTTTATCATATTTATAAAAGAAAGATACGCTGTACTGATTCTTTCTGAAAACAGCCGAGCTTGTGCAGATGTGCACACACACGCACACACACACACACACACACAATACATCATGGCATTATCCCTGATAATTTTCGATTCACTATACGTTCGTGTTGTTGACATTATATGCACTTACGCGCCGATTGCCAACAAAAATTGTTTTTTTATTACTTTTGACCAACTAATAGTTGAGAGCAACTCTTGCTCTCGCTTTGGTTGATGTGCGCATGGGAGAAGTGCCCATACAAGGAAATCCGCCCTTTATTAAGTCATACTCTTAAGTCAAAAACTTTCAAAAACTAAAGGAGTATTTGGCACTCTGTCATACGTCCAACTAATTTTTTAAAATTTTGGCCATGTTTAGCATGAGAATACAACTCTTTATCAGTGTAAATAATTCAGAATGCATGAAATAGCATTAGACATCCCCTTTAAATATATGCCAGGGTTTCTCAAACTGTGTTGGAACTGCAGGGGGTTCGTAAATGGATGAAAAGCTAATAATGAATTACATCTTACAAATGTTAAATTAAAAGCAAAATATTTTAAAATAAAAAAATCACTTACTAATAAAATATTTTACTTGTTTATGCTATGTAATTATAGGTGCAATTCCACAATACTGGAAGACTTTCCGAAAATGTATGTGCAATATACTGTTTTAGAAAGGAACATTTAAAAGATAAAATTAGGAGAATTAGGGTGAATTGTTGAATTATGAATAATTTACTGTTATTTTGTGAATATTAAGTAATAATCAATAACTGTAGTAACTGTAGTCAGATTACAAGTATTTTAAAATGTAATATAGTCTAATTACAAGTATTTAATTTTAGGAATGTGATACGTAGTCCAGAATTTATATATTTGGTCATGTTTTATTTGACCTAAGCCATCAAGTGAGCCAATCGATCGATCAATCAGTAAATAAATAAACATGCCTGAGGCCCCTGAATGTAAGTGCAGCCTCATGCACAGATATATTCATACACACAGCGCTCCCCAATGCACAGGGACACATTATTCACACACACACGCAAGGCTGCATTCCCCTTCCATCAAGTAAGCCAGTAAAAAGTCTGTGACTATGATCAATGTTTATTGCTCTTGGCACTTCGTCAGAAGTTCCCTTACCTGGATGTGGCTAATTAATCGTGTCAGGCACAAGAAGTGCAAAGCAACTCATATATGGAGATGAGATCAGCAGTGGAGCAGAGCAGAGAGGAGACGGGCTGGGCTGAGCTCTCTGCTGACTGGAGATCAGCCTCTGCACCTGAAAAAAAATATGTTGCAACTTAAATCGTGGCCTTACAGGCAAAGCGGGAGTTCCCAGTCCAATTACACAAGCTGCAGGCTCATGCAAGTATGCATTAACAAATAAACAAAAGAGTTTGCGATGCTAATAAAGCGCTGGCTCAAAATGAAAACTTTTTAGATTCACTTTTTGCTATTACAACTAGCAGGTTAAGAAGAGTATGATCATTTTTCATGTGTATGAAGGGCACTTTCTGTGAATATGTTTTACTTATATATAAATATATAACAAAATAATTCAAATCATTTAAGTAACTGATTACATGTAACCTGGATTACTTAATCAGATTCCAAAAATCAAGTTGTAATTACACTATTTTAAAATACTTGTAATCCGACTACAGTTACTTTTTATTGATTACATGATTACATATTATTCACACAATGCCAGTTAAATCTTCATTATTTATAGATTTTCCCTAATTATTCTTTTTCATGTTTTAAATTTTCCTTTCTAAAGAAGCATATCACTCACATTCAGAAAGTCTTCTAGTTTTGGCATATGGAATCAACTCACATTGATTATTATTTAAATTATCATATAATTATCACTCTTTGAGTCATTTAAATTTGCTATGTCTTTGGAAGGCTTTTTGGCTTCCAAACACATTTTTATTATACATTTTGTTATTTTAAAATTATTTATTTTAATGTTACATTTGTATGATTTAATTAATATATTTTCATTGACCTCTCGAACCCCCTGCATTTCCTTCACAAACCCCAGTGTGGGAAACCCTGACATAATGTTATGTTTAATGCACTCGATGTTGCTGATGACAAATAATGGAATATATTTTCTTTCTCTTTGTATTTTTATATCAATATGGTACAAAATTGTCATATTCAATTCAATGTGATAAAATAGTTGGTCAAAAGTAATCAAAAAGTAGTCAGATTATATTGCCTAAAATGTGTAATTCAATGGATTACGTTACTAACTACAATTTTTGTCATGAAATTTGGTATCAGTAACGGACTACAATTTGCAAGTAATCTGCCCAGCTGTATATAATATTTAGCTTGATTTTCCGTGTTTAAGCACCTCCTTTTACTGAACATTATTGAAACAGAAAAAAAAAATAGTACCATATTCTTTGGGACATTCTGAAGACTGCATGAATTTATGTTTAGCTTTATAGACATGCACACTCCATAGGACCACATTAGAGTTTTACCTGGGTTTAATGTGTAATTGATTTTTTCTAGGCACTGCAGTAAGGACGTAGTTTGTGACTGCGGCGTCTCAGTTCAGATTGACTGAGGTGCTTTCAGCACTCTAATGAGTGTTGTAAATTACCAGCCTTAAAGCGAGTCTGCACCATGCTGCAAGAGATGGTATTTTAAAGGAAAAAAAATGGCCAAGAAATTTATTATTCTTCTGTGATATGAATGAGTGTGAGTACTTTCACTTAATGTTAAAAGTGGGTCCGTTGATTTACAACATGTCATTTCCCAACAAGAAGCAAAAGTGTAATTCAGGGATAGTAAAACACTTTACGATGCATTATTAAATCGACAATTTAATGTGCCAACTCGAAAATGTGTTAGCAGAGAATATACTCATATTTGAAAATACATCAAATAGGTTGCCCCTGTTGAACAAATGGGAAGAGTGGTCCCAAAAACTATTTTTTTCAACTTTTTATTTTTATTTAAACAGTTCTCTGTTGTGAATAGTCAATGCTAAATGACACATTAAAGACACATTATTTTATTAAAGGGATAGCCAAAAATGAAAATTACCCCATGATTTACTCACCCTAAAGCCATCCTAGGTGTATATGACATTCTTCTTTCAGATGAATACAATCGGAGTTATATTAAAAAATATCCTGGCTCTTCCAAGCTTTATAATGGCAGTGAATGGCAGCCCAAAATTGGAAGGCCAAAAAAGTGCATCCATCCATTATAAAAGTAATCCACACGACTCCGGGGGGTTAATAAAGGCCTTCTGAAGCGAATCGATGGGTTTTTGTAAGAAAAATATCCATATTTAACACGTTATAAAGTAAAATATCTAGCTTGCGGCAGACCGCCTTCCAGACCGTTAAATACAGAAGTATTCAATAATAATTTTCATTTTTGGGTGAACTATCCCTTTAAGCAAATTAATTAAGCACCATCATAGAAGATCCTATTCATAAACTGCTCAAGACTACTTGAGACTTGACTCTATGGGTGCTGTCCAGCGATTTTCAGTTTTTTTTAGATCATAGCCATGTTATTATATTGTGTATTTTAGCACAGCTACAGTATTGACCAATCAGCATTCAGAACTGCAACTATCCATTGTAGAATAACCATTAGGACAAAGCAGTAGGATAAAAGTTTATTATTTAAGATTTTAATTATTTCAGGTGAGCATGTGGCATTATTCATGATAAAGGCTCGTTCACACCAATAATGCTAACTATAAAGATAACTATATCATCATCCACACAACAGACACCAACCATAACACCAACCCATTCTCACTCCCAAGGCGTCAAAATCTGAAGCATGGTCCTTCCAGGACAAAATGAAGATGCTAAAGGTACCCCTAGGCGTCACTATATCGACGCGCAGGTGCTCCATTGATTTCTGTTGTTTGCCCAATGCGTCACATCAAGACACATTTAATTCTTTGCATGATTTTATGAATATTTATAGGCTACTTTTATATATTGGAGAAACTAACCCAACTCCTACCCTAAACCTACCCACCTCTCAACAATATAAAACATGTAACAGGCAAATAAAAGTAGCCTACAGTCACAGGTATTTATTGCAAAAACTGACCAAAAACAGTATAAAGGTATTAACTCATGTTGCATTCCAAGTCTTCTGAAGTCAATTATCTTTATGTGAAGAACAGAGTTAATCTTAATGTTTTAATCGCTGAAATGATGATCCCGCCGCTCCGTGAACACACACGCACTCATTCATATCTCGTTCAAATGATACACCCGACTCTTTAGCATGAAGCGATCGGTTATGAGACACGAGAGCCAATGTCCGAAAACCTAGGCAGCTGACTCAAGACAATGGCAGCGTTTTTGCATGAAGCCACCTCATGAAACTAATTTCAGACAGACTTCTTAGGCAGTGTAACCATTTAATGTTCTTCAGCAAAATAGAGAGAGCTTTGGTGAGCACTAAACAAATATTTTCTCGCTAGAAATTACATTAGAAGTGGAAAATTTACATTTACACACAAACTGACCAGCAAACACAACATTCGGACGCCATCTTTTTTCCCCAGCTCAACTGTCACAGAATGGAAAGCACAGGATTGTGGGATATCAAAGGCAGCGAAGGATACATCCATGCTGCCTTCGAAAATCGATCAGATGAAGGTATCTCAGGAGACAGGAAGTGAAGCTAACATTAGATTCGGACGTGCCTTGATGCCTTCCTGCCTTGAAATGTGTCCTCCGAAGGGAGCATTTTGCAGGTTTCGGACGCAGCCATAGACATTTTACAATCAAAGCCGACTTAATGACGCAATTGGTCATGAGACATACGAGAGCCAATGCAATTTCACTATGAAATCTGAGGTAATGTTTCTTCGGGCGGCTATTTTTGAAATTTTTGAATAAATTGTGCCTGTAGTCGTATCTGCCTGTTATATCCTGTGTTTTATATCATATTATACACAAATGGGTAGGTTTAGGGATGGGATGAAGTTGGGTTATATGTTCAAATGTGTCTAAATAGCGTAAATAAAAAAAAATTATAAATGTAAATACAATCATGCTGGCTGATTAAATTGAGAATCACACTCCAACATGGCATAATGGCAAAATCAAAACCCAATATATAATTTCAAAATGACGATAACGTTCCCATGCCCAACGCGTGTATGATGCCAAAGGTTTTTCATTGAAATCAATGATGTACCCCTGCGCATCGATATAGTGATGTCGATATAGGGGTACCTTTAAGCTAAATACTTCTGCGTCGAGTGTATGCCGTAGTTACGTCGTAGGCTGTGTGTTGCACGCGTAGCCTACGACGCACCCTGATGTGCACCTCTCCAAAAATGTAACAACGCGTCAATTCTTCGCGGACCACAAGCGCTGTGATTGGTCTGCCAGAACCTCTCCCTCAGGGGTACACATGCTCCCTCTGCATGTATAACTGCGCGTTGCCGCAGACAAGGACGCAGAAGTATAAATGAAAATCGTAGCGTAGCCCACGCCGTAGAGGCTACGCCGCAGGTATGACGCAGAAGTATAAATCAGCCTTTAGCGTCTTCATTTTGACGCGGAAGGCACTTGATCATGCTTCAGATTTTGACGCCTTGGGAGTGAGAATGGGTTGATAATACTGCAGTTATGTCATCTGTCGCTTTAAATGCTCAAGCTCTTCAAAGTTTGCCCTCAATACCGCAAATCCAATCATTTTAGAACAGCCTTCATATGCTTTTGTGAATAATGAATTAACATAACATGAATTAGCATAATGAAGAAGTGTGCATTTCAACCTCAAAAACATTATTATCGACCACGACCACCACAAAAGTCCACCTTTCCATTCTATGCATAGTATATATGTATTAAAATACATTATGTTTACCATGCCCTGTGGCTGTTATGGAAATCACATGACTTTAATTGGCAGCTGTGAACGATAGCACCTGCAAACAACTTGGCGGTTGTTCTCGTGGTCTGGCGGGAGTCTTACTGCGCAATTTAAACAAAGACTGATCATTGAGGCAGAAAAAAGCAGGGTTGCAAGGAGAGAGGGAGGCCTGACAGCACATGATTGATGATTGGTCGGCACCCTAAGCCTGACACCCACCACTCACCCGTTCTGCATTTACAACAAAGTCACCAGTGTGTCGTCCGCCTGCGCCCTACCCCGGCGCAGCCAATCAATACGCTGCGGCCCAACACTCCAAATCACACTCGACCACATACTGCTGAGTAGACACAAGACACGGGAGGGCACATCGTACATGTAGATTAAAAATCTGCCAACGGTAACCTTAGCGTGCATGAACACACTTACACCGAAGACACACACAGGCACTCACGTTACACACCAAAATGTAGGTCTGCTCATGCTGAGATGAACCGAGAGATAGAAGGACAAAAAGAGCACCAAATGCCAGAATAATCAAACTCTCAGTACAACTGCATTGTAAACACTTGAATTATAAGTTTGTTTAAAAACTCAAGTGTTTACTTTTTTTCAGAATATCACATGAATGAAGTCAAACCAGACCAACTGCAATACAAAGAGAGCAACTCTGAGAAACGCCACTAAGTATACAAGAGTAACAGGTTCTTATTATGGGTTGTTTATCTATCTATCTATCTATCTATCTTAAAATATACTCCAAAATACTGTAAAAATTGTACATAACATGTTTAATCGGTTAACTGTAAGTTACTTTACCATATACAAAACTGTAAATGGTCTAACATCACAATGTACAAGTATTGAACATGAACAAGCTGATTATGGTGAACTCTGATTTTCATGTGGCTTTCTATTGTGCCGCCTGTATTAATGTGCTGGTTATCAGTACTTTTTAAAGTAAAAATGCAGATTTTAGTAGTTAAAGTTGGTATATTAACAATATTTCACTTAGGGAAATAGGCTGCCATTTTGTACAGTATTATTACAATTTAAAAGAACTGTTTTCTATTTCAAATATAATTTAAAAATGTAATTTATTCATGTGATGTCAGTGTCACATGACCCTTCAGAAATCATTCTAATATGCTGATTTGCTACTCAAAGATGCATTCAATTGATTAAAAGTAAAGATGTCTGTTTCAAATAAGTATAGTTCTTAAGGATTATGTGACACTGAAGACAGGAGTAATGATGCTGAAAATTTAGCTTTGCATCACAGGAATAAGTTACATTTTAAAATTGTAATGATATTTTAATAATATTACAGTTTTTACTGTATTTTTGATCACGTAAATGCAGCCTTGGTGAGCACAAGAGACTTCAAAACTTAAAATTATTAAAAAGTTGAATTAATTAATTAAAATGTTTCCAGGTCCATCAACCCTGTTCACTATTCACTATTCACAAATGTCTTAAAGACATTATTCTTTAAAAAAGTGAACTCCTCAAAGACAATTCAAAGATAAATTATGCTTTTTTTTTGTCAGTAGGCAATCTTACAATGTCAAACCTGTTGCCATAATTTTGTGTCATAAACAACTGAACAACTGACAATGATAATCGGAAATTTAAATTCCCTTTCTAAAAACACTGTAGTTTGTGACTGAGCACGAGAATTGTAATACTGTCAACCCTGTTACCCTTCTTAAAACATATTATATCCCAACATATTAAAATGTATTATTTATCTTGTGAGGGCACAATGCAACTTATAAAGTCTAAAACACATTCAGATTAAAAATCTTACAAAACATTTATTTCCTCTTATTGAACCGAAGCACCTATCACATAATAATCAAAACTTTGTCTTTGGATTTAGCTTCCTCCTTGTATTATCATGGTTTGTTGTAAAATATATGATTCTAGTGGGTGAAAGAGGAGATGTGTTTTCAATTAACTCCTGATCCAGGGACTGATGGTAATACAATCTAGTACAGATTTTAATCTTTTTTGCAAATGTTCAGATTTGCGTATGTGTGCTCGTGTGTGTGTGTCTTTCTGTTAACTGTTATTATCAGTCATAAAACCAGAAGTAGTAATAAGATATATAATAGTCTTACTGAAATTATTTATTATCATGATTGTGTCTTTTATAGTTTGGTCATTATCTGCCAAACCAGACTAGTATTCGTATTTTGGCCATAATTCGCTCTCAGATTGATCTTCACTGCCATTCAACTCAAGCAGCCTCTGACTCAAGGACACAGGAATCTAAATCAGCAGTTCAGAAACCCATCATATGCAAAGAGATGGCTTTCATAGAGGGTATGCTGTTCCTCTCAGTTGTTCAGGGACATGTCAGTGTGCTTATCAAGTACAATTATGGAATAAAACAGTAATTGGAGTTTTGTTTTTCAACACTAAACCTGCTGCTTCATAGTGCTGAAAGTAAAATAAATATTTGCAATACAATAAATCTGAAATGTTCCAACTCAACTGAACTTTGTTCTAAATATCTGTTTTAAGAATATTTCATCAATCGCCATTCAGTTCTGCTTGACTCAAGACATTACAGACAAACCCACACAACCATTTTCGGAAATGGTTGCCTCCAGACATAAGAAATATCTTGTAGGTTATGAGAAAATCTATTTTAAATTATTAGGTACATTATTTGCCTTTGCACAAATTTCTCTTCATGACAATATAAGAGCTCCAATAGTTATTTTCTTTCATTTAAAGTGAAGAGTGATGAGTGTCATATTAGCATTGAATTAATTTATCTCATTACAATAACATTCATGTCTCATGAAAGGTGTGCATATATCTATTCATGAGCTAATAATGGAATACCTTTCCATCATAATTATGTAGCACGCATAACTATTTACGGTGTCTTAAAGAACCCTTTAATCATTGCTTTTCAAGACATTACATTCAAATCATTTCCATCTGAATTAAAAATGTCTTCACTGAATGTATAAAAAAATGTAATCAGTATAAACGGATAGTTGTGATTGGATAAGCTGAGTTCAAAGTTGTTATAAGGCTACATACACTTGTGGCTGTGACTATATAAGAACTGGGGCTTGGGGCAAAAATACCACCAAAATGAACAAAAATGCCCCACAAATTCAAGATAAGTGGCAAAAAATGCCCCTGCTCATTTAAGCTAGATCTGTTACGGCTGTCACAGTTAAAGTGAAATGTGAAATTAATGAAAAGTGCTGATTGCAGCATTATATTTGCAGTTGATTTGCTTAAGTTGCGTCACATTTCTTTATAAGCGCGGTTTGCAGCGATGAGCATTATAACCAATCTCACACGTTTCTGTTGAGCTCATGAATGCCGTGTCCAATCACAGGTGTTTTGAGGTGTTTGTCACCGCGGAGAACAGCGGAGTTGTTCGGTGCGTGCAATGAATTCTGAATCTGAATTCTGAGTCTTTGATCTGCATTTGCAAATTCTCTCATCATCATAAACAACAAAGTGCAAATAATATGCAAGTAAAAGATTTATTTTGCTGTGATTATAACATTAAATGCATAACTCACATTAGACAGAAGTCATTGACCACTTCAGTGTTCTTTGCTATAGCTTTGTAATAACAGTTTTGTTTTTCATGCTAGTCAAATAAATAACCATGTGAAGTCTTGATTTTATAATCCGTAAGAAGCAATAAACTAATTCATAAACGGTTCTTAACTTGTTTCATCTGTAGCCAGAATATAACTTGCTTTTTCTCTACAAAAAAATGTGACATTAATAATCATTACAATATCAAGAGCAACAATCAACAATATTGATTTTGTCTTGATATTGTAGCTATGTAAATATTGTAGCTATATACTGTAGTATATTGGGATGCAATTGTGTAAATACCTGAACATGAGCAGCATTAAACAAAAGTTAACTAATGTCAGATGCAGCTTCTGTTTCACCTTTGTAAAGGTGAGTAAAAGAGTAAAAACTTGTAAAGAGTAAAAACAGCTTTTGTTAATATATAAAAAAATTATTGGCGACAGCTAGTAATGTGATTGATTAAAGTAAGTGGTTAAATTTATGTATTTGAAATAAAATAAAATAAAATAAAATAAAATAAAATAAAATAAAATAAAATAAAATAAAATAATAAAATAAAATAAAATAAAATAAAATAAAATAAAATAAAATAAAATAAAATAAAATAAAATACAATAAAATAAAATAAAATAAAATAAAATAAACCAGGAAATCAATTCCTGAAGTTACTGAAGTTAATTTCTGATACTGATGTATATTACCAAATTGCCTGGCAAACAGCCAGTTAGAACATCAAACTGTATTACTTGGTACAATAACCATTTCTGATTATTAATATTAATAAATGTAAAATAATAATACTATTTATTGTTAAATGTTAATGAACATTGGTGTCTTTTATCATTTTTCTATTTTATAAACGCAATAAAATGTGGTGTTAATAAAACAAAATACATTTCTAGTTATGATGTGGTTTCTCTTCTCTATTTGACGTGCTGTATCTATCTGCTGCCTGCTCTGTCCCAAGGTCTGAGTGTAACACAAGCTCTGGATCAAGTTACAATAGTGACATCTAGTGTGTCTGTTCATATTTCCTCTCAAAACCAAGTGCATGCAAGGGCTCTGCTGTTTGTACAGAAAGCAACAAGCTGCTTCATCCAGCTTAATATGTGACTTCTAGTGATAACCATTTTTTCTGTTTGACTGGGGCCTTCTTTGAGGACATGGAAAACAATTCTGCTCCCTCCCTGACTAATAATATTAATAACTAAATTTTAATTTCCTGTAGAAAATATCAGTGCGTAATGTAACAAAAGAATAGGGTTGAGGTTTTAGCTAAAATGATTGTAAATTCAAATCTAGATATGAGGGAAACAGATGCAATACTAATGGAAAAACTGATAAATGCAGCATTATAAACAGATGGAGGCCCAGTAGTTTGGGCTAAATTCATTGCAAAAGATTAATACTTAGGGTCAGAGGTCTAATCAATACAGTGCCACCTTTAAAACACTATAATATATTGTCACATTTATATATACATACAAAGTGTTGACCTTTTTACACCACTGTAATACAAAAACAACAAAAGATTTTGTATTAAATGTGCATTTGTTTGTGTGTGTGTGATCCTCTTTGTGCATGTGTGTGTTGTCTGGTTAGGAGCAGTCTAAAGTGGTGGGCAGTATGCATAATGGAGTTCCCATGCAGCTGTAAATAATTCATGCAGCAGGAAAAGAGGGTAAGCATTGACCTGCTGCATTTTCATACATTAATCTCGTCCTGACTAATGGCAGAATGCACTGAGCTGAGAGAGAGAGAGAAAAAGAGAGCACACCACACACTTCTGCTCGCAGACGTCATGTGTTTTCCGGGTTGCTAATGGAGGTAAAGTCAAATATCTGCTATGCTGCTACACATGTGTGGTGGGGATATTCTATAGGAAAGGAATGATGAGTTA
This sequence comes from Rhinogobio ventralis, assembly GCA_039654625.1. Classification (NCBI taxonomy): domain Eukaryota; kingdom Metazoa; phylum Chordata; class Actinopteri; order Cypriniformes; family Gobionidae; genus Rhinogobio; species Rhinogobio ventralis. The sequence continues at coordinate 7,157,032 of CM077204.1, forward strand.
AAAGCTTCTCATCTCTTCTCATTTGTAAATAAACATTAATAATTGTTTATTCTTGTGTATAGTCACATTATACAAAAATAACGGAAATCAATATGCTAAAACTGGAAATCACTCATCCGCTGTGTACCGACTGATCTTTAGCTTCTAAGACTGAAGATTCTCATTTATTATTTATCATTTCTAGAGTAGGCATCCCCATATAGTGTATTAGTAGGAGTTCTCGGTAATTCAAATAAGTATTAATCTAATTGCATTTTTTTGCCCCGCACATAAATAGAAGCAGCATTAGTGATCACTAGAGATGTATAAATATTGCATCAAGTCTTTGTTATTTGCGGAGAGCAAGAGTTCCTAATGGTGCACTTTTCCATACGATCGTTTATCCATCCATTAAAACAAAAGGTTACATTCCTGAGATGATGCCATTCCATGCTAAGGAACACACATTACCTTCCCTCACCCTATGGTTCTGTTCCAAAGTCTACTGAGCTGCCTACATAGGCAACATTTTAAAGCATCATGGGCATGCTCTAGACATGAAGACTGTTCCTAAAGGGTCAAAACACAACATATTTTTGGAATGCACAGATCTCCGAAATTAATTGGAAAGAAGCATGGTTATATCCATATACATTTTGTATTTCAAACAAGGTAAAAGTCCATAATCAAAATTCATGGACATTGACAACAAATGTACTTTTTGTACATAAAGAAGACTAGGATCATCTGTTTTATAACTGTGATCTGTCTTCAAAATTCTGGCCTGATGTTGCTTTTTATTTGACACAAGAAATGGTAATTATAAGTTGTCTATGGAAGATATTTTATGCTCTTACATTAAGTGTGTTGTGAATTTCTACACAGATCAGGCATAACATTATGATCACCTAATCTCCTAATATTGTGTTGGTCCCCCTTTTGCTGTAAAAACAGCCCTGACTCGTCGAGGCATGGACTCCACTAGACCCCTGAAGGTGTGCTGTGGTATCTGGCACCAAGATGTTAGCAGCAGATCCTTTAAGTCCTGTAAGTTGCGAGGTGGGGCCTTCATGGATCAAACTTGTTTGTTCAGCACATCCCACAGATGCTTGATTGGATTGAGAATTTGGAGATCAAATCAACACCTCAAACTCGTTGTTGTGCTCCTCAAACCATTCCTGAACCATTTTTGCTTTGTGGCAGGGCGTATTATCCTGCTGAAATTATTACGCAACAAGCTGTGATGGACTGTGTATTCTCACACCTTTCTATCAGAACCAGCATTAACTTCTTGAGCAATTTAAGCTACAGTAGCTCATCTGTTTGATCGGACCACACGGGTCAGCCTTCACTCCCCACGTGCATCAATGAGCCTTGGCTGCCCATGACCCTGTCGCCGGTTTCAACACTGTTCCTTTCTTGAACCACTTTTGATAGATACTGACCACTGCAGACCGGGAACCCCACAAGAGCTGCAGTTTTGGAGATGCTCTGACCCAGTTGTCTAGCCATCACAATTTGGCCCTTGTAAAACTCGCTCAAATCCTTACACTTGCCCATTTTTTCCTGCTTCTAACACATCAACTTTGAGGACAAAATGTTCACTTGCTGCCTAATATATCCCACCCACTAACAGGTGCCGTGATGAAGAGATAATCAGTGTTATTCACTTCACCGGTCAGTGGTCATAATATTCTGTGTATATTTTGCATGCAAATACTATATTCCCTAATATAAAATGTAATGCAAGAATCTTTAATGTTTATTATGAACAACACAATAAATTTCTCAAATTCTTTACAATATAATGCCCCTACTATACATCCCCAAATATTATGGATCTTGAATTTGTTTTTTGTTTTCTTTCTTTCTTTCTTTCTTTCTTTCTTTTTTATGGAAGCTTGTTTCTGCCACAGAATAAAAAAAAATGGTAATTGCGTATTTTTATCTCATAATTCAGACTTTTTTTTCTCACAATTGCACGTTTGCATCTCACAATTCTGACTTTTTTTTCTCAGAACTGTGTGATATAAACTTGCAGTTGCGTGTTATAAAGTCTGAATTGTAAGATAAAAAGTTGCAACTATCTTTTAAATTGCTTTAACTTTCATCTTACTCTTAAACTAAAACGTTCAAAAGTTAGGCAGCATAAGGATTTGTTCTTGTGGCCAAATTCTAAAGCGGCATCATATGTACCCTTTGGGGAGAAGGTAATCCCAGAATGCACTGCGACAAGCTCAGTAAAAAAAAAAAAGTGAGGGAAATGTTCATTTGAACATAATTATTTAAATAGGCCTACCAAAGAATATTGAACTAGCGCAGTCTAATTAAAAAAAAATACTTTTTTACCCATTATTTTTGTTTTATGTATTTATCACAGCCTAGCAACATGCTAACGTCAAACTCTACTAAAAGAGAGTTTCATTTCAGTTATGATGCTGTCTTAGAAGGCAGCTGTAGATAGTAAGGCAGGTTTTGGAACAGAGCCAATGTGTATGTGTTTCCTTTGACATATGACAGTTACTTTATTCATGCCCACCATCACAAATTACTTATTTGCTTTTGCGCATGTCGGGACTTTATAAAACTTGTGAGATGCCATAAACCAAACCTGCAGGGACAGCAGAAATCCACTGAGGATCTCACTCACAGAAAGCCCCATCAGTACAATATCCCATAAGCCTTTGGTACCCAGTGACCGAGTGTGCGTGCCAGGGTGTGAAGGATGACCAGGATGTATCTTCTTTGTGGAAATCCTCCCAATACCAGCAGTCTAAGACCGAGAGTCAACAAGACTTATTCCAAAAGCCCCACGGTATTAATAGCGTAGCATTAATAAATCATAGGGCCAAGCGGCTTTTATCTGAACCAGTACTTTGCCTCAAATGGAGGTTTTAAGCTCACAGCTACGACTTGAAAAGAAAAGTTCAAGAGAGTAGAAGAGCTAATGCAAGGCAGATTCCCCAAAGTAAAGATCGCCAATTAACCGAACCCAGCCCAGATCCAGATCCTGGATTGGTTCCATACAGATTTATCATGAATTAATTAACAAACGTGCTGTACTGCGCACAGAAAACAAACAGGTATATTGATTGTGATGGCAACACAGAGCTGTCTCTGACATACATAAAACTATAAAGCTCTCGTTATAATCCGCGGAGCTAATCAGCATGAATGAATAAACTGATGATTTCATTTTATAGACATACGAAACATACTGGCAACTGAAACAATGCAAGTTGTGGTTATCCACATTTCTGGGAAGGAAATGCATAAACGTCTTGAATACCCCTTATCTAAATCTGTGGTTGGTGAAAATGAATACATAAATGTTTATTAAATTATATTAATAATTGAATTTATCACATATTTTTGCAGGGAAAATGGTAGCAAAAGCTATTTTTTTGTTTGTTTTTTTCCATATCACCATCTATTCAATCAAGCTTGTCCATCAGTCCAAGGCACAATATATATTCCCTTTTAATGCACTAAATTAACATATTAAACTGACAGGTAGCATTGACAGAACTAAGATTGGCTCTGATGTTTTCAAATCCAGAAGCTGTGAAAAGAGGAACTGTTTATTCTGCGATGAGGTCACGGATGTGGAATGTGTATCCTCCAATCGATCGTCCGTGTGAACAATAAACATTTTGTAAAAGATAATTCAGCCATTATCCACCGAGATATCAACAATAACTGTTTGTTTAACCTTTAAAAAGGCCCATGCCGTTGTTTCTCTTTGGTGTTCAGAGGTGAAACTCAATACCCAGCCAGAGCCTGTTTATACCTGGTCGTCACAGCAACTCCAAAACACAGAACTCCATGAATGAAATTCCAACATATCATCAATCATCCCTGACAAAAGAGGAATTGTTGTGGTATAACGAGCAGGGGAGGATAAGTCTTTGTGTGCGTGTGTGTGTGTGTGTGTGTGTGTGTGCGTTTGTAGGCATAATGCAACATGCCCATGGTCTCGGAGCCAATCCTTGTTTCCACGGTTGTCACTATCTAACCACAGCCACCGTGAACGACTCACCACTAATAATGCCCTGCATATCAAAAGATAAAACAACTAATGTAGAGTTACTCAACCAGGGTGCCCCAGGGAAAGACGTAGTTTCTAATTGGTTCCAGAAGAGTTGGTTGCAAATTGACCCTCTTGCCCACATGGCTAATCCACCGAGTTGTTGAGAGTGGACATGTTGTGGTTGTGTGTTCAGCGTTGCGGTATACGGAGGGAGGAGAGATATCAGTTATCTGAAAATGCAGCTTAAAACACCTCCCATCAGCCCTCCTCATTTTGCATTTATAAATGTTAATGAGGCTTTACAGGAAGTAGGCCAACTGCCATCATAACCTTCTGCATCCTAAAACCCAAATTTGGAGTCTGGTTCACATTTGTACCCCCGTGTTGATTCAGTATGGTGCGTTCAGGTTCAAAGCGGAGCCCGCAGAGAGGTACCATTTCAGCATGAAAGAAAACTTCTCTAACCGAAACAGGCACTTCGTGCTGTGCCTCATTGGTGGTGAAAAGTAAATAACTTTCGTGGAAAACCACAGAAGCCGTGGAGCTTTAATGCAGATAACTCCAACTAACAAGAAGACAAAAGGCGAAACCATTAGCTTGCTATGCGCCCCAAACCACAGAATCACTAAAATGTGTAACGTGCTATGGCGACACACAAGTGAAACCTGCTTAAACTTTGTTTTTCCTGCCAATAGTGTCTAAAGGAGTCAATAATAACTCTTAATGACACATGTTGACGGACAGGCGTACTGTGAGTGTGAGGTGAGGGAGGTAGACAAAGCCGCCCTCTCCGCCCTCTCTCTGATGTTGTGTGCATTCAGCTGAGCTGCTTCCTTATCTGTCAACCTGCTGTAATTTAGGCCGGCGCTCTGATCACAGCCCCAACCTGCCGGACCTGTTGGCGGTGCGCAGGAGTCACGCACACGGAAGAGACACCGAGACAAGGCATCATCACTCACTTCTCTGACCCCACCAACAAAGCGCTATGCTGTTTCAAGGACTCTTCCCATTCAATTGCACTTAAAGCACTCTTTAGTGCCTCCACTCGCTTCTCTGCGAGCTGATCGGATGTCTCAAAGACGGAGGGCTCCGTTTTCCTCGCCTGGCTCCCTCTCATTTAAAGCAATATGTAACAGTTTCCTTATTTTCTCCAGTGGGACAGCCATGACAGTAAATCTCTATTACTAATATTCCTCCATATGGTCGCATGAAAATTTGATGGTGGAGCGCCCGAGGCTGAGGTTGCAGCTGAGTAGTGGTTGGGTAAATGTAGCGTTGTGCAAGCCAGCCCAGGAGGGGCTTCCTCAGCTACATCTGCTCTGGGACGTTGAGGTGTAATCAGAGAAAGGCAGGCCCCAGAGCTCGGCTGCCAGTTTTATCGGATCCTAGCTCGGAAAATGAGAGGGATCCATCATGGCGAAGGTGTTGACAGCATGTGTGTTTGGGTGTGTGTGAGCGTACAACCTTGTGATCATATGTTCCCCAGCTCATGGCACATGCACTTGGCTTAGAGTGGATTTCCCTGAATTGGAGAGGGTTTGGATTTTGTGTCAAAAAATATAACATTGCACAATATTTTGCATAACGTCTCTGCTAAGTCTTGAAATCCCAACCTTCATCTCCTCCGTGCATTTTATAACCAGAACAGACAAGTAACCCCGAGGATGTCATTATCCATTACCACTAAAATTTCCTCTGCAATTGAACATTGGCCAGAATAAGGCTCACATTGCATTGACAGTAGATTCTAATTGCTTGCTGGTGACACTTTCATCTCTAAGGTACAACTGGAACAGCTTGCCAAATCCAAGATGACTGTGCCACCCCGAGGCTCCTATTGAAATGGTGTGAAGCCACAGGAAAACCAGTTGGCCTGATCCGATAAAGAGCCACATAATGTGCCTTACTGGAGTTCCCTGTGGAGAATATTGCACGCATATACTCTGTGTATATCAACAAGAATCAAAATGGCTTTAATAGCATGCATAGCGCTATTTAAACTGAAAAAGGTCTATTTTATAATACTATAAGCTTAATTTATTTTGGTGACTCTATACTGAAAACACATACACGTACAGTAAACCACACCACATGCTATTGTCATAATCAGACCCTCAGGGTTCGGCTGAATAGCTTTGACAGTTTTTGCTGGTAAATACCATATTAGGCAGAAAAAAAGCACTAAGGTCCATTCTAAAGAAATAAGTGGCCACGAAGCAAAGATGACAGCATCCAGTTTGCATACTTCCAGGGCTGCATGCGTCAGCTAAGCAACTGTCATTGAGATAATTGGGAATGTTAAGGGGTAGCTCTCTCAAGGTAATATAGATCTCTTTGGTCACAAAACACTCCATTTTATACAATAAGAAATCTGTTGAACAACTAGCTGAAAAAAATCCCACAATATTATAGCTAAAACAAATCACAGGTGTGAAACGTTTCACTCTAAGCTGTACTGATTGGGTGACAAAGGTAATGTAGAAAGAGGTGGGAGGTAGGTGTACACACATATGCACCTCTGCATGAAAGATGCATGCAATTAAATGTGATGTGGCACCACAGGCTGCCTCCAGCCAACTCAATCCATCATGGGAAACTTTATCAGTGGGTGTCCGTCCCTACATCCACCCCCCAAAGCTGCAGTGCTAACCTTCCATTCCAGACTGCACCTTGGCCAGGCCTACAGCCTAGACGCCATAACCTGATACCCCAACTGCAACTGCACCAAATCTTGTACAAAACTTTATGGGTTTGGCTTTCATTCTTGTTTTGTCCACTCAACTGCAACTATTGTTCTATGCAAAGACAAAAAAAAAAGGCTTCCCATAAAATTTCATGAAAAATGCAGTAATGATGTTTATTTTAATGCTGTCAGTCGATTAAAAAAATTAACTATAATTGTTTTTTCTGTGATTAATTACGATTAAAATACGTTTTTATGGGCCCTGTTTTAACGATCTAAGTGGATGGCGCAAGAGCACTTAGAATCTACTTTTGCTAGTTTAACAACGAGAAAAATGGTCGGCGCTCCAGGTGCATGGTCTACAAGGGTTGTCCCTATTCTTTTAATGAGTCATGGGTGTGTTTTGGGTGTAACATGCAATAAATCAATCATTGTCTCCTCTCCCATTCCCTTTAAAAGCCAGTTGCGCTCGCGCCATGGTGGATTCGCTATTTACATGGTGGAATTTGCAAGTGGAAAAACTGAACGCTTCTCTAGTGAGGAAACTAGGAAAAATTCTAATTTTACTATGACTATCCATTATGACATATAGGCATTTTTATATTTATGTACACAATAATAATGTTTTACATTTTAATGCTCTTTGAGCCATTTCTAATCTCTTGTCAATTATTTTTGTCATTTTACCATTTTAGTATTAGTTTAAAGGTGCGGTATGCAGGATTGACAGGTACTGCATACCATTATTTATCAGCAGCCATATCACCCTGTAACCCAAGACTGGTTTCCCACTGAAGCTAAGCACGGCTGAGCCTGGTCAGTACCTGGATGGGAGACCTCTTGGGAAAACCAGGTTGCTGCTGGAAGAGGTGTTAGTCAGGCCAGCAGGGGGTGCTCACCCTGTGGTCTGTGTGGGTCCTAACACCCCAGTATAGTGATGGGGACCCTATACTGTCAAAGAGCACCGTCCTTCGGATGAGACGTTAAACCGAGGTCCTGACTCTCTGTGGTCATAAAAAATCCCAGGATGTCCTTCGGAAAAAGAGTAGGGGTGTAACCCCGGCATCCTGGCCAAATTTGCCCATTGGCCTCTGTCCATCATGGCCTCCTAAAAATCCCCATATACTGATTGGTTTCATCTCTCAGTCTCCTCTCCACCAATCACATTGGTGGTGGTTGAGGAGATTCCCCCCTTCTATATGTAAAGTGCTTTGAGTACCCAGAAAAGCGCTATATAAATGTAACAAATTATTGTTACTATTATTAAATTTGAAATATTGGATAGCGTTGTTTCCCCCGCCCCCTCCTCCTCAGACTCGAAGCTCATGCTGGTTGCCAGCTTGAGGACACGCAACAGGAGCAATTAACAATGAAAGCCACACTGTAAGTTGATGAGTTGATTTATCCGCGTTTTTATATGCTCTCGTTCATAGAGATTTTTAGATGCATGCTGAGGCTTTTTAGGTCAGATAGAATCTGCGCTCTCTGACCCAGGTTGTTCGCTGGCTTCCATGGCTGCAATACGATGTGTTTTCTGCCAACTGGCAACCTGGGGTGTCAAAATACTATTGGGTAAACTGGCAGCGTGCATTATCGCACAGACCAAAACAAAAACAGACATTCCGACACGGAATGCACATTTCAAAGTAGATTAACTGGCTGTAGCATGAAAGTAAGTGAATTTAGCATGTTTCCTACATATCTGCAAGCATATTATGGTATTTTTATGCTTTAGTAAAGTGAAAAACTTACGTACAGCACCTTTAAGTAGCTATACTCTAAAAGTTATTGATAACTATCTGTATTTCCCCAAAATGTAAAAGCACCAACTGCCAGTGATACTCATGTTATGACACTAAGGCTTAGATAAACTAAGGTCAACAATACTCTGTTACTAGACAAAAGGTCATCTTACATGCAAACCCAGGGTGAGCTGTTGTCTTTCTATTCTAATCAAAATGGTTCAGCACACTGTGTACTCTGGGCTTTCTCTGGGAAACAGATAACATCTACTAATAAAGCGAGATGGCTGGTATCTCTTTTACATGGATCAGGTGGGACCGAGGCACGGTCTGCTCAGCCTTGCTGAACATAGTCGGTCCCTATGCTCTAAATGAGGTGGTTGAGAGTACCGCCAATGACTGATTATCCTATCCCGACCCAGAGGAATGCTGACCTCTGGAGAGCACTTCATTAGCTGGCTGGCACTAGCCTGTGATTGAGCTATCAGCAGTAGCGACGGAAAGCCAGCCAAGCCAGTAGAAAGGTGAGTCCCTTTGTCCAGAGACAGGTGTGTAACTGTAGCTAACTGACAGAGTTGCAAATCAGCGCCACTGAAACGCTATCTGAACAGGCTAACCGTGTCCAGATGGTCCTGTATCCATGACTATTTCTTTCTTCCTTTGTCTCCGTTTCTCGTTCTCTCATTTCTCAGAGACACAGACAGTTTTATTTCTCCTCCATGCTGATGATGCATTATAAATGCGCGTCATCCATTGTTCATGTTTACTTTGATTTCCTGCCCTCATGCATATTCATTCCAGACCTTGTGACAATTCACGCTTTTGCTGTCGAAAGATGCTCTATGATGTCATAATCCCCTTTTACACTCTTTCAATATTCTGCACAATTAGCCCTATTTTAAGTCCTATTGAGATGGCTCCTACAGGCAAACCCAAATTTTAGGTTAAATGGTTGGTCTTTAATTATTTTAATAATAATCATTAAGCATCTCGGCTGCCACATCATCAAGCTCCGCTGAAGGGCGTCTTAATTTAAAGGATTCTTGGAAGGCAGTCCTCGTGTTCCATCTTTCATTTAGCTTGAAGGATGCATCTAGTGTATCCTTTGTGTCTTTTAATCACCCACAATCCTTTGCACACATTCCAATTCATGAAAAAGAAGTGATGGAAAACGAGTCGGCACTGAACTTGTCTGAGTTCATTATGAAAGACAAAAATAATGTTTTTGAAGACACTAAACTGCCAGTAAAAATCCATTGGGAGACCACAGATGGTTGTCATTCACTGTATTGCATTTATAGAAAGCCAGTTGAACATTTTTGTTAATACAAAATAGTGCTGTCAAAATTAGCGCGTTAATGCAATACATTTTTTAAGTTTAACGCGTTCAATTATTTAACGCAGAATCTGTTTTTTCTATCATCCTTTGGCTAGCGTTACATTATATGATCACACTCTTATTCATGCAAATGCTTTCAAACCATTTAAGCACGACAAGACAAAAGAGAACATGCTGTCTGTCAATGTCCTGCCTATGTGACACACACAACGCACAAAAAGACGCATGCCAGTATCGTGCGCACAGAAAGCGCACCAGAATTGATTTCTCTTTCGCGCTTGAACAAACAAAAACACACAGAATTATGCCAAAATGTCCGTTTTGTCGAGTATTCTCATAGGAGCAGTCTTAAATGAGTTAAATAACGTCTTAAAAGAACTTAAAGAGTTGTGAGAAAAGTTGTGAGATGCGCATGACAATGAGTAAAATCTCAATTTCATCGAGAGATCAGTAGCCTTCATTCATAAAAAGATGCCATATTATATTTAAATATACTGCCTTTAAGTTGTTTCTACATTAATTTGGAGAGTAACTGTGAAATTATTACAACATAAAAATATTAAAAACTCCAATGTTTACAGAAAAAAAAATTGCAATTTATTTATTTTTTTTTTTTTTTATCAATTGACAGCACTAATAGGCAAGGCATGGCAAGTTTATTTATATAGCACATTTCATACACAATGGTAATTCAAAGTGTTTTACATAGAAAAGGTATTAAAATAGTGATAGAATAATCACAACAATAATAAAAATAAAAATCGTATTTAAAGGCCCCCTGAAATCAGAATTGAAGTTTTTTAGCTTTTAGTATGACTATGTTAGCCTTAAGGTTAGGAATAAGCTGGTGTGTTCCAAAACAATGACAAAATTCGCATTTTGGAGATATAAGCATTCAAAACTGACAGTCTCTCACTTCCGTTAAAATGGATCACAGATTTTGATGACATCATCGCAGACTTCAGCTTCTCATCACATCTTCTGTCCAATCAAATGCTCTCTAGAATCTGAAGCGTCCCGCCCCCTAGCCCCTACACTATAAATAGATGCTGAAGCCGCGGCTGAAATCGGTCAGCTGTTCACACATTTACTATTTCCTACATGGTGAATGGCACATAGCACACTATACATGCGATAGGAAACGATTCAGACAGTGTAAATATGTTTTCAGTTGAGGCGAATGAAGTCTGGTTTCATGTTAGTTTTCACGCGCAGCACCGCAGCACCGCACACATAGTCTAGACCAGAGCCGTTGACTAGAGACAGGAGAGCGCAGAGCGGATCATATGCGCGAGTCGGCGCATACAATAAAACATATCGGACCCATTTAAATTCTGCACAGAATGCTGTATTTCAAAGCGATATGGAGGAGATTATGATGAGAAACGGTTAGAGATTAGGAGAAAACTGTGGCTTTACCAAACAGAAAGGCTCTAGTCAAACTGTGGTATTAATGAAACGCTATTGGCTGTTTCATAAAAGGGGAGGAGCTGCTAACAGCTGGAGCCGTTTCAGGGGAAATTATGTCAACACATTGAATAATGTTGTGCGTTTCAAGGCACTTCAGTGGGCCTTTAACTAAAGGCTAAAATACTATTCCAGACTTAATTCGGGGCTCCTCTGTCTGAACAAAAAAGTCGGAGATATTCGGTTCGTGAGACACACTAGTAGCAGCACCGACTTCCTAGTGACCTCCTGCCCTTCAATAGGGAGGTTTTTGACACCTTCTGCCTCTGATGGCTTCCAGTGTCCCTCCAACCCCTTAATGGAGTGGAGTTATCACCCACCGTCTGCCTCTGATGCATCCAAGGACCTGGTGTTCCACACTCACGTCTGAGTGTGTACGTAAACTCACCTTCTCACTTTCCAATTCTCTTAACTCTCCCAACCAGACAGCACTAACCAAAAATAAATAAAATCGTAACCAAAAATAAAAATACTAAGTATTTTTAAGTTTTCCAAAATAGTATCTTTGTGCTGTGATCTTGTTGCAATGCATTATGGGATTTCAGATACATGCTGCCGTAGAAATTAGTTTGAAGTCACCATGAATTCAGATTTTTTTTTTTTTTTTTTAATGGAATATTGCAGTATTTATTATAAATTATTTATCCATGCACATCATTATATATTTTTTTTAATTCATGTGTCCCCTTAAATTTTAATCAAAATAACTTCTCCCTCATGTGACAACATCTCTTCTCCTTTCTGATTTTACTGTTAGGGCGGGACAACCTGTCACTCACATGAAACAAGGCATGATGGATCCATGTTCTCATTCTGTTTACGCCAAATTCTGACTCTACCATCTGAATGTCTCAACAGAAATCGAGACTCATCAGACCAGGCAACATTTTTCCAGTCTTCAACTGTCCAATTTTGGTGAGCTCGTGCAAATTGTAGCCTCTTTTTCCTATTTGTAGTGGAGATGAGTGGTACCCGGTGGGGTCTTCTGCTGTTGTAGCCCATCCGCCTCAAGGTTGTGCGTGTTGTGGCTTCACAAATGCTTTGCTGCATACCTCGGTTGTAACGAGTGGTTATTTCAGTCAAAGTTGCTCTTCTATCAGCTTGAATCAGTCGGCCCATTCTCCTCTGACCTCTAGCATTAACAAGGCATTTTCGCCCACAGGACTGCCGCATACTGGATGTTTTTCCCTTTTCACACCATTCTTTGTAAACTCTAGAAATGGTTGTGCGTGAAAATCCCAGTAACTGAGCAGATTGTGAAATACTCAGACCGGCCCGTCTGGCACCAACAACCATGCCACGCTCAAAATTGCTTAAATCACCTTTCTTTCCCATTCTGACATTCAGTTTGGAGTTCAGGAGATTGTCTTGACCAGGACCACACCCCTAAATGCATTGAAGCAACTGCCATGTGATTGGTTGATTAGATAATTGCATTAATGAGAAATTGAACAGGTGTTCCTAATAATCCTTTAGGTGAGTGTACATCACAATAGGGACAAAAAGACTATTGCATCCTGACTTTAAAATATGTAACCTCATTAGGTTTCAAAACAAAGCAAATATTTGCATGCACTTTTTATGAATTTAACGTATTATTCTGATCAGAGCAAAGGCTGATCTTTTTAAATGGTCTGTGACATGCGACTCCTCAGAAGCTGTTATCTAATGGCCCAGGCTGACCCTTTAAATAGGATGTCTGAATGTGTTATTGAGGATATTGTTTCCTATAAACATCTAGCACTCGGGCAATAACAATCACATCAGGCAAAATGAAGTTATCTGAGAATAGAATTAAACTCCAAATGACCCTTTGCTCTGCTTCACAGCCCTCCATTAATAATTTCTAATCTAATCAGGGAGGATAAATGTACTATCGCCGGCCACGCCAGGCACCTTGCCAGGAAGAGGGCCATTCAGCGAGAGCTGGGCTTTGGATCAGGGGCGAGAGGGGAAAAGAGAGACATCTTTTCAAGGGAGGCCACTGCTTGGTTTCCTCCTTTGTTAGCTCTCTCTTGGCAAAGTCATGTCCTTGTAACTGATAGACATGTCTCTTTGTAAATAACCCGGGGTTGACTGATAAAATACGGAAGAGAGAGAAAGAGAGAGAGAGAGAGGGGGGGTGGGGAATAAAGAGGGTTCTCTAAATTGGCAGACATTACTCATCCGACCTAGAAGACGACTAAGTTACATCCTCTTAATAATCCCTCTCATTTGAATTAGGTATTACTTTCATCAACATCCCAATAAAAATTAATGTGCACACACACACACACACACTACTTTCAGCCTATGCAGAATGCATTGATTTGGGCATATTAATGTCAGTGCCTTAAAGTTTCTAAAATTTTAGACAAATAAAATGCTCTTAAAGTGTTCAATGAAGCAATACAGTTTGAGGTACAGTCACCGGTGTATATTTTATGGCAGTTTTAAACGGCTTATCCAATCAGATTTTGCAGTTAGGAGTATCCTATGGCCTCATTTGTCACTTTACTGTATTTTAACAACAATCCATACATGTCTCTTGATTTCTGTTGAAATCTTTTTGTATTATTATTAGTCGAGGACACGATGGCTTTAGTATCTCTGCTCTCAGCAAAGCCATCATTCACAATTTAGCACACTTAACCCCTCCCCCTCAAACACACATAATTAGGAAATGATCGCACACAGGGGCGAATTGACCCACTAATGTGACCACATGGAGACTTATGGATAACTTTATTTTTGCATGAAAAAAATAAATCATAATTAATTTGGGCAGCAGTATAAAAGAAGCTCTAGCCCCAGAACACTCAAGAGGGAATAATAAGGTAAAAAAGAGAAAATAGCAAAGTGTTTCCATTGTAACATATGGACATCAAAGCTTAAGCTGAGCACAAGAGTGGAGAATGTAGGGAGCTATTTAGAAAGAGTGGAAATTATTAAGTCAATTTGGTGGAGAGAGGGTTCAAAAGCTGCCATCAAATTGTTTCAATAATGAGCTGTTTCCGTTATTATTGAGTGGAAAAAATGACGTTTTCCAACCCCTCAAAGATCTGCAGATAATTGGATTGGAATTTCAAATGAGAGCCCTCATCATGGCCATCCTAATAAGAGACCTATTTTACGAAGTTAAATTTACTCTAAAACTATACAAAATACATCAATGAATTAAACTCGCTTCACATAAAATACACCTGGCATCCAATCCAGATGATCTATGCCACTGATAAAATTAAAGAATCTAACATTTTCATCCACTTTTATGAGAGGATTATCAATCTGAGATGTCATCGCTATTAGACGTGCTAATAACTGGCTAGCACATTCATTTGAAGTTTTCTCAGTTCCATTATTCCCACTGCTACCATATCTAACCTGTGCCGCACCAGAGTCATCATGCATCATTTATGATGCCTTATCTCTGTATCTGAGCTCTTGTCTTTTATGAGCCCTGCTTTAAACCCTCTCATTAGCCTTCAGTAGCTTTGGGAACCTTCCATTATTGACATTTCTCACTCAGTAGCAAGGTTTGTTTGATGGGAACAGCATCTCTATTGACAAACCGATAGCTGGGGGGGCACTGAGACCCTGACAAGGCTCCACGCAGCCTGCCGCCTGTCTAGGCCATGGGCACAGAGAGGCTCGTGATTGTCTTTTGAGGCTTTTCTCTCGTAATGTCTCGTATTTATGTGTGTGAACTGATGATAGCTCCACAGTATTAGAGTTAGCTCACTTGATGCTTCAGTGTTCATTATTTATGATGCAATCATACAACCTGACCAAACAGAGACTAAACGTCCTCACATAGAGACTAAATTTCCACATATTGAGCCTTAGGTGAAAACATAGAGACTAAGGTAAAAGTCTATATATAGAGACTAAATGTCCCCACAAATAGACATAGAAACTGAGATGAACTAAAAGTCCATATATAGAGACTAAATGCAGACAAGACTATACATCCTAACAAAGAGACTTAAGGCAGACTAAAAGACCATATAGAGACTAAACGTCCTCCCATAGAGACCAAATGTCCAAACACAGAAACTGAGATGAACTAAGGTCCACATATAGAGACTAACCCCCGGTTTCACAGACAAGGCTTAAGCTACTCTTAGACTAAAATGCATCTTTGAGCTGTTTTAACCGAAAGAAACGTGCACTGATATATATATATATTAAAATATGTCACTGCCATTGTTTTGTCTCCAGATGCACACCAGTGATGTTTTTTTCTAGGGCATGTTTATAAAAGCTACTTAAATATCCTAATTGAACTAAGTCCTAATCCTGGTTTAGTCTAAGCCCTGTCTGTGAAACCAGGCCTAAATGTCTACACATAAACTAAACGTCTTTGCATAGAGACTGAGATGAACTAAAAGTCCATATATAGAGACTAAATGTCCACAAATAGACTAAAGGTCCTTGCATAGAAACCAAATGTCCACACATAGAACTAAGAACAACTAGATGCTCTTACATAGAGACTATGTAAGACATATAGAGATTAAATGTCCACGCACTTAATCTAAAAGACCATATAGAGACTACAAAGGCTATAAGTTAATGCAATAGAAACTAAATGTCCATGTAGCAAAGTTGAAGTTCAAGGAAGAAGGAGGCGGGAACCTGTGAATGCTCAACGTAAAACTATAATCACAAAATAAACAACAAAACGAAAGTAAAGCGACAGCCCCTCATGGATGACTGACGCTTAAACTAAAACAAAACAACAACATAAAGTCACAGGCCTGGTACTCTCTTCCTTCACTGTCGTTACTCCTCCTTTTTTCCTTCGGGAGCTCCTCCATGGGACTCGAGAACGGTGTGGCACGCAGGTGACAAGTAGAGATGAGAGACAAAGAGGCGGAAGGATGAGGAGACACATGAGTTTTTTTAATTGCGTACTGCATTCCTTTAGAGATATGAGAAAAATGTGTTCAGTCGACAAATAACATATCACAGTCTGAAGTCTCTCAGAAATCACTTCAAACTCAATTGAACAAAGCTATTGACTGAATCAAATTGAAAATAAGGAAAATGTGAAATGTGGTTAGCACGTATCCAGTGATTCTCATTGGCCGCCCCACGGCTGGTGATTTAATATAAAACACTGTTGATCTACTGAGCTATGTGTCAGACGCAGGTTGTTCCGTGTCACAAAGGATTGACGACGGGGAGAGCATGCCCTTCATGTCTTGACATAAAAACAGTCAAATGTATGGCCCATAATACCATTATTCAATCAGCTGATTGATTTTGTACTTCTGTTTGGAGTTATAAGTTCAGACTCATCTCCCTTATTGACTCGTACAGCAGGACGGGGGCCTTTCTCCTCTCACAGTGTAATTGCATTACAAAATCAAAGTCCTCTTCCTTTAACTCCACGGGGCAGAATGATAAATCCATGCTTACATCCGGAGAGAGACGGGTGGTTGGGGGAGAGAAGGAGACGAATGAGTCAGTGCAGCATTCAGGCTGGGGCTGATTGCTCCAGGATTTACTTCATTACTGTGTTCTTATCCAGTTAAGAGCAAGACCAGAGAGAGGAAGCCATTACAGAGGCCCAGCGCTCTGAGAATGCTGAATCTGCACTTTCATTTCACTTAGCAGCCACATTTTACAGCATTATTTAGAGGCAGTGTTGAGACTTCTCTGTGCTGATCTAGGATTAGAGTTCAACTGGTCAAGATGTGTGTTTTTAACACCCAGGTCCAGCCTTTTTGAAAAGTCCTTCTCTCTATATACATACAGTCAAACCACAATTTATTCAGACACCTTCAACATTTTCTCACATTTTCACAGTTTGTTCGCTAAAGTTTAGAAAATGGTAATAAAATATGACAGAACAAATTCATCTTGATAATGTCAGATAACTTTGATCGAAAGGTATGTAATGGATTACAATCAACCAATCAGTTGTTAAATTTAAGTACACAATTAGATAATACTAATTTAGATCAACCAATGACCAAGCGATGCTTCATTTTGTTCAGTCTGTGGTGTAAAAGGTCGCATTAGCAATTAAAGAAAAAACACACAAAACATGGTCAGGTCAAAGTGTCTGAATAATTTGTATCCATTTTACTGGTAGACCACTGTATGGAGAATTTTTGGGTATAATATGTCACAGTTTACTTTATTTTGCTATCCTCACTTACATAAATGAACTTTAGTGTCCTGCAGCCACTAGTGAAAAATGATATCTGGTGTCTGAATAATTTTTGGTTTGACTGTATATACTAGATATTACAACAATATTACAGTCGACACATCACAGCAGCTCTTATTAGAAATTTGACAGACTCTTAGAAAGGTGACGTTTTGGGCACACAGGCTCTTCATCAGATGAATATATTTGATATTTTTAGTTATTTTTGGCCTAGCACCCAAGCAATCTGCCAATGATGCGTGTGCATTTTTTTGTGTTAACAACAACATTAACAATATTACAATTTTAATTCATATAATATTATTATGCAATCACAAGTTACCTTCTCTATGTGTCTTTGTGCACTGCTTCCTTGTTCTGTATTTTTTTTCTCACATCAGTTTCTTTCATTTGAGTTGAAATATTCAATTTCATTCGAAACGATGAATCGCTTGCTGTATTCCTCATTTGTTAATTGCTTTGGATTAAAGCATCTGCAAAATGAATAAATGAAATGTAAATATTTACTTTGCAGAGCATATTTTCTCTGACAATTATTACAATTGATTTTACTTAAAATTATACTTTAAATTACTGGATACACCCTGAATGTCTCTATTTGCTCACATTTTGGTTTGATTTTAATGTATTATTTGGTAATTATTCTAATAAAAATGGACAAATGTTACTAGGAGAAATCTTAATATAATATTAAAGAAAGAAAAAAAAAATCCCACCAGATTGTACATGTACATGAAGTAGATTTTGCTATTGAATATAACTCCAGACTTGTATTTTGAATGGTGCATAATAATATTAGATTGATTATATTCACCAGTTTAACTACATAAATTATGCATTGTATTTTCATGGTAAGACCTTTCATTTGCATACCTTAATGCAACGTTTTACAATCTGTAGAGACACTAACTGACAGATTTGGGGGAAAAATGCATGTTAAAAATGTTTGCTTTAAAGAATTGCTGTAAATGTGTAGGCTTTTTTAGACTCAGCTTGTGTTTTGTGGTATAGAGTGTGCAGTCTTGTGCAAAGAGGTAAAACCTTATTGTATTGTGTTTTGTGCTTCATGGTTGAGTAAAGTGTGTCCGTCACAGTTCAGTGCCGAGCTGCAATGTCGTTTGGCAGGCGACAGGTGCGTCAGCTGCAAAAGCAACCGTACACGTGCGAGAGTATGCGAGCGTTCATGTGCATGTGGACAGGCAGGCCGTGATGCCGTTTGCCATGCACCTTGTGGCTGCCCATTAATATAATTAAATTGCACTAAAAACTTTCCCTTTGAAGCAAATTAATTAAGATGCTATTATTTAGCCATTGAGAGGTTAATGACCATCATTAGAAACAAAGGCAACATCCACCATCATTAGCCAAACTCAGTTATTTTGTCAATTTTGGTTATTTACTGGGCAGAAGATTAATGAGGCCAGATACTGGCCCAGACGCTAATTAGCTTTAAAAACATAACACAATCCATCAATGCTTGTGATTGTTACAGCGACACACACAGACGTAGACACACACAAACAGAATCACATATACACACAAAAACGCATATTCTTACTCTCCCAGACAGTATATAAAAAATCTAATCAATTAAGAAATGTGTAAATCACTACAATATGTACTTACTATATAAAATGTACACTAAAATCCACTCTATTTATCAAAATCCTCAGCATGGCTAATGCTAAATGCTGACTCCCTGTAATCCAGTCTAATCGAATCTAAACTCTGTCTGGACTGGTTTTGACGGAGTGATTTTGGAGTGATTCAGCAGATATCAGATTCAAGTAACTACAAACTAATAAGCAGTAGAAAATATTTTCTCTATTCATGGCATGCACTGCAAAAATGGCTTAAAATTAATAGGTAGGTATGACTAAAAATTATCATTGGATGACACACATTCCAAATTAATATTGAGTACCTTTCATTTAAAGGCTATACAGTTCATGTATTTTGCATACTTTATTAAGTGAGAAGAGACTTCTAGCCATGTATTAGCATACTAGCCTTGTAATAGCATACAATTAATTATACAATTCAATGACCAATCAGAATTGAGTATTCCAGAAGGCCATGTAATAATAGAAAATAATGTTTTGCATCTCCCTGCTTGAAGTGCCTTGAGACCAGGGCTGCAGATGAATGAGCCTGTTTAGGAAGTCATGAAGAGGACACATGGGGTCATAGCCTGTCCCACTTCAGTCAGCTGGAGATGAGAGGGCATGACTGCCATGGGGAGTGACCGCATGGCAACCATATGAGTAATGGGTTGAGTTCTACAGGGCATTGAAATGACATTGCAGAAGATAACGGAACTTATTGTCAACCATTTATTCTGGAGGGGATTTATGACCACACCATAAATGTTTATTAGCATTTTTCTATTTATAACTTGAAAAAATGGAGACAGCTCTCAGTGCGCCTGTGTGTCTTTGGTCTTTTTATGATCTGTGTGCATAGCAGGCCCCGCTCCTCAGTGAGCATGTGTGAGCTCTGCTGTGCCGCACATAGCCAGTAACTGTAGGGGAAAAGAGAGCTAGCACAGATTTGATTTAAGACACACTGGGCCTATGACTGTCTTTTATCTGAGAGCCGGTAAATCATTCAAGCTTTACATCAGCAGGAAACAGCAGGCCTCTGGGCAGCCCCAAACACACTCCCTCAGATGTAAACCTCGCTGGAAATACTCATGTTCTCACACGTCAATGTGTTCTAAGAGAAGCTGAGGGGGCAGTTAACAATAAGGTCAAAGCTAATGCAAGGACATGGTTTGTGGCCCAACAAATACATAGCACCTCTGTTGGCTTGAGAGGTATAAGGCATAATAGGCACTCTTGCAATGCAAAGGCTATTTTAAAGGGTAAGAAACCTCTTTTTGGCAAGATTCTGAGGTAGCATCACATCTATTGTTGGCTGAGAATTCAATCCCATAACGCATTACGACACTCCATCCATGATGGCAGACGAAGCCATTCTAAATATAATTAATTAAAAACAAAAAAGAAGTATCAATTAAAAGTTTTAGTATAAGTTCAATATAATTTAAAACAATATTTATAAATATTTACCCAATATTAAATGTATTTTTATACTTATTAGTAGTGTTGTACTCGAGACTGGTCTTGGTCTTGAGACCATTTTTTGAAGGTCTTGGTCTTGGTCTCAGTCTCAGTCTCGACCACATTTGTACTCGGTCTTGTCTCGGTCTCAGACTTAGAGAGGACTCAGGATTTTGTTTCAAGACCGGTCAAGACCCCAACTGCTGGGATATTACTAAATTGCCGGTGCATTGTCTGATTTATTAACTTCATTAAAGTGATTGGATGTAAAACTTACTGCTTCAGATGCAATCAATAACTTATTTCTAATTTGATTTATTTATTGTGCAGGTGTAGAAATTAATGAGGGATTGTGTCTAAAATGTCCCCAAAATGAATACAAATGCTCACAAAATTCAAGATATTGTTGCAAAAAAGTAGATCTGGATTTTTATCTTATAACAAATTTCAAAAATTTGAGCATGACTGCAAACATGATATTGCTTTTATACAAACATTCAATAAAATAAATATTTATGCATATACAATTTATCAGTTCAGATGCACCTTCTGTACCACCTCTGCAGTGCAAAGAGGAATTTTGTTGTTAATGATTTCATTTGATTGGTAACAGTTCTATTTAGTGTCTTATTCTAATTATATTTATTGATTAAAAATAAGTCATTTCTCAGGCGGTAATGTGGATCTTTATGAATTTAAGGAGTGCTGGTCTGGTCTTGGTCTTGACTTGGATTAGGTGGTCTTGACTACAAAACTACTTATTAGAGTGTTACATTGTTAGCGTAGCAACATGCTAACCGCAAACTCCTTTAAAATCAATTGTAAGTTGAGTGTCCCATGCACTCTGTGAGGATTTGTATGATGGAGTTTGGAAGGGAACAAAGCACATCCATATCCAATGATTATGTCACATCCTGTCATAATTTGTGTATGAATGTAGTTTTTTTCCTATAAATGTATAAATGTTTATTTATTTATTTATTTATTTTACATTTTTGAGTTCACTTCTAGTAAGAAATTAGTATTAGTTCTCTCTATATTGTTGTAGATCATTAGATCATTATGCTGCCTCAGAAGCCTGTTCCGAAATCAGTTTTGGAAAGTACCTTCGAACACAAACGCTGCCTGAGAAGTCATTGGCTTCATAGTAATAGTAATGGCAACAAACCAGCTGCCTAAGCTTTCGGACACAGCCATGGAGTTGTTGCCTTTGTAGAAATGTGTTTAGTACATAGCAGCCTATGTAGACAAAGTAGTTCACTTGAAACAGAACCACAGAGTTTGAGTTATGTTTGAAGAAACCAGTCTGTTAAGCAAGCAACTGATCAATATTCTGGCACAGGAAGTCCTGTCATCAAAAACCATCTGAAAATGCATATGACATAAGATCTGTGCATGTATGCGTGACAAGCTGACGTTGCAGTAGTGGACATGTTTCCTCAAGGACCAAATCGAGTATGCGTATCTAATTTGAGCCAGAGTGTGGCCAAGCTAAAAAGCCCTATTGGAATGACATCGTCCTCATGATTCCCCTGTAGGAAATGGGATGTAGTCCCAATGAGAGGCGTTCATAATTCCGCGTGTCTTGGGATCACAGACACATGGCATTGTGGGGTTGGATGTAATCCTTCCAGAACAGTGCCTCACGCTGTTGTGTGGTTTTAAGCTAAGCCTGGCTCTGCATGGTGTAAGTACATGCTACATTCCACTTAACTTGGAAAGTCAGCATTTTCAGCTTCCTTTTAGGAAAAGTCCATTAGAACGTCTGTTGGTCCAACTTGGAAGTTCTTGTGGAAACAAGACAGCATCCATGCGCAGTTAATGATAAACATTCACTTTTAAGCAAATGATAAAAAAAAAAAATGACCAGCCAAAGCTAGTTTAGTTAACTAGTTTAACCCATAGACTGTAAAAAAAGATGGACGCACATTCACTCTCTTCCATTGTAGAAAAGCCTCCAATGTCCCAATATGGTGCTGATATCTTGCTCTGTTTACGCAGACTCGGAGTGTGAAGTGGAGCCGTGGTATCAAGGCCCTGCCCACACTCCTGCATAAACAGTTATTACAGTTTACTGCAGAACTACTCATGTCGGTGTGAAATAAACAGTTATGGAAATGTAGAAATTAAAGTTAAAACTTCAATCTTCTCCAGACGATCCCGAAAAAGTCTGTTGGTACCTCAGTGACTTACTTCGCTCTGTCAGTCATGATGTCACACCCCCGTTTTATAGCATCAATTAACTAACTAAAAACAAAAAAAACAAAAAAAAACATTTGAACTTACATCAGCATGATAAAGTGTAATTTGATTTGTTTAGTTTGTCTTGCGTCCCATTAGATTACATGGAGAGGGTGGGGTTTATGAGCTATACTGCATCCAGCCTCCTGTGGGCGATCAAAATGTTTTGGCTTCACTTTTCAGGACTTGTGCGGCACACTTGGTTTAACCATGCTGGGGTTTGGTGTATTTGTCAGCTGATCGTGCTGGGTGACTAAACTCCACCATGGAGACTAGCATAAGCAAGCTATTATACTAATAAGACTAGCTAACCACCTTAGGCTAGTTTACGTTAGCAATGTAATCGTATAACTACAAAATAAACAATAGTATTGCATAGCATTGTTTATCTTGCACAATTCAGTAGCAAGGAAACTTTTTAGATGATAATCAAACAACTGCAAAGCTAACAGTAGCATTGCCATTTTGTTTCCATATCTTCCGGGCATCAGTCAATGCAAGGCCTTTGTGGTCAGAAGTTGGAGGTCCCACATCCAGCCTTGAATGGAACGTAGTGTTCGAGCAGAGAGAGGCCTCTGGAAGGGAACCAGGCACAAACATGTAGCAGCTGCTGCTATCTGCTGGCTGGCTACATATGCAACGAATGCAGCCGTTTAGTGCACTAAAATGAAAGTGATGCTGCTGTATTCTGGCCTTCATAGAGGAAACAGCAAGCATATCACAAGGATCCCGCTTTGATGCACTAGCTTCCAGTTCAAGAAATTGGTGCTTGCCTACAGAACAGCCACAGGCTCTGTAACCTCCTACCTCGACTCTCTCTTACAAGTCTACATCCCCTCCAGAAGCCTGCGGTAGGTAAGTGAGCGGCGCCGCGTGGTTCCATCGCAGAGAGCCACAAAATCACTCTCAAGGACATTTTCGTTCACTGTTGTTTGCTGGTGGAATGATCTTCACAACCCCATCTGAGCAGCCAAATCCCTCACAATTTTCAAGAAACAGCTAAAAACTCATCTCTTCCGTGAGCACTTAACTGCATCCTGAAAAAAAAAAATCCTCTATGCTTTCACAATTCCTTAATCTTTCCCTGTTCTAGTTTTGTACTATATCTTGAACGATGACTGAAACTTTGTATTAGCACTTCTCGTGTTTATTGCCTTCTTGAGATGAATCGCTTGTTGTATTTTTCAACTCTAAGTCGCTATGGATAAAAGTGTCTGCTAAATTAATAAATGTAAATGTGCTCACACCCATTGCTCATAGGGCCTGAGCTATGAGGGCTGTGTGTCCAGTGAGGCCTGAAATTCTTCACATTTTTACATATGGATATAATTTTTACTGCGACCAGAGCTGCTAAAATAGGCAGTTGCCTTTCTGTACAATAACTGATTAATTAATTCTGGTTTGAGAGGCAGGATGTCTCAGTGTCAGGTGCCCACTGGTGTTCCCATCGCTTGTCCATGCCAAGTGTTCGTACAATTTGATGTAGACATGTTATTCTCTCCTGGCTGCCTGCCGGCCACACTCAATCACACCTCAGCCTTTAAAGTGCACGCCAAGATCAGTCATCTGCTGGGGCCGAGGTGTAACTTTATGAAATAATTACTTCACTGGCCTTTGGAGTATGCAGTGGGCTGAAAATAAACAGCAGTGGGTTGTGCAGGAAGAGAAAAAGTGTGAGGAGAAAAGATGCAAGGGGCCATAGTGTGAAATGAGAGCGGCAGCAGCAGAATTTATGGCTGACATTCATGTTATGGCAGCAGTTCAGACGTGACCTCCTCACTCACTCGGCAGCTGCCTGCTCTTCACTGCCTTTCTCCACCTGTCCCGAAAACACGCCACTCTCAAGGCTAGACCAGATAAATCTGCACGTCTGGAGTGAACAACTATCAGTCTGTTGCAAAACCTAGTGAACCTATATGCAACATTGGTGCATTAATGTCACAAAGGCTGTTCCAAAATGTAACACTACCAGGCGTGATGGAAAACATTTGTAGCAACATTCTAGTAGACATGAGAGATGAAGGACTCATCTGTTTTTTTTGTTTGTTTGTTTGTTTGTTTTTGTTTGTTGTGCATAGTCAAGCTACAGTCTTTAGGCCAGATTTACTAACAGCTTGCTTCTTTTGGCATAAAAAAATTAATGCCAAAAAAATTGTGCTAAAAAAGGCGTGGACAGGGTTACTTTTGCGGCTGACCTTATTGCATATGCAATTTCCCTTTTAAGACGCATTATTGGCCTGCGTCAGCATCACATGCATGTGTCGTGGTGCTTATGTGAACAGCGTTGGCCAATCATGAGCTGACGTTTTGGCGTAGAACCTGGGAGCGCTGCACTGTGGACATGGAAGAGAAGAAATTGTTGAATAAAGTCGTTATTTTTGTTTGTTTTTTGCACACAAAAAGTATTCTCGTCGCTTCATAACATTAGTGACAGCAACTGTGTACATTTTAGCGGCATCTAGCGGTGAGGCTGTGAATTGCAACTGCCCACCGCTCACCCCTCCCTTTCGAAGCACATAGAGAAACTACGGTGGCCGACACAGGATAAATATGTCGTCAGCTGAGACAGCGGAGAGTAGCTAGCGCTCTATAGAGCAGTTTGTCTGTTTAGGGCTACTGTAGAAACATGCCGCAAAATGGTGACTTCACTGTAAGGGGACCCGCGGTGTATGTAGATAGAAAAGGTAATAAAATCATAACGGTTCATTATGTAAGGTCTTTATACATTATATTGCATTTCTGTTACTAGATCCACATAAATATTACACACTGCACAAGGTCAATCCTATCTTAATAATAGAAAATCTGTTGAATGTCTGCTGCCATATCTTGTCCTTTTAACGATAAAGGGGTTTTCCCATGTCCTGACACTGACATCGCTCATTTGTCAGTTGTGTCTTGTTTCAGTGTTCACAAGTTTTAGTCCTTTCAATACAAAAGTCTTCGCTACTGAGTGACGCACTCATTAAGACAGTCTTTGCCGCCATCTAATGGCGTAATAATGTAACTTCTGTTGCGGTCACTAATATATATAGAGAACATTTATATTTTTTGCGCACAAAAAGTATTCTCGTCGCTTCATAACATTAAGATTGAGCCACTGTAGTCACATGGACTATTTTAACAATGTCTTTACTAAATTTCTGGGCCTTAAAAGTTGCAGTTGCGTAGACTATCAATGGATGGTCAGAAAGTTCTCGGAATTCATAAAAAATATCTTAATCTGTGTTCCGAAGATGAACGAAGGTCTTACGTGTTTGGATTGACATGAGGGTGAGTAATTAATAACAGAAATAAATTTTTTCTTTAATTTGCACATTGTCAGTAGATCACATGCAGAACTTTCCACTCTCATCAGCGTTTTTTTGGAATTTGCTAATTTGCCGTTTAGTAAATCTGGCCCTTTATCTGTCGGTTCAAGCACTGCATATGACACGGACACAATGCGGGGAAACGAGGAAACAAACAAATAATAAATTGTGAGAATGAATTCTTAATGTAATTTCTTTTCACTAGATGTCATGTGCAGGGTACATAATCAGTGCAAATCTGTTTTTTTTTTTTTTTTTTGTGGTATGCACACCATAGCAAAGCCAATTCCAAGAATCTCAACCAAGTGCCGGTAACACTTTATTTTGAGGGAACGAGACGCTGCGTCACCGCTATGGGAACGCCTCTGTGTGATTGCGTCGTGAAGCACGTGTGTAATCAGTCCAATGGAGAGACGGAACGTCATAGGCGGGTGACGTCATCGACCCGGAAGGTAAAAAGCATACCAGCAAACAAACGCCACTAGCTTCTGTGAAAGGCTGAAGCAAGACGCTTGCGGGCATGCGGGGAGTATGGCAGGGTGACGCAGCGTCTCGTTCCCTATTCAGGGAACTAAGGTTACAGACGTAACCGAGACGTTTCCTTTCAAGGGAACTTGCACTGCGTCACTGCTATGGGAACGAGAATACCCACGCCCCCATAGGAGCCGGATGCCCGCCTGTAACATTGTGTATGAGGCGAGCACCCGAGCCCCCGAAGTAACATTAACATCGAGTTCGTAGAACCTGACAAAGGTGAGCGGTGAGGAACATCCTGCAGCGTCACAAATGTCCTGCAGGGAGGCCCCTGCCAAAAATGCCTGAGAGGCAGCCATACTCCTGGATGAGTGGGCCCGGACAGCTAAGGGGAGGCTGCCCGGCCGCCACATAAGCAAGTGGAGTAGCCTCGACCACCCACTTGCTCATCCTCTGCTTGAAGCCGGACCCCCTCTCGAGGGTGGCCCGTAACAAAAATAATTGTTCTAAACCTCCTAGCCATGCCGGCACCGAGGACATAGGCTTCTAGAGCGCTGAACAGGCAAGCAGAAGTTTCCGGTCTGACGTCAGAAGGAGGAGGACAAAGGCCTGAAGTACTAAGGGTCTCACAGGATAGTGTCGAACCTAAGGAACATACCCCGACCTATTTGTAGAAAGACCTAGCCAACCTCCTGCCACGGAGGAAATGGGTAACTGGAGGGTGTAGCCCAATGAAACACCACCCAAAGGAGTGTGGTAAGCTGCTAAGGCCGCCACAGCACCTTTATTGTGGAGGGAGCTAACCCAGTGGAGAACCTCTCCTGCAGGAATTCCAGCACCGCGCTCGCAGGGCAGTTAACTGGATCCCACAGGTGATCTCAGCACCATAAGGTGGAGAGTCTCCACTACAGTTTCCCCATGGAGGGAGCTCTAGAGTGTAGAATGGTCTCCACAACCTCGGTTGAGGGACCAGAACTTATAAGCTGGGCTCCCTCAGAGGCCAAGCCAACAGTTCTCCACAGCTCTGGGCGAGGGTGCAGGATGTCACCGCCCGCCTGAGAGAGAAGGTCCCTCCTGAACGGAATCTCCAGGGGAGAGCCGTCGAGGAGCGACACAAAGTCCGAGAAGCCTACTCTGGCTAGCCAGAACGGAGCTACTAATAGAAGATGGGCCCCGTCAGGGGTACTCTCTCTAGAACTCCCGGAAGCAGAGCGATCAGGGGGAATGCGTACAGAGGCAGCCTCGGCCACTCTCGTATCATAGCGTCCAGTCCAGGAGGAGCTGGAGGCGTTAGGGAGAACACAGTCAACAGTGGGTGTTTGCTTGTGTGGCAAAACAGGTCCACTTTGGTCCTGCCGAATCTCTCGGCCCTAACTTCCTCATGTGCGCGAGAACAACACCTCGATGTTGAACCGCCAGATGTGCTGACTGTGCTAGGATCAGCCAGTTGTCGATATAATTGAAAACGCGGATCCCCTGCATACGCAAGGGGGCAAATGCCGCATCTACATACTTGGTGAAGGTGTGTGGTAAAGGGCTAGACCAAGGGGAAGCATCCAATATTGGTACGCTTCTCAAAGCGAACCTTGGGTGTTTCGTGTGCTGCGGAAGGATGGAGACATGAAGTATGCATATTGAAATCTATCGTGACAGACCAGTCCTCGGACCTGGTCCGAGACACAAAGTAGACATCCTGAACCAAACTGCTGGGCGGTTGAGGACGCACAGATCTAGAGGAGGGCGCAGCCACCTCCATCCTTCTTAGGAACAAAGAAGTACCGGCTTTATACCTCTGACTCACTTAATTTCCTGTCAGACAGGGCTTCTATAGCCTTCTTCCACAGAAGAGTCTGTACTTCTAGAACCATAATCAGAGGGGGTATTCTGCACCGCGAGCACAGTGCCCTGAAGCGGCAAACCGACAGCGGCAACCCCTCCTTAGAGGGCGCATGCAGCGGTCTGACCCGATACTGAGTACAATCCATTATTATTTATATATGTACATACATATTTAATGCAGCTCTACGTGGCTTACAGAGGTGGGGCTTAATGGTCGATGCCGACGGGAGAGAGATGGCTCGCAAGCAACATCTTCGCCCTCGGCACCAAGCCATAACCATGTCTTTTCAGACCCAAGACCCAAGATATTGTTGTATACTTAATGTGAGGGGACTGAATAGAGTAAGGACATGGGCCGCTTCGATGAACACGACACCTCAGTGTGCGTTTGTTTGCTGGTGTGCTTTATACCTTCCGGGTCGATGACGTCACCCGCCTATGACGTTTGTCTCTCCATTGGACTGGTTACACACGTGCTTCATGACGTAATCACGCAGAGGTGTTCCCATAGCAGTGACGCAGCACGAGTTCCCTTGAAAGGGAACTATAAGTAACTTTGCAACTACATGTCAACTAACTCTCAGTAGTGTATTAGTAGTACACTTTATTCTACCACATCTTTTCCTTCCCTTCGCCTCTCTATTAATGTGCTTGGACACAGAGCTCTGTGAACAGCCAGCCTCTTTTGCAATGACCTTTTGTGTCTTGCCCTCCTTGTGCAAGGTGTCAATGGTCGTCTTTTGGACAACTGTCAAGTCAGCAGTCATCCCCATGATTGTGTAGCCTACAGAACTAGACTGAGAAACCATTTAAAGGCCTTTGCAGGTGATTTGAGTTAATTAGCTGATTAGAGTGTGGCACCAGGTGTCTTCAATATTGAACCTTTTCACAATATTCTAATTTTCTGAGATACTGAATTTGGGATTTTCCTTAGTTGTCAGTTATAATCATCAAAATTAAAAGAAATAAACATTTGAAATATATCAGTCTGTGTGTAATAAATGAATATAATATACAAGTTTCACTTTTTGAACGGAATTTGTGAAATAAATCAACTTTTTGATGATATTCTAATTATATGACCAGCACCTGTAGATCAGTGGTTGCTGTTCACGGTCAGGGACTATTTTTTTGGTGGAAGGAAGGCTTAGTGATTTTTGTCACATGTTCAGTCTGTTTTGCTTGTGTTTGACATGTTCCTTTGTTCCAATTTCCCGCCACTCGTCTGTTTCCATGGTCACCGTCATTATGCGTTCATCTGTGTCAGCTGTGTGTATTCATCTTGTTTGTGTTCCCTATTTAAGTTCTCCTGTTTCCTTCGGTCTCTGTCCGGTCTCGTCTATGTATAGAGTGTGTTGTTAACCTGACTGTATTGACTTGCCTGAGATTCCTTGATCATTAAACTTCGTTTGAGAATTGTATCAGCCCGTCTTCGTCAATAAGCCCTGTGAAGCAGTGGTTTGCAGTGAATTTATAACAGCTAAGTGGCGTTGTTAGGCACGATGCGGAGCGGCTTCTTGGAGCTATTGCTTTATTTTATTTTCAATCATTGTATTAAAGTGCATGTGAATGTACTTAGAGTGGGATATGCCAGAAGGTAACAGTTCTTCGTCACTGCTGTCATTAAATGCTAAACGTATCTCTCCTCTCACCAAGGCCCCTTCACCCCCTACAAGCCCCCCTTACAAGCCAGCTGCTTATGTAGGCATTATACTAGGCTTTGAGCTTATTACTATGTTCTTTCTCTCTTTTTATTTTGTTCTGTCATACCTTCACTCCTTGAAATGAGTTTTCATGTTTTTACTTGCTACAGGTCCACAGCTAAACCACCAATCCACAGCTTGTGCCTGATGTAGTCTGAAAGAAAGAGTAACAGGGAGAGGGGGTAGAATGTGTGGGGTGAAGGAGAGCCCATATCTCAACAGTGATTTACAAGTCTGACTTGTTAAAATCAACACAGCTTCCTGACAGTGACAGGAGATCAAACCAACAGGAACAGCATAATCAAACGCTCTGGCACATGTGGACCCTTTATGTTCACATGCATACACAGGCATGTCATAGTTCCGCAGAGCATGGCAGCTGTTGACGCCACTGAGATGGTGTTAAAAGGTCAAGAGTTTGTGAGAGAGAGACAACACTTAAAATTGAACACCCCATGAAAATCATCACATATACTTAGCTAAACAAATCAAGTCTTGTTTCAGTTAAAACAAGCCCTTCATTTTTGTTTAGTTTGAACCCTGACTGACTGAACCTTCATTCTCAAAACTCTAGAGGGTCTGGGAACTTTAACATCAAGGGAATTTATTATTTACAACATATCTTGAAATAAAGAGCTTGCCCTTGATCAACCTTCAAGTGGATTTTGTACAATGGTGTTAATTTTTGGTAGTGTATGTGATAGTAATAACATTTTTCACATTTTGTAGAAAAACCTTAAACTTGACACTTAAAGTCCTAGAATCTTAATTGTTCTCTGCATGATCGACAGTGATTCTTGGTTAAAATAATATACCAACTAAATTTTAAGTTCTGCATAATACAATTTTCCATCTAGTATAGTATAAACCAATCTGCACTGTATGTTTGAAACTCAGTGTACAATGAGTGATCTCCTGCATGTCAGAATGTGAGTTATTTCCTTAATTTATAAAAAGTATGGTGGAGCTGTGTTTGTGCACTCGATCCTATAATGCATTGTTTTCCATCATGCTCCGTAGCCTGACTTGTTTTAGCACATTGTAAATATATTATATCACTATGAGTATTAGGCAGATATATAAAAGATTGAGAGACAGATGTATAATAGGAAAGAGGGTTGGAATCAGGTGTGTTTTATTAGCATAAAGGCAGTCTATTGTTAACCTAGTTTCTTATTTGGATAAAGCAAAGCCATGAAAACAATATTCCTATGCTGTCATCTTAAATACTTCATAAAATCAAAGTTTTGCTAAGCCCTAACAGGCCTTACATTGTAATATGAGCCCTGCTGGTGAAAAAGACAATGAAGATAAACTTGACCTAACCTTTACCCCAACACTAATACTGACGTAATCCTTATTTAAAACATAACCTAACCCATAATGTTGAACGGAAGTAATTCTAACACTAACCTAACCCTATTGCAAATTATTACTAAACCCACAATGTAGCTTGCTTTGCTAAAACCATATAGCTTTAGCACAGCCTTTACAAAAAATATGTATACTTCATGTTAATTTTATTAAGTATTCTTAAGTAAAGTTCAAGTATATTTTTAAGTATATTTTTTATGTAATTTATGTAGTATAAGTTTACTAATATCAATATACTAGAAGTATACTTGTAAGTGTACTGTTTCAATAGTACTTAGGACTAAATTAGCCCACTTTTTAGTGTGTACAAGTTTAAGTGTAACAGTAGTAAACTTTAAGCTATACATAACTACGTTTTTCATTTGTACTGCAACTACTACAAGTGAACTTATTGGTATACTGATAGTTTACTAGTCATTTTTTTTTAGTTTATGAAAGTACACTTTGAAGTATACTCTCAGTAAACTACTAGTTTAGTAGTTTTATACTGCAAGTATATTTGAACATAACATAATACTTATAGTTTGCTATTTATATATTATTTTTGCACTAAGTTCTTATTTAGGTATTATTTTTAATATACTTGAAATATTCCTTTAAGTGTACTTTTCCATAAAAAAAAAACATTTTGTTCTAGCTTCATGCATCCTTTTTGAATGTAAGTTTTATAAAAATAAAAAAAATCAACATTTTAAACAAAAAGCTGAGAAAATCAAATTTTTCTCAAAGACTTTGTCCGGGTCGGATTCAGGATGATGAATATGATTCAAAGATGGAGTAGATCACGTCCATCAACACCCCCAAAACTTCACAGTCGTTAACACTTCCTGGGTCATTTCAGTAACATTAGGCTGTTTTGAACTTATATGCTGTTTAATGTTTGAAAATTGTGTTATTTTACATTTGCGTAAGCAATCTTCTATCACTTTTTTTTTTTTTTTGTCAAGCTGCTTCTTCTTTACCTTTTGATCCGGAGATTCTGTACTCTTTCAGAAGATGTGTAATGGCGCCCCCATAACAATGAAAACATGGACAGCCGAAAAATTAAGTCAATGGCGGGGAAAGAGTAAAGTAGATTTGAAGTAAATTCCTTTGTACACTACCAGTGGACTAGCCCACACAAAAATATATCTGTTTACCTGTTTTCTTTATAAATCAATATTTTCAAATCAATGTAAGTTTATAAGACAGTAAATCTATGTGAAAGTATATTAATTATATTAAGTATTTAATAGGCTACTCAATCAAAAGAGTAGTCACAACTACAAGTCAAGTATACTATAGAATACTTATTTTATGTCACAATCAAAAGATTGAGTACAAGTACAGGCCCAATATACTTAGACATTTCTGTCAGTATAAGTCAAGTATACTTAGGTGCAATTTTAAGTATATTTCTGAGAAGCACATATAAAGTATATTTATGAGAAGTATATAAAAAAGAGACTGAAAGTACACTGATCAGGCATAACATTATGACCACCTTCCTAATTTTGTTTTGGTCCCCTTTTGCTGCCAAAACAGCCCTGACCCGTCGAGCAATGGACTCCACTAGACCCCTGAAGGTGTGGTGTGGTATCTGGCACCAAGATGTTAGCAGCAGATCCTTTAAGTCCTGTAAGTTGCGAGGTGGGGCCTCCATGGATCGGACTTGTTTGTTCAGAACATCCCACAGACGCTAGATTGGATTGAGATCTGGGGAATTTGGAGGCCAAGTCAACACCTCAGACTCGTTGTTGTGCTCCTCAAACCATTCCTGAACCATTTTTGCTTTATGGCAGGACGCATTATCCTGCTGAAAGAGGCCACAGCCACCAGGGAATACCGTTTCCATGAAAGGGTGTACATGGTCTGCAACAATACTTAAGTAGGTGGTATGTGTCAAAATAACATCCACATGGATGGCAGGACCCAAGGTTTCCCAGCAGAACATTGCCCAAAGCATCACACTGCTTCCGCCGGCTTGCCTTCTTCCCATAGTGCATCCTGGTGCCATGTGTTCCCCAGGTAAGCAACGAACACGCACCAAGCCATCCACGTGATGTAAAAGAAAACGTGATTCATTAGACCAGGCCACCTTCTTCCATTGCTCCGTGGTCCAGTTCTGATGCTCACGTGCCCATTGTTGCCACTTTTGGTGGTGGACAGGGGTCAGCATGGGCACCCTGACTGGTCTGCGGCTAAGCCGCATACGCAACAAACTGCGATGCACTGTGTATTCTGACACCTTTCTATCAGAACCAGCATTAACTTCTTGAGCAATTTCAGCTACAGTAGCTCGTCTGTTTGATCGGACCACAAGGGCCAGCTTTCGCTCCCCACGTGCATCAATGAGCCTTGGCCGCCCATGACCCTGTCGCCGGTTCACCACTGTTCCTTCCTTGGACCACTTTTGATAGATACTGACCACTGCAGACCGGGAACACCCCATAAGAGCTGCATTTTTGGAGATGCTCTGACCCAGTTGTCTAGTCATCACAATTTGACTCTTGTCAAACTTGCTCAAATCCTTACTCTTGCCCATTCCCACGTAGAAGGGGACATTCTCACGACCTTGCGCGACGTTCCCTAAGGGTTCTCTAAAGGTGACGAAAATCCCGAACCTTTATAGAACATTAGGGACGTTCCTAAAACGTCCTGTTTTGGTTATGAAAGTGCTGCAGTTCAAGGTTCCTGATATGACTTTACGGGGACGTTCCATTTTGGTTATTTTATGGTCACACAGTAACGTTAGAAAGAGGACATTTGGGATGTTAACAGAACGTTCCCACATGGTCCCCTGTTGGTCATATAATAACGTTCCCGATATGATTTTGGGTGGACGTCCCATATTGGTTATTCTATGTTCACACAGCAACGTTACAAAGAGGACATTTGGGACGTTAACAGAACATTCCCACATGGTCCTCTGTTGGTCATATAATAGCGTTCCTGATATGACTTTAGGGGGACATTCCATTTTGGTTATTCTATGGTCACATAGCAGCGTTACAAAGAGGACATTTGGGATGTTAACAGGACGTTTTTATACGGTTTCCTGTTAGTCAGATGGGGACGTTTAGTTCGGGACTGCGCTGCAACATATCTTGTTCAGTGCAGTGGTCTCTACACTACATTCCCATAATGTTTGCAGGACCTGTAGGGGACCAACCTAGAATGTTATTTTTTGGTCCTATTTAGGTCCTTCCATCACATTTACTGAATGTTTTCAGAACATGTTTGTGTGAATCAATGTACACTGGGCTGCATTGCAAATGAGGGTCAGTAAAACAGGATTTGCACAAAAGTTGCTTCTCAAAGATGGATCAATACCAACTGTACCAACTTCATATTCAGAACATAAGTACCGCACATTATATTTTGTGAATGTACGCAAATCGCCTTTGTGAATGTGCTTGTTAGCACACGCTGACGGCTAATTTGGCTAAAGTTACCATTGCCTCTGACTGTTTTGACAGAGATCAGAGCTATGGCATTAGTTTTATTTTTAAGAAGCAATAAATGTGTGCTTCTGAATTGTACAGGCGGTGAGAATTTTTTGGGCTAAAAATAACAAGCTCTGGTCTCTGTGAACACAGTAAGAGACAATCATGACCATCTTGGAATGTTCTAGGAACGTTACCAGGCGACGTCTTTGACACCAGCAGGGACATTCTGAGAATGTTCTGGGAACATTAAATTTCCAAATAAAATATGGTCCCCTAAATGTTCTGAGAATGTCCTGAATGTTCAGTGAAGGTCCGCCAAATAACGTCCACCAACCCTTTAAAGATCTCCACATCATGACCGTCTCGGAACGTTCTAGGAACATTACCAGGTGACGTCCTTGACACCAGTGGAGAAGTTCTGAGAACGTTCTGGGAACATAAAATTTCCAAATACAATATTCTCCCCCAAACGTTCAGAGAACGTCCTGAATGTTCTGTGAAGGTCTGCCAAAAAAAACTTCCCTGAACCCTTTAAAGAACTCCACAGGACCGCTTCGGAACGTTCTGGGAACGTTACTAGGTGACGTCCTTGACACCAGCAGGGACGTTCTGAGAACGTTCTGGGAACGTAAAATGTCTATCTGGGTTTTTCCTGCTTCTAACACAACCTTTTTTGAGGACAAAATGTTCATAATGGTCATAATGTTATGCCTAATCGGTGTATATATTATTTTTAGTTTAAAAGAAGTATACTAAAAGCACACTTGAATAAACTTCTTTTTCGTAAGGGACTGCTAGCAGTAAATATAATACCAACAGCATCTATCTATCCAGTGGCACCCACAGATGTACCGGTGTACACAGTGTATGCACCGTGAGCACTCC
Organism: Rhinogobio ventralis; assembly: GCA_039654625.1. Lineage (NCBI taxonomy): Eukaryota > Metazoa > Chordata > Actinopteri > Cypriniformes > Gobionidae > Rhinogobio > Rhinogobio ventralis. Next base: position 7,192,749 of record CM077204.1, read on the forward strand.
AACTAATCTGACAAACTTTCTCTCTGAGAATATTTCAAAAGTTATAATTTGTGTTCAGTATTTCCATCGACTCAACCAGCAATGCCAATCATTTGTGAATTAGTCATTCTTTTGAGTTGGTTCTTTCGGACCCACCTTATATTAGGTGGCCTTAACGACTATGTACTATCATTTAAATTAATCATTTGATACAATGCACTTATTGTGTACATGCATGCATGTTTTTACCTGTCCCTAACACTACCCGTATCCCACCTTAATATTAGCAAAAGTGTTTTACAATACAATATGAACACAATAAGTACATTGTACTTATTATTTGATGTAAGTACATAGTAGTTAAGGCCACCTAATTAAAAGTTGGACCATTTATTTCCTTTCAATGAACTGACCAAACAGGTTTGCAAAACGGTCTGAATCGATTCACATTAGTTCAGATCATTCTCTCACTGAATCATCTGAAGCCTTTTCTCAGTCAGTGAACTAGAAAGTATTGCGATAACCTGTTTAAGAACATAGAGAACAAACAGCACTGGATGAAGTGGGCATTCAGATATGCTAACAATTGAAACAAAAGCTACTTTTTGAGATGTCACTGCGAAAATTCAGCTGTGCCATGTGAAAAAGCGACCATTCACACCGAAAGTGTTTTCGTGTCCGCCCACACTGTTTTTCCAGTAATTTTCTTATGTTAAGTAGATGGGTGTCTTTTTCTTTTCCATTTTTTTTCTAGTTATCTTTATTTATCTCAATTGTCATTATAAAGGTGCTTACAAATGACTTAAAATGGACATGTGCGTGAACTGACTGGGTGACATCAAATTTCCACTCACTGTTTGTTCAGTCTGAACCCATTGTGGCCTGGAAAATGTGCAGCATTTCAAAGCATGAGATTGATGCAGTGGCTTGTGCTGGTGGCTGTGGTGAAGAATAGTGCTTTGGGCTGACGCTGATAACTAAGGCAGGCAAAATGACATGCTGCCACAACCACACTGTACATTAAACTGACCACAGGGAGATGAATGCAGAGAGCTAATGAGTGTGACAAATAGACTCCCCATGCAAAACTGCAAAGGTAAATTCCAACACTAAATGCATGCATGACAGCTACAGTGTAGACAGTGGTGATAAATGAACACTAAGTGCTCGGCATGGTGTGGCGAGACCCGAATAAATTTCCCCCTTTTCTCTCATCCTGTGTTTTCCGGCCTTCAAAACAGAGAGAAGTTTAGGCACGATGCAGTGTAAATCATATTAAAAGCTCTGATATGATATGCAATGGTGCAAATTAACCTCAAACCTTTAAGCAACCGATTCAGTGGCATTTAGCTGAGTTAAAGTCCATCTGGAGTGGAACTATTTTAGGGGGTACACTACGTTTCCACAGGAAGGCATGTGTCTAGTGGACTCGGGGAATGCAGGAAATTATGGGAGCAAAGAGACTTGCTGTCCCTCTGTTTGTGAAGGTTAATGGTAACAGTTAGAGGCAGCCTAATGAACGTCATTAATTAACCACCAAGCCCTCCTCGGATTTCAATTACTCTGAGGGCTGACGGGGTGCCAGAGGTATAGAGGGGAATGTACTTTGTTAGATATCCTTCCCTACGGGTAGGACTTGGTTGTGAAATCACATTGCTATATCACATCCAGACTTACCCAACCCCACATTATGTTCACACGGTACTGCCATGGCAAACCACTGACATGAAACACTAGAAGTGACATATAGTTGTGAATATGAGTTCTGAAGGCTCTGTGGTGTCAAAGCCAGGAATGTGTGGCCCTCATCTCTGCCACAGGTAGAGTCGTTCGAGTCACCAGCATCAGTTGTGTTTTGGATGGTGGTCCTAAGCATGCACTGTTAAACTTAAATGTGCTTGGGCATCATTTGGGATTCCTCAAATTGCCACATTAACGGAACCATTTGGAGAACCACACAGAATTTTTTCAAACAGGAGAGTTCTTAAAGAACTTACAAGATGGAACCCATAAGTTCCTACAAGAAATCTAAAGACTGTCAACAGTTCCACTAGTAACCTGGTTACGAGAGAAAGGATTTTGGCCCTCTTTACACCTGGTATTAAGATGCGTTTTGGTCGATCAGATCACAAATGGATGAGGGAGACACATTCCCATTTACACCTGATGTTTTAATCCGTCTCTTTTGTCTATTGTCCTGATTTCTTCAAGGGGAGGGTCTATGGGCGGGTAAATATATGTTTTTTTTCCAGATCTTTCAATCTAATAGACAAAATAAGCTTTTGTAATTTACATATGAACACGCCCAGAGACGACAGAAAAACAGAGAGCATCAGCTTTCATTTATGCTCTGACAGCCACAAGACCATGCGGTGAGTGTGTGTTAGAAATCAGGAATGGTGAGAGAACATTGTGCTTGGTGCGTTTTTCACTTTCAAACCAAACATGGGTCTTTAGCCAACAAAGTTTAAATCCCATCTGTCTAGCATGCGTTCCACAATGTTTAGCTGTTAAGTCGGTAGCCATAGAATAGGCATCTTTTGTGCTGTTCAAACACATTCGATCACATGAGCGTTTACACTATGAAAGCAATCCGGTCGAATGTGTTTTCGACTACATCTGAAAGTGGTCGAAAGTGGACAAGCTCAAAACGTTTTACACCCTGTTTACACCTGTATTTCGCTTTGTCCACTTGTGTGACTGGCTGGTTGACTAACCAGCAATATCTCCATGGTCAATCAGCCATATTTCCAGTTGGATGTATGGCTGCAGGGAAGCAACTGAAAGAATGGGGGCAGCGCTGAAGTCAAGGGAGGCTGCAATGATCCTTTAAGTCAAGTCAGTTCCTTTGGTAGCCATCTTGGCAACACTATGGAGTTTCCTGTCTTGAAAATAGGTATGTGACGATGCAAGTAACCTACAATTCCTATCTACTTGAATGTGAAAAGACTGAAATTTTAAACTGTTGGCTAAGCTTATGTTTTAATAGCACCAATAACAGCACCAATGGAATCTGACTAAATGGAATCATAAATGTTTCCTCTTGAGTGAAAATTAGGGCAAAACCATTTTTTAATGCACTTGTGTGAAAGAAATAAAACAAGGTGCTGCATATACCAATAGGACAATTGGTTCTTTCAAGGTGGGACTTCCTTTCCTAAGCTGGCATATTAAGTGTTGTATGTTCGTATTCATCTTCGACCATGTCTAAAGGAAACTTCACTGATACCTGGATGAGGTCAGGGATGAAAAAGGGTGATGATTCATTCCTCTATTTGCATGTCTCACATCCTGTGTCAGAATGTTTAGTTTATCTTTGCCAAGTTAGCACACGTTTCCTGTGGTTAGCCACAGGAGTGATGTGCCCTATTCTGAAGGGGGATGAGCACCTAACACACCTGTGTGTTCAGTCTCTCAGTCCACAGGCTTAGACACATGCTGTGGAATAATGCATATCACACAGGTAGTGAATCAGCAGGCCCTACATACCCACAGCAAACCAACTACCAGATCAAGTGACTGTCAGAAAACTACAAACACATCACCTTAAGTTGCCCTTAGGGTATAACTGTTTGTTTTTACTTTCTTTTTGCATTTTGAGAAGACTACTATAGTGATGATATAAGCATTTGTCAAATGTCCTACCATGTCATCCTATATATGGATTTCCAGGTTCAGGCTTACCACTGGTACCATATTGCTAATTTTGGCCTGATGAAATTAAAAATGCTAGGGAAAGTGGTTGTTGCAAGTTCTGAGTGATAACTTTTTGTTACTGTAAAAACCAATCGCTAATAAGGTATAACTATCCCAGCATGTATTTGACGTTGAAGAAACTGAGAACAAGTATGCCGTCAAGACCCCTGTGAAAGGGTGCATCTGAAAGCATTGTATCCTGTTTTTAAAAATCTTGTTTGAATACAAACATTTGATAAACAACTTGAATGTTGGATTTGTAAATATTGTAAATTGTAAATGTGAATCTTGTCCATCTCACAGCAGCTTTTCTACAATGTATTAAAGATGTGATTGTCATCCTGCTGAAAATGAAAAGAGAAAAAAAAAAAAACACTTCAAAAAGACATCTTGAATGCTATCAGGGACAGATAGCATGTGTGCTTATGTTGTTCCAAACGCATACAATTTTCTCTGTGGACACAAAAGGGGCAAATTTTTATTATTATTATTGTGCACTATTAGTTTACAAAGAAATATGTGAAATGCTTATAGACCCAATGTGTGTGTGTGTGTGTGTGTCTGCGTGTGGGTGTGTGCTTAATGGAGTTAACATGGAAAAATTGCTTTGCTTTAGTGGAGATTACTGTTGGAAACCAACACTTGAGCCAATGAGTTGTGAGCCAACGAGTTGCCATCTGCTGGCTATAATCGTAATTTTGTCATTCAACTTACTAATATTTTTTTTCACAGGTTTTGCTTTTGCATTCATATTAAAACACTATAGCCCGGTTTCCAAAAAAAACAACCCTTATGTGCATCTTGAGACAAAACAATGGCACTGATATATTTTAAGATACGAAGAGCACAGCTCAAACATGCATTTTAGTCTGGGACTATAGGCTTAAGCCTTGTGAAACCGGGGGATAAACATTTAAAATTACATTTTGTCAAAGTTTATCACTTAATTTGTACTGAGCTCTCAGTTTTGACAATTGTGCCACATAATGATTATTGTGAAACCTGAAAATGGTGTTATACAGAGGAGATTTGCAGTAAGCATTTTGTTACCTATCATTTCAAATATCTATATCTGCAACAAAATGTGTGTTCATGTGTGTGTATGTAAGCATGCTTAGTGTGTATTTAATATTATTGTTTAAAGTGCCCCTATTATGCTGTTTTAAAGTTTCCTAATTTAGTTTTGGAGGTCTCCAACAACAGGTTTACATGCATCAAAGGTCAAAAAACTGTTTCATTTTCTCATAATATACATTGCAAATCACCTCAATGTTCAATGATTCTCAAACGACTCGATGGATGAATCAGTCTCTCTAAATCCCTCCTTTCCGTGAGCCCACTCTGCTCTGACTGGTCAGATGGCCCAGTCTGTTGTGATTAGTCTACCGCGTACAGCGCGTATTTCAGAAACAAACTTCTATTACTTTTCCACAAACCGGTTCTTTCGGACAGTTCATTTCAATGAACCGGTTCAAAAAAACGGTTCACCGGTTCTTTTACGTACTCACGTAATGACGTCAATTCTATCATCCCGGCGGATGAAAATACATTCAAACACATTCATATTAAGTAATTTGTAATCATAACTTAGTATAATAATAATAATAATAATAATCATCGTCATCATCATCTTGGATAAGTTTTGCAAAAGCTCTCAATACAGCCACCATCGTGCAAACGCAGATGTTTTACACAGATTAAATAAACTTACATTGACATAAACTTACACAACATAGACATACACTTACACAAGTCCTCGGTTCATCCGTCCTCATATTATCAGCACAGCATCAGTTGTCCGAGAGAAACAGTTTGGTTCAGACGACGCTATCACGCATCCTCAGTATCTCAGCTTATCGGTTCTCAGTATCGAACCTGTCCTTAAGAGATCGAATGTGTACGAAAGAAACAGTTCTTGATTCTGTACTTGTGATTCGAGAACCACTGCAACCCGTTCCTGACTCGAGAACCGCTGTAGCAGTGTGTGTACTGTGCTGAGCTGAGAGCTGCTGCAACCTGAATATACAGTCGACAAAACTAAAAAGTCAAAGCATTTTTCCAGTATGTTCAATATTCTACTGTTTTGATTAATACATTTTAAGATTTATATTAAATTATTTAGAAATTAAATAAGCTGTTCCTGAAAATATCATGCATTATTGATAAAACAAATAAATGTTTAGTTTGAACGTTTTACAGTGCATTCATTGTGTTTCCAAACTTTAAAATAATACAGTGATAAGACATCAATTATGTGATGAACATGTTTTATTTTGATACACGTGAAACATGCATTTCGTCCCTCTGAACAAATGACACGCATGCTCAGCTCATCAGCTCATTGGTTCTCAGTATCGAATGTGTCCGAAAGATCGAACGTGTCCGAAAGAAACGGTTCTCAGTTCGGATTCGAGAACTGTTAACTCAAAAACCGCTGTACGTTCCGTATTACACGCGCATGCTCAGTATCAGTTCTCATCAGTTCTCTCAGCACAACATGTCTCAGTTCAGTGAACTGTTGGAGTTACTAAAGTAAGATATATTTAAGGATATTGGTTTATTTCTAGTTGGAGGGACTGTCACTCATGTCAGAAAGTTAGTAACTTTAGTAACTTGTGGATCAGCGCTGACTCGAGACGCGAACTGTTTAGAATGATTCAGTCTGATTTGGTTACCTGGTTCGACTGGTTCACTAAAAAGAACCGGTTCAAAAGAATGATTCGTTCACGAACCGGCCATCACTACCCATTACCATAACTGATCTTCAGCTCCATCAGGAGGCTTCTTAAAGCTCAGCGATTGTACACACTGCAAAGACAGTAACGATGACGTCGATTTTACACCAATCTCAGCGCGAGTCTGAATCGATGAAAAACATTGGAAGAACTAGTTATTCAACCCGAACCTTGAGCAGGACGTTTCTCAGTGGTACACTACACTACTGTTTGAGGTACATTATTAGATGTTTCAACTGTAATTCCTCATCATCAGCATTAACAAGTGTGCATCCATCAACAAACCTGTGTGTGTGTGTGTGTGTGTTTCAAATTTTTTGCGGTGCACATGCGGGAACTGTATCAATAACAGCGCATACGTTAGCCGAGCACTAACGTGAATGACTGATGTAACATTAAAGTTTGCAAAACAAATCTTGCTCCGTCCATTATCTTTACTCATAGTAAAAAACACAGACAATCTGCATTAATAGACTCAGTATCAGGTAATACTGCAGCCCACAGCTTATTTAAAGTAGTATTACAGTAAGACAGTAATAACGTGAGTTAGGCGGTTAGCCAGATACTTACACAATATGAAACACAGTAAACACATTGTAGAGCACAGCGTCTTCTCGACATGATGCTATCCAGTATCCACATGAAAAGCTGCAGTGTTTGAGGTGGTTCAAGGTTTCCCTGGTGTCTGCGCGCGCAATAAGTGGACGGGTAATATGCTAATGTTTCGTCTTGACGTCACAACGAAACGGCTTGCAATTCGTTTGAAAAACGATTTGTTTAACTGACTCAGAGTTGACTCTTACTTTTGAGATAATAAAAAAATCCATAATAGGGGCACTTTAAGCCTTTCATTCTTTTGTGTGTGTGTAATGTAGTTCGTTGTTATGGGAAGAAGGAGGCGGGAACCGGCGAACATTTAAAAGACTTTTTAATAAAATAAACCAACAAAATAAAATAACGGCGGCAGCCCCTCACGGACGACTGCAGCCTACATACAAAACCAAACATAAACAAAGCACAACATAAAATCCAGGCCTGGTCCTCTCTTGTCTTGCACTGTCGTCGCTCCTCCTTTTATGCTCCCGTCACTCCTCCGTGAGACGAGACCGGTGTGGCGCGCAGCTGGAGCTCATTATCACTCGCCACCGGCCCGCTCTCACGGTCCCTCGCCTCGCTGCTTGCCACAGTGTGTTTTAGCGTATTCTCCATCATGGATATTCTATGGTGTCAGGCTGTCAGCCCTACATTTCGGGGGTGGCCTAGACCGTAACAGCATAGATGGCATGAAGGTCTTAAAACGCTTGAACCCCTTTAATGGCTGTTGTTGTTATATTGTTTTTAATTTGTTTTTGTTTTTTATTACTATTTTGTGTATGCTTGGGCAGTATATTATGTAAACACAATCATGCCAATAAAATACTTTTAAAAGTGGGACAAAAAAGGACTGGCTTATCTTGTATTCATATTGCTATTTAGCGACATTGTTGCATATTAATGTTATTTTCATTAGGCCAAGATATATTTTCTTAAATAAAAATGATGAAAAATGCAGTTTCAAAGACTACTACATTTTCTTGATTCCCTCACCATTGGGAAGTTGATTTGCTACACTGACCAGACCAAATCATAAACAACAGACATGTTTCTGAGAAATGAGAGGGAGGGGAAGAGAGAGAGAGATGACTGGCAGGATTAGGGTGGGGTTGTGTGACCGCTGGAATCCAGCGCTGACAGACAGGCCTTATTAAAGCGCAGAGCTTCAGCCCCATCACTGCCGCCCATTGAAGCCTGCGGCAGGGCCGTGCTTTAGACAGGCCCGCAGAAGAATGGAGCGACTGTAGGGCAAGAGGGAGGATACCAGGGCAAAGAGAGGGGACTAAGGGGGCTCCTCTTATTTGTCTGAGATGTATCTGATTCCTCAGTACAAAGAGTCGAGGAGGAAGACCTGCACTGATTGTTCATTCATACGCGCATGAAAGAGAAATAAGTCCTCATTCTTTCGATGCTCTTTTCTGATGAGCAGGGGAATGTGTAATCTGAGCATCACAACTTCTAAAGCTCATCCAGCACGCACAGGAGACTGCGGAACGTTTCATGTATGAGAACGTAACTCATCTTCACTTTGTTTAATGTATAATCCATTAAAAATGTCTGGAATCTCTCCGCACTGATCCGATGAGACAGTGCCAGTACATAACTTACTGACAGTGCTCAACAGAGGTCCTCTCAAAATTGAAACATTATTCATTTAAAGTAGAAGCAAGTATTCTCAAATACAGGTCCACACAAGATTATATAAGCTTTAGTATTAGGGTCTGATTAATAGAACTAATGTGAGACAATAAAGAAATATTGCACCACAAAATTAAAATTCTGCCAAACCCAACATGATCTCACACCCTACTTGTTACATTGACGCTTGGTCATACCCCCTCAGCACAGGGTACCCCTTAGTGTCATTTTCAGATGTGCAGGGTACTCCATTGCTTCCAATTCTTTGCCTTATGCGTCAGATCAAGACACTTAATTATTTGCATTTGCAAAAGTAGACATGGTTTTATTCATATTTATAGACTACTTTTATATTTTGGAGCAACTAACCCCACTCCTACCCTAAACCTAACCACTTCTCAACAATATAAAACACATAACAGACAAATAAAAGTACAGTCACAGTGTTACGTACTGCTGCGAGAAACACAGGTAGAGAATCCAAACGCAGCTTTAATGAAGGGTAATCCACAATCGTAGTCAAAAGTACAGGCAAGGTCAAAACACAGGTAGGCAGTCCAAACAGGCAAACAAGGCAGGAGACAGAGGCAAAAGGGTAATCCAGGAAACAGGCTAGAAATCCAACAAACCAAGAGACATTAAACCAGAAAAAAAACGCTCAGAAATGCAGTGTAACACTAAACAAGACTTAGCAAAGAATGACAGGCTAGATATAGGCAGAGGCAATAAGGTAAATGAGACACAGGTGTAAACAGTGAGTGCTGATGAGTCTGGGCAAAGGATTATGGGTGATGTAGTCTATAAAGGAATGACAGTCCGGGTTGGAGTGCCCTCTGGTGGTGATCAGAGGCACTCACATTGGTGAATTGTTACATAGCCCCCCCTCAAAGGAGCGGCTTCCAGACGGGGGTCTAGGAGGGAGGTGGAGCGGAGGCGGACCCGGGGGCGGGATGGAGGGCCAGGCCCATGGAACGGAAGAGGGCCTGGAGACTCAGGCAGAGCAGGCAGCCAGGGCGGAACTGGCCGGGCAGATGACCAGGGTGGTGCAGGCCGGACAGATGACCAGTGTGGCGCAGGCCGGACACAGGAAGCGGAGTCCTCTCTGGACTCGAGACAGGAAGCGGAGTCCTCTCTGGACTCGAGACAGGAAGTGGAGTCATCTCTGGACTCGAGATAGGAAGCGAAGTCCTCATTGTACTCGAGACAGGAGGCGGAGCCCTCTCTGGACTTGTGACAGGAGACGGAGTCCTCTCTGGACTCTGGGCAGGGGTTGGAGCCGTCACTGGACGCTGCTCAGGGGCTGGAGCCGTCACTAGACGCTGGTCAGGGTTGGAACCATCACTGGACGCTGGGCAGGGGCTGGAACCATCACTGGCATGGCGATGGCCATTTTGACAGATAGTTCTGGCGTGGCGGCGGCCATCTTGGTTGAGGGCTCTGGTATGGTGGTAGCCATCTTGGCAGAGGGTTCTGGTATGGTGGCAGCCATCTTGACAGAGGGTTCTGGTATGGCGGCAGCCAATTTGACAGAGGGTTCTGGTATGGCAGCGGCCATCTTGGAAGACGGTTCAGGTATGGCGGCGGCCATCTTGACAGAGAGATCTGGCATGGCGGCGGCCATCTTGTCAGAAGACACTGGCGTGGGGCCATCTTGTCCGAAGACATTTTTCTAGAAACGCGTTTGTGAGGTCAGACTCAGGCACTGATGTTGGACGAGAAGGCCTGGCTCTCAGTCTCCGCTCTAATTCATCCCAAAGGTGTTCTATCGGGTCGAGGTCAGGTCTCTGTGCAGGAGAGTCAAGTTCCTCCACACCAAACTCCCTCATCCATGTGTTTATGGACCTTGCTTTGTGCACTGGTGCGCAGTCATGTTGGAACAGGAAGGGGCCATCCCCAAACTGTTCCCACAAAGTTGGGAGCATGAAATTGTCCAAAATGTCTTGGTATGCTGAAGCATTAAGAGTGAATTTCACTGGAATTAAGGGGCCAAGCCCAACCCCTGAAAAACAACCCCACACCATAATCCCCGCTCCACCAAACTTTACACCTGGCACAATGCAGTCAGGCAAGTACCGTTCTCCTGGCAACCTTCAAAACCAGACTCGTCCATCGGATTGCCAGACAAAGAAACGCGATTTGTCACTCCAGAGAACACGTCTCCACTACTCTATAGTCCAGTGGCAGCATGCTTTACACCACTGCATCCAACGCTTTGCATTGCACTTGGTGATGTAAGGCTTGGATGCAGCTGCTCGGCCATGGATACCCATTCCATGAAGCTCTCTACACACTGTTTTTGAGCTAATCTGAAGGCCACACAAAGTTTGGAGGTCTGTACTTATTGACTGCAGAAAGTTGGCGACTTCTGCGCACCTCAGCATGTGCTGACCCTGCTCTGTGATTTTTTGTGGCTGAGTTGCTGTTGTTTCCAATTGCTTCCACTTTGTTATAATACCACTAACAGTTGACCGTAGAGTATTTAGTAGTAAGGAAATTTCACAAATGGACGTATTGCACAGATGGAAACCTATCACGGTACCACACTTGAATTCACTGAGCTCCTGTGGGCGACCCATTCCCATGCCTAGGTGCTTGATTTTATACACCCGTGGCCATGGAAGTGATTGGAACACCTGAATTCAGTGATTTGGAGGAGTGTCCCAATACTTTTGGCAATATAGTGTATTTTATGATCAATAAACCAAAATAACCATATGAATTCAAAATGATGGAACACAAGACACAAGACACGATTGCAATGGTCAAACACATCTGTCTAGCTTGTAAAAAATAATATAGAATAATAATGGAAAAGTAGCACAGTGGAATGTAATATGTGTTCTGTGTGTACGGCTCCTATTTAAGTCCTCCTGGGAAGTTCGTATTTACGACTTGCGAAGTTGTGTTTATGACATCAGGTGCGACTTTCGTCGGAGCAAGACAGTGGTGTACCCTCTCTTAATTAAATACACAAAAAACAGCAACATTTTTGGTTTCACTTTATTTTGATGGTCCCTTTAACACATTCTGTTGACTATAAGTTACGTTACTTCTAAATTTCTCTTTCTTTACTAACTCACAATTCATAAATTGTGCAACAATTGTGCATACATCTGTGCATATTTTGTGGTTTGGTGTGTAGATTTTAGAGAAATGGCGCCATAGTTTCAAACATTGTGTGTAAGCAATTTTAAAAAACTGTAATTTAAGAAGACTTTATTGTTACATATCATATTGTTATAATACAATGTGATCATATTTTTTGCAGGCATTTAGCAAAACACTGGTATTTACAATTTTGTGGTGGCGTTCATATGAGTAAATACGATTTTTCTGACATGATTTGAACACACCATTAGCTCCAGCTTGTCAGTGTGCCATTTTTGTAGTCCATTCAGGGCTTTGGCGAACTGGAGGATTATTAAAGAACTTTGGCTTTGGTCTGTTTGTCACACAAAGCCACCGTATGGCTTCAAAACTTTTAAGGTATTATTGTCTATTTTTCATATGGTTGACTTGAGATTGTAAACAATGACAAAGTTTTCATTTTTGTGTGAACTATCTCTTTAATTCAGTAGATCTGATGAGCTTTGGCCCAGAGCAAGGCAGGCCCATGCACTTATCCATATAGACCAAGTACTGACCTGTTAAACAGAGCGCTGTAGGTTTCTAATTTCTCATGAAGAATGTGTGTACCAGCAGACAGAGACACACAAACACACACACATGCCCAGTTTCTTAAAATGTAGCTCTGCCAATAGCCACTAGCACAAATGATCTCATTTCCTCTTGTTATCTGAGCCGAAAGTACTAAGAACATATTTGTTTAGAGATCAATGTGAAGGGTTTAAAGGAAACTAATTTAGCATTGTTATGAATCTTATAAACATTCACTTTGCTTTTTTTCTTTGTCTTCACATCGGCACTATAGAAGCCAGATATTTGGTCATTGTAGTTTTGCTTTGTTTTCTTTCAATTTATGAATCTTAACTAGAGTGCCTGTGATTTATCAGCGTGACAAACCAATCAGAGTCCACCTAAGCTAACACAAATTACTTCCGTAATATCATATTAATGAGATAAATGCATGTGTTAAGCTCTACATTGTTTATCTCTATTCATACTGGTTTCATGTTTTAGGAAACATTTATATATTTTCCAAAAGAAGTTTTGATTTAATGACTGAAAATATCAAGTCATGTAACAAAGTAAGGTAACACAGTAACACTTTATTTTAGTGTCCCTGTTATGCATTTTATATAGTTAGTTACTATAGTTATAACAGTCAATTATGCATAGTTACATGCAACTAACCCTAAACCAAACCTTAACCCTAATTATATAGTAAGTACATGTAGTTAATTAATATTACTTAATTGTATAATTACACTGTAACAAGGACACCTTAAAATAAAGTGTAACCTGTATTTGTTACAGTATTTATTAATCTTTGTTAATGTTAGTTAATAAAAATGCAGTCAGTCATTGTTTGTTCATGTTAGTTCACAGCGCATTAACTAATGTTAACAAATACAACATTTGATTTTTATAATGTACATGTAAATGTTGAAATTAACATTAAGTTACTAAATGCTGTAGAAGTATTGTTTAAGTGTGTAAGTGTGTAAATGTAAACAAATCAAAAAAATGTCATGTCTTCTACACTTCTACACTCAAGAATAATCACCATCATAGAACATGTATGACGCTGATAATATTGCAAAGAAAAAAAACTGGAATCTTTTGAATCTCATAGTTTTAAATTGGGCTAATGGTGATCTCCGATTGACCTGCACTTCATGTTCAGTGTTTATCCTGGAAAGGAAAGGAAACTTTTATAATTGAAAGTCTTGGGTTATGTTTTATGGTGACTTCCTAACATGTCTTCTACAGGCTGTACAATGACCTACGGCTATAACTCCTTTATCACATCTCAACATTCCTCCAGAACACACTACTCTATATGTTGACATTACATAAATATATTTCCATATACAGCTGAGACTCTGACCATGAAATATAACATTCCGCCTTTGTCTCTTTCGTATTCCCTTGAAGGCTTTTGCTAGGTGTGTGAGATTTATGGCATACTCTAATAGATGTGGAAAATGTATTATTTTTCCTTAGAGCAAAAAACATATGAGGACTTTATCTATGCCCCCACCCCCCAAAAAAAGAAAAGAAAAAAAAAAAACTTTGGGCGTGTTTTTCTCTCTGATTTCTGGAGGAAGACAACATAAATCAAGGGAAGGCCAAATCCGCTGGGTCTCTGGCAGTGAAACGCAAAACCAGCCAAGGTTAATGGAAGTGCAAGTGAAGATTTATTTTAATTGCTCCATTGTAATTTTTTTTTTTTTGGGGGGGGGTTAAACAAAATGTCCTCCTTGTTGAAGTGAAACACTAAATTATTCCACATATGTATGGAAAGTGTAAGATGTCACCCAACTTTTTAGCCCATTGAACGGGTGGAATGAAGCAAAGATACGGAGATGATTAAAGCCACAAGTCTGAGCCAACAGGATGGATTCTGGAGGGTGGAGAAGTAGGTCACATTTAGCTAGGTATTAGATTTTAGGATTGTAAATCTTTCTGTAATCACTTCACTTAAAGAACAGACAGTTCAAACACAAGAATGTTCTTTATGCTCTGTGATATTTAAATATAATTTGAAAATAGAGAATATAAATTAAAAAAGGAAAATCATAAGTAAAACAATTCAATGAAGAATAATAATATTAATAATAAATAAATAAAATATATAATTAATTAAATGTTAATAAATGTTGTTCATTTATGTCCCACTTTATATTAAGTGCCTTTATTTATTTGTAATTATTTATTTTATTACTATTAGTTTGTTATTGTTATTATTATTATTATTGTAACTACATAGTAAAGACACCTTATATAAAGTGTGACCATTGACCAATAATAATAATTATTAATAATAATAATAATAATAATAATAATAATATTATAACAATATGACACAGTGGCCCAAAATGTATTTGGGCAATCAAGTCACACTTAAAAAAGTTTCCTAAAACAAAATACACTTACATGAGAAGCAAATTTCTGAATTGTAATTGCTGTCAGAAAATATAAAATTAATTAAGTGTTAATAAATGTTGTTAATTTATGTGGTCCCACTTTATATTAAGTGTTTTTATTTATTTGTAATTACTTATTTTATTAAAATTAGTTTATTATTATTATTATTATTTATTGTAACTACAGTAGTTAACGTCACCTTATATAAAGTGTGACCATTTACCATTCTATACATAAATATGTTTATATATATATATATATATATATATATATATATATATATATATATATATATATATATATATTACTCAGGTAAAATCATATTAGAAAACAAGACAAAATGATTACAACCTTTTTTCAGTGAAGACATAAAGCACAAAGTTCACATTTAAGAGTCTGTTAAGTAGGCTACTGTTTGTATTATACAGTGTATTGCAATAAATAAATAAATAAAAACTATAGGTTTATATACTTAAAAGAAGCAGTAAAAAAGTGGGGTTATGTAGGTACATAGATAACACGTTAGAGAAATCACATATCAGCACTGGTTAATGTTCTAACCCTAGAGCATAATTTCAGTCAATTTCACATACAAAGATTTATTAGGACCTCAGGAGGTTTCTAGAGAGAGAATATGTATGTGTGCCCTTGTTGTGTTCAGCATGTGTGTTGCCTTCAGGAGCAGCTTGAGGGGCAGATCTCCAGTTGGCTCGTGTGTGTGTGTGTGTGTGTGTGTGTGTGTGTGTGTGTGTGTGTGTCGCCCTTCAGATGAATGCAGATAATAAAACGATGTAGCAGCTTTGCTCAAGACACAGATAATGGTGCCTCCCAGTGGAAAAATTTCGCAAAGGTTCTGAAATGCAGAAGATAGATTAAACTAACACTCCATCAGTCATTTTACTGTAGCTACACCACACTGGTGATTCACTCTTTTGAACTAATAAAAAATGGATATACTTGTGTTGTAATTTGCAAAAGTATTTCCATAACCTTTAGGCCAGACTTTCAGGCACTAATTATATATATGAATTATATTATGTTCATTAAATTAAATATAACTCGATTTACAAAATGACAAGAAAAAGTACATGATGCCAATCAGGATGGAAATTAAGAATAAAGCTAAAGTCAGTGATTTCTCAGTGAGGGATTGAAAGCGTATACATGTGGTTACACTTTAGGTTATTTTAATATTTTTAAACCATCTTTTAAAATGTTGATATTATACATCTGTACTTTTATCAAGCAGGATTGGGTATTTTAACAAAATCAGATGGCTAATCCGTGTAGAATTGAAAGAAACATGTAATATTACAGAAGAGGATGGAAAGAAAAAAGGACAGAAAATCGCAATAATTTGCAAAATGTTTTGTTTTAAGTATTTTGTTTAGAGAAGAGAAGAAAAAAATACCTGTTAAAAAAGTCATTTTAGAAAATCTCATGAAATTAAAGTAGTGGAATTATTAATCACTTAATTGTGATACTGTGATAAAAGAAACCTACGTAATATGATTTTTTAATATATTAGTATATTAAGAAATTTATCATGAAAAAAAAATTACGTTTTATGAACAGATTTGTATAATATAAAGCTCATCATGACTTTTTTTGTCCATGACACTGACTGGCTATAGCTCCCTAAACACACAGCTGTGAAGGGGCTATTTTTACAACCTTAAAGCATGCTGGGATATCTTGACACCCTGCATCAGCATGTGTTTCCCCGAGCTGAGAGGGAGCTGATGATATTATTACTTATTATTGAAATAACCTACCGCCACCTGTCTCCCAGCACACTGCTGCCAAAGTATACCTATAAAACACCTCTCCTCACCAACCATCACACCCGCGCTGCTCACACGAGCATTGCTATATTAAATATTGAATGAATATTAATTTTCTCAGGTAATTAATTAATCTGTGGATCTGGTAGGTTTTCCTTGTCGCTGGATTTTGGTGTTTCCATAATATACTAAAGAAATGTAATAGCCAGGAACTCCAAAGCTCAGCACCATGATTGCACAAAATGGATGCTGTAAATATGATTTCAGTTACATGACTTTTAGCTGACAAACACCTATCCACCTGTATCCTGTGTACTTGTGTCCTGTAGCCTACCTGATTATACATACATACTTGTTAAACTATTTTGAATGCTATATGCTTATAAAACGGTTAGTTCCAGTCTTTGATTCTGATTGGTCAATAGCTGTTTTATTCATGATAAAACATGGCTATAGGTGCAGTGCAGTGTTCACTGCTCCCTACTCCCTACTCCCTGAGCACGGTGTATCAGTTGAAGTGGACTTCGCTGACAATAATCACTCATTTGGAACGCCGTGCAACGTCATCAAAGAAAGGCAACGACGGGGTCGCACAGATAATGATACAACATAAATGAATATTGTAATTTACTTTACTTTCAAATTTAAAACCATATAATAGAAATACACATTTACAAAACACACAGTATGTATCTAAAAATATAATCAAAACATTGTATTAGTCTATTCGTTTTATTAGTTTACATATAGGCCTACTTGTATATTTAATTGACTATAAACAGATTTGATGCTGAATATGAAAATCAATATGATTTTGAATATGAACAGCTCAATAAGAAAATACATTTTCATTTGGATAACTATGTATTAATGTGTTCTTAATCAATGGTCTTAATAATTGTAGCGGTCTCATCTTGTGCGCTTTCGGTAAAGCAGCTCAGCTGCTTCTCAACATTTTTAATTTGTTTACATATTCATACAATAGAATATGTGAATACAACAGTCATTGCCATAACCATTCATACTCTAGTTTTGTATGTTATATAGTTTTGAACTATGAATAATGCATACTCTTTCATCGCAGAAGCGTTTAAAAACTCTTCCAACGGCTTTGCTCCACCGTTAGTTCAGACTGGTGATGCGACGCGCAATGACAGTTGGGTGATTTTCGCTCTCCACTTCCTGTGAAGTGATGTACCGATGTTCCCTTCTTTCCTACGCCGTTCGCAGTGCCCTTCGAAACTGAACATGTTCGCTCCCTTCGGATTGGAATCTCAGATTGCGGAATACCCTGTGAAATCCACTTCGCAGTCCACTTAGAGTCCAATGGAACGCACCTAGTGACCGCTTCACCTAACGGTTCTGTGTATCACTACACAACACCCTTAGCAAGGTAAACATATTGATTATGTTGAGTAGAGTATCGTGAGAGAGAGATCGAGTGAGCGAGTGTATTACCTGCATTCAGAGTTAGCATTTTCCATCAGGTCAGTCCTATGTTCATAATAAAAAATCTGTTTGAATGCCCGCTGCAATATCTTGTCCTTTTAACACTTAAGGGGTTTTCCTGTGCCTGACAGCGCTAGTCAAAGCATTTGTTAGTTGCGTTTTGCTCTGTGTTTACAACAAGTTTCAGTGGAATTTAAAAGTCTTCTCAACTGACTGACTCACTCACAAAGACAGTCTTTGCCGCCAACTAATGGCGTAATAATGTAACTTTTGTTGCTGTTTATGGTTTTTTTTTTCCAGCGTAAGGAAGGCTTTTAGCGATTTTACTTCATGAAAGTTGCATTGATATTTTTGGGCTTTAATATTTGTATTGTGTAACAACTCCCCATAGCTGTTATAAATTCATTGTAAACCACGGCTTCTTGGTGCTTATTGCTTAATTTTATTATGATAGGACAGAAGACACAGAATCAATGCACTATATCAGGCATAACATTATGACCGGTGACAGGTGAAGTGAATAACACTGATTATCTCTTCATCACGGCACCTGTTAGTGGGTGGGATATATTAGGCAGCAAGTGAACATTTTGCCCTCAAAGTTGATGTGTTAGAAGCAGGGAAAATGGGCAAGTGTAAGGATTTGAGCGAGTTTGACATGGGCCAAATTGTGATGGCTAGTCGACTGGTCAGAGCATCTCCAAAACTGCAGCTCTTGTGGGGTGTTCCCGGTCTGCAGTGGTCAGTATCTATCAAAAGTGGTCCAAGGAGGGAATAGTGGTGAACCAGCAACAGGGCCAAGGCTCATTGATGCACATGGGGAGCGAAGGCTGGCCCGTGTGGTCAGATCAAACAAACGAGCTACTGTAGCTCAAATTGCTCAAGAAGTTAATTCTGGTTCTGATAGAAAGGTGTCAGAATACACAGTGCATCACAGTTTGTTGCGTATGGGGCTGCATAGCCGCAGACCAGTCAGGGTGTTTGATAATCAATATAATGATTTTAATAATATAGGCCATTTGAGTGGAATTATACTTTTATATTCTGCAAAATTCCGATGACAGCTGGGATAACACTGGAGGTCTTCTTGTCCCACATGGCCCTCTTGATATGATTTTCAATTTTGTGCTATATTAATTTTTAAAAATGTTTCCATTTAACTCCCTTAATAATATATTGATCATCCAAATCATCTCTAAAGATATAAGTGAAAGTAAAACATTACATTTAAACAGATAAATGCACACTAAATATAACCATAGTCTTTTTCTTAATACAGCTATGTCATAATTATTTGACGACTGAAAAAGTGCGTATCTATAGCACTAATTGTATTTATCGTGCAATTTATACTTTTTGCGTGCATATGATTTTTGCAACAAAAAAAAATTTGCATATAAATTGTACAATAAATACAATTTGTGCTATAGATACACACAACATAGCTGTTTTTACAACGTAAATCACGTACAGGCTATTACTATGGTAGGGTAAAAATTGGGTTAAGACCCAATTAAGCATTTGGAACCTCCATAACAACACTTAATTAGCTTGAACTGTTACACAAAAATAAATTTTGTCCATTCATGTGCTAAAGTTGAGTAGCAAATGTGGCCAAGAAAAAAACAAAAGTCTATGGCTACAAGGGTATTTCCAATAGATTCCAATGTTTTGCACCATGGAAAAACCTTCTGGGGCTCATCAACTTCACTTTCAAATGTGTGTTGATATACTTTCTGCCTTAGCTGAAGTGTTTTCATTACATTTTATTTTGCAGAATGTCTTTCTAGTCAGGGGGTTTAATAATATATGTATATATATATTGTGTACTAGTATAAAAATTGCATAATGTTTACTGCCAGTTTTCATGTTAAATGTTTGTAAAATAGTTTTAGATTTAAAAGAGCAGTTGTTGCAAATCAGACATAAACGCTAGCTATCCATTCAGATGTCAATCACAAAGGTCTCTAATGGTGTGATGAAGGCATGCATTTTACTGTTTCTGAGTGACCTGTCACACTAATAAGAAGCTAATCCCTCCATATTTTGGATGAAAGTGCCTGCCAAATCCATATTTACTTCAGGATACACAAGCCCTATAAGCTGTGGCTACTCCTCTTCGATACACCCCATCGCACCGCACCTTCTAAGAAAACACGGTGTCAGGCAAATCGCATCTGCGTGTTTGGAGAGAAACTGGTGCCAGAGCACTTCAGCAGAGCCGCTGATCCACCACCTCATCCATCAAAGCTGTAGAAAGGCCTGGCCAGAGGCTGACCAGAGCAGCACGCCAGGCCACCTGCCCCTGACTAAAACACTTTTGACGCTGTAAAGTCAAGATATTAGTCCAAGCATAAACCTCATTCATCATCACCAAAGCAGCGAACATAGTGAATGAAAGTGCTCGCAGACAGCCCCATAGCCTTGGCTGGCACTAGCCTTCACGTCTGTGTTAACCGCCGTGGATGACTTCACAATGAACAAAGAGTGCTCTCTTTTTCTCAGCACTGACACACATGCACCTTTCCTCTCCCTCTGTGATGTCATGTATTATTTCAGCTCTTTGAAGAAGGGGATTTCAAAGATCACAAGGAAGCTCCATTCCACCACTGGGAGGCTTCTAGCATGAGTACAAGTTAGGATGGATTGCTGCTGTTTTAATCATTTTTATTTAATAATTATTGTACTTTTCTGAAGATCCAACGTTTTTCAGTTTGGTGGCAATGTCAATATTAAATGTCACATTTTTGAGCTGATTTTTTCATAATACAGCTATGTCATAATTATTCAACCCCTATTCAACATTGCTTTTCAATCACTACCCAGCTATCAAAAATATGTTCCTGGTCCCTTTAAGAAAATGTTATTTCTGAATGTTCTCTGAACGTTCAAAACGTCGAGTTTTTTTAATGTTTAAAAAATGCTTTTTCTTGGTTACGTGGACATTAAGGAAACATTCCATTGTATCATTTTGCAAACGTTATGGGAACATTACTTGTGAATGTTCTTTGAACATTCTGAAACAAGTAGTAACATTTAAAGGCCCACTCAAGTGAAATGCACAGCGTTATTCAATGTGTTGACGTAATTTCCACTGAAACACTTCATAGCCAAACTTCGCCCCAATGGAAAGCATTTACACTGTCTGAATCATTCCCTATCTCCTATATAGTGCACTATGTGCCATTTACCATGTAGAAAATAGTAAATATGTGAACAGTGACCGATTTCAGCTGCAGCTTCAGCATCTATTTATAATGTAGGGGGCTTCAGATTCTAGAGAGCATTTGATTGGACAGAAAATCTGATAAGAAGCTGAAGTGCAGAGTGATGTCATCAAAATCATTGATCCATATCGGCTGAAGTGAAAGACTGTTTTGAATGTTTATATCTTCTAAATGCAACTTTTGTCATTGTTTTGGTGCACACTACCTTATAGATAAAAGTCGTCAGATCACTGTTCTTTTCACACTGCATGTATCTGGGGTAGCATTCAGTTGCTGCTGTGTACATGACAGGGGGTTACACATCGCATGACTTTACAATAGGAAGAATCGCCGACAACTCTGTCTGGTCCGCAAACTACGTTTCACAACCAAACACACGCGAAAAGTGATAAGGAAATAGTGAGACCAGAATTGTTATTAAAAATGAAATCTTTTTGCGATCCAAAAAGTCTGTGCGCTGATTTGCAGCGAAAAGGAGAAAAAGAAAAAAAGATTATGCAGGAGGAAAGTGTTGGGGAGACGCGGGGAGCAAGGATTGTGTGTTCTGCAAAGAAAGGTAAATAAGTCATTTTGCTGCTGTTGCCGCTGGTCAAGCAAATGTTTGTGCTTTGTTTCTGTTTGATATAATTGTAAATAATAAACTCCTCCCCAAACTTCCTGCTGCCCTGTATCTTGCTCTCTCATTGGCTGTAGATCATCGTCGGTGTAATTTTCAGTCAGAACACATTTCACACAGTAGGATTCAGATATTTAGCATACCAAATATTTCACAGGCGTCGGCGACGCATCAGCAATTCTCTCAGATCGCGTCTTTGATTATTCACACTGTGTGATTGTCACTCGCATGAACGATCACCGATTTGCCACCGATTTCGGGTATTTGTCTACAATTTCGCAAAATCTGTCGCCGAGTGAAAATCGGGGCTAAAATCGTGCAGTGTGAACTCGACATAAGACTAACATATTCATACAAATTTACTGGGGAATGTTAGTGAAAGTCCAACTTAAATGTTTCACTTCCACAAACAATGTATAAATGTTTTTGTGCTCATGTTTTTTCAGGTGCTGCGTAATATCATTGTGCCGCTTTTGTCACGCAGTAGGCTAGCTGGAGCCGTTTACCTCCAGTCTTTGTGCTAAGCTAGGATAGCAGTGGGTGCGTCAGTTATGGCACGCACAGAGATAAAAATGGTATTTATGTACTTATCTAACTCTAGGGGATACAGTGAATAAGCTAAAGTCCCAAAAAGTCGGCGTGTTCCTTTAAAGACCAGATAACTTATTAATGTTCCTGGAAGAATATTTGTTCATAACTTTGAGAGAACTTAAGTTCTGAGAACGTTCCCAGTTAGCTGGGTTTTTAGTATGGTAGGATAAAAAAAAAGGGTTAAAACACAATTAAGCCTTTGGAAACTTCATAATTAGCATGAACTGTTACACATGAACTGTTACACATACATAAATAAAGCCCATTCATTAGGTTGAGTAGCAAATATGGGCAAAAAAAAGAGCTACAGAGAATAAGTTTTGTTACATTAAAAAGTCTGTGGCTACATGGATATTGTCACGTTCATATCTTGTCTAGTTCATAGTTTCATTATCTTGTTCCATTTAGTTTCATTGTCGCTCTCTTTGTGTTCTTGTTTGTTACCATGGTTTCTAATTAGTTCTCACCTGTTGCCTTTTTCTTTGATTGCCTGTTTATAAACCTCTCTGTTTCTTCAGTTCAGTTCTGAGTTGAAGTTACAGTAGATGTGTTTGTTCTCTCATTCTCTGTGTTTCTTGGTTTATCGATCGCAGAACGCACCACGTGTCTCTCTTTGCATTAAGCTACACAGCCACCGTGACAAATATTTCCAATATTCCAACTTTAAAATTTATTGCACCACAGAAAACCTTCCGGGGCTTATCAACTTTACATTTACAGCATCACTCAAGTGTGTGTTCATACATTTTCTATGATTTATTCTGTGATTTTTGTTTAGCATAATGTCTTTCTGGTCAGGGGTTGAATAATTTTGATTGCATATATATTCTGTGACAGTATAAAAATGCCATCATTAATACTGTTGATTGCATGATTACACAAGGAAGCTCTGTTCCGCCATTGGGAGGCTTCTAGCATAAGTACAAGTTAGGATGGATTGCCTCCAGTTCCAAACTAACCAAACCTGTCAAGCAAAGTGTGAAAGTGGCTTTAGACGCATGGCACCGATTTGACAGTGGATCACACAGTGGCTGTGGTCAGGTCTGGAGGATGTAAGATTAAAAGGCAGACCCAAGCTAGCACGGCATTGTTGTGATTTAATAGCTCTGAATATGAGCCCTTTTTTGAAGTGGAGATCTTTAAAGCACAGGCAGAGGCCCCTGGCAGACAAGCAGGCCTCTGAGCATGTAATTACGGGCAAGGGCAGGGCAGGGACCTGGTGCCGCAGGGCTTTGAAGAGCGCAGAGGTCGCCAGAGGTGAGCCCCGGGTCTGACAGGAGCGAGAAACACACAGAGACGCAATTCATCGGACTTTCCTCAAAAATCAATGTTGGTCGAGGTAAGCTATCAAATCCAGTAGATGCTATCAAAATCAATATATATATACTTTTTTAATGAACATGTTCCTGGTCTTATTGTGCACGATTCATCCTAAACAAAAAAATTAATTGTTTGGTTTACATTTAAATGTTCGGCTTAACCTTTATCAAATGCAATACTTCTTGCACTATCTGACTCTATTATGGTATGCATATAACACCAAATTATCGATTAAATATCATGCATCATTCAGTTCAACACTACCGTTCAAAATTTTGTGGATAATTATCGAGAGAGAAAGAGAAATTTGTTTGATAGAAATTAATACTTTTATTCAGCAAGGATGCATTAAATTTATCATAAGTGACAGTAAAGACATTAATACTGTTACAAAAGATTTTTGTTTCAAATTAATTACTGTTTTTTTTTTTTTTTACTTTCTGCTTATCAAAGAATCTTGAAAAATTTTATCATGGTTTCTACAAAAAAAATATTAAGCAGCGCAACTGTTTTCGACATTGATAATGATAAGAAATGTTATTTGAGCAGCAAATCAGCATATTAAAATGATTTCTGAAGGATCATTTGACGCTGACAACTGGAGTAATGATGCTGAAATTCAGCTTTGACAACACAGAAAAAAATTACATTTTAAATTATACTAAAATAGAAAACAGTTGTAACAATAATATTGTAATAATATTTTACAGGATTACTGGTTTTACTCTATTTTTGATCAAATAAATCAAAAGTCTTGGTGAGTTCTGAACATTAGTATATTACAGAAATAAAATCGGTTTTATGAAACGGGTAGTTCCGACCTCAAATTCTTATTGGATAATCTACACATTTTATATTAATGCTAATAAACTATATTACTTTGTGGAATTGTTGACATATATTAAGTTGGCAGATGCTTTTATTCAAAGTGACTTATAAATTAATAATAATAATTTATAACTACTTATTGAACATTGGTGTCTTTCATTTTATTACTGTTGCAGCTGTTCTATAAAAGTATTAAACCACTCGAGGCTGTACATTATGTTATAGTTATTTTACCACTTATCATAGGTAGCAACACCACTTCCCTGTGGGGAAACCAGAATGCAGGACCTCACATGGCTTATTGCTTTAGTAAACTGTGTTTTACATTGACTATAAGTGACAAAGAATCACACAAACACACAAAAAAATCCCTTTCAATCAACCGTGTTAAATTATATGCAGTGGTATAATTATCTTGGTTCTCTATTAAGAAATATTCATAGTACAGTGTTTTTACTGTGGAGGTTTTAGTCCAGGTTTTCAATCCACCACATCTACAAATGCACATAACAAGGTTAGAGAAATCTGATTAGAGCGCAGTTTGAAATTAGCCATGTATGTTATCAAATCAAACAACAGGATATATAATCAGAGAGGGGAGGGGCCCGGCTCCTTTATCTAATCAGAAGGCATCTGTGCCAGTGCCAGTGAGATCCCTTCTATAGGCTAATGTGCTGTATTTCCTCTAACTCACTTTCTTTTATTTATATGCTTTGTTTTATGTGTAATACCTGATCATGAATAAAAATGACATAATTTCATTTCATGTTGTTTATTGAACTTGATTCAGCTTCATTTTTTTGCAGGGTGACAAACTGGAAGGAGACCACAGGGTCAAAATGCAGATGGGAGTGCAAGAGAGAAAGAGGCTCATTCTAAACAAAAATGAAATCTTACTGTTGTTGAGAACAAGGGCAGTGCTCTATCCCCATAGCCTGCGTAACCACTGTAAAAGTTAAGAAGTCCAACTGCATTACACCATCAAAAACCAAAGTGTACTCCTCTATTAAAGTCATTAACTAACAAGACATAACAGCCCTCTTGTTTCCTAAACCTTCCTTTACATGAATGATGAGTTACTTATCTGCTAAGAATCAGCAACCTTGACCTTTGTGTGACATCAGAGCTGGTCTCAGCTTCAGACAACACACCCATAGAGATTTTACTGATCATCTGAAAAGGCTAGAGTGGGGTGAAATCAGTAGTTCAAATCAGAAGTGTATGGGTCACATGGTCTTTACAAACCTGGATACATCAGGAATTTTTTTTAAGTGTTTTTTTTTTTTTTTTACAAAAGTTGTTATGGAAATCATGGAGAATTTTTTATTATTTTTCTTGTTATGTCAAGCTTTTATCAGGTAGAAATTGTTTCGTGAGTAACAAATTATTTACAAACAAACTTTAATTAATAAATTCTTAGGAAATGTTTTGTGTAGTTTTATGTCTATTTAGTTTCATTGTGCTTTGGTTCCATTTTCCCTGTTCTGGTTTGCCTGAGTTCCCTGATGTGCTTATTAATTTCCATAGTTCCTCATTTATTGTAACGGTTGGAGGTACCAGGAACAGGCTGAAGACTCAGGAGATAATAATCAAACATAAGCCGGAAGCTCAGGGAACCACGGAGGCGCCAGAAGCTCAGGGAACCACAGAGGCGCCAGAAGCTCAGGGGACCACGGAGGCACCGGAAGCTCAGAGGACCACAGAGGCGCCGGAAGCTCAGGGAGCCACGGCGGCTCAGGGAGTTCTGGGAGCCACGGCGGCTCAGGCCCTTCAGGGAGCCATGGCAGTTCAGACCCTTCAGGGCCAGCCTCTGTGGATGGGTAGCCCCCCCAAAAAAATCATCATGGGAGGCACTACGTACACTGGAGCGAGCACAGGAGGGACAGGAGGCAGAGTCCACTCTGGAGTGGAGACAGGAGGCGGAGTCCACTCTGGACACTGGTTGCAGGCTGGAGACAGAACAGGAGCTGGTTCTGTCCAGATGTCAATGAGCCAGTTGTCAACCTCTGGCTCTGGCATTGCTGAGGATGCTGGCTGGTCAGGAATCACCTCTGGAGCAGCTGTGGAGGGCTTGGAGTGAGCTGGAGCACCCAAATGTTTTCGTGACGGGACTGGATGATAACGGGAAGGTCCTCAGATACTTCAACCATGAAATCCGAACCGTATAGGCAGAGGACAAAATTAATGAACTCGACTGGGGTAAATTATAATGACCAGGAGATATGAACTAGTATAACTCATCATCCAGTCCCATCCGAAAATAGGCCTTGAGTAAAGATTCACTCCAGCTCACCAGATGTGAATATTCCAAAAACTCCTCCACAAAGTGCTGCAGAAGACGACCGTTCTGCCGGAGGGTGAAGAGGTAATCTTCAGCCATTTTAGATGTGGGTCTAGTCATCTGTAACGGTTGGAGGTACCAGGAACAGGCTGAGGATGCAAGAGATAATAATCAAACATAAACTTTAATCAAAACTTCTCAGGAACATGACGACAAGCAACAGAAACACAACCTAACATAACAGTGACTAGACAAAGACTGAGTGAACAAGAGGAACTTAAATAGGAGACAGAAACAAGATAATTAACTAAACACAGCTGAACAGAACTTAACTAACGAGGGTAACCAAGGAAACAGACAAGTGGCGGGAAACTACGACAAAGAAACGTGACAGGATGAAAACAACTGAAAGATCAACTAAACAGAGAGACATGTGACATTTATGTTCCTGTTCTGTTTTCCTTGATTACCCTGTCTGTGCATTTAACCCCTTAGTTTCCTCAGTTCATTGTCCAGTATTGTTTGGTTTTTTTGTTGTTGTTGAGCTCTCCTGTGCTTGTTGGATTTAATTATGAATTATTATTATTACTTCTTTACAGACACAGCGCGATAGAATACCGGACCCAGATTAGATGTATTTTTGTAGCTTTTTTCTTTTTTCTCCCCCTCACCTATGGAAGTGCCGGCCATCCAACTGCTCTGCCTTGAGCAGAAGGACCGTTCACTGGAGGACCACACTCTGAAATTGGATGTGGATGTGGATGTGGAAATAACTGGAATGAACTATCCGGGCCGCTCGCTCTGCGTATTTTTACCACACCAGCCTGAGCGAGTAGTCCAAGGCCTGCCTGCCAGCGAATGGTCCTCGGAGTGGATGCTGGGGAATAACGGATCGGCATTCACCATCTGCCCCACTGAGGATGACATAAGCAGCCCCACTCCAGACCCAGAGCCCAGCCAGCCACCACCCACACATTGCATGGAGCTAATGCCAGAGCCCACCACAGACTAAGAGCCCGAGCCTGCCATGACGCACGAGCCAGACAAGAGGACTGAGCCAACCATTGCCCCGGAGCCTGAGCCCCATAGAAAGTCTGACCAAGTGCATAAGGAGTACGAGGGCATGAAATGGACTCACACTCCAGATGTTGAGGGTGAGCTGCATATGGCCTCTGGGAATTATAATGAGGAATTGGAAGAGGATATTTCCCTGTGTTTTTACGACCAGTCAGCTCCACCTTGGCTCCTCCCACTCAGCTCCACCTGGGACCATCGCCCTTATGGCTCCACTGGGCTTCCTCATCCTTTCTGCTTCGCCTTGGTCAGACTACGCTCTGCCTACGGCTGCGCCTTGACCCTCCAGCCCTTCAGCTCCAACGGGTTCAACCTTCCTTCCAGCTGTGCCTTGGTCCTCAGTCCCACAGGCTTCACCTCAGTCCTCTGGCTCCACCTTGGATGCTCATCTCTGCGACTCTGCCTCGGTTGCCTGAACCTTCAGTGTTGTGTAGACCCATCAGCTCTCGGTCCTTGCCTTGCTCCATCTCTGTCTGTTGTCCCCCTGGTGAAACCTGCCAAATCTACATCATGGCTCCTTCCTCCATTAACTCCGCTATGGGCCTTCGTCATTTGTGTTATTTGTGGTTGTGTAATCTATCTCTTAAGTTTTCCTGTGCCCATTAATTATTAAAGACTATTTCCTTGAATCTTGATCCTTGTGCTCTTCAGTAAAGCCACAGCGTGACGGTAAAGTCATGTAAATGTATTTATAAAATGAAATTAATTTATTAATTTAAAAATTGTAAACCCTGAAAAACCTTAAATTATAGAAACTTCAAATATTGTCTGACAATGAGGGGGCTTGGAGTCAAAAATGTTGAAAACAAGCTGCAAACTGGACCAAACAGACTTTATGCAGATAAGAGCAGTGTTGGGGGTAACGCATTACTAGTAATATGAGTTACGTAATCAGATCACTTTTTTCAAGTAACGAGTAAAGTAACGCATTACATTTAAATTTATAACAAAATATCTGAGTTTTTTTTAAAATTAGTAACGCAAGTTACTTTGTTTTCCAATTTATTGAATGACACCTCTCTTGTCCCCATGTTGAGAAAAATCTGGAGTAATGGTGCGTTTTCTCTCGGATGTGGGAAATTCTTTGGCCTCAGTAGGAACTCTTTACTGGAATGCACCCTCAAGTTGGATTTGTGACTAAGGAATTCAGGGAAAGCGCAACAACCAGACTTCAGAATCCAATATGGCTGCTCAGCACATCAACCATAGTGAAGTAGTAAAACATACTTTATTAACCAAAGTCTTTGCTGCTGACCTTCAATGATTCAATTCAACCATACTAATAAGAAAAAAATACTTTAGCTAAACATCACATTTGTTTCTCTTTTTTTTTATCCTGAAGTAAGATTTGAACTTTCTTCTCCTGTGTCAATTCTGCAATCTAGAATGGCAGCACAGCTGAAAGGTTTGTTTGAGCTGCGCCCTCTACTGTACATGCGTTAATTTGGATTTCCTTCACCCCGAGGCTTATTCATTTCACTTTTGATATGAAAGGGCCTTTACATTTGCCAAGACTTTTTTTTTTTTTTTGGAGAAAAAGAAATGCAAATGTAATATTAAAGCTGCAAGCAGCGATGAAAGGGCCCTCGCACACGGGAGCACCGCCACCCGGTGGCCTCGGGAAAACAGCCAATAGTGGGCGACATGCATTTAAGCCGGTAAATATAGGAGAAATATGGCAAAGTCACTACAATGTGCCACATTTCCTGCTGCCAGCAGGTGGCGCTTTGACTATAACCGAATATTGGCATGTAGTTGTCTTCAGGCCAGGACTATTATTAAACAAGTGAAGTTTGGGGCAGATCGGACATTGTACAACAACTTCCTGTTTCGTGGCGTCAATCGCATACGTTAGCACTTAGCCATGTGTTGTATGATTAAATGTGTTTCTAGCATGTTTGGTACTTCATGGCATATTTAAATGAGTTTCTGGGAGTGAATTACAGTGTAACACATGCCATTTCTTGTTGCCAGCAGGTGGCGCTTTGACTATAATGAATATTGCCATGTAGATGTCTTCAGGCCAGGACTATTATCAAACATATAAAGTTTGGGGCAGATCGGACATTGTATGCCTGAGTTACAACAACTTCCTGTTTCGTGGCGTTAATCGCATACGTTAGCACTTAGCCATGTGTTGTATGATTTAATGTGTTTCTAGCATGTTTGGTACTTCATGTCATATTTAAATGAGTTTCTGGGAGTGAATTATAGTGTAAAGCATGCCATTTCCTGTTTCCAGCAGGTGGCGCTATGACTAACTGAATATTGGCATGTAGATGTCTTGAGGACAGGACTATTATCAAACATATGAAGTGTGGGCCAGATCGGACATTGTATGCCTGAGTTACAACAGCTTCCTCTTTCATGGCGAAACATCAGATTTTGTCAGGCCGCCAGGGACACGCCCTTCAGCGAAAACTCAAGATCTTCACAATTTAACGTTGCAAAGGCCTTTAGATTAGACTGACCAAATATGATGTTGATCTGGTTAAATCACTATGAGGAGTTAATCACAGTGTAAAGCATGCCATTTCCTGTTGCCAGTAGGTGGCGCTATGACTGTAACTGAATATTGGCGTGTAGATGTCTTCAGGCCAGGACTCTAATAATACATGTGAAGTTTGGGGCAGATCGGACATTGTATGCCATTGTATGCCAACGTTGAAATGTTGTAGGTGGAGCTATCGAGCCCTTTTGCCACGCCTAATTCTGAAACCCATATCAGACGTAAATTTTCACCACTTTTGACGCGTGTGCAAAGTTTCGTGAGTTTTCGAGCACGTTTAGGCCATCAAAAATGCGATTCATTTGGGAGAAGAATAATAATAGGCTGAGCAATTCCAATAGGGTCCTCACACCATCGGGCCCTAATTCCACATTACTTTCCACGCACTTAGTTGCTTTTTTAGGGAGTAACACAATATTGTAATGCATCATCTGCACAAGAGGACAGTCGAAGTAGTAGTGTGGTGTATGTGTTCACCACAGGACTGAATTGGACTCATGGTGATATTTTGCTGTGGTAATCTCAGGTCTTCTGATAGTGTCAGGAGTTCTGAGCTCTATTTTTTTCCCCCCCAGCCTGTCCTGGGACAAAGCATGCATTGTAAAAACTAAGCACAATGGAGTGGTGTATATAATGTATGGTAGAGTGGTTATAAGTAATCCATTTGAAGTTGAAAAGTAAAAATAGATAAATCTAAATAAAAATATAATATTGTGATGTTAGCTTAACAACAAGCTTGTCAAACTTGTGGTTATTTTTGCATTATCTAGGGTCTTTTTTCTGGAGAAAAAGACAGAGGCAAGAGACTTGTTTTCTCTCATTTTCATCTTACTGCTCTATAAGAAAAATAACTGAAATATTAAAGCAGTCTTGTTTGTGATTTGTCTTTCCTATTGGTATGTATCATCTGTTTTTAGAGGCAATTGAGCATAGAGAGACAGAGAGAGAGAGAGCATTTGGAAGTGCCTTCTGCCAAGTCCAGGCAAAATTCGGGCACTCTGCTCGGGTTAACATGCAACCACTTTATTTTTGGGCCAGTTAATGGCCCAGAATTTTAAATTGAGATGTTTAACAGGGACATATCCCACTGGCTGACAACGCAGAAGTTTATGACTCACTTAGTTATTGGGTCACCCTACTTACACTAGGGTCAGAATGTGATTACGCCATTAAATCGCAGACGAAATGTCACAGTCTGTTTTGGTACGATGAGCTTTTTGGCAGCCAATCACAGGACATCTTATGTTCCTGATGGGTAATAAAAATAATAAATAATTATGCATAAAAAACATGTACAGCTCCAAATCTCTCAAACAGTTATACACCCACTCTCCTGTTTATGTCTTTATGCTTGACCAAAGCCAGACTGCTGTCTGCCCACATACTGGCTATTAATTTCAATACCAAATATAGAATTTGTTTCTAGAAAGATCCCTGCGAGCTTAACTCGCATAGGGGAATTTCAAAGCTTACTTTGCTTAAAGGATTATGTGGAGCCTGTATTGTTTACACAACTGTCTCTTTCTGTCATAACCTACTTAAATTATGATTTATCATCCGGGAAGAATGAGACCAATATGCATGGGTCAAAATAAAATATTAAAGCAAACTTTTTTGGATAGTAGTCAACCAGGGTTTCTCGATAGATGATAATGTCGGGTATTGTGTGCTGTGTTGTTCTGAAATGAGGAAGCAAAGTCCCCACAGTTTTTTTATGTTTTATTTAGCCATCAGAAGTGATGGTGTGGTGATAAAGGGATGGACATGATCAGCAACAATATTTAGAAACAATGCTCAGTTGTTACTAAGGGGCCCAAAGTGTTCCAAGAAAATATCCCCCATAGCATTACACCACCAGCGGCCTGAGCTGTTGATACAAGGCAGGATGGATCAATGTTTTTATGTTGTTTACACCAAAGTCTGACCCCACCATATGAGTGTCGCTGCAGAAATCGAGACTCATCAGACCAGGCGTTGTTTTTCCAATCTTCTATTGTCCAGTTTTGGTGAGCCTGTGTGAATTGTAGCCTTAGTTTGCTGTTCTCAGCCGACAGGAGCGGACCGGTGTGTCTTCTGCTGCTGTAGCCCATGATCTGCTTCAAGGTTGGACGTGTCGTGTGTTCAGAGATGCTCTTCTGCAGACCTCGGTTGTAACAAGTGCTTATCTTAGTTACTGTTGCCTTTCTATCAGCTGAACCAGTCTGGCCATTCTCCTCTGACCTCTGGCATCAACAAGGCATTTTCACCCACAGAACAGCAGCTCACTGGATATTTTCTCTTTTTCGGCCCATTCTCTGTAAACCTTAGAGGTGGTTGTGCGTGAAAATCACAGATCAGTAGTTTCTGAAATACTTTCTGAAATGCTGCTGGTGTATTTAACACTGCTCTGTGTGTGTGTGTGTGTGCGTGTTTCTGTGTGTCTGTGTTTAAAAATTAAAAATGTCCAAAGTTGATGCCAAATGTCTAAAATGCCAAATATCGGCCAATATTTATCGACCTAGCCGATATATCAGTTCATCACTTTAGATCATATTTCCGCTCACATGCTCCTTCACTGAAGTCATACTATCAGGGCACCTGCGTGGGCTGCGATTGCCAGAGATTGCATTTCATGTCCAACATTAGCTTGTTGATCAGCTGATTTATTGCGCAGAGGAAGAACATAATGTAAAAAGATAACATAGCAATGGAACGGATACAAAGCTTGCTCATTTGTGTGGGTTCACAATAGCCTAAAGCATTATCATTCCAATCTTAATCCCTACTCGTCTCCACAGCCTCAGTCACCAGTGTCTTATTACCGCTCCGTTGGCATGGCTTCTGTGTGTGTGTGTGTGTGTCTGCCCTTCTTGCCACGCAGACCTGAAGTCTTACACTGCCCTCTGCAGCAGCAACAATACTCGCTCATATTCACCGTGCGCAGCCGACTACACAAGCACATTCTGAATATGTCATAAGTTGAAGCACTCTAAAGCCAAAAAGAGCTCAGGTATCACTGAGCTAATTTTAGCTCGGCTCAGCACGCAGGAAAACAACCAAAAAACTTTAACAAGGTCCATAAATCTGAGCAGTAACTCAAGGTTTTTTTTCAACTGAGGATGAAAGACATATTAAAGCCACAGCCAAATCTACGGATAGAAACGGACGAAGACAAACACAGAGGGTGAAATGTGTGTTTGCGTTACGCTCCTCCAAGGCAACGAAAACAACAAATACACACTGGCTGCTCTCAACCCGACGTCTCACAACATTAATAACTTAACCGCAATTTTCCTACAGAGTGGATCTCTCACGTATTAATAACTAACTACCTCACGAGGTGGATATAAACTTCACCACGGGAAACCTGCAGAGAGGGACTTTTCCAGCTGCACGGGACAGTAATATGATACCTCCCTCTTTTCCTTCAGCAGTGAAGAGTGTCCCATGTGAGAAACACATCAGAGGAGCTGCAGAAAGAGCGAGAGATTCATCCGAACCCTCGGGCCTCTCTTCTCCCTTATGCTAAACCGCAGCCATGCGCTCTCCTCTGAAGCTCAGTCTGGTACTCTAACCGCTCTTCCAGCACCCACAGGCTGACCACCAGGTCATCTGGACTCTGACACAAACATGCAGTTGTAGCTCTTTTTGTCCTCAAAATACCATTGCACTCAACTCTTCTCTGCACTCAAGGGCTGCGTCACAAAAGCTTGTTCTGTAACCTTTTATAAAAATGTTGTCTTCATTATACAGAACAGTCACTACTGAGGCATTTAATATTTAGGACTGTGCGACATAGCCTTTTTTTATTCTTCAGCCTTTTCTGTATAGAAATATAGACTATAAACCATCATTTTATCAGTGCGCATTATTCCATATTTTAAAAACAAATGTTTTTCTATCTCCAAATCTGGAAAGCACACACAAAATGCCATGCATTTTTTTTAATCAAAGGAACCATAATTTAACCCGTGAACATTTCTTTCTTTCTCTTTTTTTCCCATATTTTTTTTATTAAAAAAACAATTTGTTCTGCCTCTCAAACTCCTTTTTGGCTGACATCACAAATTCACATTTTAACCCAATTCCACAATTTGTCTCATTCGTTTCACAATCTAATAGATAAAATAGAATTTTTCAATTGATATCAACAAGAAAACTGACAACTAAATAGCATGCAAAAGTAAAATTCAGCTTGCAACCTATATTGTTACTTCCACAATTTTATATATTTTCAAGTGCAAGGATATTTGGTTGCACTTTGTTTTACAGTACATGGACTTACATGTACTTCCCTAAGAAAATACTAGGTAATATAAGGTAACTACATGGGTTAAGGTCAGGTTTAGGGGTAGGTTCAGCGTTAGTACCTAGTTATTACCCTGTTATAATAAGTATGTACATGTGGAACACGACTGTAAATTAAATTATATTAAATATTCATTGAAAATATTATCTATTGGCTATCTAACTAGTCTAACAACATGATTTTTCGAAGACTTGCATAAAGTTCATTGCAATATTCACAATGCTGCTTTACTGTATTGCTTCTTTCACCAGCAAAGTCATTAAATATATCTAGATATTACACATCACCCAACCCTAGCAGATAGTCATGTGTGTTTTCTTAGTGTCTTGAGATGTAAATGACCTTGCATTGGATTGACTGGACAGGACCTGGAGGTTCTTTTTGGAGGGATTTGGTTGCTTTGACTGAAATTAGACAGAATAACTAATTTATTTGCAAAGAAAGACAACTAATTTGCGTGAAATATGATCAAATATTTGCAGTCTAAAACTGTTTAAACAAATAATTCTCAGGATACTATGACAACGATGAGTGCTGTTATTGAAGTATAGGGTGCAGGCTTGAAAGCAGAGCTGTAGGAGTATCTATCCAAGAGCCACAAACTCAGGCTTTTCTAGTTTTCCTTATAGAGGCAATGGCTTTGTTGTCTCCTTTGAGAGCTTTCAGGCAAGCTTTCATCCAATTTTATAGTTGAACAAAGCCTGCAGAGCTTTGTTCAAAATCTCAAAGCAGCTACACAGCTCTGGAGAGCCACATAAAATATGAGTGGAAAAATGAAAACCGCAGTATAACAGAAAAGCAGACACAAACATAAAGACTTTTTATATTATGTAAATGTCTCTGAATCCTAGATTGAATTTGCCAGTTGAAACATGAATTTCTTGGATTTCAAACTCTTTTTTAACTCATTCATATGTATGATTGCTGTGAATTATTCTCCATAGAATCAATAGCCTCCCTTGGAAACATGGAAAAATATAGCAGTGAATTAAAATAAATGAATAAATACCAGGCATGATTTTAGCTAAAGCAAGGTCATAGGACACAGATCCGAGACAGCCGAGTGTCAGTAACATTGTTATTTGCAGTAATTTGAAGCATTGCATGATGGCATTAACCTGCACCTCAAAGCGCCAACCACTTCCTAAGTGTGAAGGTATCACATAGTCTCATACTCAGATGGAACATCAACAAACCACCTCGGTCCGTTCACTAACCATCTAATGCATGTTGCACGCAAAACTGGAAAGCACTTAAGAAAATTGCAAGCTCCAATCTGGCTTTCCGATTGCAATGCAAATTCCAGAAGTTGAGGTGCCTGGAAACAAAATGATGTTTGATTGTTTGAGAGGAAAAACTGTATATTCCACTAAATAATCACTGCTTATTACATTTGGATGGACAGAAATTCATCATAAATTCTGCCCACGTTTTCTGCTAATTTCTTTAGGGATTTCCCTTTCCCTATCTGGCCATAAAAAGAAAGCCTAAAAGAACTGTGGTTGGTCCACTTTTTTCAAAGTGGGCGGTTTTTGGCAAGAATAAGCTGCAAACCAGACCAGTCAAAAGTTATGCAATGAGAGACAGGGCCATAGTTAGAGAAGAAGATGTGTGGCTCTTTTCATTTAATTGGTTCCCATAAACAGGTAGACATCAGTAAGCAGCTGTTTATGTTCCTATTAAAAAACGTGTTACTTCTCCAGCCTGGTTTCCACTTTGGCTATATTTTCTAAATGTCGATACACTGTAAAATCCAACAGTGATTCTAACTAACACTTTTTAGTTAACTTTACTCAGTGTCTTAACTTAATTGTAAAAATCTAGTAATCTGTACTCTTTGCATACTATTCCTTGTTTACTCAGAAAAACCAAGTTAAGATTAAGCCGGGTACACACTGTGCGATTTATAATAGTCCTTTACGATTGTTTTCTTGTCAGACTGTACGAGCATGATCCCCTCTGTAAGCCAAGTCACACTGTAAGATCTAAGTTGTCATTAATGTCAGACTGTACGATAGTTGAGGCGCTTTAAAACGGACGCACGCAAGAAAGTTTTATATCATCAATGAATGACGCGTTTGGTTAGCTGCATTACACACGTGATTGAAATAGTGGCTACAAAGAAATCTCTAGCGCTCATTTTGATCATATTTTGTCTTGAAAAACGAAGATAATTTGACGGTTGTCGTAGGAGAAGTCACACTGCAGGACTGTGCACCAAATCTTCTGACACTGCCAGAATTTCGCCTGAGGTGTGCACAGTGTGCACAGTGTGCACCCGGCTTAACTTGATTGGTTTGAGTGCCATTTTGTCAAGCAAAAAAAACAAACAAAAAAAAACGGTAACACTTTACAATACGGGTGCACTAATATGTATTAATTCATGCTTAACTAATGCACAGATAATCATGAGTTAATGTATGACTCATGAAGAACTAAACCATTTATTAATGATTACTGCATCAGCAACTAATGAAGATTATATATGATTAATAGATTAAGTAATCATTATATTGTTATTAGTTAAATGTGTCATATTGTATTAATTCCTTAATAACATATTATATTAACTAATAGTGTAAATTCATATGTTAATTACCACAATGGGTCAACTTTCAGTTGTCTGCTTTAATTAATCATTAGCTAACGATTTGCAAAGGTATCATTATGTTATGACTTTACTTGTTGAGGCACATGACTATTAACTAATTCAAAATTAATTCAAAACTCATAACCACAATGATATATGACTTAACAATTAGTTAATAGTCATGTGCCTCAACAAGTAGTCATAACATAATAATACCTTTGCAAATCGTTAGCTAATGATTAATTAAAGCAGACAACTGAAAGTTGAAATGCATGGCTTTGACCCATTGTGATAATTAACATATGAATTTACACTATTAGTTAATATAATATGTTATTAGGGAATTAGTACAATATTACACATTTAACTAATAACAATTTAATGATTACTTAATCTATTAATCATATAGAATCTTCATTAGTTGCTGATGCAGTAATCATTAATAAATCATACATTAATTATCTGTGCATTAGCATGAATTAATGCATATTAGTGCACCCGTTTTGTAAAGTGTTACCAATTATGGTGATAAGTGTTCACTTTGGTTGGGCACTTGGAACATTTATATTACTGTAATTCTCTTTCTGATGCAGCAATGCAACAAGAAATCACAGTTATTTGGTTTCAAAGGAAGAGAAGTAATAAATAGGTTGCTTTTAAAAGTTGACCTAGCTTCTGACAGAATAGTTAACTACAGTTAATGATTTAGTCAGAAAATAAGATCATCTTCTAAAATTAACCTATGTAATATTTCCCTGTATGTCATATAATGTTTATAATGTTATTGCTAACACTTACATCATAAACACCTGTGAAACTTTTAATTGGGTATATCTTGCAGTTGACTACTAACTAAGCATTTGTTAGCACAACATACTATTCCTATTACACTTTACTTGTTTTTTTTAAGGCAATCGGTTTGCATGCTTTTTTTTCAAGTAAGTCTAACTAATTAGATTTTACAGTGTATAAACCTATTGCGAAATGATGGCGTTTCCATTAACTGATGTTATGCGACTAAAACGTAATAAGTCGATAAGTCATTCCAAAAATCATGGCAACGGATGTTGGTAGGTTTACGTATATTGCAGCCCTTTATACTTGTGAGCGGCCACGTGTGAGGTGTTTCTGGGTGTTTCTCCCTCATATCTGCGTCCAGGTCTTGATAAATTGTGGCATTTCTTGTTGTTGTTGTTTTGAATCCAGTATTCCCGTAATTCTTTCGACTTTTATGAGTTTAATAAACAACTCTGTCTTGTCTTCTGTCCAAACACGCCGCGCCTTCTTTAACCCTTTAAGACCTGAAGGCATTTTTAGAGTTTTTTTTTCTTTTCTGAGTGACATACACAAAAGTAAAGACTCATAACTCCAAAACTATAGCAAGGAGAGTCAAAAGGTAGGTATTGTTTGATAGAACACTTTTTAATTTTTAGAAAATATAAATTACATTACATATAGACATTCTCATGTTGAGAAACTGCTGAAAAAAGTCCTGATATAATTTTTTATTTATAATATTTATTTTGCATATTATTTCTTATTTGACAGGCAATAACTCAGGAAAAAAATAAGGAAAATTCTTTTTTGTTGAAGCTTCCCTACATGTGAGCTTCATCTGGATCAAATTTTGTGGTGATAGCATAAAGTAATCAAAAGTTACAGCATTTGGAACCAAGGTTGCCTTTTTGCTCCTCCATGAAGAATATCTTGTGATCAATGCAATGCATTTTAATCATGAGAATTTGCCTTAAATAATGATGTGCCATTTTCTATGATTCGTGTATATTTCATGAAGTTATGAGCGAAAACGCCATGTGAAATCTATATTTGTTTTTAGTTAGTGCCTGTGCGCATATTAAGTAATATGTGCAAACTCATCAGAGGGTGAAAACAACGCAAGAGGCTTGTTGGAGGCTTGATCTGGACGTGTAACATCTCTGATTTTGTATGCAAAAAGAATTATTGTGCTATCCATTTGGTTTCAGTTTCTGTTGGCTCTTAAACAGAGACACGCAAACGTAAATGGGAGCGCGAGAGTCATAAAGGGTTAAAGAATGATCGACTTTTACGTATGCCAGGTGACCTGTAAATGCAGAAAAAACTGTTTCCATTGCAGTTATGCAAAATATTCTTTTTTCAAATTGCCTGAATAACCACCTCATGCAAGCGTAAAAACTTTTTTGCGTTATATGGGAGCTTTTGCGAAATTGACGTGTTTCCATTGGGTGTATTTTCAATTCGCAATTTCAATTTGCGCAATTTGGAGGGTAAAGGAAACGCAGTTAATGACAAAACATCTCGGTTACGTATGTAACCCTCGTTCCCTGAAGGAGGGAATGGAGACGCTATGTCTCGTATTGAGATCACGATTCGTCAGTGACGTCGACGTAACATCGAACGTGACCGACTGAAAGGGAACCCCTAGTCCGGTTTGGTAAGGGTCAGCTCAGCACCTAGGCTCTTGTTCCTTCTTCCCGTTTCTACTCTTGTACTGTCATGGGGACCAGGATTATTATTGTTAATTATTAAAACTAAAACCATAAATAAAAAAAACATAAAAACATCTTCCATTTCTTGAAGCAAAATAAACCTTTACTGACATAAAAAAAAAAAAAAAAAAAAAAAATATATATATATATATATATATATATATATATATATATATATGTATTAGCGACTTGCAAAGGCAACATTTTTTCATTTTCCTTTCGTTTAATTTGAAGTACTAAAATAACTAAAATTAAATACAAACTATATAGACATATAGACTAATAAAAATACAAAATTACATAACAAAATTACTAAAACTTTAAGTAAAATTAAAGTGAAAACAGAAAATATAAACAAAATCTAATTAAAAATATTACTAAAAGCTATATATCAATAACATTGTTTCTACACTACATAACATAGCAGCAGCATTTACAGTGTGTTTACAGTGATTTTAGTAATGACGCACAATATGAATGTATTTACACAAAATGCATTTGCCTCGCTTCCTTTATTAGCAATACTATTACACCCAGAATATTAGTACTTCTTGAAGACAACCACAATAAGAATGCGTGTGCATGACATCACTGCTTGGGGACGGGGCCTCATCTTATAATTAGTTTAGGGGGGTGGCAGTTGGTATTTGCGAAGATTTGCAATAAATCACTGACTCTATCTCGGGCAAAAAACTCAAATACACCATTTAAAAAAACATGCATTAATTTGCTGTTATGGCACTCAAACATAAACAATGATTGAAATGAGGAAAAAGATCCAGAAGCTTAGTGATCAAGCATTTAATGATGGAATTATTTGGCTTCTGGGATAAGGATTAGGTGATAAATTAAAAACGGATTGGTGAAGTGCATCTAACGCCCCAAGATATATTGGAGTTCTTGTTGAGGTTTTACACCACAAAGAAAAGTGAGTTGTAAACTAGAATAAAGACTAAAACAGTTCTCGATCTGGACACGTGCCAAATATCCATAGGGCATTAGCAACCAACTGGTGAACCTCATTAAAAAGTAGAGAAACCTATAACCATTAAAAGCCCATTAAGCAGCATGTAATTTTGTGGAACTAAATAGCAGAGAGTAATCAAAAGCACATGAAACCCAGCTGGGAAACTAAGCAA
Organism: Rhinogobio ventralis; assembly: GCA_039654625.1. Classification (NCBI taxonomy): domain Eukaryota; kingdom Metazoa; phylum Chordata; class Actinopteri; order Cypriniformes; family Gobionidae; genus Rhinogobio; species Rhinogobio ventralis. Next base: position 7,233,627 of record CM077204.1, read on the forward strand.
ATTGTTTCGATTAGGGGAGAATCCATCATCAACATCACCAGTCTTTTTTTCTGACATTCAATTTGTTCTTTCTTGCTCTCTTTCAATTTCCTCACTAATGACATGGATTGATGCAGATAACAGGCAACAGTTTGTGATCCAAACGTGCATGATACACTTTGGTTTACAAAACAATTTAAATATTAAAACTAGAAAAAAAGTAAAAACAAATACTGAATGGATGATTTTTATGAAGATAACAACTGCATTCTTACAGAACACTCTAAAAGTGCTTCTGCACATTCAGTAGCTACGCTGCATCACTATTGAATCAACGGAATTAACAAAAGAAATGTTCTACAAAGGTTGTGTGGGGGGAATCCAGTATTCCCGTAATTCTTTATACTTTTATGAGTTTAATAAACAACTCTGTCTCGTCTTCTGTCCAAACACGCCGCGCCTTCTTTAACCCTTTAAGACCTGAAGGCATTTTTAGAGGGTTTTTTTTTTTCTGAGTGACATACACAAAAATAAAGACTCCAAAACTATAGCAAGGAGAGTCAAAAGGTAGGTATCGTTTGATAGAACACTTTTTACATTTTTAGAAAATATAAATGACATTACATTTAGACATTCTCGTGTTGAGAAACTGCTGATATAATTTTTATTATAGTTTTGCATATTATTTCTTATTTGACAGGCAATAACTCAGGAAAGAAACAAGGAAAATTCTTTTTTGTTGAAGCTTCCCTACATGTGAGCTTCATCTGGATCAAATTTTGTGGTGATAGCATAAAGTAATCAAAAGTTACAGCATTTGGAACCACGGTAAATTGCTCCTCCATGAAGAATATCTTGTGATCAATGCATTTTAATCATGAGAATTTGCCATAAATAATTATATGCCATTTAGTTATGAGCGAAAACGCCACGTGAAATCTATATTTGTTTTTAGTTAGTGCCTGTGCGCATATTAAGTAATATGTGCAAACTCATCAGAGGGTGAAAACAACGCAAGAGGCTTGTTGGAGGCTTGATCTGGACGTGTAACATCTCTGATTTTGTATGCAAAAAGAATTATTGTGCTATCCATTTGGTTTCAGTTTCTGTTGGCTCTTAAACAGAGACACGCAAACGGGAGCGCGAGCGTCATAAAGGGTTAAAGAATTATCAACTTTTATGTATGCCAGGTGACCTGTAAATGCGGAATGCGGGCACACTATTGAATCAACGGAATTAACAAAATAAATTTTCTACAAAGGTTGTGTGGGGGGAAAAACATGTATGTTTTGAACTGAAACTTAAGACTGTCAACGACAACATTTATTTATGTATAGAGCGCATTTAAACACAATATAAATTGATCCAAAGTGCTATACAGTGTGCCAAAGCAAGTCTACACAATAAAAACAATTACAGGTTTCCAAAAGCTAAAGTATAAAAATATGATTTAAGAATAGATTTAAATGAAGGAGCAGACCTCACATGACTATTCCAAAGCCTGTAAAGAAAAGGCCTAATCACCCTTTGATTTGAAGCAAGAAAACCGTGGCACAGAGTAAGTGATTAGAAGATCTTGCCCTAGCAGGACAGTATGGCTGAAAAAAAGTCACTAATATACCTTGGTGCACTGCCAGACAATGCCTTATATACAAACATAAGGATCTTAAAATCAATCCTGAATTTAACAGGAAGCCAGTGAAGGGATGCTAAAATAGGGGAGATATGGTACCTCTTTTTAGACCCATGTGAAAATTCTTGCAGCCGCATTTTGTACTATTTGCAATCAAGATGACGATTTGAGGGAGACCAGAATTAAGAGAATTAACAATCTAATCGTTATGTGACAAGTGCGTGAATCACTACTTCCAAATGCTTCAACTTCGCAATAGATAACACTTTACTTAAAGCCTTTATGTATAATGCATTATAAATGTATTTTTAATGCATTAACTATGCCTTGTAATGCACCTTATAATGCATTGTATAGTCTCATGAATAATTGTATTCACATTTAAAATACATTTTAATACACCTTTAGAAAGTATAATGCATTAAAACATAAAATAAAACAATTTTAGATTTGACAAAGAATCTGTGAATATTATAATGCATTTTAACTTTAGTTACAATTATTTATGAAAAGATGCATTATAAAGTACATTATGAATACCTTTATAATGCATTACACATAAAGGCTTTAAAGTGCCCCTATTACGCTATTTTAAAGTTCCCTAATTTTGTTCTGGAGGTCTCCAACAAAAGGTTTGCATGCATCAAAGGTCAAAAAACACTTTCATTTTCTCATATTAAACATGTGAACACCACAGGGTTCAATGATTCTCAAACAACTCGTTGGATGAAGTGGTCTCTCTAAATCCCTCCTTTCCGTGAGCTACACTGCTCTGATTGGCCAAATGGCCCAGTCTGTTGTGATTGGTCTACCGCTTACAGTGCCAATGGAAACACCATAACTACTCCGTTTAAGCGGTTCAGAGTCGACTCTTTTTTTTATATAAAATAACTTTATTTATGATGGACTTTCAGCTTTGCAACTTTGCAGACTGTTTACATTCACATACAGCTACATTACACACTGCATGAAAGGTAATTTTCAAAAATCCATAATAGGGGCACTTTATAGGGATAGTTCACCCAAAAATGAAAATTATGTCATCATCTAGTCACCCTCAAGTTAAATGTATACATTTCTTTGTTCTGCTAAACACAAAGGAAGATATTTGGAAGAATGTTTGTAACCAAGCAGATCTCTGCAGCCATTGACTACCTAAGTGGGGGAAAAAAATACTATGGTAGTCAATGGCTGCCGAGATCTGCTTGGTTACAACCATTTCTCCTCTTTAAAGGGTTACTTCAGTGATTAGTATTAAGCTTTGTATCAGTAGAAACCCGGTAGTATATTCAAATGATCGTGCTTTCCCCGCTCATAACCCCCTGAGACAAGAGATTTATGTATTTTATGTCTGGAAAAAAGCCTCTGATGTCGCAAACATCGTCATTTTGCGTCATCGGAGGCTTTTTTGGCCAAAGGCTAGAGACTACAGCCAGTAGTAGGAGCTAGTTCCGCATGTTTTCAACCCGCCCATAGGGGTGGGATCTCACTCACAGAATGTAAATGCGCACGGCCGCCGGGCATTCATAACGGAGCGGTGCGGAGCAAAGCGAGTGTTTTCAATGAATTCCTATGAAAGTTAAGCTTCCATAGGCATGAACTGAAAACGCGCCAGTGCACACACACCGTGAATGACTGTGCGGCAATGCGGCCGTGAATGTATGCCGGGTTTTTGAATTAGCGCCAATTCGGGGGCGGGTTGCTTGAATTGTGTGTTCATTAGCCTATTATTCCTAATGAAAAACACAACAACAAAATGGTACAATGGCAAATTCACTTAAATAGGTGCTTTTACATTTCGCTTTGAAACCAAATCTTCCGCGATCATCTTGTCTGTCAGCTCTTCACTCTTGTGATGAATGAAATCTGACTCCTGCTGCTGGTCTTTGCGGCGACTCTCGTTCGGCTCACGCTGTATTGAGCAGACATGTTCAGTTTTTAATTGAAGTGTCTGTTCTCTAACTGAACTAAATGATTTTATTACTATAAAAACTGGTGGGATGTAACTAGTGGGAGTGGCCTCGTAGGGCAGCGAAGCAAGTGCATTCTGGGAGTTGTTGTCTTTCATCCACATGAGCCAAAAATAATCAGTCTAGAAGGCACCAACTTCTAAAATAATTTCACGTTTCTACTACATAAATGACCCAATTTAAATACACATTCATCTTTCCAGCAGTGAAGTACCCCTTTAAGGAATCCTCATTAAGCTGCATAAATTTGTCATCCACCTCTTAATATCATTTATGCATTGCAGTACAACATTGGATGAAACAGTGGTGTCAAGCCTTACTGAAAGGTAAAACTGAGAATCGCCCGCATAGCAGTGATATGAAATGTTGTATTTCTGAAAAATATGGGCCAAAGTAAGCATATAAAGGAAAAACAATAAAGGTCCCAAAATGGATCCCTGGGGCACACCAAACAAAAAAGGAGCAGATAATGAGGAAAAGATTCCCAAATTTACAGAAAAAGTCCTATTCTCGAGGTAAGAAGCAAACAACTGTAGTGCAGTGCCCTGATACCCACCATACATTCAAGTCTTTCAAAAAGAATGTTATGGTCAATGGTATCAAATGCCACGCTCAGTTCCAACAAAACACAAGAGCCTGAATCCAGAGCAAGCAAGATATCCTTAATTTTCTACGACGACCGTCAAATTGTCTTGTGAATGTAATGCAGCTCACCGTCACTGAACGTGTCATTGATTAAAGATGTAAAACTCTGTATGAGTTTTCTTGTGTGCATCTGTTTTTACCACGTCTTGAATGTCATACAATCTGACATTAATGCAAACTCAGATCTTACAGTGTGACATGGCTTACAGCGAGGATCATGTTTGTACAGTCTAAAAAGAAACTATCGTAAAGGACTGTTATAAATCGTACAGTGTGCACCCAGCTTTAGAGTGAATAGAACGAGATGAACATAAAGGCTGAGATCAAATAAATAACGGAGGAAAGCAGTCAGATTCAATCAGAAATAGATAATGGTCAGACACACATGCCTCAGTAACCTCCAGATTTAAAATCGAAAAACCATGGGACAGCACAAAGATCAAGTGTATGATCAAGGATCTATAGTCTATCAGCCTGAGTCACCATATCAGAAAGAAAAGTAGAAAATTGATTAAAATCCTTACTGCATATAGGGGGTCTGTAAATAAAACTGTAAAAAAACCCTTTATATCAATCTTTAATAACTGGACTTCAACACTACAAAAAGAGTCCATAGGAACATTCTTGCATTTGAAACAGTTTCTAAACATTGTTGCAACTCCATATCCACCATATCCAGAGGCCCATGGAGAACTGAAAAAGACTCGCCAAGAGGCATTAAGTCACCCTGTTTTAACCAAGTCTAAGTAACAAATAAAAAGTCTAGAGAGTAAGATATAAACAAGTCATTCAGAATAAAAGATTTATTCAATATTGACCATGCGCTCATTAAGGCCATCTAGGGCAATAGGACAGTCAAGAGCTGAGAGGTGTATGTTTGAGCAGAGTATGTTTCCCAAATTGATACTCCGACTTTTACCATTTGACCCCCAAACCTTTGTAAATCACCTTGCATGATTCATTTAAATACTCTCCTCTTATAAATTTTGCACCTAAAAAGGGAAACTCCTACAAATGCAAATGCAATAAGGTCAGCTGCAAAAGTAACCCTGTCCATGCCTTTTCAGAGCTAATTTATCACTGTGCGTCTTTAGTAAATCCTGACATAAGTTTTTAACGTCAGAAGAGGGTTTGCCCTTAGTAATCTCGCCCTTAGTCTCTGTAAAGTCATCGAAGAGTTTTTAAGCACCATACTGGGAGAATACATAGATCAGGAAACAGACCCCACTTCTAACAAAGAACAGTAGAACTCCAGCACACCAGTCCATAGAAGATGTAACACCACATTTCAATCTGGAATTAGACCTCCACGTTCAAGTTCACCAAACAAATTCTGATTCAGATCCACCGACTCAGTCAGCTCATGTAGTACTCGGCAATAATCAAGTGAGATTGCTTGAATCAAGGGCATAACATATCCTCTAAAATAAGCAAAAATAAGCAAAATTAAGATTTAAAATAATTCAAATAAAAATGCATTATTTTAAATGAGGAGTAAAAACCATAGAGCAGCGCCAGTCAAACACGCCAGTATTCGCTCAGATTGTCGCTGGAACTCAAACTTGAGTTCATGCATTATCCGTTTGAATCATCAAATGACTCACTCTTTCCCTCGCTGTTGTTGTTCATGACTAACTGATTGTATGCAACAAAATATTACATTTCCCACTCCTAGCAAGCTTGGAAGTTCATCAACAAACTATTTACACAAAAAAACAGAAAAGGCCTAGTCATAAATGTCTTTAAAGTGCCTGGGTTTTGAGGCTCATAAAGAGAATTGTCAAACCACAGAGGACGGACATACCTCAGTGTTAAACGTGGCCGGGACCACGATTATTATGTGTAAAATGTTGTTACATGCGTCAAGAGGCGTATATATCTCATCCAGATTCTGAAGCTCAAGATTATCGAAACTACAACAGAATTTGTGAAGAATTTAGAAGTTCCACCTCCATGCAGAAACAACTTTTTTCAATTCCTTTTGCGCATGTATTTCTGCTCGGTGGGGGAATTTATGGGAAGATCATAAAAGTGGCCATGAAAATAATAAGCTAAACTGGGTTCGGAGCTGTAAGAACATTTGATTGACCATGATGACCTGTTGTCAAAAGTCTCCACAATTTCTGCATGTTAAGATTTCTTTTCATACGAGCTGAAATGTTTCGCTATGATAAAGCCCTATTTTGCTGATGCCAAACAATGAAATTGTCACCTCTAGCTAAAGAATCAGGTTTAGATTAAGATTGGGGGTTATGTTTTGATATGCAACCATGTATATGAATGATTGTGTTGAGCTAAAGACTTAATAAGGGGAAGAAGCATCATATTTAAAGGCCTGTGGCTCATTTCTCAATACTGCTGAGATCAAGAGGCTGAGAGTAAATCCACCAACAGCGGTAAAGCACTTTGTGTGCAAGGTACTGATCCCAAAGCGAATTCCCCTGTTTTCCTCCCAGCAGACTCCTCTTTCTCTGTGGATGTCAAATGACAATGGGACTGATTAAAGGCCCTTAAAAGCACATTGTGAAACCTTCTATGGACTGTAAACATACAGCAAATTCACAGGTATTGTAGCCAAATGAAACTCACACAAAGCTATTTCCATCAAAGCAAAGCTTATTGTCATGGCTAAACTCTTGTAACCAGACTTTGAATTATATCATTTATTCAAACATGAAACATTATATGTGATGATGATGCCTTTGAAGGGTAATATAAACATATTAGTGCTCTACCTAATGTGAACCAGCTGAACTGACCCTGTTGTGACCGTTTCAGTCTGTGGTTTTTATAGTGTAAGCGCTGGGGTGCATGGGTTTCTTCATGGATGTATTTCTGCCCAGTAGCAAAATTTACGAGAGGACATACCCTCTATTTTGCTGATTAATAAAAGAGGCCCTGAAAACAATAAGGCAGGGGGATTGGTTTACTTATCAGGAAGAAGTTGTGCTCCATTTAGTATGTAACTGAGAACTGCAGTTCATCTCCTGAATTTGAATTGCGGTACTATAGCAAACAGGATGCAAAATGGTAATTCCTATTTGAATTTAAGTAGAATTAAAATGGAATAGAATTTAAATAATTGTTAGAATCACTTATCAGTACAGCAAAAAACATTACAGAATTAATTGAATATATATATTCACATTTTGATTCCAATAATTATTTTTGTACAATTTTATAAATTATATATATATTAAGTAATTTTCATCTGTGCATACTTTTCCCACAAGCATCTTGCATCTTGACAAAATCATTGCAAGTTTTTTTTTTTTCCAACTTTCCTAGTTAGAAATCTGACTTCAAGTGCCATTCTATTGCACTTTTCCAAATAGGAAATTAAAATTGGATTGATTGGATCACACATACTTACTATCCAATCACCAGTAAATTGGGAGGCATGTGTCTTTTACAAGTCAGTATTGATCACTCTCTGACCTGCATTAACTGTGATGCCATGGACGGGTCGGTGCAGTGTCACATTGTTCCTATTGCATTGTATTCTATGGCATTGTTAAACACTCAGCTCTGATTGGTAAATTACTTGCCATTGTGATGTGAACTGTGTAGTTTCACCTCCTCTGGATGCTTCATTTACTGTGAGACAGGACTCACCTCTGACACCTGACACCGGGGGAGAGCATGGAGGGGCTTCCGGCAGGCATCGCTTTCACCAGAGCCACTCATGGGCATCCTACCATAGCATGCTGGTCATGGGTGGGTGTCAGGGTCACCTGACTTCAAATTCGTTCCTCCAGAGGATGTGTAGATCTGAAAATAACAACTGATAAGTCTTTAAAAAAAATATTTCGACTGGTCCGCCTCATCTGTTTTAATTAACCCGCTGACTCAACTTTGTTTGTACTTTCTGATGCTATACCATTGTAACACACACTAAGGCACTCATTAGATGATATTGCCTTGTGAAGAGCTACAACAGAGCATATAAAATTAGCATTCCTCCTTCTCACTAAAGATCAAACCCTGCACTAAACAAGCTACATTTGTCCAAAGACACTCTGGAGCCCTCATTAAAAACACTCATCTCTACAGAGTAGGAGGCCTTAGCACTCTCAGACTCCATTTGAAGTGAAAGACATGACTGAGTGAGTAGAGACAAGACCATATCAGTTCAAATGAGAGAGAGAGTTAGACCTTTAGCGTTGAAGAAAAATCATTACTGAAGAAGACATCATTACTAAACTTGTGTCACATCAAGTTTACAATAAATGATACCAAACACTATCAATGCATATGCAAATCATACATGTCCCAGTCGATCAAAAGGAGAAATCTTTTTTTAAAAGTTGGCTGATCGTTTTCACTAAAATGTCATTTCCTCCAGAATGCCCCCCCAAAAAATGTATTATCTTCATGCATTATTTTTTTTTATTTTTATCAACACTTGAATATGGGTAATTTTCATTAAAAACAAACAAAAAAACTGAGAAAGTCACGTTTTTGTCAAAGACTACATCCGGATTGGATTCAGAATGATGATCAAACACAGATGGACTAGATCGAGTCCATCAACACCCCCAAAGCTTCACAGTCCTATAGCTCGTCCTGGGTCGACATTTCATTCAATAACATTAGGCAGTTTTGATTTATATGATGTTTAATATTGATGATCACATTGTTTTACATATGCAAAACAATGGGATTACATATGCTATTGCTTGTTTCTGCTTCTTCTTTGTCTGTGTTTTGATCAGGAGATTCTGTACTCTTTCAGAAGATGCATAATAGCGCCCCCTTCCTTAGCGCTTTCTCATAAAAGACGAGATAACTTGTCACGGGGAAAGAGTTGAAAGAAATTTGTAAAATAAAAAAATAAAAAATAAATGGCTCTAAAAAAGTGGTGTAACCATGAAGTAAAAAGCACTTCATAGCACTTTATATAAAATCAGAAGAAAAAAAAAACATCCCTTTGTCAGGATACTGAATTTTAAATATAATTTTGTAAAATCAAAATAAACTTAAAAATCATTATTGAAAAAGGTTTAAACAATGCTTTTCATGCTTGTTCAATGAATCATAAACAATTATTGTTCTTGTTCCTATGGAACACATCCTTAAGACACTAACAGTTTACAGGGGGTAGACAATTAAGGTCACAGTTACAATAACTTGGACACTAAGGGTATGTTTACACGACAACGATGTACTAAAAAGGAAAAGTTTTTCCTGTACAGACGACAATGTTATCTGATCCCCGGATTCATGAAAACGACTAAACACTGTATTATTCTGCCAGGCCAGTAGTTGGCGATGTCACTTTGTAAAGAAATGGTATCATTTTCAAAAACTTGCATTTTGAAACCCGTTCTCAAAAATGTACGTTTTCACCAGAAGAAAGATGCCCAGGGTCCCTGATCACTTGCGTGAACATGCCATAGTCCTGCTGCAGGAGGCATGAGGACTACAGATGTGGCCAGAGCAATAAACTGCAAAGACAACAGGGAGACAGCTGATTGTCCTTACAGTGCCAACCCATATGTCCCCCCTATAGAGAACCAAGTGCCTTGGTGGAAGAGTGTAATCTCACAGCAAGAACCTTCAAATCTGGTGCAGTCCATAAGAATAAGATGCAATGTAGTCTTTAAAGCATGTGACTCACTAAATACCTCATGTTTCATATATAAAATACTGAGTGAAACATTATCGGTGGAACATTATCGGTTCATCTCTTCATTAGAGGGGCAGTCAAGTGAATCTGCTTTCAGCCCAAAGAAATGTGCCCACACCCTTAACATAATGCTTTTATAATGGCATACATGGCTACTGAAAGACTGAGAATCATCCTGCTTCATGTCGGCTTTCATCACTTTATTTTTTCAACAAATGAAGTTGGAGCTCTGAGTTCCTGAAAGGATTACAATAATAGTCCTTATGAAACTGGATCAGATACTTTTGGACATTTCGTACAAGCTGTTGATTTTTCCAGACTATTTTTCCTCCTGCAGTGCTGTTTCAGCTCTTGGGTCAGTGCAACTCCCTAGCTCCTCCACCCTTTTCTCCGATCATTGGTTGGCTTGGAACCTGATCTTGAAAGTTTCTTCCACTATTACTCATTTTTAGCTCTGGCCCCAGCCTTGGGATTAATCTCCAATATCAGCCCAGTGGCGGAGGGTGATGTATTCCTTATACACCTCAAACTTAAACATTAGTCTGGCTCCCTCTTAATCCAGAGTGACTCCCAATCACCCTAACCCCCACTCCATCCCACCCCCCAGAGGGCTTTCACAGATGGCTTTGATTTTGGTGCTACTCAGGTGCAGAGTTTCAGCAAGTGAGGAAAAAAGCCACATGTATAACGAAAATATCCTTAAAAGATTTTGAGATCACAGCACCACCAAATGCTCTTCATTACATGATATCATTGTCTCATTCTGAACCCACAGAGGAAAAAAATCACAACAAAAATCTCTTTGACATCTCTAATGTTTCACCTAGTCAGCAAATGGAGACTTCTGCATAAGGCTCATGCTAGATTTTTATTTTAAGCCCCTGGTAATCTCACATAATGTCTCCCCTAAAGCAAATGAAAAAAATCAATTGTTTCTCCTATGAGATTAAACTGAGACCAGATGGAGATTGTTGCTTACATCTCCTGCTGCACAGATTTTTTTTTCTTCTGAGCAAAATACCCCAGATTTCTCATATTTGTGTCTTCTAAATTTCACGATCTCAACAAATTGTGCTCCGATTTTCCAAGATATTAGTTTGTAGGGGTTGTAAAATCTCTTTAATATATCTCTTTTATAATTGTTTCTCCTATATAAATGATATTGCATAACAAGCAAATTGAGACTTTTGCTTGAGTTTGTGTTTCTCAGTTTTTTTGTCCTGAAAAAAAAGGCCTCAGAAATCTCAGTTTGTTTCAGAAAAGATCTCAACAATGACGCAAATTGGACTCAAATTTGCCAAGATACAAAAGTGTGGAATTAAAAGTCAGAAATATCGATATGAACTCACCAAATTAAAATTTACCAAATCTGAGCAATCCACATAACTTTAGTTACTGTACTGTCTCAATTTTATATATTTCTATATCTCAAGAAATTTAGGAGAAATATCTGAGACAAAGTTATCTAAATGAAACATAACTGAGAACTTCACTATTCTTCACAAGTCTATGAAAGAGCAAACTGTGAGCAAAAAAAAAGATCACCTGTCCTTCCTATCAGTGACGGCCATTATTTCTGCCTTCTTCATCACTTGTAAATTCACCTCATTATGAGTTCATCGCTTCCCTAATTCTGGAAAAGGATGTAGTGTCTCAGTTCATCCATCGACTCCTCCACACAGTCACTCAGAGAGGGAAACCTGATCGTGGAGGTTTTCCTGCTTTCCCTAAATCTTCATTCCTGCTATAAAACTGATGTCCTGGAAAGAGAGTGTGAATAGCTCATTGGCTACTCTAAGAAAGAAGAGGCTGATGGTACCTAGAGACACACTTTTGGCCTGGTCTTCTATGCATCAACAAGTTCCCACAAGTCCCCGTGGCTATCTGACACCATAGCTATGGAATAGTTGTGATTCTGAAGTCGTTAGGAGGCTGCATATTCAACATGACACCCAATACCCCCACAGAGCACCCCAACATGCTCTGCATGCTCAACTAGCAGCACGTGGTCATCTGCATGTTGAGCGTGCACTCTAAAAAAATATATTGTTTCTACCCAAATCCTGGGTTGAGCCTTTTGGGGTTATTTTTTTCAGTGGGGTCAGACGTAACAACCCGGTGTTTGAGTAGTTTTTGTGTAACCCTGATCCTGCGTCAGACGTAACAACCCAGGGGTTGAGTTATTTATCGCAGGCTTTTTGCAACCTCTTCAGGAGAGAGCAGTGCAGCTCTGTCAAATTGGTGCATGTCTTTAGTAAACTACAGGTTTGTGTACATTTTATTTTATCTATAAATTCGTTATTGTGCTGTATATTGTTTAATTTTATGCAAAGAAACATACAGGGGCGCGATGTGAGTCACCTACACGAGTGACTCGCGTCTTTCTCTTGTATAAAACTTTATGATTTTATTCAAAATGATACAGAATATAAATACTTAGGATGTTAAAAACTTTCCTCAGCTGTTCACTGTTTGTTTATGGACGGGTTATGGAGCAGTCACAGCATATTTCAGCTACGAGTGAAACGCAAGGCGGCGGTCTGAAGTTAGAAGTTCCCCCGCTGAACATGATACAAGCTCCGGCACAACATCCAGCGCCATTGCGGTGGAAACGGGACAAAAGAGATTGGTCGATTACATTTGAATTACTTCTAAATGTTCCATTTTTACTTCGAAAATAAAGGAATTATCATGCAAACCAGTGGCTGTGTGGAGTATTTTAAAAAAGTTTAGAGGATTTAAGATAATCCATGAACATTAATTGTAAACATAAACATCATGTATGAAGTAAAATAATAAACTAGTATTATAATAAAAATTAATCAAACCATTATGTTGGGTTAAATCAACCTATTAGGCTGGGTTAAATAAACCCAACATTTGTTCTGTCCTATATTTACCCAGCCCTTGTGTTGAAAACAACCCTACTTGGCAGTGTTTTTAGAGTGTGTGTATTAGATCTGGGTCATACTCAACATCACTTGTTGGTGTTGCTAAATGTTAATAAATATCATCCTTATTGGCAATAAGGATGATATTTATTAACATTTAGCAACACCAACAATGGAGTGATACTTCTATGTGGGCTACATCATAATAGGTCAAGGTGAAGGATGAGGAAACAGATACTCCCAGCCTCAGCCCATCCACAGTCCATTCAGTCATCCATCTGGTGCATGTTTTACACGAAACACAAAACTGACAAGCAATGCACATGACAAAAGTTGTCATGACATGATATGAGTGCTTATTGATATGAGCATATTTAAAGAGAAACTAATCACTGCATTTCAACCCATTTAACAGATTACTCTTTTGATTGGTCAATAGCGACATTCAGCAGTCATATTTATGAATGATCATCCCTCACCCCTCAATGCTTTATTACTGCTATAAAATGCTGCATAACTACTGGAAACATAATTTCATGTTAATTGTGTCACTCCGCAGTCTTCCCTTTCATACAAAATGGTTACATATTTAAATATGGTCTTGAAGGACTTCAGTTTTATTTTTATGGTGACCAGAAAACTTTTGATAGAAGAAGCTCAGATTAGATTGGAATACAATTATTTCAACTCAGATTAATATTCCATGCCACATGTATTTATTTAGGAAGTAGCTGTGTAATAAGTGGGATAATTTACAGTCAACCGGTTATTATTACAAAATAAACTTCTTTGGGAAAATGAGACCCATTTGAGTAGTACTTTTGCACAAACAAAAATTCTGATCACAATCTATAGAAATTTTCCATTACTTTTTATGTAATCTCGAATTCCTTTATTATAATTTAATTTCCTTTACACCAGTCTATGTTTAAAACTTGCCATAAACATAACCTATAAGCAAAGTTAACTGTGGTTAGTCGTGTCACGTGCCACTGCTACATGCTAATCCTGTTTACTACAGTATTTTAAATAAACGAGTGAAGACAGTAATCTTTGATGCGAATGAATACAGGCTTTTACAAAAGGCCTTCAGGTTAATGTATAGCACTGCTGACTACTCCCACCTGTCTGTTTAAGGCTTGATTTATTTCTTACACATGACAGGAGCGACTCTTGTTTTGACTGATCTTCCTGGAGCTGCCGGGGTCAGTATCAAAAAACAACCTCCCGCTGCAACGGGCCCAGTTACCCTCCAAAACTCCAAACATTTGTGGATGAATTTCAGTTGTCCTCGTATCACAAAGCACTTTAAATTAAAGCAAGGACTCAGCAGCCTTGACCGTGTCTCCCCCTCCCCCTCGAAAGGACCCCCCACTGTTGTTTATTTCTTCTGGATTTTATTTATATCACCACATACTACAGGAGGTGAAGCTGACAGGGCAGAAGATATCCCGCGCATACTGGTAAACAGCTGCACCGCCAACACAGAGCCACATGTGCCCTCCGTGAAGCGCAGCCGTCATTGCACGATCACCGTGATCAAACATGACGTCAAAGAGCAGGTGCTAATGGAAGCCAGTTATTGGGGTAAGTGGCAGATTGTGAAGCGATCGAGGTGATGATGGCACAGCAAGCATGCGGCCCTGTGAATAACTCTCAGGGTAATTAATGAGGGGAGGCTGGCATCCCCTTACAAACTGGTAGCTTGAACCACATTCCAACACCTACTCCCTCTCACGTCTCTCCTGCACGCTTCTGTCTAATACTATCTGCATTTTGAATGAAGTAGTTTTATTAACCCTGTAAAGCCTGAATTTTTTTATTTTTTTTTATCTGTTTGTTTGTTTTTTTATTTGAATTGGTTTATTAAACTCTTAGAAAAAATATGTATTAGTATCATTATTATATTTAATACATCATGCTTTTATGGCTCATATAGTATGATATAGTAAGAATATGGAGCTCATACTCCCAAAAAACTCCCAAAACTGAGCAAAAACTGCAATTAGCAAAAATATTAAATTCTTGTAATGTAAATCAACAACAGTATAGCAGACTACTTATATAAAATGCATATAAACATCATTTTTCACTCTATATTTCCCAATACATCTTAGTAAGATTATAATTAAAGGCTCCCTTGTTATGTGGAAGGCCCCCTGCATTTAGGAGATATAAGTGTTCAAAACTTACACTTCGGCTAAAATGGATCACAGATTTTGATGACATCACAGTGGACTTCAGCTTCTGTCCAATCAAATGCTCTCTAGAATTTTAAATAGACGTTATATTATAAATAGACGTTGAAGCGGCGGCTGAAATCGGTCACTTGTTTACTATTTTTTACATGGTGAATGGCACATAGCGCACTATATACGCGATAGGAAACGATTCAGACAGTGTAAATATGCTTTTAGTTGAGGCGAATGAAGTCTGGTTTCACGCGCACCTCGGCAGCGCACACACATATTCTGCACGAGCACAGAGCGGATCATATGCCAAAACCATAGACTGTAAAAAAATATGGACGTAGTGTCTGTTACGTCACCCATAGGTTTCTGAAGAGCATTTTTGAAGCCTGAAGTGGGCGTAGCCAGCCGTCGCCATCTTGGCAGCGTGTCACTCCCGTATAACTGAAAATGGACAAAGAGGCGTGGGTGGAGCTGAGGTGACGTGATGTCTAACAGACAGCAGACAAACGGCAATCCACCTGTCACTCAAAGTGGCCACGCCCTTAATGCAAAACTTTAAGGTCTAATATAATTTAAACGGATGAGTTATAAAAAAATTCACCCCTCTCACAGTTGTCATGAAGGGCAGAATTAGCTGTACAGAACAAAACCACTTTTTGTACCAGGCTGTAAAAAAAATTTCCTGCTGTAAAGTTGGGCATTTTAACATGGGGGCATTTCATCGACTGGCCTCTAGCGGCCAGTCGATGAATTGCAGTTTAAGTCACTTCCGTGTTGGCTTTAAGAGAGACGGCAGGATTATAATAAAACAATGATTGAGAGATGTACAAAAAAAAAATCTTCAAAATCCTGACGTACGCTGCATCAGATGCTGACGCTATAGGGATGCGTCCGCAGAACCCGGTGTCTGAAGCACGTGTGAAATAAGTCTTATTGGCTGACAGCAGTCCTATGACATCACATGGAGCGCCTGTGAATATAAAAGGGTACCTGCATTAAATGTTATCAGCTTTAAATTACCTAAAGGAAGATGCAAAGGCATGCCTGAAGCAGGGCATTGTGAGTCTCTCGTTCCCTTTTCAGGGAACTGGGGTTACATACACGTCGTCCACGCTGCTGAGAGCGACGCTAAAATGAATATGTAAATGTGTGCTGTGCGCTTTCCTCTCAATAACGAAATAAACACACAACAAAAATGACAGTGGTGATAAAGCAGCAGTTAAGAAACTGCTTGCACCACTGGCACCAATGTTGAATAAATTGTAAATAATAACTTAAGTCTTCTACTTAAGTAGTTAATTATCAAAGTTTGTCAAACAAGTTCCTAACATCTGGTCTAATCAAATGTGTGCGCTGGCAATTTTACTTTGAGCACGGCTCATCCAATCACGTTTTAGAGCTAGAACTATCTATTTTACAATAGATTTTTTATTTACACTCTCTTTACTACACTCTCTCTTGTTTCAAAGGAGGTCACAGGTGCTAAAATGTCACTCACTTTAAAAGTCTTGAATGGATGAGCTACAGGAGGAAGGATTTGGAAAGAGCTGTTACAGTAGGACCCTCCTTATTACATGGGAGGCTGATAGAATGTACAATTTTCAAGGTCTCTATTCTTAAGTAGTTTCCTGTTTTGGGTACAAAGTCCAGCCTAGGCCATTTCATCTGAATAAATTGCCGGTTCAAGCCCAGTTTGTGCCTCACCAGTCAAAAAAAAAAAAAAAAAACGACATCTTTTTCATAGTGACAGCTGCCAAACTCACTGGCCAGGTTTCTGTTTGCTTGAGTTTGTCATGCGTTGTTCATTAGGACATGAGTCTCGGAATCAATCTTATTTTACAGCACAATTCAGGTCGGCGGGACACGCTCCGTAACATATTGCTCCCAGAAGGTCCTTCTCCTTTGACATCTAGCCCAAATGTAATCCCGCGAGTGTCTTTTTTAATTTCTCATTGATGACATATCTCTCTGATGACATATGCATCCACTTTTAGATTGCATTCGTCATTATGGTACTAAATAAAAACCAAATGTCTCGGAGACTGCGATAAAATCTATTTTCATGACTCCAGGAGAGTGTTGTATTACATGTTTTTTTTTTTCCCTGCTTGCTTGCTCCCTAGTCTTCCCTCTTTCTTTGGATGTAGTAATGGGATCATTTATACAAATACAGTTTGCTATTAAGCGGCTGGCGGATCAAAGGTAATTACGTGACAGCGCTGGGCCCCAAATGCAGCAGGGCCCAGTCCATTCAGCCCCACGTTCCCACGCATTCCTAGCAGAAACGATGAGTTTATTTGTGAAATGTGGTCAGTGCCTCTGTCAGATGCATTATTTAATCAGGCGGCTGTTTGATTCAGTGATAATTGATTCTATGTTTTCTTACTTGGTTTAGGAACGAGGCATTCGGACATAAACTGACTTTTAAAAAAGCTAATATTTTGCAAACCGGGTATTTATTTAAAAAGGCAAATCCTGCCAAGCGCTTGATTATTTGTATGATCAAAAAGCCATTTTACCACATTGCTTCATTCACCAGCCTTTCATGATGGGCCACATTTAAATAAATATGAAAAAAGGGCCCGAATATAAAAATCACAAACAGATGGGCTGCTCCAGTGAAAATCACACTCTTTAAAATGCCCATGTGCTGGCCAGCACAATATGGATGTGATTTTTAATTGCTAGTGACTGGGACTCGTGGTTTCCTCTCTAGGTGATCTCAATTAAGGCCGTTCAGGAAACAGTGAGAAATTGTGGAAGGAAAAGAGTTTGACTGGTTGGTAGGTGCTGTATGCACGCTTAGTGCTGGAGCAACAAAATGTCATTTTGTATATCTGATTGCAGATTTCTGTTTCTTGTTTTGTTTTTTTTCCCCTTCAAAGTCCCCCACTGCTACAAACAATCAGTCCAGAGATTGAAATCAAATCCCTCGCTTTGGAAAAGTTCAAATACTGGTCTGCAAGTCCAGCATAATCAGAGCTCTATGGGAGCAAGTCTTTGGTTTCAAGGAGCATTGGCATATTTGTGACGCTGAATGTCCACATTCACAGTAAGAAGAACTTCAAGGACGGCACCTATTCAAGCACCCAAATGAGCACTAAAGTCATTCCATGAAAGAAGTACCATTTGATGAAGTTAAGTGTTAACTGTGCAAACCTAAACATTATTTTGATGGTTCACTTTAGACATTCTACTAACTATAAGTAACTTTGCAACTACAAGTCAACTAACTTTCAGTAGAGTATTAGTAGACTATTGTAGACTTAGGTGTGAGAGTTCGGGTTAGTAGAATAAGCTGACATGTAGTTGTAAATTTACTTATAGTCAGTAGAATGTCTTTTGGGGAACATAAAAATAAAGTGTTAGCAAACCTTAACTCTCCTTAACCTTAACCAAACCTTAACTCCTAACCCTAACCTAACCAGTCTACTACAGTCTACTAATACTCTAATGACTGCTAGTTGACATGTAGTGGCAGTTACTTATAGTAAGTAGAATGTCTAAAGTGTAAAATAAAGTCATGTCATTTATTTGATTATTTTATTTTAAATAATGAAGAGGAAGTGACATCGTTTTAATTTTTCAGAGGAACCAAGTTGGCAAGTTTTACTCTCATTTAACATTTATAATTGTTTATTCCATGGTGGATATAGTTCAGCAAACATATCCACTCTGTCACATTAAAATGAACAGATAAAAAGTATCTTAAAAAGTAACTTCAACCATCTCTGGTAGAGTGTTTCCATATGGCAACAGTCTTCTAATAAACCAATAATATGCCATTATTAGCCACACGACATTTGATTTTCATTTCCAGACAGGGGTCACTCAGGGAAGACACATGTACCTCAAATTGTGGTGTTAAACATTTTCTGTACATTTCTTCTACTAATTTTTAGCCTGTATATGTACGTTAAAAAGATGTTTCAGTTCACAGATCAGTTTTATCTTACATAGTTTTAAAGTAAAATAAAGTGTACAGAAAAAAATCACCATATAGCATTTGTGTACCACAAAGTAATTTATTTCCTCACAGAGAATTTGACAGTAGTTAGTGGCATCAATTATATTACTGCACTTGTTTATTTTAAAATATGTATTGTAATATAATTGTGTTAATGCATAAATAACACAATTATGATTTATGTATTGTGTGTTCAGAAACTGTTATATATATACATTAAAGAACAAATGATAATGATTCACATAAACCAATAAAAAAAGACTCAATGGAAGTCACAGCATTCTGCATGTTTTAATAGTACTGCAGATGGAAACAGTTCATCGATGTCTCTCGAGTCCTCCCTTAAGCATAACTCAATCAATCCCACCACTGCCAGGACCCATGAGAGCGAAAGACTGCAAACTAACATGCTCTCCAACAACACTCACTGTACGTTCCCATAGTCTGCGTAAAACAGAGCACTCCTGTGTTAACGGCGCATGCTCGAGCCATGTTCCCGATGGCACCACATTAATTCACTTTCATGGTTATTTACAGGTCAGGGATGACGTGTAAACGAGCTAGAGTGTGTCTTTAGTCGTGAGGCTGAACTCCAGGCCTGGCTGCATGGTTAATAATGAGCTCCCATGGGTCATAGCTGTGCTGCCCTGGAGTCCATGTCCCCAAACTGCAGGCTCCTCATTACCTCACCAACAACCAATTCAACAACTTGCCTGGTGTGATTGTTGAGGTAAGCCGAGGCTTAGCAGCTCTGAGGGTAAAGGCTCCTAATCCAGCACTAAGAGCTGACGGTAGACGAGACGGTTTCTGGCATTTTAAAATATATACGGTCTAACAGCATAATTGCCTAATTTCCCCCATAGCCTATTTCTAAATGGGCTGACAGCTTTGCTTGAATGAAAACAGAAAATTTGACAACTGCGACATTTTCCCCAAACTGTTTATTGTATGTATGGCTACAAATTTAAATAAACTTGCAATAAAGTAACCATTTCATATAAAAATCTAACTCTTAACACTGAATATATATGTAATTTACATCAGTGGTTCTCAACCAGGGGCCTCAATAAACATCTGCAAAAGGTCATTTGAAATCAGGATGGTTACAGTAAAATAATTAAACAATTAGATGTAAGTCTATGGGATTTTTCACTTTGGTTTACTGTCCACCAGTTAAAAAGTTAAGTATGGAATACACTACATGACTTAAAAACTGAAATGATTTCAAAACACTACACTTGCCGATTTTGTAAATGGTAACAGAGAATAACTGGGCATCATACACTAAACGACTACTTGGGATCATACATTACTAAAAAAACAGAAGTCCAATCACACAGAAACATGTACGTCATTGCTAGGAGACGCATGACAAATGAAAACAATATGTGCTCTAAAATTGGCTCAAAATATCAAACATGTTTGGTATCCACTGACTGGGCGGGTTCATAGTCTGAAGCTAAAAAAACCTGTCTCTGTCTGTGCCCTTCATACACTGTAAGGCTTTCCACACTGTCTGCGCTTAATCCTGGGTTGTTGTCGTTCTAAACCCGCTTGCAATTTAGAATCCGTGTTAGCAATGCTTTTTACCATAGGTGTAAAGAGTACCTAAACGCCATACTTGAGTAAAAGTACAGATACCTTACAGCAAAAATGACTCCATTACGATCTACAAGTCACCAGTTCCAATACAACTTGAGTAAATGTCTTAGGCCTGGTTTCACAGACAGGGCTTAGATTAAGCCAGGATTAGGCCTTAGTTCAATTACATTAGGACATAAACATGCCATAAACATTACTGGTGTGCATCTTGAGACAAAACAATGACACTGACTTATTTTAAGATATGTCAGTGCAAGTTGCTTTCAGTTAAAACAGCTCAAACATTTTAGTCTGGGACTAGTCTTAAACCTTGTCTGTGAAACCGGGCATTGGAGTATCTGATTTTAACAGTACTTAAATATTTTACTCGTATTGAACGTAGGTTCAAAGATGCACTAGTCCTCAACAACTACTGTAAAAGACATGCCAGTCAAAAACAAGAAACAGTTGATCTGAGAGGAGAGCAATAACATTTATTTTCTAAAGTCAAAATAAAACTTAACTAATATTGCAATAAATCAAAGTTGACAGCCTCTTAAACAGCTACAAACACTCAAGTCTTAGTTAAGCTCAAGTGCTCAAAAAGGGCATATCAACGTCATTCAAAAAGGTCTCTTCAATATAAAGGATAAATAAAATAATGTTAAGTAAAATGAAATAGTCACTGGATGTCATTTCTGTTCACATCACCGACTGCAGCCATGTCCTCATCTCGTATATGAAACACCTGGGATTCAGCAACTACCTGCTAATGCACTTGCATGCTTGTAAAGTAGCCTTGTTGACAAGTTTTGGTGGGTAGGGGCAAAATGCACATGTTATAGTACCTCCAATTCCCTGTAGAAGGGCGATAAAGATACTTAAGTACAGTAACGAATTACATTTACTCCAATACTTTACACCACTGCTTCTTACCTGGGGTTATGAAACCCTGCATTACAGTTCTAAAAACTTGTACAGTGTGAAACAATGCAGAGAAAGAATGTCACAACTAGATGCTTAATGCAACTGACAACCAATAGCTTGCCACATATTAACATGCTTTGGACAGTCACAGAAACACTGCACGTTGTATAAACAGTAGTTTCAGCATTTGAGGGGGGACCATTTCAAATGGTGACCAAAAACACGACAATTGGAGTCAAGAAGAGATCGTTTCATTCTTACCTTTATAGTTTGAAAAGTCCATTCAGGATCAACTTGATAATACAGTCAGCAATATATAATATGAGGAAGGGCCTTGGGCAATAGAGCCTTTATGTAAACATACTACACGGCCACTGCAAATATCCAAATAATAATGTTAACGCACGGTTTAGGAATGTACCGTGTGAAACGGCATCTAATGAATACCCAGAATTAATTGTTAACCCCGGGCAAATTGTGAAAAGGCCTGTAGTGTATTCCAGTTATAAGTCTGATCGCTTAGAGAAGTAATAGCACATCTGTCCTCGAAAAAACAATCATTTATTTTTTCATTCACATCACACATAAATAGTATGGGACAGGTTACCCATCAAAGTTGAATTTTTAGCATTATAGGTTTGTTCAACTCGCTAACCTTAAAGTAACATTTCTCCCAAAAACACAAATTCTTCTGCAGAACACAAAAGAAGACATTTTGAAGAATGTTGGTAACTAAACCGTTTTGGGGTAAGTAAACTAATGACATAATTTTCATTTTGGGGTGAACTATCCTTAAGGATTTAACACTAGTGATGCTTGCCTTAGAAAATCTCAACTGCTTAATTATTCATATTGGCACAAAATGTAAACTATATTATGTACAGTTTGTACAGTATAAAATTATTGATGTCTATGGAAAGTCCCCATAAAACATGAAAACACAACACGTGTGCGTGTGTGTGTATGTGCGGCCTGGTAAACCCTACGTTATGGGGACAAAATGTCCCCACAAAGATGGCAATATCCGAAATCCTTGTCCTTGTAGGGACATTTTTTGGTCCCCATGAGGAAAACAGCTTATAATTCATACTAAGTGATGTTTTTGGAAAATGTAAAAATGCAGAAAGTTTCCTATGATGGGTAGGTTTAGGGGTAGGGTTAGTATAAGGGGATAAAATATACAGTTTATACAGTATAAAAACCATTATGTCTATGGAAAGTCCCCATAAAACATGAAAACCCAACATGTGCGTGTGTGTGTGCATGTGTCTGTGTGTGTGTGTTTGTGTGAGAGTGTGTGTGGAAGACAATTCAGGATGCATTTGTTTTGCTGCCAAAGCATTCCCGGTCCTTGTGAGAAGAAAAAAAAGCATGGGTCTGCAACACCTGAATGCAATTCCTCAGATTGCAGATGATATAAGCAGAACATTTTCATGCCAGTGGAAATGTGAGCTCTCACCAGCTGGCTTGGCCAGACCTTTGCCTCCAAATTCTATCCATCTGTTAGCTGACTCCCATGCCGCACTTCAAGGGCTCCTTCTGGGGAGTGTGGGACACTGTGAAGAGCAGGAGAGAGGCCGGCCTGATCTGGTTTTGATCTGGACTGAAGGAAAAGAGAGAGAGCCTAACTTTGGCATTGCACAGCCTCATCGCAACATGCATGCAGCCTGAAGTCATATCAGAATTATATTTATGTGATGAGCGCACATAAACCCCACCACAATGCCGTAATTATGCTGCTTTCATGTCCTCCTGGGAAGTTCCTACTAACAAGTTCGGAAGTTGTAATTATGATGTGTTTTAAGTTCAAGTGATTTTAGTAATGGATTTGCTGAGCTATTTCATTTTTCTTTCTCTTCTTTTCAATTCCACACAAACACAGGGAGTTTCCAGTGCTGTATGCAATAAAATAAAGAGCAAATATTGCACATTAAACATGTAACTGATGCGTTTAATTCCTCTCCTCATAAACTGACTAGTGTCTGGCAAGCTTTAGTGCTTTTCTTCATCAACAAAAATAAGAATGTTAAAATATTGTATGTCAAACACCTAATGAGCATCCTTTGTTCTTGGTATTATTGCGCCATCAGTAAGTGAAAAAAGAAAGAAATTACCCAACATTTTATTTGACTATAAATCACTTCAATCCACATCAATATTGTAATAAGACTCCCAAACCTATAATCAAGAGTTTCCCAGTATGATTAATAAGCATGTCTCTCTATGTTTCCTTCACCTTGAGAGGCCATGGCAGGTGTAGAGAAGGTCAGCAGACCTCTGGTTCACCACAGAAGAAGACATTTGTTCTGCGGCAGCTGCAGGAAGAATGTGCAGATGTTCGAACACAGAGTAAAGTGAACAAACAGGGGTTGCACCTTCCTGAACAATGTGTTTCCACAGAATTTCTGTATGTTGTTACTACTATGAAACATTCCAGTACTGTGGCAGTGCAATGATACTTTGATTTATAACATAATGCTGAATGATTAACATGTACCCGATGATATAATGCTTAGCATGTGATGTGATGAAACACACAAATCAGCAGTATGTATGTATGTATTTATGTGTGCGTGTGTGTGTGTGTGTGTGTGTGTGCGTGTGTGCGCATGTGCACGTGTGTGTATTTATTTATTTAAATAATGCCATGAAATTAGTTCATTAATAAGTTTGTAATTTTGTAATTAGGCTACATTTACATTTCCTGTCACATAAACATTTTAAACATTATTTTGCTACATTATTGTCACATGACCTCATATATTAAAGGTTTAATTAATAGATTAGATTATATTTAAAATATCTAATACACTGGCATTCAAAAGTTTCAGGTCAGTATGATTTTATGATTTTTATTATTAAGAAATTAACTTTTTATTCTGCAAGGATGAATTAAATAGATACAAAATGACAGTAAAGACTTTTACATTGTTACAAAAATATATATTTAATTTTAACAAATGCTGTTATTTTGAATTTTCTATCAAAGAATGGTGAAAACATAAAAAGTATATTTTTATGTCAAATGTTTTTTTTTATATTTTATATTTTACGCAAAAATATTAGGCAGCACAACCGTTTAATTATACAAAATATTTATTGAATAGCTAATTTCTTGGCTGCTGAAAATAAATTTAAAAAAATTCCTTGCCATCAGAGAAATAAATTAATTAATATACACTCACCTAAAGGATTATTAGGAACACCCGTTCAATTTCTCATTAATGCAATTATCTAATCAACCAATCACATGGCAGTTGCTTCAATGCATTTAGGGGTGTGGTCCTGGTCAAGACAATCTCCTGAACTCCAAACTGAATGTCAGAATGGGAAAGAAAGGTGATTTAAGCAATTTTGAGCGTGGCATGGTTGTTGGTGCCAGACGGGCCGGTCTGAGTATTTCACAATCTGCTCAGTTACTGGGATTTTCACGCACAACCATTTCTAGAGTTTACAAAGAATGGTGTGAAAAGGGAAAAACATCCAGTATGCGGCAGTTCTGTGGGCGAAAATGCCTTGTTGATGCTAGAGGTCAGAGGAGAATGGGCCGACTGATTCAAGCTGATAGAAGAGCAACTTTGACTGAAATAACCACTCGTTACAACCGAGGTATGCAGCAAAGCATTTGTGAAGCCACAACACGCACAACCTTGAGGCGGATGGGCTACAACAGCAGAAGACCCCACCGGGTACCACTCATCTCCACTACAAATAGGAAAAAGAGGCTACAATTTGCACGAGCTCACCAAAATTGGACAGTTGAAGACTGGAAAAATGTTGCCTGGTCTGATGAGTCTCGATTTCTGTTGAGACATTCAGAATTTGGCGTAAACAGAATGAGAACATGGATCCATCATGCCTTGTTACCACTGTGCAGGCTGCTGGTGGTGGTGTAATGGTGTGGGGATGTTTTCTTGGCACACTTTAGGTCCCTTAGTGCCAATTGGGCATCGTTTAAATGCCACGGCCTACCTGAGCATTGTTTCTGACCATGTCCATCCCTTTATGACCACCATGTACCCATCCTCTGATGGCTACTTCCAGCAGGATAATGCACCATGTCACAAAGCTCGAATCATTTCAAATTGGTTTCTTGAACATGACAATGAGTTCACTGTACTAAAATGACCCCCACAGTCACCAGATCTCAACCCAATAGAGCATCTTTGGGATGTGGTGGAACGGGAGCTTCGTGCCCTGGATGTGCATCCCACAAATCTCCATCAACTGCAAGATGCTATCCTATCAATATGGGCCAACATTTCTAAAGAATGCTTTCAGCACCTTGTTGAATCAATGCCACGTAGAATTAAGGCAGTTCTGAAGGCGAAAGGAGGTCAAACACAGTATTAGTATGGTGTTCCTAATAATCCTTTAGGTGAGTATATATATATATATATATATATATATATATATATATATATATATATATATATATATATATATATATATATATATATATATATATATATATATATATACATATATTACAATAATTTTGATCAAATAAATTCAACATTGGTGAGCATGAGAGACGACTTTGAAAAATATAATAAAATCTTACCAACCCCACTATTTTTACGGATTTTGTTTATAAAGGCATACAATTTGGCAGTCTGGTCAAATAAGAGTCAGGAAAGATATATTAATCACAACTGAATTAAAAAAAAAAATTCCTTCCAGTTCATTCATACATAAAATGGAAGATCGAACAAGTCAAGCTCATTGCATTGTGGGATCCAGTACTGTGCGCAGTGTGCTCTGCTATTCTGCACATTTTGACAAACACAGCAAGCCAAATGGGTATGCATTAATAAAATTTGCATACTGTCCCTAGTATACATACTATTTAAAGTCAAAATAGTACGAATAGCAGAACATACTGTAGCCACTGTTTGGTGAAACAAATCTCTCTAAATGTACAGTAGCTATTTAAACTTGTGTGAGACAGAGAACAGGAAATGTTATGTGAGGACATGAAGACGTTCCATTCATCCATTCTGATTTACAGTCATAATAATAATAATGCTCTCTCTCTTTCGCTCTCAAATGTAATCTCATTTGTGCCGTCTGGCTGTTCCTACGTGTCAGGCCACAACAAAGCTCACTGTTTCCTATAGATTTATGACAGAAGGAGAATTTGCCATGAAAGAGCATTCATTTCTTTCCTGACCGTGCTGGGAGTCAGTAAATGATGAAGCCCATGTGTGTTGGGTTGTATAGTTTTGTGTTTTTTTTTCCATTAGTGAGCAGCAGCAGAAGTGGGTTCTCCACACAAGCCAACAGTATGAACTGTGTGCACTACTTGACTTTGCTGTGGAGGCGTGACGGTGGAGGAAATGTCAATGCATTCATGACCTTGCAGTGCACACACGCACACAGACACCCACCTGTGTGGGACGCACTGTGTG
Organism: Rhinogobio ventralis; assembly: GCA_039654625.1. Taxonomy (NCBI): domain Eukaryota; kingdom Metazoa; phylum Chordata; class Actinopteri; order Cypriniformes; family Gobionidae; genus Rhinogobio; species Rhinogobio ventralis. Next base: position 7,260,452 of record CM077204.1, read on the forward strand.
CTTGGCTCCAAATCATCATAGAAAGTCATTTATCTTGCATGGATTAAGTATAACATAATATGGAAAATGATGCCCATGGAACAGGGATCAACAGATAAAACACTGTATTCAGACCCGATGTTTCAGATTGTTCTGTCCTCACTGAACAACACAATAACAGCCAATCAGAACATATTTGATGCTTAACACATAGATTTATAGAGGAATTTAAACTTCACTGTGGGCAGCGCTACCCACCACAATGAGAAGAAAAACAAGTGACCGATAAATGTCCTAATGCATGTCGCTTTTTTATTATTTATATAATGCTTTATACAATACAGATTATTTCAAAACAGTTTCACATCATATCACATTTTATGGAATATTGCAGTATTTATTATAACTGATTTATCCATGCACTATTGTAATCTTTAATAAAAAGAAAATTTCCCCTCCCTCTTGCATCGACATCTCTTCTCTGATGAAGTGTTTACTAGTGTGAGGGCGGGACAACCTGTCCCTCACATGACATCACAGCAATAGCAAACCACAACCATCCAATCAATTTCAGATGAACAAAATCAAGTCCCGCCCTACATTTTTGTGTTTGTTTGAGAAGCCGTTTTACTCGGATATACACTCACCTAAAGGATTATTAGGAACACCATACTAATACTGTGTTTGACCCCCTTTCGCCTTCAGAACTGCCTTAATTCTATGTGGCATTGATTCAACAAGGTGCTGAAAGCATTCTTTAGAAATGTTGGCCCATGTTGATAGGATAGCATCTTGCAGTTGATGGAGATTTGTGGGATGCACATCCAGGGCACGAAGCTCCCGTTCCACCACATCCCAAAGATGCTCTATTGGGTTGAGATCTGGTGACTGTGGGGGCCATTTTAGTACAGTGAACTCATTGTCATGTTCAAGAAACCAATTTGAAATGATTCGAGCTTTGTGACATGGTGCATTATCCTGCTGGAAGTAGCCATCAGAGGATGGGTACATGGTGGTCATAAAGGGATGGACATGGTCAGAAACAATGCTCAGGTAGGCCGTGGCATTTAAACGATGCCCAATTGGCACTAAGGGGCCTAAAGTGTGCCAAGAAAACATCCCCCACACCATTACACCACCACCACTAGCCTGCACAGTGGTAACAAGGCATGATGGATCCATGTTCTCATTCTGTTTATGCCAAATTCTGACTCTACCATCTGAATGTCTCAACAGAAATCGAGACAAATTGTAGCCTCTTTTTCCTATTTGTAGTGGAGATGAGTGGTACCCGGTGGGGTCTTCTGCTGTTGTAGCCCATCCGCCTCAAGGTTGTGCGTGTTGTGGCTTCACAAAAGCTTTGCTGCATACCTCGGTTGTAACGAGTGGTTATTTCAGTCAAAGTTGCTCTTCTATCAGCTTGAATCAGTCGGCCCATTATCCTCTGACCTCTAGCATCAACAAGGCATTTTCGCCCACAGGACTGCCGCATACTGGATGTTTTTCCCTTTTCACACCATTCTTTGTAAACTCTAGAAATGGTTGTGCGTGAAAATCCCAGTAACCGAGCAGATTGTGAAATACTCAGACCGGCCCGTCTGGCACCAACAACCATGCCACGCTCAAAATTGCTTAAATCACCTTTCTTTCCCATTCTGACATTCAGTTTGGAGTTCAGGAGATTGTCCACACCCTAAATGCATTGAAGCAACTGCCATGTGATTGGTTGATTAGATAATTGTATTAATGAGAAATTGAACAGGTGTTCCTAATAATCCTTTAGGTGAGTGTACATCACAATAGGGAAAAAAGACTATCGTAACTTATGTTTCTTGCAACTTTAATGTTGAAAAATTCATAAATTATGAAATTAATTAATCTTCAGAAGATAATAGTGTCATTATTCAGCTCAAGTCAGTTCAATGTTGTTTCAATTTATTTCAATGACAGTGTCAATGTTGCAAAGCTAGAGTCATTATGCAGCTGCTCAGATTTTGTTCTTGTCCGTGCAGATAAAATCAATAATATTACTTAATATTTACTGCCTTTTAAATCCTTTTAAAGCTTTATACTGTGGCTCCTGGTTACAAGCAGTGGTAGACAAAGCATATAATAATCAGCGAGGTCATCTAATAATAGGTGAATTTCATGAAAAATGTCCTGTCCTGGTCACATTACACAACAAAGTTAAAAGCAAGAACTTATATTTTGCATTAAGAAAATAAAGCCTATCTTTAGGGCAATTAAGTATAAATAAGATGTAGATTACACATAATTACTTTTTTTACATTGCGGTAATGAAAATGAGATTTTTTTTTTCATTATAGTAATGAGAATTGCTGGGGGAAATGTGCTTAATTATCATGAAAATAATCTTAGAAAAAAATTAAAAAGTAATGAGATATTATTTAAACTGTATATATATATATATATATTGTTTTTTTTTTCTAAGATTATATATATGTATTTGTAGCATTTTTAATATTAATTTGTATATACAGTTGTGGTCAGAATGGTCAGAATTATTGGCACCCCTGGTAAATATGAACAAAGAAGCCTGTAAAAATAAATCTGCATTGTTAATCCTTTTGATCTTTCAAAAAATTCGCAATAATCTAACTGTGGGGAAAATATCGTTATTAAATAAATGTTTTTCTCCAAAACACATTGGCCATAATTATTGGCACCATTTTATTCAATACTTTTTTTTAACCTCCTTTTGGCAAGATAACAGCTCTGAGTTTTCTTCTATAATGCCTGATGAGTTTAGTGAACACCTGACAAGAGATCAGAGAGCATTCCTCCATACAGAATCTCCAGATCCTTCAGATTCACAGATCCATGTTGGTGCTTCTTCTCTTCAGTTCACCCCACTCATTTTCTATAGGGTTTGGGTCAGGGGACTGGGACGGCCATGGCAGAAGCTTCATTTTGTGCTCAGTGACACATTTGTGTGTTGATTTTGTTTGTTTTGGATCGTTGTCCTGATGGAAGATCCAACCATGGCCCATTATGTGAATTTGGCCTTTGTGTTTCCTCATATTTATACTCCTGTGAAACAAGAAGTCATAGCTGGACAATTTCATGGTCATAGTCTAGGTGTGCTAAAATAATACAGATTTATTTTTACAGCCATCTTTGATCATATTTATACCAAGGGGGCCAATAATTCTGGTATATATACTCTATATTGCCAAAAGTATTGGGACACCCCTCCAAATCATTGAATTCAGGTGTTCCAATCACTTCCATGGCCACAGGTGTATAAAATTAAGCACTTATGCATGCAGACTGCTTCTACAAACATTAGTGAAAGAATGGGTCGCTCTCAGGAGCTCAGTGAATTCAAGCATGGCACCGTGATAGGCTGCCACCTGTGCAATAAGTCCATTTGTGAAATTTCCTCGTGGAATGGGCAGCTGCATCCAAGCCTTACATCACCAAGTGTAATGCAAAGCGTCGGATGCAGTGGTATAAAGCACACCGCCACTGGACTCTAGAGCAGTGGAGATGTGTTCTCTGGAGTGACCAATCACACTTCTCTGTCTGGCAATCTGATAGATGAGTCTGGGTTTGGCGGTTGCCAGGAGAACGGTACTTGCCTGACTGATTTGTGCCAAGTGTAAATTTTGGTGGAGGGGGGATTATGTTGTGGGGTTGTTTTTCAGGGGTTGGGTTTGGCCCCTTAGTTCCAGTGAAATGGAACTCTTAATGCTTCAGCATACCAAGACATTTTGGACAATTTCATACTCCCAACTTTGTGGTAACAGTTTGGGGATGACCAGTGCACAAAGCAAGGTCTGTAAAGACATGGATGAGCGAGTTTGTTGTGGAGGAACTTGACAGAGTCCTGACCTCAACCCAATAGAACACCTTTGGGATGAATTAGAGCGGAGACTGCGAGCCAGGCCTTCTCGTCCAACATCAGTGCCTGACCTCACAAATGCGCTTCTAGAAGAATGTTCAAAAATTCCCATAAACACACTCCTAAACCTTGTGGAAAGCCTTCCCAGATGAGTTGAAGCTGTTATAGCTGCACAGGGTGGGCCAACTCCATATTTAACCCTACGGATTAAGAATGGGATGTCATTAAAGTTAATTTGCATGTAAAGGCAAGTGTCCCAAAACTTTTGGCAATATAGTGTATATTTTCGACTGTTTGCACTAGTATTGCGATATGCAACTGAAATCGTTCATGTCTTGGACTAGGCAAATGTCTACTGTCCATTTAACTGATTATGTTTGAAATGACTGTAGTTCCTTATTGTTATTGTGATGCGTCCTTGAGCTTGGGAAAGGCGCTATATATTAAATGGATTAAAGAGCTAGTTCATCCAAAATAAAATTTTGTCATTATTTACTCATGCTCATGTCAAATATCTTCTTTTGTGTGTGAGTAAATGATGACAGATTTTTTATTTTTGGTTGAACAATTCCTTTGAGTTAGAGTTTTGGCAGGGAAATATGTTAAATATTAGTTATCTCCATAACTGTCCACATTTTAGTTGCACCTGCAGTAATACTTGCAGTAAGATCATCCAATGACCTTTCCGAAAACTACATCTAATGTTCGCTATGAACAATGATTTTTTTAGATAACCTATACTTCACATGGTAAAATCTAATTTAGCTGGTTTTAATCTAAATTTAAAAATGGAATCATATTGCTGAATAAACCATGCAAAAATTAGGATATGGTAATAAAAGTCATTTCTAAAGGTCACATCAGAAAGAAATAGCACCTTAAAAGTAAGGTGTGTGCAGAGACAACTACAGTATAACTAAACCATTTGTAAGTTAACTTCCTGAAGAGTGTAAAAACTCTGCCTCAACCAATGGCATTATTCATGAAACACAAGCTTGCCCATTTTCAAACGACAGCAATCCGGTCGAATGTGTTTCCGACTACCTCTGGAAGTGTAGTCGAAAACACATTCGACCGGATTGCTTTCGTAGTGTAGACGCTCATGTGGTCGAACGTGTTTCGGACAGCCACAAAAGACCGTCTACTCTCCACCTACTGACCTAATGCATAAACATTAAGGGAAGCGCGCTAGCCAGATGGGATTTCAACTTTGTCGGCTGGAGACCAAGTTTGGTTTGAAGATGAAAAACACACCAAGCACAATGTTCTCTCACCATTCCTGATTTCTAACACACACTCACAGCTTTCGGATGGTCTTGTGTCTGTCAGAGCAGAAATGAAAGCTGCTGCTCTCCGTTTTTCTGTCGTCTCCGGCGTGTTCATATCCACATTTTGTGAGCTTATTTTGTCCATTAGATCAAAAAATATCTGAAAAAACACATCCATTTACCTGCCCATAGACCCTCCCCTTGAAGAAATCAGGACAGAAGTGGTTGAAAGTGGTGAAAAAGAGATGGATTTAAACACCAGGTGTCTTCCTCATCTACTTGTGATCAAATTGACCAAAACGCATCTTAATACCAGGTGTAAACAGGGCCATACATACATTTCACTGCAGTTTCCAACTGAAATGAACATTAGAGGGAGTAAAACACCAACAACTTTTATGGGCAGATTATTGATTAATAAAGATGCCCATGCAATTTAACACATCTGGAATGTTTTTGTGGGAAAATATGTCAAAATCAAATCAACAGCAGTCAAAATGTGCCAAGCTGATAGACTCCTATGCTGTAGTGATGTAAGAAAACCAAAGGGTGCTTCAACTAAGTATTAGTTCAGGAGTGTGCACACTTATGCAGTTAGTTAGTCCAAGTAGTTTTTTTGTTTTTTGTTTTATTCTATGAAATGTGTCACTTTGGTTTTTAGTGGCAGATTTTACATTAAACATGCTGATTTAAAGTTCTGATAGGATTTATCTTTGTTTAATGTTTTTACATCACAAAAAAGTTTTATCAGGGGTGTGTATACTTTTAAATGCACTGTAGACATAGCCAGAGACATATTTCCAATGAGCCTGGGTTGGTTTTAAATGTGAATATTATACATTTTTCACAGAAATTTGTTCTGCCGTGTTACATAAATGAGGTCCATTAATTTTACAATCTGGCTTGACGCCGCAAAAATTACACACTTCACCTTTAACGTAACAACTGCAACATGTTTCGTTTTTTACAGTGTTTCTAGACCTAATCGCAAACAATAATCCATGTAACACAGTGTAGATATACAATCCTGCCTCAGTTTCTGTGTGTGAGTGTGTGTGTGCGAGTGGACAGTGGCAGTGTGAGGTGGATTCCAGTGCACTCAGGGGAGCAGTTAGAGCAGTCACGCTCTCTCACAGCACCGCTGAAGCGCTCCCACTGTCTGTTTCACATTAAAGTTTACTCACATAGGACCAGAAGGCACTGCTTTATGAAGGTATAAATTACCCACATAATTACACCATATGTAGCCCTCCCAAAACAACGACAGGCTCAGATGAATATTAAACACCCTTCCAGCCTACTGAAAGATAGATACACTGTCTGCGCACGTGTTCATTATATCCGAGGCCACATATATGTGCGTCATAAACAATGCATCATTGGTTCTGCGGTATAATATCTTATCTTAATTTACTACTTTCATGAATCGGTAGGCTTTCATGTAAACATTACAAAGGTTGGAACAAAGGCCACCCTTCTGCTGGGCTGATATAAACAATATGATTTAATGTACACATTAGGAGCGACGAGTGATTGAGGTTCCAGTCTAATACAGAATCCACGAAAATCACTCAACAGAGTTCAAGCTTTAGCTTGTTCGTGTTTGGATTGGGATTCTGAATCCAAATTTCCCAGCCAATGGAATAACATTGTTTTTTAAACACTGTAATATTGAGGAAATAACACAGCCTTTTAGATGAAAAGTGGAGCAATAAATAATGTGATGTAAGGAACCAGAGGCATGTAGGAGAAATATGAATGGGAGAATGGTAACATTAATATGGCGGCAAGTCCCGCCTTTCAGTTAAAAAAATGCCAACTGCCTTTTTGGACCAGGGCAAAAAAATAAAAAAAATAAAATAAAATTTGCCTGATTTGAGCTAAAGCTCAAAATGTCCTTTGAGAGGAAAAAGACTATTGTTGTCAGATTTTTGTAAAAATTAAAATGATTTTTACATGCTTTTATAAAAAAAAAGTTTGAACCTCATACATTTGTTAAACTTATATTTATGGAGTAAAAATAAATTTGTCAAAACTTCTCAACCATCTTGTTTTAAGGATGTTCAGATATTCCTATTGGAATTCTAGACTAAATATTGTTGATTTCAGCAGTATATTCCTCTCTCTGCTCTTCTCTCTCTCTCTCTCTCTCTCGCACACACACTTGAGATGCATTTGAGATGGCCTGCTGGTAGGGTCATTAGTTAACATCAAAGAGGCGGATGACGGCCTCCTGTGAGGTGCAGAGAAAGAGCAGAGATTGATTACAGCCACAATTAGCATGAGCAGCACCTTTAAAGGAGCTCAGCCAGGCAAGAGGAGCAGAAGCTAAAGCTAAACTCATTCACTTTAGCAGTAGCCATTTGACGCAGGAAGAAGTTGCTGCACAATGCCCACTGATCTTTGACTTTGACAAAATTATTTTAATAATGGCAAAAATGTATTTTACCAATTCAGCTAGGATCTTGTGGAGCTTTTTAATAATTAATGTGGCCCAAACAAAGGTTTGTAAAGTTGTAAAGCACTTTTGACTCTGTGGATAAAATAAACCCTGTTAAAACACACTTTTCATATATATTGTCTCACTAGGTTTAGTTTAGCATTTTTACAAGCAGTTTTGGATTAAAATGACTCCTTTGTCTTGCTAAAGCTAATTTCATACAGCTAGCATTGTATGTATACAATTTTTGTCTTTATTTCATGACTCAAAATATATCTCAAGTTCTTCACTGATATTGTTATTTCACACTTTATATCAAAGTTTCATCATAGTTTTTAAAGTTAAGTCAGTTCATGGTATTTTAAGAAGTTTAAAGTTCAATAAGTAATAAGTTCATGGTATTTTTAGAAGGTCTGTGTCAGTGACAAGGGTAAAACTATAACATCTATATAAAAAATTTAAGCAAAAAAAAAAAGAAATGATGAAAATATTGTAAAATGTTTCCGACGCGGGTTTAATGTAAAGCTTTCATATATAAAAAAAAAAATAGTAACACTTTATTTTAATCCAAATCCAATTTTTACATTCTACTAACTTTGCAACTATACATTCAATTCAATTAACATTCATTTGTATAGCGCTTTTCACAATACATATATTTTCAAAGCAGATTGCATGTTTCTACAATTAAGAGTAATCTATTATCAGGTGACTGTCAAAGTAATGTCCATATGTCAGTTCTAAGATAATACAAATCATGCAGTTAGCTATCATCATGTATTAATTTAGGCAGAAACAATGAGCTCATTAAAGCAATTATAACAAGTTATGATCATAAAAAAAATTGACTAACTACATGTCAACTAACTCTCATTAATTTGCAACTATATGCCAACCAACTCTCCTTACTGTACTAGTAGACTGTTAGGTAAGGGTTAGTAGAATAAATTGACGTACTTGCAAAGTTATAGTAAGTAGAATGCCTGTTGGGGAGAAAATAAAGTGTTAGCATATATTAAGCAGACAGTCTACTAATACTCTAATGACTGCTAGTTGACATGTAGTTGCAAAGTTACTTGTTAATAGAATGTCTAAAGTGGAAAATCAAAATTGTTACCAATAAAAAAAAGTTAAAATCTGTTTAATCTCTCTTAAATAAATAATTGTGCCTGTTCTTATGAAAATAATGGAATTAGCAGGACAGTTTAGCATGCGTTAATCAACTTAAAATCAAGATTATGTTTTATTTGGTAAAACCGCAGAAATATGACAAAAGTTGCAAAAGTTCCATGTGGGTGGTGTGGTTTAGTGATTCAGGCGCAACTGAACACAGAACTGGGAAAACTTGCTTGACTGCAACAAATCTGTCTGTCTGGAAATTAAGTAAAATTAAGTGTGCAAGATACCGGATTTGCCAGCTTAGTGTCATCAAATCTTCAGTCTGAGACACACGTTGGTTCGTAAACTAGATATCCACAAACAGAACTATATATTCTACAGCAGACACTCTGATTACAATGTCTACACATATTATAAGTGTTCTCTGTCACAACATTATTATTATTAGTACTCTTTTTTCGTGTAGGTCTATTACTGTGCAACCTATTTTAGATAAAACTAAAATGGCACTTAAAAATGGAACAAACAGTGATTGGTCTTTTTAAATGTCAGTCAGACAATCCTTTCGTGTACACAGTAAATGGGTGGCTGTTGGTGGTTCTGGTCCAAGCTTAAATGTGGACCAGACTTCATGCCGCTAGTCAAAGGTCTGACAAGCGAGACTAAGTAATGACCAACAAAGCAAGCAAGTCAGGATTATTTTGGAGAAAAACCTTAACTTGGAACTGGACAAATCCACACATACACTTTCCTCGTCTCCTTCAATCAGTACATTTCCTCTCTCTCTCAGCAGACCAGCGGCATGTCTCTGTGCTGACTCAACCTCTGACATTTCCACCACAGGATCCTGTGCAGTGGCCAAAACATGGGCTGAACAGCAGTGCCTGAATGTTTTGACTCCTCTTTGTTGTTTGTAATGGCACATAGACACGCACACGCATTCCACCACTCCGAATCTGAGCTGAGATTTGTTATGGCACCTGCTTCTACTGTCTACTGTTTCATTCATAGTGGTTGTGGTAGTCATTCAATAAGAGAGAGAAAATTAAAGATAGCTAGTAATTACAACACAGTACAGTGATCAGATGGTAATACAATGGTACTTTGAGAGACTACCATATTCATATCATATTGGAGTATTTACATGGCACTCAAAGGTATTTAAAGGGGGGGTGTATGCATACTGAGCTTTTTACACTGTTAAAGACTTGGATTCCCATGCTAAACATGGACAAAGTTTCAAAAATTAAGTTGGACGTTTGATGGAGTATTTCTGTGCCAAAAATACTCCTTCCAGTTTCTCACAAGTTTGAGAAAGTTTTTTTTGAGTATAGAGACATAGCGCATTTAGGCCACGCCCACACCGGGGGGGGGGGGGCAATCCAATGCTCTCCGTTGACTTTGTATTGCATGAAGCGGTCGCCTTGTCATTTCTTACTTATAACAAAAAACAGAACAATGTCTAAAAGCTGATATGTGACAGGTGTACAGCACCTAGGTGTATAAGCTGTCGACCCAAAAAAACGAGCGTTTAAGGAGAAAAAAGTGGATACAGGCAATAAGACATGAAACTTCAGCAGGAGGAATGGGTACATTTTGTGAACCTGACACTCAGTACGCCTCAGTATGCCTACATGTGCAGTAAACATTTTGTCATTGTTAAGGCAAATATCCAAAAGTCAGTTTTATATATTATATATCCTGTCGCTGATTACGTTCCCCTCCAGTGGGCGTAGTTCTCAGTGTTATGTCGTGCTCTGTCTCAATTGCCTGTATCCACTTTTGTGTCCTTAAACGCTCGTTTTTTTTGGTCAACAGCTTATAAAAACTTCTAGGTTTTTAGTTCTGTGTTTTTTAGCTTGTTTTCTGTACACCTTGTCACATATCAGCTTTTAAACATTTTAGACTTTTAGACATCAGTCAGAAATGACAAGGAGGCTGCTTCCCGTAATACAAAGTCAATGGAGACGGTTGGTTTGTTTTTCCCATAAACTGTAAAAAAAAATATGGACGTAGTGTCCGTGACATCACCCATAGGATTCTGAAGAGCAGTTTTGAAGCGTAAAGTAGGGTCGAGCTGGCCGTTGCCATCTTAGCAGTGCGCCACCGCGCATCACTCCTGGATAACAGAAAATGGGCAAAGAGGCGGGACGTGGGTGGAGCTGAGGTGACGCGATGACTAACACACAGTGGATAAATGGCTATCCACCTGTCACTCAAAGTGGCCACGCCCTTAATTATGCAGAACTTTAAGGCTTTATATAATGTAAACAAATGAGCCATAAAAAAATTGACCCCCTCACAGTTGTCATGAAGGGCAAAATTAGCGATATAGACCAAAACCACAATTTGTACCAGGCTGTAAACATGGACACTATGTCCATATTTTTTTTACAGTCTATGAATAAAACTAAGGACTTTTCAGAGATATGAAGGATGCAATACTACTCTATAGGTACTCAAGATTGACATGAGATTGACAGAAACTGAGTGTGATATCCCCCCCACCCCCCTTTAAAAAAATGCTGAATTACTATAGTAATGTCTGAAAAAAAAATGGTATTACCATGGTACCAATTCCAAAAAAACATGGGAATACCTTTAAGGCTACCACATGTATGTTCTACAACATACAGCTGCCTTCCTGTTTACTAGGCAGTTGCCTTCTAAGGCTGCATCACTGAAATGAAACTTCACAGGGAAATCTACTTACAAATGAATTTATTTACGTGTTGCTAAGCTAACAACGCAATACTCTCTCTTGTGAAAAAGAAGTATACTTTAGCACACTTTTAGTAGGCCTACTTATTACATAAATATTATACTTTAAAAGAACATACTCATGTACAAACTGAATGTAATGTTTTTGGACACTTAATTGCATGTTATTTGCAATTAAATGAAAATGTATTACAGTTTAAATTGATATTAAATGCAATTAGTTGATAATAGATAATTGTTGGTAATACATAACTCGCACAAACTGGGTAAAATATTTAAACTTGAAAAACTAAAAAGTGGTGTTGGTACACTTTATTTTACAGTGTCCTTATTACATATGTTACATATACTCACTATTTTCACATTTATGCAGATTCGCATCCAAAAACCACTAGAGCAATGAATTCATTCCAGTTGATGAATCCGGACGTAGTGTTTACATGAACTCTAAATAAAGTGATCGGGTTGATGTGCACGTTTATATGTCACAAGCTTCTGATCGGATTTAATCTTTTGACATGCAAAAATCTGTTGTTGCATACCAACCATCATACTTTTCTTTGTTTTAAAAAAAAAAGACTTAATATTTTTCTGAATTAGGAGACGACGAGCACATGAACCATGCAGTGCTTATATTTATCAAACAGTAAAAACGCCCATTCCCACGGCCAAAACCAGTTGTCAGTGGATGAGAATCCGAAACAAGGACTGGTGGGACATTGTCCTGCTCCACTTCACAGATGCTGAGTGAAATAATAATTTTAGAATGACGGGGCACTCATTTATATGACACTTTATCCAACAGGAAGTATCTTGTTCCGCGCCATACATCATTATGCTTTTTCTACGTCATTGCACATGCGCAGTCCTTTCAGTTTCGGTTTTCAATCCGATCAAGTGTTTATATGTCCTCTCGATCGGATTACAAAATAAATAAACCACCCCTTACAATCCAAATGAAATTTTAATAAGATCTGGCCAATTCATTCCGATTGACGTGGTTACATGTGACTTTTTTATTCCGATTGTGCTACTAGTCTGATTACAATCTGATTATTAGGGTCCATGTAAACACAGCTAATGTTAAATAATTTGTTGACTTGTGTACTTACATTATCCCAAATGTTTCCAAAAATGTTTTAAGCAATTTTAACCAGGACATGGACCGTGTCCGTGTGTCACCTATCAATGACATCGTACCTATGTTATACCCTTGATTTCTGAAACACCAAAGACGCTTTAATATATTACGTTTTATTAGACAGGCGAGCAACTGTTTGGATACATTCATCAACAGAAAACTAATTGTTATATAGCTCAACACAGGTAGTCTTATAGCTTAAATCTTGTTTTCTTGATTTACGGCGAGTACCATGTTTTGCCATGCCTAATATCGATCTAGCTCACTGCAGTGTGCAACAAGTGTCTCATAGTAGCCGCCGAGCGAACACACAGAGTAGCATTATAACATAACTTTCAACACACTCAAATTTATCTAATATGATAAAACAGTGCTGCGTTACCCCATATACGCATGAGCAGAAGAAGCGAAAGAGGTCGACTGCGGCAGAATAAAAGCTCTGTGAAATCAAGGCGTCATCAAGCTACGCCTTTGTTTTGAATAAGCGACCTTTAGTGGCGAAAATTACATATTGAGGCTTTAAGGAGATGCATGATGCAGAGGAATACTTTTAATAAACAAGGAGTAGATACGCAAGGAAATCAATACACTAACACCACTTAGCACATGACTGCCAAAACTGTCAAAAGCCTGAACAGAACAAGTTAGAGAGTTAATATACACAGGATTAATAAGGGAACTTAATGATAAACAGGTGAACATAATCAGTAACCAAGGAAACTAACTAGGGCTGAATCCGAAATCGCCCCCTTAAATCCTCTATCAGTATTTGCTATGTTAGTCCACTAATACAGTTCACTTGAAGGAGTGACTGAAAATGAGTGAGTGAATTTGGGCAGCCGTTGAGCATACAGCGGCTGTACACTCGTATTTGCTGTGCAATGTGGGATTGAGTGAGTGAACTCAATAACATCCACTATGGTTTCGGAAACCACTACAAATGGCTGTCCCCTCAAATAATGCCCTATTTGAGGGTATAGGGGGCAATTTCGGATTCAGCCTAGGACACGCTAAAGACTAAACTGAAAGGGTAAAACATGAAACCAAGACAAAAACACAACTAAACAAGACAAAACCCTGACAACTATAGTAATAACAGTAAATGATGCATAATTACAAGCAACTAACCCTAAATCCAACCCTAACCTTAATTTTAGAGTAAGTACATATTGTTAATTAATATTACTCAGTACTTAAATGTATAATTACACTGTAGTCAAGTCAAGTCAAGTCAACTTTATTTATATAGCGCTTTTTACAATGTAGATTGTTTCAAAGCAGCTTCACAGTGTTAAACAGGAAAATAATGAAACCGAATTTGATTCGGCTGGTACAGCCGCTCTGGAGAAAACGGTGATGTCATCTAGCTCATTTCAATTATCATATATATTCAAGTAATGTAGTTTATATAGTTAATTTAGTTTAGTAATTAAATTTATTTGGATATTTATTTGAAAATTTAGTGTCCCCAACTGAGCAAGCCAAAGGCGACAGTGGCAAGGAACCAAAACTCCATCAGGTGGCATAATGGAGAAAAATAAACCTTGGGAGAAACCAGGCTCAGTCGGGGTACCAGTTCTCTGGCCAATTAACAAAAAGTGTATGATTATTATTTTGGCAGCCTTATAGGTCAGAAGTAATATTAGATCGGAATATTTGAAAGATCGGAGGCATCACGCCGGAGACGGGTTTATTGAGGATGGCGTGTCGATTAAACAATTATTAAATAGGAATATTCGAAATATCGGAGTCATCACGCCGGAGATGGATCCATTGAGGATGCCGTGTCGATGAGCAATTTCAGAGGGCAGACTAATTGACACGGTCTCTGCAGACACTTCAGGGATGCGTTGGTAATGTCTGGGCGCTGGTCCACCATCTGATCTGGATACGGCCCGGATCCGGCTGACCTCGGGATAAACCTCGGGATAAACAGAGAGACTAACATTAGCGTAGATGCCATTCTTCTTATGATGTAACAAGTACATCAGGTGTTATGGGAAGTGTTCCCGGTTCCGGCTGATCTAGTTAATGCAGCCTAACAATTTGAATAAAATATAAATTAAAAATGTTTTATGTGTATGCCATAGTAAAGAGATGTGTTTTTAGTCTAGATTTAAACTGACAGAGTGTGTCTGCTTCCCGAACAATGCTAGGAAGGCTGTTCCAGAGTTTAGGTGCTTAATAGGAAAAGGATCGACTGCCTGCAGTTGATTTTGATATTCTAGGTATTATCAACTGGCCAGAGTTTTGAGACTGCAATAGACGTGATGGTGTATAATGCGTTAAGAGCTCGCTCAAGTACTGGGGAGCTAAACCATTTAGTGATTTGTAAGTAATTAGCAAGATTTTAAAATGTATGCAATGTTTAATAGGGAGCCAGTGCAGTGTTGACAGAACCGGGCTAATATGGTCATACTTCATACTTCCTGGACCAGCTGCAGTTTATTTATTAAGTGAGCAGGGCAACCACCCAGTAGAGCATTACAATAATCTGTAACAAGAACACCTTAAAATAAAGTATTCTCAGATAACCAGGCAGGAACAAAAATATTTTTTTCAGCTAAATAAGATGTAACAAATACTTCTATCCAGATTTTAATAATATTTTTTTTGTACATTTTCTTCTGTGACAGAAAATACATCTGTCCACTCCAGTGGATGTCATGCGCCAAAGGGTATATTGGGCCTATTGGGCCTATATTTAGATTCCACCTTATTTTGTATGTTTTAGTTAAAATTATGATATAATTTACATTTGAATAGTTTTATTAAACAGAAATATTAAATAGTCTTCATATTTTATAATTTATTTCAATGCTTACAGTCTATATTTATTTATTAGGTCATATAAAAGTGTATATTTCATAATTATTTTATTAATAGTTTTAATTGGTGGAAGAAGGTAAATCAAATTAGACTAATTATGATACTGGTTTTAATTGGTTACAAATAAAATGAGTTCCCATTCAGTCAGTCACGTTACGACGTTTCGAGACCTAGAATGATACGTTTTTTCAAATATCCTCTCTATTGTTATTGTTATTTAATGTTCTTATGTGTATTCATACCATTTGCTCTTAGTAAATGTTCTATTGAATCACTTTTTATACCGTTGATGCATGGTGTCCATGTAACTCCCTCAAAATAAAATATTAATAATTTTTCACTAAAAATTAAAAGTAAAAACAAACATTAAAAAAAAAATATTACTTTGTGATTCAGTAATTCATGCATTAAGGGTTAATCACAAGTGCACCATTTCTCTTACTTTATCCGCCATCTTGGATTGAGCTCATGCATAATCATTCTCCTATAGTTTTTAGAACAGCCTTTACATCTGGCATATGCCTGTGATGCCTTAAAATGCTGATTATGTGAGCTCACTAGTTTCTTTAACATAGCCATCAAAACTGATTGCTGGTGACAACATATTAATAAATGCCCTTTCCTTCTCCTATTAACCTTTGTCAATGTATTTAATTTAATACGAGGGTTTGCTTTTAGACATGTTAGCTTCCTTTATAGTAACTGTGATCCATCTGTTGGTCGACACAAGCTGACAAATTGAAGGACTTCCTTCTTCTGCATGCATTATTAATAGCAGTGGTGGCAGTAGCTGCTTACTGGAAATGTTAAGAGCTGAAAACACTCTGCGGTGTTAGCCTAAGAACTAATGTTTACACCACTTTACATTGGCACACTCAGACACGAGGAGCGGACTGCCACTGTGGGGAGTGAAACCTGAGAGTGCCTTGGCCTCTGTGAGGGTAACAGTGATGGGGTAACACCTCCATCTGCTGAGCAACACCACAGATCCACTGCCATAGATCCATTGTGCTAATGAGGTGAAGCATTATCTGTCTTTTGCAATGTGACTCTACAGAACCCATTTTATCACTGGTTCTTGATTGAAAATGATTTTGGTACAAATCCCATGTTTTTGAAATTCTGAGCTCATATTATCTAATAAAAACACATAAAATATGAACACATAAAATGTCTGTATCCCCACACCCTTAATTTCGGCCTGTCCCACCTCACATGTTTTGACCTTCACAACTGTATTGATTAAATATAAATTATATTGAATTGATATTCATTGTAGTTAAAAAATACCCATTTTAATTACCCAAATGTAATAGCTTTAATTGCTAAAAATACTAAAAGCACACAAATCAGTTTTAAACTTAATTTAGACATTCAGTTTTGGAAACAAAAAAAACGCTCATATAATATTTAGTTTACCCTCCTGAAGGTTAAGCACCTCTTTTCATTGACCATTTGTTGGAAAATAAAAAGTACTTCACTTTTTTTTTTGTGTCAGGCTCTAACTTGTACCTAATCGTTTAAAATGTATTTTTACATAGAAAACATTTTCTTTTTAAAACTTTTTATTTTGCAATCATAAATAGTAATATTTACATGGTTAGCTAGGTTTATAGTTTCTTTTAAGCTAAGGGCCTAGAAACTAAAAATCTAAATCTAAATATCTACATTCCTTGCCAACTGTAAACAGTCTGAGGATTTCTTAAAATTCTAAATATTCAACATGCTGGATATTTACGATTTGAGATCAGTGCAGCCCCAATGTTCTTCCGAGCAGATTCAATCACTCTTAACACACATTATACCACAAAGTCTGATAAGATTTACCTAGGATTGTCAGAAGGGGAGAATTGGCCCAAAATCAGCCCAATTACTCATGGTAGAGTAAAATCACTGTAACCAACCCTGGCTCGTTGGAAAAATTAACCTGTGGCAACATTTCTGTAAAATGACATTAACTTTCTTTCCCTTTCAGTCGGTCACGTTCGACGTTGGGATCACTTCTGGGAGCCCCTATCAACTTCGAGATATAGAGAACGGGCCAATGGCCATTGGCGTGCGAGATTTGCATCTCGCGCTCCGCCCTTCGGAGCCGAACACGGTGTTGATGAAGGAGACTGTTCCTGCTTCAGCAGAAAGAGAGAGAACGAGAGAAGATACTTCTTTGAGTGCTGGGAGAGAAGGCACGATCAGCGGCGGCCGCGAGCTCACTGATACAGTGATAAACTGCTGTTTTTACAGCACTGTTGGTTTGGTGAGGCCGTTCCCAACGGTGAGTGCATACACAGGCTGCACTACTCTCCTGTGTTTTGCCGCGGTCGTTCCTGGGTGCTTCAGCACATTTAAAAGAGCTTTCTTCTAAAAGAGCAGCGCGGGTGTGACACTGCGTCTTTTTCAAGACGTCATTCCACCCGTGCGTTTCTGGATGCGGTTGTTTCCTGTCCTTTGACGGCCACGATCCCTCTTGCATAAGCATGTTAAGATTGCGTTTGTGGGTGATCCATGTTCTCTCAGGAGAACGGGATCACGTCGGCGCGTTGTTCGTCTCGCCTTTCTCGTGAGGGTTTGAGTGTTCAGCGCGCCGTGTGCCGTCTAGCTGCCGGCTGACAGCGCGGGTTGTCACGGCAACCCAGCGCGTCACTCTGCGCTTTAGATGCGCGGTCGAGACTTAACCTCAAACGGGGTTTAGTCCCTTTGCCTATTCCCCGATCTAGTTTCTTTTCTGGTGCACCAGAAAGGGGCTACTTCGGCTAATAAGCCTTGGTGACCTGAGGATTACAGTGGGGCTTCCCTGCCGAGTACATCTCCGTGGGCCCTCACTCCTCTATCGCATCGCAAGCATGCTGAGACTGTGTTCGTGGGTGGTTCATGTTCTCTCATGAGAGCATGACCACGTCGGCGCATTGTTCGTCTTGCCTTCTTCATAGGGGCTTGAGTGTTCAGCGCGCCGTGTGCCGTCTCGACGGCCACGCTCACAGTCTTGCATGCCTGCTGGTAGCTTACAGGTGGGATTGCTGGTTCCTAAAAAAAATAAAAATAAAGGGGACCTAGCGTTTCATCTGGGGCTCTAGCAGAGGACAGATGTCAATCGCTGCATCGGAGAGAGGGCTGTTATAAGCTGGAAATGAAGATGATGCTGAGTTTCCCACTATAATGGTGTGTGCTCATGCTGAATCAGATTCAGACTTGACAGCCATGCTTTCCTGGGTGGCTGAGGCGTAGTGCAACGCGTAAATCGCCTTGCCCGCCCCCTTGCCTTTTTCCCGGATGTGCATTGGAAAGCTTTGGCAGTGTGGAACTATTTGGTGCCAAAATATGGGGTGCCAATGGTGCCATAATCTGGATAAAGTTTTCCTCTCTCTCACTACCCTCATCAGTGAGGTGGCAGTGCCACTGGCAGGCCACCTCCGCCCTGCGCTCTTAGTGCACGAGGGTAGTTTTGAGCTGAGGTTGAGCTGCGCACAGTGACTGATTTACATTTAAAGTCACAGCGCTGGCCCTTGGCCAGACGATGTCCACCCTGGTCCAGAAACACCCTTGGGCTACCTTGCAGGGGTGTGAGACGTCGCCAGAGTACGCTCTCTCGATGCTCACATCTCACAAGGTGACCCTTTTCGGCGACACTGTCGGTGACTGTGCAGCAGTCCTCCACAGTGCAAAGCAGATGGAACCCCTCAGTCTGCTCGCCATGGGCATCCCACGATGCCACCCGTCTTGGCTGCCAGTCAGCTGAGACGGGTGACCTGGACTTGGTTGAAGCTGCTCTTCCCCGGAGGAGGGCCGGGTGGAGAATCATTGCTAAATTTTGTTCCGCCACCGGTGTTACAGCCAGTGGTACCCAAATTCTTAAGAGCAGTTCCAATACCTCTGGGTTTCGGGAGTTCAGGAATGGCAGCGTGTGACGCTATGAAGCCGCGCCGCTCTCATTCCCCTCCCCACAAGAGGGCGAGAATGGCAGTGTGCGACGCCGGGAGGCCTCGCCACTCTCATTCCCCTCTTCTCAGCGGTGTGAGGACGGCAGTGCGCGACGCTATGCCTCGCCACTCTTGTTCCCCGCTGAGGAAGGAGGTGAGGTAGGCAGTGTGTGACGCCAGAAAGCCTTGCCACTCTCTGCCCCTCCTTCAGTCGCCAGCGGACCGCAGTGTATGGCTTGAGAACGCTACCATGCCTTCTCTCATACCCTCCGTCCAACCGTGGGGGCAGGTAGGTGCTGCGTGCGCACTCAGACCCCACTTCAGGACGCTGTGCCTCTTGGGTCGGGTCCCTGCCCTCCACTTCGCTGCCCTACTGCGGGTACGTCTGTGGGGCGGGTGTGTTCATGGTACGGTTTCCGGAAGCCTAGCTAGCACTTCCGGGATGGTCCCGCTGACTCACCTGCACCACCAGGCTCGGCTATGCGATTCAGTTCGCACGGCATCCTCCCAAGTTCTGGGCGTCCACTTCACTGTTGTGTGGAGCTGCGACGCCCATCTTGTGGAAAGAGATCGAAGTCCTACTGGCGAAGGACGCGATTGGAGCCGGTCCCTCCAGCCGACATGAAGTTGGGGTTCTATAACTCCTACTTCATTGTGCCCAAAAAAGGCAGTGGGTTATGACCAATCTTGGACCTGTGAGTCCTGAACCGGGCCCTTCACAAACCACCCGTTCAGATGTTGACGCAGAAGCGCACTTTCGAGTACATCCGTTCCCAAGATTGGTTTGCAGCGATTGACCTGAAGGTCGTTCCCTTCAGGACTGTCCCTGTTGTGTGAATACAGAGACACGGTGATCAGTCACCTCAGCCTGTTGGGACTTCGGGTCAACTGGGGAAAGAGCAAACTCTGCCCCGTGCAGAGGATCTCTTTTCTCGGTATGGAGCTGGACTTGGTCAATCTGACAGCGCGTCTCACAGAGGAGCGTGTCCAGTCGGTGTTGAACTGCTTGAATTCGTTCAAATGCAGGACAGCGGTACCACTGAAACATTTTCAGAGGCTCCTGGGGCATATGGCATCCGCAGCCGCTGTAACGCCGCTCGGATTGCTTCATATGAGACCGCTTCAACGCTGGCTACACGACCGAGTCCTGAGATGGGCGTGGCACAGCGGATCCCTCCGTGTCCCCGTGACTCCGAGGTGCCGCCAAACCTTCAGCCTGTGGTCGGACCCTTCGTTTCTACGGGCAGGAGTTTCCCTAGAACAAGTGTCCAGGCATGTTGTTGTCTCCACGGATGCCTCATCCACCGGCTAGGGTGCCACGTACAACGGGCTTGCAGTTTCGGGTCTGTGGACGGGGCCTCAACTGCAATGGCATATCAATTGCCTCGAGTTGTTAGCAGTTCGTCTTGCGCTGGGCCGCTTCAAAACGCCGCTACTAGGCAAGCACGTTCTGGTCCGTACGGACAACACTGCGGCCGTTGCGTACGTCAACAAACAGGGTGGTCTACGCTCCCGTCGCATGTCTCAACTCGCCCGCCATCTCCTCCTATGGAGTCAGAAGCATCTGAGGTCGCTTCGTGCCATTCACATTCCGGGCCTGCTCAATCGTGCGGCCGACGAGCTCTCACGACAGCCAGTGCTCCCCGGAGAGTGGAGACTCCATCCCCAGGTGGTCCAGCTGATCTGGAGTCGCTTCGGGACCGCACAGGTAGACCTGTTTGCCGCCCCGGACACGACCCACTGCCAGTTGTTTTATTCCCTGACCGAGGGGATCCTCGGCTCGGATGCGCTGGCACACAGCTGGCCCCGGGGCCTACGCAAGTATACGTTTCCCCCAGTGAGCCTTATTGCACAGACTCGGTGCAAGGTCAGGGAGGACGAGGAGCAAGTCCTGTTGGTTGCTCTGTATTGGCCCAACTGGACTTGGTTCTCGCGACAGCACCTCCCTGGCCCATTCCTCTGAGGAAGGACCTCCTGACTCAGAGACGGGGCACCCTATGGCACCCTCGTCCGGTGTCTGGTCCCTGGACGGGACGCGGAGGTTCTAGGTGGCCTACCACAGGCTGTGGTAGACACCATCACTTCCGCTAGAGCTCCCTCTACGAGGCACCTCTATGCGTTGAAGTGGGACCTGTTCGTCGACTGGTGTTCTTCTCGCTGAGAAGACCCCCGGAGATGTTCGGTCGGTTCTGTGCTTTCCTTCCTACAGGACGGGTCGAAGCGAAGGCTGTCTCCCTCCACCCTCAAAGTCTATGTTGCCGCTATCGCCGCTAATCATGACATGGTAGGTGGTAAGTCTCTAGGGAAGCACGATCTGATCGTCAGGTTCCTGAGGGGGGCGAGGAGACTAAAACCGCCTCGCTCTCCCTCTATACCCTCTTGGGACTTAACTCTGGTGCTAACCGCACTGCAGAGGGCGCCCTTTGAGCCTTTGCAGTCAGTTGAGTTAAAAATCCTGTCTCTGAAGACAGTACTCCTGACTGCATTGGCCTCTATCAATGCAGGCATTTTCGGTCGGCAAATCGTGCCTGGAATTCAGGCCCGGTAACTCTCATGTAACCCTGAGACCCCGGCCCGGATATATGCCCAAGGTTCCCACCACTCCCTTCCGGGACCAGGTGGTGAGCCTGCAAGCGCTGCCTTCGGAGGAGGCAGACCCAGTCCTAGCTTTTCTCTGTCTAGTCCATGCTCTGCGGACTTACGTGGACAGAACGCAAAGCTTCAGGACCTCAGAACAGCTCTTCGTCTGTTATGGAGGCCAGCAGAAGGGAAAGGCTGTCTCCAAGCAGAGGATGGCCCACTGGATAGTGGATGCCATCGTCTTGGCGTACCAAACCCAAGACGTGCCCTGCCCGCTCAGGTTAAGAGCCCACTCCACTAGGGGTGTAGCTTCTTCCTGGGCGTTGGCTCGTGGCGCCTCGCTGACAGATATTGTAGAGCTGCGGGCTGGGCGACACCTAACACGTTCGCTAGATTTTATAGCCTCCGTGTAGAGCCGGTATCTTCCTGTGTGCTCGCTTCCCATAGTCAGTAACACCGAAGTGCCCGTTCTAAGTGTCGGCTTGCTGCGCCACTCCCTTCCCTTTGGAACGGATACGTGCGCTTATATGCTCCAGTCGAGTTCCCCAGAACGGCGAACCCTGTTGAGTCCTCCGCAACCCGCGGCAGTCAGATGTGGCGGAGCGTCCGACGCCAGGTCTAACACTCGTATGCATTGGTGGAACTTGTGTTAGGCTGGGTTCCATATGTTGTGACCCCCACGGCGGTCCCATATGTGTATTCTTCCACGGTACGGCTCCCTACGGCGAGCCCGTGTCTTTCCCTCGGCAGAGCTCTCTGCCGTCTCAGTTAGGTGTTGTTCCCCCGCCTGTTTGGCCGGGGCCACCCCTGGGACTTCCGTATGTTGCACTGCCCACGGCCAGTCCATACGTGTATTTTCCACATGGTAACTCCCTTCGGGCATGATGTGGCTTCCGCAGCGTCCCTCTGGGCATGCTTTCCCAGCGTTATCCAATAGTCTGCTGAAGTGGGTCTTGCGGAACAGCAGTGTGACTTCCCTGCGTGAATTCCCCGCCCGGAACAGACGGGGTCTGAGGGGCTTTCGCTGGGCGCTGGAAGTGGTAGCAACTGTGGCGTTTTCCAAAGGGATCCCAATTCGTCGGTGACGTCCGACGTACGTCGAACGTGACCGACTGAAAGGGAACGTCTCGGTTACGTATGGTAACCCTCGTTCCCTGAAGGAGGGAACGGAGACGTACGTCCCGTCGCCACAGTTGCTGTACCATCACTGCATGGCCGAGTCACTAGTTCGGCTCCTCAGTGAAAAACAATAGTGCGCTGCATTCGCCTCCTGTTTATACCCGCAGCGCGGGGCGGAGCGCGAGATGCAAATCTCGCACGCCAATGGCCATTGGCCTGTTCTCTATATCTCGAAGTTGATAGGGGCTCCCAGAAGTGATCCCAATTCGTCGGTGACGTCCGACGTACGTCTCCGTTCCCTCCTTCAGGGAACGAGGGTTACCATACGTAACCGAGACGTTTAAGCATACATTTTAAAGTAAAATGTCCAGTGAGTGGCTCTAAAAGAACATTTAGTTTCCAAAATAGATAAGCGTGAAAGCTAGCAAAGTTATGCTGGTTGATGTATGTATTGCGTAAGTTCGTTAATGAAATGTCTGGTGAGTGGTGTTTAAAGGTTCATGTTCTATCGCCTTTGAAAATAACATACCACTTACACTCATGTTAAAACCAAACGAGATAAAAATACATTTTAGCTTGCTTCATGTCTTTAAAGGGGTCATGAACTGTGTTTTTTTATCGTTTTAAGATGTTTCCTGGGGTGCACTTATGATGTTAGAATGCTTTTTGCATCAAAAATGGTCATAATTTATAAATAAAAGGCATTTTTCCTACACTGATTTTAGCCCTCTGCTCTGAACGCTCCGTTTTAAGGGGCGTGTCCGCTGGGAGACTTCAGTGTAAACACCCACTGCTGTGATTGGCTAACATCTTTGCATTTGAAATAGTATTACTCTCATTCTCATTCTCATGGTTAACTAATCGTGAAAAGTGTTGCATTACATTTAGATCTATGGCATTATATTAAGATCTATGACATTATATGGATTGCTCCTGTCTGATCGATTGCTCCTGTCTGCCTCCTGTCTGCCGGTCACAGTGTTTGCAGCTCTGTACAGCTTTGCTTTTGAATCTCTATTTGATATCTTTTCTTGTTGTTTATACTGCTAAATATAACTTACTCATCACCATATATTGTTTAATATTTCCTATCACGTTAAAATTGACATTGTTAGCTTTTAATTTAAATCACTATCACAACGTGTTAGCATTTCACAACGCGTTAGCATTTCACTAGCCTGTTAGCCTGCCATTTGTGCATCCGGGTTTCCTGTTTTGTCTCTCGTGCCTTTACTAGTCCATCAAACAACTGTGGTAAGTTGGATTAATCAACAAATACGGTAAGCCATGTCTTCTCCTTTTATTGTTACCTGCACTACATGTTTCATGTTTAGTATATCTGTCTCCGTTGGTGAACAGGGCTTCACATGTGATAAATGTAAGGAGATAGTCAGACTGACGGAGAAGATTTCAGAATTAGAGACACGCATCCAGATTTTATTTGAGAGTAGTGAGAACAAAACCGCTTTAGACACTGCTTTGGATGCGACTAGCTCAGTGAAATCTGTACATTGTTCGGTTCCGGCTGTAGAGCCCGTGCAGCAGGGCAACTGGGTGACGGTGAGACGGCATAGTCGCGGATCAAAAAACCACTCTTCCGTTCCGATTAGAACATCAAACAGGTTCTCCCCACTCAGTGATGCACCCACTGAGAATCCTGTTGAAAGTGCCCTAGTTATTGGCGATTCTATTACACGGAACTTGAAAATAGAGACACCAGCCACCATAGTCACATGTTTACCGGGAGCCAGAGCGCCTGACATCAAAGCAAATTAAAAAGTGCTGGCTAATGCTAATCGTAAATTCTCTAAGATTATTATTCATGTCGGCACAAATGATGTTCGACTTCGCCAGTCGGAGATCACCAAAATTAACATTAAAGAGGTGTGTGAACTCGCAAGTACGATGGCAAACCGGATTTTTTGCTCTGGTCCCCTCCCCATTAAAAGGAGTGATGAGATACTTAGCAGACTATCATCACTCAATGGCTGGTTGTCTAAGTGGTGTCCGCAAAATAACATAGGGTTCATAGACAATTGGAAAAGCTTTTGGGGCAGACCTGACCTGTTGAAAAGAGATGGTATCCATCCCTCCTGGGGTGGTGCCGCTCTTCTCTCTAGTAATTTGGCACGTAGTCTTAAAGCTAAACCTTGACTAACTAGGGCCCAGGTCAGGAAGCAGACGGACTGGCTTACCCGACCGTCTGCTAGCTGTCTCGCGTCACAGAAGTCAGATAAATCCCAGCACATAGAGACTCTTTCACCTAGCTATTATCACATAGAGACTGTGTCTGTTCCACGAATTAGTAAATACAAAAAACCACCAAAACTATTCAACGGTAAAAATTTAATTGATGTCCAACAAATAAACAACAGATATAATACAGATGATCAAATGATAAAGCTCGGGCTGCTGAATATTCGATCCCTTTCCTCTAAAACGCTTATTGTTAATGATATGATTACAGATAATAATCTAGATGTGCTGTGTTTGACAGAAACCTGGCTAAAACCTGACGACTACATTACTTTAAATGAGTCCACCCCACAAGATTATTGTTATAAACACGAGCCGCGTCTGAAAGGTAAAGTGGGAGGTGTTGCTGTAATTTATAATAATATCTTCAGTATTACTCAGAAGTCTAGTTTCAAATATAATTATTTTGAAGTTTTGGTGCTTTACGTAACGTTATGTAGTGAAATTGATAAATCCTGTTTAACATTTGTGTTGGCTACTGTATATAGGCCACCAGGGCACAATACACACTTTATCAGAGAATTTGCTGATTTTTTATCAGAGTTAGTACTGGCTACAGATAAAGTCCTAATTGTTGGTGATTTTAATATCCATGTAGACAATGAAAAAGACGCATTGGGATTGGCATTTAGAGACATTCTAAACTCTATTGGAGTTAGGCAACACGTATCAGGACCCACTCATCTCCGTAATCATACTCTAGACCTAATATTGTCACATGGAATAAATGTTGATACCGTTGAAATTCTGCAGCAGAGCGATGACATCTCAGATCATTACCTAGTATCATGTATACTTAATTTAGCAAAGGCTGCAAAGCCGTCCCCTCGCTTCAAATATGGCAGGACTATCACTGCTGAGACTAAAGATTTCTTTATAAATAAACTTCCTCATCAGTTTCATCTCCTCAGCATCCCAGATAGCCCAGAGGAACTTGATGTTGCAACAGAAACTATTGACTCTCTCTTTTCCAGCACTTTAGACACAGTTGCTCCTCTGCGCTTAAAGAAGATTAAAGAGAATAGTCCAACGCCGTGGTACAACGAGCACACCCGGGCCCTTAAAACAGCAGCCAGAAAAATGGAGCGCAGCTGGAAAAAAACAAAACTGGAAGTTTTTCGCATTTCGTGGAAAGAGAGCATGATTTCATACAGGAAGGCCGTAAAAACTGCTAGATCTGCTTATTTCTCGACTCTCTTAGAAGAAAACAAACACAACCCTAGGTATTTATTCGATACAGTGGCTAAATTAACCAAAAATAAAGCTTAAACTTCTGATGTCTGCCAACAGCACAGCAGTAATGACTTTATGAACTTCTTTACTTGTAAGATTGATAATATTAGGAAAAAAATTATAACCATGCAGCCGTCTACTACTGTATCACATCAGACAGAGCATTGTAGTGTCACTGAGGAAAAATTACATTCATTCACTGCTATATGAGAAGAAGAATTGGCTAAACTCTTTAAATCATCTAAATCAACAACATGTATGCTCGACCCTATACCGACTAAACTACTAAAAGAGATGCTTCCAGAGGTCATAGATCCTCTTCTTAATATCATTAATTCATCCTTGACTTTAGGATATGTACCGAAAACTTTTAAGTTGGCTATTATTAAACCACTTATTAAAAAACCGCAACTTGACCCTACAGAATTAGTCAATTACAGGCCAATCTCAAATCTACCCTTTCTGTCAAAAATACTAGAAAAGGCAGTGTCCTCACAATTATGCTCCTTTTTAGAAAAAAATGGTATCTGTGAGGTTTTCCAGTCAGGATTTAGACCACATCATAGTACTGAGACTGCTCTCATTAGAGTTACAAATGATTTACTCTTATCATCCGATCGTGGTTGTATCTCTCTGTTAGTGTTACTCGATCTTAGCGCTGCATTCGATACCATCGACCACAACATTCTTTTGAATAGACTCGAAAATTATGTTGGCATTAGTGGAATTGCATTGGCATGGTTTAAATCATACTTATCTGACCGTTTTCAGTTTGTAGCAGTAAATGAAGAGATCTCACACCGATCACAAGTTCAGTATGGAGTACTGCAGGGCTCAGTGCTAGGACCGTTGCTTTTCACCCTGTACATGCTACCACTGGGAGATATCATTAGGAAGCATGGCGTTAGTTTTCATTGTTATGCTGACGATACTCAGCTCTATATTTCTTCACGCCCTGACGAAACTTACCAATTCACAAGATTAACGGAATGCATAGCTGATATAAAAAATTGGATGACTAGTAATTTCCTGCAACTTAATTCAGAAAAAACTGAATTTTTAATTATTGGACAAAAAAACTCCACATGTAGTAACCTAGAATACTGTCTAACACTTGATGGCTGCTCTGTCAAGTCCTCGTCGTCAGTTAGGAACCTGGGTGTGCTCTTTGATACCAATCTCTCATTTGAAAGCCACGTTTCTAGCATCTGTAAAACTGCATTCTACCATCTTAAAAATATATCTAAATTACGGCATATGCTTTCAATGCAAAATGCTGAACAGTTAGTTCATGCATTCATGACCTCAAGGCTAGATTATTGTAATGCTCTACTGGGTGGTTGCCCTGCTCGCTTAATAAATAAACTGCAGCTGGTCCAAAACGCAGCAGCTCGAGTTCTTACTAGAACCAGGAAGTATGACCATATTAGCCCGGTTCTGTCAACACTGCACAGGCTCCCTATTAAACATCGCATACATTTTAAAATCTTGCTAATTACTTACAAATCACTAAATGGTTTAGCTCCCCAGTACTTGAGCGAGCTCTTAACGCATTATACTCCATCACGTCTATTGCGGTCTCAAAACTCTGGCCAGTTGATAATACCTAGAATATCAAAATCAACTGCAGGCGGTCGATCCTTTTCCTATTTAGCACCCAAACTCTGGAACAGCCTTCCTAGCATTGTTCGGGAAGCAGACACACTCTGTCAGTTTAAATCTAGACTAAAAACGCATCTCTTTACTATGGCATACACATAAAACATTTTAATTTATATTTTATTCAAATTGTTAGGCTGCATTAACTAGGTCAGCCGGAACCGGGAACACTTCCCATAACACCTGATGTACTCGTTACATCATAAGAGGAATGGCATCTACGCTAATGTTAGTCTCTCTGTTTATCCCGAGGTTTACTGCAGTCAGCCGGATCCGGGCCGTATCTAGAACAGATGGTGGACCAGCGCCCAGACATTACCAACGCATCCCTGAAGTGTCTGCAGAGACCGTGTCAATTAGTCTACCCTCTGAAATTGCTCATCGACATGGCATCCTCAATGGATCCATCTCCGGCGTGATGACTCCGATATTTCGAATATTCCTATTTAATAATTGTTTAATTGACACGCCATCCTCAATAAACCCGGTGTGATGCCTCCGATCTTTCGAATAATCCGATCTAATATTACTTCTGACCTATAAGGCTGCCAAAATAATAAACATACACTGTTTGTTAATTGGCCAGAGGAGAACTGGCACCCCGACTGAGCCTGGTTTCTCCCAAGGTTTATTTTTCTCCATTAGGACACCTGATGGAGTTTTGGTTCCTTGCCACTGTCGCCTCTGGCTTGCTCAGTTGGGGACACAAAATTTTCAAATAAATATCCAAATAAATTTAATTACTAAACTAAATTATATCAACTACATTACTTGAATATATATGATAATTGAAATGAGCTGATGACATCACCGTTTTCTCCAGAGCGGCTGTACAGCCGAATCAAATTCTGTTCATTATTTTCCTGTTTAACACTGTGAAGCTGCTTTGAAACAATCTGCATTGTAAAAAGCGCTATATAAATAAAGTTGACTTGACTTGACTTGACTATTAAGATCTATGGCATTATATTAAGATTGTGGCATGAAAGGTTGCAGTGATGATCATTGTAGCCGATCACACACATGCTGAGCGCATGAAAGCAGCGATCTTGTCATTGCAACTCAGTTTCTGTACACTAACGAATGCTTTCATCTTCACTAATAGTGCAAACGTGATATAGTTAAGAGATTCGTTGAATAAAACGGGAGTCACTGATAAACGCGTCACTGATAAACTCTCTGTTTGATTGACAGCTGCAGCGCGTGCTGCTCAAGCGATTGCAAAGGGAGCTTTCTTTGATCGCTCTCTTTATAGAATTTAATCACTGTTAAATAACAGATTATTTTCATCCTACTAAGAGAAACAACGCACGTTGATGTTTAGTCACTGGTTTGATTTACTGACACACAGTCAAAGAACATCTGACTACATGAATCATCACATTTCAGATCAGGCATTAGAATGAACACAGTTACTTACATGTTGCATTACTGTTGAACCCAGTCACTGCACAATATTTTGTAATCCTCAATGGCCTGTTTATTGCTTTGTAGCTCAATGGTTTAACACTAACTTAGGCCTATGTTACATGCGCAGATTGGTGGGCGGGGCTAAACAGGCAGTGATGAAGTAGGCATTGATATTCTTCTGCTGAGGCTGTGCTTGCCTTCCTTTGACGTCATAGATCCCCAACCTGTCGTTTGCTGGGCCTGGTGTCTATAAAAGCTTTTCTTTGACTAACAAGGAAGTTTTCAGCTCTGAAACTTACAGGATATTCTTATATTATCATGACCTTTTATATATCAAAAGCTCAAGGGAAAGTTGATTTCTCAGTTCATGACCCCTTTAAGTTCCTTTGTCACGGCTCAATCTCAATCTCGATTTATTTATAAAGCACAATAAAAACAACAGTGGTTGTCCATTGTGCTAAACAACATAATTTAAAATAAAAATAAAATACAATATGACAATAAAACACAAACACACAACTGATGTTTAGACAAACCCCATTTGACTCAGCGATTATAAGCCTTTTCAAAGACATGAACTGCGTGAAAATAAGTCATTTTTTAATCAACAATCTGCCCCTGTAATCATGATTTGTGGGAAAAGAAATAAAAGTTATTGCCTTTATAATAATAGTTATTACTAGCCTAAATAATATACATTTAAAACATTATTAAACACAAGTAAACAGCCAGTAATTAAATAAGAACAAATAAGCAAATTAATAAGCAAAAGCACAAATAAATAGAATATAACAAATATGCAAATTAAATAAGAAGTGCTTTTCAGGTTTTTCAGGTCTAACAGTAGTTTTCAGGTACAGTAAGCAAATGTAAAATAACACTGCACTTCACTGTCTTCACTGTTATTAAACATCCTTATTAATTAATCCTTATTAAAGTTTAAAAAGTTATTCAGTCTTTCTTTGTCCTTTATTGTTTGATTAACATTAAAAACCGACAGCAGCATGATTATTAGGCTGCTATCACTTTAAGAGTGAATGCACAGATCTAATATACTGATACTGTACACATGCATTTACATTCACTTATGACAAAACCAGCTATGCGAAACCAGACGTGAAAGCGAGCTCAGTTTAGTGTTCGCACGCTGTACAACACGCGGCTTTCTGGGCACACTTCGGATGTATGCGCACACAAAACTTTCCACACAGCGCGCGAGTATCAATATAAGCTCCCTTTCGTATCTTCTTGCGCTTGAATATTTAAATTGTCAAGGCTTAAACTTTCGTGATGATGCAGCGCTGGCCCGTCAACTGTCCTGAGTGTCGTTCACGTTTATTCACGTTCATGCATAGTTAGAATTCATAAAAATGTTACCGGCCAACTGGCAGGCAAGTGACACCATTTCAACTCCGATTTTTACTCGCATTTGGCACTTGGTGAGTGTTAATTTTAGGCCCTGATTGTATGTATAGGTACATTTAGGTACAGAACGTAGAGGTACGTATATTCCAGTCAGTCTTTGTTGCAACTGTAACACACAACCTCATAGATTTTTGCTTCACATATAATTTACTGCGCTAACTATGCCAACCATGGTTCAGCGATAGTATCACATGATAAAACAATGCTATTTCGTAATACCATAGTACTGTTTGATTACCATATTCAAATACATTAGTACTAAAACGATGGTGTAATTATTGAAGAACACTAATTACCATCATGGTAGCTCCCAGATTTGTCCTATTTTCCCAGAATTCTGAGAATCCTGCTGTTTGTCAGTACATATCCTGAATCAACAGGAGTTATCTGTGCGCACAGGAGCTCATTACTACTAATATATCCTCTACGGATTGAATTTCTCTTGCATTCACCCTCAGACACTGACCCTGTCCTGGCATCTGCACCTGCTGCTCACCTGAGACCCACAGTAGGTTCCAGAGGTTATAACCTGGGAGTGGATAATGTAAACAACCGTCTGAAGGCGTCTTCACAGGTCTCGGTCAAATAGCTATTGTTGACTCTCTCAGACTGAAAAAGGGACAGAGAGACTATCATAGACTCAGGGGAGGGCCTAGGGGTAACTTTACCTTTTGAGGTTATAATATCTCTTCTGGATGAAATTCAATAAGACAAACTTCTTTGAATTGAAGTGCTGGAGCGAAGCCAGGTCGATAACAATACAGTCGCTAAGCCAAAAAGAGAGAGAGAAATGAAGCTATTAGACTTATCCCTGAGCTTATAACCTACTTCCATAGTTGACACATTTCCACCCCCTATACCTGAGGCACAAGTACTATGAGGATTAGCGAAGTAGCCAATACAGTGCAGTGGATCAACACGCATAAGGAGGCTGTGACGGAAGCTGACAGCTGACCTTTGCCGAATAAAGCCGTGACAGATATTAAAACTAATATCTCAAGGTTCCTAAAGGATGAAAAACGAAATCCTAGTCACGTAATGCCAGCCAGATCAGTTCAATTACCTGTTTTTATGTGTTCCTCAATACAGACCTTTGGGACTTGGGGCGGAAAAAAGGAGAGAGCTGCTTCTCAAGACATGATCATGTTTTCAAAAAGTGTCATCTAAGCTGGCAATCCCCTGTCTATTATTCCATCGGAGCAATATAGTCTGCTTAGCACCGTAAATATCCCGTCTGATCAGGGTTTGAAAGGAGCAGGTGAAACGTCAAAGAAACTTGAATATGTTTTGTGTGTGTGTGTGTGTGTGTGTGTGTGGGTGGAGAGAGAGAGAGAGAGAGAGAGAGAGAGAGAGAGAGAGAGAGAGAGAGAGAGAGAGAGAGAGAGAGAGAGAGAGAGAGAGAGAGAGAGAGAGAGAGAGAGAGAGAGAGAGAGAGAGAGAGAGAGTTATAATTACTTCTAGTTATAATTACTAAGCAGATTTGTGCCTCATAAGTAACGTCACTGTGCTGTGGTATTTTTGTATGAATTTCAAGTAAAACTTTCAAAACATCCTTAAAACAAGGCAATCTAATAACAATAATAATAAATCATGGTCCTAAATGTATATATATATATATATGCATTTTAATGTTAATTTAAATAAAAATAAATAAATAAATAAACCAAAATAAATGAGTAAACCCAAATAAATGAGAGAATTTGCAACTTAATTATGAAACTTAATTATGAAAATAATATCACAATGCTCATTTTTGATGTAGATATGCAACAGGGGAAAAAATTACAGCTGGGGGAGGTTGTGTTTGAAAGGGAGTCCAGCTGTTAGTCTTATAATGTGTGGGTGGTCTCAGACACGCATAAATACATCACAACCACCACCAACATATGATTGATGTACATTAAATCAGGCACAGATCCATGAAACGGGTGTCTAATAGGTCAGCTATGCTTCGCTTTATCACATAAGACCTAATCTCAAAATAAAATGTGCCTGCCAATGCGAAACTAATCCCATACCAGAACACTGTGGGGAATACCCTTGTAAAAAAGAAGTACACTTTAGCATACTTTCAAAAAGTGAAAGAAAAAATCATGTATTTAACCGTTTTGTTCCTATAGTGTGTAGAGTGCCGCGATGTCACAGCACACACTAACAGATTCCATTTATAAACAACCCGATTCCAAAAACAGATTTGTGGTCAAAAGTGACTTTAGAGTAAACAAACATGGCGGACGACAGGCATGAAAAAAGCCGATGATTGTTTTTTGACTGTTTTTTACAGAAAATTTGCTGAAAAAAAGGAGAAGGTTTCGATTAAGTCACGTTTCGTTCCACGTGACAATCTAGAGTGCATGCGAGTTTGTCCTCAGGGTTCCCCCAGGCCCGGTTCCAGAATCAAATGACTAAGGGTGCTTCTGAAATTACTGAGGGTGCTCTAGTAAAGTGCATATATAGTCCAAGCAACGGCTCAACAATAGCAGTGTACAATGAGACATTTAAGATTATTTACAAGTCATCACTTTTACCAATAATTGGAAAAGAATTTCAAAACTATTTCACTACGGATATTTTTCTATTGATCTATTAGTCTGCCTTTACATTGCTTTAATGCATTACTATTTTAACATGTCATATTTTGGTCCCAAAGAGAATGAATCCAGCATTTATATGTAGATGTCACTTCTGAAATTTTACAGCATGCAATTGGCCGTCGGTCCTCTTAGCAACATGAAAAACAATAGTTTTATTCGATGAATTATATAGGCTGTTGCCTCGAAAGCGAGTGAAAAATGCTACAATCAATAAAAAATACATAACTATGTTTTCAGTGGTGTATAAAGACCTTACATAATGTACTGTTGTTTTTATTACCTTAGAATGAGCCATTTCTATCTACATACACCACGGGTCCACTTACAGTGAAGTCACCGGCTGCGTCCGAAAACCTAGGCAACTGACTTGTTGCCCCGCTGCCTTATCAGGCAATGACTTGTAAGGCAGCATTTGTGCATGAAAAGGCACCTCACGAAAATAATTTCGGACAGACTTCTAAGGCAGCGTAACAGTTGCAAATGTACAGCAAAATGGAGAGAGCTTTGGTGAGAACTAAACACACAAATTTACACAAACTGACCAACAAACGGAACTTTGGGACGCCATCTTTTTTTCTAGCTCAACTGTCACAGAATGGAACGCACAGGATTGTGGGATATTAAAGGCAGGGAAGGATACATAATATGCTGCCTTCAAAAATCGATCACTAAGGTATCTCAGGAGGCAGGAAGTAAAGCTAACATTAGATTTGGACGTGCCTTGATTCCTTCCTAC
Source organism: Rhinogobio ventralis (assembly GCA_039654625.1). Classification (NCBI taxonomy): domain Eukaryota; kingdom Metazoa; phylum Chordata; class Actinopteri; order Cypriniformes; family Gobionidae; genus Rhinogobio; species Rhinogobio ventralis. Next base: position 7,294,740 of record CM077204.1, read on the forward strand.
CTTGAAATGTGTCCTCCGAAGGCAGCATTTTCCAGGTTTCGGACGCAGCCACCATTTTGCGCCGGCATGTTTCTACAGTAGCCCTAAACGGACAAACTGCTCTACAGAGCGCTAGCTACTCTCTGCCGTCTCTTTGTCCTGTGTCGGCCACCGTAGCTTCTCTATGTGCTTTGAAAGGGTGGGGTGAGCGGTGGTCGGTTGCAATTCACAACCTCGCCGCTAGATGCCGCTAAAATTTACACAGTGCACCTTTAATTAATATTATATTATCTGTGATAGAGTTTTTAAATATATATTTTTAAGTGCACTACAGTGCACATTCAATAAAATTAAGTGCACTTATTTTTTACAATGGTACAATGTAGGAAGAATCGAGCCATTCTAATGTCCTACAATGTCATTTTCACTCACTGATAATGAGCAGAGTGACCTTCAAAGTAGTCTTTCACTAGAAGTAACAGCTGTTTCCATGGGCCGGAACCTCACCACACAAATTAAATTGGTACTTCTCATTGATTTCTGCTGTTCTTATTAAAATTACACATTTTGGCATTAATAAAGTGATTTTATTCAGTCTTTTTTTGAACATTTTCCTTTTGATAACTTCCTGAAAATGTCTGGCAGACACTACAGCTATGTCAGAAACACACACATTCTCTTGGAAGCTTTTAGAGCATTTTGTGTGGACCACAATCAGTTTGACATGAGAGTATGGTTGTTGTTGGCATTGACATGGTATTCTGAACTTGGTGGGTAGCAGTGAAACACAACCAAATTTTCTTGAAACTGATGGTGCTTCATGTGGACTTTGTATGGTTCGCAGTTCTCCTCTTGAGTTGTTTTCTAAATACAGCAGCAAACAGGCTGCTACTAACATAATACTCACAGTGGTGCTCGTGTTGTTGATGTTGCAAATGTACTCTGGTTTAGCCCCAAATAATAGAGTGTACAGAAAGAAATCCGCAAGGGGAAAGGGTGGAGTTGAACTCGGGTTTGAACCATGTGTGAAACCAGCCTTGGGACCATCAACTGACCTTATAATTAGAACAAAGCCAATATGCAAAGACTGATCCTCCTCACCAAAAAACACTGCAGCATCCATGAGAAGAATACAGACTGTAAAGAGATTACCCAGTGGAACAATGAGGCCGCTCTGCTTAACATAGCTCGTCACTGGAGGGCATGTGGTAGTTATAGAGAAATGGCTGAATCATGTACAAATTGTCCTTTTCTATGCCTGATTATAAAAATACTAAACATTTATCCAACTTTTCTAAGGTACACTATTGTGTTAATGTTTGGTGTCAATTTCAGTATTAAACATTCTAGATTAGGGATGCACCGACATTGATAATTCTTTATATTTGAAAGCTGATAACAAATATATTGGCCGATAAATGTAAATTTTTATATAATTTTTGAGAGCCTGATTACAATTTTATGTAGCCTACAGCACATATTGCACTTAACTGCATTTCCCTTTTTGAAGTGATTCCAATCATATGTCAAGCTATTTAAAACCATCATGGCGACGAGTGTGCATCTGAAGTGTCTCAGCTCAAGGAACTAATCCATTATTTATCAGCTTTATGTAACGAGTAGTTTAGTTTTGTCCTTTGATCTAGACTGAATCCGAAATCAGCCCCTAAACCCTCAATCACTATTCCCTACATTAATACAGTTCACTTAAAGGCCGTTGAGTGTACATCGGCTGTACACTCATTATTGCAGTGCAATGTGGGATAGAATGAGTTCACTCGATAACGTCCACTATGGTTTCAGACACCACTACAAATTGCAGCGCAATAACGAGTGTACAGCCTGTGTACAAACAATGGCTGTCCGAATTCACTCACTCGTTTTCATTCACTCCTTCAAGTGAACTGTATATTGGACTAACGTAGGGAATAATGAATGAGGGTTTAGGGGTGATTTCAGATTCAGCTCTAGTTTCTTTCAGTCTGTTAATTATGTCATTCTATTCATATGTGTTCTATTAATTATCTCATTAACTCCCTTGTTTGGTTCCTGCTTATAAGTCCTTAGTTCTCCCTCAGTGTGGTCGGTTCTCGTTTGTGTTACGTGGTATTATTCCTGTGTTCTAGATTATTATTATTATTATTATTAAAGTCTTTTTTCCTAATGTCTATCTTTGTTTTTGAGAGTGTGGTTAAATGTACCGTGACACTTTAAGGTATCAGACAAATATTTTAATCGGACCGATAACGATAACATTAAAAGTGATCATATGGTGGCCGATATATCGTGCATTCCTATTCTAGATGGAAGCCGAAAGGTGATTTTGACTACCATCCAAAATGATTTTTTTTTTTTTATCAAATAAATGCAGCATAATTGACTTTTCATAATTGAGCATAAAAATTACCGACCCAAAACAGTAGCGTATATACAGTAAGGACCAAATCCATCAAACCAGCAGTCAATTTAAATATAAAAGACCCAAGAAAACAACATTAAATATTTAGTAAGTCAGTGCTGTGCAGAGGAGGTGCACAAATACTCTTTATGACACAATAGTGAAGGCAAGCCAAATTTCCTAGCCTCTTATGAAATAACATATTGTAACATTTCCCAGCTTTTGCATGCTCTAGACAAAAAATTCCACAACGTCCTCTCTTTGCTAGAGATCCATTTGCACAATCAGTGATCCCAGGTGCAGCAAGCATGATTTTGCAAGACTGGTAGAGAGAATAAACCTCACTGAAACCATCTTTTCATGGGCTATATGAGAGAGTAGAGTTCACCCACATGATAACCATGCTTTAAGTTTCTCATATGTGTTGATGGGAGAGTCAAATAATGTACTCACTCAAAGACAGAGGAGAGGAAAAGAGGGGAAAAAATACTGGCTCACTTGTTTTCAAACCCTGTTACCCTCCCCTCTTAACAGATGTTGTAAATTACACAAGCGTGTTTGACAAAGAGTTCAAATTGCACTGTTTTCAACTCAAACAACTCTCACACAATTATTCTGCCAAGATTAGTGTGCATTGGCACGTCGTTTCATCTCTACTATTGTTTGGTTTGTCATTAGCGGCTGTTTTCTCAGCGTGTGTATGTGGAGGACAGTTCCGCACTGGCCTCATGACGACTAAATATGGTCCCCTGGTAATTTCTGTTCTTTGCATTGCAGCCATTGAGAGAAACTCCCAAATTTTCCCAAGGGAGAACTACATTTTACAGATTTTGTTCAAATAGTGCTGTTTTCTAACAGATGCCTAAATCATTATCAGCTAGGACATCTGAAGACAGTATGTTTCAGAGTTTATTCATGAATCAACAACTGAGTAGCAGTGCTGCAGTAATCCAGCATGTTTACATTTTGTATTTTTTACTCTGATGTTCATTAATGTACATTTGTCCTCTTTAAATAAACAGACAAACAAACAAATAAATAAATAAATGGTGTTAAGGTGGTGTGTGTAATGTCTGCACAACCATAGCACCAAAAAAAAAAAACACTTTAAAGAACTTAAACTTAAATTATTTTCATAATTAAGCACAATTGTTCTTTGGCTTATGTGTTTAAATAGTGTACTTTTTTCGTAGTTTTTTTCTGATTATATTTGATTCTGATTAGATTCTCATTACTGTATTACAATAAAAAATGTAATACAATGATTCTTGTTATTTAAATCAACCATAAACACAATATAACAAATATCATAATGTATAAATACCTTAAAATTGACATATATGATTATTTTGTCATATTGCATTAATAAAAATTGAGGTGATATGCACTTAATTAATTGTGTAAGAATAGTAAAAATACTGTAATGATCTTATTTAAATCAGCATTTGCAAAAAATAAAACAAATACTACAATGATTTATAGATACCTTATAATATACCATTAAATCTCCTTTTGTTTGTTTATTTTTTTTATTTTTGTAATAATGAGATTTGTTTGTTCTTTTTGCATTATAGTAATTTATCATGACATTTATTTGTGCATACATTTTTTATATGCAAAAAAAATAATTTTCTATGTGCAAATTTGGTCCCACTTTATATTAGGTGGCCTTAACTATGTACTTACATCAAAAAATAAGTACAATGTACTTTCATATTGTATTGTAAAACACTTTTGCTGATATTGAGGTGGGATACGGGTAAGGTTAGGGACAGGTGTGGTGGTATGGGTAAGTTTAAGGGTAGGGTTAGGTGTAAGGAAAGAGTCAAAAGTGTAATTAGAAATGTAACTACAGAAATTAATTACAGATGTAATTACATGCAGGTAATTTAAAAAAATGTAAGTACAATGTAAAAACATGTATGTACACAATAAGTGCATTGTATCAAATGATTAATAAAAATGCTAGTACATAGTAGTTAAGGTCACCTAATATAAATTGGGCCCAATTTTTTTTTTTTTTATTATGCTCTACTTTAGACATTCTACTAACTATAAGTAACTTTACAACATATCAACTAACTCATTAATTTGCAACTACATGTCAACTAACTCTAGATTGCTTTTGTTCAGGTTAATAGAATAAGTTGACATGTACTTGTGATACTCAGTCAGTAGAATGTCTGTGTTAGCAGATATTAAGCAGACACTCTACTAATGCTCTAATGAGATGTAGTTGCAAACTTCAAAGTTACTTAAAGTTAGTAGAATGTTTGACTGTATATATGTGTCTACCAGAATTTTATATTCCGTTGTATGATTTTGAGGTAAAATATGATCTGTACATGTTTTGGGAGATTCAGCCAAAAAGAAAAGAAAATGGCGCTGAATAGTTAAAAGTATTCCAGCAATGATTTATTTGTAAAATTAGGAAGTGAAGTCAGCGAAGCTTAATGTCTGCAACAACATCATGTAGGTCTAAGTCTATTTCAGTTTGCTGGCTTATCGTTTGAGCAAATAGCATAACAGTGCATCTGCTGTGGTGTTTGCAGCACGTTATCAGAAACCCAACTTTACATAAGCTCTCTGCACACAGCCACTGATAAAGAGGTCTCCTCTCAGCACAAAAGAGGGCTGCCAATACAATGCCACTGTTCTTCCTGTGTACACACAGAAGACCCATCAATATCCTTTCCACTATCTGAGTCAATATTAGCAGGGAGGTATTTGGCCTTGGTAGCATTGAAACACCTCCACTGGGGTGGGTAGGTGCCTCAACCCTATGTGTAGATTCTAGCACATTGAGTTCACATTCAGCGTTCGTTCTCACCCACAGTGTGTGTATATGTGACTCTGAGCTGCCTTGTTGGTGTCACCTTGGCTTCCGTCCCAGGGACACAGCACAGGCTGTTCGGCACTGTTTACACAACTGCACCTCTAGACCTCACAAAACTCTTGAGTTTAACTCTGTTTCATACTTGCACAGAAACGCACACATTCTCATGACTGGCACGCAAGGACAAGCAGACAAAATTACGAATAAACAGCCAAGAATGTTAGCGACTACCTTTCCTTCCTCAATGCCAACATGTACAAAATTCCCTTAAAGTGAACATTGAATCAAAATGGACCCTATTTACTCCATTAATACTCATTCCTAGTCTTGTTGTACACAATTTTATCATTGTAAATTTTACCAAAAAAATATATTATAATATATATTTATTTATTTATTTATTTATTTATTTTTTTATCAAAACCGCTTGCTCTGCATTTTCTTCCTTTTACATTATGGTAATTTGTCATAAATTTTTTGGCTATAATTTGACAAAAAAAAAAAAAAAATTATGGAAGCTTGTTTCTGCCACTAAATGAAAAATAAAAAGGTTTTTGCAACTTTTTATCTCAGAATTCTGACTTTTTTCTTGCAATTTTGAAAAAAAATCAGTCTTTTTTTGGACTTTTAACTCACAATTGCAAGTTTATATCTGAATTATGAGAAAAGTCAGAATTGGAGATAAAAAATCAATTGCCAGATAAAAAGTCAGAATTGTGAGATAAAAAGTCGCAATTAAATTTTTAATTGTTTTATTCTGTAGCGGAAACAAGCTTCCATATTTTTTATGTCTCAATAAAAAATTAAAAAACAGTTCATTAAAATAATAAATTCTTTAAGCAAAATGTGCTACTTCTTTCTATGATTTTGAGGTAAAATATGATCTGGACATGTTCATGACAAGTTTTGTGAGATTAAGCAAAAAATTTTAAAAATGGTAATGAATAGTTAAAGTATTCCATCAATGATTTATTTATGAAATTAGGGGCTACACTTTCTTTTGATAGTCCACTTTAGACATTAACTAAGTAACTTTACAACTACATGTCAACTACTGTAACTCTCATTAATTTGTAAATACATGCCAACTAACTCATATTAGAGTATTAGTAGACTGTTTGGGTTTGGGTTAGTAAAATAAGTTGACATGTACTTGCAAAGTTACTCATAGTCAGTATAATGTCTGGTGGGGGACTATCAAAAAGTGTTAGCAGATATTAAGACTGATACTCTAATGACTGCTAGTTGACATTTTAGTTAGAATGTCTAAAGAGGACTATTGAATTAAAGTGTTATCAAATTAGAAAGTGAAGTCACATTGAAGCCTAATGTCTGCAACAACATAAAGGGGTTATATGTATGCATTATCATGTATTAATCGCTTTTTTATTGCCAATGTGTGAACAGCTTGTAATGAAACTAAAAAACGAGACCTTTCCCGACTTACTAGGTTGTCTATGAAAGCCTGTAGACTGATTTTTATGAAGGATTCAGGACGTTTTTGCCAGGAAAATCAAAAAGATGTGACATTTACACGTAAAAATGTAAATAGGCCAAGTATTTTTTGCTGTGTAATGCAACAGATATGTGTTGCATTCTTGGCATTGTTACCAGGGATGCTAGCAGTCATTTCACCTCTTTCATTTCATTTCAACCCTTTGTAATGATGCGTTTCCACAGTTATCAACATAATCTAGTAAAGTTTTTCATATTTTCATTGTTAAAAACTTGAATATATATCTATAACGCTATATAGTGTTATTTAGCCTTTGCTATTGCAGCAAATGGAAATACAAAAATATTTGCTGTCGTCTCCCGTTGACCGCTATAGAAGTTTACCCAAATATGACGACTTCCGCTTCTGAGAACCCCGGAAATGTGAAAAGGGCTATTAGCATAATCTGGCTTCTTCTATGGTCAGTCATCTCACTGAGGTCAACCACTGTCATGGCAGAGCAACAGTATGTTTCAGGCCTTAACCTTGAATATCACAAATTGCGATCCGCCTGAAGCCACTTCATATATATATCCCATTATGCTCTTCATTTGACCTCATCGTCAGCCTGAAGAGGGCAGCCTGGGAGAGCGTTCTCCTCAGTGTCAGTTGTGTTGAGAGAGCAAGGTCACACCTGCAGGTGCCTGGCGAGGTGATAGATGATGTTTCTTTAAACTCTAGAGGGCATGGTTCTTAGGGACCGGCTGTTTACTCTCTCTTGAAGTATAATGGTCTCCTTTGAAGGGGCAGAACTTGGCAGACCTCAGACTGGGAGAATACTGCGTGATTAGTTAATGACACATTCGGCTTAAATCAAGCATAATCACCATTAGCCACTCAGGCAGCTCACATCAGCCGTGATATTTCCTACTATTGGCAGAGCTGCTTTTAATAGCTTTGCACATTGTGCAGGAAAAACAGGAAAGGGGTTGAGAATGTGACAGTTGCATTGCCAGCCCTCATTTAGACTTCATTATATTACAACTGGTCTGGGCCTGAATCAGCAGAATTGAGAAAGGAAGTTCGATTCTTTTCCACAATATATGGTTTTATTGTTAGCTATTCTGATAACGATGTTCTTACTGGAATAACAGTTTACTAGCCTCAGTTAGCTAGTCAAGCCAGGCTGAGGTGGTAACTTTTGAATTTTTTATTGATTTGGGTTATTTGTCCGCTAACCCTAAAAGAAGTGGACTTAATTGTACTGAATGTGCATTTGTAGGGTACAAAACGGAAAGTAATTTTTTTTTTAATGTACTTGCATATAATATAATATTAATTAAATAAAACTTAATAAGTGTACCTAAAGATAATACATTTTCATGACAGTTTCTTAACAGAGTTAAGTACACTTTTAAAAAGTGCACTTTGTAATAATGCAAAAGTTTTTCATATCCTTGTTTTAGTATTTTGTCATGCTTAAGAAGTACTTATTCTGATGTGACTTTAACCATATTTTATTGTCAATAGAATTATTATGAAATTACACAATGTACTTAATGTAAGTCCCACTAAAGTGGGTAAAAAAGCACTCTTAAAGTGTAACTTCACTGATTTTCAAACCGCTTTATATTGTTACAATGTCATTTATATGTAAATGAACAATGTTGTTTACTCGTTTCTTGTGTTACCTGGGCTGTGAAATTTGATTATACTTCCGCATTTTTGTATCCCAGCCCATGGACAGTCAGATTGACAGAGGGCAGTTGACAGAAGAGATTGACAGAAGAGTTAGTGTGGTTAATCACTGAAAACGGTATCGTACTCTGTCTACTCTTTAAACAGCATTATGGTAAAAATGGAACACAATGGCAACAGCTTTCTTACCTGTAGGCGACAGCGCTTTGCTTCGGGGGTTAGGAGGAACTGACAGAACGGCAGTTTCTTTCAGTTTTACCCATCTGTTTGGCCTAAAACTTCGGTGGCAGAGAGAGCTCAACGCACTGCATTTGAAGAAAACACATGCAAATAGAAAGAACACCAGCAAATTAAGAAAACGTCTTAGGGCCCAATCATACACCCTGCGCAATGCGACTCCAGGTGCGACGCAAGTGTTTTTCGCTAGTTTCAGCCAGAAGCAGTTATAATTTTCAAGTCCAGCGCCACGTTGTTTAAATAGCAAATGCAAACAAGGTGTGTTCAGGTGCGTTGCTATTTTGAGGCAACTGAAATAGACTGCGCCATTGACTAACAAAAACCTGGTCTAAAGTCAACAGCACAGTTTTTTTGTGTTATATAAAGGGCACGTTAGTAATACGCATCTATAGGCGAGTGCACAAATATTAAAAATAAAAAGATTCCTCTCTGGAGAAGCGTTCAGTCTTTCCTCTTGCAAATTCCACCATGTAAATAGCGAATCCGCCATGGTGCAAGCACAACTGGCTTTTAAAGGGAATGGTTGATGACACTCTGATTAGTTTATTGCACGTTACGCCCAAAAAACACCCATGACTCATAAAGAGACTAGGTACAACCCTTTTGGACCATGCACCTGGCGGCGACTGTTTTTTCCGTAGTTAAACTAGGACACGCCCTAAGTGCACCTGTGCCATGCGCTTTGTACCATGTGCTCAGATCATTAAAATAGGGCTCTGAATCAGTTTGACAACACATGTGCTGCAAATACTCACAAAAAACGCACTGCAAAGGTTCACAACACACCCAAATACAGAAACGCTCTGCAAAAACTCAAAATGCACATACAATTAACAAAAAAACTCACCTTTCAGGTCATTGACAACACCACTGACGAGTAGACATTGAACAATAAGCGGTCCCAGCCAGGTTTGTCACTTGTTGGGGTTCCCTTGAACCATTCCGTCTGTGCTATTTGCAGCGCGTTTTTTTGTATTTGTTTGCATTGTGAACTTTTGCAGCACGTTTCTATATAATGGGGTTGCGTTGTGATCATTTGCAACACGTGTTGCATGTTTTCATCAGTTGCAGCATCTTGAGCTCTCTCGGCCACCGTATAAAAACACTGCGTTCAGGATCGTCCAGTTTGACTACAAATGTTCTCTCAGTATTTTTGATTCTTTGCAGCCTTTAGCCGAAAGTAACTCACTCGCGCTAAACGTTTACTCTTTGAATTCTTGCACCCAGGAAAAATACAAGTCAACACCATTCTGACTAAAAGTTTGGTAAGAAGTATTTCATACTAAAGCAAGATGGTATTTGACTCTGGTCAAGCGTATCCATAGCAGACTGGTGGGAGTGGACGACTACATGCCTGCTGCATTATGGGTGTTGAGGTTTTCCTACCTATTAGGCAAAAGGGAAGATAACAGCCTTTTTATCTGTTTTCTCTAGTCAGGTAGCACCGATTTCAAATTTGTGTCACCTTTCTACTGTAGATGCCAAGTTTTATTGAAAGCCTATTTTGCCAGCGGTGAAGTTTTTACCATTTTAAGTTCTACTAATTGCATTTAATACAACTATATACAACATTTGTAAATAATATGCAAGTGTCTAAAAGTATTACAATCAGTTCACACTAAATTATATCTTTATAAATATGGTATATTATTTCTATACTCTTTTTAAAAGTAAAAAAAAAAAAAAAAACTAGCTAAACTAGCTTAAAATAACTAAGATTTTTGTACATTGTGATTTTTCTACCCTGTATGATTGTTTCTAGTACGATATGACTGCTGGGGTCTACAAAAATCTCCTAATGTACACTCAATTTCTGGTCTTAGTCTGGTCGAGGCAGACTGCACAGTATCATCAGCCATCTTAGCTAAGACTTTGGGCATGATTGAGAACTATGACTGGGTGTTTTAAGTCTCCACTGCTCCTATATTTGTTCTTCATTAGACTGTTGTCCGGAAAAGTAATGTGGCAGTTTTAACTCTATTGACAAATGGATAAAGCAAAGCATTTGGCAAAATGACAAAGTAAAAAGCATTTGGCAAACGGACAAAGAAAAGCAACTAGCAAATGATTTTTAAAAATGCAATTTAAACTCTGCATTTAAAAATTATTTTAATGATATAGCTATTGCATTGTTTTAACTGCATTTTTTGTTTTAAATAATTAAATAAACTGTTAAAAATGTCTGTTTATTTTTCAATTTAAACATGCCTATTAATTTGTCATTTAAAAAGTGATGTATTTCTATTTTCATGTTTAAATTAAATTGATAACTTATTACTTCATTTTATTTTAAATGCCACTACCAATCCTCCACATCCAAGACTACTAGAACAACTTAAAAATCTTACAATTCAACTGGGGTAGCAGCCAAATATGTACTTTTACCATCACAAAGTGACTGTGGACCTTTGATATAGGTCGGCCTGCATCACAGTTCCACTGTGCGTGTCAAAGAGAAAGTCTGCATTCAGGTGTAGTGGGTTCACGGGTCATATGAGCTCCTTTGCTTGCATTTTCTTTTTCTCCAGAAGCAGGTATGACACAGGCATAGGATGTTTAAAGGAGAGCAGATAATCTTACAGGCCGCAAGGATCAGTTAAGCTTCTTGTCAAGTGTTCCTCTTCACAGATCTGGCCCTACGGCACAACCGTGAGATGTCAGGGTGACAGTCTAGACAGCAGCTGTCTCACTGAGAACTTTTCCAAAACTCCACATGAGACCTCAGTCCCTCCTACATGCAGGAATCATTTGTCTCTATTCAAGCCCAGTCTGAGGGGAAGCACGGCTTTCGCTGCATAGTTTGCTTGAAGATAAGGGTTTCATTGGACCGTGTGCCCCACGGAAACATTCCATCAAAACTGTCTTCAAAGTAAACACGGGCATTCACGCTTTCAGGCATAGAAGTGTTAAAGAGCACCTGTTAGAACCCATATGGAGGCTAAACAAGCTGAAGAGATATAGGCTAGAAGAGTGAAATGTAATAGTTGGTCATTCATTTCTGGGTGGCATTGCTTGATTTGTTTTTCTATCTATATTCAGTTCAGTTCAGCTTTATTGTCCTTGTATTAAAATACAACGAGATTACAGTGCAACTCCCTTTTTGTGCAATTTAAGAAAAAAACACATAGAACAACATTAAAAACATATTATTAGAGGTGCTTGCATTACTACTGCTCATATTAGTGTTAGTGATCTTACCTTAAAGCCACAATATGTAATTTTTCGCCGCTAGAGGTCAAAACAAAGGCATAACTTGATGACGCCTGGATTTCGCAGAGCTTTTATTATGCCGCAGAAGACCGCTTCCGCTTCTTCCGGTCATGCGTATGTGGGGTAATGCAGTGCTGTTTTATCATATTAGACATTTGAGTGTGTTGAAAGTTATGTTATAGGAATGTTTTCTCGGCGGCTACTATGAGATACTTGTTGCACACTGCAGTAAGACTATATTAGTCATGGTAAAACATGGTACTCGCCGCAAATCAAGAAAATGAGATTTTAAACAATAAGACTGTGTTGATCTATTTAACAATGATTAGTTTTCTGTCTGTGATTAATGTATCCCAACAGTTGCTCACCTGTCTAATAAAACATGTAATATATTAAAGCATCTTTGTTGTTTCCATGGTTTCTACAAAATAAAACTGGAAGTCGATAGGTAACGCGGGTATAATGTCATTGATAGGCGACGCACGGACACGGTCCGTATCCTTGTTAAAATGGCTTATTTCTCTGGATTTAAACATTCTTGGAAAAATTTGGGATAATGTAAGTATACAAGTCAACTAAATATATAACATTGTTCTAGTGTTTTTTGGATATTTTATTCCAAAAATCTTACATATTGTGCCTTTAAGTATTAAACTTTGGCACCTAACCATGAACATTTCAAATCATGTGGCTTTTTTAGGTGTCCTCCTAATTTCTATGCAATGTGACTCAGTTTTCATCTATGGATGACAAAATGGGTTTTACAAAAATTATAAAGACTTACTTAGGAGGGACCCAAGACAAAGGCCTATCTAGAGACCAGAATATCATAGACACTTTGGGGTGGGCAAACCCCCAAAACACATTTGTGTTGTAACTCTACTAAACCGTAAAATGAATCCGATTGCTTCAACTGTTACTGGCATTCATGCAGTTATTTATTGCAATTCGTATAATTGTCACCAGACTCTGTGTTAATTTGTTTACAGTTTTAGAGGTTGGGAAGCATTCCACCCTCATGTTGTATGCCAACAGGGTCATCTGTTCAAAAATAAGCTGTCTTAGAGCACCACCTAGTGGTCATTTTGTGCTGTAGTTTCTTAACGCTATAGAAGTTGTCATTCTCATTCTCATCAGGCTTGGATACAAAATGGATTCTTTTTTCTATAATGGTGAACAATATTGGTCCAGTCTGAATGATTAATGCCTCAGCCAGTTATTATTTTAAATTCATGATGCAGACAGTGTTGACTAAAATAAGAACACAGCTGTGAAATCTCATAAAAGGAAAACTACCACTACCACTACTACTATTTTATTTTCTTGAAAGAATTTAATACTTTTATTCAGCAAGGTTGCACTAAATTGATCATAAGTGACAGTGAAAACATTTATAATCTTAAAAAATGATCATGGTTTACACACTTTTACATTTTTAAATATATTTAAATAGAAAACAATTTTATTTTAAATTGTAATCATATTTCCTATTTCATCATTTTAATCTTATTGACCCCAAAATTTGAATGGTAGTGTATATTTTTATATATATATATATTTTTTTTTTAAATGATCCTGTTCTTCTGTCAGGACATAATACTTTTTTTAAAAATACATACGCATATTTCAGTTTTTCTTTATTCTAACATATAACCCAAATGAAATGGAAATTTTGGTGTTCCCCTCTGATTCATGTCAAAGAGGAAATGTTGCTGTTTTTAAAAAGCAGGCAACGCTGTGGCACAAAAATCCCTGAAAATAAACCTAATTCTGCATTAGTAGCTGCTCAAAAGTTCCATCCATATCTAATCCAGCCAGCCGGTTTTGTTTGCAGTCTATATGAGAGGTTGGAGGACAAGAGCTTGCTGTTCTTCCCAACAGTGTTTTCCAGCTACTTCATTCAGATCATAAAAGTGAAGGGCCCAGGGTTTACTACACCCTTAACCACAGTTACAGTGGACTCACATCAATGTTGAGCCCACTGCATACGAGCTTCCCACATACAGCTATAAAACACAAACATCACACAGGGAAGAGAGCCTCTATAAAGCGTTTATTTCATTGGAGGGGAGAGAACGAGTGCAGAACGCCATACTGGAATACCTTTCCATAACCTTCCAACGCCATTAAACAGCGAAATCACTTTATTTAAATAAATAAATTCAAACATATGTCAAGCTTCAGTGGCATTCTTAACACACACCTTAACCTGTTCTTTGATAATACCCTTTCAAATCAGTACAAATCAGTAAAATCCAGCCCTTGATTTGAGGAACACTGCAGTATGCTGTTAATTGATGAACTGTTAATATTTCAAACTACTTTGACTTCTTAAATCTGTTAACCGCACCTAAGTAATACTGTAAGATGGAAGTTTATTTGATGACTTCATCAAAATTGGCCTATCCATTAGAGAATGTGTGTGTGTTAAATGGTGTTAAATGTGTGTGTATAAAAAGGACATTTCCAAAAGCCTGTGTGACATTTATATATATATATATATATATATATATATATATATGTGTGTGTGTGTGTGTGTGTGTGTGTGTGTGTGTGTGTGTGTGTCTGTGTGTGTCTGTGTCTATGTCTGTGTGTGTCTGTGTCTATGTCTGTGTGTGTGTGTGTGTGTGAAATGGTGTTAAATGTGTCACACAGGCTTTTTGGAAATGTCCTTTTTACACAGTAAAGCTCATATTTTTTATTTACAATTTTTTTCATATTTAAATAATATTTTGCAATAAAAAAATAATATTTGTCCTTACATTTTCATAAAGAAATATAAGGTAACTCATACACTTTACTTAGCTACAACAGTATTTTACAGTAAAATTACTTATAAATATAAAATTGATTTTAATACGTTTGACGTTTTTATATTAACTTTTATATGATACTTTTTTGTATTATTTTGTTAATTATGTTCTTGATATAAGGTAAGGTAACTTACAGTTAACCAATCAACTTGAATTATTAATTTTTCAGCTTATTAAAGTTTTTTACAGCACACCGTTGTACTTTTTGTAAGTATATCTCATCACATTGTATGAGATTGAGAAAGGCTGAGCTAGAGTTGATTCTTTGCACAAACTCTTTTTCTTTCTCAGATTCTTTCTCTTCAAACAGCTCAATAATGCCAATGTTATTAAAACGCTTGTTAGACAGTTACTTGGACAGTGCATATGTAAGAACGTGCATTGTAGTAATTGTGCAAAGCAACTGTTTAGGCATAATGACCATAAGAGAAATGTTTGTCAGCTGCTTTGCTAAAGCCAGCTGTCGTTTAACAGGGTGGAAGTCACAGGACCGACTTGATCTCGCTCATCTCCCTTTCAAACGCAAAACACACACTTCCCTCTACAGTGTGTGTATACAGATGTTCCTTAAAACCTATAATCTGTCATTTGGGAGAAATCTGAATTCACAGCCTTCAGCTACAAGGCAGAAACGTTCTTCAGGAAATATATGTAGCGACAGCTGCGGTCCGCTCCCACTAAGACTGCTGAATAAACCACTGTCTTGGATCAAATCCATTACACACCACCTCAGCATGCAAGATCCATCATGAAGAAGGACTTTTAGGAAGGTCTGTGCATTTTGAAAGCTTGGCAAAATTTCAAAACTCAAACAAGCATTTGGTCAGCTTTCGCACAGGTTGAGTTTTAAATAGGCCTATAGTAAATTGACATTCACAATTTTGAATGGATGTGAGTGAGAAGTATAAATGATAATAAAAAGAAAAGGCCACTTATGATTAAACATGAAACCATATTTAATTTGTTTGATTGAAAACGAGGCTGAGGTATGGAGTCTGTTGAATACATCACACTGTTCAAAAGGGATAGTTCACCCAAAATGAACATTCATGTACATGTACATGTCGATAAAAAAAATGCATGACTTTCTTTCTTCTGCAGAATACAAAGATATTTGAAAGCAGCCCTAAATAATGTTTGTCCCTCTAGTGGTTGAAACATAAAACTACAAGTTACTTGCAGAGGAACATTGTTTTGGTAATTACACAAGTTGTGCTTTGACTGATGGTGCACAGATGTGCTCATGGTACAGATGATCGCCTTAGTGCGAATGTCATTAGAACATAAAAACTCTTTCATGATCAGGTGACGTGACATGAAGGCCAAGTACGGTAACCCATGCCTCTGCATTTAACCCATTTAAGTTAGTGCACACACATTACACTGAAAAAAACAAGATTTGCTTCATTTTTCTTTAGCAAGTTTTTGCATGCATATTTTTTAAGTAAATTTCACTTATGAAATTAAGTAAACTCTACTTAACAAAGTCAAGTAAAATTAACAGAAAATAAGTATTTTGAACTTGGCCAGTACAAGGTTAAGTAATTTCTACTTAGTTGAAGTTTCCTTTGCAATACATTTTACTCCAAAAATATAACATTGAATTAAACCACACTTTGAAGTGTATGCTTTACTTAGATATATCTAAGTAAATAACACTATAGAAGTAACATGGGACCTGAACACAGAGACCTCAATACTTGGTACACAATACACAATGACGGTAACATGGATCGTTTTTTAATTTGAATGTTGTTACTAAACCTAACAACAAAAGCAATGATAAAACACTGTAAATACAGCTGGAAAACAGCGGAAAATCAACCTCATTAATTATTCAAACCCCAGTGCATGATGGGAACACCAGTATCAGAAAAGTTGAGTAGTTTTAGTTTATTTTATAATGTTGATATTTACGCTTTAATTTCTACTAGCTTGAATTAAGTACTAATATAGAATTTATATTTTTAATTCTTGTCTGAACTAACTTTTTCTTGTAGAAATTACATTTGTTTTTTCTGTAGTATTTACTTCACCATAGAATAATTTTCTATCAGTGTAGGATCAGTGACACACAACCATGGACACACACTCCCGGAGCCGTGGGCAGCCCATTTGCTGCGGCGCCCGGGAAGCAATTGGGAATTAGGTGCCTTGCTCAAGGTCACCTCAGTCGTTGGTTGAGGGTGGAAGAGAGAGCTGTTCATTCACTCCACCACCTACATTTTCCTGGCACTCTAAAAAAAGATGGTTCTTTAAAGGTTCTTAACATGTAGTAACAGTTCTATTTTGAACCCTATCATCCTGAAGAACCCTTTATATGCTGAAATGATTCTTTGTGTTAGAGTTTAGGGTTCTTTTTTTCCCACCTTTTTCTTTTTCAAATCTGTAACTGTCAAAGCCACCTCATTACTGATTCTCTGGAGCTCAGCTATACAACTACACAGACTGTCAACACTCTCTCGACAGGTAAATGATTTTTTTCTTAAAATATCTATACATTTTAACTTTCAAATTGTAACGGGTTTCCTACCAATCGTGTCTTTTTCTCTTTTTAGTTTAACAGAACATGTAAGTGTGAGCATCTCTGTTCAGTTAAGTTGTGAAATTATATGGAAATTATGGTCCATACTGTTAGATTTTTATTTTTTAATTATTACTTGCATAAACATATCCAGTCACAAAAAAACATTAAAGCTATTCCATTACTTTTTTGCTAATTTTGGCCTTCATAAACATAATTTTTTTTACATAAACAAATGGAAGAGACACACTGTAACTATAAACTCAATTGAGTATTTTAGATGCTGTCACATCCCATAACCTCATCATCTGCAGAGAGAAACTGTACACTCAAAATACACATAATGATGGACGTAAAGACATCATAAAGGATTGTGAAGATATTTCACTGGAACTTGGTCTTCATTACATCTATATCATGTTCAATGTCAATTGTTACTTGTGTATTCAGTTAACAACTGTTGTTAGAGCACTGCCATTTTTTGCTACAATTTGCCATGTCAATAAAAAATAAAAGTACCTAATTGACACAACATGCTGTTTTTTTTTTATGTAGAACACGATATTATAAGACCAGGCAGATAGAGGGGTAACAATATAAATAATATATAAAAAACTATATTAATAATACTAATACTAATATTAATAAAATAAAGATACTAAGATACTAATATACTAATAATAATCAAGTCAAGTCAACTTTATTTATATAGCTCTTTTTACAATGCAGATTGTTTCAAAGCAGCTTCACAGTGTTAAACAGGAAAATAATGCAACCGAATTTGATTCAGCTGTACAGCCGCTCTGGAGAAAACAGTGATGTTATCTAGCTCATTTCAATTATCATATATATTCAAGTAATGTAGTTGACATAGTTAATTTAGTTTAGTAATTACATTTATTTGGATATTTATTTGAAAATTTAGTGTCCCCAACTGAGCAAGCCAAGCCAAAGGCGACAGTGGCAAGGAACCAAAACAGGTGGCCTAATGGAGAAAAATAAACCTTGGGAGAAACCAGGCTCAGTCGGGGTGCCAGTTCTCCTCTGGCTAATTATCAAACAGTGTATGTTTATTATTTTGGCAGCCTTACAGGTCAGAAGTAATATTAGATCGGATTATTCGAAAGATCGGAGGCATCACACCGGGTTTATTGAGGATGGCGTGTCAATTCAACAATTATTAAATAGGAATATTCGAAATATCGGAGTCATCACGCCGGAGATGGATCCATTGAGGATGCCATGTCGATGAGCAATTTCAAAGGGTAGACTAATAGACACGGTCTCTGCAGACACTTCAGGGATGAGTTGGTCATGTCCAGGCGCAGGTCCACCATCTGATCTGGATACGGCCCGGATCCGGCTGACTGCGGTAAACCTCGGGATAAACAGAGAGACTAACATTAGCGTATATGCCATTCTTCTTATGATGTAACGAGTACATCAGGTGTTATGGGAAGTGTTCCCGGTTCCGGCTGACCTAGTTAATGCAGCCTAACAATCATTTAATTGATTTGAATAAAATATAAATAAAAATGTTTTATGTGTATGCCATAGTAAAGAGATGCGTTTTTAGTCTAGATTTAAACTGACAGAGTGTGTCTGCTTCCCGAACAATGCTAGGAAGACTGTTTCAGAGTTTAGGTGCTAAATAGGAAAAGGATCGACCGCCTGCAGTTGATTTTGATATTCTAGGTATTATCAACTGGCCAGAGTATTGAGACTGCAATAGACGTGATGGAGTATAATGCGTTAAGAGCTCGCTCAAGTACTGGGGAGCTAAACCATTTAGTGCTTTGTAAGTAATTAGCAAGATTTTAAAATGTATGCGATGTTTAATAGGGAGCCAGTGCAGTGTTGACAGAACCTGGTCATACTTAATAATAATGAAAATAAACTATAAAAAGGTTATTTATAACACCATTAAGGTCCTATATAGCACTTTCATAGCATGGTTCTTTATGGAACCTTATAAAAAGGGTTCTATTTAGCACCAAAAGGCTTCTGCTATTGTTACAAGCCAAAGAACCCTAATTTGGTACTGTTTAGAACCATTTTTCTTAAGAGTGCAGTATTGAGAATCGAACCCACAACCAAAAAGACTGCAAGTACTTACTTACTTCTTAATTCAAGAATGAATAAAGTAAATATTGTTGTTGTAAATTAACGTTACAAAAGTTTACATTCAAGTCACCATGAAATCTAAATGGACAATTCTTGTTTGTTTTTTTTATGGAATGTTGCAGTATTTATTATAAATGATTTATCCGTGCACATCATTATTTAAAAAAAAAAAATAATGTGCTCTCCTTTTCTTTAATTAAAATAACTCCCCCTCCAACTCTGTAGGAATGCAACAAGGCACGTCCGAATCCAGTGATCGTGTCACACCCTTTCTACTAAGATACTTTCATCTGATTGATTTTTGAAGGCAGCATAGGCTATGTTTACACTTGGCATTAACATGCGATAATTTAAAAATATTTAAATTTTTGTGGCGCGTTTGAAAGTCAGAAGCTTCAAATGGCTTCGTAGCGTAAAACAACTTTCACTTTAGCCTCTATCAATGGCAGTGCACACAGCACAGTATTTTTGTGATTTATTAAACAAAAGAACAATCTATCACAAATAGAGTAATCTACCAATTTAAGTTTCCCAACATTAATCTTGTATGATGAAAAGATTCATTATTCTGACACATTTCATGATTGAAAAGTGCGCAAGCACTTATTATATATGTAGAAAACGGCAGAATCTGAACACCTTTGTATTAAAGAAATAAAAGAACACATCACATTAAAGAGCATTAATTACAACTAAACAAGGGTAGGCTAAACGACAACAGATTAAGAGTAAAGATGATTTAAATTAAACAATGTCCAATTGCTTTCACTCACTTTACTTTCCGATGCAATCTCAGATCAAATTAAGTTGCTCAAATAAAGGTATATGTAACGTAGTTTGTATGTTCAGGGAAGAAGGAGGCGGGAACCGGCGAACATTTAAAGACTTTAATAAAAATTAAACAAACTGAAAGTAAAAGCGGCAGCCCCTCACGGACGACTGCCGCGCATACACATAACAAAACGTAAACAAAAACACAACGTAAATCCAGGCCTGGTCCTCTCTTGTCCTTCACTGTCGTCGCTCCTCCTATTATATGTCCGAGCTCCTCCGTGAGAGATCCGAGACCGGTGTGACGCGCAGCTGGCGCTCATCATCAAAATCACTCACCGGCCTCGTGTCGCTCTCTCACGGCTCTCGCTCGCCCGGCTCGTCACATACCCCCATCGCCCTCCGCAGGCCGGGGGGTACCCACGAGACTGCGCTCTACTCCCCCCCGGGCCAGTCTCGGCGGCCGCAGCACTACCTGGGGGTAAGGACAGACGAGACGAGACGAGAGAAAAGGAGCCGGAAGCATGAGGAGCAACAGAGACGAGAGAGGGAAGAGAGGAAGAAAAAAAAAAGAAAAAAAATCTAGTCCGGTTCCCGGACACACTGCCGCTCGGTCCTCAGCCAGCCGAGAGGCTCTTCCTCGCGGTGCCATGCGATGGTACTGGACGCTCGGTGGACGGCTCGATCCTCCTCCGCCCCCTGGCGGCCGGCGGTGGCTCCTCCTGTTGAGGGCAGCCGGCAGCGAGTCCTGCGCTCCCTGCTCCTCCCCGTCATGGCGGATGGTAGCAGGCTCCGGCCCACGGCGAACGCCGACGACTCCTCCGCTCCCTCTCGGACGGCAGCCACCCCACCTCGACCCAGGGGCACGGCAGCAAGCTCTCCGTCCCACTGGATCTTCACTCGCTCCAGCACCACCGCCTCGGGCAGCCCCTTGCGGTCTTCATCCATCCGCGCTGCCCGACCTCCTCAGCACCGTGATCCCCCTCAGCAGCGAGGCTCTTCGACAGCATGTCCCTCCTTCCTCCCGGGCTTCGGCACCAATGTAACGTTGTTTGTATGTTCAGGGAAGAAGGAGGCGGGAACCGGCGAACATTTAAAGACTTAAAAATTAAACAAACTGAAAGTAAAAGCGGCAGCCCCTCACGGACGACTGCCGCGAATACACATAACAAAACGTAAACAAAAACACAACGTAAATCCAGGCCTGGTCCTCTCTCGTCCTTCACTGTCGTCGCTCCTCCTTTTATGCGTCCAAGCTCCTCCGTGAGAGATCCGAGACTGGTGTGACGCGCAGCTGGCGCTCATCATCAAAATCACTCCCCGGCCTCGTGTCGCTCTCTCACGGCTCTCGCTCGCCCGGCTCGTCACAGTATACTTCCAGAGTTGATCATACAAAACAGAGATGGGCACTTGAGTTAGTGACTCGGACTTGAGTTGTACTCGAGTCGCATTTTATGAGACTTCAGACTTGACTCGGGACTCGACCTGAAATGACTTCAGACTTGACTCGACTCGACAAAAAATACTTTTTTTAGAATATTTTAAAAACAACTCAAGTCTTTAATCCTTATCTATCGTAAATAAATAAAAAATTGCTTTATTTGAATGTTATAATATCTGCTTCACATGTACGTGACATGGTAGATCGGACCTTTGTCATAGAATTTGATTACAGATGTCCGTGTATTGCGCGTAAACTCCGAAATGTTATAAGAGTCCCATGAAACATGACAGGATCCATCGTGCCATATGTTCTCACATTTGGATGTATTACGGCTAGATGCAAAGAATGTGTGGAAAACAATTAAAGACACCGGAACATAATTTTATTAGACAAAGGTTAGTCAGATTAACTCACACATCTAGCTGTTTTACCATGGTGTAGATGGGTGGCTCTTTTGGATTGCCAGCCTGTTAAAACATGAATAAAATCGAACCTTTAAACCTAGCACTAAGGTTTACTTTTATCAATCTTTTTGCAGATTTTCTCTCTCTTAATGTGTGTCTACGAGAGAAAGATAGAAAGATGTTAATACATTTATTACTTAAAGCGCATATTTTAACGTATAGCAATAAGCATGCATACAGTTTTCTATTGACTAGAAACAACTAGAAATGTTCAGAGGTTTGATATTTTCTGATAATGTCTGTCGTCAATAACAACGCTGTATAACAAATGTGACTGGCGCCATCTTGTGTCCATTCAGCGACTGTATTGAAAATGATTTGTTGCCAGGACAGTTGTTTTTTATTTTGCTGGATGTATCTTTTACATCTTAGGACCTTTATTACAAACAAAACAGATGACTGAAAGGTCATATATTTTGTCTAAATTCTAAAAAAAAAAAAAAGGATTTTTGAATATGAGACTTTTTTTTTGTAAGACATAAAATGACTTGAGACTCGACTCGGACTCCAGCTTAAAGACTTCAGACTTGACTCAGACTCCAGATGAAAGACTTGTGAACATCTCTGATACAAAAATAACTGGGGTCATTCATTTTAAACAAGTTATACCATCCGGGTTTAAGGTTATATCGTGCAATGACTATATTGACAGAAATGTTTAATAAACACGCTGAAACATTAAACACATACAACATTTAAAACATAAAAAAATACAAAGTGTATTGCGATTATTCCTCTGGCAAAGCAGCATGCAGCTCTTCATTAAGATCCCATGATTGTGATTGTACAAGTGATCGCATCGTTCAGATAATGTATAAGTATCATGTATAAGTCTAAATAAAATTTTAAAGATTGACATTTATTTAGTTCAAATAAGTTTAATTTCTTGTCAAAACTGCATCTGTTCATTGTTTTCTGACAGCCACGTGGAGAGACTGGGTGGGGATTTATGAGACGTCACCCTCTAAATGTAGATACGATAGTTGGATTGCGTTTACATTACACTGAGATCCGATCACAATGCGTCCTCGACTACCTCTGGACCAGGACATGCTGAATGTTAATGCATGTTAATGCCAAGTGTAAACGCAGCCATAAATGTATAATTGCTGCCTTTGATATCCAACAAATTCTGTGCGTTTCCATTCCATGACAGTTGAGCTAAAAAATAAACATGGCATTTGAAAATTGCAGTTAGTGGTCAGTTTGTGTATAAATGTACTTTTTCCACTTTTGATGTAGTAAAAAATGAGTATTGTAGAAATTACATATTTGCTTAGTTATCACTTAAAGCGCTATCTATTTTGTTGTAGATCATTAAACCATTATGCTGCCTCAGAAGTCTGTGCGAAATCAGTTTTGTAAGGTACCTTTGTGCACAAACTGCCTACAAAGTCATTGCAGGGCAGCGAGGCAACAAGTCAGCTACCTAAGCTTTCGGAAGCAACCCTCTTCTCTTCTCATCAAGGGCTGGACAACCTATCACTTACATGAGATCACAGCAATAGCAAACCACAAGGATACAATCAATTCTTGATGGACAAAATCGAGTCCGGCCCTACATTTTTTCTTGTTCGAGAAGCCGTTACACTCGGTTGTACAATATGTCAAAGGAAAGAAAAGACTAACGCAACTTCCATTTCATGCTGACTAGCTATAAACTAGCAAGGCTTTATATAGGCAAATAGTAGAAAAAACCTAGTAACTGCATGGTTTAAAAATGGGCATTGTTACCAACATAAACATGCGTAGGACATGTGATGCTATGCAAACTATGTTGATTCATGTTTTATTACGGGTACTTTTGCTTTCCCTTTTTGCTTGCAAACTCTTTTTTTAGCCTGACTTTTTCAGGCTTTAAGCTTGGCTATTTCCACTGCATATATTAGTATCATGATCTTTTTTCCTTTATCTATTTTATAACGTAAACACGCATGGGTGAATGATGACTTCTTTTATGTTCCACAGAAGAAAGAAAGTCATACACGGTTTGGAGCAACATGAGGGTAAGTAAACAATATCAGAACATGACAGAACTATCCCTTGAAGACATCAAAACAATATTATTTGGCAAATTAAACTAATAAAAGTCTAATAAGATCATTTTAGAATCCATGGAGCTGCATATGTGAACACAAGTTTAAGTCTCAGATCAAAAAACTGTACACGTGCCTTCAGCATGCCGTAATTTCCTTTTAATGCAAAACCCCTGTCAGAGGGAGGAAAACTGAAGAAAACCAGAGGGGGGTGGATGTAGATGCTTGAGGACCCTTAGGCTCTGCGGCAGGGACCGGGCTCACAGCCGAGTCTAACTTTCAAAAGTAATTTGTCCCACTCAGCCCAGTGAGGGTAAATAAAAGTCTCTTATCCTGATTAATCTATCCTTCTACACCAAACAAGGTGAATGGAAGTTGGCACAAATTAGGGTGAAGAATGTTTGGTGTGCTAGTGTAAACAGCCCGTGGGTCAGGCTCCGCTCCATCACTCATGGCAAGGGCCGCCCCCTTGGGTCCAGGCTCTGACCATTTATTTAGAGCCAACAACAGCACTAGTGAGGTTATGAGTAGTGATTAGAGAGGGGGGAGGTGATCCCAACCGAGTCTGGGTTCTTCCCACAACTTCCTCTGTTCTTTTCCCATTCTTTCCGTTATGCATTCATCACACACAGGGAATGTTTAAAATAGCGTGCTGCTCCTACTATTTCTATAATTACTTTGAATATTCTGAGCACACTGAATGGAATACTGTATCACGCAATGCAACACACTTGGCTTGAAGTAATCATCTCATTAATTCATGTCTCATTATTTGATTTGACCGACACATGCTTTGACAAAATTGGATTTGTAAATTTAAATGCAAAACAAACATATTTAAACTCAGTCAAAGGTTTGGAGTCGTATGCCTGGATTCACATTATATTTCTCATTATCTTAAAAATCTTAAAAATAAAACGTTTATGCTTAAAAGCTTGGAAT
Organism: Rhinogobio ventralis; assembly: GCA_039654625.1. Taxonomy (NCBI): domain Eukaryota; kingdom Metazoa; phylum Chordata; class Actinopteri; order Cypriniformes; family Gobionidae; genus Rhinogobio; species Rhinogobio ventralis. Next base: position 7,319,651 of record CM077204.1, read on the forward strand.
AATTTGTGTAGACAAACATAAACTATATAAATATCTTTACTACAAAAATATGTCATTTCAGTTCATTAGGTAAGATGGAATGGATAATCAAATAAAATCATTTAACAAGTGTCCTGCATAGTTCTATTTGTTAATTTATAGTTTTGGTTACCTTTCTATTATATTAAAATGTGGAGAAAGAATGACTGAAACCTTTGACTGAAAGAGAATCTTAGATGATAGATGGGCACCACGAGCTGACATGCTAACTAGTGAAGTCATAAGACAACAATCTCAAAATGATTGTTGATCGAAGGCCTTAAAGGAATAATTCACACAAAAATTACAATTCTGTCTTTATGTTGGTTTTCCATGAAACACAATAGGAGAAATTTTAAAGAACCTTAATACAGCTCTTCTTCCTAGAGTGAAAGTTTATCGTGACTTGTGAGAACAAAAACTTGAGCTGAATAATGACAGTCTTGTCTTGTAGTTGCTTTCAAAGTTGTTTCATAATTGATGAACTTTGCAACATTAACTAAATTTAGCTGAATGAAGACCCTATGGGCCCTGTTTTAATGATCTGAGCACATAGTCCAAAGCACATGACACAGGTGCACTTAGGGCATGTCCGAATCCACTATGCTAGTTTAACGACGGAAAAAATGGTCGGCGCGCCGATTGAGTCCATCTTCACACTCGTTTCCTCTTCATGGGTTCAACATTTCATTCTGTAACATTAGGCGGTTTTGATTTACATGCTGTTCAATGTTTGATTTACATGCTGTTCAATCAGGTTGTAGCAATCCTCTATCACTTGTTTCTGCTTCTTCTTCCCCTGTGTTTTGATCAGGATATTCTGTACTCTTTCAGAGGATGCGTAATAGCACCCCCTACCTTATAACAGTGAAAACACGGATAGCTGGAAAATTCAGTCAATGGTGGGGAAAGAGTCAAGTAGATTTAAAGTAAATTCCTATGTACACTAAGTGGACAAATTCATTAATTTCATTCATTGATCCTATACGACCACCAGTGGATTATCCTACACAAAACAAATCTGCTTTCTTTATAAATCAATATTTTTTTAAAACAATGTAAGTTTATAAGAATTCATGTAAAACTATGTGAAAAAAGTATATTTAATAGGCTGCTCAATCAAAAGAGTAAACACAACTACAAGCCAAGTATACTTTAAAAACTTAATTATACTTTTAAGTATATCTCGATCAAAAGATTGAGTACAAATATAGGCCAAATAGACTTTTTCTGTCAGTATAAGTCAAGTATATTTAAGTGCAATTTGAAGTATATTTCTAAAGTATACTTTCTTATTTTTAGTTTAAATAGCACATACTATATACTAATAGCACACTTGAATAAACTTTTTTCCGTAAGGGTAGTATGATGAACAAACATGCAGCTAAAGCTCAGTAACATCAATTGTGATCACATTCAGATAAAAAAAATAAACTTTTATGCTTCATGCCATGTTTTATGTCTCATGTGTGCCACAACTGAAATTTGAGAGCTAAAGTATAAAAGCGAATTGCATCTAAATTTCAGCCTGTTTGTGGAACACTTGTAATATTGCACTTGAGTCATATAGACTACTTTTATGATGCTTTTTGGAGACTGACAGACATGCTGTCTGTAGCTGCATGATTACGGAAAAATTCACAGCATATGGGTTGTGAACAGCATAAGGGTGGGTAAAACAAATGGAAGAATTTACCATTTTTGACTGCACTATTTCTTTAACTACTCAAGAGTTAAGCCACTTGCAGTTACACAAGTTGCAGTTACATCAGCAGTTACTGGTATTAATGTCTCACTTTGTCAGGTTATGAGACAGTAATACTTCACTGGGCTGTGCTGCAAGAAGGGAATTCATGAATGCTAATTGGACAGAGTGTACATACTCCTCTTGGCTGTGGTGGTTGTAGTTTTATGAGACTACGGGCTGTAAAAAAAGTTCAGACCAACTCAGCCTCTTTCAGTACGGGCAGGCGCTGACTTTCCCCATCTCTATGGCTCATTTCCACCCCACACATGACCAATGTTACTGACAGTGTTATTAGCACTGATCTTCAGATGAGGTACACTCTCTGACCTTTCCACACTGACCCTGAATGCCATTAGGTTGTCATTAGCCCCATGAAACACACAGCTTTTGGAAGTATATACAAACACATAGTAAAAACAAATGGGAAAAAGAAAATCATAAAGTATAACATTGCCGTCACCCAGTTGGCACGACACATCACTGCTTCTACAACCAAATTTCAACAAAACATCTATCTTATGAAAAACAAATATACAAGGGCTGTCCACAAGTTCTCCTGGGAAGTTCCTGCTTATAAGATTTAAAAGAATTGTGATGTGCATTCAAATGATTTGGTTTACAATAAAATGGGAGCTAATGACAGAGCCATAGCCTTGTGGGCAGCACAACAACAATTTGAGCGACCCAAACTTTCCAAATCACATTTCTATGCTTGCCAATCCTTATCAAAATAAAAGCAGAAAGGCCAAAAATATAACTTTGCATAATTGCATAATTCTTCCTCTTTTTCACTTCACAACAAAAACAAAATACATTTAAGCACCAGTGCAATAAAATGAAGAGCAAAGGACATGCATTAGGTGTGAAATTGATGCTTTATCTATGTATTTTATGCTGTTATTCAAAATCATATGCTTATTTATTTCTCTAACTTTCAACCATTAAGGTGTTCCAATGCCCAATCTGATGATTGCGTGAACAAACTGTATATTCAACATACACAACGACAGATTATCAGTACCAATTTGTTTCCATCATGATTCTTTAATGGAGACACCCTTAACTCAGAAAGTCTAAGCTCAATTAAAATCTTGAGTGTCTCAATGGTAAATACTAAAAGACTTTATAGTGTTGTCATCTCTTAAATATGATCATTCAGACATGACTTAAAGGCATAATTATTGGAAGTGTACATGTTTGAGAGCTTGTAGTGTCCCAACAGAGAATAAACCATTGACAGGAGTCTTTTTTTTTTTACCTTCATCTACTAGTCAATAGCCATTCCCCTGTACACCGTAAAAACACATTTGTTTAGTTTACTTAATTAAATTGTGCAAACTCGTTGCCTTAATTCAATTAAGTAACAGTTACTTAATTGCATTAAGTTGTTCTTACTTAAACCATTTAAGTTTTGTCAACTTAATTCTATCTGTGATCTAAAGGAAGTGTACTCCCAGAGTGCATTGCGGCATGAATAAATTAATTGCTTCGTTTTACTATTTTTGGCTTTATTTGACCATTTGTATTTTGTCAGTATAACCCCAATAACGACAGCAAATAAAATTGTAAAGGTCTTATTAATAATAAAAATTTTTTTTAAAAAATCCTTGTTACCATTGTTGTGTTTTGCATGCTGAATGTTGAAGTCTGTGTGTGACTCAAGCATAGTCAATTGCTATTGTCACAAATATAGAGAGATTATATCAACCCAATTAAAAGGTTATGCCATAAATACTAGCAAAACATTTTTAAAAGATCATTATTTGACATGAAATATAGTTACGTTATATATCATTAATTCACAAATATTATATATATATAATAATATTATATACATATATATATATATATATATATATATATATATATACATAAAATATTTATTACTTCCTTTCCTTTGAAATCAGATAACTGTCATTTCTCGTTGCATCGCTGCATTAATAGGAAAATAATTACAATAAGATGACTGAAGTTCCAAGTGCCCAACCAAAGGGAACACTAATCACAATTATGGTGAGAGGAAGTGGAGGAAATGAGTGAAAAGTCTATTAAAAAATGCCCCGCCTCAAAAACACTTTGACCGCCCGCCCGCCCACCCGCCCGCCCGCTTGTTTTTTTTTTTTGCTTTGGCAAAATGGTATTCAAACCAGTCAAGTAATGTTTACTTGGGTTTTCTAAGTAACGAAGGCATAGCATGCAAATAGTTCAGATTACTAAATTTGTTTAAGTAAGTTAAACTATTATATTAATTATTGGACATTAAGTAAAGTTTACTAAAAAGTCTAAGTAAGAACAACTGTTGGATTTTACAGTGCATATAACTGTACTGACTAAGCTTTCTTCCACGTTGATTTTTTATGTACAGTTTGACTCTCTCTTGCTCACTCTGAAGGATTGTAAGACAAATGCAATATCCCACATCACATCATTAGACATGAGGCTTTTTAATTAAACCCTGAAGCAATGCCAACAATAGCCATTATGAATTTCTCCTCCACCAAGCTTTTAATTAGTTCCTCAGACCCACCAGTTTTCCAGACTCCTTCCACTTACGAACTGCCTTTCAACGACTTTCCAAACACATGAAACTTCACTCTGCATGTTCTTGAAACCAAAGCCCCAAAGGTTCCACTGAACATACAGATGAGCGCCAACTCTGAGTATAATGGATTTTGGAAAGCATGTTTTACTGCCCTCTGTAGGCCTGGGGTGGTTTGCTTGAGTGTAGACTGTCTACATTGAGGATTGCAAAAAAATAAAAGAGTGAGAGAGAACTATTCACATAAAGGTTAAGTATGTGATTCCAGCAGCACTAAGGACACCAATCAGAAATGCATTTTTTATATATAGTGATTTTCTTTTTAAATGTTTTTCCTAATGTTAGGCACATGTGACAGTTTAAAAGTACAATAATGCAAATATTCTTTAAAAATGTACACTAAAAAAATAAGAGTACAAACAAAACCCTTAAGGTCTGTTACTGTTATTTTCGCTTCCTTGATGACAATGTCATAATGTTTCTCCCAAGGTTTATTTTTCTCCATTAGGCCACCTGATGGAGTTTTGGTTCCTTGCCACTGTCGCCTTTGGCTTGCTCAGTTGGGGACACAAAATTTTCAAATAAATATCCAAATAAATTTAATTACTAAACTAAATTAACTATATCAACTACATTACTTGAATATATATGATAATTGAAATGAGCTAGATGACATCACCGTTTTCTCCAGAGCGGCTGTACAGCCGAATCAAATTCGGTTGCATTATTTTCCTGTTTAACACTGTGAAGCTGCTTTGAAACAATCTGCATTGTAAAAAGCGCTATATAAATAAAGTTGACTTGACTTGACTAATGGGGTCAAGTCAAAAAAGAGGAGGAAACACAGCACAAGTTAATCAAATGTAAAATGTGTTATCTGTTTAATGAAATTAACAAATAATAATACAAAATTACTTTTTTCTTACATCTTCTCTCAAATAGGGTGAATTCAATTTGAAAACAGACATCCCCATACATTACAAATAATTGCATGGGACATTTTAGTACGCACTGTAAAAACATTCCAGTGATTGTAATTCCTGCGTAAATACATGTATTCTGTCAAACGTATTTTTAACCACATTTGACACTTGCTCTATTTCTCTGTGTGAAGAAAAGCTAATATATTTTTAGCATGAATTACATATAATTTAGTCATGACTAGATCAAACGGGGAACAATCACTCTTAGCTCATTCTTAACTCAACAACTGATTAAAACATCAGATGTTCTATTCAGAGTTACAGAGACGTAAACAGTTTGGGTTCACTTGGGGAGACCAGCCCCAAAAATAATTGCGTTCCCTTTCAAATGGGAACTCTGAGTCTGAACAAGACTCTATGGGGAATGTGTGACCTGTGTCTGAAGCACGTATCTAAAAGTGACAATTGCATTGCATTAGTATAAAGGGGCGCCTGACTCAAGCAAGCTGGATATGCTTATTTGATGCATTTGAGAGACTACTTAGAGACTACTGAAAGAGACTGATAAGAAGCTTTGTGCTTCTTTTATTCTCTCCTGAAAGATAGTAGTCAGCCATTGCACAAGCACATTCGGCTCTCGGGGGAGTAAGGGGTACTTATAACGATGTATTTGTGGCAGCAAACTCTGTTCTCGCTTGTTTCTCAATAGAGCAATAAGAATCACGTTTGGCTCTCAAGGGAGTTGAAAAGCTTGTAGCGATGAATTCATGGCAGTAGGCTCGGTTCTCTCTTGTTTTCTCATTACAGAGATAAGAATCTAGCAATTGAATAGAGCATGCAGCTCTCGAGGGAGTTATGCTGTGTGGTGTGGTTGCTATGCTTGACTCTCTCTCTAGTGAAAGTTGAGCACCTGCAACCTGTGGTTCGGGTCCCATGTCCGCTGTAGCATCAAGGTGGGATCGATCGCCTCGTTCGGGTTGTAGGCGGAGCGTGGGAGGAGTCAGATGGGAAGTCCTTTCTTTTTCTGACTCTTCCTGCTAGCTCTGATTCAGATGGAATGTCTAATTTTGAGGAATTAGATGCAGAGTGAGATGAGGCGGATGTTATTAATAATCTGCCCCCTCTGCTGTCCACACACAGATGAAGGTTGTACTGTTTTCTGAAGCAAAGCTATCCGTGCGACAAAGCACATGACCAATGAAAATGGGTGTTTATGTAGGCTTTGATCTCAGAACTGTGAGAGAGTCAGTAGCTTTCAGGAGATGTGTCCCTCCCTAGAGGTTTGTGAGGGTATTGAGTGTTGTGAGAGTGTTTAGTGCTCCCCTTGTTTTAGAGAGTCATCATGCGGTGTACTCCACTCCCTAAGAGTCAAGCTGATTGGCTTTCTGTAATCCTTATTGCCATGGTTGAGTGCTGTTAGTACTCCCCGCCATTTTAGAGGGTCGATATGCTGAGTACTCCATAGGGCTGGACCAAGGTTTTTGGCTAAGATAAAATAAAATCTGCCTTCTGATGGTTCGGCTCAGTTCTTATTGTCAGGTTGAATGGTCCTCTGTGGGCCTCCTTGACAGACCTTAGAATGATCAGGTGTTGTTAGCACTCCCCTCGCTTTAGAGGGTCATTATGCTGAGTACCCCGCTTGAATGATGGGTGTGACAGCCTATTGGCAGCCGTTCCTGGTCTATTTAAGGCAGAGTTTATGCCACCTGGGTGCGCATTGTTACAATCGTGTGCGCGTGCGTATGCTAGTGATGGCGAAGTGAAGCTTTCTGAAATCTTCAATCTGTTCCATTGCATACTCCTACTAACTCAACCCAATAAAGATAACATTTTGTATTGTGAATGTGGATATTTTTCCTGTTTGTAAACAAATACAACTCATGAATAGAGGAAGTAGGCTAAATTAATGCAGGTGCATGCAGACAAAGAAACACACACACACACCTTCACATGATTATAGTAGCCTAAAGACCAACAATGTACTGTAGGACAATTGGGCAAGACTTATGGAGGATTTGTGCTTAATAAACATTGTAAGAGGTGTTCTTTAGAATGACTGGTGCTTGGGGAGCGGGTAGTGCTTTAAGTGTTTTGAATAAATGCGTGTAAATATATATATATTAGGCTACAGAACAAAAGCCAAATATATTATCAACCTTATTGGGTGAAGTCAAATGAAAGTGTTCCCACATTTCAGAACGCCCTCTCTTTGCAACAGGTTCCGTGACAAAGTTTTGCCACTCGCAACAATAAACTCTCCTAAACTGGCGCAATACAACAAACAGTTCAATGCAACGCAATACACCTTAACCACCAACAAGGGTGCACCCTGTGCCAACAATGCGCGCACATTAAAAAAAAAAATTGAATCAGAGAACGAAGCAGTCACATGGGTATGTGGGTAGCTTTGGTGTCACTGTTAACATCACTAGCATATGCACCATTTAAGTGTGTGTATTTGTTGTAGCCAGGTTATGGTCAGGATTTGTGTGACTTTGCTGTTGGGTACAGGCTGTCTTTCACCCCAGGTATGTTAATTCCAACTAATTAATGTTTGTTTTGGTGTGACCCCTGGTAACTTATGCTTCCATCGTATTGCAGCTCATGTGTATGCTCAGATGGAACACCTACATATTTGCAGTTTGCCTATTACAGACAAAGCTGTGAGTAACCGAGTAATCTGTGGGTTTAGCGATCTACAACTGGATTGTAGATCTGGGTTGTGATATACTGTATATCTATTCCCTTGAGCATTATGGGTGTTACATCCTGCTCCGAGAGACACAGGTAGAGAATCCAAATGCAGCTTTAATGAAGGGTAATCCACAATCATAGTCAAGTACAGGCAAGGTCAAAACACAGGTAGGCAGTCCAAACAGGCAAACAAGGCAGGAGACAGAGGCAAAAGGGTAATCCACGAAACAAGCAAGAAATCCAACAAACCAAGAGACATGAAATCAGCGAAAATGCTCATAAATGCAATGTAACACTAAACAAGACTTCGCAATGAACAACTGAGATAACCAGGCTTATATAGGGTGAGGTAAACAGGGTAATGAGACACAGGTGTAGACAATGAGTGATGATGAGTCCGGGAAAAGGGTTATGGGTAATGTAGTCTTTGATGGAGTGACAGTCTGGGGTGGAGTGCCCTCTTGTGGTAATCACGGGGCATTCTCACTGGTGATCGTGACAATGGGATTGGGTGTTTTTGACTCATTTATGAATTTTGTCTATTTTAGTGGGGCAATCCGCTCGTGAGTGTTTCGTCTCTGTGGACTGCGGGGCAAATGCTCCTTAGACAATGTTGTCAGACTGCACTGTTTGTTCTGCTGCTACTTATATTTCGATGTGACTGTTTCGTTATGATACATCCATTCTGTTTTGTTTGTTGTTGTTTTGTTTTTTTTTGCTTTACGCTAATGATAGGTGAAGAGTCGCTAGTCTGAGTCATCACTTAATGTGAGATGTGCCGTTAACAGTGCACGTTAGCCCCACCTTTTGTTATATTGCCACCATGCAGCAGCGTGTTTGTTTGTTTATTTAGTTTGTTTTCTTTGGTCTGTGCTTTTCCTAAGGACTGTGCGGAAAAGTGGAGTAATATCCTGTACCTGAGAACACCAAATGTCTCTTTTGTTTTGTTTAATGTTTTGATTTGAGTTTAGTGAATGTCCTGCCAGATCTGTCAAGTTTCTATTTTTCTTCACTAAATGCTTTTGGGTTTGTTCCATGTGATTTAGTTTGGTTGAAGCAAGATTAATGCTGTTTTTCATTTGTATTGTTTGATCTATTTTGCTGCCTGTTGTCTTTGTTCTGTCCAGGTTTTACTGGCAAATTGGTGTAAACATATTGGGCTACACCATTTCTGTCTGACTCTTGTGGCCAGTCAATCACCAATTGTTGCCCTCCTTTATGGCTTGAACTAAGTTGTTGACGAATGTGTGTCTGACTAATTGTGCTTTATATTTTCTTTTTTGTTTGTTTTATTTCAGGAGCTAAAGGCCCTGGTGTAGGGAAGCTATCTGTCCTTGCCCTTTTGGTGGTGGTGTTTCTTTCACAGAGTGTTTTGTTGTTAGCAACTGCGTCTCCCTCACTTAGTGTGTGAGTGTTTGTGTGGAGTATAATTGGGTGAGTGGTGTGACCTTAGGATACTCACTGCTCAGCTAGTCGCCCTACTGGTAAGCCTCAGCCTGTAGATCCTCTTTTTCTTTCTTTCTTCATTTTTTTTTTTGTCTGGTACACGGAAGTTGTGAATAAACTCTTGCCCTGAGTCAACCGTTTTATACATTTTATCTAATTATTGTTGAGAAATAAAAGTATTTTGTATTTATATCCACGTCTCCTGTTTTCCGTGGTAACAAATTGCGTGCCTTGTTGGCATGTGCTATTCGCACTAGCTCCGCCTAACAATGCCTGGTTGGGCCAAACAAGATTAAAAAAAGATGCACATATTTCAATGTCTTCAGTGGTGTAGTCAGTAAAGTGTAAGGCTCAAGAATCTAGGTTTTGACACGATCGACCCGCGTTCAAATCCGCCTTTTGCTGAGCTCGCTCTTCTCCCTTATCAAATATCACATCGAAAAGGCATTTACTTTCAATAAAAATTAAGAAAATGTTCTAAAAATGGAAATAAAGTGCCTAACGAAATGTTTAATAATAATAAGCATTTATTGGGTAGGGGTAGGGGTAGGTGTAGGGATGGCTTTTATTGTCCCATTAGGGCGGCATCCATTTAATAATTTTAATAAATATAATAATTTACACTCTTATTATTGCATTATGTTAATGTACAACAATACTGAGGTGCAAATAGTATATCTTTTAAAATAAAGTATAAATTGCATGTAATTAGCCTCTTAGTGCAAATAGCCTCTTCCTAAATTTCCCTGTTTACAGAAACGTGGTGGCGTAGTCTTTTCTCTATCTTGCTCTATCATGTGACATTAGTGTCATTTTTGCCCTCCACTGCCACGCCACATTAGCTTCAACCCTGTTTTCAATTTATATTAATAGTATTTCACAGGCTATCTATAGTGAGAAAACATATATTCACCTATACGCGGATGATACCATTCTTTACTCTATGGGATCATCATATAATGAAGTTTTAAAACAGGTACAGGGTAGTTTTAATAGTAATAAGCTTTTAATGATTTAAACCTAGTCTTGAATAGCACAAAAATGAAGGTAATGTGGTTCGGAAAGAACCAACCGTGTAATAAAGATATTACATCCTTGAATGGGTCAAAACTTTAAGTGTTATCTTCATATAAATATATTGGAATTTGGCTTGATAGCTCTTTAACTTTCACTGATCATATAATCAATCTTCAGAAGAAAGTTAAATCTAGACTTAGTTTCTTATATCAAAATAGATCTACATTTACTACGTCAGCCAAGAAATATCTTGTTGAAACCACTATTTTATTATTTGATAAATATAGATTCAATACAGATTATTAATGCACCTTACAGAACGCATCATTGTGAATTATATTCCCTTTTAAATTGAACGTCATTAGATATAAGACAGGAATTATACTGGAGCATTTTTATTTATAAAGTCCTGTTAGGTTTGTTACCCAAATATCTTCAAGAGTTGCTGCACCATCATGTTAGTATGTATACAACCAGATCATCTTATCATATTCTTTTGATTATCCCTAGAAAGAAAACTGGTTATGGTTGTTCCGCTTTTGGTTTTTGTAAGGGTTCTTCCATAAAATTTTACGGACATTTCCCCCCACCTATGCATTCTCGCACGGAGAGCAAGAATGGAAATTGCCTGCTATATTTTCAACCTCCGGGCGATGCTTCACTGTAAAGCAAAAGGGTTGTATAGATAAAAACCATTGTGTCAAACAAATGTTGTATCTTTCATTCTACTCAACCATTTCAAAGCTTTGTGGTCCGTTTCGATAAGGAAATCTCGGCTTAGCAAATAATATTTCAAACGAGTCAAGAGCCCATTTCAAAGCTAAATATTCTTTCTCCACCACGAAATATCTAGTCTCTCTGGGAAATAATTTCAGACTCAAATACACCACAGGATGCCTTCCTCCGTTTTCTTCCTGCATTAGGACCGCTCCTAACCCTAACTCGGACGTATCTGTCTGAAGAACAAAATATTTTTCAAAATCGGGACTATGCAATATGGGTTCATCGCTCAGCCCGCCCTTAAGCTCACAGAATGCTTTTTCAGCGGGTACTGTCCACTGCACTTTATTAGGCTTCATCTTTTTAATCAAGTCAGTTAACAGTGCAGTTATGGTCAAGAAATGGGGAATACATTTTCGATACAACCGACTAAACCAAGAAATGATCTAATTTGTTTTTTTCAACAATGATTGAATAGCCCATATTTTCTGCACTTGTGGTTTAATTACTCCATTTCCTAATATATACCCCAAGTACTCTGTCTTAGTTTTAACCAATGAACATTTTGCGGGATTAATAGTTATACCAGCGTCCATAATTACTTGGAAAACTACTCGAAGATGTTGAAGGTGATTCTCCCAAGAGGTGATAAATATTACGACATTGTCCAAGGAAGCTGCTGCAAATTCTCCTAAACCATCCAATACAGAATCCATCAATCTTTGAAAACTCAGGGGTGCTCCGTGCAACCCGAACGGTCCAACCGTCCAACCGAAAATGCTTTAGCCCCCTTGGTGTACGAAAAGCGGCCAATTCCCGAGACTCAACATTTAGAGGCACCTGCCAGTACCCTTTACCTAAATCGATGGTAATTCCTCAAAATGAGGCATAGGATACGAATCGAATTTAGAGACGGAATTTAAATAGCGAAATTCGATACAGAACCTGAGGGTATTATCCTTTTTTGGCACCAATACCACCGGATTACACCATTCACTCTTTGACGGTTCCACTATACCCATTTGCTGCATCAATGTTACCTTATCTTCAAAAGCTGTCAGCAATTGTTCGTTTGGAACGAGCATTTTCGTTAAGCACTATTCTATGCTTTTTAAGTGTAGTGTATCCTGGCTGACTTTTAAACAACTCCGGATCACACAATTGCTGAATTTGAGCTCGCTGTTCTACAGGAAGATGGCTAAGGTCAACAGGCGGCGAATGTTGGCTACCAGGTAAGTATTGTTCTTCTGCCTCCTCCTCATCCTTCACCAGTCTGATCAAGTTAACAACTGCGCTCTCACTCTGTGGGTACCATTTCTTTAACAGATTAATATGCAACACCAGATGTGATCGTGCCTGTCCTGGGGTCACGATCTCATATGTAGTTGTTCCTATTTTTTTAGTTACTTCAAACAGCCCTTGCCATTTATCCAGTAGTTTATTTTCGGAGGTAGGGAGCATCACAAGAACTTTTTGACCTGGCTCGAAAGATCACGACTTTGTCTTCCTACCATACCATGTCTTTTGTCTTTTCTGGGTTTCTTTCAAATGGGCAGAAGCAAATTCGGTCATTTGTTGCAACTTTTGTCTTCGTTCCAGACTGAATTTTTCTGTACAACCAAGGGTTGGTGAGTGTGCCACTCAATCCAAAAGAACCTTTAAGACCAGTACAAATTTGTTATCCTCTGCGCCGTCAGAGAAGAGTTAACAGATAGCTGTAGGGTTTGGTTAACTAAGTTATCCTCTAAAAAAAAAGATGAAGAGATGAATGTTATCCTCTGTTTAGGCAGGGAAGATTAGCATTATGTGCTAATATTTGTTATCCTCTGTTTTGGCAGGGAAGAATTGGTTAGCCTCTGTTTCAGGCAGGGATGATTAGCATCACGTGCTAATATTGGTTATTGTAATGTCCACCTACTGGCCAAAGAAGAATGGAATCCAGCAGCTGGTTAAAGGATTCTGCGTGTAAGCCTTTTCAGCATTTCTGTTAAATTCACTTAATTTATTAATATCTAATTTTAAATCTGACTCCATGAATAAAGTGATTTGACTCCAATTTTATGTGACTTTGTTCATTTTGTTACGTTTAAAAGCTGATGATTCGTTGTGATTTAATTTGGATCGTTAATTTTTCTTAGTATCTCTTATTTTCAAATATTCGTTCCACCATGGGACCCGGAGTCGCTCAGAGAATAATGCTCGCGAATTTACATTACCTCACGTACACAAATTAGTCAGTTCTGATATTACAGAGGATTGCAGAGTGAACTATTTTACCTTTAAGTGAGTCACACGTTTACTCATAACAAAAAGTGTAATTTTATTAATAGTCACGAGAGCTGCAACTTGTTAATAACAGTGACAGTCAGGAATCAGATTGCCCCTCACGCTCCATGCTCCGGTCGTGGGGTCCTCGGTATGAATCTGCCCAGACAGAAAGATTTGCAAACTACAAACTGCATGCAACACTACTAAAATAATGATTTGGTTTAGCACTAGCTAGACAGCAGTCTCAGCGTAACTCAGAGCTAGAGGAACAGAACAAAGAGCTAGAGTATGTGCTAGAGTATGCTCTTTGACTAAGAAATTGAACTGCAACAAAGCTGCAGAAAAAAACTGATGTGAATGAAGTTAGTCAGCCTGATACCACTTATCCTGACTTACAAGCTTTCTTTGAAACAGATGTAGCCATCCAATCAGTAACTGATGTGCCTGTAGATTCAGTGAAGGTATGTGGCACTAGGAGAAGATCTCAGGGAATTGAGGGAATTGAAAGTGTTCCTCCTAACTCTTCTGTTGCCAAAGCACTAGGACTTAAAGATATAGAGAGACTATCCCAGAGCTTACCCGCAGCACGCACACATTTTTCTGAATTTAGAAGGGCATTGATAAGCAAAATGCGTCTCTACAACATTCGTTAACAGAAGTCACACAGCTGATGTCACAAATTCTAACTGAATCTGAAATCAACAGTTTTGAGTCTGCTGTTACTTCTGAACTACAACATGTCAGTAAAGACGATTTGAGAGAAGGTGTTTTGAAAATTCTAAAGAATATCATGGGACCCAAAATAGACAGGTCCAGAATCACTAACTGTGTGCAAAGGAAAGAAGAAACTGTGAGTGAATACACTGAAAGGTTTTGTCAGTCAGCTGTAACTTACAGTGGAATAAGTGATGATTCTAAATGTGTGCTAGATGACAAGGGACCCTTAGTCCACATCTGGTCAGATGGCCTTTTAGCAGAGTACAGAAAAGCATTGCCATTCCTAGATCTAACTTGGTCTAACAAAACCCTCAGAAGTAACCTGGAAAGGTTAGCTACATGGGAAAGAGATGCTGATGTTAAGGCAAAAGTGAGAGTAGCAGCAGCTACGTTTAGCACAAGGAATCAAGACAACAGATGGTCTAAAAGAGAAGGCAAATGTAACTACTGTGAAAAATCAGGTCACTGAAAGAGTGTAGGAAGAAGTTGCAAGATAGTAAAATAAATACTATGCATAACTCTGTTCATTCTTAGCCCGCCTACAACCTAAAGTAGTTCCGCCAAGGTACACTGAAACTTTAGGACAGCTTGCTTAGGCTCTTCTAAAAGCACAAAAAGAACAGGAAAAATGTTTGGGCTGTGAGTAGCTACCTTTCCCCTGTAATCCATCACAATGACAAAATATTTTTAGCATACGAAAAGGTAGCATACTAGAGAAAGAGATTGACTTTTTGCTTGATACTGGTGCAGAAATTACAGTAATTCCTACAAAATTGGCTGAAGATTTAAACATCCCGTACAAGAAAACTAAACTTTGTTTAACTGGTGTAATAGGTGAAGATTCTGTTTTATATAAAACACCGTCCATAGAGGTACAGTTAGGCCCGAAGACTCTACTACAAAAAAAAAAAAAAAAAAAGACTACAAAATTGCTATGTGCTCCATTAAATACAGGTGCAATTCTAGGCATGGATCTAACTTTAGACATGTCCTCAGAATCTGCTAGCATTAAAATTTCCTCAGCACAAGTTTCTACCAATAATGCAACCACTCCTGAGTATGCTTTCTTACTGAATCATCCAATTTAGGATAAAGACAAGGATGATTGTGGGTTTTTGACAGGCTTAGAACCAGGCAAATTGACAGGAACTCCACCTCCTGTTACAAAACAATATCCGATCAATAAGGAAGCTATACAGGGAATCAAACCTATTGTATAAAAATTGCTGAAACAAGGAGTGCTAGTTAAAAACATCAGTCCCTGTAACTCACCCATATGGCCCATCAAGAAATCCAATGGGACATGGAGACTTACCATAGACAACAGAGTAGCCAATAAACATATTGATAAAATCACTCCCCTAGTAGCAGATCTATCTACAATTTGTAATGGCTTACCATTAGATTGTAAGGTTCTTTTCAGTAATCAATATGTCTAATGGATTCTTTTCTGTACCCTTGCACTCTGACAGCCAGACATGGTTAGCTTTCACAGTTGACTATGAGCAATACCAGTGGACACGGTTGCCACAGGGATTTCAGAATTCCCCAAACATATACCATCAGGCTGTCAGACGTGATTTGTGTGACCCAGAATGTCCAGTCAAACAGTCCACTATGATTCAATATGTCGATGATATTTTGATCGCCATTAGCCTTTTTTCTGGCATGAAGGCTGGCCCATTAAAACCACATACAGTAATCCACATATTATCTGAAGTCTTTCTAGAAAACAAACAAAATAAAAAGCATATTCTTGAGACCTTTTATAAATTATTGTAACAAAATAGATCGTTAAATAGATATAGCTCCTGGCACAACAGGTGCATTAGAGCTACAGTTAGCATTAAGCTACATAACACAATTTAAAAGATTAAAATTACACTTTCACTCAAAATGTCACTTTAGACCACCATCGAGTGTTTGTATTACCTTCCTGTCGCGATCTAATGGGGATTTTATTCATATGATGATGTTAAAACATGTTATATTTAGCATTTTATATAGAGCTCATCACTACACCTGCTTAGCATTTATAATGTAAACATCCATTATTGATATAAAAATAGCCGAAATCACATAAAAAATCACACAAAAACCTTATGCCATAGTTATCGTGTGTTTATTAGCTTCATATTTTACGTGTAGAAATGTAGAATTGGTTCGTTCTTTACTGAGCACAGAATGAGGAAGTGTACACAGAACAGCGTCATGCAGGAGGGCAGTATTGAGTCACGTAAGATGATTGACAGCTCCAGGACAAATGAGCACGCAATGACTCATATCTGACGCAAATCAGGAAGAGGAGAGACAGAGCTCGCTCTGTACACTGTTTTAGCAATTCAGATCGGATAATTCAGTGGGAAATGAATAGAAATCCTTTGAATGAATAGAATCTCCTTTTATTGTCACCTGCACTACATGTTTCATGTTTAGTATATCTGTCTCCTTTGGTGAACAGGGCTTCACATGTGATAAATGTAAGGAGATAGTCAGACTGACGGAGAAGATTTCAGAATTAGAGACACGCATCCAGATTTTATTTGAGAGTAGTGAGAACAAAACAGCTTTAGACACTGCTTTGGATGCGACTAGCTCAGTGAAATCTGTACATTGTTCGGTTCCGGCTGTAGAGCCCGTGCAGCAGGGCAACTGGGTGACGGTGAGACGGCATAGTCGTGGATCAAAAAACCACTCTTCCGTTCCGATTAGAACATCAAACAGGTTCTCCCCACTCAGTGATGCACCCACTGAGAATCCTGTTGAAAGTGCCCTAGTTATTGGCGATTCTATTACACGGAACGTGAAAATAGAGACACCAGCCACCATAGTCACATGTTTACCGGGAGCCAGAGCGCCTGACATCAAAGCTAATTTAAAAGTGCTGGCTAATGCTAATCGTAAATTCTCTAAGATTATTATTCATGTCGGCACAAATGATGTTCGACTTCGCCAGTCGGAGATCACCAAAATTAACATTAAAGAGGTGTGTGAACTCGCAAGTACGATGGCAAACCGGGTTTTTTGCTCTGGTCCCCTCCCCATTAAAAGGAGTGATGAGATACTTAGCAGACTATCATCACTCAATGGCTGGTTGTCTAAGTGGTGTCCGCAAAATAACATAGGGTTCATAGACAATTGGAAAAGCTTTTGGGGCAGACCTGACCTGTTGAAAAGAGATGGTATCCATCCCTCCTGGGGTGGTGCCGCTCTTCTCTCTAGTAATTTGGCACATAGTCTTAAAGCTAAACCTTGACTAACTAGGGCCCAGGTCAGGAAGCAGACGGACTGGCTTACCCGACCGTCTGCTAGCTGTCTCGCGTCACAGAAGTCAGATAAATCCCAGCACATAGAGACTCTTTCACCTAGCTATTATCACATAGAGACTGTGTCTGTTCCACGAATTAGTAAATACAAAAAACCACCAAAACTATTCAACGGTAAAAATTTAATTGATGTCCAACAAATAAACAACAGATATAATACAGATGATCAAATGATAAAGCTCGGGCTGCTGAATATTCGATCCCTTTCCTCTAAAACGCTTATTGTTAATGATATGATTACAGATAATAATCTAGATGTGCTGTGTTTGACAGAAACCTGGCTAAAACCTGACGACTACATTACTTTAAATGAGTCCACCCCACAAGATTATTGTTATAAACACGAGCCGCGTCTGAAAGGTAAAGGGGGAGGTGTTGCTGTAATTTATAATAATATCTTCAGTATTACTCAGAAGTCTAGTTTCAAATATAATTATTTTGAAGTTTTGGTGCTTTACGTAACGTTATGTAGTGAAATTGATAAATCCTGTTTAACATTTGTGTTGGCTACTGTATATAGGCCACCAGGGCACAATACACACTTTATCAGAGAATTTGCTGATTTTTTATCAGAGTTAGTACTGGCTACAGATAAAGTCCTAATTGTTGGTGATTTTAATATCCATGTAGACAATGAAAAAGACGCATTGGGATTGGCATTTAGAGACATTCTAAACTCTATTGGAGTTAGGCAACACGTATCAGGACCCACTCATCTCCGTAATCATACTCTAGACCTAATATTGTCACATGGAATAAATGTTGATACCGTTGAAATTCTGCAGCAGAGCGATGACATCTCAGATCATTACCTAGTATCATGTATACTAAATTTAGCAAAGGCTGCAAAGCCGTCCTCTCGCTTCAAATATGGCAGGACTATCACTGCTGAGACTAAAGATTTCTTTGTGAATGAACTTCCTCATCAGTTTCGTCTCCTCGGCATCCCGGATAGCCCAGAGGAACTTGATGTTGCAACAGAAACTATTGACTCTCTCTTTTCCATCACTTTAGACACAGTTGCTCCTCTGCGCTTAAAGAAGATTAAAGAGAATAGTCCGGCGCCGTGGTACAACGAGCACACCCGGGCCCTTAAAACAGCGGCCAGAAAAATGGAGCGTAGCTGGAAGAAAACAAAACTGGAAGTTTTTCGCATTTCGTGGAAAGAGAGCATGATTTCATACAGAAAGGCAGTAAAAACTGCTAGATCTGCTTATTTCTCGACTCTCTTAGAAGAAAACAAACACAACCCTAGGTATTTATTCGATACAGTGGCTAAATTAACCAAAAATAAAGCTTCAACTTCTGATGTCTGCCAACAGCACAGCAGTAATGACTTTATGAACTTCTTTACTTGTAAGATTGATAATATTAGGAAAAAAATTATAACCATGCAGCCGTCTACTACTGTATCACATCAGACAGAGCATTGTAGTGTCACTGAGGAAAAATTACATTCATTCACTGCTATAGGAGAAGAAGAATTGGCTAAACTCGTTGGATCATCTAGATCAACAACATGTATGCTCGACCCTATACCGACTAAACTACTAAAAGAGATGCTTCCAGAGGTCATAGATCCTCTTCTTAATATCATTAATTCATCCTTGACTTTAGGATATGTACCTTACTATTATTAAACCACTTATTAAAAAACCGCAACTTGACCCTACAGAATTAGTCAATTACAGGCCAATCTCAAATCTACCCTTTCTGTCAAAAATACTAGAAAAGGCAGTGTCCTCACAATTATGCTCCTTTTTAGAAAAAAATGGTATCTGTGAGGTTTTCCAGTCAGGATTTAGACCACATCATAGTACTGAGACTGCTCTCATTAGAGTTACAAATGATTTACTCTTATCATCCGATCGTGGTTGTATCTCTCTGTTAGTGTTACTCGATCTTAGCGCTGCATTCGATACCATCGACCACAACATTCTTTTGAATAGACTCGAAAATTATGTTGGCATTAGTGGAATTGCATTGGCATGGTTTAAATCATACTTATCTGACCGTTTTCAGTTTGTAGCAGTAAATGAAGAGATCTCACACCGATCACAAGTTCAGTATGGAGTACCGCAGGGCTCAGTGCTAGGACCGTTGCTTTTCACCCTGTACATGCTACCACTGGGAGATATCATTAGGAAGCATGGCGTTAGTTTTCATTGTTATGCTGACGATACTCAGCTCTATATTTCTTCACGCCCTGACGAAACTTACCAATTCACAAGATTAACGGAATGCATAGCTGATATAAAAAATTGGATGACTAGTAATTTCCTGCAACTTAATTCAGAAAAAACTGAATTTTTAATTATTGGACAAAAAAACTCCACATGTAGTAACCTAGAATACTGTCTAACACTTGATGGCTGCTCTGTCAAGTCCTCGTCGTCAGTTAGGAACCTGGGTGTGCTCTTTGATACCAATCTCTCATTTGAAAGCCACGTTTCTAGCATCTGTAAAACTGCATTCTACCATCTTAAAAATATATCTAAATTACGGCATATGCTTTCAATGCAAAATGCTGAACAGTTAGTTCATGCATTCATGACCTCAAGGCTAGATTATTGTAATGCTCTACTGGGTGGTTGCCCTGCTCGCTTAATAAATAAACTGCAGCTGGTCCAAAACGCAGCAGCTCGAGTTCTTACTAGAACCAGGAAGTATGACCATATTAGCCCGGTCCTGTCAACACTGCACTGGCTCCCTATTAAACATCGCATACATTTTAAAATCTTGCTAATTACTTACAAATCACTAAATGGTTTAGCTCCCCAGTACTTGAGCGAGCTCTTAACGCATTATACTCCATCACGTCTATTGCGGTCTCAAAACTCTGGCCAGTTGATAATACCTAGAATATCAAAATCAACTGCAGGCGGTCGATCCTTTTCCTATTTAGCACCCAAACTCTGGAACAGCCTTCCTAGCATTGTTCGGGAAGCAGACACACTCTGTCAGTTTAAATCTAGACTAAAAACGCATCTCTTTACTATGGCATACACATAAAACATTTTAATTTATATTTTATTCAAATTGTTAGGCTGCATTAACTAGGTCAGCCGGAACCGGGAACACTTCCCATAACACCTGATGTACTCGTTACATCATAAGAGGAATGGCATCTACGCTAATGTTAGTCTCTCTGTTTATCCCGAGGTTTACTGCAGTCAGCCGGATCCGGGCCGTATCCAGATCAGATGGTGGACCAGCGCCCAGACATTACCAACGCATCCCTGAAGTGTCTGCAGAGACCGTGTCAATTAGTCTACCCTCTGAAATTGCTCATCGACATGGCATCCTCAATGGATCCATCTCCGGCGTGATGACTCCGATATTTCGAATATTCCTATTTAATAATTGTTTAATTGACACGCCATCCTCAATAAACCCGGTGTGATGCCTCCGATCTTTCGAATAATCCAATCTAATATTACTTCTGACCTATAAGGCTGCCAAAATAATAAACATACACTGTTTGTTAATTGGCCAGAGGAGAACTGGCACCCCGACTGAGCCTGGTTTCTCCCAAGGTTTATTTTTCTCCATTAGGACACCTGATGGAGTTTTGGTTCCTTGCCACTGTCGCCTCTGGCTTGCTCAGTTGGGGACACAAAATTTTCAAATAAATATCCAAATAAATGTAATTACTAAACTAAATTATATCAACTACATTACTTGAATATATATGATAATTGAAATGAGCTGATGACATCACCGTTTTCTCCAGAGCGGCTGTACAGCCGAATCAAATTCTGTTCATTATTTTCCTGTTTAACACTGTGAAGCTGCTTTGAAACAATCTGCATTGTAAAAAGCGCTATATAAATAAAGTTGACTTGACTTGACTTGAGAAATGGTATTCTGTATGACAAAATATTTAGCAAATGTGGTAATAAATCATTATTTCTCCAAATACTTTTGAACTAAGAGCCCTAGCAAACGCTGTTCTTTGCAGCTCTGCGGACACAACTGAACCGCTGCAGACAAGAGAGAATTCATTTGCGTGTGATATTCGATTCAAAATATCTCACATTACAGATCGATTATTTTGCACTCCTGACATAAATTAAGAAATTAATGTCACTGCAACCCAGTATTATCATAAACAGTGTTCAAATATCGAAGCTGGAGTCTTTAATGTGTCTAATGATACTGAGTTTGTAGAGATAAAGTAAGACTGTGACGTTTTAACGAGAAGTGAATGTTGAACAACAGTAATCTGGGGCCGTCGGTGATCCTTGACACTAAAGGGGTTAAAACACTCTGATCATTTTTAGGAACAGCAGGGTACTGTAGACCTTGTATTGAAGAATATGCCTCGATTGCTCAGCCTCTCTATGACTTGTTGAAAGGCCAAGTTAAAGATTCTGAAACTGTTTGAATGGAAGAAATTCAGCTCAAAGCTTTCAATGATTTGAAGAGAGCACTATGTCAAGCACCAGCATTAGGAATTGCACAATCTGATAGGCCCTTTGTGCTTTATGTCCATGAACACTTTGGCTTTATGACTGCATGTCTAATGCAAGATCATGGGGGCAGTTTACGCCCAATTCATTACCATTCTGGTAAACTTGACATAGTTACTCAAGGGATGGGCTCTTGTCTTAGAGCAGTGCAGGCAGTTCATCTCTTCAGGCTTAATCAGGAATGGTGTTAGGACAGACTGTAAATGTAAGATGCCCTCATGCAGTGTCCGCACTAATGAATCAAGCAAAAGTCACTCCTGTCACCTCCTCTCATTGGGGAAATTGGTTAACAACCCTCACAGCCCCGAACATTGTTTTACAGTGTGCGCCAGTCACGAACCCTTTATGCACTTTATGCACTTCCTGACCATTTGGCATGACAAGCTCAAGGCACAGCTGTGCCTTTGTCTCTATGATAATTTGAAGGTATGGGCAATACTGTCAGACCGATTGGATTAGCACCTATGCATTTGAATGACACTGGGGAAATGCCGGGAACGGGCTGATACCTGCACTGCATTTGCATGCTTTGTTCAGATTGTCTCCACCTCTACTGTATTTAATCCCTCCTTCTTGAATGTATAAAAACTACAAATTATTACTGCTTTAGTTAGACTTGTTGGACTGCAGCTACCGACAGCACGTGTTCTCAGTGAAGAATCCTGCTGAAGATACATCCAAGTCTCCTGGTTTTCGCTTCTGAGTTTCCAAAAGTAGCCACTGGTCCCAGTCGGTCCCCACCTCATTCACAAATTTGCGAAGCATGTGCACTAGAGTTTGATTAAATCTCTCTACGAGCCTGTCCGTCTCAGGATTATAGGGAGTTGTTTTTAACCATTTTATTCCCAACAGCTGATACACCCGTTGCAGAAGTAAAGACGTAAAATTTGTTCCTCTAACGCAGTGTTTCCCAACCCTGTTCCTGGAGGCACACCAACAGTGCACATTTTGGATGTCTCCCTCATCTAACCCCTTTATCTCCCCGTCTTGAAGTCTACTAACGAGCTGATGAGTTAATTCAGGTGTGTTTGTTCAGGAAGAGTTGGAAAATGTGTAATGTTGGTGTGCCTCCAGGAACAGGGTTGGGAAACACTGTTCTAACGGTCAGTATTTATTTAAAAAAATACCAACTTGAGAGAAAAATTGTACCAGACAGGAAGCAATAGCCTTAGCTTTGATGTTTTTTAACGAAAACACTTCTGGAAACCGCATTGCATAATCACATATGACTAACATATACTTATACCCGGCCTTACTCCGTTCCAGTGGAGCTACGATGTCCATTCCCAGCTGCTTAAAGGGAACATCAGTGACTGGTAAGGGGATTAGCTGTGCTTTATGGGTTTCCTCCCCTAATGTCCTGCCCAAGGAATTGAATGCCCCCACTGTATTACGGACGCTAACGGGTAATACCACTTGTAATTTATCTCCTGTTTTACGATACAGTAAGTAATTTATTACACAAAAAGATCTTGCTTGAAACATTAATACATTCAACTCTTTTTGTGCTGCCTCTTCCACCTGTGAATGCATTTGAATTTAAATTTCAGCATCCTCTATCTGCTGTTCCCTCAAATCTTCAGGTATTGGAATCTGATCAGCATTCAACAGTTTCTCAGGTTCTTTTGTTTCCCTGGTCTGCACTACAGTTCTCTTAAATGTTTCCTGTTTTCTTTCCCTTAAAGACTCTACTTTATATTGACAATTGACAGTTCAGTATCAAAAAAGGTAAAGACAACAATGTGTTTTCCTCTTCATCACATTCATTCTGTTTGCTTTGAGCCTGCGTTAGAACTACATTACAAGCATCTCAAAAAGGTAACAAATCCACCAGAGCAGGGAAATCATGACCCAAGATCACTGGATATGGTAAATCTTGTGCAAGTCCTACCTTTATCAAATAGGTTTGCCCCGCTATACTATATGCACATCAATAACAGAATACTGCCGCTCCTCCCCGTGAACACATCTCACAAATACTGGAGCATCACTACTAGCACATAATTTACTGGAGCATCACTACTAGCACACAATTCAGGTACCAGTTCTGATTCAACTAAGGTTTGCATGCAACCTGTATCTATTAACGCAGTGACTTTCTTCCCATTCAACTCAAGAGTTCTGATCACTTGATTTGGGACGGAAAGGTTGGTAGGTTCAGCTATGGTTTCTCGAGGCACATAACACATATTAGTAAGTGTTTTTGTCAACTGTGGACACATTGTCTTTTTAATGACCTAATTGACAACACTTGTAACACTTAATAGTCTCTAAAACAGAGGCACCAGAGTTCTCAATTCGTTTTACACTTGCCTCGTTTACAGACCCACTACCTAGATGTTGAACTCAGTCATCAAGAAGATCTACCCCGCGCTGTCTTCCAGCGAGTGAGACTCCAGGGCTCAGCTCTATGTTGTGCTGCCACGAAGACATCAGCTAAAGTGCCGCCTCCTCAGCTGTAGATGGGCCGTGCTCTTTGATCCACGTCTGCAGATCTGGGCTAAGCATCCGCAGAAATTGTTCAAGTATAATTATCTCTCCGATCTCTTGGTTTGTTCTCTCTGCAGGTCTTGCTCACTTCTGATACAGATCTTTCAGTCAAACATACAGCTCTTCTTCCAGCACCTCCATATCACGGAATCTCTGTCGGTACATTTCATGGTTGATGTAATACTTCAAGATAGCCTCCTTAACCTGCGCGTAGTCATTTGCGTCTATGACAGCCATGGCCACATAGGCACTGCGTACCTTGCCAGTCAACAACAGGACAAGTCTAATGGCTCAGTCTTCCCTCGGCCATCTGCACACCTCAGCACACCTCAGCAATCCATTCAAACGTGATTAAGTAATGCTCAATATCATCCGACTCCCACAGTTGTTGCATCTTTGGTTCTTTCAGCGCATATCCATGGCTCACATTACGAGAGCCAATAAAAGCTCTCTGCGATTCCTCTGGCTCGGCAGCTCCCTGGTCTCGCAAGTCCTCTAACAAAATTTGCTGGCTGACCTCACCTTGCAGTAAATGGAACTGATGCTGAAGCAATTTCCATCACGTCTCTTGTCGAGCTGCCTCTTGTGCCTGACAGGTATCTCTCTCTTGTTGATCCCACATAAACCGTTGAAACATCAGCCTAAGCTCCAGTACATCACCTTCCGACTCATCTTCAGACACCTGCTCAGTCACACCTGTCACATCCTCCATCAGTATCTCTTCCTCATCTGGTACGATCTCGACGTCAGCAGGAACAACAGCGTGTACTAGTGATGTTACATATGACACTGAAGCTTCGATGCGTGTATCGCCCATGCAAGACAATTTCTAGTGAAGCTCCATATCGGGGTGTGTATTGGTTTCCCAGAGTCACGTGATCGATGACAAATGATGCCTCACTTTCTGTCAAATCACGTGCGCGTTTTGCTTTGTTTGTCAGAAGGTTCGAACACCAGATCTTACTTAACGAGTCCTTGTTGGCTCAGTCAGTCTGGTTGATGGGTTTGTGAGGAGAGTGTTGTACTTTGAAAGTTACTCAATACATTACATTTAATTATCTAAATCTTCAGATAACCAAAATTTATTTGTCACTATTTATTATTTTTTGTTGTTGTTGTGTCTTTTTATTTTTGTAAAATCTTTGCACTTTTGTTGTTTTTTAGGTAATTTGGTGTTGGTATTTGGGGTTAGGGTGGGATTAGGGGAGGGGGGATAGGGTGTTGCAATGGCAAGAGGCAAAAAAAGGAAGACTTCCCCTATCTAGGAATATTTTGAGTTTATAGCTTCCAATGTGTGTATGCTTTTCAAAAAAAAATTGGGGAACTACTGTCTAAGAAGAGAAATAGACTCAGCCCCAACACTGTGAAACAGCTTTTATTTCTTAATAAAAATAATTAAAAACTTTATCACTTTTCTGTCATTCCTACAGTTACACAAGCACTATCACTGCCAAGTGACATAAGCACATTTAATGATCCTATCACACAATGTCCTTATTCACTATGTGTGTGTGTGGAGAGAGAGAGTAGGCCTATATTAAATCTTATTGAATCATATAAGCTCATATTATATTTTATTGTCACACTTTAATGGGTAAATTAATTTATTTAATGGACAAATTAAACACAAACGTGTAAGGCTTTTATTTGTACACATAGCATTGAAACGATGGAGTGTAGCTTGTTCCACAGGCTTCTGGTTGCTTTATTTTAAATAAGCACCAGATGGCGCTGTTCTCGACACTCTCAAAGTTTTGAATCTTTTCCTGGAACAGTCAGGGGAAAGCCTCAGTGCTTCACGAGGCTTAATTTCCCCATCCCTAGCCTGTACTGCTCTCTTAGGCACTTTCAGCACTTGACTCTCTATAAGCGGCCTCCTCCTGGACAGGATCCCACTTCTGACACCATCTTGTAAGGGTTCTTCCATAAAATTTTAAGAGACATTCATAGAGCCATCAAAATGTTGTTTTATTGAAGTCAAAATTAATGTACTGGTCACAAATTGGCGTGGGATAAAAATTAATGAATACAAAAACAGCAAGTTACTGAGTTCTGGGTCCAGGGATCCCTCACCAGAACTAACTCAGCCATAAAAAATTAACAAATTATGTCCTTTTAACAAACCAGACCAAACCATTTTGTAATTAAAGGGGTCTCACAAAAATCTCAATTAAAATTTCATTACATCAAACCTAAAGAAAAAAATATTTACACAAATAAACTCCATAAGCATATGTATAAAAATATAAAAAGCAAGGCAATAATACAAATAAACTTAAAACACAAGTATGCAAAGAATATACACATTCAAATTAACAAACGATCCAAACACATATTGTCCCAAAACCTACATTTCCCATAATTCCCATCAGACGATATAAAGGACATCAGGAAATGCCGCACCCTTGTAATATTAGGCCTTTGTTCCATGCTGCAGTCATGGATCCTGGCGGAACCACGGGTAAGACACACAATCATTCATACAAAATTAAATAAAAATATTAAACTCATATCTTTGTCTAGTTGTGGTTTCATTCATTCAATAGCGTGCACTCTATTAATGAATTATTGGCACTGTTGTTCTTTGATCTCTAATGTGCACATAAAGAGACAACGTAGCACCTCTGGTACAAATGTTTGGGTAAATAATTTTAAAGAAACATAATACATAGAAATTGCTAAACAAGCAGACCAAAAAAACATGAATCCCTCAAAGCCAACGAAATATAAATTTCTCATATAAAAAAAATAAAAATAAGAAAACTAGAACCATTCAAATGAAATATTTATTGTGTGTGGCCTTAGCCATCACATTTTTGTTCCTCCAAAAGTCATTGAAATTGGAGGCATATATTTTAATCTCTGCATTTAAAAAACTAATAGGGAGTGTTTTTATCACAGCCTGTAAATGTTTTAATTGAATGTATACACTCACCTAAAGGATTATTAGGAACACCTGTTCAATTTCTCATTAATGCAATTATCTAATCAACCAATCACATGGCAGTTGCTTCAATGCATTTAGGGGTGTGGTCCTGGTCAAGACAATCACCTGAACTCCAAACTGAATGTCAGAATGGGAAAGAAAGGTGATTTAAGCAATTTTGAGCGTGGCATGGTTGTTGGTGCCAGACGGGCCGGTCTGAGTATTTCACAATCTGCTCAGTTACTGGGATTTTCACGCACAACCATTTCTAGAGTTTACAAAGAATGGTGTGAAAAGGGAAAAACATCCAGTATGCGGCAGTCCTGTGGGCGAAAATGTCTTGTTGATGCTAGAGGTCAGAGGAGAATGGGCCGACTGATTCAAGCTGATAGAAGAGCAACTTTGACTGTAATAACCACTCGTTACAACCGAGGTATGCAGCAAAGCATTTGTGAAGCCACAACATGCACAACCTTGAGGCGGATGGGCTACAACAGCAGAAGACCCCACCGGGTACCACTCGTCTCCACTACAAATAGGAAAAAGAGGCTACAATTTGCACGAACTCACCAAAATTGGACAGTTGAAGACTGGAAAAATGTTGCCTGGTCTGATGAGTCTCGATTTCTGTTGAGACATTCAGATGGTAGAGTCGGAATTTGGCCTAAACAGAATGAGAACATGGATCCATCATGCCTTGTTACCACTGTGCAGGCTGGTGGTGGTGGTGTAATGGTGTGGGGGATGTTTTCTTGGCACACTTTAGGCCCCATAGTGCCAATTGGGCATCGTTTAAATGCCACGGCCTACCTGAGCATTGTTTCTGACCATGTCCATCCCTTTATGACCACCATGTACCCATCCTCTGATGGCTACTTCCAGCAGGATAATGCACCATGTCACAAAGCTCGAATCATTTTAAATTGGTTTCTTGAACATGACAATGAGTTCACTGTACTAAAATGGCCCCCACAGTCACCAGATCTCAACCCAATAGAGCATCTTTGGGATGTGGTGGAACGGGAGCTTCGTGCCCTGGATGTGCATCCCACAAATCTCCATCAACTGCAAGATGCTATCCTATCAATATGGGCCAACATTTCTAAAGAAAATTAAGGCAGTTCTGAAGGCGAAAGGGGGTCAAACACAGTATTAGTATGGTGTTCCTAATAATCCTTTAGGTGAGTGTATGTGTGTGTATTGTGTAATTCTCCTGCCAGGCTGTTGTTGAAAATAAGAACTTGTTCTTAAGTGACTTACCTGGTTAAATAAAAGTTTAATTAATAAATGCCTTTCTGTGAGCCTTTTTGACAAGCTTAATTATGGTTGAGCATTGATAGTACTCCCCTCGTTTTGGCAGGTTGTTATATTGAGTAGTCGCTCCCTGAGAGCTCTGTTTATCATAAAATCAAGTGAGTGGCTTTCTGTGAGCCACCTTGATATGTTTTATTTTAGTATTGGTAGTACTCCTCTCATTTTGGAAGGTTGTTATGTTTGAGTACTCCGCTCCTTAAGAGGTCCTTTCATTGTTAGTCAAGCTGAATGGCTTTATGAGCCTCTTTGACAAGTTCAGTAAAATTAGTAGCGTTGTATGGCTCTCATCTTGGCTCCCTTGCTTTGGAGAGTTGTCATGCTGAGTAGGCAAAGCATGGACCGTTTTGGTCAGTGGACATCGTAGGGGCTTTGTGGACCCCATAAGGGCTTTGTGGACCACGTAAGCTCAAGGGCGACCCCAGAGATGTCCCCCCAGCCCCTATAGGGTCATTAGCCCAGCTTAATGGGGTATAACTGTCCCAGGTACCTGGAACCAATGAGTTACAGAAAATATAATGGAGGGATCATATTTGCAAAATACCTAGGGAAAGATATAATGTATCTCAAGAAATCAAACAAAGAAAATGCAAAACAGCCAAAAGCCAAAAAATAGATGTCCTTCTTATAGAAAAGTTATTTTCTTTACAGTCATTTGGCCAATGGCATTACCACATCCAAAGGTAATCAAGACAGTAGGTCCTCTGGCAAATAATCTAGTTTCGCTTTAGATTGCGCCAATCCTGGGTTTTAGGTACCATGAAAGTGGCTTGGCTTTTAGCTGTGTTTATTGTCATAGTAACTTAAGCTTCACAGCTAACCTGCTCCAGAGCAAGTTATGTTCTGGATAAGAGATCGCAAACTGAAATTGGACCAATCAGCTGTGAGCAAAGTGACACGTCTGATGCAATAAAGTCAATCCCCCAGTTTCACTTGCTCCTAATTAAAGGTCACTATATGATAAAAAAAAAATATTGTCTGGCTTCAATGATAATTATTTAATATAATAATTTTATATGATTTATATAATGATATATACAATTAATATACACTTAATACATTACACACAAGCCATTTTAGTTTATAAATGATTAAGCATTTAGTTTAAATGAATATTAATATATACCGATAATATGTAATAAGCTGTAGAATAAATAGATAAAGCTTTAAAAATGTGACCTTACATGTTTGAGTCTCTGAGTTTAGCCTATATATATAAAATCAACTATATAAACTGATTTCACAACTTGCACTGATAGCAAGATATTTTCTTTATTTTGATTATTATCTTCCTTTTTTAACTTCTAAATGCATTTACATTCTTTATATTCTTCAATCTATTAATCTTCGGCAAAAGAGTTTTGAATCTCGTCGGCTCTCTCGTGAGAAGTGAATCACACTTTCTCTGTGTTGAAAGGCATGTGATTAGCTGTTCACTACTTATGTCACACTTTCATGTGCATGCTCTTCACGAACTCAGGATCAAAGCCTGAGTTGGCAGAGAAAGCTGATGATCAGCATTATGGCACCAACAAAGCCTGAATAGATTGGTTTGGTTTGTAACCTTTACCATGATGGTAGTTTAACAAACTCAGGGTTACAGGATTAGTTTAGAGTTGACAAAACCAAACCAATCTATTCAGGCTTTGTTGGTGCCATATGCTGATCATCAGCTTTCTCTGTCAACTCAGGCTTTGATCCTGAGTTTAGGAGTTTAGCTGTGACATCAGTAGTGAACAGCCAATCACATGCTGTGGATCAGTGAAACGGAAATCTACTTCTCGCGAGATTTATTTCTCTCTTCTGCAGAATATACAAGATTGAACAATATTAAGAATTTAAACAAATTTACACAGCAAGAAGAAAAGAGCTGTCTACGAAAGAGGACAACTTAAAGAAAAATCGTACTACGTCAATGCAAGTAAAAGTTATGAAGTTAGTTTAGTTGATATATAGAGAGAATTGAACATTTAAGCTCCCTTGTAGTAATTTGTATAGCTTTATATATTGATTTTAAAGCTTATTTGTATGACCTGTATATAGTCTATTTATATTAATTTTAACTAAGTGCCTATTAATGATTGATTAACTAAAATTATACGTGTAATTGATTAAGGGTATAATAATTACATAAATTATATCTAAATCATTCAAAATTATTATTATAAATAAGCACTGTTAAAAGTCAGACGCTTTAGTCTTTAAAAACCATTTGCTATGTAGTGACCTTTAATTTGGAGTAGAAAAAGAGGGAGTGACTTTATTGCATCAGAGGTGTGCCACTTTGCTCACAGCTGGTCCAATTTCAGTTTCTCTTATCCAGAACATAACCTGCCCTGGAGCAGGTTAGCAGTGGAGCGTAAGTTACTATGGAGATGAACACTGCTAAAAGCCAAACCACTTTAATGGTACCTAAAACCCAGGACTGGCACAAACTAAGCTTAAACGTATCTGTCTAGCCAGCTAAACCGGCTTCATGGTATAGGCCTCGGGTCTCCAACTAAATCAAAAATATACAAAAAGCAAAACATGAAATAAAGCTAATTTCCCAAACAAGGATTTAAAAGCGAGAGCTGTAGACAGTATGAGGCAAACCAAACTGAATCTGATTATTCTTCTTCTCCTTTTTTCCAATTTTATACAAAACATGGAGTGCTACTAGTGACCCCTAGTGGTGAGCATGAACATAAAGAGATAACACGCCTTGTAACATGCCCCTCAATTGGAAAGATTATCAACAGTCCCATAGAAAGGCTTTTAAATTTTGTACATGAAACGTATCAACGTAATTAGGATCATCTATAAATGAAACAGAACAATTAACAGGGCCAAGACATTTGACAATCCTAACAGGGCCTTTCCACTTCACAGCAAGTATAGCCATAAATCCATCACTAGCACATGACCAAGGATGAGTGGGAAGCCAAACCAAATCCCCAACCTTCTCCGGCGGTAATAGTACCTTTTCTGCTTTGCTTGAGCTTGTTCCACGTTCTTTTGCACAGTTCTTCATCAGGACTCTCTATCTTTCTAACACTGTCTAGATGTTTATGTTTCTAGCTGGACTGTCTGGATCTGGTGGCCTTTGAATGGTTCTTTCTAGAGGTCCTTTCAGTTTCCTGCCTAGTGCTACTTCAGCTGGAGTGAATCCCGTGCTCTCCTGCCTAGCCGTGTTTATGGCAAAACGGAACTCCGACAACCATCTGTCCCAATGGCGGTGGCAATCTTGAACATAGGACATGATCATGGTCTTGATCGAGTAATTGAGTACGGTTGACCCGTTCAGTGAGGTTAGTTTGAGGATGTGCTGTGGTAGTCAATTTCTGGATGACACTCCGCAATGGATACTAGATACTTGCATACTAGACTGAGGAGTTGGGAAGTGAACTGGGTTCCTCTGTCGGATACCAAATACATTGGAGTCCCCAACCTGGTGAAGATTTCTTCTACCAAGATGCGAGCGATTTGAGGTGCTTTGGCAACACGCAGAGGGAACAACTCCACCCATTTCGTACAGTAGTCTACTACAACAAGGAGATGCTCATTCAATTTAGAACTCCTAGGAAATGGTCCCATGAGGTCGACCCCTCACATTTGTCCAGGTTCCACCACAGGGGTGGACTGCTAAATTAGAATATATATATATATATATATATATATATATATATAACAGTTTGTATAATAACAGATATCTACCAGCCTTAGTAGAGTTTTAAGCCTACCACAGTGTCCACTCAACAGGTTGCTGTGTGCATATGCGAGGAAATCTTTCCGGGGAATGACAAGCAGGAATGACAAGCTGCAGGAATGACAAGCAGGAATGACAAGCTGCATGAATGACAAGCTGTACCTTGGGCCATTTCCGTCCATCTGGCATGCTGCGAAAAATAAATCCATTATTTAACAGGTAATGTATACGTGATGAATCAGGATCTGTGAGTAACCTGGCTTTGTTGGTAAGTTCTTGGACATCTGTCAGACCATTCTATTGGAAAACTGGAAAGAGTGTTAGATGAGTCCTGTGATTTGACATGGACTACCAGCGGGAGTGAAAAAACATTCGAGACACTGACCTTTGCCATACTTGACATTGAAGTCAAATTCTTGCAATCGGATGGCCCATCGGGTCAGTCTGAAAGATGACTTTGGGTGGTTGAACATCCACGTGAGAGCCACATGATCAGTGATCACTTCAAAAGGTCTGCCTTCTTGATAGGGTCTCCATTTCTCTACGTCCCATATGACGGCACAACGCTCCTTCTCTGAAACTGAATAGGACTTCTCATCTCCTTGTAGCATGCATAAAGTGTAGGTTATGACATGTTCTACTCCTGCTATTTCTTGTTTGAGAACAGCTCCTAAACCCACGTCGCTAGCGTCAGTCTGCACTTTAAAAAGCTTTGACAAATCAAGGGCAATCAAGACAGGTGCACTGGTCAGATCTGGTCAGATTTATCAATTCAAAAGATTTTGTATCGGTTACGTATGTAACCCTCGTTCCCTGAAGAAGGGAACGGAGACGCCACGTCGGAGACCGATGGAAAGGAATCTCGCTCGTGAGAGCCAATCTACTTCGAGTGTAACTAACTGAGCCAATGGACATTAGCATGCAATGATTGCACCAGCTGCTCATGCCCAGCGCCGGTATAAATGAGGCACAGGTGCTTGCATCAAATCAGTTTTTTGCTGATTTTTGATATCCTTCCTCAGAGGAATCTGCCAGGGAGGGGCTGTCGCGAGGAGCATTAGCTCTGGGAACCAAGTCCGGT
Source organism: Rhinogobio ventralis (assembly GCA_039654625.1). NCBI lineage: Eukaryota > Metazoa > Chordata > Actinopteri > Cypriniformes > Gobionidae > Rhinogobio > Rhinogobio ventralis. Next base: position 7,353,034 of record CM077204.1, read on the forward strand.
TGGGCCAGTACGGCGCCACCAACAGGACCTGCTCCTCATCCTCCCTGACTTTGCACAGAGTTTGTGCAAGTAGGCTCACTGGGGAAAACGCATATTTGCGCAGGCCCCGGGGCCAGCTGTGCGTGAGTGCATCCGTGCCACCCTCAGTCAGCGAATAAAACCACCAGCAGTGGGACGTTTCTGGGGAGGAAAACAGGTCAACCTGCGCCTCCCCGAACTGTCTTCAGATCAGCTGGACCACCTGGGGGTGGAGTCGCCATTCTCCTGGGAGCGCAGCTCGTGATAGCTCGTCGGCAACACGGTTGAGCACTCCGGGGGCATGAATTGCCTGAAGCGACCTCAGAAACTTCTGACTCCAGAAGAGGAGATGGCGGGCGAGTTGTGACATGCGACAGGAGCCTTTTGAGTAACAGGCTTTTGCGGCTCAGTGCAAGACGTACAGCTAGCAACTCGAGGCAGTTGATATGCCAATGCAGGTGTGGACCCGTCCAAAGCCCTGACACTGCATGCCCATTGTATGTGGCCCCCCAGCCCATGGCAGAGGCATCCGTGAAAACTACAGCATGCCTGGACACCTGTTCCAAGGGCACTCCAGCCCAAAGAAACAAGGGGTCTGATCACGGGCTGAAGGTTTGGCAATAGGCCGGTGTGATACTCACCCGGTGAGTGCCGCGCTGCCACGCCCATCTCGGGACTCGGCCATGCTGCCAATGCTGAAGCGGTCTCCTATGAAGCAGACCGAGCGGTGTTACTGCCGCCATGGCCGCCATATGCCCCAGGAGCCTTTGAAATTGTTTCAGTGGGACCGCCGTCCTGCCTTGAAACGTGTTCAGGTAGTTCAGCATCGCCTGGACACGCTCTTCTGTGAGGTGTGCCATCTGTTTGACCAAATCCAAATCCAAATCCAACTCCAGTTTGCTCTTTTCCCAGTTGACCCGAAGACCTAACTGGCTGAGGTGTCTAAGCACCAGGTCCCTGTGTTCACACAACTGATCCCTGGACTGTGCTAGAAAGAGCCAGTCGTCGAGATAGTTGAGAATGCGAACGCCCTGTTCTCTCATGGGCACAAGGGCCCCCTCCGCGACTTTCGTGAAGACACGGAGGACAGGGACAGCCTGATAAGTAAACAATAACCCCAACCAAGCAAACAATCTCAAAAAGCAACCGTAGCCTATCATAAGAGGATTCTAGAGAATGAGGGGGGGGGACCCCACTGGGGCCCATGGGCGCTGGCAGGCGAGGACTCTTCCAAGTCAGACTGAAATTTCCTCATTCCAAACCTGGCCCGACCACACAGTCGCAGGCCAGCAGGCTCAACACCTCAAGCCATGTGCAACTTCCTTGACCATGACAGAGTTGAAGCTAACCGTGCAAGTTCATCATATCTTCAGTCAACGCAGACAAAATCGGTTGCAACTTCAACACCATCGACTCACAGAACCATCAAATCAGGAACTTTAAGAAACTGCTTCAACTGCCAAGGCAATGCAAGTATCGCCTATTTTAACTAATCAGAGGGTTAGGATAAGCAGTAAAATCATCCTAACGAGGTGCTTTGTAAATAACAAACTGATAGTTATTTTCATTGTTAATGACTTTTCCCATAGCTTCATTCCCGTTTTTCGTTTTCATTCTGTCACTTTCCGTCTTACCCATGTATGTGTGATTTATGTGTTTGTGTTTCTGTTAGTTTAGTTGTGTTTGTGATTTAGTTAATAAAAATTGTGCACAATACATATTGTCACAGGGTGTGTTGGTTATGTTTCATGTGTTTAGTTTGCCATGTTCACTGTCATGTCTTGTCATGCACTTCCTGGTCTTGTCATGTGATCCTGCCATGTGCTCCTTTGTCTTGTGGTTTGTCATGTTCTCATTGGTTTATTGGTTTTAATCATTGTTCACAGGTCTGTCTAGTCTTTAGTCATTGTGTATTTAACCCTCTTGTTGGCCATGTGTCTTGGTCTGAATGAATGAATGTTGTAACCCATTGTTTGGTGAGTTTGTCGCTGCATTAGTCTAGTTCATGTCAAGTTGAGTCAAGTCTGTTCATGTTATGTCAAGTCAAATCAAGTAGTCTAGTCAAGCCAAGTCTTTTGTTTATTGTTTTGCCAAGCCTTTGTTTTATGTTTATAATTTTGGAATAAAGACTGCACTTGGGTTCTGAAACTTGCCTCTCAGTGGACTAATGTTACACATATATGGTTCTGACACCCTGTCTGCAAACAAATTGTCACTTAAAGGATTAGTTAACTTCAAAATGAAAATTTCTTGATAATTTACTCACCCCCATCTCATCCAAGATGTTCATGTCAACATTCCAGGATTTTTCTCAACATAATGCAGTTATATGGCAACCAACAGTTTGAAGGTCCAAATCAATGCAGTTTCAAAGGGCTTCAGACTGCTCTGCACGATCCCAGATGAGGAATAGGGTCTTTTCTAGTGAAACCATCTGTCATTTTCAAAAAAAAAAAAAAAAGTATATACTTTTTAACCTAAATTGATCATCTTGCCACGGATTAGATGGATCAGACCACATCCAAAGGTAATCAAGACATTAGGTCATCTGGCAAAAGTGAGCATAACATAAAAATCCTCTACAAAAAAAGAAATACATCAAATTACCTCCTCATCCATGAACAAACAACTTAATTTCAAACATACTCATAATTACCCAACCTGAACAATCTATTTACAAAGAAAAGGTCTCCAACTAAATAAAAAATATACAAAAAGCAAAACATGAAATAAAGCAACACTTACAGTTGGGCAGCAAAAAAATAGTTTCCCAAACAAGGATTTAAAAGCGTGAGCAGCAGACAGCATGTAAAATAAAAATAAAAAGAGACAAACAAACATTATTGAATCATAGAACATCAATACTTACGAATGTATTGACAAGACAGAGAGATTTAGAAATTTTAATGGGACAGGTATTAGCTATAGATGGTCCACATCACACATTTCAGATTATGTAACCCCAGATATACAAACTAAAGACTATAGGAAAGGATAAAACAATAAAATAAATTATTTAAAAAAAATATCTAACTTACATGGGGTTTTATTTTTAGTTTGAATCAAGCCATCTTGAAAAGAATGAGCTACTCAATAAACGTAAACCACAGCATCATGGACAGTCACATGGTAAATGGCATGCTTCTTAAGCAAGTCCCCAGTGCATTGAGATATTTGTTGTGCTTAAGTCTGCTAAATATTTGTAGAGAAAACTCAATATGTGTTTCACCAGTCTGTTTCAACTTAATCAAGGAAACATTATGTGCTTTCCTTTGTGGGAGTGTTCAATTGTGTCCTTTCTTTTGTTGTCCTCTGCCTCCCACAGTGCATTCCGAACAAACCGTTTTTTTTTTTCAAATTCAGCTTTTCTATTGTTTTTGTCAGATGCTTATTCCTTCCTCCTCTCTTTTCGTCTGACACTTACGATGTTTCTCCATCTTTATAAATTCAAGACTGCGCATTTTGCTTTTATCGTCAGCCTCTTTTTGTTTCTCCTTCCTTTCTCCTCTCTTTCTTTACCTTCCTCTTTATCTCCTTCTTCACCAGTCTTTTCTATAGTGCTTTTCACAATATATACAGTTTCAAAGCAGCTTTACAGAAAATGCATGTTTCTATATTACAGTTTAGAGTAATCTGTTATCAGGTGACTGTGTCAAAGTAATGTCCATATCTTAGAAATGTAAATTTCTAAGATAACACAAATCATGTCGTTAGCTATCAACATGTATTCATTTAGGAAGAAACACTGAGATCATTAAAGCAATTATTAAAAGTTTGTCAGTTGTGGATGTTGATTCAGAGTGCATCATCTATAGTCGTCGCAGGGGTTGGCGTCATCACTTCACAGGTGTTGAGTCATCTGAAATATTTGTAAAAGGCCGGACCCAAACTGGAGCTGGCGTAATCTCTATGGCATCCCGAGGTAGAAACAGAAAAGCAAATGGAGAATAATTAGCATAGCTGCTGTTCATAACATTTCAAACAATAGCTAGTCATGTGCATTTGATCTGAGTGCAAGGTTATGAGATACGTTATGTGAATGCTTGGCTAAAGAGATGTGTGTTTAAATAGATTCAAACTGGACTAGACGTGTGTCTGAACCCCGAACATTGTCAGGAAGGCTTTTAATGAAGGATTAAGTTTCGTATTGCTAATTTGGAGATATGATCATTGTGGGGAATCTGTTAGAATGCACAAGGTTTTGTGACCTTACAGAACTTAAGTAACCAGTCTAGAGATGACAAAAGAATGGTTATATGATCATAATTTCTTGACCTGGTAAGACCTCTAGCAGCTGCATTTTGGGATTTCCTCACCATTTCTTTTTAAAAAAGGAGCATAATTGTGAGGACACTGCCTTTTCTAGTATTTTTGACAGAAAGGGTAGATTTGAGATTGGCCTGTAATTGACTAATTCTGTAGGATCAAGTTGCATTTTTTTAATAAGTGGTTTAATAATAGTGACAAGAGTTTATAAGAGCTTAATAATAATAAGAGTTTTCGGTACATATCCTAATATCAAGGATGAATTAATGATATTAAGATTGATGATTAATTGATGATTTAACGAGTTTAGCCAATTCTTCTTCTCCTATAGCAGTGAATGAATGTCATTTTTCCTCAGTGACACTACAATGCACTGTCTGATGTGATACAGTAGTAGACGGCTGCATGGTTAGGGCTAGCTATTTTTTTCCTAATGTTATCAGTCTTACAAGTAAAGAAGTTCATAAAGTCATTACTGCTGTGCTGCTTACAAACATCAGAAGTTGAAGCTTTATCTTTGGTTAGTTTAGCCACTGTATCGAATAAATACCTAGGGTTGTGTTTGTTTTCTTCTAAGAGAGTCGAGAAATAAGCAGATCTAGCAGTTTTTACGGCCTTTCTGTATGCAATCATGCTCTCTTTCCACGAAATGCGAAAAACTTCCAGTTTTGTTTTCTTCCAGCTGCGTTCCATTTTTCTGGCTGCTGTTTTAAGGGCCTGAGTGTGCTCATTGTTTCTTTAATCTTCTTTAAGCGCAGAGGAGCAACTGTGTCTAAAGTGCTGGAAAAGAGAGAGTCAATAGTTTCTGTTGCAACATCGAGCTCCTCTAGTCTCTCTGGGATGCTGAGGAGATGAAACTGATGAGGAAGTTTATTTACAAAGAAATCTTTAGTCGCAGCAGTGATAGTCCTGCCATATTTGAAGCGAGGGGACGGCTTTGCTGCCTTTGCTACATTAAGTATACATGATACTAGGTAATGATCTGAGATGTCATCCCTCTGCTGCAGAATTTCAACGGTATTAACATTTATTCCATGTGACAATATTAGGTCTAAAGTATGATTATGGCGATGAGTGGGTCCTGACATGTGTTGCCTTACTCCAAAAGAGGTTAGAATGTCTCTAAATGCCAATCCCAATGCATCTTTTTCATTGTCTACATGGATATTAAAATTAGGACTTTATCTGTAGCCAGTACTAACTCTGATAAAAATCAGCAAATTCTCTGGTAAAGTCTGTATGGTGCCCTGGTGGCCTGTATAGAGTAGCCAACACAAGTGTTAAACGGGATTTATCAATTTCACTACATAACGTTACGTAAAGCACCACAACTTCAAAGGAATTATATTTGAAACTAGACTTCTGAGTAATACTGAAGATATTATTATAAATTACAGCAACCCCTCCCCCTTTACCTTTCTGACGCAGCTTGTGTTTATAACAATAATCTTGGGGGGTGGACTCATTTAAAGTAATGTAGTCGTCAGGTTTTAGCTAGGTTTCTGTCAAACACAGCACATCTAGATTATTATCTGCAATCACATCATTAACAATAAGCGTTTTAGAGGAAAGGCATAGAATATTCAGCAGCCTGAGCTTTATCATTTGATCATCTGTGTTATATCTGTTGATAATTTGTTGGACATCAATTAAATTTTTACCGTTAAATGGTTTTGGTGGTTTTTTATATTTACTAATTCATGGAACAGACACAGTCTCTATGTGATAATATCTAGGTGAAAGAGTCTCTATGTGTTGGGATGTATCTGACTTCTGTAACGTGAGACAGCTAGAAGACGGTCGGGTAAGCCAGTCCGTCTGCTTCCTGACCTGGGCCCTAGTTAGTCAAGGTTTAGCTCTAAGACTACAGAACAGAACCCCCACTGTGACGTCACAAAAGTGTGCTCAACCTGACCGAGGGAAATTCTGAACTACATGTGAGCAGCTCCAGCAGCACAGATTCGCACTAGTGGCACCAATTTAAATGACAAAAATACTGACCCTTTCTTTTAAAACAGGTTTTCCAAATACTCCTCTTGCCCCTGAATATTAAATTGGAAAAAATATAGAAAAAAACTTACATCTTGGTTGCTCAAAAAAAAAAATAAATAAATAAATAAAATAAACCTTATATTCTATATTATTATTAACATAAATATAATCATAAATATAATATACAAAAAAAAACACATTTTACAGTGAATGCACTACAGGCAGTAAGCATACGCGACACGCCATTCCCGCATACGCGCCTGGACCACTGTTTGTGGCTGACTTCAAGGCTTCAAGTGAATGCATTAGCGTTTAACATACCCTGTCATGTGCTTTGCGTGTGCAGATGCGTGTGCGTCCTCAGTGCAAAACGTTCATTTTACAGGTTATATCCTTATTTGTAAATGTCACTAATTCACACCAGTATTTCCATTTTGCATGAAAGCGTGTCCTGACAGTCTGAAAGCTTCACTGAATGAGCGCCAGTGCATCATGTAATTGAATATAAATGCAAGACATGTCTTATAGCCTATTTACAGGATAAAGAAATATCCTGTAAGTAGTAATGCTAATGGTTACTGTGTCCATAGCGAATTTGTGTGTGTTCCTGCAGAACATTCCTCTTATCTGGTAACACTGAGTTTGTGTTTTTTTGTGTTTTTTTATTTATGTAGGATTTGAGGGCGCACCAGACACAAATGAATCTTCCAGATGATTTGTTCAAACTTAATTCCACACAAAACCCAACTCAACACAAAATCAACAATCTATGGCCGTAAAAGAATTCTGTCTGCGCCAACTAACAAAACCCCCCTCAGCTAAGTACTTTATGGCCTTGCAAGCTTTGGGCCACACCAAGATAACTGCAGAGGTTGTTTGGTCCCCAAGACAAAGAGCCAAAACAGATCCCCTTCTTCTCAACAACCTTTAAATGAACTCTGAGTGTAACAGAGATCCAGAAGAAAACCCACAGAGACTGTTTTTACATATAAACGGCATCAAATCATTTAAAAAAGGATGATAGCCAGACTTACATTCCAACATCCTTCTACTGCATAATTCCATATCATGTCTACAGTATAACCAATACACGTGACCATTATGCTTAAACTCAGTCACAATTCATGTAATTGTTATAACTATGGAATGGAAAGTGTGCCTTGCTTGGTATCAGTATGATTGTATGCCTTATAATATAAAATGGCTTGATTGAAATATGTGTACAATTTATAGTGTTCTTATAATAAGAAATCATGTCTAAATGCACTCTCTGCTTAGAGCGGCAAGTTAGGAGACAACAGTTAACAGGTCATTTATGATGAGGGGTGGGGAAGCAGTCACCTCTGAACCAAAAATGATACCTAATTGGTCAGAACCCATCCAGGAGGATGGCTAGACATTTGAGTTTAAAATCTCAGAACACGAACAAAGAATCAGACAGAGTTTAGACAGAGACGACAGATTACGACAGAGACAATTACATGACGAATAAATGATCGGACGAAGCTGATCGAGGCAGATCAAGATCAGAGAAAATGGGTTAACAATTTCATTCCAGCCATCTAAATACTCTCGTCTCACTTTCCTTTCTTTTACTTAGTTTCTTTTCTTTCCGTTGAGTCTCGTGTTCTAGGTTAAGTTTTTGATCAATTTTGATCAACATTCTACAGCAAAGCCCGCTTTAACTTCAAACCTCATCTACAAGACTTTCCATCCATCCGCCAACACACCACCAGATTCTAACTGAACTGGTGCATTGATATAAAATGTAATAACCCCGCCTAAGAAATGATAGGAGGGTTAAATTAATGATTGATGGTTCGGTCAGGTCATGTGTTATAAATGCATATATTGCTAGAAACTTGGGATTTCATAATTTCTCTCTTAAAACTCATTCTTTCCTCACTTTCCTTCTTTCTGCAACTCGTGTGAATGTGTGTGTGCGTGTGTTTGTGTTAGATATTAGTTTTAGGTGTTAGAATAATCAATAAAGTCTTGTTTGTATTTAAAGATAAGTGTTATTGTGTCATGTGCTTACGAATTTAATGTCTTAAACTGCTGATCTATGTTATCTGACTATTAAATAGTGTTTCACTATTGTTTGGATATTAATATCCACTGCAGAGTTGATAGTTACGGCCCGTTCAAATGAACGCTGGACGAGTCATTTGCTCGGCCGTAAAATCAGCGACTCTTTCAAAATTCCCTATGAATTAATTAATAATTTCCTTTGAGCTAAATAGACCTGTTTCCCTTATACACGTCTTACATTTAATATCATTTTAATGTAGGGATTTAAACTGTCCTTTTGCTTAGTAACTTTTTGCACATAATGTATAGCACAGATATACCTTTTACGAAAATTAACCATGGTTTTTTTATAGTAAAACCATGTTTTTTGGCGTAAGCTATTGATTACCATTTGTATAACCGCACAAATACCATAGTTAAACTATGGATTTGAAGCAAAACCATGGTTAATTTGTGGTTACCATTGAATAACTATAATAACCCTGTTATTTATTTATTATTATTAGTATTATTATTATTATTATTGTTGTTGTTTGTTTTGTTCATTGTAAAACCATGGTTAATTTAAAAAATATATTCACTATGTATGTTTTTATAGCACTCAGCTGACATGTTTGTTTGAAGGACAGCATTGGACAGGATGTGGAATAGTGTGTTTTGCCAATAAAATAACTTTTTTGGCTTTTTATCCGATTAATCGATTAATCAAAAAAATAATCGGCCAACTAATCGATTATCAAAATAATTGTTAGTTGCAACCCTAAAAATATTTGTTTTTTTTTAAATGTTTTTAATTAATATGTATAATTTTAGTTTGTATTTTCTTGCTGTAGAGCTACAATTGTAAATTACTGTAAATACAATTTATTTTATTAAAGTTCTATTTTGACTTCTAAAGTAGGTGTTTTTTTTAAACTTCCATAATATTTGGAGGGGGGAGGGGGCACCACAATACAATTCTGCTTAGGGCACCCATTGGCCAGCAGCGGCCCTGATTATGATACAGTACATTGGTACTCATTGGCCTGTCACCAGTGTGGGGGAAAGTTACTTCTAAATGTAATGCATTTGTAAGAACTCATCACTGGACTGCTATTTTCCTCCTGGTCAGCAGGTGGCGCCTCTCACCAGGCTGCTGCTGAACACTACCATTCATTATGCCTGATATGTGACACCTGTGTTTTGCCCTATTTAAGTGGGTTTATGCCATGATTTATTGTTCAGTCTTTAGCCTATTTTACCTGTTACCCACTGCAAGTGAAGTCTCTTAGTTTTTGGACCCTTGTGTCTGTTTTGCTTTTTCTCTGTTTCTTGGAAGCCAAGAAATCCTTGTTTAGGTGTACTTTTCTTCAGTAAAGATTGTCTTTTGTTGAAGATATATGACTCCTTGCTTTTTGCCATTTTATAGGGAACATAGTCTACTCTTACTAAATGTACCATTGTTCTTCTATAGTACCACACTGAACTGACCAACAGCTTCAGTGATTACTAAAAGAAGCACTCTTTACTTGTCGTCTTTGTAATTCAGTCACAATTTGAAGAAATGTTTTTGTATTTAATGAGACTTTGTGACTTCCCACTTTTTTACACATATTAAGAAATGGGGAGTGGAATTGTCTAATAAATCAAATGAGTGCTCCTCTGCCGCCAAATACTGTGGCACAATGTTTATATTGGGCTGAACTCTCTGTCCAGTTTCCCTCAAGGAAAGACATGGTGAATTTGAGTGGCTCTGATTTTATTTGAAACCTGTCTGTACCCTATCCTTCGACAGTTTATGAAGGTGATTGAGTTCCTTGCAAAATCATTGCAAGGATTGCCTACAGTGGTTCAGGCTGCAGAGTTGCCGAATGACTAAAGAAACATTACTAGCAAGATGTTAGAAAACTGTACATTTCTCATCTATTACCACCCGCTGCAACTTATACCAGTGACGGAAATAAGCGCAGTTACAATAGCAAAATATGTGGGAGAGCATTGCTATAGTGTGACTATATTGTATTGCAATAGAGGTAGTAGTTAAAGTTAATACCAAATCAAAACTAGTTAGTACATAATTTGTAATAGAAAGAATTTAATGACAAAATCTGGTTATGGTTACACTTAAAATAGTTACAAAATAAATGTATGAGATGATAAAAACTTATACCATTAATCGTACCCAGCATGTATAGTTACCTGAGGGATAGAAAGAGAGAGAGAGGGAGAGACAGGCTTTAGAAAAAAGAAGAGAGAAAGAGCCAGAGCAAAGAAGCCCCAGCGAAAAGAAAGCCAGAGAATCAAGAGACAGAGCAACTGTTACAGTCTTCTTTTATCCTTTTCTTGACCATGTGACTGAAACCCTAATGTGAGACAATCAAACGGACCAATCAGACCAAACCTCCCCCACTGTACTAAAGGTGTGACACATTTTGGCCTACAGGCCTTCAGCATCTCTTTGTCTTTAGGAATTCTAAATGGCCCTTCTGATAAGAAAGATGGGGGTTGAAAACAGTAAAGCAAATTTCTTTGTTCAATTTCAAATATCAAATATCTTCGATTATTTTCAATCCTACAGCTATATGATATGTAATACATACTGAATTTATCTTTACAGTGTTCATAGCAATATTTCTACTGAAAACATGGGTGAAGTGTTTGACCAAGTGGTGGTCCAAAATGATGCGAGTGAAAGTGAGGAGGCACCAGCAAGCGCGAGAGAGTAATAAGACGGTGCTTCTGTCACTTTGATTTATTACCCCCCAATAAAATATTGATTTATGATCATAATGACCATAGCAGATGTTTGACCTCTATTTCCGGAAGTCATAAAATGTTATGACCTTTGTATGAGTTCAGCAGGTGTAGGTTCCGTTTCCGGAGGTGGGTGTTTCTGTTTACTTAGGGGGGCAATATATTTTTTATGTGATCAGGAAGGGAATGTGCAAGGGTGTTTGTATTTGACACTGTATATTTGAGCTCTGATTTCAGGGCACGTTTGCAGGCCATGTGTTGACTTCAGCATTCGCAACATCCAGGCATTTGTCTGTGAATGAAACAATACAAATGAGTTTAAGAAAAGTAACAAGGATTGAATAAAGTATATAAAATAGTAAATATATATTAAATAAATTATATGTTAGGCTTAAGAGAGAGAGATAATGTCTTTGAATGAGACAAACAAATGAGTTTAAGAAAAGTAACAAGGATGAACAAAGTATATAAAATAGTAAATATATATTAAATAAATTATATGTTAGGCTTAAGAGACCCTGTATCTGTATGAGCCAAACAATGAGTTTAATAACAACATTATTGATAAATAAAGTAGATTAAAAAAAAAAGTAAATATATGAAATAAGATTAAATAATATTTTCATCTAGGGGTTAAGAGAGCATGCATGTTGATTGAACTCAATTGATTTGAGTAAACTATATAGTATACTAACAAGTATATTTGTATTTCTCCCAAAACTTGTATATTTAAGTTCACTTAACTTGGTGCTCACGTTTATATAATGCACTTAAACTATTAAGTTTGATTTGCTTAACTTTTTTATGTCAACGGGTTCCACGTAACTGGGTTATGTTGAATTTAATTAACATTGTTTATTTCAGTGCACTTAAATAACACTTTTTACATAAGGTTAATTCAATGTCATTTAGTTAAATCAGGTTAACATGCTTAATTTTGTCCAAAACGATTAAGTTCAATTATTCTAAAATGAATATCAAACAAAAAACAGAACAAGTAATCCAGTTTAATTGATTATTTTTATCTAGTGAAATACAATTTTTACAACATTTACAAATGCTAGCCAGAAGATGGTTTAGTCACATGCCCAAAGTAGTTGTTTTTCTATTATTAAAAGAACTTTAATTGTTATTAGCAGGTCCTCTCCCCAAGCACATACTCTACACTTAAACCTCCAAAACACTATAACATAACACAAACTTTTAAATACCAACATAACAAAACATTAAACATGAAAAAGTCTCTCCATTTTCTCATCTTGTTAAAAGTTCTTATTTTGGACTGTAAGCTTTGTGCAAACATACCAAACTGAAACAACAACAACAACAACAACAACAACAACAACAACAACAACAACAACAACAACAACATACTGAACAGCATATTGAATGTGTCACAGACCCGCCAGGCTCCCACGTCACTCAATCACAGCGCACGCCTTCCCCTGAGTACTGATCACGCGCACCTGCAGCTCATCATCACTCCAATCACCCACAGTACAAAAGTCAAGTCAAGTCAAGTCAACTTTATTTATATAGCGCTTTTTACAATGCAGATTGTTTCAAAGCAGCTTTACAGTGTTAAACAGGAAAATAATGAACAGAATTTGATTCGGCTGTACAGCCGCTCTGGAGAAAACGGTGATGTCATCAGCTCATTTCAATTATCATATATATTCAAGTAATGTAGTTGATATAATTTAGTTTAGTAATTACATTTATTTGGATATTTATTTGAAAATTTTGTGTCCCCAACTGAGCAAGCCAGAGGCGACAGTGGCAAGGAACCAAAACTCCATCAGGTGTCCTAATGGAGAAAAATAAACCTTGGGAGAACCAGGCTCAGTCGGGGTGCCAGTTCTCCTCTGGCCAATTAACAAACGGTGTATGTTTATTATTTTGGCAGCCTTATAGGTCAGAAGTAATATTAGATCGGATTATTCGAAAGATCGGAGGCATCACACCGGGTTTATTGAGGATGGCGTGTCAATTAAACAATTATTAAATAGGAATATTCGAAATATCGGAGTCATCACGCCGGAGATGGATCCATTGAGGATGCCATGTCGATGAGCAATTTCAGAGGGTAGACTAATTGACACGGTCTCTGCAGACACTTCAGGGATACGTTGGTAATGTCTGGGCGCTGGTCCACCATCTGATCTGGATACGGCCCGGATCCGGCTGACTGCAGTAAACCTCGGGATAAACAGAGAGACTAACATTAGCGTAGATGCCATTCCTCTTATGATGTAACGAGTACATCAGGTGTTATGGGAAGTGTTCCCGGTTCCGGCTGACCTAGTTAATGCAGCCTAACAATTTGAATAAAATATAAATTAAAATGTTTTGTGTATGCCATAGTAAAGAGATGCGTTTTTAGTCTAGATTTAAACTGACAGAGTGTGTCTGCTTCCCGAACAATGCTAGGAAGGCTGTTCCAGAGTTTGGGTGCTAAATAGGAAAAGGATCGACCGCCTGCAGTTGATTTTGATATTCTAGGTATTATCAACTGGCCAGAGTTTTGAGACCGCAATAGACGTGATGGAGTATAATGCGTTAAGAGCTCGCTCAAGTACTGGGGAGCTAAACCATTTAGTGATTTGTAAGTAATTAGCAAGATTTTAAAATGTATGCGATGTTTAATAGGGAGCCAGTGCAGTGTTGACAGAACCGGGCTAATATGGTCATACTTCCTGGTTCTAGTAAGAACTCGAGCTGCTGCGTTTTGGACCAGCTGCAGTTTATTTATTAAGCGAGCAGGGCAACCACCCAGTAGAGCATTACAATAATCTAGCCTTGAGGTCATGAATGCATGAACTAACTGTTCAGCATTTTGCATTGAAAGCATATGCCGTAATTTAGATATATTTTTAAGATGGTAGAATGCAGTTTTACAGATGCTAGAAACGTGGCTTTCAAATGAGAGATTGGTATCAAAGAGCACACCCAGGTTCCTAACTGACGACGAGGACTTGACAGAGCAGCCATCAAGTGTTAGACAGTATTCTAGGTTACTACATGTGGAGTTTTTTTGTCCAATAATTAAAAATTCAGTTTTTTCTGAATTAAGTTGCAGGAAATTACTAGTCATCCAATTTTTTATATCAGCTATGCATTCCGTTAATCTTGTGAATTGGTAAGTTTCGTCAGGGCGTGAAGAAATATAGAGCTGAGTATCGTCAGCATAATGAAAACTAACGCCATGCTTCCTAATGATATCTCCCAGTGGTAGCATGTACAGGGTGAAAAGCAACGGTCCTAGAACTGAGCCCTGCGGTACTCCATACTGAACTTGTGATCGGTGTGAGATCTCTTCATTTACTGCTACAAACTGAAAACAGTCAGATAAGTATGATTTAAACCATGCCAATGCAATTCCACTAATGCCAACATAATTTTCGAGTCTATTCAAAAGAATGTTGTGGTCGATGGTATCGAATGCAGCGCTAAGATCGAGTAACACTAACAGAGAGATACAACCACGATCGGATGATAAGAGTAAATCATTTGTAACTCTAATGAGAGCAGTCTCAGTACTATGATGTGGTCTAAATCCTGACTGGAAAACCTCACAGATACCATTTTTTTCTAAAAAGGAGCATAATTGTGAGGACACTGCCTTTTCTAGTATTTTTGACAGAAAGGGTAGATTTGAGATTGGCCTGTAATTGACTAATTCTGTAGGGTCAAGTTGCGGTTTTTTAATAAGTGGTTTAATAATAGCCAACTTAAAAGTTTTCGGTACATATCCTAAAGTCAAGGATGAATTAATGATATTAAGAAGAGGATCTATGACCTCTGGAAGCATCTCTTTTAGTAGTTTAGTCGGTATAGGGTCGAGCATACATGTTGTTGATTTAGATGATTTAACGAGTTTAGCCAATTCTTCTTCTCCTATAGCAGTGAATGAGTGTAATTTTTCCTCAGTGACACTACAATGCTCTGTCTGATGTGATACAGTAGTAGACGGCTGCATGGTTATAATTTTTTTCCTAATATTATCAATCTTACAAGTAAAGAAGTTCATAAAGTCATTACTGCTGTGCTGTTGGCAGACATCAGAAGTTGAAGCTTTATTTTTGGTTAATTTAGCCACTGTATCGAATAAATACCTAGGGTTGTGTTTGTTTTCTTCTAAGAGAGTCGAGAAATAAGCAGATCTAGCAGTTTTTACGGCCTTTCTGTATGAAATCATGCTCTCTTTCCACGAAATGCGAAAAACTTCCAGTTTTGTTTTCTTCCAGCTGCGCTCCATTTTTCTGGCTGCTGTTTTAAGGGCCCGGGTGTGCTCGTTGTACCACGGCGTTGGACTATTCTCTTTAATCTTCTTTAAGCGCAGAGGAGCAACTGTGTCTAAAGTGCTGGAAAAGAGAGAGTCAATAGTTTCTGTTGCAACATCAAGTTCCTCTGGGCTATCTGGGATGCTGAGGAGATGAAACTGATGAGGAAGATTATTTACAAAGAAATCTTTAGTCGCAGCAGTGATAGTCCTGCCATATTTGAAGCGAGGGGACGGCTTTGCAGCCTTTGCTAAATTAAGTATACATGATACTAGGTAATGATCTGAGATGTCATCGCTCTGCTGCAGAATTTCAACGGTATCAACATTTATTCCATGTGACAATATTAGGTCTAGAGTATGATTATGGAGATGAGTGGGTCCAGATACGTGCTGCCTAACTCCAATAGAGTTTAGAATGTCTCTAAATGCCAATCCCAATGCGTCTTTTTCATTGTCTACATGGATATTAAAATCACCAACAATTAGGACTTTATCTGTAGCCAGTACTAACTCTGATAAAAAATCAGCAAATTCTCTGATAAAGTGTGTATTGTGCCCTGGTGGCCTATATACAGTAGCCAACACAAATGTTAAACAGGATTTATCAATTTCACTACATAACGTTACGTAAAGCACCAAAACTTCAAAATAATTATATTTGAAACTAGACTTCTGAGTAATACTGAAGATATTATTATAAATTACAGCAACACCTCCCCCTTTACCTTTCAGACGCGGCTCGTGTTTATAACAATAATCTTGTGGGGTGGACTCATTTAAAGTAATGTAGTCGTCAGGTTTTAGCCAGGTTTCTGTCAAACACAGCACATCTAGATTATTATCTGTAATCATATCATTAACAATAAGCGTTTTAGAGGAAAGGGATCGAATATTCAGCAGCCCGAGCTTTATCATTTGATCATCTGTATTATATCTGTTGTTTATTTGTTGGACATCAATTAAATTTTTACCGTTGAATAGTTTTGGTGGTTTTTTGTATTTACTAATTCGTGGAACAGACACAGTCTCTATGTGCTGGGATTTATCTGACTTCTGTGACGCGAGACAGCTAGCAGACGGTCGGGTAAGCCAGTCCGTCTGCTTCCTGACCTGGGCCCTAGTTAGTCAAGGTTTAGCTTTAAGACTATGTGCCAAATTACTAGAGAGGAGAGCGGCACCACCCCAGGAGGGATGGATACCATCTCTTTTCAACAGGTCAGGTCTGCCCCAAAAGCTTTTCCAATTGTCTATGAACCCTATGTTATTTTGCGGACACCACTTAGACAACCAGCCATTGAGTGATGATAGTCTGCTAAGTATCTCATCACTCCTTTTAATGGGGAGGGGACCAGAGCAAAAAATCCGGTTTGCCATCGTACTTGCGAGTTCACACACCTCTTTAATGTTAATTTTGGTGATCTCCGACTGGCGAAGTCGAACATCATTTGTGCCGACATGAATAATAATCTTAGAGAATTTACGATTAGCATTAGCCAGCACTTTTAAATTTGCTTTGATGTCAGGCGCTCTGGCTCCCGGTAAACATGTGACTATGGTGGCTGGTGTCTCTATTTTCAAGTTCCGTGTAATAGAATCGCCAATAACTAGGGCACTTTCAACAGGATTCTCAGTGGGTGCATCACTGAGTGGGGAGAACCTGTTTGATGTTCTAATCGGAACGGAAGAGTGGTTTTTTGATCCGCGACTATGCCGTCTCACCGTCACCCAGTTGCCCTGCTGCACGGGCTCTACAGCCGGAACCGAACAATGTACAGATTTCACTGAGCTAGTCGCATCCAAAGCAGTGTCTAAAGCTGTTTTGTTCTCACTACTCTCAAATAAAATCTGGATGCGTGTCTCTAATTCTGAAATCTTCTCCGTCAGTCTGACTATCTCCTTACATTTATCACATGTGAAGCCCTGTTCACCAACGGAGACAGATATACTAAACATGAAACATGTAGTGCAGGTAACAATAAAAGGAGAAGACATGGCTTACCGTATTTGTTGATTAATCCAACTTACCACAGTTGTTTGATGGACTAGTAAAGGCACGAGAGACAAAACAGGAAACCCGGATGCACAAATGGCAGGCTAACAGGCTAGTGAAATGCTAACACGTTGTGAAACGCTAACACGTTGTGATAGTGATTTAAATTAAAAGCTAACAATGTCAATTTTAACGTGATAAAAAATATTAAACAATATATGGTGATGAGTAAGTTATATTTAGCAGTATAAACAACAAGAAAAGATATCAAATAGAGATTCAAAAGCAAAGCTGTACAGAGCTGCAAACACTGTGACCGGCAGACAAGAGGCAAACAGGAGCAGATATAAAAGACACACTCACACGCTCAGTCACCGTCCGGTCTCGTTTGAAATTGGTACTTACCTCTATGCTTACTTCAAGGACTTCTTATATGCTACTTACCTTCTTCCATTGTTCTCTCCAAAGAGTCTCCTGTGTTCCACCCTCGTGTGTGTGTGTCTCCATCCTCTTCTCCATTCCACACCTCTCTCCAGCGATCTCAACAGCAAGTATTCCGAGCGACTTCTCCAAGATTCCTTCGTCCACCTCTCACGATCCTCATCACCATTCACCTGCACTTCTGTCATCATACTGGTCTGCTCAAAATAAACACCACTTCCCATACTTCTGGTCTCCGTCCCTTCTGTACCGTAACAGAAGACCGGACCACAACCGATGAGCACCAGCATGAGCACTCCGGATCCGTTCCAAGAACTCGTGGACGCTGTCCGACGAGCACTTCCTTCCATTCCACCAGCGATCACTTCCGCAAACAACACCGCTTCTCCCTCTCCGCCAGTCTACGCCAGTCCCATGGCCAGACCAGCGCCCTACTCTGGCCTGGCGGAGGACTGCAATGGATTTTTGCTACAGTGTTCGCTGGTCCTGGAGATGCAACCGCAATTATACCCTGACGATAGATCCAAGGTGGCATTCATCATTTCCCAACTAAGGGGCAAAGCGCTGCAATGGGCTGAGACCCTGTGGACTCAAGATAATCCTATCGTTCGAACCCTGACGAGCTTCATAGCTCATTTCAAGGACGTCTTCGGGAAACCAGCTTGGGATGCCTCCATAGGTGAGCAATTGTATCACTTAAAACAGAATAAAATGCCGATCAATGAGTATGCCCTCCAGTTCAGGACCCTAGCCGCCGCCAGTGGATGGAACGAGCAATCTCTACTCACCACCTATCGTCAGGGTTTGGATCCCCGTGTGCGGTTGCATCTCGCTGCATACGAGGATACCATCGGGCTCGAACGCTTCATCCAACTATCCATACGCTTCGCCACTCGTATGCAGTCGTGTCTCGAAGAGCACCAGGGCCAGGAACTCGTCCTTTCTTCCCTCCGTCAGCCAGAGTCCGTCAGTCCTCCAGAACCAACTCCCGAGCCCATGCAGATACAGCAAGCACGCCTCACTCAAGGTGAACGTAGGAGGCGGCTGACCCAGGATCTATGTCTATACTGTGGTTCTACGGGGCACCACATTAACCAATGCCCCATTCGTCCTCCTCGTCCTATGGTGAGTGCTATAGTCCCATTTTCACATGATATGCACCCTCTCACCACTATTGTTAACCTAACTGCGGCCGGTGTTACCCTTCCAGTATGTGCCCTCCTCGACTCTGGGTCAGCCGGCAACTTCATCTCTGGTGCCCTCTGCCGTCAGCTTCACCTCAAGACCACTGCTACACCAACAACCTACCAGATCCACTCGGTAACAGGGAAACCCCTCAGCCGACGTCAAGTGCGTTCCGTCACCATCCAGCTCCAAGTGGGTATCCTGCACACGGAACAACAACAGTTGCTGGTTCTGGAGGAATCCACCGCTGACGTGATTCTAGGGCGCCCATGGTTAGTGCAGCACAATCCCATCATTTCCTGGAAAACAGGCGAAATCCTGAAGTGGGGCGATAGCTGCTTCCCGAGTTGTTTTGAGGCTCTTCCTGTTCCCCCTACTCCATGCTCCAAGAAAATGTCTGTGTGTTCCACCTCCATCGAGAGCCCGGTCGAACAACGTTCGGTTGATATACCATCATGCTATGCCCCCTTCAGTGATGTCTTCTGCCCTCAGCGAGCGTCAAAGCTGCCTCCACATCGGCCATGGGACTGTGCCATCGATCTGCTTCCGGGTGAGTCAGTGCCCCGTGGGAAAATTTACCCTCTGTCACTCCCGGAGGAGAAGGCCATGGAGGAATACATCAAGGAGGCACTCGACCAAGGTTACATCCGCCCGTCTACTTCCCCTGCTGCTTCCAGCTTCTTTTTCGTGGCCAAAAAGGACGGAGGCTTGCGGCCCTGCATCGATTACCGAGCACTCAACAAAATCACAATCAAATTCCGTTATCCCCTTCCTCTCGTCCCAACGGCGCTGGAACACCTCCGTGGTGCCACTGTCTTCACCAAGTTGGACCTTCGCAGCGCCTACAACCTCATCAGAATACGTGAGGGGGACGAGTGGAAGACAGCCTTCGTGACCCCTACTGGCCACTACGAATATCTCGTCATGCCCTATGGACTTTCCAATGCCCCCTCCGTATTCCAGGACTTCATCCATGAGGTGCTCCGGGAGTTTCTCCACAGATTCGTACTGGTCTACATCGACGACATCCTGATATACTCCCGGAGCCTGGCCGAACATCGCCACCACGTTGCGGAGGTCCTGCAACGCCTGAGGGAGTTCCAATTGTATCTCAAGGCCGAGAAATGTTCCTTTCATCAACCCTCAGTGCAGTTCCTTGGATACAACATCGACAGCAGTGGCATCCGGATGGACGAGGGGAAGGTGGAAGCCATCAAGAACTGGCCCACTCCCACAACCATAAAAGAACTCCAGAGATTCTTAGGATTTGCCAACTTCTATCGTCGATTCATTTTCAACTATAGTATTATTTCTTGCCCTCTTACTCAACTACTCCGTAGTAAGCCCAAGTCTCTGTCCTGGAACCCCGCGGCCACGAAAGCCTTCGAGGACCTTAAAGAGGCCTTCACTTCGGCTCCCCTCCTAGTGCATCCAGACCCCACGAAAGCCTTCGTAGTCAGGGTAGACGCATCTACCACAGGAGTGGGAGCCGTACTCTCACAGCAGCAGGGGACTCCAAGTAGACTCCATCCATGTGCCTTCTCCCGCAAGCTCAACCCGGCGGAGGTGAATTATGACATCGGCAACCGGGAGCTTCTCGCCATCAAGATGGCCCTGGAAGAGTGGAGGCATTGGTTGGAGGGTTCCCAACTTCCTTTCCTGGTACTCACGGACCATAAAAACTTAGAGTACCTCAGGGACGCCAAGAGACTCAATCCCCGCCAGGCCCGGTGGGCACTGTTCTTCACTAGATTCAATTTCACTATCTCCTATCGGCCTGGACCCAAGAATGTGAAGGCAGACGCCCTTTTCCGTCTCTTCAACCCCGAAGAGGACTCCAAGAAGTTTGAACCCATTATTTCTGAGAAACTGTTCGTGAGTCCCATCACCTGGTCAGAGGAGACCTTGCCCTCTTCCAATGTCTCCACCAATGCTCCGCCGGGTTGCCCACCAGGGTTACAATACATCTCACGGACACGACGCACTCCCCTCATTCACACGTCCCACACGTCTTTGGGCACTGGCCACCCGGGGGTCAATGAAACCCTCTCGCTGCTGAAGGAGCGCTTCTGGTGGCCCAACATGGCGACAGACGTCAGAAGGTACGTGAGAGGATGCCAGGAATGCGCCATCTCTAAGAGCCCTAGACATCTTCCCTCCGGCAAACTCCATCCTCTGCCCGTTCCCAACCGTCCATGGTCACACCTAGGAGTAGACTTTATTACTGATCTTCCTGTGTCTGGGGACTGTACCTGTGTATTAGTGGTAGTGGATAGATTTTCCAAATCTTGTCGTCTGATTCCGTTGAAAGGACTGCCTACTGCCATGGAGACGGCAGAACTCATGTTTAATAGGATCTTTAGATACTATGGTATCCCTGAGGACATTGTTTCCGATAGAGGACCACAATTCATCTCCCGGGTATGGAAAGCGTTCTTCTCACTCCTAGGTGTGACTGTCAGCCTCTCTTCCGGTTATCATCCACAGACCAACGGGCAGACGGAGAGGAAGATTCAGGAGATCGGTCGCTTCCTCCATACCTTCTGTCACGGCCACCAGGACTCCTGGAACCAGTTCCTGGGTTGGGCCGAGTACGCACAAAACTCCCTACGTCAGTCTACCACCGGTCTAACTCCATTCCAGTGCGTGCTCGGTTACCAACCCCCATTGTTCCCTTGGTCCGGGGAACCGTCGGATGTTCCAGCCATAGACTACTGGTTCCGGGAGAGCGAGAGGGTCTGGGACTCTGCACATCACCAGCTTCAACGGGCCCTGCGCAGACGCAAAATGACAGCCGACCTTCGTCGCTCCAACACTCCCTCCTTCCAACCGGGTCAGAAGGTCTGGCTGTCCACCAGGGACATCAGGTTGCGTCTGCAATGCAGGAAGCTCAGTCCCAGGTTCATTGGCCCCTTTCCTATTGTGAAGCAGATCAACCCAGTCACGTATCAACTCCAACTCCCTTCACAATACAGAATTCATCCCACTTTCCATGTCTCATTACTGAAACCTCACTTTCCCTCCGTTTCTATTCCCACAGAGCCTGGCGTAGCCGAAGAAACCCCCCTCCCACTCATCGTGGAGGACGGTACCGCATACCAGGTGAACGACATCTTGGACTCCCGGCGCCGTGGTGGTCTCCTAGAGTATCTAGTGGACTGGGAGGGCTACGGTCCCGAGGAACGCTCATGGGTACCTAGAAACGACATCCTTGACCCGAACCTGCTCGAAACCTTCCATGCTTCTCACCCCAACAGACCTGCACCCAGAGGCAGAGGCCGACCACCACGACGTCGGGGTCCGCGGCCCTCTGGAGCGGGCCGTGGAGGGGGGGGTAATGTCACAGACCCGCCAGGCTCCCACGTCACTCAATCACAGCGCACGCCTTCCCCTGAGTACTGATCACGCGCACCTGCAGCTCATCATCACTCCAATCACCCACAGTACAAAAGACACACTCACACGCTCAGTCACTGTCCGGTCTCGTTTGAAATTGGTACTTACCTCTATGCTTACTTCAAGGACTTCTTATATGCTACTTACCTTCTTCCATTGTTCCCTCCAAAGAGTCTCCTGTGTTCCACCCTCGTGTGTGTGTGTCTCCATCCTCTTCTCCATTCCACACCTCTCTCCAGCGATCTCAACAGCAAGTATTCTGAGCGACTTCTCCAAGATTCCTTCGTCCACCTCTCACGATCCTCATCACCATTCACCTGCACTTCTGTCATCATACTGGTCTGCTCAAAATAAACACCACTTCCCATACTTCTTGTCTCCGTCCCTTCTGTACCGTAACAATGTCTTTATTGACTTAAATGAAATGACATTACAGTACACACTGCTGTAATGGAATTGGGCCACAACCACACTGTACAGCACTGTAAAGGTAGTAACAGTAATAACAATATCCCGCATCAACTACAGAAATTGTAGAACTCTGTGCACTTAATTTAAACATTACACTTTTTAGCCTGACACTTATGTTCATATGTAGTGAGCATGTAAATGTAGCAATAACTAAGTTCTAATTACATTTGACTGTTTAAGCTTTGGGCAATCATACTGAGCTGAAATAAAACATACTGAACAACATATTCTATGTCTCTGACAAAAATTTCACAATACTAATGAAATACAGTACATACTATACTGTAATGGTAATGTAACTGGGTTACAACCACAACTACTAACTATATCAATGGACTCTATGCACTTAATTTAAACATACTTGTATTCTTCATTAATGGATAGAGTAAAAAAAATAAAATAAATGATACTAATATGTACTGAGCCGACAATACTAACAATGCTGACACAAGTCTGCAACAATGAGACAAACATTTTTCTAAACCAAAAAGCTGGTTTGCCAAAGACTAGCTTGAGGGCATCCCGTCCATTGACATCAGTACACGCTGATTTCGCAAACATACGGTCAACAAAATGATGAAAATATTGTTATTATTTTGAAGGGACAACATCACTAACTGGCCTCAGAAATAGTTGAATGTTCTTTCTCACAGAAACACACGATTACACTATGGTTATGCAAATTAACTAATATGTTTCAATATTACAAATCAAATAAAGAATCATTTGATATCTCAGTTATACCATCACAAACCCATCAATAAAAATATTGTTAATTAATGGCTACATTAGTTAAAGTTTCACATGTGGCGAAAAAGGACCACCTTTTGCAAATATCCACCAATCAGTGCAATTGTTCTCTTGTTGCCAGGCAGAACTCCTTGCATGGACAATCACATCAAAAGACCAGAGTGAGCTATTGTAATTATGATTTTGAGTTCATAACACTTGAAATCTTAAGTTTATGTATTTTGTAGTTTAATAAGTTAAACTCACTTATATTTTTGAGTAAAGTAATATTTAGTCAAGATTACTTGATTGTTTAAGTAAAGACAACATTAGGGTTTACAGTGTATAAATTAGTTTAAGAAAAGCATTACTGATAAATAAAGTATAGTTAAAAAAAAAAAAAAAGCTTACCCAGAGTTGAATTGGGATGCATGCAGTTCAGTCGGTTGATAAATTGAAAATGAAGTTCGTTTCCAGCTTGGCTGCTGGGCCGGCCCGCCCTTTCCTGTTTGGGGAGGTCTGTCATAGAAGTGTATTTGGTTTACCATGTGTTGCCGCATATCAAACAATTAAAAGTTAGTTAGATGGCCTCCTCTAAAGTTTTATTATCATGTGATCAAAGTTTTGTTTTGTTTTTTATAAGTTGTTTGAGGGGGAATTACATTATTATATTGCAGGGCCAACCCCTCTACACTGACCAGTACTGTAGATCAATAGGACATGTTAACACCCCTCGAGGAAGCGGAAAGTGTCTGTGACCCGGTCTGCAAAACTACAAACACATTATATGCTTTACACTCAGTCTGCATTTGTAAAACAAACTTTTTGCAAATCGCTAAACACAGTTTTCTACATTAGACACATCACTCAAAACTAGCAGTACTTGCGTTTCATTTAGAAAACACCGCCATTTAAATTCCACAGTCTTTTACTGATTATAGGTTAATTGAAAATCAAAACTCAATGTTTTCAGAAAGAAATACATCATTTTTTACCCCTCTTGCATTTCTGTTTATAGTATAAATACCTAATTTGATAACTTAGAAATCAAAACTCTTCAAAAATTTCACCCATGCCTTTCTGTTTATTTTCGTAAATATATACTGAATATACATACGTCGACACCTTTATTTCTGTAGCATTTATACTGAAGATGATTATTTTATTATTATTACAGTATTACACAGCTTGCAACCCTGATTCTTTAGGAGGTAAATAATAATAATAATAAAATAATCATCTTCAGTGATTTCAAACATAGATGTTAAAATATTTAATATAAATAAGATAAAATATCTCAGAGATCTACTACTTAAAATGCTTATCAGTTTCAGTCTTTCTTTGATATATTTTTTTCAATACGTTTGAGCTGCTGCTGTCTTATATGTCCCCAGAGAGAACTCAATCCAGTTATGATATACAAATCATAACTGGACAAACAAAAACAAAAAAGCAGATAGGATGGAATTTCTTATTGCGCATACTTTAACTATTACCAAAGATGTCCAGTTAAATACTTTTATTGACATTGTCATATTAAATTGTCACGAGTAAAATTAAAAACGGTTTTTCAAAAATATACAGACAATATTCTACAATTTGAATAAACCATTATTAAGTCTGTACCATAAGTCACCATTTTATTAAAGCAAACAAGGGAACACGTGAACAAAGAGACACAGAGAACACCTAGAGTTCACTAACATGACAGCAGATTCTAGGAAACATAGCTGGGTTTTTCTGGACAAAGTGTAAGAAAAAAAAAAAAACACACACACACACACACAAAACACCCCAATACAGCTACAACTAAATGCTCATTTTCTAGTCAAAAACTTTCTGGTTTATATGTATACTCACAGCAGTGTGCTGATGCCAGGAACACGATCACTGGTAATAACAAACATCGTTTGCTATAAACTAGAATCCAGACTCTAATGTGACTGTGACATTCTGTAGATTATCTCTTCACTAGCATTTGGTAACAACTGAAATGAACCGATGCTAATATTTAAGCTGAACATATATTTAAAATTATAAAAAATTAAGAGTTGTTAAACAATTTTGGTATTCTGCTGATTATTGAAGAATTATTGAGACAAACATGACGACACACTGTAGTGTAGTTGGGCCTGTTTCATGGATCAAACCTAAAGGCAGACGCCTAAAAGAGGAAAGCGGGGGGAAAATAAAACGACTTGAATCAACTCACCTCTCACTTAAAACAACTATTTATCAAGTTTACTTTTTTATTGGAGTCGTGTTTCGAGACGCGTACAAAGAAAATAGTGTGTCCGCGACATCCTTGCCTTGTAACTTATGTGTAACTTAATTGATCGTATACAGATGGAACATTACACTAAAAATATCAATTTAGTCAAAACTATCAAATAGAAAGACTATCACTTCATTTCTTAATCAGATGGTCAACATGTGTAAAACAGTACTTGTTTGGTATTTACAAATGTTGTGTTTTAGGTGAGAAAAATACACAGAGATTGGTTTTCATGAGTATTCCCTGTGGTTGTTAAACACCTGAGGTAAATCTTTTGATTTTAAAATATGTTCTAAAGTGATAATTATCACATGCTGGTTATCAGGCTATTTTAAATAAATTAAAGAATAAAACAAAAGTTTAGTCAACATGTCTTGCAAAAGCAAACGCTTCATTCAAAACTCTTCTAAAAATTGTGTTTTTGTATAGTAACTACACATAATCCTCAAATGATTAGTCACAATAAACTTCACACAGATGTGAAAAAATGTCTCTATTGTGTCTTTTGCTTGTTCAGTATGCATGCACAATTGTTGTACAATTAATGTACTTTACAGTTATTGAGCTGAACTGAATCAATAACACTGAACTGACTTATGTTAGAGCTGCATTACAGCAGAATTTGAATATGTTAAACTATTTGTATTGTATAAATGCTACAGAAATAAAGGTGTCGACGTATGTATATTCAGTATATATTTAAGAAAATAAACAGAAAGGCATGGGTGAAATTTTTTTTGTTCCTCAAAACACTGAGTTTTGATTTCTAAGTTATCAAATTAGGTATTTATACTATAAACAGAAATGCAAGAGGGGTAAAAAATGATGTATTTCTTTCTGAAAACATTGAGTTTTGATTTTCAATTAACCTATAACCTATAATCAGTAAAAGACTGTGGAATTTAAATGGCGGTGTTTTCTAAATGAAACGCAAGTACTGCTAGTTTTGAGTGATGTGTCTAATGTAGAAAACTGTGTTTAGCGATTTGCAAAAAGTTTGTTTTACAAATGCAGACTGAGTGTAAAGCATATAATGTGTTTGTAGTTTTGCAGACCGGGTCACAGACACTTTCCGCTTCCTCGAGGGGTGTTAACATGTCCTATTGATCTACAGTACTGGTCAGTGTAGAGGGGTTGGCCCTGCAATATAATAATGTAATTCCCCCTCAAACAACTTAAAAAAAACAAAACAAAACTTTGATCACATGATAATAAAACTTTAGAGGAGGCCATCTAACTAACTTTTAATTGTTTGATATGCGGCAACACATGGTAAACCAAATACACTTCTATGACAGACCTCCCCAAACAGGAAAGGGCGGGCCGGCCCAGCAGCCAAGCTGGAAACGAACTTCATTTTCAATTTATCAACCGACTGAACTGCATGCATCCCAATTCAACTCTGGGTAAGCTTTTTTTTTTTTTTTTTTTTTAACTATACTTTATTTATCAGTAATGCTTTTCTTAAACTAATTTATACACTGTAAACCCTAATGTTGTCTTAAACAATCAAGTGATCTTGACTAAATATTACTTTACTCAAAAATATAACTTATTAAACTACAAAATACATAAACTCAAGATTTCAAGTGTTATGAACTCAAAATCATAATTACAATAGCTCACTCTGGTCTTCTTTTGATGTGATTGTCCATGCAAGGAGTTCTGCCTGGCAACAAGAGAACAATTGCACTGATTGGTGGATATTTTGCGCCACGTCGACTGTTGCTGCTGATTCAAATCAAGACGGGACTTTTCCATTGTGTGAATCTTAAGTAAAAATATGTGATTTTTTTTATAGTGAAATGGTTGTTTAAATCTTAATGGTACGTTGCTATAGTAAAACAGATCGCTGCCATGATTACAAATGTGAAACTTTGCTAACTAATGTAGCCATTAATTAATATTTTTATTGATGGGTTTGTGATGGTATAACTGAGATATCAAATGATTCTTTATTTGATTTGTAATATTGAAACATATTAGTTAATTTGCAAAACCATAGTGTAATCGTGTGTTTCTGTGAGAAAGAACATTCAACTATTTCTGAGGCCAGTTAGTGATGTTGTCCCTTCAAAATAATAACAATATTTTCATCATTTTGTTGACCGTATGTTTGCGAAATCAGCGTGTACTGATGTCAATGGACGGGATGCCCTCAAGCTGAAGCTAGTCTTTGGCAAACCAGCTTTTTGGTTTAGAAAATGTTTGTCTCATTGTTGCAGACTTGTGTCAGCATTGTTAGTATTGTCGGCTCAGTACATATTAGTATCATTTATTTTATTTTTTTTACTCCATTATCCATTAATGAAGAATAAAAGTATGTTTAAATTAAGTGCATAGAGTCCATTGATATAGTTAGTAGTTGTGGTTGTAACCCAGTTACATTACCATTACAGTATAGTATGTACTGTATTTCATTAGTATTGTGAAATTTTTGTCAGAGACATAGAATATGTTGTTCAGTATGTTTTATTTCAGCTCAGTATGATTGCCCAAAGCTTAAACAGTCAAATGTAATTAGAACTTAGTTATTGCTACATTTACATGCTCACTACATATGAACATAAGTGTCAGGCTAAAAAGTGTAATGTTTAAATTAAGTGCACAGAGTTCTACAATTTCTGTAGTTGATGCGGGATATTGTTATTACTGTTACTACCTTTACAGTGCTGTACAGTGTGGTTGTGGCCCAATTCCATTACAGCAGTGTGTACTGTAATGTCATTTCATTTAAGTCAATAAAGACATTCAATATGCTGTTCAGTATGTTTTTGTTGTTGTTGTTGTTGTTTCAGTTTGGTATGTTTGCACAAAGCTTACAGTCCAAAATAAGAACTTTTAACAAGATGAGAAAATGGAGAGACTTTTTCATGTTTAATGTTTTGTTATGTTGGTATTTAAAAGTTTGTGTTATGTTATAGTGTTTTGGAGGTTTAAGTGTAGAGTATGTGCTTGGGGAGAGGACCTGCTAATAACAATTAAAGTTCTTTTAATAATAGAAAAACAACTACTTTGGGCATGTGACTAAACCATCTTCTGGCTAGCATTTGTAAATGTTGTAAAAATTGTATTTCACTAGATAAAAATAAATCAATTAAACTGGATTACTTGTTCTGTTTTTTGTTTGATATTCATTTTAGAATAATTGAACTTAATCGTTTTGGACAAAATTAAGCATGTTAACCTGATTTAACTAAATGACATTGAATTAACCTTATGTAAAAAAGTGTTATTTAAGTGCACTGAAATAAACAATGTTAATTAAATTCAACATAACCCAGTTACGTGGAACCTGTTGACATAAAAAAGTTAAGCAAATCAAACTTAATAGTTTAAGTGAACTTAAATATACAAGTTTTGGGAGAAATACAAATATTCTTGTTAGTATACTATATAGTTTACTCAAATCAATTGAGTTCAATCAACATGCATGCTCTCTTAACCCCTAGATTAAAATATTATTTAATCTTATTTCATATATTAAATTTTTTTTTTAAATCTACTTTATCAATAATGTTATTAAACTCATTTGTTTGTCTCATTCAAAGACATTATCTCCTTCTCTTAAGCCTAACATATTATTTATTTAATATATATATTTACTTTATTTATCAGTAATGGTGTTCTTAAACACATTGTTTGGCTCATACAGATACAGGGTCTCTTAAGCCTAACATATAATTTATTTAATATACATTTACTATTTTATATACTTTATTCAATCCTTGTTACTTTTCTTAAACTCATTTGTATTGTTTCATTCACAGACAAATGCCTGGATGTTGCGAATGCTGAAGTCAACACATGGCCTGCAAACGTGCCCTGAAATCAGAGCTCAAATATACAGTGTCAAATACAAACACCCTTGCACATTCCCTTCCTGATCACATAAAAACATATGGGCCCCAACGTAAACACAAACACCCCTGAGCATTTCCTTCCTGATCACATAAAAAATATATTGCCCCCCTAAATAAACAGAAACACCCACCTCCGGAAACGGAACCTACACCTGCTGACATCTGGTATGGTCATTATGATCATAAATCAATATTTTATTGGGGGGTAATAAATCAAAGTGACAGAAGCACCGTCTTATTACTCTCTGAGGGGGAAAAAGAATGAATTGAATCCATTTTGGAATAAGGCTGTAACATAACAAAATGTGGAAAAAGTGAAGCGCTGTGAATACGTTCCGGATGCACTGTACATTGTCTAATTCTCATCCTGTTATTTGTTATAAGTTTTTTTTTTAAGTTTAAAAATCACATTTATTTTTGCATTGCAGTTTGAGACATTCACTGTTGTTTTGTACCTTAATTCATTATACTGCAGATTTGTGAAAATAAAACTTATTCTGGATATTCTGGATGCATTTCAATGGTATTGTACAGAATTGTATTAGTATTGCACTTCGGTAGTATTGTAATTGTACTTTAGTTGTATTATGTATTGCCGTATTATTGCGGTTATATTGCAGTGTTATTGCAGTACTACTTCAGCTGTATTGCAGTTGTATTTTATTAGTACTTTAGATATATTGCAGTTTTTTCGTGTCCAAAAAACTGCATTATTCTACATGTAACAAAAACTGTAGCATTACTTAAAACAAATGCAGTTCTTTTTGTAAGGGATTAATTGCATTGTACAGTATTTTCATGTATGTTAAAATCACCAAAAAAAATTAACAGATGAATAACTAGCACAGACAAGAGTAAGTAACTCACTAATCTCAGAGAAAACATCTGAATGAAATTTCGATGGTTGATAAATTAGCATTACAGCCATTAATGTTTTGCCAGTCATTTTCAACGCAAGGTATTCAAAAGATGAAACGTCATGGAATTCAATCTTAGATATTTTGATACTCTCATGACAAACTACAGCTAACCCTCCACCTCTACGATGGAGACGAGGTTGAGAGAAATAGATGTACCCAGGTGGTGTTAAGAGGTTTAAGTTGAAAAAGTCATTGGGCACCTGTCAGGTTTCTGTCAAAAGTAGCATGTCCAGGTTTTCGTCAATGATAATGTCATTTAGCACTGATGCCTTATCAGTTAAAGAACGAGTGTTCAATAGCACACATCGCATATCTGAAGAAGCAAGTTTGCAGTTTCCAAGGACAGGATCAAAGCGTACTGGTCTCAGATTCCCAAAGTTGATTACGCGGTTTTCCTGTTGGTGCAGATAACTGGAATACGATTTGAAGACGAACAATAAGTCCGAAGTTTCTTCCGCGAACGGTGTATGTAGCGGGGTCAGCGTAAAATTCCAAGTTGTTCACACCACATATAAGTGTCTGGAGCCAAGCGGAGAGATCCTTTTAGTTCTAAGTTGAGCCGAAGAAAATTTCAAAGCCATCTCAGGAGAAGTCCCTTTATTAACATCAGCCAAAAATAGCACAAAAAGACCAAAGAACAAAACCGGCAATTGGTTACACGTCGACATGACCAAAAACCAATGGGACCCACGCAACAACTTATCAGTTTAACTACGTTAGCCAGAACCGTATCTGCACTATCCACAACAATCCACAGAAGGGAAGGCTACCCAACCATACCGAGGATTGACACCACAAAATGATAAAGAGAGTGGAGACTCATGTATCAGATGTCGAGAAGGATATGGATCGGATGGAGAGGGCTCGCAGCCGATCAGTGTGAGAGGATCACAAAAAAGGCCAGGTTAGTCATCCAAAGCTTACTGAGTGAATAAAGTATTCCAGAAAATAATCCAAGTAGTCCAGATCTGTCAAATCCCAGCAGAAACATATCCAAAACCGTATATGCCGATAAACAAACAAACAGACAGGTACCAGCGTGAAGCGGCAGCACAAGCGCGCCAGCGTTCTCACAACGGAAGTGACAGTAGATTGAGTCGATCAGTCTTCAATATAGCGCACCATGGATAGTTCACCCATGAAAATTCTGTCATCATTTCCTCTCAAGTTGTTGTAAACCTGAATGAGTTTCTTTATTCTGTTGAACATAAAAGTTATTTTGAAGAAATATAGTGACTTCCATATATATATATATATATATTTTCCTACTATGGAAGTCAATGAGGACCAGCAACTGTTTACCCACATTCTTCAAAATATCTTATTTTGTGTTCAGCACTAGAAAGATATTAATACAGGTTTGGAACGACATGAGAGTGAGTAAATAATGACAGAATTTTCATTTTTGGGGGAACTATCCCTTTAAGGACAAGAGGGAGTTTACTTTTAGGCTGCTGTCACTTTAAGACCTGTGCATTTTCACTTTAGACATAACCAACTGTGTTTATGTAAACCTGGTGTGTATTTGACAGTATTAGAGCAAACAGACACGAAAGATAAAGTCCAGTAATCGGACGCTGTTGGACAGGCTTTTAGTTTTAGTTTCAGAAAAGGCGCATGTCAGAACAGCACGCGAATGCATGATATTACGATATTTCTTCAAAAGCAGATCATGGAGATATTTTAATCATCCACAAGCAATAATTGTGATATCCTACATTAACTTTACTAAAAAAAAGAAGATATGCTACCTTGGCTATGTTAATTAACTAGCCATCTAACGTTAGCTCGCAACATAGTTTAGTTTACATTCATTTTCTTGATATACCTTTAATTTTTTCTCTTTCTCGTTTGTCTTCTTTTTTTCTTTTCTCTGCACCAGATGTTACGGTGTGTAGTGCAGCAGGGAAGAGAAGATCCAGGGCTTCCACAAAGATGGGTTTTTATTTACAAAGGGATACAGAACACGACACACATAGGCATAACACATAAGAACGGACAAGAAGTGCAGGGAAGTGAGATCAATATAAAGGGAGTGCTAATGACGATGACCAGGTGCAGGGAATCCAGGGAGAGTGGGAGAGATGAGGAGTGAGTGATTTCAGGTGTGAGACAGGGAGGATCATGGGAAATGGAGTCCAGGACAGGCGTGGATTGTAACACCAGAGGGATATGTCCTGTTTTGTGACATTTATGAGTTTTGCTGCAATACTCTTTAATCAACTTCAATAATCAGTCAGTCTGACTGTACTTGCATCCTGCAGCCATTAACATAATGTTGCATCTTTGTATAATTACCATTATCCATTGACATAATATATCACAAAAAATAAATAAAAATAAAAATCAAGCTGTCATTTCATGTGCTTTTGAAAGCATTTATTCAAAAGGGTCATATATACAGATTGGTCATATATAAAGCACTATATAAATAAATAGGGATGCACCAATACCACTTTTTTTTTCAGACCAAGTACAAGTACTTACATTTGGGTACTTGCCGATACCAAGTACCGATATGAGTACTTAATAATACCATTACAGTTATTCTAACAATGTTTTATTTTCATCAGATTTTTTTCACTTTCTGACTGTAACAAAGTAAATATACAACTTGATGCTGTTGTGGACATTTTAACATTCAACTTGGTGTTTTCCTAAACAAACATGCACTGCTGCCCATTTCACATAAATGTAACCTGTAACACATTCAGTGTATTTCAGTAACACAACATAGTAGCAGAACAACTGAAATGATATGTTATCATATGTTAGTACAGTATTAAAGACTAAGCCTTTTTCGGAAAAGTGAGAGGCAGGATCTTTTTGATGAAAAGAAGCTTTTCTGCATTATCAGCTCTAATGTTTTCATCTACAATGTGTGACACTGAGCTAAACAGTAGGGATGTGGGAGACTAGCCGACTAGTCGATTAAACGTTAGTGCTGCTGCTAGTCGAATTGGAAAGTACTAGTGTCTACACTTTTTTTTTTTTTTTTTGCACATTTAATGTTTTGCTTTATTTTTTTATTTTTTTTACAAAGACTATGTTTAAATTACTGTCGTGTTAATGTTATATATTGAAATTAATATATTATTTTGAAAAGTGTATATCTGCAGCAAAACAAAATCATTTAATTTTACCTCGTTGGTTTTCTCTGGAGCTTGCGCGCGGAGGCGTCAGAGAAATCTCCATTTAGAAGATGAGCAAGGTGAGAGAGGATTTTGAAAGCTTACACAAAACTTTTCCGTTTTCTTCCATGTCATGTCAAACTAGTATAACAATTAAGCTTGCTGCCTTGCTTAGGCTTGTTATACTACCGGTTATGAGGGACAATACGGTATGAAATTTTATATTGGATTAAAGAAGAAACATTATGAAAGAAACTTACTTTGCACTTGAACAGTTGCTATGTCAACATCCCAAAGATATGAAAATAATGTATAGTTGTCAGTAGCCTACACGACAAGCTTTTCTTGCGATTTTGCCGCCCATCTTGTGTGCATACTTTTCATACACGAGAAGCGCGTTCATCTGTTTATAATAGGCTATTATGTGTGACTCGTTGGTCCTGTGCTGCATATTGTCTAAAATGGATAACCTACGTGCTTAAGTGAACGCTCAGGTTTAATACATTGATCATAATGCAAGGCAAGCATTCGCATGTATGTGATCTATTTTTAGCGACATTCAGTATGGGATTTGACTATTCATAGTTTAAGTGTTCTTTCAAATGGATCGATTGCATATACTGTCTCTGGGGGCCGGGGTTAGACTAGTCATTGCGCACATCCCTACTAACAGCCTTTCACTTTCAACACTACTGCATGGTGCCGAGAGTTATCTGCGTGGCGAGAGGTATACTTGCCACGTCCGCACTAGCACGAAGGTGTGCACGGCAAAAATGAAGTTCTCGCGGTCGTGGCGGTGAGAGACCCCTTTTAACTTGGCAATGAGAACGGCGAATTTTGTAACTATCCGCTATAGACATAAAGTGTTATCGGGTGCGGTTGTATCGGGGTAGTTTTACGAGTACGAGTACATGAGCGCAGTATCGGACCGACACCCGAGTACTGGTATCGATACATCCCTATAAATAAAGATGACTTGTCTTAGCAAAAATTACTAAAAAAAAAAGTAAATGTGGCTGTGATGAGTTGATGACTTCTTTCCAGTCTTCAGTCTCTCATGTTCTTGCTCAGACGTGGACCGGCTCTGATCTCTGGTGTGGCGGCTTGAGTTCCTGTCAGGTTGGAGTTGGACTTCAGGCTTCAGGTCAAGTCTCGAGCTCAAGCCCTCCACCAAGGACAGCAAGTATGTTGTTTCCTATCCAATACAAAGATTATATGAACAAGTCAACTTGAATGTTTTTTAGAGCTTTTTTACAACAGAACTGAATTCTTGCAATTGCATCACTGATTGTGTTATTTTCCTGTTTATTACTGTGAAGCCGCTCTGAAACAATCTGTATTGTATAAAGCGCTGTATAAATGAAGGTGACTTGACTTGACTATAACAAGAACATTACGATGAACACAAATTTGAAAACCTCACTACAAATAATCCAGAATTGAAGATAAATGATAATAATCCTACTCTGTCTGTTACACTTCCTCACACCTGAAATCCCTGATCGAGTGAATCTCCTGAACTTCTCCAGATCATTTCTAATCCATTCATGTTGTAACATCTGCTCTAACGTCGGCCGTTTAGTTGGATCCCGGTCTAGGCACTGGCTAATCAGATCACTGCATTCTGTACACATTTTATTAAGGAGAGGCTGGTTAGTCATGACCATGTGACACGAATGTTGGCATCTATGAAAACAGCATCTGAAACATGATTAATATAAGGTAAAGTGTTCTTTATCTTTCCTTTAAAAGTGAAGTATGTATTTTCTGTGGCAATAGTGGCACCTAGCGGAATTACAAAAACACGCTATAGGTTGAGCTGGAAAGTGTTTACACTTTTGGGGGAGATAAACCTATTAAATGGCATAATGGCAATAAACTGGGTTCACCTTTACCTGTTTCTGAACAGAGCCTTTGCTTTATGCGTGTGTTTATCAATGTTATCAATATTTTTCATTCACCTTTGGATAAGTTGGAGTTCTGAAATTTAACTTTGGCTTGTGTGATTTCCGCTCTATTGCCAAAAGGAGAACACGTGTTCACCATCTGGTACAACAACACTCCCAGAGCCCAGACATTTGTTGGGACGGCATGGAATTGAGATTCTGTGAATACTTCAGGTGGACAGTAACCCATTAATCCTGTAAGCAAGACATTTGCGCATTGTTGAGTCAAATAATCAGTAAGTCACTACATCCAGGTTTCCACACTCCAAAAATACTCACCAAGGTATATTTTTGTCTTGTAGCCATCACTACTAAGTAGCTGACCGCAGCCAAAGTCTATCAGCTTGAGCTCTAACGTGTTTGTCTTCAACAGGAAATTCTGTGCATGAACGTCATTATGAAAGACGCCATGCTCGATGCAGTGTTGTACTGCCAGCACAGCCTGTCGCATGATGACCCGTGCTGTTGTTTCATCCAGTTGAGGATTACGAATGATGAAGTCCAGCAAGCTCTCGCAGGGTTCAGGGAACTCCATTATGAGGGTGAATTTCCGAGGATGTTTAAACCAGTCGTATAGTTGTATGACGTAGGGGCTTATTGGTTCTTGCCTCATCTTCAGCAGCAGCGCCACTTCTGTAACGAGAGGTTTGGGATGCCCAGGCTAGAGAAAAGTAGTAGACAGAAGGTTAGCTGGGTAAAAATCTGAAGAAAACATCATTTTTAAATGTACTTGCTTTGATCTTTGTAGATATGATCAACAGAGCCTTTCCAGGCTTACTTACTTCCTACAGGAGTACTGACTACAGTAATCAGCACTTAAATAACAAATACACTTTTGACCAACTTACAATAGCAAGATAACGATCATTGTCAATCTTGCGCATCCGCTTGATGGCAACCTGTAAAAAAAAAAACAGTACTCAATAACAGTAACGGTATTCAAGCGCTTGACTTTGCGCATAACATTTACGATTTGAGCATCTAAGTATTAAACCATCTGTATTAAATATGTTTTGATGCATGCAAGATTGCTTTACCTTTTTGCCATCAAATTTCCGTGTTCCCTCGAACACTCTTCCGAATCCTCCGGATCCAATCATCTCTCCCACGTTATAGAGAGTCTCAAAGGATTCTGAAAAATATGACAAATATATGAGCTTGCTAGATCCTTTGTTTCATATCAAAAATATCAGTGCTGGTTGTGTCGAGAACATCATTTTTGAAAACAAGTCTATCTTTAGTGGAAAACAAGACGATAATACTGTTTAAAACAATGTTGGAGAAATAATGTCTGCAGATTTACCATTATTTGGCATGACGCTGGAGTGATCTGGATCAGGTGATGATGGATCAGGATCAGGCTCTGGCTCCAGATCCGCTGGAGGAACAAAAGGCTTCACAACATCCACAGCACTACTGAGACAACAGCAGAGGAGCGGACGCGCCATAGCCTTCAACACGTTCCTGAGGAAAGAACAAACTCCTTTCCTCTTCTTACATTCTGTAGGTTTTTCTGAAATGAAGAAAAACTATTGAATTATTAGAAACATCTCTGACGTCAAATTAAGCAATGCTATAAAGACATAACTTACATTTTACTGTTAAATTCATATCTGTAATGTTACAAATCCAAAGTAATGGAAATATTTCCAAGCTATCCACCTGACTTCTGCTTAATGCCTGCATAAATGTCTTAAAATCTCATTTCACAATATTGATAGTCATTTTATTTCACAATTATCACAATATAGTTATTTTTCGTATTTGATCTGATCTTTTGATAAAAACATAACATTTCCAGGCTTAATTTGGCCAACTCTGGCACATGTGGCTCAGTTCTGGTAATCACATAAGATCATATGGGCCACACCACGACAGCCATTGTGACAATTTTGTGCATATTTGACTATTCTAGCGCAATAAGTTGCGAAATAGAGCTCTATTCAGGATTGCATGCTGTCTGAGAAGCGGCTTTCTGTGCGTGTGTTTCGGGGTGTGTCAGACAGCGCAAATGAGTTCATGGCTTATTGAGAACGCTTTGCTAACGTTCCCAAGTTAAGTTAAGAAATATTATTTTTAAATGTTCCCTAAACGTTCAAAACGTCCAGTTTTTTAAATGTTGTAAAAATGTTTTTTCTTGGCTAAGGGAACAATCTATTTTATAATTTTGCAAACATTATGGGAACTTTTGAATGTTCTCTGAATGTTCTGAAACTGTTAGATGAATGTCCAATTAAAATATTTCTGGCAGGAAAAATCCAGAAACTAAATTTCAGCAAAATAAAATTAAATGTGACTGTACACTTTACACCGCCCAGCCTTATTTCAGTCTAACCTGTTGAGCTCTTGTTCACTGGTGAGGGCTCCATAAAGCTATTTGAAGTCTCTGTTGGCTCGACGGGAACTTGACCTGGCAGCGGAGGGCACATCCACTCTTCGAGGCTGTCGGACCTGGACAAACAGCACTTGCTGGAGCTGCCTTGTTCGTTTCGGCTATCCGATCTATCGCCACTCCACCTCCAATCGGCGATGTACGAGCCTCTGCTGCTAAGGCTCAACGACTCTCTACAGAACCGCCTCTCTATACTGTCCTCAGAGAGGGACAAAGATGATGTGGATCTCCTGGATCTGGAGTGGCCCGAGGCTGGAATATTTCAGACATTTTTAATAATATTAATAATCAATGTCAGTGGTCACATCAAATTGTTACTCTGTTTTCAATGACAAATTATTTTGTTAACTGAGCCATAACTTATTTAATAAAAGCCTATTCTGACCTCTGCAAAAGCGTTTAGATGGAGTGGACGGATGTCCATGATCTGGGCTCTGCCGGCTGCCGCTCTGCCACTCCCTCTTCCTGTCAGCCTGACCTGTGGACACAGAAACAGAAAACTCAGAAGACAGAGGTGCTAAAGGTCTAGGAAGCTCCTGGATGTGTGTCTGGGCCGGGTCTGGCAGTGGATCCTGATCACGGTCATCAGAACCGTGTCTCCAAACCTCCTGACCAGCCGTCTGAGAGAAAGCAGCTCTCCTGGATCTGGAGCGGCCTGAGGCTGGAATATTTCAAACATCACATAGTTAGTAATGTTTTAATAATAATCAATAATCAATGTCAATGGTCAATTACAAATTGTTACTTCAGTTACTCAAATTGAAAAGTTTATTTCAAGAATCAAATACATGTGATCACTTTGCTGGGAAAATTCAAATAGGTTACCTCACACAATTTTCTTCACATTAATGTAGTCAATCATTGTACAACATTATATCATAACATACCATAAACAAATGAAAAACTAAAGCACTCACCTCCTCTTTCCCCCATCACATGAGCCAAAGACATCTCCTCCAAACTGCAATAAAGACAATACAAAATACAATACAACAACTCTCCTCAGAAATACTCCTCCCAAAAAGAAATAAAATAAAACAAAAAAAGAAATAAAACTCCAAACTCCTTCTAATAAGAAAAGAACAATGAAATAAAAGTATCCTTAGATAAACTCTTTCAAAAATATAACTCTATATAAAGGATATATTCTCCGATGTCTTTCCAGAATAAAGGTCTCGTCTCAGGAATCCTCCGAACAGCTTCAAAATGTCAAGATCAGCACAGAAAATACTCTGCAAAAGTTTGTGAATTCGCCTCGTCTCTCAACAACAGATCGCGATCGGTTCGCGTGCAGTCAGAATTCATAACAAGCGTCGCTATAGCAACTAAAATTCGAATCACTCATATGCACATGAGCAGAGCGCGTGCGCGCATCAAATCTGAACACATTTATTG
Organism: Rhinogobio ventralis; assembly: GCA_039654625.1. Lineage (NCBI taxonomy): Eukaryota > Metazoa > Chordata > Actinopteri > Cypriniformes > Gobionidae > Rhinogobio > Rhinogobio ventralis. Next base: position 7,392,493 of record CM077204.1, read on the forward strand.
AATAGTTACAAACTTAATTTTGACGTTATCTTTAATATATAGAAAAAAATCTTATTTGTAAACAGTTCTTCTACTTATTATTATTATTATAATCCGTGGAACTATTCGTGTCCAAAATCTTCATTATTCATAACTGATCAAAAGCATCCACTTCGCAAGGCACTTACAGTCGAATAATGGATCATATAGTCACTGCTTCTGTCCAAAATGTGTGCAAAAAGTAGTACAGTACTAAGTGTCGTACGTTATTTGTACTGAAAAGTAGCTAAATAAACCAGCAGACAATACTGTATACTTGTTTACATTTACAGTAAGCAACCACTTTACAGTAATTGATTTAATTTTTAAAAAATGTGCAAAGGTGCAGAACAACCAACTACAAATAAAATAACTTAAGATAAACAGTATCTTCTTATATAGAAAAAAATAAATGTAAACGTACGAAATGGAAAATATTAAATTAAATATTTAAATAATTACATAAAATGAACAGATCAGATGGACCTGTTTAATATTTAAAACAAACACTTGCTTCAAAACAAAGTAGACATTATAAACAGTTATGTTTACTTTGTTTTGCAGCAAATGTTTTAAATATTACATGATGGACCTGTGACAAGATGAAAATAATACATTTATTAACATTAAAGGGATAGTTCACCCATGAAAATTCTGTCATCATTTCCTCACTCTCAAGTTGTTTTAAACCTGAATGAGTTTCTTTATTCTGTTGAACATACAAGTTATTTTGAAGAATGTTGGTAAACAGTTGCTGGTCCCCAGTGACTTCCATATATATATTTTCCTACTATGGAAGTTAATGGGGACCAGCAACTGTTTACCCACATTCTTCAAAATATCTTCTTTTGTGTTCAGCACTAGAAAGAAATTAATACAGGTTTGGAACGACATGAGAGTGAGTAAATAATGACAGAATTTTAATTTTTGGGTGAACTATGCCTTTAAGGACAAGAGGGAGTTTACTTTTAGGCTGCTGTCACTTTAAGACCTGTGTATTTTCACTTTAGACATAACCAACTGTGTTTATGTAAACCTGGTGTGTATTTGACAGTATTAGAGCAAACAGACACGAAAGATAAAGTCCAGTAATCGGGCGCTGTTGGACGGGCTTTTAGTGTGCGCACGCTTTAGGTGTACGCGCTCAGAAAAGGCGCATGTCAGAACAGAAGAAGAAGTTTTATTTATATAGCACATTTCCATAGATCAAGGTCGCTTTACATAGTGCTATACAATACATTTGCACACCCACAAGCACAGGCCTTATATAGCCACATTATTCAAAATAAATATTAAATAGATACGTTTTTAGCTGAGTCTTGAAGGTAGACAAAGATGATATATTACGAAGTGGAAGGGGAAGCGAATTCCATAATTTAGGAGCATTGACACTAAATTACCTACCACCTACAGTGGACAAACGAAAACGAGGAATGGACAAAGGACCAAGCTCAGATGATAAGCCAAGAGTAGGTCAGACAAATATGGAGGTGCAAGACCATTTAATGCCTTAAATGTTAGAAGTAATATCTTAAAGTGAATACGTGATGCCACAGGTAGCCAGTGAAGATCATGCAGTAGAGGAGTAATGTGAGAAGAGCGCCTGGTGGAGATGAGAACTCTGGCTGCTGAGTTTTGAACATACTGTAACCTTTTTATAACAAGTTTGTTAGGAAGACCAAGAAATAGAGCATTGCAATAATCCAGATGTGGTGTGATTAATTCATGAATTAAGATTTCAGCATCAGCTAGAGTGAGAGAAGATCGAAGACGTGCAATATTACGAAGACAATATTACGTTTAACAACAGAAGAAATATGAGAGATGAGTCAAATAAGACACCAATATTACGGACAGATGAAGAAGACTTAACATAAACCCCGTCAATTTCAAAGGACAGGTCCATCCTTTTGCCTGAGGTAGCAGAGCCAATCATCAATATTTCAGTTTGTTATTATTTAGTTTAAGGAAATTCAAGGACATCCAATGCTTGATATCCCTGAGCAGTAAGTGAGTCAGGCAAGGATGGCCTATCAGAGCTGGTGGTGAGGTAAATTTGAATGTCATCAGCATAGCAATGAAATTGAAGTCCATGCATGCGTATGATGTCACCAAGTGTCAGGGAACCAGGAAATAACAGGCAGCAGGCAGAGATGCAGGATCCAAATGCAGGGAGAATTTAATAACAAAAAACAATCGAAACAGGACTCAGGAACAAAACAAACTAGCAAAAACCCAGAACAGGGAACATCATACACCTGCAACACCAAACAATGACCGACAGAGAACCAGAGAAAACAAGGGCTATATATACACAGGGAAGACTATAGCTGCGTCCCAATTCGCATACTATCCGTACTAAATAGTAATCGAAAACAGAATTAGTATGTCCCAAATCATAGTATGTTGAAAACAGTATTCCAAAGATACCCGGATGGTCTACTATTTCCGGTCAGAATTCGAAGTGTAGATCGACACACACTCTAACAGCTGATATTGCCCACAACCCATTGCGAGTTAGACGAGGATTCGATTAGAACTACAAACGCGGATAAAAAGTGTTAAAAAACTACAAACATGACGGATGTGCGAGTCCGACGGTTAGGTAGAGAGGTTTAGATAAAGGGGTTTGAGCGATCAATTATCAATATTTAACCTGACGAAAATATATTTATTCAATGTCATCCACATTATATTTCACCAGCAGCATTGTGAACTTTTGTAATGATACGTTTGACCATTAACTTTTAAATGTATCATTATATTTAAACTGCAAACACATGAGGGAAGTCTCTGCATTAAAGACCCACAAATGGCAGATCAATGTGCTACTACATTTCTCTCCGATAAGGTAGGACTTTAAACTGAATGTGGAGGATTTTAACTGTGACGATGATTGACAGGGCAGTTTAAACGGTGACGGGATGCACGTAAAGCGACAGAGTCCGTTATAGATGACGAAGTAGTATGTCCCAAATGTACTTTTTCTTCTCAAAAAGAGTACATACTTTTAGGTCGTAGTACATTTAGGCAAATTGGGACGCAGCATATCTTAACGAGATAACAAGGGGTGTGGTAAATGGGAAACACCTGGGGAGAGTAATCAACATGAAAAACTACAAAGAACTACAAAAACTCCACAGGAAGTGGAGGTGGCCCGTGTGAAACAGGCCGGTCAGGTGGCTTGGGTGGCACAGGCTGTTCAGGTGGCCCGTGTGAAACAGGCCGGTCAGGTAGCTTGGGTGGCACAGGCTGATCACGGGTTTGTGCAGACAGCAGGCCACTGGGCTGGACACAGACTGGTAGCGGACTTGTGCTGACTGCAGTCCACCAAGCTGGGACACAGACTGGTAACAGGCTTGTGCTGATGGCAGGCTACTGATTGGACCACAGATTGTATGTTGACTGGTCCATGGATTTCGAGACAGCTTGAAGATGATTGGAGGCTGGGCTGGGACACAGACTGGCAGCTGGCTTGTGGTGACAGCAGGCCACTGGGCTGGGATACAGTCTGGTCCGGAGCCCTCTCTGGACTCTGGTCTTGTATAGTGATATACTATTTTCTATCACTGATGTAGGAGATGAGCCAGGAAAGAGCTGAACCAGTGATACCGATATCAGAAAGGTGCAAAATTAGTATTTCATGGCAGACTGTGTCGAATGCAGAGCTTAGATCCAGAAGAATCAAGATGTTTAGTAACCCTGAATCCATAAACAGAAGAATGTCATTAACCACACGAAAAAGAGCAGTTTCAGTGCTATGTGATTAGCGAAATCTTGACTGAAAAGGTTCAAAAAGGACATTAGCATTTAAGTAGGATCTCAATTATGAAGCCACAACTTTTTCAATAATTTTACTTAAAAATGGTAAATTTGAGATTGACCTGTAATTGTTCATGTTTAGATGGTCAAGGCCCGGTTTCTTAAAAATGGGGGTCACCGCAGCCAGTTTTAATTCTGCTGGAACAATGGCAGATGTTAAACTAGAGTTTATCGTATGTGTTATGTAAGGTTCAACCTCAGGAACACACATCTTAAGCAAAACAGTAGGTGTAGGATCAAGCTGGCAGGATGTAGAATTAGACTTCACAATTAGATCACTTATGGCAGCAGAAGTGAGAGTAAAAGCAGAGAGAGAGTTTGTGGAGTAAGCCGAGTCAGCTGACATCAAGTGAACATTTAAGTCAGTTGTATGAGGTGTGTCTTTGGAAATGGATTCAGTGATTGACTTCAATTTGTCTGCAAAGTAATGAGAAAAATTATTCACCTCAGAGCCAGAAATATGTTGTGGAGGATTAATGAGATTGTTGACCATAGCAAACAGAGATTTTGGCCTGCACATGGAATTCTTAATAGTAGAAGAGAATTATGAGGATTGAGGGCTGTACGGTAGTTGAGCAAATGTTCTTTCATAGCCAAAGAGTGCACAATGAGTCCAGTTTTACTGTACAGTCTTTCCAAGCGACGACCAATAGCCTTCATTGCTCGGAGTTCCGGAGTGAACCAGGGTGAAACACGTGCAGATGGAACCAAATGAGAATTCTATTCAGAAACGTCCATGCGATCTACAAAAAGGGCAGACCGTTTCTGGACTACGTTTGGTTGTGCAAGTAAGTGAATTACTAACTTGAAGTTGTGTTTTGTGATGGCTAGATAGCTAGTTTTAGCAGCCGCCAGGATAGGAGCCGATACCGTGGGTGCTCCGGAGCTCGATTGCGTGTCAGTTAAACTTTTCATCTCCAATCCTATCTGTATTTGTGAGAAGTGGCGCTGTCCTGAGTTGAAAGATAGCCTACTTTACGGCTTTATTATCAAGTTAATAGGCGTGTGTGTTTGTATGGGCCGCTGTCCAGTTTCTGAAATGCAAACATTTTTTGACTACTTTTTTTTTTTTTAACTCTTTCCCCGCCAAACACTGAATTTTCCGTTATTTGTGAGAAAACGCTTCCCTGGAAAACGTCTCGGTTACGTATGGTAACCCTCGTTCCCTGAAGGAGGGAACGGAGACGTACGTCGGACGTCACCGACGAATTGGGATCACTTCTGGGAGCCCCTATCAGCTTCGAGATATAGAGAACCGGCCAATGACTATTGGCGTGCGAGATTTGCATCTCGCGCTCCGCCCCGCAGCGCGGGTATAAAGCGGAAGCGAATGCAGCGCACTGTTGTTTTTCACTGAGGAGCCGAACTAGTGACTCGGCCATGCAGTGATGGTACAGCAACTGTGGCGACGGGACGTACGTCTCCGTTCCCTCCTTCAGGGAACGAGGGTTACCATACGTAACCGAGACGTTCCCTTTCAGTCGGTCACGTTCGACGTACGTCGGACGAATTGGGATCCCTTTGGAAAACGCCACAGTTACTACCACTTCCAGCGCCCAGCGAGAGCCCTTCAGACCCCGTCTGTTCCGGGCGGGAAATTCACGCAGGGAAGTCACACTGCTGTTCCGCAAGACCCACTTCAGTAGACTATTGGATAACGCTGGGAAAGCGTGCCCAGAGGGACGCTGCGGAAGCCACATCATGCCCGAAGGGAGTTACCATGTGGAAAATCCACGTAAGTCCGGAGAGCGCGGACTGGACAGAGAAAAGCTAGGGCTGGGTCTGCCTCCTCCGAAGGCAGCGCTTGCAGGCTCACCACCTGGTCCCGGAAGGGAATGGTGGGAACCTTGGGCACATATCCGGGCCGGGGTCTCAGGATTACATGAGAGTTACCGGGCCCGAATTCCAGGCACGATTCGTCGACCGAAAATGCCTGCAGGTCCCCTACCCTCTTGATAGAGGCCAATGCAGTCAGGAGTACTGTCTTCAGAGACAGGATTTTTAACTCGACTGACTGCAAAGGCTCAAAGGGCGCCCTCTGCAGTGCGGTTAGCACCAGAGTTAAGTCCCAAGAGGGTATAGAGGGAGAGCGAGGCGGTTTTATTCTCCTCGCCCCCCTCAGGAACCTGACGATCAGATCGTGCTTCCCTAGAGACTTACCACCTACCATGTCATGATTAGCGGCGATAGCGGCAACATAGACTTTGAGGGTGGAGGGAGACAGCCTTCGCTCCAACCCATCCTGTAGGAAGGAAAGCACGGAACCGATCGAACATCTCCGGGGGTCTTCTCGGCGAGAAGAGCACCAGCCGACGAACAGGTTCCACTTCAACGCATAGAGGCGCCTCGTAGAGGGAGCTCTAGCGGAAGTGATGGTGTCTACCACAGCCTGTGGTAGGCCACCTAGAACCTCCGCGTCCCGTCCAGGGACCAGACATGGAGTTTCCAGAGGTCCGGACGCGGGTGCCATAGGGTGCCCCGTCTCTGAGTCAGGAGGTCCTTCCTCAGAGGAATGGGCCAGGGAGGTGCTGTCGCGAGAAGCACTAGTTCCGGGAACCAAGTCCGGTTGGGCCAATACGGAGCGACCAACAGGACTTGCTCCTCGTCCTCCCTGACCTTGCACAGAGTCTGTGCGAGAAGGCTCACTGGGGGAAACGCATACTTGCGTAGGCCCCGGGGCCAGCTGTGTGCCAGCGCATCCGAGCCGAGGGTCCCCTCGGTCAGGGAATAAAACAACTGGCAGTGGGTCGTGTCCGGGGCGGCAAACAGGTCTACCTGTGCGGTCCCGAAGCGACTCCAGATCAGCTGGACCACCTGGGGATGGAGTCTCCACTCTCCGGGGAGCACTGGCTGTCGTGAGAGCTCGTCGGCCGCACGATTGAGCAGGCCTGGAATGTGAATGGCACGAAGCGACCTCAGATGCTTCTGACTCCATAGGAGGAGATGGCGGGCGAGTTGTGACATGCGACGGGAGCGTAGACCACCCTGTTTGTTGATGTACGCAACGGCCGCAGTGTTGTCCGTACGGACCAGAACGTGCTTGCCTAGTAGCGGCGTTTTGAAGCGGCCCAGCGCAAGACGAACTGCTAACAACTCGAGGCAATTGATATGCCATTGCAGTTGAGGCCCCGTCCACAGACCCGAAACTGCAAGCCCGTTGTACGTGGCACCCCAGCCGGTGGATGAGGCATCCGTGGAGACAACAGCATGCCTGGACACTTGTTCTAGGGGAATTCCTGCCCGTAGAAATGAAGGGTCCGACCACGGGCTGAAGGTTTGGCGGCACCTCGGAGTCACAGGGACACGGAGGGATCCACTGTGCCACGCCCATCTCGGGACTCGGTCGTGTAGCCAGCGTTGAAGCGGTCTCATATGAAGCAACCCGAGCGGCGTTACTGCGGCTGCGGATGCCATATGCCCCAGGAGCCTCTGAAAATGTTTCAGTGGTACCGCTGTCCTGCATTTGAACGAATTCAAGCAGTTCAACACCGACTGGACGCGCTCCTCGGTGAGGCGCGCTGTCAGGCCGACCGAATCCAGCTCCATACCGAGAAAAGAGATCCTCTGCGTGGGGCAGAGTTTGCTCTTTTCCCAGTTGACCCGAAGACCCAACCGGCTGAGGTGACTGAGCACCATGTCCCTGTGTTCGCACAACTGTTCTCGCGACTGGGCAAGGATCAGCCAGTCGTCGAGATAGTTGAGGATGCGAACTCCACGCTCTCTCATGGGAGCAATGGCCGCCTCCGCGACTTTCGTGAAGACACGGGGCGACAGGGCTAGCCCGAAGGGTAGGACTTTGTACTGATATGCTCGTCCGTCGAACGCAAAGCGTAAAAACGGTCTGTGTCGAGGGAGAATCGAGACATGAAAGTACGCGTCCTTCAGGTCGATTGCTGCAAACCAATCTTGGGGACGGATGCACCTGAAGATGCGTTTCTGCGTTAGCATTCTGAACGGTAGCCTGTGAAGGGACCGGTTCAGGAATCGCAGATCCAAGATCGGCCGTAACCCGCCGCCTTTCTTGGGTACAATGAAGTACGGGCTGTAGAAGCCGGTCTTCATATCGGCTGGAGGGACCGGCTCTATCGCGTCCTTCGCCAGTAGGACTGCGATCTCCGCCTGAAGCACAGGGGCATTCTCCTTCGACACAGAGGTGAAGTGAACGCCCCTGAACTTGGGGGGACGCCGGGCGAACTGAATCGCATAGCCGAGTCTGATGGTACGGATGAGCCAGCGAGACGGGCTGGGGAGCGCTAGCCAGGCTCCCAGCGACCGTACAAGCGGGACCATCGGCACCACAGACGTACCCGCAGCGGGGCAGCGAAGCGGTATGCAGGGACCCGACTCGGACGGCATGAGAGCGGCCCGAAGTGGGGTCTGAGTGAACTGCGTAACACTTACCTGCTTCCGCTGAGGGGGTGTGCGAGTGTGAGAAGGCCGCTTGTGTGCGTCCCCACAGCCGGCACCCCCTGCTGGCGATTGGAGAGGCGCCTGAGGGTGACAAGGCATGGGAGCGTCGAACACCGCCAAGCGCGCTCTCTTGGCACCCAGAGATTTTGGAAACTGCTCTTTCTTTGAAAATTTGGGTACAGCTGGCGCTGGGGCCAGCGGCGGAACAGAAATCAAACAAAAGATTCTCCCCCGGCCCTCCTCCGGGGGAAGGAGTGGTGCTGCAACCATCTCCTGACGAGCAGTCTCCTCCATCTCTGGGTGGCCCGTCTCAGGGTCTCTTACGACGGCGCTTGCCACCTGGCTTGGCAGCGGCCTGAGCGGGCTGGACGTCCTTCCCACGGCCGGCTCCACGCCTACGCCCGGGTGGAGGCTGCTGCTGGGCTGGGGCGGGAGCGGGGGCGGCGGCGGGTGGACGTCCTCGGCGACGGGCAGGCGGAGGCGCTGCGACCGGCGGCAGGGTGGAGGCAGCAGCTGGCCGCCGGGGCAGGATGTGTTTGATCGCCTCCGTCTGCTTTTGGGCGGCCGAGAACTGCTGGGCAAAGTTCTCGACCGCGTCGCCGAACAACCCGGCCGAAGAAACGGGGGAGTCCAGGAACCGATACTTGTCGGTCTCCCTCATGTCGGCCAGGTTGAGCCAGAGATGCCGTTCCTGGACCACTAAGGTGGACATCGCCTGACCGATAGAACGGGCGGTGACTTTCGTCGCCCGGAGGGCGAGGTCCGTCGCCGTCCGGAGCTCCCGGAGGAGCTCTGGGTCCGGCCTACCCTCGTGCATGTCCATGAGTGCCTGGGCCTGATGCACCTGGAGCAACGCCATGGCATGCAAGGCGGACGCAGCCTGGCCACAAGACCTGTAAGCCTTCGCAGTCAAACTGGAAGAGTACTTACAGGCCTTGGACGGGAGCCGCGGGTCACCGCGCCAGTTGGAGGCGGTAGCCGGACACAGTTGCATTGCGACGGCCCGCTCCACTGGTGGGATTCCCACGTACCCCCTGGCTTGCCCGCCGTCAAGGGTAGTGAGGAGGGAGGAGCCACTAGGTCTGTTTCTGGCACTAAATGGTGTCGTCCACGACCTGGTGAGCTCCTCATGCACCTCCGGTAAGAAAGGCACCGGGGCGGGACGCTGAGAACCAGCGCGACCCGCCCCGAGAAACCAATCATCCAACCTAGAAGGTTCGGGACGTGGTGGAGGGTTCCACTCAAGCCCGACCTTTTCGGCGGCCCGGGAAAGCATAGCCGTCAACTCGGGGTCCGACTCGGCCGTTGCCACTCTCCCAGAGGGAGGCAGTACAGCCGAATCTTCATCCTCCGAGGACCGGAACTCCCCCTCCGATGCAGCGATCGACATCTGTTCATCTACTGGAGCCCCGAAGGTCACCACTGGACGCCCATGGGAGGGGCCAGCGATTTCCTCCGGAAGCCCTACCGGCTGCGGCGCTCGTGAGGGATCAGGGGCCTGCGGAGGCTGGCTCGGCGGGTTTGCCCTGAACGTAATCCTCAGGTCACCCCGGCCATCCGTCGAAGTAGGTCTATTCTGCTGGGCAGGAATAGCACTAGATCGAGGTATGGGTAGGGGGACTCCACCTTCCCGAAGGTAAGCGAGTCTCGACCTAAGCGCCGCGATAGTCATGTTCCCGCAGTGGGAACATGAACTATCCACAAAAGCTGCCTCAGCGTGCTGAATGCCCAGGCACGTGATACAGCGATTGTGACCGTCAGGTGACAGGGAACGACCGCATCCAGAAACGCACGGGTGGAATGACATCTTGAAAAAGACGCAGTGTCACACCCGTGTTGCTCTTTTTGTGAGGAAATGCTCTTTCAGTGCTGAAGCACCCAGGGAAGACCGCGGCAGAATACAGGAGATAGTGCAGCCTGTATCTGCTCTCAAGTGAAACAAATAGCAGTTTTAAACTGTTGCTGTGAAAACAGCAGTTGGTTTCTGCTTCCAGCAGCGGTGAGCCCGCGGTCGCGCTGTTTTGTGCCGTCTGACCAGCACAGAACGATCCTCAGTCCGATTCTCTCTCTCTCTCTCTCTCTCTCTCTCTCTTGCTGAATGCAGGCAGTCTATGCTTCATCAACGCCGTTCGGCTCCGAAGTGAATGACAGTGCGCTGCATTCGCTTCCGCTTTATACCCGCGCTGCGGGGCGGAGCGCGAGATGCAAATCTCGCACGCCAATAGTCATTGGCCGGTTCTCTATATCTCGAAGCTGATAGGGGCTCCCAGAAGTGATCCCAATTCGTCGGTGACGTCCGACGTACGTCGAACGTGACCGACTGAAAGGGAACACAGAATTTTCCGTGTTTCCGTGTTTTCACTGTTATAAGCTAGGGGGCGCTATGACACATCTTCTGAAAGAGTACAGAAACTCCTGATCAAAACACATGTGAAGACGCAGAAACTAGCGATCTCTTATTTAATCATATGCATATGTAAAATAACGCGATCATCAACATTAAACAGCATATAAATCAAAACTGCCTAATGTTACTGAATGAAATGTGGACCCAAGACGAGGTACAGGACTGGGGGTGTTGATGAACTCGATTTACTCCATCCATTTGATCATTGCTCTGAATCTAATCTGGATGAAGTCTTTGACAAAAACTTGATTTTCTCAGCTTTTTGGTCAAAATGTTCCTTTTTTATTTAAAATGTTCTTTTTTAACCCCCAGGAGTCTGAGCTGTTTTGGGGCCCTTTAGAAGTTTTGACATGCTCTGACATTTGTGCTTTTTTCAGTTGCTTATAAACACATTAATGGCAAAGTGTAATTACACTGTGTTCAGCACAAACTGGGCTACCATAATATGTGAGCAACATGTATGTACATGCTTGTATTTTTGAGAGAATAATGTGTATGCGTGGTTTTTGAAAAAAAAAAAAATGTAAGTCAAAACAAAAACACCTCAAAACACACAATAGATATGTGTCCACAAGACTTTTGACTAATGGGTGTTGTTGCCTAGAGTTTTTGCTTCAAACTGATGTGAGAATCATTGTGCCTAATTATTCACATAAAGCAATGTATTGATTTACATTTTGTAAGACACTTTTTTCTTTACAAAGGCCGTATGCAAAGAGGCGTGAACGATCATGAATAATGCTGGGAATTACACCTGAGAGAACAAAATACCTGCATAATGACCTGCATAATCAATGAGCCTCAGGTATGTGACTAAGAGCTAAGCAACAGGACAAAAGAAATCTATTTTGTTGTAGTTTATTTAGAATGTAGTCAACAGAGGCACATTACAAAGGACTATTATATTTTAAATGATCAAAAGATTTGACTACACTGCAAAAAATGCTCTTTTTATTTAGTATTTGGCTTTTCAACAGCCTGGATTTCAACAAACTGCACCTCGACTTTCCCTGCTTGGCTCATTCTGGTGTACAGAAGCTCTTCCTCCAACACTGCACTGTCAGTTGATCCATCTGACATAATTGCCAGATACTTTTAATGATCAATCTTATTTTTAAGCTGCCTCCTCGACACCTCAGCAATGTAGTGCATGAAAACCCTGGCCTGCTTCTTGTTCAGATAAGTTTTCCCTATCACCAGTCCTTTCTGCTCATCCACTCTGAAAGGAGTTAGAATGAGAACTGTGATTTTAATAACATTGACCCTCCATTACAAATATATAATTTGTTTTATCCATTTAACAATATGAGTTATGCTGCACTCATAGGCGCGGATTTATGTTTTGCTCTGTGGGTGCTCACGCCCTTTAACTATCTATTTTGGGTCCCATGATATTCTTTTTCAAAACACCTTCTCTCAAATCGCCTTTACTGACATGTAGTTCAAAAGTAACAGCGGACTCAAAACTGTTGAATTCAGAATCAGTTAGAATTTGTGACATCTGAGATCAGCTCTGAGATATTCTCTCTATATATTTAGGTCCTAGCACTTTGGCAACAGTTTGTACTTGGACAACAGAAAAGTTTCTGAACGCTTTCAATTCCCTCAATTCCCAGAGATCTCCTGGCGTCACATACCTTCACTGAATCTACAGGCACATCAGTTACTGATTGGATGGCTACATCTATTTCCAATCGTTCCAATGGAGGTGTACGATTGGTGGTTGAAGGTTTCTTGCGCGTTTGGTCTTTTCAGCGGGGCAAAGGGATTTAATTCTAATTTATCTTTATCTGACTCCATTTTAATTATGACCTCGAATTTAGGTTAGAATGCCAATTGGTTATTTGGTCATTTATATTTAATAGTTTACACATTTAATTATTCAGTTTAACTCTTTGTTGAAATTATACCCGTTTATAGTTAATAATTCCAGAGTAAGTCAGAATAAATCAGTGTAACAATTTATTATTAGTCAGGTAAATGTATCATGCCAATTACATAATCAATTCAAAGATAATCCATACATAACATCAAATACTCTGAAGTATAGAATAAAATATGGATACCTGACCTTCTGAGAATTACATAACGCTGAGCATCTAGGAGACACTCAGCGTTACGGGCTGACCGATGTAAAGGTTCGAGCCCCGATCTCTTTGCAACATCTCCTTAAATACCAGACCAAGACGGAAACCTCTTTCAAATGGAAACGTGTTAACAATGGGAATTTACATTTAATCACTGTCCCATAGACCTGTATTGACAAAAGACCAAATGGCTAAAGCCACACCCAACGTAATAAGCAAAGTATCTCTAAACTCTCAAAACCTTTATTACTTTTTGGTTTACTTCTGTGGGGAGGAGACCTTTGTACCAGTCGCACTGAGACGTTTCAGATAATATCAAACATGTATAATTCTGTATAGTATTTGTTCACTTTAGACCATATAGATTTTGGGTGAATTCTGGAGGGGAGATGGGGGTAGATGCAGGTGAGTAGTCTATATAAGATACATTGTGTCAAAATGATTGATTGCTTTGACCTTTGACCTACCACGCCCCCGTTCCCTATCCCCCACCGGACCACCCACGTCGTTCCCCTCCCCCACGGTTGACCTTGACCACCCACGTTGCGGTCACCTTTGACCTTGTGTATTCTCCGGGGACCGATATGACCTTTGAGGTTGCATATTTGTAATACCGATGGTGCCCTATGACCTCCGATTGTTTTCTGTGGCGATCAAATGGAAGAATGATTGTTTTGAACTTTGACACGGCTATTTGAGGTTTGTGATTTTGGGGCTACATCTGTAGGATACGTATGTGCTTCCGCATTCCATAGCAGGGTTCATTTTACAGAGGAGCAAGTGACAAAAATAAGATTTTATTATCATCATTAGGGCAAATCACTAATGCTCACTCATTGTGTGTTGGTCACACACACACACACACACAATTGGTTTTATAAAAGGAATGCATTTTAAATGTGATGAATATAAACAAAATATATAAATATATTACACTGTATAATAACAATTATCTTACTAAATTGTACTGAAATACGGCGAATCAAAAAATATAGTTTTAGCTAGATGAAAATGTAAAAAAACACCTTACATTTTTCAGAGAGCAGGAAAAAATGGTGCTTATGCAATGAATATGTATATACATTGAATGAATGATTTACAAAAGAAAATACAGTTTTAAAAGTTGAAAAATAAAATCTCTCTCTCTCAGTCTCTTCAAGAGAGAGCACCTCACACCCAGGGTTGTAAAACACCCTGCTGAAATGTGAGACAGTGGGGCAGGGAGTAATCTATTGGGGACACAGTACATGTAAGGCTTTTTCCAGAGCCAATGTTTTGTTCATACTAATTTTATTTCAAAGCATAAACGTTTAAATTAGATCTAAATAAAGTTTTAATAAAACCGTATTTTCTATTTATCTTCCAATAAGACTGGTGTATCCACATCCAACATCTGATGCCATACAAGAATGATTTTTTGCTTAAATCTAACCTAAAGTGTATTGGTTATTAAACAATGCCTGTTCCAATACTTTAGCTTGTTTAAAATTTAAGATCTTAGATATTATTTCTACAAAAAGATTCAAACAACATGTTTGTCACAATCTGTATGATTTAAAAAAAAAGGAATATTGAATTTGTTTTAAAAACATTCCAAAATATGAATGTGGGTTTGACATCAGCTCAACAACGGTCTTTTTAAACTTGTATCTTTAAGAAAATTAGGAAGGAATTATTACACTTAATAATAAGCATCTCACTAAATGTACTGAAACACGGGTAATCAAATATTATAGTTTTAGCTAGATGAAAATATAAAACAACATTCATAAAAATTTTTCAGAGAGCAGGACAATATGGTGCTTATGCAATATACATTGATTGAAATGCACTATATAAAATCACTCACTGACTCTCTCTAATCACTTCTCACACCCACTGGGTTGTAAAAACCCTGCTGAAATGTGAGACAGTCGCAGCACTGGGACAGGGAGCAAACTCTGGGACGCTAGAGACCAGATGAGACTCTGTGCACCATGGCACAAGGCTTTAAATTTCCCAGAGAAAATGGTTGTTTAAGTCTAAATAGTTCAAAGTATAAAAGTTTAAATATGATCTTTTAAAATGAAACGATAAAATACATTTCTTTAAAGTTTAAATAAAATTGTATCGTCTTTATCTCCCTATATGACTGGTTTCTGACACAATGGCATTATTCGGTACTTTTATAAATGTCATTTTCTTATATAGGTTCATGCTACTTTTATCATCCTGATAAATATGCAGTTAATACATTATGAAACAAGGCAATTATGCTACCAAAATAGTTTGACAATGATTTTAAGAAAAAGCAGTGTCTTAAAATACAACTAAACCAGTTTTTTTTTTCTTTTGACAAACTATTAGACAAAAAATATTTTCTCTGTGGTGTTGGAATAGGCCTAGGTCTTTTTTTAAGTATCAGGCATGTTACAATCATGCAGTACAAGGATTCTGATGAAGCTTCTTATCAAACAAAGAAAATAATATTTATTTTTCACTTGTGAGTATGTTTCAACATGAGTTATACAATGTGTACGCTAGTATCGCACTTGCCATTTTTAATAGTCTTTACAATTGAATTATGCATCACAATCCAGCTAAGTTATCAGCTAAGCTGTTTATTATTATTTATAGCTGTATATTATTATTTTTGGCTCAATTAAATAGATGTCGATTAAAGTTTATTGTCATTGCTTCTTCCCTACAGATAAAATCCAAACATGCTCTTTGTAGGAATTATGTGTGCACAAAACTCTGTGTAAATTCAAGAGGCCTAGAGTAAGAAAGTGGTGACATTGTTTATGAAAAAGTGTCATATTGCATACAGAAAATCCACTTTATTGTGATTTTTTCCCTTCCATCCCTAGTCTTAGCCATATTATCAAGATTATCAAGGTCACTGTTCACATTTTATTTGGTGGCCTGTATTTGTTTTTAGGTGAAGGCTGCTCTCTGGTTGTTGTCAGTGTAAGGTTGTGCAAATCCTCACGTGTGTGATGAATACGGGCCTTTCATTTTAAGCATCTTTTTAAATGTATGACTTAACTTTCCTTTTGACAAAACCATAGTCTGTGCTACACTGTTGTAATGCAAGCACATTTAAAAACTATAACGCTGCATGCCCTTGTGAAAGCTATAGACGAATTTCAAACATAATCTTTATACAGGAATTATATGTATACAATTTACTATGTGTGTACGACATATAAGAAAAGAGATATTTAGCTATAATGAAAACATAACACAGAAATCCTCTCTTCTGTTCTGTTGCGAAAGTTTGTAAATGCCACTTATTCCACTACCAGAGGACGCTGTTTACAGTTTGTTTGTTTTTGTACAGTTTTTAGATGAAGCCAAAGTGTGGTCAAACATGCAGCTACTCACAGGAATTCATGAAAACATGAACAAACGTTATTCCTTCTACATGACAGTGTTTAAACTACAACTGCAATGTTCTTTCTGGTCTGTCTAGGAAGCGGTCACAAGACACGCAATGCATGTCAGGGATCACAGATAACAAGATGGGCGGGGTTGACAATAGACCAGAGACATGACAAACACAAGCACATGACTAGAAATGACAACACCACATGTGCTTACACAGGACAAGACAGACATGTGACAATGCATAAACATGAAAAGCGAGTCTGTTTTTCTGTTACATTTACAACTATTGCGCTTAAAACACATCTATTGCACTTAGTTACAGCGTGTTACAGTCGAGCATGACGTGGTAACACAATTTTTTTAGCGCGTCTCTAAACGGAACTTCAATAAAAAAAAAAAAAATCAACTTGATAAGTAGTTATTCTAAGTAAAAGGTTAGATGATTCATATTTTGACCGCTCCAATGCTATGTCTTTTAGACTTGATCCATGAAACAGGGCCCAGCTACGCCAACGTGTCATGTTTGTGATGAAGAGTGTCATGCGGTTCTTGTCCCTCACCAGCATGCTTAACACCTCTTACATTTTTTTTTACAATTGTAAATATTTGTTCAGCTTAAATATTAGTTTTAGTCATTTACAAAGGTGTCAGGCATGATAATGAGAAACGTGATTAGGTGGCTATTTAAGCGGTCCTCTGTGATGTCTTTTAATAAAACATTTCAGCGTCATTAAGGCAAACTTAGTAACGGTAATCGATGAAATAAATATAAACTTACAAAACTTTATGGTAATGAATAGGCTAAATAAACACAAATGATCATTCTGACTCTTTCACATACCAGACTGATCCCGGGTAAGTAAACCTCAAATACCCAAATCACACAGTAGTTATCTTGAGCTTAAAACGTTTCTTTGATTTTGTTCAAGTTTTTTCTGAAACACGGTGTTTTACCACGGTTTCATTTTTTTAAAAACATCACCATTCTTTTTTGTGTGTCATTTTAATTATGAGCATGTTTTCCCTTTACATTTTGTCCGAAAACTGTTTCCTGCATTTAGCTGTAATGCTAGTGAGTGCTTGGTGTTACTCATTGTTCCAGTACAGTAATTGGTTGGTTTAATCAGATGATGCATTAAACCGTTGCATTCGCTTGAGTCATTTACAGTATAGTAGCCTATATTATCCTAGTTCATACTATCATAAATGTTTTTGGGGGTAACATTTCATCTTGGTTGAGTAATACCATTTTTAATGAGCTCACGCACATATCCATAAATAGTGATAAATCAGTTCCCATTCAGTCGGTCACTCTCGACGCCACGTCGGAGTACCGACGAATAGGAATCTCGCTCGCGAGAGCCAATCTACTTCGAGTGAAACTAAACGAGCCAATGCACATTGGCATGCAATGATTGCACCAGGTGCTCATGCCACGCAGCGCGGGTATAAATGAGACACAGGTGTTTGCATCAAGTTAGCTTTTTGCTTCGGAGCCGAGTGGTAGATGGTTCAGCCAGATATCACTCTCTACTTCGCAGTCCTGACTGAAAAGAAGCCTGCCCTTTTGGAAGCGATCTCTTCAGTCGGTGTTGGTGTGACGGCACTGCAGCGGGTCGTGTGGTTCTGTGATCATCTCTCTTTCTCTTTTCTGAGCAAACACAAAGGCTGTTCTCACAGCTGGTTCGGTGCGCTAGGTGGAGAGCGCTGAAAAGCCGTTCTTACGGCTGGTAAGAGAGCGCCTTCGTGTGAGAGAGAGCGCGCACGTCAGGCTGCACTATCCCCTGACTGTGTCGCCGCGACCCCTCCCCCTGCGTGCTTCAGCACCAAGGAGAGCGTCTTTCTATTAGAGCAACACAGATAGAGCTTGCGTCCTTTTCAGGATGACATCTGTGTGTTTCTGGATGCGGTGGTTATCTGTCACCGAGGGATGGTCACAAGCGCTGTATCTCGTGTTTGGGCGTTCAGCACGCTGAGGCAGCGCTGGTGGATGACTCATGTTCTCACTGCGGGAACATGACCATCTCGGAGTTGCGGTCGAGACTCCATTTTGCAAGGGGTGGAGTCCCCGTGCCTCTGCCTCGATCTAATCCTCCACAGAGGGTTACTTCAGGCAGTAGCGCGGGTGATCTGAGGATTACGGTGAGCGCGCTTCCCCCAGGGAACCAACCCCCGGGGAACCCTCACTCCTCCCGCACTTCGCAGCCAGTAGAGCTGCCGTTGGAACGCGGTGGGCCACCCACGAGGTGTGTACCATCCGTATCCTTCGGGGCTCCTCTTGACGATCAGATGTCCATCGCTGCATCGGAGGGAGGGTCAGAAGTTTCTGGAGATGACGTGTCGGCGCAGGGGGCTCCTTCGGGAAGATCCGCTGTGCCCGATACGGATCCGGAAATGATGGCCATGCTTTCCCGGGCCGCTGAGAGAGTCGGGCTCGTGTGGAACCCTCCACCGTGTCCCGAACCCTCAAGGCTGGACGATTGGTTTCTCGGGGTGGCCCGTGCTGGTTCTCAGCGCCCCACCCCGGTTCCTTTCTTTCCGGAGGTGCATGACGAGCTCACTAGGTCATGGACGGCACCTTTCACTGCCCGAAACCGGCCCAGTGGCTCCTCCTCCCTCACCACCCTCGATGGGGGAGCGCAGAAGGGTTACACGCAGGTTCCTCCCGTGGAACGGGCCGTTGCCATGCAACTGTGCCCTAACTCCACTTCTAGGGGGAACCCGTGTCTCCCCTCCCGGGCCTGTAGGTACTCGTCCGATTTGATCGGAAAGGCCTACCAGGCTTGTGGGGATGCTGCCTCCTCCTTACACGCTATGGCGTTGTTGCAGGTCCATCAGGCCCAGGCACTGAAGACCTTGCACGAGGGTGGTCACGATCCCGCAGTTCTCCAGGAACTGAGAACCGCAACGGACCTCGCGCTTCGTGCGACGAAGGTTACGGCGCGGGCAGTGGGTCGTGCAATGTCCACTATGGTGGTCCAGGAACGGCATCTCTGGCTGTGTCTGGCTGACATGAGGGAAACCGACAAGATCAGGTTCCTTAATTCCCCCGTGTCCCAGACCGGCCTCTTCGGCGACGCGGTCCAGAACTTTGCCCAGCAGTTCACGGCCGCACAGAAGC
The DNA here is from genome assembly GCA_039654625.1 of Rhinogobio ventralis. Taxonomy (NCBI): domain Eukaryota; kingdom Metazoa; phylum Chordata; class Actinopteri; order Cypriniformes; family Gobionidae; genus Rhinogobio; species Rhinogobio ventralis. Next base: position 7,411,727 of record CM077204.1, read on the forward strand.
AGACTGAGGCGATCAGTCACATCCTGCCACGGCGGACAGCTGCTGTCTCCACCCCGCCGCCGGCAGCGCCTCAGACTGCTCGTCGCCGAGGGCGGCCGCCTGCATCTGCCTCCGCTACCGCGTCGTAGCAGCAGCCTCCACCCAAGCGACGTCATGGAGCCGGGCGTAAGCAGGCCGCCCCACCCGTCCAGGCCTCTGCCAAGAGGGGTGGCAAGAGCAAGGGCAAGCGGCCCTGAGACGGGCGACCTGGAGATGGGGAGGACTGCTCTTCTGGAGACGGTGACCGCACCGTTCCATCCCCTGGAGGAGGGCCGGGTGGAGAATCTTGTGTTCCGTTTTGTTTCTGTTCCGCCGCTGGGGCTGGGCCCCAAATTTTCAATAAAAGAGCAGTTTCCCCTATCTCCGGGTCCCCAGGGGGCTCGGAGGGTTGTGGCCGGTCAAACCCCGGACCACACTCATCCTTCGCCAGCGGGCAGCAGTGGACGATCCCCTCACAGTCCTTCTGCCCACCTGTGGAATCAGGTAAGTGTTGCAATGCACACTCACACCTCGCTGCGGGCCGCCTCCGCGAGACAGCCGCCCCAGCCCGGTACCTGCATTCCACCTCGCTGCCCCACGGTGGGTACGCCGGTGGTCCCTTTGGTCCCGCTTGCACGGTCTCTGCGAGCCTGGCTAGCGCTCCCCAGTCCGTCTCGCTGGCTCATTCGGACCATCAGGCTCGGCTATGCGATTCAGTTCGCCCGGCGTCCCCCCAGGTTCAAGGGCGTCCGCTTCACTTCGGTGAACGCCGCTTTGCGTTCGAGGGTCGAGCATATCAGTACAAAGTCCTGCCCTTCGGGCTGTCCCTGTCCCCCCGTGTCTTCACGAAAGTCACGGAGGGGGCCCTTGTGCCCATGAGAGAACAGGGCGTTCGCATCCTCAACTATCTCGACGACTGGCTCATTCTAGCACAGTCCAGGGATCAGTTGTGCAAACACAGGGACCGGGTGCTCAGACACCTCAGCCAGTTGGGTCTTCGGGTCAACTGGGAGAAGAGCAAACTCGCCCCCGTGCAGAGGATCTCTTTTCTCGGTATGGAGTTAGATTCGGTCGGACGGACAGCGCGCCTCACAGAGGAGCGCGTCCAGTCGATGCTGAACTGCCTGAACACGTTTCAAGGCAGGATGGCGGTTCCACTGAAACAATTTCAGAGGCTCCTGGGGTATATAGCAGCCGCAGCGGCAGTAACACCGCTAGGCTTGCTTCATATGAGACCGCTTCAGCATTGGCTACACGGCCGAGTCCCGAGATGGGGAAAAGAGACCTGAATGAATTTGTCAGGTCTCTTACGTCGCCCATTTTATTTTTGAGATTTTTTACACCTTTGGAGTCCCGAGATGGGCGTGGCAACGCGGCACTCACCCGGTGAGCATCACACCGGCCTGCCGCCAATCCTTCAGCCCATGGTCAGACACCTCGTTCCTTTGGGCCGGAGTGCCTCTGGAACAGGTGTCCAGGCATGCTGTGGTCTTCACGGATGCCTCTGCCATGGGCTGGGGAGCCACGTACAACGGGCATGCAGTGTCAGGGGTTTGGACGGGCCCACACCTGCATTGGCACATCAACTGCCTCGAGTTGCTAGCAGTGCATCTCGCTCTGAGCCGCCTCAAAAGGCTGCTACGGGGCAAAGATGTACTGGTCCGCATGGACAACACCGCGTCAGTTGCGTATATCCTCAGGGGGGCGAGACGGTTAAATCCTCCTCGACCCCCCTCCATACCCTCTTGGGATCTTGCTCTGGTGCTCCGAGCACTTTAGAATGCCCCATTTGAGCCCTTGCGGTCAGCAGAGCTTAAGATTCTGTCTATGAAGACTTTGCTGTTGGCCGCACTGGCCTCCATCAAGAGGGTAGGGGACCTGCAGACATTTTCGGTCGACGAATCGTGCCTAGAGTTCGGGCCGGGTGACACCCACGTGGTACTGAGACCCCGGCCTGGCTATGTGCCCAAGGTTCCTACCACTCCCTTCAGGGACCAGGTGGTGAACCTGCAAGCGCTGCCCCTGGAGGAGGCAGACCCAGCCCTAGCTTTGCTCTGTCCCGTCCGCGCTCTGCGGATCTACGTGGATAGAACTCAAAGCTTCAGGACCTCAGATCAGCTCTTTGTCTGTCACGGAGGCCAGCAGAAGGGAAAGGCTGTCTCCAAGCAGAGGATGGCCCACTGGATAGTGGATGCCATCACCTTGGCTTACCAAGCACAAGGTGTGCCCTGTCCGCTCAGGGTGCGAGCACACTCTACTAGAAGTGTTGCATCCTCCTGGGCGCTGGCACGTGGCGCCTCGCTGTCAGACATTTGTAGAGCTGCGGGCTGGGCGACACCCAACACGTTCGCTAGATTCTATAGTCTACGTGTGGAGCCAGTGTCCTCCTGTGTTCTCGCCTCAAACGGGTAGAAGCACTGAGAGGCCCTGGCTCTTGTCGGCTTGCTGCGCCCCGGCGCTTTTATTCTCCAGAAGCAAACTCTCCCTCGGTGTCGGACGTGGCGGAACGTCTGGCATCAGGCCCCTTGCCGCTGAATCCTTGAGAACCGGTACTGGGCTGGGGATATATGAGTGACCCTGCGGGGATCCCATATATTTTCCACGGTCGCTCCTACGGGAAGCCCGTGTCTTTCCCTTGAGAGAGCCTTCCCGTCACTGGGACTGAGCCCCCTCTCTCCTTTGCGGGCTACGGCTCAGCATTGTACTCCACATAACTCCTTCGGGGTACGATGTGGGCTCCGCAGCGTTCCCCTCACTAGGGCACGCTTTCCCAGTGTTATCCAATAGTCACTGAACGGGTCATGCGGAACAGCAGTGATGGACTTCTCTGTGTGAGCCCCGTCTCATCAGGTAAGAGAGCTCAGGAGGCTCACACAGGGCACTGGACGGGGGCAGAGGCCATGGCGCTTTGGTAGGGATTCCTATTCGTCGGTACTCCGACGTGGCGTCGAGAGTGACCGACTGAATGGGAACGTCTCGGTTACGTATGTAACCCTCGTTCCCTGAAGGAGGGAACGGAGACGCCACGTCCCGTCGCCATGTCCTCTGTACCCTGCTGGGGTGCCAGTTCACCTACTCGGCTCCTCAGCAAAAAACTAATTTGATGCAAGCACCTGTGCCTCATTTATACCCACACGGAGTGGCATGAGCAGCTGGTGCAATCATTGCATGCCAATGTGCATTGGCTCGTTTAGTTTCACTCGAAGTAGATTGGCTCTCGCGAGCGAGATTCCTATTCGTCGGTACTCCGACGTGGCGTCTCCGTTCCCTCCTTCAGGGAACGAGGGTTACATACGTAACCGAGACGTTCATAAAGTGATTGAACCTTTTATTTTCAAGAAACTGGTTGTGGGCCTTGATGGCTTAAGCTCTCTCCTAAAGTACAGGCAAATGATTTTATGTAATAGCTTTTCATAGCTTTTCATAGCACATTTTGTTCAAGTTTTTTCTGAAACAGTGTTTTACCACTTTCATTTTTTGAAGACATCACCATTCTTCTTTGTGTCATTTTACATTGTGTTTCCTGCATTTAGCTGTAATGCTAGTGAGTGCTTGGTGTTACTCATTGTTCCAGTACAGTAATTGGTTGGTTTAATCAGATGATGCATTCGCTTGAGTCATTTACATAGTATTTATATTACTATAAATATATTTTTGGAATGGGGAAGAATGCTCAGACACAGTCATGACATCAAGTTAAGTGATTCAGCATTTTATTTCAACAATATATTGTTGAATATACTTTCATACATTGAAGTAGTGAAGAAAATGATAGAATTGCATTACTAAATAAAGTAAAACAATAAAAATGATATTACAGACGGTCTAGCCAGAAAAGAAAATCTCTGCAGACTACCATGTTTTGGTGTAGTATGTAGTCGACCGTTGTTTCAACAATTTCGCCGATGGTGATATTATCATCAGCATTTTTTGACATCAGTGATACACATATCTGTTACAAATGTACACATACAGAGTACTTCGGTAACTCCTAACTCGTCGCTACAATCACACATCACATCCAGAACTTTTCTGAGGATTACACTGATAGGCTCTTTTCTAATAAACATGCTCGTCACATCAGGCAATGAATTTGTCAGGTCTCTTACGTCGCCCATTTTATTTTTGAGATTTTTTACACCTTTGGTGTCCCCCGAGCAGTCATTATCCTGTTTGCGGGCGGCATTGATAATCTTATGCATCAAGTCAACCATCTGGCCTCTGTAAAGATCTTTAAACATACCTCCTAACATATGACACTCATTGTCCATTGCGCATTCGCACACCAGAGACTGCTTGTGCACAGCATCGCCAGAACTCAACGGGCAGTCGCTCCCCATCAGCTTTTGCGTAGCCATTCCACAAATCTGCAGCGTTGAAGACGTCTTCTTCAGAACTCAACTTCGTGCACGGTAAAAACGCTGTCCCCTATTCGATGCGGAAAGATTCTGATAGTTCCTGGAATCTCTTGTGAATGAGTCCTTTGTCCACAATTATCCAGGCCATGCACGTCAACGCTCTGAAGTTTGGGTTTTAGGGTCTGATTCCCCAAAGTGAGAGTCAAAGAAGCGTAATTTTAGATATTATAGACTATTAATTTAAAATTAAACATGTTTCAAATTAGGCTATTATAATTGTGTGTGTGTTGTAAGCAAACAACATTGTTAGTGAACAATTTATTTATTTAGCCTTTACCTCAGATTACATGTATAACCGTATTATCATCTGAAAATGTATGTTCTGCTCTTTCAATGGGTTGTCTCAATTCATTTTTAGCACTAATGATCGCGGTGATATTCAAGCAGTTTAGCACTATAGATTTTGTGTTCTAGTTTGTGCTCACCTTTCTTTGAAACGAAGTCAGTTACCAATTGTTTCCCCTCATTTAGTTTTCTTTCCTTTCTTTTTTTGGTGGCCTGATTTGGCTTTCTTTGAGAAAGACATTTCTACAGCAGAACTTTGCGCTTTGATGCTCAACTAACTAGCATAAACATAGCAGATGGACTAAATTTGGCGCATTAGCAAGGGGTGGGACCGTGAGACCTTAGATAGTCTTTACTTTTTTGTATACAAAATGTAGTCAGTCAATCAATCAATCAAGTTATTCAGCCAGTACACTAACTTTACATTTCATCTGACATTCATTATGAAATTAAATTAGGAAATGAAATATCCAGGTAAAATAAAATATATTCCAGACTTTTCAAGGGCCCTCTCTACCCTTGGGGCCCTGGTAATCGGTACTGGTTTTACGCCTAGTCCGACGCCCCTGGATGTGATCAAAACACAGTAAACCAATTCAAAATTAAATCATTCTGTCAAACTCTAGCACTAGTTCCCTTTCAGTCGGTCACGTTCGATGTACGTCGGACGTCACCGACGAATTGGGATCACTTCAGGGAGCCCCTATCAGCTTCGAGATATAGAGAACCGGCCAATGACTATTGGCGTGCGAGATTTGCATCTCGCGCTCCGCCCCGCAGCGCGGGTATAAAGCGGAAGCGAATGCAGCGCACTGTTGTCATTCACTTCGGAGCCGAACGGCGTTGATGAAGCACAGACTGCCTGTATTCAGCAAGAGAGAGAGAGAGAGAGAATCGGCTGAGGATCGTTCTGTGCTGGTCAGACGGCACAAAACAGCGCGACCGCGGGCTCACCGCTGCTGGAAGCAGAAACCAACTGCTGTTTTCACAGCAACAGTTTAAAACTGCTGATTCGTGAAACGTTTCACTTGAGGGCAGATACAGGCTGCACTATCTCCTGTATTCTGCCGCGGTCTTCCCTGGGTGCTTCAGCACTAAAAGAGCATTTCCTCACAAAAAGAGCAACACGGGTGTGACACTGCGTCTTTTTCAAGATGTCATTCCACCCGTGCGTTTCTGGATGCGGTCGTTCCCTGTCGCCCGCTGACGGTCACAATCGCTGTATCACGTGCCTGAGCATTCAGCACGCTGAGGCAGCTTTTGTGGATAGTTCATGTTCCCACTGCGGGAACATGACTATCGCGGCGCTTAGGTCGAGACTCGCCTACCTTCGGGAAGGTGGAGTCCCCCTACCCATACCTTGATCTAGTGCTATTCCTGCCCAGCAGAATAGACCTACTTCGACGGATGGCCGGGGTGACCTGAGGATTACGTTCAGGGCAAACCCGCCGAGCCAGCCTCCGCAGGCCCCTGATCCCTCACAAGCGCCGCAGCCGGTAGGGCTTCCGGAGGAAATCGCTGGCCCCTCCCATGGGCGTCCAGTGGTGACCTTCGGGGCTCCAGTAGACGAACAGATGTCGATTCGCTGCATCGGAGGGGGAGTTCCGGTCCTCGGAGGATGAAGATTCGGCTGTACTGCCTCCCTCTGGGAGAGTGGCAACGGCCGAGTCGGACCCCGAGTTGACGGCTATGCTTTCCCGGGCCGCCGAAAAGGTCGGGCTTGAGTGGAACCCTCCACCACGTCCCGAACCTTCTAGGTTGGATGATTGGTTTCTCGGGGCGGGTCACGCTGGTTCTCAGCGTCCCGCCCCGGTGCCTTTCTTCCCGGAGGTGCATGAGGAGCTCACCAGGTCGTGGACGACACCATTTAGTGCCAGAAACAGACCTAGTGGCTCCTCCCTCCTCACTACCCTTGACGGCGGGCAAGCCAGGGGGTACGTGGGAATCCCACCAGTGGAGCGGGCCGTCGCGATGCAACTGTGTCCGGCTACCGCCTCCAACTGGCGCGGTGACCCGCGGCTCCCGTCCAAGGCCTGTAAGTTCTCTTCCAGTCTGACTGCGAAGGCTTACAGGTCTTGTGGCCAGGCTGCGTCCGCCTTGCATGCCATGGCGTTGCTCCAGGTGCATCAGGCCCAGGCACTCATCGCGGTCGAGAGCTTTGCCCAGCAGTTCTCGGCCGCCCAAAAGCAGACGGAGGCGATCAAACACATCCTGCCCCGGCGGCCAGCTGCTGCCTCCACCCTGCCGCCGGTCGCAGCGCCTCCGCCTGCCCGTCGCCGAGGACGTCCACTCGCCACCGCCCCCGCTCCCGCCCCAGCCCAGCAGCAGCCTCCACCCGGGCGTAGGCGTGGAGCCGGCCGTGGGAAGGACGTCCAGCCCGCTCAGGCCGCTGCCAAGCCAGGTGGCAAGCACCGTCGTAAGAGACCCTGAGACGGGCCACCCAGAGATGGAGGAGACTGCTCGTCAGGAGATGGTTGCAGCACCACTCCTTCCCCCGGAGGAGGGCCGGGGGAGAATCTTTTGTTTGATTTCTGTTCCGCCGCTGGCCCCAGCGCCAGCGGTACCCAAATTTTCAAAGAAAGAGCAGTTTCCAAAATCTCTGGGTGCCAAGAGAGCGCGCTTGGCGGTGTTCGACGCTCCCATGCCTTGTCACCCTCAGGCGCCTCTCCAATCGCCAGCAGGGGGTGCCGGCTGTGGGGACGCACACAAGCGGCCTTCTCACACTCGCACACCCCCTCAGCGGAAGCAGGTAAGTGTTACGCAGTTCACTCAGACCCCACTTCGGGCCGCTCTCATGCCGTCCGAGTCGGGTCCCTGCATACCGCTTCGCTGCCCTGCTGCGGGTACGTCTGTGGTGCCGATGGTCCCGCTTGTACGGTCGCTGGGAGCCTGGCTAGCGCTCCCCAGCCCGTCTCGCTGGCTCATCCGTACCATCAGACTCGGCTATGCGATTCAGTTCGCCCGGCGTCCCCCCAAGTTCAGGGGCGTTCACTTCACCTCTATGTCGAAGGAGAATGCCCCTGTGCTTCAGGCGGAGATCGCAGTCCTACTGGCGAAGGACGCGATAAAGCCGGTCCCTCCAGCCGATATGAAGACCGGCTTCTACAGCCCGTACTTCATTGTACCCAAGAAAGGCGGCGGGTTACGGCCGATCTTGGATCTGCGATTCCTGAACCGGTCCCTTCACAGGCTACCGTTCAGAATGCTAACGCAGAAACGCATCTTCAGGTGCATCCGTCCCCAAGATTGGTTTGCAGCGATCGACCTGAAGGACGCGTACTTTCATGTCTCGATTCTCCCTCGACACAGACCGTTTCTACGCTTTCCGTTCGACGGACGAGCATATCAGTACAAAGTCCTACCCTTCGGGCTAGCCCTGTCGCCCCGTGTCTTCACGAAAGTCGCGGAGGCGGCCATTGCTCCCATGAGAGAGCGTGGAGTTTGCATCCTCAACTATCTCGACGACTGGCTGATCCTTGCCCAGTCGCGAGAACAGTTGTGCGAACACAGGGACATGGTGCTCAGTCACCTCAGCCGGTTGGGTCTTCCACGCAGAGGATCTCTTTTCTCGGTATGGAGCTGGATTCGGTCGGCCTGACAGCGTGCCTCACCGAGGAGCGCGTCCAGTCGGTGTTGAACTGCTTGAATTCGTTCAAATGCAGGACAGCGGTACCACTGAAACATTTTCAGAGGCTCCTGGGGCATATGGCATCCGCAGCCGCAGTAACGCCGCTCGGGTTGCTTCATATGAGACCGCTTCAACGCTGGCTATACGACCGAGTCCCGAGATGGGCGTGGCACAGCGGATCCCTCCGTGTCCCTGTGACTCCGAGGTGCCGCCAAACCTTCAGCCCGTGGTCGGACCCTTCATTTCTACGGGCAGGAGTTCCCCTAGAACAAGTGTCCAGGCATGCTGTTGTCTCCACGGATGCCTCATCCACCGGCTGGGGTGCCACGTACAACGGGCTTGCAGTTTCGGGTCTGTGGACGGGGCCTCAACTGCAATGGCATATCAATTGCCTCGAGTTGTTAGCAGTTCGTCTTGCGCTGGGCCGCTTCAAAACGCCGCTACTAGGCAAGCACGTTCTGGTCCGTACGGACAACACTGCGGCCGTTGCGTACATCAACAAACAGGGTGGTCTACGCTCCCGTCGCATGTCACAACTCGCCCGCCATCTCCTCCTATGGAGTCAGAAGCATCTGAGGTCGCTTCGTGCCATTCACATTCCGGGCCTGCTCAATCGTGCGGCCGACGAGCTCTCACGACAGCCAGTGCTCCCCGGAGAGTGGAGACTCCATCCCCAGGTGGTCCAGCTGATCTGGAGTCGCTTCGGGACCGCACAGGTAGACCTGTTTGCCGCCCCGGACACGACCCACTGCCAGTTGTTTTATTCCCTGACCGAGGGGACCCTCGGCTCGGATGCGCTGGCACACAGCTGGCCCCGGGGCCTACGCAAGTATGCGTTTCCCCCTAGTGAGCCTTCTTGCACAGACTCTGTGCAAGGTCAGGGAGGACGAGGAGCAAGTTCTGTTGGTCGCTCCGTATTGGCCCAACCGGACTTGGTTCCCGGAACTAGTGCTTCTCACGACAGCACCTCCCTGGCCCATTCCTCTGAGGAAGGACCTCCTGACTCAGAGACGGGGCACCCTATGGCACCCGCGTCCGGACCTCTGGAAACTCCATGTCTGGTCCCTGGACGGGACGCGGAGGTTCTAGGTGGCCTACCACAGGCTGTGGTAGACACCATCACTTCCGCTAGAGCTCCCTCTACGAGGCGCCTCTATGCGTTGAAGTGGAACCTGTTCGTCGGCTGGTGTTCTTCTCGCCGAGAAGACCCCCGGAGATGTTCGATCGGTTCCGTGCTTTCCTTCCTACAGGATGGGTTGGAGCGAAGGCTGTCTCCCTCCACCCTCAAAGTCTATGTTGCCGCTATCGCCGCTAATCATGACATGGTAGGTGGTAAGTCTCTAGGGAAGCACGTTCTGATCGTCAGGTTCCTGAGGGGGGCGAGGAGACTAAAACCGCCTCGCTCTCTCTCTATACCCTCTTGGGACTTAACTCTGGTGCTAACCGCACTGCAGAGGGCGCCCTTTGAGCCTTTGCAGTCAGTCGAGTTAAAAATCCTGTCTCTGAAGACAGTACTCCTGACTGCATTGGCCTCTATCAAGAGGGTAGGGGACCTGCAGGCATTTTCGGTCGACGAATCGTGCCTGGAATTCGGGCCCGGTAACTCTCATGTAATCCTGAGACCCCGACCCGGATATGTGCCCAAGGTTCCCACCATTCCCTTCCGGGACCAGGTGGTGAGCCTGCAAGCGCTGCCTTCGGAGGAGGCAGACCCAGCCCTAGCTTTTCTCTGTCCAGTCCGCGCTCTACGGACTTACGTGGACAGAACACAAAGCTTCAGGACCTCAGAGCAGCTCTTCGTCTGTTATGGAGGCCAGCAGAAGGGAAAGGCTGTCTCCAAGCAGAGGATGGCCCACTGGATAGTGGATGCCATCGTCTTGGCGTACCAAACCCAAGACGTGCCCTGCCCGCTCGGGTTAAGAGCCCACTCCACTAGGGGTGTAGCTTCTTCCTGGGCGTTGGCTCGTGGCGCCTCGCTGACAGATATTTGTAGAACTGCGGGCTGGGAGACACCTAACACGTTCGCTAGATTTTATAGCCTCCGTGTAGAGCCGGTATCTTCCTGTGTGCTCGCTTCCCATAGTCAGTAACACCGAAGTGCCCGTTCTAAGTGTCGGCTTGCTGCGCCACTCCCTTCCCTTTGGAACGGATACGTGCGCTTATATGCTCCAGTCGAGTTCCCCAGAACGGCGAACCCTGTTGAGTCCTCCGCAACCCGCGGCAGTCGGATGTGGCGGAGCGTCCGACGCCAGGTCTAACACTCGTATGCATTGGTGGAACTTGTGTTAGGCTGGGTTCCATATGTTGTGACCCCCACGGCGGTCCCATATGTGTATTCTTCCACGGTACGGCTCCCTACGGCGAGCCCGTGTCTTTCCCTCGGCAGAGCTCTCTGCCGTCTCAGTTAGGTGTTGTTCCCCCGCCTGTTTGGCCGGGGCCACCCCTGGGACTTCCGTATGTTGCACTGCCCACGGCCAGTCCATACGTGTATTTTCCACATGGTAACTCCCTTCGGGCATGATGTGGCTTCCGCAGCGTCCCTCTGGGCACGCTTTCCCAGCGTTATCCAATAGTCTGCTGAAGTGGGTCTTGCGGAACAGCAGTGTGACTTCCCTGCGTGAATTCCCCGCCCGGAACAGACGGGGTCTGAGGGGCTCTCGCTGGGCGCTGGAAGTGGTAGTAACTGTGGCGTTTTCCAAAGGGATCCCAATTCGTCGGTGACGTCCGACGTACGTCGAACGTGACCGACTGAAAGGGAACGTCTCGGTTACGTATGGTAACCCTCGTTCCCTGAAGGAGGGAACGGAGACGTACGTCCCGTCGCCACAGTTGCTGTACCATCACTGCATGGCCGAGTCACTAGTTCGGCTCCTCAGTGAAAAACAACAGTGTGCTGCATTCGCTTCCGCTTTATACCCGCGCTGCGGGGCGGAGCGCGAGATGCAAATCTCGCACGCCAATAGTCATTGGCCGGTTCTCTATATCTCGAAGCTGATAGGGGCTCCCTGAAGTGATCCCAATTCGTCGGTGACGTCCGACGTACGTCTCCGTTCCCTCCTTCAGGGAACGAGGGTTACCATACGTAACCGAGACGTTTTCTATCCAACATGAACATATAGTCAGTCATTGTACAACGACAAATACTAACAATTGATGGTATTATGAAAACTGCATTACTGTTAAGTTTCAGTTCTACCTGCAGACAATATGAAATCCATTATATAATTCAGTTTCTTTTACTGTAAGAAATTCTACAATTTTGTTGAATGTGTTTTATAAAGTATTGACTCGTTCACTTTTAGATAGTATGTTGCCAAGAATGCGCACATTCTTCTTTCTCTCCTCTACCTCTCCATCTCCCTTGTCCTGATCCAGCTACTCCTCTCCTTCACCCTGACATTATTTTTCTCACTCTTCTGCTCTGTACACTGTAAAAAAAATTATGATCAATAAGTTATGACAGCATGTTTTTACATTGCTTTAACTCATCAGAATAGGTTAAGCAATTTTCAACTTTTTATAAGTTATACCGGATTCAACAATTTTATTTTAAAGTACTTAAATATTTATAACAATAGAGTCCTATTTTACTGTAAGGCCAAGTAATGGAAATAACTTCAACAATGATTTCTAACACTATATATGTTTTACAAGATCTGCTACTTAAAATGCTTAACAGTTGTTTCAGTCTTTGTTTTATATATATATTTTTTCAATACAATGAGAAAAACAATAAGTAGATTTTTTCAAATTTTTTTATTTGGCAAGTTTTTGTTATTTAATCTACTTAACTAAGCGGAGTAAAATTAACAAAGTGAGTAAGTAAATATAACTTGGCCTGTTAAATTATACTGAGTAATTTTTACTTACAAATTTGATGTAATTAATATAATTACATAAAATCATTTGCCCTTTTAAATACATTTTACTTGTTCAATGCAGTGCTGGTAATTATTTTGAATTGAATTAAATGTTACTCTTATAATGTGAAAAAAATAATACTGTGACAATGTGCAGTTAAGACTTAAGAAGAAATAACAAGCGCTTACAGAAACCTATGATGCTTATGATCACTTTTAAGGTTTAAGCAGCTTGAGCTATGATAAACATCCACGTTCAATGATAAATTAAACATATTAAAACTCTAAAATGAGCAGTTCTATGCATAGATAGCTTAATCTCAGTATCAAAACATTTGGAAAGCCTTTTAAACTAACAAAAAACTAAAATACACATTTGTAAAATGTAAGAATATTTCTTCAAAACAGTTATAAAATGATGGCAACCCTCATTATCAACTATGTTGTTTTAATACAACATAAGAGATGTGCATGCAACTAATGCAAATGTAAACGTAAAGGATGCCCACGATGAACATTTTGGATGTCACAGGGTACAGGTTTTCTCAAGGGTACCGTTCTTCTGACACAAAAAAGCAAGTCAACCAGGCAGACAAATGCCTATGAACATCCACAGTACAAAAAAGCAAGCAGCTTGTTTTTCAAAGAACGTACTTTAGGAGAGAGCTTAAGCCATCAAGGCCCAGAACCAGTTTCTTGAAAATAAATGGTTCAATCACTTTATGAACTGATTTATCACTATTTATGGATATGTGCGTGAGCTCATTAAAAATGGTATTACTCAACCAAGATGAAATGTTACCCCCAAAAACATTTATGATAGTATGAACTAGGATAATATAGGCTACTATACTGTAAATGACTCAAGCGAATGCAACGGTTTAATGCATCATCTGATTAAACCAACCAATTACTGTACTGGAACAATGAGTAACACCAAGCACTCACTAGCATTACAGCTAAATGCAGGAAACAGTTTTCGGACAAAATGTAAAGGGAAAACATGCTCATAATTAAAATGACACACAAAAAAGAATGGTGATGTTTTAAAAAAAATGAAACCGTGGTAAAACACCGTGTTTCAGAAAAAACTTGAACAAAATCAAAGAAACGTTTTAAGCTCAAGATAACTACTGTGTGATTTGGGTATTTGAGGTTTACTTACCCGGGATCAGTCTGGTATGTGAAAGAGTCAGAATGATCATTTGTGTTTATTTAGCCTATTCATTACCATAAAGTTTTGTAAGTTTATATTTATTTCATCGATTACCGTTACTAAGTTTGCCTTAATGACGCTGAAATGTTTTATTAAAAGACATCACAGAGGACCGCTTAAATAGCCACCTAATCACGTTTCTCATTATCATGCCTGACACCTTTGTAAATGACTAAAACTAATATTTAAGCTGAACAAATATTTACAATTGTAAAAAAAAATGTAAGAGGTGTTAAGCATGCTGGTGAGGGACAAGAACCGCATTACACTCTTCATCACAAACATGACACGTTGGCGTAGCTGGGCCCTGTTTCATGGATCAAGCCTAAAAGACATAGCATTGGAGCGGTCAAAATATGAATCATCTAACCTTTTACTTAGAATAACTACTTATCAAGTTGACTTTTTCTTTTTTTTTTCTTTTTTTTTTTTATTGAAGTTGCGTTTAGAGACGCGCTAAAAAAATTGTGTTACCACGTCATGCTCGAATGTAACACGCTGTAACTAAGTGTAATAGATGTGTTTTAAGCGCAATAGTTGTAAATGTAACAGAAAAACATCAAGACTCGCTTTTCATGTTTATGCATTGCGTGTCTTATGACCGCTTCCTAGACAGATCAGAAAGAACATCGCAGTTGTAGTTTAAACTCTGTCATGTAGAAGGAATAACGTTTGTTCATGTTTTCATGAATTCCTGCGAGTAGCTGCATGTTTGACCACACTTTGGCTTCATCTAAAAACTGTACAAAAACAAACAAACTGTAAACAGCGTCCTCTGGTAGTGGAATAAGTGGCATTTACAATCTTTCGCAACAGAACAGAAGAGAGGATTTCTTTGTTATGTTTTTATTATAGCTAAATATCTCTTTTCTTATATGTCGTACACACTTAGTAAATTGTATACATATAATTCATGTGTAAAGATTATGTTTGAAATTCGTCTATAGCTTTCACAAGGGCATGCAGCGTTATAGTTTTTAAATGTGCTTGCATTACAATAGTGTAGCACAGACTATAATTTATACACATGCTATATTATTTAATGTCAAGCAGGATGTTGAAAGAAGCTTCAGGATTCCCTAAAGATTAAACACCTAAGGAAAATTGTTTGAAATGTTGGTTGTCAAAAGGAAAGTTAAGTCATACATTTAAAAAGATGCTTAAAATGAAAGGCCCGTATTCATCACACACGTGAGGATTTGCACAACCTTACACTGACAACAACCAGAGAGCAGCCTTCACCTAAAAACAAATACAGGCCACCAAATAAAATGTGAACAGTGACCTTGATAATCTTGATAATATGGCTAAGACTAGGGATGGAAGGGAAAAAATCACAATAAAGTGGATTTTCTGTATGCAATATGACACCTTTTCTTAAACAATGTCACCGCTTTCTTACTCTAGGCCTCTTGAATTTACACAGAGTTTTGTGCACACATAATTCCTACAAAGAGCATGTTTGGATTTTATCTGTAGGGAAGAAGCAATGACAATAAACTTTAATCGACATCTATTTAATTGAGCCAAAAATAATAATATACAGCTATAAATAATAATAAACATCTTAGCTGATAACTTAGCTGGATTGTGATGCATAATTCAATTGTAAAGACTATTAAAAATGGCAAGTGCGATACTAGCGTACACATTGTATAACTCATGTTGAAACATACAAGTGAAAAATAAATATTATTTTCTTTGTTTGATAAGAAGCTTCATCAGAATCCTTGTACTGCATGATTGTAACATGCCTGATACTTAAAAAAAGACCTAGGCCTATTCCAACACCACAGAGAAAATATTTTTTGTCTAATAGTTTGTCAAAAGAAAACTGGTTTAGTTGTATTTTAAGACACCGCTTTTTCTTAAAATCATTGTCAAACTATTTTGGTAGCATAATTGCCTTGTTTCATAATGTATTAACTGCATATTTATCAGGCTGATAAAAGTAGCATGAACCTATATAAGAAAATGACATTTATAAAAGTACCGAATAATGCCATTGTGTCAGAAACCAACAGGTAAATCTTTGGTTTTAAGGTAAAATAAATATTCCCAGGAGACCCATTGACCGCGGAAGTCACGACCTTGCATGTGTAGATTCATCCCGGTTGAAAAAAAAAAAAAACCTTGTAGGGTCTTTAACACCCTGCAAAAT
Source organism: Rhinogobio ventralis (assembly GCA_039654625.1). Lineage (NCBI taxonomy): Eukaryota > Metazoa > Chordata > Actinopteri > Cypriniformes > Gobionidae > Rhinogobio > Rhinogobio ventralis. The sequence goes on from CM077204.1 coordinate 7,427,313, forward strand.
CGTTAGGGTCAAAAATGTACTCGAGACAAACTTTACTTATGTTGTCATTGACCAAAGAGAAACATCTGGTGTGTAAATCACCCCATCACCCTATAGCCTGAAGCTGCCATTAATGATTGCTGAGGACCTGTGTGGGGATTTTCTTAAACTGAATAAGAGCAATGTTAAGTCTTCGTTCGAATTCCTTCATAACTGGAATCTATTTAAAACAAATTAAATATTTCTAGTTTATCTTTTAAAAACAGATTTGTGACAAAACAATCATTGTTCAAAACAATCATTCTTCCAGGTCATAGGGCACCATCGGTATTACAAATATGCAACCTCAAAGGTCATATCGGTCCCTGGAGGATACACAAGGTCAAAGGTGACCGCAACGTGGGTGGTCAAGGTCAACCGTGGGGGAGGGGAACGACGTGGGTGGTCCGGTGGGGGATGGGGAAGGGGGCGTGATAGGTCAAAGGTCAAAGCAATCAATCATTTTGACACAATGTATCTTATATAGACTATTCACCTGCATCTACCCCCATCTCCCCTCCAGAATTCACCCAAAATCTATATGGTCTAAAGTGAACAAATATTATACAGAATTATACATGTTTGATAATTTCTGAAACGTCTCAGTGCGACTGGTACAAAGGTCTCCTCCCCACAGAAGTAAACCAAAAAGTAATAAAGGTTTTGAGAGTTTAGAGATACTTTGCTTATTACGTTGGGTGTGGCTTTAGCCATTTGGTCTTTTGTCAATACAGGTCTATGGGACAGTGATTAAATGTAAATTCCCATTGTTAACACGTTTCCATTTGAAAGAGGTTTCCGTCTTGGTCTGGTATTTAAGGAGATGTTGCAAAGAGATCGGGGCTCGAACCGTTACATCGGTCAGCCCGTAACGCTGAGTGTCTCCTAGATGCTCAGCGTTATGTAATTCTCAGAAGGTCAGGTATCCATATTTTATTCTATACTTCAGAGTATTTGATGTTATGTATGGATTATCTTTGAATTGATTATGTAATTGGCATGATACATTTACCTGACTAATAATAAATTGTTACACTGATTTATTCTGACTTACTCTGGAATTATTAACTATGAACGGGTATAATTTCAACAAAGAGTTAAACTGAATAATTAAATGTTTAAACTATTAAATATAAATGACCAAATAACCAATTGGCATTCTAACCTAAATTCGAGGTCATAATTAAAATGGAGTCAGATAAAGATAAATTAGAATTAAATCCCTTTGCCCCGCTGAAAAGACCAAACGCGCAAGAAACCTTCAACCACCAATCGTACGCCTCCATTGGAACGATTGGGCGGGCTTACACTTTGAAATAGATGTAGCCATCCAATCAGTAACTGATGTGCCTGTAGATTCAGTGAAGGTATGTGACGCCAGGAGATCGCAGGGAATTGAGGGAATTGAAAGCGTTCAGAAACTTTTCTGTTGTCCAAGTACAAACTGTTGCCAAAGTGCTAGGACCTAAATATATAGAGAGACTATCTCAGAGCTTACACACAGCTGATGTCACAAATTCTAACTGAATCTGAATTCAACAGTTTTGAGTCTGCTGTTACTTTTGAACTACATGTCAGTAAAGGCGATTTGAGAGAAGGTGTTTTGAAAAAGAATATCATGGGACCCAAAATAGATAGTTAAAGGGCGTGAGCACCCACAGAGCAAAACATAAATCCACGCCTATGAGTGCAGCATAACTCATATTGTTAAATGGATAAAACAAATTATATATTTGTAATGGAGGGTCAATGTTATTAAAGTCACAGTTCTCATTCTAACTCCTTTCAGAGTGGATGAGCAGAAAGGACTGGTGATAGGGAAAACTTATCTGAACAAGAAGCAGGCCAGGGTTTTCATGCACTACATTGCTGAGGTGTCGAGGAGGCAGCTTAAAAATAAGATTGATCATTAAAAGTATCTGGCAATTATGTCAGATGGATCAACTGACAGTGCAGTGTTGGAGGAAGAGCTTCTGTACACCAGAATGAGCCAAGCAGGGAAAGTCGAGGTGCAGTTTGTTGAAATCCAGGCTGTTGAAAAGCCAAATACTAAATAAAAAGAGCATTTTTTGCAGTGTAGTCAAATCTTTTGATCATTTAAAATATAATAGGCCTTTGTAATGTGCCTCTGTTGACTACATTCTAAATAAACTACAACAAAATAGATTTCTTTTGTCCTGTTGCTTAGCTCTTAGTCACATACCTGAGGCTCATTGATTATGCAGGTCATTATGCAGCTCATTATGCAGGTCTTTTGTTCTCTCAGGTGTAATTCCCAGCATTATTCATGATCGTTCACGCCTCTTTGCATACGGCCTTTGTAAAGAAAAAAGTGTCTTACAAAATGTAAATCAATATATTGCTTTATGTGAATAATTAGGCACAATGATTCTCACATCAGTTTGAAGCAAAAACTCTAGGCAACAACACCCATTAGTCAAAAGTCTTGTGGACACATATCTATTGTGTGTTGTTTTTGTTTTGACTTACATTTTTATTTTTTTCAAAAATGTATTTTTTTCAAAAATGTATTCTCTCAAATATACAAGCATGTACATACATGTTGCTCACATATTATGGTAGCCCAGTTTGTGCTGAACACAGTGTAATTACACTTTGCCATTAATGTGTTTATAAGCAACTGAAAAAAGCACAAATGTCAGAGCATGTCAAAACTTCTAAAGGGCCCCAAAACAGCTCAGACTCCTGGGGGTTAAAAAAGAACATTTTAAATAAAAAAGGAACATTTTGACCAAAAAGCTGAGAAAATCAAGTTTTTGTCAAAGACTTCATCCAGATTAGATTCAGAGCAATGATCAAATGGATGGAGTAAATCGAGTTCATCAACACCCCCAGTCCTGTACCTCGTCTTGGGTCTACATTTCATTCAGTAACATTAGGCAGTTTTGATTTATATGCTGTTTAATGTTGATGATCGCGTTATTTTACATATGCATATGATTACATAAGAGATCGCTAGTTTCTGCGTCTTCACATGTGTTTTGATCAGGAGTTTCTGTACTCTTTCAGAAGATGTGTCTTAGCGCCCCCTAGCTTATAACAGTGAAAACACGGAAACCCGGAAAATTCTGTGTTTTCCAGGGAAGCGTTTTCTCACAAATAACGGAAAATTCAGTGTTTGGCGGGGAAAGAGTAAAAAAAAAAAAAAGTAGTCAAAAAATGTTTGCATTTCAGAAACTGGACAGCGGCCCACACAAACACACATGCCTATTAACTCGATAATAAAGCCGTAAAGTAGGCTATCTTTCAACTCACAGCGCCACTTCTCACAAATACAGATAGGATTGGAGATGAAAACTTTAACTGACACGTAATCGAGCTCCGGAGCACCCACGGTATCGGCTCCTATCCTGGCGGCTGCTAAAACTAGCTATCTAGCCATCACAAAACACAACTTCAAGTTAGTAATTCACTTACTTGCACAACCAAACGTAGTCCAGAAACGGTCTGCCCTTTTTGCAGATCGCATGGACGTTTCTGAATAGAATTCTCATTTGGTTCCATCTGCAAGTGTTTCACCCTGGTTCACTCCGGAACTCCGAGCAATGAAGGCTATTGGTCGTCGCTTGGAAAGACTGTACAGGAAAACTGGACTCATTGTGCACTCTTTGGCTATGAAAGAACATTTGCTCAACAACCGTACAGCCCTCAATCCTCATAATTCTCTTCTACTATTAAGAATTCCATGTGCAGGCCAAAATCTCTGTTTGCTATGGTCAACAATCTCATTAATCCTCCACAACATATTTCTGGCTCTGAGGTGAATAATTTTTCTCATTACTTTGCAGACAAATTGAAGTCAATCACTGAATCCATTTCCAAAGACACACCTCATACAACTGACTCAAATGTTCACTTGATGTCAGCTGACTCGGCTTACTCCACAAACTCTCTCTCTGCTTTTACTCTCACTTCTGCTGCCATAAGTGATCTAATTGTGAAGTCTAATTCTACATCCTGCCAGCTTGATCCTACACCTACTGTTTTGCTTAAGATGTGTGTTCCTGAGGTTGAACCTTACATAACACATACGATAAACTCTAGTTTAACATCTGCCATTGTTCCAGCAGAATTAAAACTGGCTGCGGTGACCCCCATTTTTAAGAAACCGGGCCTTGACCATCTAAACATGAACAATTACAGGTCAATCTCAAATTTACCATTTTTAAGTAAAATTCTTGAAAAAGTTGTGGCTTCATAATTGAGATCCTACTTAAATGCTAATGTCCTTTTTGAACCTTTTCAGTCAGGATTTCGCTAATCACATAGCACTGAAACTGCTCTTTTTCGTGTGGTTAATGACATTCTTCTGTTTATGGATTCAGGGTTACTAAACATCTTGATTCTTCTGGATCTAAGCTCTGCATTCGACACAGTCTGCCATGAAATACTCATTTTGCACCTTTCTGATATCGGTATCACTGGTTCAGCTCTTTCCTGGCTCATCTCCTACATCAGTGATAGAAAATATTATATCACCATACAAGACCAGAGTCCAGAGAGGGCTCCGGACCAGACTGTATCCCAGCCCAGTGGCCTGCTGTCACCACAAGCCAGCTGCCAGTCTGTGTCCCAGCCCAGCCTCCAATCATCTTCAAGCTGTCTCGAAATCCATGGACCAGTCAACATACAATCTGTGGTCCAATCAGTAGCCTGCCATCAGCACAAGCCTGTTACCAGTCTGTGTCCCAGCTTGGTGGACTGCAGTCAGCACAAGTCCGCTACCAGTCTGTGTCCCAGCCCAGTGGCCTGCTGTCTGCACAAACCCGTGATCAGCCTGTGCCACCCAAGCTACCTGACCGGCCTGTTTCACACGGGCCACCTGAACAGCCTGTGCCACCCAAGCCACCTGACCGGCCTGTTTCACACGGGCCACCTCCACTTCCTGTGGAGTTTTTGTAGTTCTTTGTAGTTTTTCATGTTGATTACTCTCCCCAGGTGTTTCCCATTTACCACACCCCTTGTTATCTCGTTAAGATATGCTGCGTCCCAATTTGCCTACATGTACTACGACCTAAAAGTATGTACTCTTTTTGAGAAGAAAAAGTACATTTGGGACATACTACTTTGTCATCTATAACGGACTCTGTCGCTTTACGTGCATCCCGTCACCGTTTAAACTGCCCTGTCAATCATCGTCACAGTTAAAATCCTCCACACTCAGTTTAAATTCCTACCTTATCGGAGAGAAATGTAGTAGCACATTGATCTGCCATTTGTGGGTCTTTAATGCAGAGACTTCCCTCATGTGTTTGCAGTTTAAATATAATGATGCATTTAAAAGTTAATGGTCAAACGTATCATTACAAAAGTTCACAATGCTGCTGCAGGTGAAATATAATGTGGATGAAATTGAATAAATATATTTTCGTCAGGTTAAATACTGATAATTGATCGCTCAAACCCCTTTATCTAAACCTCTCTACCTAACCGTCGGACTCGCACATCCGTCATGTTTGTAGTTTTTTAAGACTTTTTATCCGCGTTTGTAGTTCTAATCGAATCCTCGTCTAACTCGCAATGGGTTGTGGGCAATATCAGCTGTTAGAGTGTGTGTCGATCTGCACTTCGAATTCTGACCGGAAATAGTAGACCATCCGGGTATCTTTGGAATACTCTTTTCAACATACTATGATTTGGGACATACTAATTCTGTTTTCGATTACTATTTAGTACGGATAGTATGCGAATTGGGACGCAGCTATAGTCTTCCCTGTGTATCTATAGCCCTTGTTTTCTCTGGTTCTCTGTCGGTCAATGTTTGGTGTTGCAGGTGTATGATGTTCCCTGTTCTGTGTTTTTGCTAGTTTGTTTTGTTCCTGAGTCCTGTTTCGATTGTTTTTTGTTATTAAATTCTCCCTGCATTTGGATCCTGCATCTCTGCCTGCTGCCTGTTATTTCCTGGTTCCCTGACACTTGGTGACATCATACGCATGCTTGGACTTCAATTTCATTGCTATGCTGATGACATTCAAATTTACCTCACCACCAGCTCTGATAGGCCATCCTTGCCTGACTCACTTACTGCATGTATCAGGGATATCAAGCATTGGATGTCCTTGAATTTCCTTAAACTAAATAATAACAAACTGAAATATTGATGATTGGCTCTGCTACCTCAGGCAAAAGGATGGACCTGTCCTTTGAAATTGACGGGGTTTATGTTAAGTCTTCTTCATCTGTCCGTAATATTGGTGTCTTATTTGACTCATCTCTATCTTTTGCCTCTCATATTTCTTCTGTTGTTAAACGTAATATTGTCTTCGTAATATTGCACGTCTTCGATCTTCTCTCACTCTAGCTGATGCTGAAATCACATCACATCTGGATTATTGCAATGCTCTATTTCTTGGTCTTCCTAAAAAACTTGTTACAAAAAGGTTACAGTATGCTCAAAACTCAGCAGCCAGAGTTCTCATCTCCACCAGGCGCTCTTCTCACATTACTCCTCTACTGCATGATCTTCACTGGCTACCTGTGGCATCACGTATTCACTTTAAGATATTACTTCTAACATTTAAGGCATTAAATGGTCTTGCACCTCCATATTTGTCTGACCTACTCTTGGCTTATCATCTGAGCTTGGTCTTTTGTCCATTCCTCGTTTTCGTTTGTCCACTGTAGGTGGTAGGTAATTTAGTGTCAATGCTCCTAAATTATGGAATTCGCTTCCCCTTCCACTTCGTAATATATCATCTTTGTCTACCTTCAAGACTCAGCTAAAAACGTATCTATTTAATATGTATTTTGAATAATGTGGCTATATAAGGCCTGTGCTTGTGGGTGTGCAAATGTATTGTATAGCACTATGTAAAGCGACCTTGATCTATGGAAATGTGCTATATAAATAAAACTTCTGCTTCTGTTCTGACATGCGCCTTTTCTGAGCGCGTACACCTGAAGCGTGCGCACACTAAAAGCCCGTCCAACAGCGCCCGATTACTGGACTTTATCTTTCGTGTCTGTTTGCTCTAATACTGTCAAATACACACCAGGTTTACATAAACACAGTTGGTTATGTCTAAAGTGAAAATACACAGGTCTTAAAGTGACAGCAGCCTAAAAGTAAACTCCCAAAAATGAAAATTCTGTCATTATTTACTCACTCTCATGTCGTTCCAAACCTGTACTAATTTCTTTCTAGTGCTGAACACAAAAGAAGATATTTTGAAGAATGTGGGTAAACAGTTGCTGGTCCCCATTAACTTCCATAGTAGGAAAATATATATATATGGAAGTCACTGGGGACCAGCAACTGTTTACCGACATTCTTCAAAATAACTTGTATGTTCAACAGAATAAAGAAACTCATTCAGGTTTAAAACAACTTGAGAGTGAGGAAATGATGACAGAATTTTCATGGGTGAACTATCCCTTTAATGTTAATAAATTTATTATTTTCATCTTGTCACAGGTCCATCATGTAATATTTAAAACATTTGCTGCAAAACAAAGTAAACATAACTGTTTATAATGTCTACTTTGTTTTGAAGCAAGTGTTTGTTTTAAATATTAAACAGGTCCATCTGATCTGTTCATTTTATGTAATTATTTAAATATTTAATTTAATATTTTCCATTTCGTACGTTTACATTTATTTTTTTCTATATAAGAAGATACTGTTTATCTTAAGTTATTTTATTTGTAGTTGGTTGTTCTGCACCTTTGCACATTTTTTAAAAATTAAATCAATTACTGTAAAGTGGTTGCTTACTGTAAATGTAAACAAGTATACAGTATTGTCTGCTGGTTTATTTAGCTACTTTTCAGTACAAATAACGTACGACACTTAGTACTGTACTACTTTTTGCACGCATTTTGGACAGAAGCAGTGACTATATGATCCATTATTCGACTGTAAGTGCCTTGCGAAGTGGATGCTTTTGATCAGTTATGAATAATGAAGATTTTGGACACGAATAGTTCCACGGATTATAATAATAATAATAAGTAGAAGAACTGTTCACAAATAAGATTTTTTTCTATATATTAAAGATAACGTTAAAATTAAGTTTGTAACTATTCAATAAATGTGTTCAGACTTGATGCGCGCACGCGCTCTGCTCATGTGCATATGAGTGATTCGAATTTTAGTTGCTATAGCGACGCTTGTTATGAATTCTGACTGCACGCGAACCGATCTGTTGTTGAGAGACGAGGCGAATTCACAAACTTTTGCAGAGTATTTTCTGTGCTGATCTTGACATTTTGAAGCTGTTCGGAGGATTCCTGAGACGAGACCTTTATTCTGGAAAGACATCGGAGAATATATCCTTTATATAGAGTTATATTTTTGAAAGAGTTTATCTAAGGATACTTTTATTTCATTGTTCTTTTCTTATTAGAAGGAGTTTGGAGTTTTATTTCTTTTTTTGTTTTATTTTATTTCTTTTTGGGAGGAGTATTTCTGAGGAGAGTTGTAGTATTGTATTTTGTATTGTCTTTATTGCAGTTTGGAGGAGATGTCTTTGGCTCATGTGATGGGGGAAAGAGGAGGTGAGTGCTTTAGTTTTTCATTTGTTAATGGTATGTTATGATATAATGTTGTACAATGATTGACTACATTAATGTGAAGAAAATTGTGTGAGGTAACCTATTTGAATTTTCCCAGCAAAGTGATCACATGTATTTGATTCTTGAAATAAACTTTTCAATTTGAGTAACTGAAGTAACAATTTGTAATTGACCATTGACATTGATTATTGATTATTATTAAAACATTACTAACTATGTGATGTTTGAAATATTCCAGCCTCAGGCCGCTCCAGATCCAGGAGAGCTGCTTTCTCTCAGACGGCTGGTCAGGAGGTTTGGAGACACGGTTCTGATGACCGTGATCAGGATCCACTGCCAGACCTGGCCCAGACACACATCCAGGAGCTTCCTAGACCTTTAGCACCTCTGTCTTCTGAGTTTTCTGTTTCTGTATCCACAGGTCAGGCTGACAGGAAGAGGGAGTGGCAGAGCGGCAGCCGGCAGAGCCCAGATCATGGACATCCGTCCACTCCATCTAAAAGCTTTTGCAGAGGTCAGAATAGGCTTTTATTAAATAAGTTATGGCTCAGTTAACAAAATAATTTGTCATTGAAAACAGAGTAACAATTTGATGTGACCACTGACATTGATTATTAATATTATTAAAAATGTCTGAAATATTCCAGCCTCGGGCCACTCCAGATCCAGGAGATCCACATCATCTTTGTCCCTCTCTGAGGACAGTATAGAGAGGCGGTTCTGTAGAGAGTCGTTGAGCCTTTGCAGCAGAGGCTCGTACATCGCCGATTGGAGGTGGAGTGGCGATAGATCGGATAGCCGAAACGAACAGGGCAGCTCCAGCAAGTGCTGTTTGTCCAGGTCCGACAGCCTCGAAGAGTGGATGTGCCCTCCACTGCCAGGTCAAGTTCCCGTCGAGCCAACAGAGACTTCAAATAGCTTTATGGAGCCCTCACCAGTGAACAAGAGCTCAACAGGTGAGACTGAAATAAGGCTGGGCGGTGTAAAGTGTACAGTCACATTTAATTTTATTTTGCTGAAATTTTGTTTCTGGATTTTTCCTGCCAGAAATATTTTAATTGGACATTCATCTAACAGTTTCAGAACATTCAGAGAACATTCAAAAGTTCCCATAATGTTTGCAAAATTATAAAATAGATTGTTCCCTTAGCCAAGAAAAAACATTTTTACAACATTTAAAAAACTGGACGTTTTGAACGTTCAGGGAACATTTAAAAATAATATTTCTTAACTTAACTTGGGAACGTTAGCAAAGCGTTCTCAATAAGCCATGAACTCATTTGCGCTGTCTGACACACACCCGAAACACACGCACAGAAAGCCGCTTCTCAGACAGCATGCAATCCTGAATAGAGCTCTATTTCGCAACTTATTGCGCTTGAATGGTCAAATATGCACAAAATTGTCACAATGGCTGTCGTGGTGTGGCCCATATGATCTTATGTGATTACCAGAACTGAGCCACATGTGCCAGAGTTGGCCAAATTAAGCCTGGAAATGTTATGTTTTTATCAAAAGATCAGATCAAATACGAAAAATAACTATATTGTGATAATTGTGAAATAAAATGACTATCAATATTGTGAAATGAGATTTTAAGACATTTATGCAGGCATTAAGCAGAAGTCAGGTGGATAGCTTGGAAATATTTCCATTACTTTGGATTTGTAACATTACAGATATGAATTTAACAGTAAAATGTAAGTTATGTCTTTATAGCATTGCTTAATTTGACGTCAGAGATGTTTCTAATAATTCAATTGTTTTTCTTCATTTCAGAAAAACCTACAGAATGTAAGAAGAGGAAAGGAGTTTGTTCTTTCCTCAGGAACGTGTTGAAGGCTATGGCGCGTCCGCTCCTCTGCTGTTGTCTCAGTAGTGCTGTGGATGTTGTGGAGCCTTTTGTTCCTCCAGCGGATCTGGAGCCAGAGCCTGATCCTGATCCATCATCACCTGATCCAGATCACTCCGGCGTCAAGCCAAATTATGGTAAATCTGCAGACATTATTTCTCCAACATTGTTTTAAACAGTATTATCGTCTTGTATTCCACTAAAGATAGACTTGTTTTCAAAAATGATGTTCTCGACACAACCAGCACTGATATTTTTGATATGAAACAAAGGATCTAGCAAGCTCATATATTTGTCATATTTTTCTGTTTGTTTTTCAGAATCCTTTGAGACTCTCTATAACGTGGGAGAGATGATTGGATCCGGAGGATTCGGAAGAGTGTTCGAGGGAACACGGAAATTTGATGGCAAAAAGGTAAAGCAATCTTGCATGCATCAAAACATATTTAATACAGATGGTTTAATACTTAGATGCTCAAATCGTAAATGTTATGCGCAAAGTCAAGCGCTTGAATACCGTTACTGTTATTGAGTACTGTTTTTTGTTTTTCAGGTTGCCATCAAGCGGATGCGCAAGATTGACAATGATCGTTATCTTGCTATTGTAAGTTGGTCAAAAGTGTATTTGTTGTTTAAGTGCTGATTACTGTAGTCAATACACCTGTAGGAAGCATTAGGTGTAAATGTAATAGACAAATAAGCCTGGAAAGGCTCTGTAGATCATATCTACAAAGATCAAAGCAAGTACATTTAAAAATGATATGTTTTCTTCAGATTTTTACCCAGCTAACCTTCTGTCTACTACTTTTCTCTAGCCTGGGCATCCCAAACCTCTCGTTACAGAAGTGGCGCTGCTGCTGAAGATGAGGCAAGAACCAATAAGCCCCTACGTCATACAGCTATACGACTGGTTTAAACATCCTCGGAAATTCACCCTCATAATGGAGTTCCCTGAACCCTGCGAGAGCTTGCTGGACTTCATCATTCGTAATCCTCAACTGGATGAAACAACAGCACGGGTCATCATGCGACAGGCTGTGCTGGCAGTACAACACTGCATCGAGCATGGCGTCTTTCATAATGACGTTCATGCACAGAATTTCCTGTTGAAGACAAACACGTTAGAGCTCAAGCTGATAGACTTTGGCTGCGGTCAGCTACTTAGTAGTGATGGCTACGAGACAAAAATATACCTTGGTGAGTATTTTTGGAGTGTGGAAACCTGGATGTAGTGACTTACTGATTATTTGACTCAACAATGCACAAATGTCTTGCTTACAGGATTAATGGGTTACTGTCCACCTGAAGTCTTCACAGAATCTCATTTCCATGCCGTCCCAACAAATGTCTGGGCTCTGGGAGTGTTGTTGTACCAGATGGTGAACACGTGTTCTCCTTTTGGCAATAGAGCGGAAATCACACAAGCCAAAGTTAAATTTCAGAACTCCAACTTATCCAAAGGTGAGTGAAAAATATTGATAAACACACGCATAAAGCAAAGGCTCTGTTCAGAAACAGGTAAAGGTGAAGTATGTAAGATTTTTCATGGTAAAATACATTCTCTTAACCCAGTTAATTGCCATTATGCCATTTAATAGGTTTATCTCCCCCAAAAGTCTAAACACTCTCCAGCTCAACCTATAGCGTGTTTTTGTAATTCTGCTAGGTGCCACTATTGCCACAGAAAATACATACTTCACTTTTAAAGGAAAGATAAAGAACACTTTACCTTATATTAATCATGTTTCAGATGCTGTTTTCATAGATGCCAACATTCGTGTCACATGGTCATGACTAACCAGCCTCTCCTTAATAAAATGTGTACAGAATGCAGTGATCTGATTAGCCAGTGCCTAGCCCGGGATCCAACTAAACGGCCGACGTTAGAGCAGATGTTACAACATGAATGGATTAGAAATGATCTGGAGAAGTTCAGGAGATTCACTCGATCAGGGATTTCAGGTGTGAGGAAGTGTAACAGACAGAGTAGGATTATTATCATTTATCTTCAATTCTGGATTATTTGTAGTGAGGTTTTCAAATTTGTGTTCATCGTAATGTTCTTGTTATAGTCAAGTCAAGTCACCTTCATTTATACAATACAGATTGTTTCAGAGCGGCTTCACAGTAATAAACAGGAAAATAACACAATCAGTGATGCAATTGCAAGAATTCAGTTCTGTTGTAAAAAAGCTCTAAAAACATTCAAGTTGACTTGTTCATATAATCTTTGTATTGGATAGGAAACAACATACTTGCTGTCCTTGGTGGAGGGCTTGAGCTCGAGACTTGACCTGAAGCCTGAAGTCCAACTCCAACCTGACAGGAACTCAAGCCGCCACACCAGAGATCAGAGCCGGTCCACGTCTGAGCAAGAACATGAGAGACTGAAGACTGGAAAGAAGTCATCAAGTCATCACAGCCACATTTACTTTTTTTTTAGTAATTTTTGCTAAGACAAGTCATCTTTATTTATAGGGATGTATCAATACCAGTACTCGGGTGTCGGTCCGATACTGCGCTCATGTACTCGTAAAACTACCCCGATACAACCGCACCCGATAACACTTTATGTCTATAGCGGATAGTTACAAAATTCGCCGTTCACATTGCCAAGTGAAAAGGGGTCTCGCGCTCTCAACCGCGAGAACTTCATTTTTGCCGCGCGCACCTTCGTGCTAGTGCGGACGTGGCAAGTATACCTCTCGCCACGCAGATAACTCTCGGCACCATGCAGTAGTGTTGAAAGTGAAAGGCTGTTAGTAGGGATGTGCGCAATGAGTAGTCTAACCCCGCCCCCCAGAGACAGTATATGCAATCGATCCATTTGAAAGAACACTTCCCATACTGAATGTCGCTAAAAATAGATCACATACATGCGAATGCTTGCCTTGCATTATGATCAATGTATTAAACCTGAGCGTTCACTTAAGCACGTAGGTTAGCCATTTTAAACAATATGCAGCACAGGACCAACGAGTCACACATAATAGCCTATTATAAACAGATGAACGCGCTTCTCGTGTATGAAAAGTATCTGCACACAAGATGGGCGGCAAAATCGCAAGAAAAGCTTGTTGTGTAGGCTACTGACAACTATACATTATTTAACCGTATTTTCATATCTTTGGGATGTTGATATAGCAACTGTTCAAGTGCAAAGTAAGTTTCATTCATAATGTTACTTCTTTAATCCAATATAAAATTTCATACCGTATTGTCCCTCATAACCGGTAGTATAACAATCCTAAGCAAGGATGCAAGCTTAATTGTTATACTAGTTTGACATGACATGGAAGAAAACTGAAAAGTTTTGTGTAAGCTTTCAAAATCCTCCCTCACCTTGCTCATCTTCTAAATGGAGATTTCTCTGAAGCCTCCGCGCGCAAGCTCCAGAGAAAACCAACGCATGCAAAACCTGAGGTAAAATTAAATGATTTTGTTTTGCTGCAGATATACACTTTTCAAAATAATATATTAATTTCCATATATAACATTAACAGGACAGTAATGTAAAAATAGTCTTTGTAAAAAAAATAAAAATAAAAATAAAGCAAAACATTAAATGCAAAAAAAAAAAAAATGTAGACACTAGTACTTTCCAATTCGACTAGCAGCAGTACTAACGTTTAATCGACTAGTCGGCTAGTCTCCCACATCCCTACTGTTTAGCTCAGTGTCACACATTGTAGATGAAAACATAATATATGCTGATAATGCAGAAAAGCTTCTTTTCATCAAAAAGATCCTGCCTCTCACTTTTCCGAAAAAGGCTTAGTCTTTAGTACTGTACTAACATATGATAAACATATCATTTTAGTTGTTCTGCTACTATGTTGTGTTACTGAAATACACTGAATCTGTTACAGGTTACATTTATGTGAAATGGGCAGCAGTGCATGTTTGTTTAGGAAAACACCAAGTTGAATGTTAAAATGTCCACAACAGCATCAAGTTGTATATTTACTTTGTTACAGTCAGAAAGTGAAAAAAATCTGATGAAAATAAAACATTGTTAGAATAACTGTAATGGTATTATTAAGTACTCATATCGGTACTTGGTATCGGCAAGTACCCAAATGTAAGTACTTGTACTTGGTCTGAAAAAAAAAGTGGTATTGGTGCATCCCTATTTACACTCACCTAAAGGATTATTAGGAACACCTGTTCAATTTCTCATTAATGCAATTATCTAATCAACCAATCACATGGCAGTTGCTTCAATGCATTTAGGGGTGTGGTCCTGGTCAAGACAATCTCCTGAACTCCAAACTGAATGTCAGAATGGGAAAGAAAGGTGATTTAAGCAATTTTGAGCGTGGCATGGTTGTTGGTGGCAGGTGGGCCGGTCTGAGTATTTCACAATCTGCTCAGTTACTGGGATTTTCACGCACAACCATTTCTAGAGTTTACAAAGAATGGTGTGAAAAGGGAAAAACATCCAGTATGCGGCAGTCCTGTGGGCGAAAATGCCTTGTTGATGCTAGAGGTCAGAGGAGAATGGGCCGACTGATTCAAGCTGATAGAAGAGCAACTTTGACTGAAATAACCACTCGTTACAACCGAGGTATGCAGCAAAGCATTTGTGAAGCCACAGCACGCACAACCTTGAGGTGGATGGGCTACAACAGCAGAAGACCCCACCGGGTACCACTCATCTCCAATACAAATAGGAAAAAGAGGCTACAATTTGCACAAGCTCACCAAAATTGGACAGTTGAAGACTGGAAAAATGTTGCCTGGTCTGATGAGTCTCGATTTCTGTTGAGACATTCAGATGGTAGAGTCAGAATTTGGCGTAAACAGAATGAGAACTTGGATCCATCATGCCTTGTTACCACTGTGCAGGCTGGTGGTGGTGGTGGTGTAATGGTGTGGGGGATGTTTTCTTGGCACACTTTAGGCCCCTTAGTGCCAATTGGGCATCGTTTAAATGCCACGACCTACCTGAGCATTGTTTCTGACCATGTCCATCCCTTTATGACCACCATGTACCCATCCTCTGATGGCTACTTCCAGCAGGATAATGCACCATGTCACAAAGCTTGAATCATTTCAAATTGGTTTCTTGAACATGACAATGAGTTCACTGTACTAAAATGGCCCCCACAGTCACCAGATCTCAACCCAATAGAGCATCTTTGGGATGTGGTGGAACGGGAGCTTCGTGCCCTGGATGTGCATCCCACAAATCTCCATCAACTGCAAGATGCTATCCTATCAATATGGGCCAACATTTCTAAAGAATGCTTTCAGCACCTTGTTGAATCAATGCCATGTAGAATTAAGGCAGTTCTGAAGGCGAAAGGGGGTCAAACACAGTATTAGTATGGTGTTCCTAATAATCCTTTAGGTGAGTGTATTTATATAGTGCTTTATATATGACCAATCTGTATATATGACCCTTTTGAATAAATGCTTTCAAAAGCACATGAAATGACAGCTTGATTTTTATTTTTATTTATTTTTTGTGATATATTATGTCAATGGATAATGGTAATTATACAAAAATGCAACATTATGTTAATGGCTGCAGGATGCAAGCACAGTCAGACTGTGACTGATTATTGAAGTTGATTAAAAAATTATTGCAGCAAAACTCATAAATGTCACAAAACAGGACATATCCCTCTGGTGCAAAGAAAATAAAAAAAGAAGAAACGAGAAAGAGAAAAAAATTAAAGGTATATCAAGAAAATGAATGTAAACTAAACTATGTTGCGAGCTAACGTTAGATGGCTAGTTAATTAACATAGCCAAGGTAGCATATCTTCTTTTTTTTAGTAAAGTTAATGTAGGATATCACAATTATTGCTTGTGGATGATTAAAATATCTCCATGATCTGCTTTTGAAGAAATATCGTAATATCATGCTACAGCGCACATTCTATCAGATGCAGTTCTGGCGCCTCCGTCATACTGTACAACTCGACGTACATTCACATCACATGTTAACGCAGCGGTAGAGTTACACTCACGGGACACTGCACTTATTCACAATCACAAAAGTTTATTATTTGCATGTTACACTCCGGTTAAACATTACATTCGCGTGCTGTTCTGACATGCGCCTTTTCTGAACGCGTACACCCGAAGCGCGCGCACACTAAAAGCCTGTCCAACAGCGTTTCACTAGAATTTCTTTCTAGTGCTGAACACAAAATAAGATATTTTGAAGAATGTGGGTAAACAGTTGCTGGTCCTCATTGACTTCCATAGTAGGAAAATATATATATATGGAAGTCACTGGGGACCAGCACCTGTTTACCCACATTCTTCAAAATAACTTTTATGTTCAACAGAATAAAGAAACTCATTCAGGTTTACAACAACTTGAGAGGAAATGATGACAGAATTTTCATGGGTGAACTATCCATGGTGCGCTATATTGAAGACTGATCGACTCAATCTACTGTCACTTCCGGTGTGAGAACGCTGGCGCGCTTGTGCTGCCGCTTCACGCTGGTACCTGTCTGTTTGTTTGTTTATCGGCATATACGGTTTTGGATATGTTTCTGCTGGGATTTGACAGATCTGGACTACTTGGATTATTTTCTGGAATACTTTATTCACTCAGTAAGCTTTGGATGACTAACCTGGCCTTTTTTGTGATCCTCTCACACTGATCGGCTGCGAGCCCTCTCCATCCGATCCATATCCTTCTCGACATCTGATACATGAGTCTCCACTCTCTTTATCATTTTGTGGTGTCAATCCTCGGTATGGTTGGGTAGTCTTCCCTTCTGTGGATTGTTGTGGATAGTGGAGATACGGTTCTGGCTAACGTAGTTAAACTGATAAGTTGTTGCGTGGGTCCCATTGGTTTTTGTTCATGTAACCAATTGCGTAACCAATTGCCGGTTTTGTTCTTTGGTCTTTTTGTGCTATTTTTGGCTGATGTTAATAAAGGGACTTCTCCCGAGATGGCTTTGCATTTTTCTTCGGCTCAACTTAGAACTAAAAGGATCTCTCCGCTTGGCTCCAGACACTTATATGTGGTGTGAACAACTTGGAATTTTACATACACCGTTCGCGGAAGAAACTTCGGACTTATCATTGTTCGTCTTCAAATAGTATTCCGGTTATCTGCACCAACACCCATGCTTCTGGTATAACACAACAGGAAAACCGCGTAATCAACTTTGGGAATCTGAGACCAGTAGGCTTTGATCCTGTCCTTGGAAACTGCAAACTTGCTTCTTCAGATATGCGATGTGTGCTATTGAACACTCGCTCTTTAACTGATAAGGCATCAGTGCTAAATGACATTATCATTGACGAAAACCTGGACATGCTACTTTTGACAGAAACCTGACAGGTGCCCAATGACTTTTTCAACTTAAACCTCTTAACACCACCTGGGTACATCTATTTCTCTCAACCTCGTCTCCATCGTAGAGGTGGAGGGTTAGCTGTAGTTTGTCATGAGAGTATCAAAATATCTAAGATTGAATTCCATGACGTTTCATCTTTTGAATACCTTGCGTTGAAAATGACTGGCAAAACATTAATGGCTGTAATGCTAATTTATCATCCTTCGAAATTTCTTTCAGATTTTTTCTCTGAGATTAGTGAGTTACTTACTCTTGTCTGTGCTAGTTATTCATCTGTTAATTTTTTTTGGTGATTTTAACATACATGAAAATACTGTACAATGCAATTAATCCCTTACAAAAAGAACTGCATTTGTTTTAAGTAATGCTACAGTTTTTGTTACATTTGTTACACGTTCGACGTACGTCGGAACTGACCGACGAATTGGGATCTATTTTCAGAGACCAATCTACTTCGAGTGTTTAAAAACGAGCCAATGAGGATTGGCATGCGTTAGACGCGTCCCACGCTCCGCCCCGCAGCGCGGGTATAAATACGGAAGTGGGGCCCCTCCCCCCTCCGCTGCGCCGGTTGAGCTTCCGGAAGAGCATGCTGGTCCTTCCCGCGGCGGGGCAGCTGTTACTTTCGGGGCTCCGGTTGAGGATATGGTTTCGATCGCCGCATCGGGGGACGAGCTAATGGACTCTGGAGATGAAGATTCGGCTGCGCTGCCCCATTCGGGTGTGGTAGCGTTGCCCGAGTCCGATCCAGAGCTCACGGCTATGCTTTCCCGGGCCGCCGCGAGTGTCGGGCTCGAGTGGAACCCTCCACCGCGTCCCGAACCCTCACGGCTGGACGATTGGTATCTCGGGACAGCCCGTGCTGGTTCTCAGCGCCCCGCCCCAGTTTTCGCCCAGCAGTTCTCGGTTGCCCAGAAGCAGACGGAGGCGATTAAAAATATCCTCCCCCGGCGTCTGCCTCCGCCCCTGCCAAGCCAAAGCAGCAGCCTCCACCGGCAAAGCAGGGCGCCAGGCGCAAGAGGGCCGCCCAACCCGTCCAGGGCCCCGCTGTCTCTGCAGGCAAGTGCAAGGGTAAGCGGCCCTGAGACGGGCAGCCCAGGGAGAAGAGGAGCTGTTCTCGGGGAGGTGGTGTCCGCACCCCTCCTCCCCCCGGAGGAGGACCGGGGGGAGAATGTCCATCACACTGGTGTCAACATCCTGCCGCTGGCTCTCCGGAGTCCAGCGGTACCCACATTTTCAATAAAAGAGCAGTTTCCTCCCTCCTTGGGCCCCAAGAGGGTCAGGTTGGCAGTGCGCGACGCCCCCGGGCCTTGCCACTCCTTTCCTCCCCTCTCCCCCTCGCCACGGGGCAGCAGTGTGGGCACCGAGGACGCCCCCGGGCCTTCTCACCCACACTCTGCCCCACCCTGGGGTACTCAAGCAACTCTCCGGGCCGCCTCCGGGCCTCCCGAGTCGGGCCTGGGTACTCCATCTCGCTGCCTCACTCCGGGCACGTCTGTCGTGCCGTTGGTCCCGCTTGTTCGGTCTCTGGGGGCCTGGTTAGGTCTCCCCAGGCCGTCTCGCTGGCTCATCCGTACCATCAGACTCGGCTATGCGATTCAATTCGCCCGCCGGCCTCCCAAGTTCACGGGCATCCTGTTTACCTCAGTGCGATTGTTGCGATGCCCATGTCTTGCGGTCCGAGATCGATGTCCTGCTGGCGAAGGACGCGATCGAGCCGGTTCCTCCGGCCGATATGAAGGCGGGGTTTTACAGCCCCTACTTCATTGTGCCCAAGAAAGGGGGTGGGTTAAGACCAATCCTGGACCTGCGTGTCCTGCATCGGGCCCTGCACAAGCTCCCGTTCAGAATGCTAACGCAGAAACGCATTTTCGAATGCATCCGTCCCCAGGATTGGTTCGCAGCGATCGACCTGAAGGACGCGTACTTTCATGTCTCCATTCTCCCTCGACACAGACCATTCCTTCGCTTTGCATTCGAGGGGAGGGCATTTCAGTACAAAGTCCTGCCCTTCGGGCTGTCCCTGTCGCCTCGCGTCTTCACGAAAGTCGCAGAGGCAGCCATTGTTCCGCTCAGAGAACGTGGCGTTCGTATTCTCAACTATCTCGACGACTGGCTCATACTGGCCCAGTCCCGGGAGCAGTTGTGCGAACACAGGGACCTGGTGCTACGTCACCTCAGCCTGTTGGGCCTTCGGGTCAACCGAGAGAAGAGCAAACTCTGTCCCACACAGAGGATCTCTTATCTCGGTATGGAGCTGGACTCGGTCAACCGGACTGCGTGCCTCACAGAGGAGCGAGTCCGGTCAGTGTTGAACTGCTTGAATACGTTCAAAGGCAGGACAGCGGTCCCACTGAAATTCTTTCAGAGGCTCCTGGGGCATATGGCATCTGCAGCCGCTGTAACGGCGCTCGGATTGCTTCATATGAGACCGCTTCAACGCTGGCTTCACGACCGAGTCCCGAGATGGGCGTGGCAGCACGGCCAGTACCGGGTCTCAGTTACTCCTTACTGTCGCCAAACCTTCAATCAGTGGGCGGACCCTGCCTTTCTACGGGCCGGAGTGTCCCTAGAACAGGTGTCCAGGCATGCTGTGGTCTTCACGGATGCCTCTTCCACGGGTTGGGGGGCCACGTACAACGGGCACTCAGTTGCGGGTCTGTGGACGGGGCCCCAACTGCGTTGGCATATCAATTGCCTAGAGCTTCTGGCAGTACGTCTCGCCCCGGGCCGCTTCAAAAAGCTGCTACAGGGAAAACACGTTCTGGTCCGTACGGACAGCACTACGGCCGTTGCGTACATCAACAGTCAGGGTGGTCTACGCTCCCGTTGCATGCTCCTGCTCGCCCGCCATCTCCTCCTGTGGAGTCAGAAGCGTCTGAGGTCGCTTCAGGCCATTCACATCCCAGGTGCGCTGAACCAGACAGCCGACGAGCTCTCTCGTCAGCCGACACCTCCGGTAGAGTGGCGACTCCACCCCCGGAGCGTCCAGCTGATATGGGACCTCTTTGGAGCCGCGCAGGTAGACCTGTTCGCCTCTCCGGACTCGACCCATTGCCAGTTGTATTACTCCCTGTCCGGGGGCACCCTCGGTACAGATGCACTGGCGCACAGCTGGCCCCGGGACCTACGCAAGTATGCGTTTCCCCCAGTGAGCCTTCTCGCACAGACACTGTGCAAGGTCAGGGAGGACGAGGAGCAGGTCTTGCTAGTTGCGCCCTACTGGCCCAACCGGACCTGGTTCTCCGAACTCTCACTCCTCGCGACAGCCCCTCCCTGGCCGATCCCCCTGAGGAAGGACCTGCTTTCTCAGGGGCGGGGCACTCTATGGCACCCGCGTCCAGACCTTTGGAGACTCCATGTCTGGTCCCTGGACGGGACGCGGAGGTTCTAGGTGGCCTGCCACAGGCGGCTTTCTGTGCCCCCTCTACGAGGCGCCTCTATGCGCTGAAGTGGAACCTGTTCGTTGAAAGGTGTTCGATTAATGTCGTGCTTTCTTTCCTACAAGATGGGTTGGAGAGAAGTCTCCCTCCACCCTCAAAGTGTACGTCGCCGCAATAGCGGCGTATCACGATGTAGTTGAAGGTAAGTCCTTAGGTAAGCACGACTTAATCGTCAGGTTCCTCAGAGGTGCGAGGAGACTAAATCCTCCTCGGCCAACCTCGGTACCCTCTTGGGACCTAGCCCTGGTGCTCAGAGCGCTCCAGGGCCCCCCCTTCGAGCCTTTGCAGTCAGCAGAGCTAAACATCCTGTCCATGAAGACAGTGCTCCTGACTGCATTGGCCTCAATCAAGAGGGTAGGGGACCTGCATGCACTTTTGGTCAACGAATCGTGCCTAGAATTCGGGCCGGCCAACTCTCACGTTGTCCTGAGACCCCGGCCTGGATACGTGCCCAAGGTTCCCACCACTCCCTTCCGGGACCAGGTGGTGAACCTGCAAGCGCTGCCTTCGGAGGAGGCAGACCCAGCCCTAGCTTTGCTCTGTCCCGCCCGCGCTCTTCGCGCCTACGTGGGCCGAACTCAAAGCTTTAGAACCTCAGAACAGCTCTTCGTCTGTTACGGAGGCCAGCAGAAGGGAAAGGCTGTCTCCAAGCAGAGGTTAGCCCACTGGATAGTGGATGCTATCGTCTTGGCTTACCAGTCCCAAGATGTGCCTTGCCCGCTCGGGGTGCGAGCTCACTCCACTAGGAGTGTAGCCTCCTCCTGGGCGCTGGCTCAAGGCGCCTCACTGACAGATATATGTAGAGCTGCGGGCTGGGCGACACCTAACACGTTCGCTAGATTTTATAGCCTCCGTGTAGAGCCGGTATCTTCCCGCATCCTCGCCCCCAGTGGCCAGTAGCGCTAAGTACCCGTTCTAGTGTCGGCTTGCATACGCCACTCCCGCCTCCGGGCTGGATATGTGCGTCTATTGTCTCCAGTTGTGTTCCCCGGAAACGGCTAACTCTGTCGAGCTCCTCCGTCACCCCTTCGGTGTCAGACGTTGCGGCCGTTGACACCAGGCCTACACCCGTATGCTTGTGGAACCCCATATGTGTATTTCCATGGTACCAGCTACCCTACTCGGCTAGCCCCATGTCTTTCCCTTGACAGAGCCCGCTCTGTCGTCTCTGGTGGTGTTCTTTCCCCCATGGGACCAGGTTGGATCCACCCCAGAGACTGCCATAGGTAGCACTACCCTGCTAGGTTAGTCCTTATGAGTATTCCCACCTCTCCTTCCACTGAAGGATGTGGCTCCGCAGCGTACCATCTTCCCCAGACGGGCACGCTTTCCCAGCGTTATCCAATAGTCACGCTGAGTGGGTCTTGCAGGAACAGCAGTGACTGGCCTCCCTGCCCGGAGCCCTGAAAGGGCCAGCATCTCTGGCGTGTTAGTAGGGATCCCAATTCGTCGGTCAGTTCAGACGTACGTCGAACGTGACCGACTGAAAGGGAACGTCTCGGTTACGTATGTAACCCTCGTTCCCTGAAGGAGGGAACGGAGACGTACGTCCTGTCGCCAGGTGCTGTGCTTCAGCAGTAGGCCGAGCCACTTAGCCGGCTCCTCAGTTGTAAAGCGATATGCGGTACTTCCACTTCCGTATTTATACCCGCGCTGCGGGGCAGAGCGTGGGACGCGTCTACCGCATGCCAATCCTCATTGGCTCGTTTTTAAACACTCAAAGTAGATTGGTCTCTGAAAATAGATCCCAATTCGTCGGTCAGTTCCGACGTACGTCTCCGTTCCCTCCTTCAGTGAATGAGGGTTACATATGTAACCGAGACGTTTTTTGGACACGAAAAAAAACTGCAATATATCTAAAGTACTAATAAAATACAACTGCAATACAGCTGAAGTAGTACTACAATAACACTGCAATATTACCGCAATAATACGGCAATACATAATACAACTAAAGTACAATTACAATACTACCAAAGTGCAATACTAATACAATTCTGTACAATACCATTGAAATGCAACCAGAATATCCAGAATAAGTTTTATTTTCACAAATCTGCAGTATAATGAATTAAGGTACAAAAGAACAGTGAATGTCTCAAACTGCAATGGAAAAATAAATGTGATTTTTAAACTTAAAAAAAAAAACTTATAACAAATAACAGGATGAGATTTAGACAATGTACAGTGCATCCGGAATGTATTCACAGCGCTTCACTTTTTCCACATTTTGTTATGTTACAGCCTTTTTCCCCCTCAATTCTACAAACAATACCCCATAATGACGTGAAAGAGGTTTGTTAAAAATAAAAAACGAAAAAAAATCACATGTACATAAGTATTCCATGATGCTCAAAATTGAGCTCAGGTACATCCTGTTTCCACTGATTATCCTTGAGATGTTTCTACAACTTGATTGGAGTCCACCTGTGGTAAATTCAGTTGATTGGACATGATTTGGAAAGGCACACACCTGTCTATTTAAGGTCCCACAGTTAACAGCGCATGTCAGAGCACAAACTAAGCCATGAAGTCCAGAAAAATTTCTGCAGCATTGAAGGTCCCAATGAGCACAGTGGCCTCCATCATCCATAGATAGAAGAAGTTTGGAACTGTTGGAAACTCAGTAGCGAAGACCAGGAGACTTGGATGTATCTTCAGCAGGATTCTTTATTGAGAACACGTGCTGTCGGTAGCTGCAGTCCATCAAGTCTCCTGGTCTTCGCTTCTGAGTTTCCAACAGTTTTGGTGCCGTGACCCGGATAGAGCTCCTCACCTGAATCCAGATGGAAACTTCAAGCTCAACAAAGATCTGACTTCGTTTCAGACTGAATTTTTCTGTACAACCAAGGGTTGGTGAGTGCCACTCTATCCAAAAGAACCTTTAAGACCAGTACAAATTTGTTATCCTCTGTGCCATCAGAGAAGAGGTAACAGACAGCTGTAGGGTTTGGTTAACTAAGTTATCCTTTAAAACAATTTCTTTTAGAAATGAAAGTTATCCTCTGTTTAGGCAGGGAAGATTAGCATTACGTGCTAAAATTGGTTAGCCTCTGTTTCAGGCAGGGAAGATTAGCATCACGTGCTAATATTGGTTATCCTCTGTTTCAGCAGGGAAGTATTAGCGTAAAGTGCTAATAATTTGTGTTGTCCTCTGTTTTGCCAAGGAAGGTTAACAATAGTTGATCTGTGTTAACAAGTTTGTTGATCAGAGAAGTTTTAGTGTTTTGATTGTGTGGTAACAAAGAAACTCCTAAGAATGTTTAGAAATAATGTTAGACTGATCCCCACAACTGAAAAAAGTGGTCTCGCGACTCCTTTGTGGTCAGACAGCGAATTCAAATCACAGTTAGGAGTGCAAATGAACCTAATAGTCACTGAGAAAGTTAGACAAGAACTAACTCAGAAATATGAGATCCAGTGTAGATAGATGAGTGTAAAAAGGTATTAGGAGCATGTATTCGCAAGAACAATGTGAAAGGCATTATCTGCTGCCACAGAGAATTTGGTTTAGCACTAGCTAGACAGCAGTTTCAGCGTAACTCAGAGCTAGAGGAACAGAACAAAGAGCTCTGTGCTAGAGTATGCTCTTTGACTAAGAAATTGAACTGCAACAAAGCTGCAGAAAAAACTGATGTGAATGAAGTTATTCAGCCTGATAACACTTATCCTGACTTACAAGCTTTCTTTGAAATAGATGTAGCCATCCAATCAGTAACTGATGTGCCTGTAGATTCAGTGAAGGTATGTGGCGCCAGGAGATCTCAGGGAATTGAGGGAATTGAAAGCATTCAGAAACTTTTCTGTTGTCCAAGTACAAACTGTTGCCAAAGTGCTAGGACCTAAATATATAGAGAGACTATCTCAGAGCTTAAACACAGCTGATGTCACAAATTCTAACTGAATCTGAATTCAACAGTTTTGAGTCTGCTGTTACTTTTGAACTACATGTCAGTAAAGGCGATTTGAGAGAAGGTGTTTTGAAAAAGAATATCATGGGACCCAAAATAGAAAGAGTTAAAGGGCGTGAGCACCCACAGAGCAAAACATAAATCTGCGCCTATGAGTGCAGCATAACTCATATTGTTAAATGGATAAAACAAATTATATATTTGTAATGGAGGGTCAATGTTATTAAAGTCACAGTTCTCATTCTAACTCCTTTCAGAGTGGATGAGCAGAAAGGACTGGTGATAGGGAAAGCTTATCTGAACAAGAAGCAGGCCAGGGTTTTCATGCACTACATTGCTGAGGTGTCGAGGAGGCAGCTTAAAAATAAGATTGATCATTCAAAGTATCTGGCAATTATGTCAGATGGATCAACTGACAGTGCAGTGTTAGAGGAAGAGCTTCTGTACACCAGAGTGAGCCAAGCAGGGAAAGTCGAGGTGCAGCCAAATACTAAATAAAAAGAGCATTTTTTGCAGTGTAGTCAAATCTGTTGATCATTTAAAATATAATAGGCCTTTGTAATGTGCCTTTGTTGACTACATTCTAAATAAACTACAACAAAATAGATTTCTTTTGTCTTGTTGCTTAGCTCTCAGTCACATACCTGAGGCTCATTGATTATGCAGCTCATTATGCAGGTCTTTTGTTCTCTCAGGTGTAATTCCCAGCAATGATTCTCACATCAGTTTGAAGCAAAAAGACAACACCCATTAGTCAAAAGTCTTGTGGACACATATCTATTGTGTGTTTTGAGGTGTTTTTGTTTTGACTTACATTTTTATTTTTTTCAAAAACCACGCATACACATTATTCTCTCAAAAATACAAGCATGTACATACATGTTGCTCACATATTATGGTAGCCCAGTTTGTGCTGAACACAGTGTAATTACACTTTGCCATTAATGTGTTTATAAGCAACTGAAAAAGCACAAATGTCAGAGCATGTCAAAACTTCTAATGGGCCCCAAAACAGCTCAGACTCCTGGGGGTTAAAAAAGAACATTTTAAATAAAAAAGGAACATTTTGAGCAAAAAGCTGAGAAAATCAAGTTTTTGTCAAAGACTTCATCCAGATTAGATTCAGAGCGATGATCAAATGGATGGAGTAAATCGAGTTCATCAACACCCCCAATACTTGCACAGTCCTGTACCTCGTCTTGGGTCCACATTTCATTCAGTAACATTAGGCAGTTTTGATTTATATGCTGTTTAATGTTGATGATCGCGTTATTTTACATATGCATATGATTACATAAGAGATCGCTAGTTTCTGCGTCTTCTTCACATGTGTTTTGATCAGGAGTTTCTGTACTCTTTCAAAAGATGTGTCATAGTGCCCCCTAGCTTATAACAGTGAAAACACGGAAACCCGGAAAATTCTGTGTTTTCCAGGGAAGCGTTTTCTCACAAATAACGGAAAATTCCGTGTTTGGCGGGAAAAGAGTTAAAAAAAAAAAAGTAGTCAAAAAATGTTTGCATTTCAGAAACTGGACAGCGGCCCACACGAACACACACGCCTATTAACTCGATAATAAAGCCGTAAAGTAGGCTATCTTTCAACTCAGGACAGTGCCACTTCTCACAAATACAGATAGGATTGGAGATGAAAAGTTTAACTGACACGTAATCCAGCTACGGAGCACCCACGGTATCGGCTCCTATCCTGGCGGCTGCTAAAACTAGCTATCTAGCCATCACAAAACACAACTTCAAGTTAGTAATTCACTTACTTGCACAACCAAACGTAGTCCAGAAACGGTCTGTTTCGTGTTTCACCCTGGTTCACTCCGGATCTCCGAGCAATGAAGGCTATTGGTCGTCGCTTGGAAAGACTGTACAGGAAAACTGGACTCATTGTGCACTCTTTGGCTATGAAAGAACATTTGCTCAACTACCGTACAGCCCTCAATCCTCATAATTCTCTTCTACTATTAAGAATTCCATGTGCAGGCCAAAATCTCTGTTTGCTATGGTCAACAATCTCATTAATCCTCCACAACATCTTTCTGGCTCTGAGGTGAATAATTTTTCTCATTACTTTGCAGACAAATTGAAGTCAATCACTGAATCCATTTCCAAAGACACACCTCATACAACTGACTCAAATGTTCACTTGATGTCAGCTGACTCGGCTTACTCCAAACTCAAACTCTCTCTCTGCTTTTACTCTCACTTCTGCTGCCATAAGTGATCTAATTGTGAAGTCTAATTCTACATCCTGCCAGCTTGATCCTACACCTACTGTTTTGCTTAAGATGTGTGTTCCTGAGGTTGAACCTTTCATAACACATACGATAAACTCTAGTTTAACATCTGCCATTGTTCCAGCAGAATTAAAACTGGCTGCGGTGACCCCCATTTTTAAGAAACCGGGCCTTGACCATCTAAACATGAACAATTACAGGTCAATCTCAAATTTACCATTTTTAAGTAAAATTCATGAAAAAGTTGTGGCTTCATAATTGAGATCCTACTTAAATGCTAATGTCCTTTTTGAACATTTTCAGTCAGGATTTCGCTAATCACATAGCACTGAAACTGCTCTTTTTCGTGTGGTTAATGACATTCTTCTGTTTATGGATTCAGGGTTACTAAACATCTTGATTCTTCTGGATCTAAGCTCTGCATTCGACACAGTCTGCCATGAAATACTCATTTTGCACCTTTCTGATATCGGTATCACTGGTTCAGCTCTTTCCTGGCTCATCTCCAGACTGTATCCCAGCCCGGTGGCCTGCTGTCACCACAAGCCAGCTGCCAGTCTGTGTCCCAGCCCAGCCTCCAATCATCTTCAAGCTGTCTCGAAATCCATGGACCAGTCAACATACAATCTGTGGTCCAATCAGTAGCCTGCCATCAGCACAAGCCTGTTACCAGTCTGTGTCCCAGCTTGGTGGACTGCAGTCAGCCCAAGTCCGCTACCAGTCTGTATCCCAGGTTGGTGGACTGCAGTCAGCCCAAGTCAGCTACCAGTCTGTGTCCCAGCCCAGTGGCCTGCTGTCTGCACAAACCCATGATCAGCCTGTGCCACCCAAGCTACCTGACCGGCCTGTTTCACACGGGCCACCTGAACAGCCTGTGCCACCCAAGCCACCTGACCGGCCTGGCTCTTACTGGTCACTTGATTTGCCAGCTCTGTCCTGGCCACCCGATCCGCCCCAGGTCCCATCCTGCTTCCATTCTCCGCTCCTGACCCTCCATCCCTCCTCGTGTTCCGCCGCCGCTTCACTTCCCTCCGGGACTGGTTCTGGAGCGTCTTGAAGCCGCTTCTTGTTGTGCCTAGTTTCTGTGTTCTTTTTTGTGTCCTGTTTCCTGTGGAGTTCTCCCCAGGTGTTTCCCATTTACCACACCCCTTGTTATCTCGTTAAGATATGCTGCGTCCCAATTTGCCTACATGTACTACGACCTAAAAGTATGTACTCTTTTTGAGAAGAAAAAGTACATTTGGGACATACTACTTCGTCATCTATAACGGACTCTGTCGCTTTACGTGCATCCCGTCACCGTTTAAACTGCCCTGTCAATCATCGTCACAGTTAAAATCCTCCACATTCAGTTTAAATTCCTACCTTGTCGGAGAGAAATGTAGTAGCACATTGATCTGCCATTTGTGGGTCTTTAATGCAGAGACTTCCTCATGTGTTTGCAGTTTAAATATAATGATGCATTTAAAAGTTAATGGTCAAACGTATCATTACAAAAGTTCACAATGCTGCTGCAGGTGAAATATAATGTGGATGACATTGAATAAATATATTTTCGTCAGGTTAAATACTGATAATTGATCGCTCAAACCCCTTTATCTAAACCTCTCTACCTAACCGTCGGACTCGCACATCCGTCATGTTTGTAGTTTTTTAACACTTTTTATCCGCGTTTGTAGTTCTAATCGAATCCTCGTCTAACTCGCAATGGGTTGTGGGCAATATCAGCTGTTAGAGTGTGCGTCGATCTGCACTTCGAATTCTGACCGGAAATAGTAGACCATCCGGGTATCTTTGGAATACTCTTTTCAACATACTATGATTTGGGACATACTAATTCTGTTTTCGATTACTATTTAGTACGGATAGTATGCGAATTGGGATGCACCTATAGTCTTCCCTGTGTATATATAGCCCTTGTTTTCTCTGGTTCTCTGTCATCGTTGTTTGGTGTTGCAGGTGTATGATGTTCCCTGTTCTGTGTTTTTGCTAGTTTGTTTTGTTCCTGAGTCCTGTTACGATTGTTTTTTGTTATTAAATTCTCCCTGCATTTGGATCCTGCATCTCTGCCTGCTGCCTGTTATTTCCTGGTTCCCTGACACTTGGTGACATCATACACATGCGTGGACTTCAATTTCATTGCTATGCTGATGACATTCAAATTTACCTCACCACCAGCTCTGATAGGCCATCCTTGCCTGACTCACTTACTGCATGTATCAGGGATATCAAGCATTGGATGTCCTTGAATTTCCTTAAACTAAATAATAACAAACTGAAATATTGATGATTGGCTCAGCTACCTCAGGCAAAAGGATGGACCTGTCCTTTGAAATTGACGGGGTTTATGTTAAGTCTTCTTCATCTGTCCGTAATATTGGTGTCTTATTTGACTTGTATTTTGCCGGGGCGTGGAAGGCCCTCGCGAGTCATCCGAGGATGGCCCGCGTCCTCCAGACAAGGAGGTGGCGCTGTCGAGTCAGTCGTTCCCTGCCGGTCATCCGCTTCAGGGCGCTGTGCTCCCAGCACTCAGTATACCAGAGGCCAGTCTCGAGGGACTGGTACCCCTAGTAGATTTTTTGCCAGAATGGGAAAAACTGCCAAATATATCTCGTTGGGTCCTGCAGATAATAAGATCAGGGTACGCCATCCAGTTCAGGTGTCGTCCACCCAGTTTCAAGGGGGTCCTACCTACCTTGGTGGGCCCCGAGCAGGCTCTGGTTACGACTCAAGAAGTCCAGACCCTCCTACGGAAGGGGGCCATAGAGAAGGTCCCTCTCTCCGACAGGGAGTCGGGATTCTACAGTCGCTATTTTATAGTGCCAAAGAAGGATGGGGGGTTGCGCCCCATTTTGGACCTGCGCTCTCTGAATCGCGCAGTGGCAAAGTTCAGGTTCAAGATGCTTACACTCAAACATATCGTGTCCCAAATCAGGTCCGAGGACTGGTTGGTCACGATAGATCTCAAAGATGCTTACTTCCACATCTCCATCCTTCCGCAGCACAGGAAGTACCTGAGGTTCGCTTTCGGGGGACAAGTGTACCAATATCGGGTGCTTCCCTTCGGTCTAGCCCTATCACCCCGCACCTTCACCAAGTGTGTAGACGCGGCATTAGCCCCCTTGCGTATGCAGGGGATCCGCATTCTCAATTATATCGACGACTGGCTGATTTTGGCTCAGTCAGCACGTCTGGCGGTTCAACATCGAGATTTTGTTCTCGCACACATAAAGAGGTTAGGGCTGAGACTCAACCTCAAGAAGAGCGTTCTAGTCATGTGGAAGGACCCTCGGTTTCTAGCCCAAGGCCCGTTACTGGGGGTACCGTGCCAGCGGGTCACTCTGACCACGGATGCCTCCCTTACGGGTTGGGGGGCGACCATGAGTGGTCGCTCGGCCCAGGGCCTGTGGCAGGACTCTCATCGTGCGTTGCACATAAATTGTCTGGAAATGCTTGCTGTGTTCCAGGCTCTGAGACATTTCCTGCCGTATCTCAGGGGCCATCATGTTCTAGTTCGCACAGACAACACATCGGGGGTCTCCTATATAAATCACCAGGGGGGTTTGAGGTCTCGCCCTTTGTACAAGCTGACTCGTCAAATCCTCCTGTGGGCCCTGGGGAAATTGCTCTCAATCAGGGCAATCTACATCCCAGGGCGCCTGAATATGGAAGCAGACATCCTGTCGAGGCAGGGGCCGAGGCCCGGGGAGTGGAGACTCCACACCGAGGTGGTGGAGCTCCTCTGGCAAAAATTCGGCAGAGCCGAAGTAGACCTTTTCGCAACTCAAGACAACACTCATTGTCGTCTATGGTTTTCTCTAACTCCTCCAGCTCCCTTGGGACTGGACGCCATGGTACAGGAGTGGCCGAGGCTGCCCCTGTACGCTTTCCCCCCGATCGCTCTGCTTCCGGGAGTTCTAGAGAGAGTTCGTCGGGACGGTGCCCATCTGCTCCTAGTAGCTCCGTTCTGGCCAGCCCGGGTTTGGTTCTCGGACATTGTGTCGCTCCTCAACGGCTCTCCCCTGGAGATTCCGTGCAGGAGGGCCTTCCTGCACCCACGCCCAGAGCTGTGGAATCTGTGGGCTTGGCCTCTGAGGGGGCCCAGCTCCTAAGCTCCGGTCTCTCAACCGAGGTTGTGGAGACCATCCTACACTCTAGAGCTCCCTCCATGAGGAAACTGTACGCATTGAAATGGAGACTCTTCACCTTATGGTGTAGAGATCGCCTGTGGGATCCAGTTAACTGCCCTGCGAGCGCGGTGCTGGAGTTCCTGCAGGAGAAATTCTCCGCTGGGTTAGCTCCCTCCACTTTGAAGGTGTACGTGGCGGCCTTAGCAGCTTACCACTCTCCTTTCGATGGTGTTACGCTCGGGCGACACCCCCTAGTTACTCGTTTCCTCCGTGGCACTATCAGACTGAGGCCTGCAGTACGCACCAGGGTGCCGGCCTGGGACTTATCTATTGTCCTTCAGGGCCTTTCTCAGGCTCCCTTCGAGCCCATTGAAGAAATTTCTGAGAAACTCCTCACTTTAAAGACCATCTTTCTGCTGGCTATCTCTTCTTTAAAAAGAATAGGGGACTTACAAGCCCTCTCTGTGGCACCCTCGTGCTTGGAATTTGCTCCCGGTATGGCTAAAGCTTTTCTGCACCCCAGACCGGGGTACGTTCCTAAGGTTCCCACTAATACTGTGAGACCCATAGTACTTATGGCCTTTTGTCCACCTCCCTTTCTGACGTCTGACCTGGAAAGATCCAATCTGCTTTGCCCTGTTCGCGCACTAGACGCTTATGTCCACAGAGCTGCCCTGTGGAGAAAATCGGAACAGTTGTTCATGTGTTACGGTCCACCCTCGAGAGGGGGTCCGGTCTCTAAGCAGAGGATGAGCAAGTGGATAGTTGAGGCTATTTCATTTGCTTATGAGGTGGTCGGGCAGCCTTCCCCTTTGGCTGTCCGGGCACACTCGACTAGGGGTATGGCTGCCTCTCGGGCATTCCTAGCAGGGGCCTCCCTGCAAGACATCTGTGATGCGGCGGGGTGGTCCTCGCCGCTCACTTTCGTGAGGTTTTACGAACTTGACATTACTCCAGGGGCTCGGGTGCTCGCCTTTTAGACAATCACAGGCGGGCATCCGGCTCCTATGGGGACGTGGGTATTCTCGTTCCCAAAGCGGTGACGCAGCGCGAGTTCCCTCGAAAGGGAACGTCTCGGTTACGACTGTAACCTTAGTTCCCTGAGTAGGGAACGAGACGCTGCGTCACCCTGCCATATTACCTGCATGCCCGCAAAAGCGTCTTGCTTCACTCTACCACAGAAGCTAGCGGCGTTTGTTTGCCGGTATGCTTTATACCTTCCGGGTCGATGACGTCACCCGCCTATGACGTTCCGTCTCTCCATTGGACTGATTACACATGTGCTTCACGACGCAATCACGCAGAGG
Organism: Rhinogobio ventralis; assembly: GCA_039654625.1. Lineage (NCBI taxonomy): Eukaryota > Metazoa > Chordata > Actinopteri > Cypriniformes > Gobionidae > Rhinogobio > Rhinogobio ventralis. Next base: position 7,460,089 of record CM077204.1, read on the forward strand.
CGTTCCCAAAGCGGTGACGCAGCGTCTCGTTCCCTACTCAGGGAACTAAGGTTACAGTCGTAACCGAGACGTTCTGTCATTATTTACTCACTCTCATGTCGTTCCAAACCTGTATTAATTTCTTTCTAGTGCTGAACACAAAAGAAGATATTTTGAAGAATGTGGGTAAACAGTTGCTGGTCCCCATTAACTTCCATAGTAGGAAAATATATATATGGAAGTCACTGGGGACCAGCAACTGTTTACCGACATTCTTCAAAATAACTTGTATGTTCAACAGAATAAAGAAACTCATTCAGGTTTAAAACAACTTGAGAGTGAGGAAATGATGACAGAATTTTCATGGGTGAACTATCCCTTTAATGTTAATAAATGTATTATTTTCATCTTGTCACAGGTCCATCATGTAATATTTAAAACATTTGCTGCAAAACAAAGTAAACATAACTGTTTATAATGTCTACTTTGTTTTGAAGCAAGTGTTTGTTTTAAATATTAAACAGGTCCATCTGATCTGTTCATTTTATGTAATTATTTAAATATTTAATTTAATATTTTCCATTTCGTACGTTTACATTTATTTTTTTCTATATAAGAAGAAACTGTTTATCTTAAGTTATTTTATTTGTAGTTGGTTGTTCTGCACCTTTGCACATTTTTTAAAAATTAAATCAATTACTGTAAAGTGGTTGCTTACTGTAAATGTAAACAAGTATACAGTATTGTCTGCTGGTTTATTTAGCTACTTTTCAGTACAAATAACGTACGACACTTAGTACTGTACTACTTTTTGCACGCATTTTGGACAGAAGCAGTGACTATATGATCCATTATTCGACTGTAAGTGCCTTGCGAAGTGGATGCTTTTGATCAGTTATGAATAATGAAGATTTTGGACACGAATAGTTCCACGGATTATAATAATAATAATAAGTAGAAGAACTGTTCACAAATACGATTTTTTTCTATATATTAAAGATAACGTCAAAATTAAGTTTGTAACTATTCAATAAATGTGTTCAGACTTGATGCGTGCACGCGCTCTGCTCATGTGCATATGAGTGATTCGAATTTTAGTTGCTATAGCGACGCTTGTTATGAATTCTGACTGCACGCGAACCGATCGCGATCTGTTGTTGAGAGACGAGGCGAATTCACAAACTTTTGCAGAGTATTTTCTGTGCTGATCTTGACATTTTGAAGCTGTTCGGAGGATTCCTGAGACGAGACCTTTATTCTGGAAAGACATCGGAAAATATATCCTTTATATAGAGTTATATTTTTGAAAGAGTTTATCTAAGGATACTTTTATTTCATTGTTCTTTTCTTATTAGAAGGAGTTTGGAGTTTTATTTCTTTTTTTGTTTTATTTTATTTCTTTTTGGGAGGAGTATTTCTGAGGAGAGTTGTTGTATTGTATTTTGTATTGTCTTTATTGCAGTTTGGAGGAGATGTCTTTGGCTCATGTGATGGGGGAAAGAGGAGGTGAGTGCTTTAGTTTTTCATTTGTTTATGGTATGTTATGATATAATGTTGTACAATGATTGACTACATTAATGTGAAGAAAATTGTGAGAGGTAACCTATTTGAATTTTCCCAGCAAAGTGATCACATGTATTTGATTCTTGAAATAAACTTTTCAATTTGAGTAACTGAAGTAACAATTTGTAATTGACCATTGACATTGATTATTGATTATTATTAAAACATTACTAACTATGTGATGTTTGAAATATTCCAGCCTCAGGCCGCTCCAGATCCAGGAGAGCTGCTTTCTCTCAGACGGCTGGTCAGGAGGTTTGGAGACACGGTTCTGATGACCGTGATCAGGATCCACTGCCAGACCCGGCCCAGACACACATCCAGGAGCTTCCTAGACCTTTAGCACCTCTGTCTTCTGAGTTTTCTGTTTCTGTGTCCACAGGTCAGGCTGACAGGAAGAGGGAGTGGCAGAGCGGCAGCCGGCAGAGCCCAGATCATGGACATCCGTCCACTCCATCTAAACGCTTTTGCAGAGGTCAGAATAGGCTTTTATTAAATAAGTTATGGCTCAGTTAACAAAATAATTTGTCATTGAAAACAGAGTAACAATTTGATGTGACCACTGACATTGATTATTAATATTATTAAAAATGTCTAAAATATTCCAGCCTCGGGCCACTCCAGATCCAGGAGATCCACATCATCTTTGTCCCTCTCTGAGGACAGTATAGAGAGGCGGTTCTGTAGAGAGTCGTTGAGCCTTCGCAGCAGAGGCTCGTACATCGCCGATTGGAGGTGGAGTGGCGATAGATCGGATAGCCGAAACGAACAGGGCAGCTCCAGCAAGTGCTGTTTGTCCAGGTCCGACAGCCTCGAAGAGTGGATGTGCCCTCCGCTGCCAGGTCAAGTTCCCGTCGAGCCAACAGAGACTTCAAATAGCTTTATGGAGCCTTCACCAGTGAACAAGAGCTCAACAGGTGAGACTGAAATAAGGCTGGGCGGTGTAAAGTGTACAGTCACATTTAATTTTATTTTGCTGAAATTTAGTTTCTGGATTTTTCCTGCCAGAAATATTTTAATTGGACATTCATCTAACAGTTTCAGAACATTCAGAGAACATTCAAAAGTTCCCATAATGTTTGCAAAATTATAAAATAGATTGTTCCCTTAGCCAAGAAAAAACATTTTTACAACATTTTAAAAACTGGACGTTTTGAACGTTCAGGGAACATTTAAAAATAATATTTCTTAACTTAACTTGGGAACGTTAGCAAAGCGTTCTCAATAAGCCATGAACTCATTTGCGCTGTCTGACACACACCCGAAACACACGCACAGAAAGCCGCTTCTCAGACAGCATGCAATCCTGAATAGAGCTCTATTTCGCAACTTATTGCGCTTGAATGGTCAAATATGCACAAAATTGTCACAATGGCTGTCGTGGTGTGGCCCATATGATCTTATGTGATTACCAGAACTGAGCCACATGTGCCAGAGTTGGCCAAATTAAGCCTGGAAATGTTATGTTTTTATCAAAAGATCAGATCAAATAAGAAAAATAACTATATTGTGATAATTGTGAAATAAAATGACTATCAATATTGTGAAATGAGATTTTAAGACATTTATGCAGGCATTAAGCAGAAGTCAGGTGGATAGCTTGGAAATATTTCCATTACTTTGGATTTGTAACATTACAGATATGAATTTAACAGTAAAATGTAAGTTATGTCTTTATAGCATTGCTTAATTTGACGTCAGAGATGTTTCTAATAATTCAATAGTTTTTCTTCATTTCAGAAAAACCTACAGAATGTAAGAAGAGGAAAGGAGTTTGTTCTTTCCTCAGGAACGTGTTGAAGGCTATGGCGCGTCCGCTCCTCTGCTGTTGTCTCAGTAGTGCTGTGGATGTTGTGGAGCCTTTTGTTCCTCCAGCGGATCTGGAGCCAGAGCCTGATCCTGATCCATCATCACCTGATCCAGATCACTCCAGCGTCATGCCAAATAATGGTAAATCTGCAGACATTATTTCTCCAACATTGTTTTAAACAGTATTATCGTCTTGTTTTCCACTAAAGATAGACTTGTTTTCAAAAATGATGTTCTCGACACAACCAGCACTGATATTTTTGATATGAAACAAAGGATCTAGCAAGCTCATATATTTGTCATATTTTTCTGTTTGTTTTTCAGAATCCTTTGAGACTCTCTATAACGTGGGAGAGATGATTGGATCCGGAGGATTCGGAAGAGTGTTCGAGGGAACACGGAAATTTGATGGCAAAAAGGTAAAGCAATCTTGCATGCATCAAAACATATTTAATACAGATGGTTTAATACTTAGATGCTCAAATCGTAAATGTTATGTGCAAAGTCAAGCGCTTGAATACCGTTACTGTTATTGAGTAATGTTTTTTTTTTTACAGGTTGCCATCAAGCGGATGCGCAAGATTGACAATGATCGTTATCTTGCTATTGTAAGTTGGTCAAAAGTGTATTTGTTGTTTAAGTGCTGATTACTGTAGTCAGTACACCTGTAGGAAGCATTAGGTGTAAATGTAATAGACAAGTAAGCCTGGAAAGGCTCTGTTGATCATATCTACAAAGATCAAAGCAAGTACATTTAAAAATGATATGTTTTCTTCAGATTTTTACCCAGCTAACCTTCTGTCTACTACTTTTCTCTAGCCTGGGCATCCCAAACCTCTCGTTACAGAAGTGGCGCTGCTGCTGAAGATGAGGCAAGAACCAATAAGCCCCTACGTCATACAACTATACGACTGGTTTAAACATCCTCGGAAATTCACCCTCATAATGGAGTTCCCTGAACCCTGCGAGAGCTTGCTGGACTTCATCATTCGTAATCCTCAACTGGATGAAACAACAGCACGGGTCATCATGCGACAGGCTGTGCTGGCAGTACAACACTGCATCGAGCATGGCGTCTTTCATAATGACGTTCATGCACAGAATTTCCTGTTGAAGACAAACACGTTAGAGCTCAAGCTGATAGACTTTGGCTGCGGTCAGCTACTTAGTAGTGATGGCTACGAGACAAAAATATACCTTGGTGAGTATTTTTGGAGTGTGGAAACCTGGATGTAGTGACTTACTGATTATTTGACTCAACAATGCGCAAATGTCTTGCTTACAGGATTAATGGGTTACTGTCCACCTGAAGTCTTCACAGAATCTCAATTCCATGCCGTCCCAACAAATGTCTGGGCTCTGGGAGTGTTGTTGTACCAGATGGTGAACACGTGTTCTCCTTTTGGCAATAGAGCGGAAATCACACAAGCCAAAGTTAAATTTCAGAACTCCAACTTATCCAAAGGTGAGTGAAAAATATTGATAACATTGATAAACACACGCATAAAGCAAAGGCTCTGTTCAGAAACAGGTAAAGGTGAAGTATGTAAGATTTTTCATGGTAAAATACATTCTCTTAACCCAGTTTATTGCCATTATGCCATTTAATAGGTTTATCTCCCCCAAAAGTCTAAACACTTTCCAGCTCAACCTATAGCGTGTTTTTGTAATTCCGCTAGGTGCCACTATTGCCACAGAAAATACATACTTCACTTTTAAAGGAAAGATAAAGAACACTTTACCTTATATTAATCATGTTTCAGATGCTGTTTTCATAGATGCCAACATTCGTGTCACATGGTCATGACTAACCAGCCTCTCCTTAATAAAATGTGTACAGAATGCAGTGATCTGATTAGCCAGTGCCTAGACCGGGATCCAACTAAACGGCCGACGTTAGAGCAGATGTTACAACATGAATGGATTAGAAATGATCTGGAAAAGTTCAGGAGATTCACTCGATCAGGGATTTCAGGTGTGAGGAAGTGTAACAGACAGAGTAGGATTATTATCATTTATCTTCAATTCTGGATTATTTGTAGTGAGGTTTTCAAATTTGTGTTCATCGTAATGTTCTTGTTATAGTCAAGTCAAGTCACCTTCATTTATACAGCGCTTTATACAATACAGATTGTTTCAGAGCGGCTTCACAGTAATAAACAGGAAAATAACACAATCAGTGATGCAATTGCAAGAATTCAGTTCTGTTGTAAAAAAGCTCTAAAAAACATTCAAGTTGACTTGTTCATATAATCTTTGTATTGGATAGGAAACAACATACTTGCTGTCCTTGGTGGAGGGCTTGAGCTCGAGACTTGACCTGAAGCCTGAAGTCCAACTCCAACCTGACAGGAACTCAAGATCAGAGCTGGTCCACGTCTGAGCAAGAACATGAGAGACTGAAGACTGGAAAGAAGTCATCAAGTCATCACAGCCACATTTACTTTTTTTTTTTGTAATTTTTGCTAAGACAAGTCATCTTTATTTATAGGGATGTATCGATACCAGTACTTGGGTGTCGGTCCGATACTGCGCTCATGTACTCGTACTCGTAAAACTACCCCGATACAACCGCACCCGATAACACTTTATGTCTATAGCGGATAGTTACAAAATTCGCCGTTCACATTGCCAAGTGAAAAGGGGTCTCGCGCTCTCAACACGCACGACCGCGAGAACTTCATTTTTGCCGCGCGCACCTTCGTGCTAGTGCGGACGTGGCAAGTATATCTCTCGTCACGCAGATAACTCTCGGCACCATGCAGTAGTGTTGAAAGTGAAAGGCTGTTAGTAGGGATGTGCGCAATGACTAGTCTAACCCCGGCCCCCGGTGACAGTATATGCAATCGATCCATTTGAAAGAACACTTAAACTATGAATAGTCAAATCCCATACTGAATGTCGCTAAAAATAGATCACATACATGCGAATGCTTGCCTTGCATTATGATCATTGTATTAAACCTGAGCGTTCACTTAAGCACGTAGGTTAGCCATTTTAGACAATATGCAGCACAGGACCAATGAGTCACACATAATAGCCTATTATAAACAGATGAACGCGCTTCTCGTGTATGAAAAGTATCTGCACACAAGATGGGCGGCAAAATCGCAAGAAAAGCTTGTCGTGTAGGCTACTGACAACTATACATTATTTTCATATCTTTGGGATGTTGATATAGCAACTGTTCAAGTGCAAAGTAAGTACCGGTAGTATAACAAGCCTAAGCAAGGCAGCAAGCTTAATTGTTATACTAGTTTGACATGACATGGAAGAAAACGGAAAAGTTTTGTGTACGCTTTCAAAATCCTCCCTCACCTTGCTCATCTTCTAAATGGAGATTTCTCTGAAGCCTCCGCGCGCAAGCTCCAGAGAAAACCAACGAGGTAAAATTAAATGATTTTGTTTTGCTGCAGATAAACACTTTTCAAAATAATATATTAATTTCAATATATAACATTAACACGACAGTAATTTAAACATAGTCTTTGTAAAAATAAATAAATAAATAAAGCAAAACATTAAATGTGCAAAAAAAATAATAATGTAGACACTAGTACTTTCCAATTCGACTAGCAGCAGCACTAACGTTTAATCGACTAGTCGGCTAGTCTCCCACATCCCTACTGTTTAGCTCAGTGTCACACATTGTAGATGAAAACATTAGAGCTAATAATGCAGAAAAGCTTCTTTTCATCAAAAAGATCCTGCCTCTCACTTTTCCGAAAAAGGCTTAGTCTTTAGTACTGTACTAACATATGATAACATATCATTTCAGTTGTTCTGCTACTATGTTGTGTTACTGAAATACACTGAATGTGTTACAGGTTACATTTATGTGAAATGGGCAGCAGTGCATGTTTGTTTAGGAAAACACCAAGTTGAATGTTAAAATGTCCACAACAGCATCAAGTTGTATATTTACTTTGTTACAGTCAGAAAGTGAAAAAAATCTGATGAAAATAAAACATTGTTAGAATAACTGTAATGGTATTTATAAGTACTCATATCGGTACTTGGTATCGGCAAGTACCCAAATGTAAGTACTTGTACTTGGTCTGAAAAAAAAGTGGTATTGGTGCATCCCTATTTATTTATATAGTGCTTTATATATGACCAATCTGTATATATGACCCTTTTGAATAAATGCTTTCAAAAGCACATGAAATGACAGCTTGATTTTTATTTTTATTTATTTTTTGTGATATATTATGTCAATGGATAATGGTAATTATACAAAAATGCAACATTATGTTAATGGGATGCAGGATGCAAGTACAGTCAGACTGTGACTGAATATTGAAGTTGATTAAAGAGTATTGCAGCAAAACTCATAAATGTCACAAAACAGGACATATCCCTCTGGTGCAGAGAAAAGAAAAAAAGAAGACAAACGAGAAAGAGAAAAAATTAAAGGTATATCAAGAAAATGAATGTAAACTAAACTATGTTGCGAGCTAACGTTAGATGGCTAGTTAATTAACATAGCCATGGTAGCATATCTTTTTTTTAGTAAAGTTAATGTAGGATATCACAGTTATTGCTTGTGGATGATTAAAATATCTCCATGATCTGCTTTTGAAGAAATATCGTAATATCATGCTACAGCGCACATTCTATCAGATGCAGTTCTGGCGCCTCCGTCATACTGTACAACTCGACGTACATTCACATCACATGTTAACGCAACGGTAGAGTTACACTCACGGGACACTGCACTTATTCACAATCACAAAAGTTTATTATTTGCATGTTACACTCCGGTTAAACATTACATTCGCGTGCTGTTCTGACATGCACCTTTTCTGAACGCGTACACCCGAAGCGCGCGCACACTAAAAGCCTGTCCAACAGCGTCTGATTACTGGATTTGATCTTTCGTGTCTGTTTGCTCTAATACTGTCAAATACACACCAGGTTTACATAAACACAGTTGGTTATGTCTAAAGTGAAAATACACAGGTCTTAAAGTGACAGCAGCCTAAAAGTAAACTGCCTCTTTTCCTTAAAGGGATAGTTCCCCCAAAAATGAAAATTCTGTCATAATTTACTCACTCTTATGTCGTTCCAAACCTGTATTAATTTCTTTCTAGTGCTGAACACAAAATAAGATATTTTGAAGAATGTGGGTAAACAGTTGCTGGTCCTCATTGACTTCCATAGTAGGAAAATATATATATATGGAAGTCACTGGGGACCAGCACCTGTTTACCCACATTCTTCAAAATAACTTTTATGTTCAACAGAATAAAGAAACTCATTCAGGTTTACAACAACTTGAGAGGAAATGATGACAGAATTTTCATGGGTGAACTATCCATGGTGCGCTATATTGAAGACTGATCGACTCAATCTACTGTCACTTCCGGTGTGAGAACGCTGGCGCGCTTGTGCTGCCGCTTCACGCTGGTACCTGTCTGTTTGTTTGTTTATCGGCATATACGGTTTTGGATATGTTTCTGCTGGGATTTGACAGATCTGGACTACTTGGATTATTTTCTGGAATACTTTATTCACTCAGTAAGCTTTGGATGACTAACCTGGCCTTTTTTGTGATCCTCTCACACTGATCGGCTGCGAGCCCTCTCCATCCGATCCATATCCTTCTCGACATCTGATACATGAGTCTCCACTCTCTTTATCATTTTGTGGTGTCAATCCTCGGTATGGTTGGGTAGTCTTCCCTTCTGTGGATTGTTGTGGATAGTGGAGATACGGTTCTGGCTAACGTAGTTAAATTGGTTTTTGTTCATGTCGACGCGTAACCAATTGCCGGTTTTGTTCTTTGGTCTTTTTGTGCTATTTTTGGCTGATGTTAATAAAGGGACTTCTCCCGAGATGGCTTTGCATTTTTCTTTGGCTCAACTTAGAACTAAAAGGATCTCTCCGCTTGGCTCCAGACACTTATGTGTGGTGTGAACAACTTGGAATTTTACATACACCGTTCGCGGAAGAAACTTTGGACTTATCATTGTTCGTCTTCAAATAGTATTCCGGTTATCTGCACCAACACCCATGCTTCTGGTATAACACAACAGGAAAACCGTGTAATCAACTTTGGGAATCTGAGACCAGTACGCTTTGATCCTGTCCTTGGAAACTGCAAACTTGCTTTTTCAGATATGCGATGTGCGCTATTGAACACTCACTCTTTAACTGATAAGAGCGAGTGTTCATTGACGCAAACCTGGACATGCTACTTTTGACAGAAACCTGACAGGTGCCCAATGACTTTTTCAACTTAAACCTCTTAACACCACCCGGGTACATCTATTTCTCTCCACCTCGTCTCCATCGTAGAGGTGGAGGGTTAGCTGTAGTTTGTCATGAGAGTATCAAAATATCTAAGACTGAATTCCATGACGTTTCATCTTTTGAATACCTTGCGTTGAAAATGACTGGCAAAACATTAATGGCTGTAATGCTAATTTATCAACCTTCGAAATTTCATTCAGATTTTTTCTCTGAGATTAGTGAGTTACTTACTCTTGTCTGTGCTAGTTATTCATCTGTAAAAAAATTGGTGATTTTAACATACATGAAAATACTGTACAATGCAATTAATCCCTTACAAAAAGAACTGCATTTGTTTTAAGTAATGCTACAGTTTTTGTTACATGTAGAATAATGCAGTTTTTTGGACACGAAAAAACTGCAATATATCTAAAGTACTAATAAAATACAACTGCAATACAGCTGAAGTAGTACTACAATAACACTGCAATATAACCGCAATAATACGGCAATACATAATACAACTAAAGTACAATTACAATACTACCGAAGTGCAATACTAATACAATTCTGTACAATACCATTGAAATGCAACCAAAATATCCAGAATAAGTTTTATTTTCACAAATCTGCAGTATAATGAACTAAGGTACAAAACAACAGTGAATGTCTCAAACTGCAATGCAAAAATAAATGTGATTTTTAAACTTAAAAAAAAAAACTTATAACAAATAACAGGATGAGAATTAGACAATGTACAGTGCATCCGGAATGTATTCACAGCGCTTCACTTTTTCCACATTTTGTTATGTTACAGCCTTATTCCAAAATGGATTCAATTCATTCTTTTTCCCCCTCAATTCTACAAACAATACCCCATAATGACGTGAAATAGGTTTGCTAAAAATAAAAAACGAAAAAAATCACATGTACATAAGTATTCCATGACGCTCAAAATTGAGCTCAGGTGCATCCTGTTTCCACTGATTATCCTTGAGATGTTTCTACAACTTGATTGGAGTCCACCTGTGGTAAATTCAGTTGATTGGACATGATTTGGAAAGGCACACACCTGTCTATTTAAGGTCCCACAGTTAACAGCGCATGTCAGAGCATAAACCAAGCCATGAAGTCCAGAAAAATTTCTGCAGCATTGAAGGTCCCAATGAGCACAGTGGCCTCCATCATCCATAGATAAAATACGTTTGGAACTGTTGGAAACTCAGTAGCGAAGACCAGGAGACTTGGATGTTTTTTCAGCAGGATTCTTTATTGAGCACACGTGCTGTCGGTAGCTGCAGTCCATCAAGTCTCCTGGTCTTCGCTTCTGAGTTTCCAACAGTTTTGGTGCCGTGACCCGGATAGAGCTCCCCACCTGAATCCAGATGGAAACTTCAAGCTCAACAAAGATCTGACTTCGTTCCAGACTGAATTTTTCTGTACAACCAAGGGTTGGTGAGTGCCACTCTATCCAAAAGAACCTTTAAGACCAGTACAAATGTGTTATCCTCTGCGCCATCAGAGAAGAGTTAACAGACAGCTGTAGGGTTTGGTTAACTAAGTTATCCTTTAAAACAATTTCTTTTAGAGATGAAAGTTATCCTCTGTTTAGGCAGGGAAGATTAGCATTACGTGCTAAAATTGGTTAGCCTCTGTTTCAGGCAGGGAAGATTAGCATCACGTGCTAATATTGGTTATCCTCTGTTTCAGCAGGGAAGTATTAGCGTAAAGTGCTAATAATTTGTGTTGTCCTCTGTTTTGCCAAGGAAGGTTAACAATAGTTGATCTGTGTTAACAAGTTTGTTGATCAGAGAAGTTTTAGTGTTTTGATTGTGTGGTAACAAAGAAACTCATAAAAATGTTTAGAAATAATGTTAGTGTAACAATAGTCGTCCACTGGAGGCAAGGTGAAGAACCCAAGTGCAGTCTTTTATTTAACTCAAATCTTAACAACATAAAACAAAGACATGGCAAAACAAACTTGGCTTGGCTTGACTTGACTTGACAAAACATAAACTTGGCTTGGCTAAACTTGACTCAAAACACATTCAACTATCATTAACACTCACCAACAGAGGATTACATACATTCAATATCAGGCAAAGACACATGGCAAATGGATCGTGAAGCGTGGGCAGACGTGGATCCTGGAGCGCGGCCTTCCAGGCCTTCTCAGGGTATCCACTGCCCCCCAAAAAAAATTTCTTGGGCAGGATTATGGGGTCATGGTTAGGAGTCCTCTCTGGACACTGGTCTGGGGCTGGAGCCCCCGCAGGACGCTGGTCTGGGGCTGAAGGCCCCTCAGGACGCTGGTCTGGGGCTGGAGCCGCCTCAGGACGCTGGTCTGGGGCTGGAGCGCCTCATGGCGCTGGTCTGGGGCTGGAGCCGCCTCATGGCGCTGGTCTGGGGCTGGAGCCGCCTCATGGCGCTGGTCTGGGGCTGGAGCCGCCTCAGGACGCTGGTCTGGGGCTGGAGCCGCCTCAGGACGCTGGTCTGGGGCTGGAGCCGCCTCAGGACGCTGGTCTGGGGCTGGAGCCGCCTCAGGACGCTGGTCTGGGGCTGGAGCCGCCTCAGGACGCTGGTCTGGGGCTGGAGCCGCCTCAGGACGCTGGTCTGGGGCTGGAGCCGCCTCAGGACGCTGGTCTGGGGCTGGAGCCGCCTCAGGACGCTGGTCTGGGGCTGGAGCCGCCTCAGGACGCTGGTCTGGGGCTGGAGCCGCCTCAGGACGCTGGTCTGGGACATGACCCTGGGTGTGGACAGGAGACACGGCCTGGCTCTGGACGTGAACATGGGACATGGCTTGGTTCTGGACGTAGACAGAAAACATGGCTTGGCTCTGGACGTGGACAGAAAACGTGGCTTGGCTCTGGACAGGGACATGAGACGTGGCTTGGTTCTGGACGTGGACCGGACTCTCTGGGGTGGAAGGTACTGTGGGATGGCGGGGCTCCTCCTCCGCCAATCCCACAGTAAAAGATGAGCCACTCAAACGAAGGGCATGGTCGATGTACTGGGACAGGGAAAGATGATTTTTTCCCCAGGCAGCTGTGAGCAAATGGGCTCATTTAGCCCAAATTTAAAAAAGTCCTTCAATGCCACATCGTTAAAATCTACCTGGCTGGAAAGGTCACAAAAGTCCTGGACGTAGTCCTCTATGGGCCGCTGGCCTTGACGAAGGCGAAGGAGATGGACTGCTGGGTTCATTGTTGTTGGTCTGATATTCTGTAACAATAGTCGTCCACTGGAGGCAAGGTGAAGAACCCAAGTGCAGTCTTTTATTTAATTCAAATCTTAACAACATAAAACAAAGACATGGCAAAACAAACTTGGCTTGGCTTGACTTGACTTGACTTGACAAAACATAAACTTGGCTTGGCTAAACTTGACTCAAAACACATTCAACTATCATTAACACTCACCAACAGAGGATTACATACATTCAATATCAGACAAAGACACATGGCAAACATGAGGGTTTAAATACACCGTGACTAAGGACAAGACACACCTGTGAACAATGAATAAACCAATGAGAACATGACAAACCACAAGACAAAAGAGCACAAGGCAGGATCACATGACAGGACCAGGAAGTGCATGACAAGACATGACAGTGAACAAGGCAAACTTAAACACATGAACCATAACCAAAACACCTTGTGACAGTTAGACTGATCCCCACAACTGAAAAAAGTGGTCTCGCGACTCCTTTGTGGTCAGACAGCGAATTCAAATCACAGTTAGGAGTGCAAATGAACCTAATAGTCACTGAGAAAGTTAGACAAGAACTAACTCAGAAATATGAGATCCATCCAGACAAGACTTGGTCTGTAGATGAGTGTAAAAAGGTATTAGGAGCATGTATTCGCAAGAACAATGTGAAAGGCATTATCTGCTGCCACAGAGAATTTGGTTTAGCTCTAGCTAGACAGCAGTCTCAGCGTAACTCAGAGCTATAGAACAGAATAAAGAGCTCTGTGCTAGAGTATGCTCTTTGACTAAGTAATTGAACCGCAACAAAGCTGCAGAAAAAACTGATGTGAATGAAGTTATTCAGCCTGATAACACTTATCCTGACTTACAAGCTTTCTTTGAAATAGATGTAGCCATCCAATCAGTAACTGATGTGCCTGTAGATTCAGTGAAGGTATGTGGCGCCAGGAGATCTCAGGGAATTGAGGGAATTGAAAGCGTTCAGAAACTTTTCTGTTGTCCAAGTACAAACTGTTGCCAAAGTGCTAGGACCTAAATATATAGACTATCTCAGAGCTTACACACAGCTGATGTCACAAATTCTAACTGAATCTGAATTCAACAGTTTTGAGTCTGCTGTTACTTTTGAACTACATGTCAGTAAAGGCGATTTGAGAGAAGGTGTTTTGAAAAAGAATATCATGGGACCCAAAATAGAAAGAGTTAAAGGGCGTGAGCACCCACAGAGCAAAACATAAATCCGCGCCTATGAGTGCAGCATAACTCATATTGTTAAATGGATAAAACAAATTATATATTTGTAATGGAGGGTCAATGTTATTAAAATCACAGTTCTCATTCTAACTCCTTTCAGAGTGGATGAGCAGAAAGGACTGGTGATAGGGAAAACTTATCTGAACAAGAAGCAGGCCAGGGTTTTTATGCACTACATTGCTGAGGTGTCGAGGAGGCAGCTTAAAAATAAGATTGATCATTCAAAGTATCTGGCAATTATGTCAGATGGATCAACTGACAGTGCAGTGTTGGAGGAAGAGCTTCTGTACACCAGAATAAGCCAAGCAGGGAAAGTCGAGGTGCAGTTTGTTGAAATCCAGGCTGTTGAAAAGCCAAATACTAAATAAAAAGAGCATTTTTGCAGTGTAATCAAATCTTTTGATCATTTAAAATATAATAGGCCTTTGTAATGTGCCTTTGTTGACTACATTCTAAATAAACTACAACAAAATAGATTTCTTTTGTCCTGTTGCTTAGCTCTCAGTCACATACCTGAGGCTCATTGATTATGCAGCTCATTTTGCAGGTCTTTTGTTCTCTCAGGTGTAATTCGCAGCATTATTCATGATCGTTCGCGCCTCTTTGCATACGGCCTTTGTAAAGAAAAAAGTGTCTTACAAAATGTAAATCAATATATTGCTTTATGTGAATAATTAGGCACAATGATTCTCACATCAGTTTGAAGCAAAAAATCTAGGCAACAACACCCATTAGTCAAAAGTCTTGTGGACACATATCTATTGTGTGTTTTGAGGTGTTTTTGTTTTGACTTACTTTTTTTTTTTTTTTTTTAAACCACGCATACACATTATTCTCTCAAAAATACAAGCATGTACATACATGTTGCTCACATATTATGGTAGCCCAGTTTGTGCTGAACACAGTGTAATTACACTTTGCCATTAATGTGTTTATAAGCAACTGAAAAAAGCACAAATGTCAGAGCATGTCAAAACTTCTAAAGGGCCCCAAAACAGCTCAGACTCCTGGGGGTTAAAAAAGAACATTTTAAATAAAAAAGGAACATTTTGACCAAAAAGCTGAGAAAATCAAGTTTTTGTCAAAGGCTTCATCCAGATTAGATTCAGAGCGATGATCAAATGGATGGAGTAAATCGAGTTCATCAACACCCCCAATACTTGCACAGTCCTGTACCTCGTCTTGGGTCCACATTTCATTCAGTAACATTAGGCAGTTTTGATTTATATGCTGTTTAATGTTGATGATCGCGTTATTTTACATATGCATATGATTACATAAGAGATCGCTAGTTTCTGCGTCTTCACGTGTGTTTTGATCAGGAGTTTCTGCACTCTTTCAGAAGATGTGTCATAGCGCCCCCTAGCTTATAACAGTGAAAACACGGAAACCCGGAAAATTCTGTGTTTTTCAGGGAAGCGTTTTCTCACAAATAACGGAAAATTCAGTGTTTGGCAGCGAAAGAGTTAAAAAAAAAAAAGCAGTCAAAAAATTTTTGCATTTCAGAAACTGGACAGCAGCCCACACGAATACACACGCCTATTAACTCGATAATAAAGCCGTAAAGTAGGCTATCTTTCAACTCAGGACAGCGCCACTTCTCACAAATACAGATAGGATTGGAGATGAAAAGTTTAACTGACACGTAATCGAGCTCCGGAGCACCCACGGTATCAGCTCCTATCCTGGCGGCTGCTAAAACTAGCTATCTAGCCATCACAAAACACAACTTCAAGTTAGTAATTCACTTACTTGCACAGCCAAACGTAGTCCAGAAACGGTCTGCCCTTTTTGCAGATCGCATGGACGTTTCTGAATAGAATTCTCATTTGGTTCCATCTTCACGTGTTTCACCCTGGTTCACTCCGGAACTCCGAGCAATGAAGGCTATTGGTCGTCGCTTGGAAAGACTGTACAGGAAAACTGGACTCATTGTGCACTCTTTGGCTATGAAAGAACATTTGCTCAACTACCGTACAGCCCTCAATCCTCATAATTCTCTTCTACTATTAAGAATTCCATGTGCAGGCCAAAATCTCTGTTTGCTATGGTCAACAATCTCATTAATCCTCCACAACATATTTCTGGCTCTGAGGTGAATAATTTTTCTCATTACTTTGCAGACAAATTGAAGTCAATCACTGAATCCATTTCCAAAGACACACCTCATACAACTGACTCAAATGTTCACTTGATGTCAGCTGACTCGGCTTACTCCACAAACTCTCTCTCTGCTTTTACTCTCACTTCTGCTGCCATAAGTGATCTAATTGTGAAGTCTAATTCTACATCCTGCCAGCTTGATCCTACACCTACTGTTTTGCTTAAGATGTGTGTTCCTGAGGTTGAACCTTACATAACACATACGATAAACTCTAGTTTAACATCTGCCATTGTTCCAGCAGAATTAAAACTGGCTGCGGTGACCCCCATTTTTAAGAAACCGGGCCTTGACCATCTAAACATGAACAATTACAGGTCAATCTCAAATTTACCATTTTTAAGTAAAATTCTTGAAAAAGTTGTGGCTTCATAATTGAGATCCTACTTAAATGCTAATGTCCTTTTTGAACCTTTTCAGTCAGGATTTCGCTAATCACATAGCACTGAAACTGCTCTTTTTCGTGTGGTTAATGACATTCTTCTGTTTATGGATTCAGGGTTACTAAACATCTTGATTCTTCTGGATCTAAGCTCTGCATTCGACACAGTCTGCCATGAAATACTCATTTTGCACCTTTCTTATATCAGTATCACTGGTTCAGCTCTTTCCTGGCTCATCTCCTACATCAGTGATAGAAAATATTATATCACCATACAAGACCAGAGTCCAGAGAGGGCTCCGGACCAGTCTGTGTCCCAGCCCAGTGGCCTGCTGTCTGCACAAACCCGTGATCAGCCTGTGCCACCCAAGCTACCTGACCGGCCTGTTTCACACGGGCCACCTCCACTCCCTGTGGAGTTTTTGTAGTTCTTTGTAGTTTTTCATGTTGATTACTCTCCCCAGGTGTTTCCCATTTACCACACCCCTTGTTATCTCATTAAGATATGCTGCGTCCCAATTTGCCTACATGTACTACGACCTAAAAGTATGTACTCTTTTTTAGAAGAAAAAGTACATTTGGGACATACTACTTCGTCATCTATAACGGACTCTGTCGCTTTACGTGCATCCCGTCACCGTTTAAACTGCCCTGTCAATCATCGTCACAGTTAAAATCCTTCACATTCAGTTTAAATTCCTACCTTATCGGAGAGAAATGTAGTAGCACATTGATCTGCCATTTGTGGGTCTTTAATGCAGAGACTTCCCTCATGTGTTTGCAGTTTAAATATAATGATGCATTTAAAAGTTAATGGTCAAACGTATCATTACAAAAGTTCACAATGCTGCTGCAGGTGAAATATAATGTGGATGACATTGAATAAATATATTTTCGTCAGGTTAAATACTGATAATTGATCACTCAAACCCCTTTATCTAAACCTCTCTACCTAACCGTCGGACTCGCACATCCGTCATGTTTGTAGTTTTTTAAGACTTTTTATCCGCGTTTGTAGTTCTAATCCAATCCTCGTCTAACTCGCAATGGGTTGTGGGCAATATCAGCTGTTAGAGTGTGCGTCGATCTGCACTTCGAATTCTGACCGGAAATAGTAGACCATCCGGGTATCTTTGGAATACTCTTTTCAACATACTATGATTTGGGACATACTAATTCTGTTTTCGATTACTATTTAGTACGGATAGTATGCAAATTGGGACGCAGCTATAGTCTTCCCTGTGTATATATAGCCCTTGTTTTCTCTGGTTCTCTGTCGTCGTCGTTTGGTGTTGCAGGTGTATGATGTTTCGATTGTTTTTTGTTATTAAATTCTCCCTGCATTTGGATCCTGCATCTCTGCCTGCTGCCTGTTATTTCCTGGTTCCCTGACACTTGGTGACATCATACGCATACGTGGACTTCAATTTCATTGCTATGCTGATGACATTCAAATTTACCTCACCACCAGCTCTGATAGGCCATCCTTGCCTGACTCACTTACTGCATGTATCAGGGATATCAAGCATTGGATGTCCTTGAATTTCCTTAAACTAAATAATAACAAACTGAAATATTGATGATTGGCTCTGCTACCTCAGGCAAAAGGATGGACCTGTCCTTTGAAATTGACGGGGTTTATGTTAAGTCTTCTTCATCTGTCCGTAATATTGGTGTCTTATTTGACTCATCTCTCATATTTCTTCTGTTGTTAAACGTAATATTGTCTTCGTAATATTGCACGTCTTCGATCTTCTCTCACTCTAGCTGATGCTGAAATCTTAATTCATGAATTAATAACATCACGTCTGGATTATTGCAATGCTCTATTTCTTGGTCTTCCTAAAAAACTTGTTACAAAAAGGTTACAGTATGTTCAAAACTCAGCAGCCAGAGTTCTCATCTCCACCAGGCGCTCTTCTCACATTACTCCTCTACTGCATGATCTTCACTGGCTACCTGTGGCATCACGTATTCACTTTAAGATATTACTTCTAACATTTAAGGCATTAAATGGTCTTGCACCTCCATATTTGTCTGACCTACTCTTGGCTTATCATCTGAGCTTGGTCTTTTGTCCATTCCTCGTTTTCGTTTGTCCACTGTAGGTGGTAGGTAATTTAGTGTCAATGCTCCTAAATTATGGAATTCGCTTCCCCTTCCACTTTGTAATATATCATCTTTGTCTACCTTCAAGACTCAGCTAAAAACGTATCTATTTAATATTTATTTTGAATAATGTGGCTATATAAGGCCTGTGCTTGTGGGTGTGCAAATGTATTGTATAGCACTATGTAAAGCGACCTTGATCTATGGAAATGTGCTATATAAATAAAACTTCTTCTTCTGTTCTGACATGCGCCTTTTCTGAGCGCGTACACCTGAAGCGCGCGCACACTAAAAGCCCGTCCAACAGCGCCCGATTACTGGACTTTATCTTTCGTGTCTGTTTGCTCTAATACTGTCAAATACACACCAGGTTTACATAAACACAGTTGGTTATGTCTAAAGTGAAAATACACAGGTCTTAAAGTGACAGCAGCCTAAAAGTAAACTCCCAAAAATGAAAATTCTGTCATTATTTACTCACTCTCATGTCGTTCCAAACCTGTATTAATTTCTTTCTAGTGCTGAACACAAAAGAAGATATTTTGAAGAATGTGGGTAAACAGTTGCTGGTCCCCATTAACTTCCATAGTAGGAAAATATATATATGGAAGTCACTGGGGACCAGCAACTGTTTACCGACATTCTTCAAAATAACTTGTATGTTCAACAGAATAAAGAAACTCATTCAGGTTTAAAACAACTTGAGAGTGAGGAAATGATGACAGAATTTTCATGGGTGAACTATCCCTTTAATGTTAATAAATGTATTATTTTCATCTTGTCACAGGTCCATCATGTAATATTTAAAACATTTGCTGCAAAACAAAGTAAACATAACTGTTTATAATGTCTACTTTGTTTTGAAGCAAGTGTTTGTTTTAAATATTAAACAGGTCCATCTGATCTGTTCATTTTATGTAATTATTTAAATATTTAATTTAATATTTTCCATTTCGTACGTTTTTTTCTATATATAAGAAGATACTGTTTATCTTAAGTTATTTTATTTGTAGTTGGTTGTTCTGCACCTTTGCACATTTTTAAAAAATTAAATCAGTTACTGTAAAGTGGTTGCTTACTGTAAATGTAAACAAGTATACAGTATTGTCTGCTGGTTTATTTAGCTACTTTTCAGTACAAATAACGTACGACACTTAGTACTGTACTACTTTTTGCACGCATTTTGGACAGAAGCAGTGACTATATGATCCATTATTCGACTGTAAGTGCCTTGCGAAGTGGATGCTTTTGATCAGTTATGAATAATGAAGATTTTGGACACGAACAGTTCCACGGATTATAATAATAATAATAATAATAATAAGTAGAAGAACTGTTCACAAATAAGATTTTTTTCTATATATTAAAGATAACGTTAAAATTAAGTTTGTAACTATTCAATAAATGTGTTCAGACTTGATGCGCGCACGCGCTCTGCTCATGTGCATATGAGTGATTCGAATTTTAGTTGCTATAGCGACGCTTGTTATGAATTCTGACTGCACGCGAACCGATCGCGATCTGTTGTTGAGAGACGAGGCGAATTCACAAACTTTTGCAGAGTATTTTCTGTGCTGATCTTGACATTTTGAAGCTGTTCGGAGGATTCCTGAGACGAGACCTTTATTCTGGAAAGACATCGGAGAATATATCCTTTATATAGAGTTATATTTTTGAAAGAGTTTATCTAAGGATACTTTTATTTCATTGTTATTTTCTTATTAGAAGGAGTTTGGAGTTTTATTTATTTTTTTGTTTTATTTTATTTCTTTTTGGGAGGAGTATTTCTGAGGAGAGTTGTATTGTATTTTGTATTGTCTTTATTGCAGTTTGGAGGAGATGTCTTTGGCTCATGTGATGGGGGAAAGAGGAGGTGAGTGCTTTAGTTCCCTTTCGAGGGAACTCGCGCTGCGTCACCGCTTTGGGAACGCCTCTGCGTGATTGCGTCGTGAAGCACATGTGTAATCAGTCCAATGGAGAGACGGAACGTCATAGGCGGGTGACGTCATCGACCCGGAAGGTATAAAGCATACCGGCAAACAAACGCCGCTAGCTTCTGTTGCTTTCAGCAAGCGCTCTGTGTTTCATTGTCTTTGCCAGTTTTGTGTTTGTGTCTGAGTTCAGACTTTCCTTGTTTTTCTACAAGTTGCATTCACACTGACATATAGAGAGAGACATTATGGCGAGCGAACAGCGTTACAGAAAGTGTGTTCCTCCCTGCTCTCGTCACATCACGAGCGGGGATACACACTTGATGTGCGTTGTTTGTTTGGGTGAACAGCACGCCCAGTCGGCTCTCGAGGGGGCCGGCTGTGAGCATTGTGAGGCTTTGCCTATGAGAGTGCTGCGATCCCGCCGGGCACTTTTTGAGGAGGGTGTCCCGGTTCGCGTTCACCGCGGCACAGGCCCCGCTGTTGCTGAGGCACAGCGGCAGCTTATGTCGTGGGGTTCGCAGATGGATCTGTCAGAGGGGTTAGAGACGGGCCCAGCCCTTTCTCTGCCCTCACCTGGCAGATCCAGTGCTGCCTCTCTGGGTTCGGGAGCCCGCCCCGCGGTTTCTCCCACCCAGGGGGCAGCCTCAGCGCTGCTTTTATCAAGCTCTGACGAGATCGATATTTGCAGCGTTGACGCGGGGGTTGAAGACTCGCCACTTCAATCCCCTGCTGGTGAGGAGCTAATGGAGGTGCTGTGCAGAGCTGTGGCCAAACTAAACATTGACTGGCCACAAGAGAATCAAGAGAGCGTCTCGTCCAAGAGCCGTCTGGACGAGCGCTTTCTCCCCACCCGCTCTGCCCAGCCTCCACGTCGGAGTTTACCGTTTTTCACGGATCTCCACACTGAGGTGTCGAGAACGTGGAAGCGGCCCATGTCCTCTCGTGTCTTCAGTCCCCAAACGTCCGTGTATAGTAACATCCAGGGGCTGAAGAAGCATGGGTATGGTTCGATGCCGAAGGTGGAGGAGACGCTTGCGAGCCATCTCTCTCCTCAGTCGGCATCGGCCATTAAAACTCCGACCTTGCCCACCAAACCTTTAAGAACCACCTCCTCTTTGGTGGGCAAGGCGTACTCGGCAGCGGGTCAGGCCGCTGCGTGACTGCACAATATGGCCATCGTGCAGGCATACCAGGCCGACCTGCTAAGAGACCTGGGGTCCAGCCAGGAGATCGGAGCAGACTTAGTCAATGAGCTCCGATCTTCAGCAGATTTAGCTCTCCGAGCCACCAAGGAAATGGCCAAATCTATAGGCCGTTCTATGGCAGCCCTGGTGGCTACGGAGAGGCATCTGTGGCTTAATCTGACCGAGATTCGGGAGAGAGATAAGAGCTTTCTGCTTGATGCGCCGCTGTCTCCTGACGGCCTGTTCGGTGACGCTGTCACTACCGTCACCGACAGGTTTCAGGAGGCAAAGAAACAGTCTGCGGCGCTCAAGCAGCTCCTCCCGAGAAAGCCCCAGGCCTCGTCTGCTGCTGTGCGGGAGCAGCAGACACCGAGTACAAGCTCCGTTCACCGGGCGCAACAGAAACAGAGTGTCGCTACTCGTAGTCCCCCTCAGAAAGGGTGGGGCGGTGGGCGACACCCCCAGACGCAGCCCTCTAGGGGTAGAGCAGATCTGCGGACTGTTCTCATCTCTAGGAAGGCTGCGTCTAAGAAGCCCTGACGCCAGTGGGCCCAGGGCAATGAGGGTTTCCCCCTTCGGGAACAGGCGGTGTTCACCTCAGCATACGGTGCCCGTCCTTTTCCGGTACCCTCACAGGGTCTCTCCACTAACCCCGCCCGAGTGCCGGGGCGTGGAAGGCCCTCGCGAGTCATCCGAGGATGGCCCGCGTCCTCCAGACAAGGAGGTGGCGCTGTCGAGTCAGTCGTTCCCTGCCGGTCATCCGCTTCAGGGCGCTGTGCTCCCAGCACTCAGTATACCAGAGGCCAGTCTCGAGGGACTGGTACCCCTAGTAGATTTTTTGCCAGAATGGGAAAAACTGCCAAATATATCTCGTTGGGTCCTGCAGATAATAAGATCAGGGTACGCCATCCAGTTCAGGTGTCGTCCACCCAGTTTCAAGGGGGTCCTACCTACCTTGGTGGGCCCCGAGCAGGCTCTGGTTACGACTCAAGAAGTCCAGACCCTCCTACGGAAGGGGGCCATAGAGAAGGTCCCTCTCTCCGACAGGGAGTCGGGATTCTACAGTCGCTATTTTATAGTGCCAAAGAAGGATGGGGGGTTGCGCCCCATTTTGGACCTGCGCTCTCTGAATCGCGCAGTGGCAAAGTTCAGGTTCAAGATGCTTACACTCAAACATATCGTGTCCCAAATCAGGTCAGAGGACTGGTTGGTCACGATAGATCTCAAAGATGCTTACTTCCACATCTCCATCCTTCCGCAGCACAGGAAGTACCTGAGGTTCGCTTTCGGGGGACAAGTGTACCAATATCGGGTGCTTCCCTTCGGTCTAGCCCTATCACCCCGCACCTTCACCAAGTGTGTAGACGCGGCATTAGCCCCCTTGCGTATGCAGGGGATCCGCATTCTCAATTATATCGACGACTGGCTGATTTTGGCTCAGTCAGCACGTCTGGCGGTTCAACATCGAGATGTTGTTCTCGCACACATGAAGAGGTTAGGGCTGAGGCTCAACCTCAAGAAGAGCGTTCTTTCTCCAGTACAGAAAATAACGTATCTGGGTGTGTGTTGGAATTCGATCCTGATGCAGGCCCGTCTATCAGAGCCTCGCGTAGGGTCGATTCTCTCAGCTGTGAAAGGGGTGAAACTAGACCAGCCACTCACTGTCAAACAGTATCAGAGACTGTTAGGCCTGATGGCAGCAGCGTCCAACGTCATTCCTCGTGGCCTGTTGTATACGAGACCTTTACAGTGGTGGCTCAAGACCAAGGGTTTTTCCCCGAGGGGAAATCCCTTTCGCGTGATCAAGGTAACGCGGCGATGCCTCCGCGCCTTAGTCATGTGGAAGGACCCTCGGTTTCTAGCCCAAGGCCCGTTACTGGGGGTACCGTGCCAGCGGGTCACTCTGACCACGGATGCCTCCCTTACGGGGAGGGGGGCGCGGGTTACGGGGGGCCCGGGTTGGGGGGCGACCATGAGTGGTCGCTCGGCCCAGGGCCTGTGGCAGGACTCTCATCGTGCGTTGCACATAAATTGCCTGGAAATGCTTGCTGTGTTCCAGGCTCTGAGACATTCCCTGCCGTATCTCAGGGGCCATCATGTTCTAGTTCGCACAGACAACACATCGGTGGTCTCCTATATAAATCACCAGGGGGGTTTGAGGTCTCGCCCTTTGTACAAGCTGACTCGTCAAATCCTCCTGTGGGAAATTGCTCTCAATCAGGGCAATCTACATCCCAGGGCGCCTGAATATGGAAGCAGACATCCTGTCGAGGCAGGGGCCGAGGCCCGGGGAGTGGAGACTCCACACCGAGGTGGTGGAGCTCCTCTGGCAAAAATTTGGCAGAGCCGAAGTAGACCTTTTCGCAACTCAAGACAACACTCATTGTCGTCTATGGTTTTCTCTAACTCCTCCAGCTCCCTTGGGACTGGACGCCATGCTACAGGAGTGGCCGAGGCTGCCCCTGTACGCTTTCCCCCCTGATCGCTCTGCTTCCGGGAGTTCTAGAGAGAGTTCGTCGGGACGGTGCCCATCTGCTCCTAGTAGCTCCGTTCTGGCCAGCCCGGGTTTGGTTCTCGGACATTGTGTCGCTCCTCAACGGCTCTCCCCTGGAGATTCCGTGCAGGAGGGACCTGCTCTCTCAGTCGGGCGGTGCCTTCCTGCACCCACGCCCAGAGCTGTGGAATCTGTGGGCTTGGCCTCTGAGGGGGCCCAGCTCCTAAGCTCCGGTCTCTCAACCGAGGTTGTGGAGACCATCCTACACTCTAGAGCTCCCTCCACGAGGAAACTGTACGCATTGAAATGGAGACTCTTCACCTTATGGTGTAGAGATCGCCTGTGGGATCCAGTTAACTGCCCTGCGAGCGCGGTGCTGGAGTTCCTGCAGGAGAAATTCTCCGCTGGGTTAGCTCCCTCCACTTTGAAGGTGTACGTGGCGGCCTTAGCAGCTTACCACTCTCCTTTCGATGGTGTTACGCTCGGGCGACACCCCCTAGTTACTCGTTTCCTCCGTGGCACTATCAGATTGAGGCCTGCAGTACGCACCAGGGTGCCGGCCTGGGACTTATCTATTGTCCTTCAGGGCCTTTCTCAGGCTCCCTTCGAGCCCATTGAAGAAATTTCTGAGAAACTCCTCACTTTAAAGACCATCTTTCTGCTGGCTATCTCTTCTTTAAAAAGAATAGGGGACTTACAAGCCCTCTCTGTGGCACCCTCGTGCTTGGAATTTGCTCCCGGTATGGCTAAAGCTTTTCTGCACCCCAGACCGGGGTACGTTCCTAAGGTTCCCACTAATACTGTGAGACCCATAGTACTTATGGCCTTTTGTCCACCTCCCTTTCTGACGTCTGACCTGGAAAGATCCAATCTGCTTTGCCCTGTTCGCGCACTAGACGCTTATGTCCACAGAGCTGCCCTGTGGAGAAAATCGGAACAGTTGTTCATGTGTTACGGTCCACCCTCGAAAGGGGGTCCGGTCTCTAAGCAGAGGATGAGCAAGTGGATAGTTGAGGCTATTTCACTTGCTTATGAGGTGGTCGGGCAGCCTTCCCCTTTGGCTGTCCGGGCACACTCGACTAGGGGTATGGCTGCCTCTCGGGCATTCCTAGCAGGGGCCTCCCTGCAAGACATCTGTGATGCGGCGGGGTGGTCCTCGCCGCTCACTTTCGTGAGGTTTTACGAACTTGACATTACTCCAGGGGCTCGGGTGCTCGCCTTTTAGACAATCACAGGCGGGCATCCGGCTCCTATGGGGACGTGGGTATTCTCGTTCCCAAAGCGGTGACGCAGCGCGAGTTCCCTCGAAAGGGAACGTCTCGGTTACGACTGTAACCTTAGTTCCCTGAGTAGGGAACGAGACGCTGCGTCACCCTGCCATATTACCTGCATGCCCGCAAAAGCGTCTTGCTTCACTCTACCACAGAAGCTAGCGGCGTTTGTTTGCCGGTATGCTTTATACCTTCCGGGTCGATGACGTCACCCGCCTATGACGTTCCGTCTCTCCATTGGACTGATTACACATGTGCTTCACGACGCAATCACGCAGAGGCGTTCCCAAAGCGGTGACGCAGCGTCTCGTTCCCTACTCAGGGAACTAAGGTTACAGTCGTAACCGAGACGTTCTGTCATTATTTACTCACTCTCATGTCGTTCCAAACCTGTATTAATTTCTTTCTAGTGCTGAACACAAAAGAAGATATTTTGAAGAATGTGGGTAAACAGTTGCTGGTCCCCATTAACTTCCATAGTAGGAAAATATATATATGGAAGTCACTGGGGACCAGCAACTGTTTACCGACATTCTTCAAAATAACTTGTATGTTCAACAGAATAAAGAAACTCATTCAGGTTTAAAACAACTTGAGAGTGAGGAAATGATGACAGAATTTTCATGGGTGAACTATCCCTTTAATGTTAATAAATGTATTATTTTCATCTTGTCACAGGTCCATCATGTAATATTTAAAACATTTGCTGCAAAACAAAGTAAACATAACTGTTTATAATGTCTACTTTGTTTTGAAGCAAGTGTTTGTTTTAAATATTAAACAGGTCCATCTGATCTGTTCATTTTATGTAATTATTTAAATATTTAATTTAATATTTTCCATTTCGTACGTTTACATTTATTTTTTTCTATATAAGAAGAAACTGTTTATCTTAAGTTATTTTATTTGTAGTTGGTTGTTCTGCACCTTTGCACATTTTTTAAAAATTAAATCAATTACTGTAAAGTGGTTGCTTACTGTAAATGTAAACAAGTATACAGTATTGTCTGCTGGTTTATTTAGCTACTTTTCAGTACAAATAACGTACGACACTTAGTACTGTACTACTTTTTGCACGCATTTTGGACAGAAGCAGTGACTATATGATCCATTATTCGACTGTAAGTGCCTTGCGAAGTGGATGCTTTTGATCAGTTATGAATAATGAAGATTTTGGACACGAATAGTTCCACGGATTATAATAATAATAATAAGTAGAAGAACTGTTCACAAATACGATTTTTTTCTATATATTAAAGATAACGTCAAAATTAAGTTTGTAACTATTCAATAAATGTGTTCAGACTTGATGCGCGCACGCGCTCTGCTCATGTGCATATGAGTGATTCGAATTTTAGTTGCTATAGCGACGCTTGTTATGAATTCTGACTGCACGCGAACCGATCGCGATCTGTTGTTGAGAGACGAGGCGAATTCACAAACTTTTGCAGAGTATTTTCTGTGCTGATCTTGACATTTTGAAGCTGTTCGGAGGATTCCTGAGACGAGACCTTTATTCTGGAAAGACATCGGAAAATATATCCTTTATATAGAGTTATATTTTTGAAAGAGTTTATCTAAGGATACTTTTATTTCATTGTTCTTTTCTTATTAGAAGGAGTTTGGAGTTTTATTTCTTTTTTTGTTTTATTTTATTTCTTTTTGGGAGGAGTATTTCTGAGGAGAGTTGTTGTATTGTATTTTGTATTGTCTTTATTGCAGTTTGGAGGAGATGTCTTTGGCTCATGTGATGGGGGAAAGAGGAGGTGAGTGCTTTAGTTTTTCATTTGTTTATGGTATGTTATGATATAATGTTGTACAATGATTGACTACATTAATGTGAAGAAAATTGTGAGAGGTAACCTATTTGAATTTTCCCAGCAAAGTGATCACATGTATTTGATTCTTGAAATAAACTTTTCAATTTGAGTAACTGAAGTAACAATTTGTAATTGACCATTGACATTGATTATTGATTATTATTAAAACATTACTAACTATGTGATGTTTGAAATATTCCAGCCTCAGGCCGCTCCAGATCCAGGAGAGCTGCTTTCTCTCAGACGGCTGGTCAGGAGGTTTGGAGACACGGTTCTGATGACCGTGATCAGGATCCACTGCCAGACCCGGCCCAGACACACATCCAGGAGCTTCCTAGACCTTTAGCACCTCTGTCTTCTGAGTTTTCTGTTTCTGTGTCCACAGGTCAGGCTGACAGGAAGAGGGAGTGGCAGAGCGGCAGCCGGCAGAGCCCAGATCATGGACATCCGTCCACTCCATCTAAACGCTTTTGCAGAGGTCAGAATAGGCTTTTATTAAATAAGTTATGGCTCAGTTAACAAAATAATTTGTCATTGAAAACAGAGTAACAATTTGATGTGACCACTGACATTGATTATTAATATTATTAAAAATGTCTAAAATATTCCAGCCTCGGGCCACTCCAGATCCAGGAGATCCACATCATCTTTGTCCCTCTCTGAGGACAGTATAGAGAGGCGGTTCTGTAGAGAGTCGTTGAGCCTTAGCAGCAGAGGCTCGTACATCGCCGATTGGAGGTGGAGTAGCGATAGATCGGATAGCCGAAACGAACAGGGCAGCTCCAGCAAGTGCTGTTTGTCCAGGTCCGACAGCCTCGAAGAGTGGATGTGCCCTCCGCTGCCAGGTCAAGTTCCCGTCGAGCCAACAGAGACTTCAAATAGCTTTATGGAGCCTTCACCAGTGAACAAGAGCTCAACAGGTGAGACTGAAATAAGGCTGGGCGGTGTAAAGTGTACAGTCACATTTAATTTTATTTTGCTGAAATTTAGTTTCTGGATTTTTCCTGCCAGAAATATTTTAATTGGACATTCATCTAACAGTTTCAGAACATTCAGAGAACATTCAAAAGTTCCCATAATGTTTGCAAAATTATAAAATAGATTGTTCCCTTAGCCAAGAAAAAACATTTTTACAACATTTTAAAAACTGGACGTTTTGAACGTTCAGGGAACATTTAAAAATAATATTTCTTAACTTAACTTGGGAACGTTAGCAAAGCGTTCTCAATAAGCCATGAACTCATTTGCGCTGTCTGACACACACCCGAAACACACGCACAGAAAGCCGCTTCTCAGACAGCATGCAATCCTGAATAGAGCTCTATTTCGCAACTTATTGCGCTTGAATGGTCAAATATGCACAAAATTGTCACAATGGCTGTCGTGGTGTGGCCCATATGATCTTATGTGATTACCAGAACTGAGCCACATGTGCCAGAGTTGGCCAAATTAAGCCTGGAAATGTTATGTTTTTATCAAAAGATCAGATCAAATAAGAAAAATAACTATATTGTGATAATTGTGAAATAAAATGACTATCAATATTGTGAAATGAGATTTTAAGACATTTATGCAGGCATTAAGCAGAAGTCAGGTGGATAGCTTGGAAATATTTCCATTACTTTGGATTTGTAACATTACAGATATGAATTTAACAGTAAAATGTAAGTTATGTCTTTATAGCATTGCTTAATTTGACGTCAGAGATGTTTCTAATAATTCAATAGTTTTTCTTCATTTCAGAAAAACCTACAGAATGTAAGAAGAGGAAAGGAGTTTGTTCTTTCCTCAGGAACGTGTTGAAGGCTATGGCGCGTCCGCTCCTCTGCTGTTGTCTCAGTAGTGCTGTGGATGTTGTGGAGCCTTTTGTTCCTCCAGCGGATCTGGAGCCAGAGCCTGATCCTGATCCATCATCACCTGATCCAGATCACTCCGGCGTCAAGCCAAATAATGGTAAATCTGCAGACATTATTTCTCCAACATTGTTTTAAACAGTATTATCGTCTTGTTTTCCACTAAAGATAGACTTGTTTTCAAAAATGATGTTCTCGACACAACCAGCACTGATATTTTTGATATGAAACAAAGGATCTAGCAAGCTCATATATTTGTCATATTTTTCTGTTTGTTTTTCAGAATCCTTTGAGACTCTCTATAACGTGGGAGAGATGATTGGATCCGGAGGATTCGGAAGAGTGTTCGAGGGAACACGGAAATTTGATGGCAAAAAGGTAAAGCAATCTTGCATGCATCAAAACATATTTAATACAGATGGTTTAATACTTAGATGCTCAAATCGTAAATGTTATGTGCAAAGTCAAGCGCTTGAATACCGTTACTGTTATTGAGTAATGTTTTTTTTTTTACAGGTTGCCATCAAGCGGATGCGCAAGATTGACAATGATCGTTATCTTGCTATTGTAAGTTGGTCAAAAGTGTATTTGTTGTTTAAGTGCTGATTACTGTAGTCAGTACACCTGTAGGAAGCATTAGGTGTAAATGTAATAGACAAGTAAGCCTGGAAAGGCTCTGTTGATCATATCTACAAAGATCAAAGCAAGTACATTTAAAAATGATATGTTTTCTTCAGATTTTTACCCAGCTAACCTTCTGTCTACTACTTTTCTCTAGCCTGGGCATCCCAAACCTCTCGTTACAGAAGTGGCGCTGCTGCTGAAGATGAGGCAAGAACCAATAAGCCCCTACGTCATACAACTATACGACTGGTTTAAACATCCTCGGAAATTCACCCTCATAATGGAGTTCCCTGAACCCTGCGAGAGCTTGCTGGACTTCATCATTCGTAATCCTCAACTGGATGAAACAACAGCACGGGTCATCATGCGACAGGCTGTGCTGGCAGTACAACACTGCATCGAGCATGGCGTCTTTCATAATGACGTTCATGCACAGAATTTCCTGTTGAAGACAAACACGTTAGAGCTCAAGCTGATAGACTTTGGCTGCGGTCAGCTACTTAGTAGTGATGGCTACGAGACAAAAATATACCTTGGTGAGTATTTTTGGAGTGTGGAAACCTGGATGTAGTGACTTACTGATTATTTGACTCAACAATGCGCAAATGTCTTGCTTACAGGATTAATGGGTTACTGTCCACCTGAAGTCTTCACAGAATCTCAATTCCATGCCGTCCCAACAAATGTCTGGGCTCTGGGAGTGTTGTTGTACCAGATGGTGAACACGTGTTCTCCTTTTGGCAATAGAGCGGAAATCACACAAGCCAAAGTTAAATTTCAGAACTCCAACTTATCCAAAGGTGAGTGAAAAATATTGATAACATTGATAAACACACGCATAAAGCAAAGGCTCTGTTCAGAAACAGGTAAAGGTGAAGTATGTAAGATTTTTCATGGTAAAATACATTCTCTTAACCCAGTTTATTGCCATTATGCCATTTAATAGGTTTATCTCCCCCAAAAGTCTAAACACTTTCCAGCTCAACCTATAGCGTGTTTTTGTAATTCCGCTAGGTGCCACTATTGCCACAGAAAATACATACTTCACTTTTAAAGGAAAGATAAAGAACACTTTACCTTATATTAATCATGTTTCAGATGCTGTTTTCATAGATGCCAACATTCGTGTCACATGGTCATGACTAACCAGCCTCTCCTTAATAAAATGTGTACAGAATGCAGTGATCTGATTAGCCAGTGCCTAGACCGGGATCCAACTAAACGGCCGACGTTAGAGCAGATGTTACAACATGAATGGATTAGAAATGATCTGGAGAAGTTCAGGAGATTCACTCGATCAGGGATTTCAGGTGTGAGGAAGTGTAACAGACAGAGTAGGATTATTATCATTTATCTTCAATTCTGGATTATTTGTAGTGAGGTTTTCAAATTTGTGTTCATCGTAATGTTCTTGTTATAGTCAAGTCAAGTCACCTTCATTTATACAGCGCTTTATACAATACAGATTGTTTCAGAGCGGCTTCACAGTAATAAACAGGAAAATAACACAATCAGTGATGCAATTGCAAGAATTCAGTTCTGTTGTAAAAAAGCTCTAAAAAACATTCAAGTTGACTTGTTCATATAATCTTTGTATTGGATAGGAAACAACATACTTGCTGTCTTTGGTGGAGGGCTTGAGCTCGAGACTTGACCTGAAGCCTGAAGTCCAACTCCAACCTGACAGGAACTCAAGCCGCCACACCAGAGATCAGAGCCGGTCCACCTCTGAGCAAGAACATGAGAGACTGAAGACTGGAAAGAAGTCATCAAGTCATCACAGCCACATTTACTTTTTTTTAAAGTAATTTTTGCTAAGACAAGTCATCTTTATTTATAGGGATGTATCGATACCAGTACTCGGGTGTCGGTCCGATACTGCGCTCATGTACTCGTAAAACTACCCCGATACAACCGCACCCGATAACACTTTATGTCTATAGCGGATAGTTACAAAATTCGCCGTTCTCATTGCCAAGTGAAAAGGGGTCTCTCAACGCGCACGACCGCGAGAACTTCATTTTTGCCGCGCGCACCTTCGTGCTAGTGCGGACGTGGCAAGTATACCTCTCGTCACGCAGATAACTCTCGGCACCATGCAGTAGTGTTGAAAATGAAAGTCTGTTAGTAGGGATGTGCGCAATGACTAGTCTAACCCCGCCCCCCGGTGACAGTATATGCAATCGATCCATTTGAAAGAACACTTAAACTATGAATAGTCAAATCCCATACTGAATGTCGCTAAAAATAGATCACATACATGCGAATGCTTGCCTTGCATTATGATCAATGTATTAAACCTGAGCGTTCACTTAAGCACGTAGGTTAGCCATTTTAGACAATATGCAGCACAGGACCAATGAGTCACACATAATAGCCTATTATAAACAGATGAACGCGCTTCTCGTGTATGAAAAGTATCTGCACACAAGATGGGCGGCAAAATCGCAAGAAAAGCTTGTCGTGTAGGCTACTGACAACTATACATTATTTTCATATCTTTGGGATGTTGATATAGCAACTGTTCAAGTGCAAAGTAAGTACCGGTAGTATAACAAGCCTAAGCAAGGCAGCAAGCTTAATTGTTATACTAGTTTGACATGACATGGAAGAAAACGGAAAAGTTTTGTGTAAGCTTTCAAAATCCTCCCTCACCTTGCTCATCTTCTAAATGGAGATTTCTCTGAAGCCTCCGCGCGCAAGCTCCAGAGAAAACCAACGAGGTAAAATTAAATGATTTTGTTTTGCTGCAGATATACACTTTTCAAAATAATATATTAATTTCAATATATAACATTAAGGCGACAGTAATTTAAACATAGTCTTTGTAAAAAATAAAAATAAAAAATAAAGCAAAACAATAAATGTGCAAAAAAAAAAAAAAATGTAGACACTAGTACTTTCCAATTCGACTAGCAGCAGCACTAACGTTTAATCGACTAGTCGGCTAGTCTCCCACATCCCTACTGTTTAGCTCAGTGTCACACATTGTAGATGAAAACATTAGAGCTGATAATGCAGAAAAGCTTCTTTTCATCAAAAAGATCCTGCCTCTCACTTTTCCGAAAAAGGCTTAGTCTTTAATACTGTACTAACATATGATAAACATATCATTTCAGTTGTTCTGCTACTATGTTGTGTGGTACTGAAATACACTGAATGTGTTACAGGTTACATTTATGTGAAATGGGCAGCAGTGCATGTTTGTTTAGGAAAACACCAAGTTGAATGTTAAAATGTCCACAACAGCATCAAGTTGTATATTTACTTTGTTACAGTCAGAAAGTGAAAAAAATCTGATGAAAATAAAACATTGTTAGAATAACTGTAATGGTATTATTAAGTACTCATATCGGTACTTGGTATCGGCAAGTACCCAAATGTAAGTACTTGTACTTGGTCTGAAAAAAAAAGTGGTATTGGTGCATCCCTATTTATTTATATAGTGCTTTATATATGACCAATCTGTATATATGACCCTTTTGAATAAATGCTTTCAAAAGCACATGAAATGACAGCTTGATTTTTATTTTTATTTATTTTTTGTGATATATTATGTCAATGGATAATGGTAATTATACAAAAATGCAACATTATGTTAATGGCTGCAGGATGCAAGTACAGTCAGACTGTGACTGATTATTGAAGTTGATTAAAGAGTATTGCAGCAAAACTCATAAATGTCACAAAACAGGACATATCCCTCTGGTGCAGAGAAAAGGAAAAAAAGAAGACAAACGAGAAAGAGAAAAAATTAAAGGTATATCAAGAAAATGAATGTAAACTAAACTATGTTGCGAGCTAACGTTAGATGGCTAGTTAATTAACATAGCCAAGGTAGCATATCTTCTTTTTTTTTAGTAAAGTTAATGTAGGATATCACAGTTATTGCTTGTGGATGATTAAAATATCTCCATGATCTGCTTTTGAAGAAATATCGTAATATCATGCTACAGCGCACATTCTATCAGATGCAGTTCTGGCGCCTCCGTCATACTGTACAACTCGACGTACATTCACATCACATGTTAACGCAGCGGTAGAGTTACACTCACGGGACACTGCACTTATTCACAATCACAAAAGTTTATTATTTGCATGTTACACTCCGGTTAAACATTACATTCGCGTGCTGTTCTGACATGCACCTTTTCTGAACGCGTACACCCGAAGCGCGCGCACACTAAAAGCCTGTCCAACAGCGTCCGATTACTGGATTTGATCTTTCGTGTCTGTTTGCTCTAATACTGTCAAATACACACCAGGTTTACATAAACACAGTTGGTTATGTCTAAAGTGAAAATACACAGGTCTTAAAGTGACAGCAGCCTAAAAGTAAACTGCCTCTTGTCCTTAAAGGGATAGTTCCCAAAAAATGAAAATTCTGTCATTATTTACTCACTCTTATGTCGTTCCAAACCTGTATTAATTTCTTTCTAGTGCTGAACACAAAATAAGATATTTTGAAGAATGTGGGTAAACAGTTGCTGGTCCTCATTGACTTCCATAGTAGGAAAGTATATATATATGGAAGTCACTGGGGACCAGCACCTGTTTACCCACATTCTTCAAAATAACTTTTATGTTCAACAGAATAAAGAAACTCATTCAGGTTTACAACAACTTGAGAGGAAATGATGACAGAATTTTCATTAGTGAACTATCCATGGTGCGCTATATTGAAGACTGATCGACTCAATCTACTGTCACTTCCGGTGTGAGAACGCTGGCGCGCTTGTGCTGCCGCTTCACGCTGGTACCTGTCTGTTTGTTTGTTTATCGGCATATACGGTTTTGGATATGTTTCTGCTGGGATTTGACAGATCTGGACTACTTGGATTATTTTCTGGAATACTTTATTCATTCAGTAATCTTTGGATGACTAACCTGGCCTTTTTTGTGATCCTCTCACACTGATCGGCTGCGAGCCCTCTCCATCCGGTCCATATCCTTCTCGACATCTGATACATGAGTCTCCACTGTCTTTATCATTTTGTGGTGTCAATCCTCGGTATGGTTGGGTAGTCTTCCCTTCTGTGGATTGTTGTGGACAGTGGAGATACGGTTCTGGCTAACGTAGTTAAACTGATAAGTTGTTGCGTGGGTCCCATTGGTTTTTGTTCATGTCGACGCGTAACCAATTGCCGGTTTTGTTGTTTGGTCTTTTTGTGCTATTTTTGGCTGATGTTAATAAAGGGACTTCTCCGAGATGGCTTTGCATTTTTCTTCGGCTCAACTTAGAACTAAAAGGATTTCTCCGCTTGGCTCCAGACACTTATATGTGGTGTGAACAACTTGGAATTTTACATACACCGTTCGCGGAAGAAACTTCGGACTTATCATTGTTCGTCTTCAAATAGTATTCCGGTTATCTGCACCAACACCCATGCTTCTGGTATAACACAACAGGAAAACCGCGTAATCAACTTTGGGAATCTGAGACCAGTACGCTTTGATCCTGTCCTTGGAAACTGCAAACTTGCTTTTTCAGATATGCGATGTGCGCTATTGAACACTCGCTCTTTAACTGATAAGAGCGAGTGTTCATTGACGCAAACCTGGACATGCTACTTTTGACAGAAACCTGGCAGGTGCCCAATGACTTTTTCAACTTAAACCTCTTAACACCACCTGGGTACATCTATTTCTCTCAACCTCGTCTCCATCGTAGAGGTGGAGGGTTAGCTGTAGTTTGTCATGAGAGTATCAAAATATCTAAGACTGAATTCCATGACGTTTCATCTTTCGAATACCTTGCGTTGAAAATGACTGGCAAAACATTAATGGCTGTAATGCTAATTTATCAACCTTTGAAATTTCATTCAGATTTTTTCTCTGAGATTAGTGAGTTACTTACTCTTGTCTGTGCTAGTTAT
Organism: Rhinogobio ventralis; assembly: GCA_039654625.1. NCBI lineage: Eukaryota > Metazoa > Chordata > Actinopteri > Cypriniformes > Gobionidae > Rhinogobio > Rhinogobio ventralis. The sequence goes on from CM077204.1 coordinate 7,495,849, forward strand.
TCATCTGTAAAAAAAATTGGTGATTTTAACATACATGAAAACAGTGTACAATGCATTGAATCCCTTACAAAAAAAACTGCATTTGTTTTAAGTAATGCTACAGTTTTTGTTACATGTAGAAAAATGCAGTTTTTTGGACACAAAAACACTGCAATATATCTAAAGTACAACTGCAATACAGCTGAAGTAGTACTACAATAACACTGCAATATAACCGCAGTAATACGGCAATACATAATACAACTAAAGTACAATTACAATACTACCGAAGTGCAATACTAATACAATTCTGTACAATACCATTGAAATGCAACCAGAATATCCAGAATAAGTTTTATTTTCACAAATCTGCAGTATAATGAATTAAGGTACAAAACAACAGTGAATGTCTCAAACTGCAATTCAAAAATAAATGTGATTTTTAAACTTAAAAAAAAAAACTTATAACAAATAACAGGATGAGAATTAGACAATGTACAGTGCATCCGGAATGTATTCACAGCGCTTCACTTTTTCCACATTTTGTTATGTTACAGCCTTATTCCAAAATGGATTCAATTCATTATTTTTCCCCCTCAATTCTACAAACAATACCCCATAATGACGTGAAATAGGTTTGCTAAAAATAAAAAACGAAAAAAATCACATGTACATAAGTATTCCATGACGCTCAAAATTGAGCTCAGGTGCATCCTGTTTCCACTGATTATCCTTGAGATGTTTCTACAACTTGATTGGAGTCCACCTGTGGTAAATTCAGTTGATTGGACATGATTTGGAAAGGCACACACCTGTCTATTTAAGGTCCCACAGTTAACAGCGCATGTCAGAGCACAAACCAAGCCATGAAGTCCAGAAAAATTTCTGCAGCATTGAAGGTCCCAATGAGCACAGTGGCCTCCATCATCCATAGATAGAAGAAGTTTGGAACTGTTGGAAACTCAGTAGCGAAGACCAGGAGACTTGGATGTATCTTCAGCAGGATTCTTTATTGAGAACACGTGCTGTCGGTAGCTGCAGTCCATCAAGTCGTTCACGCCTCTTTGCATACGGCCTTTGTAAAGAAAAAAGTGTCTTATAAAATGTAAATCAATATATTGCTTTATGTGAATAATTAGGCACAATGATTCTCACATCAGTTAACCCCCAGGAGTCTGAGCTGTTTTGGGGCCCTTTAGAAGTTTTGACATGCTCTGACATTTGTGCTTTTTTCAGTTGCTTATAAACACATTAATGGCAAAGTGTAATTACACTGTGTTCAGCACAAACTGGGCTACCATAATATGTGAGCAACATGTATGTACATGCTTGTATTTTTGAGAGAATAATGTGTATGCGTGGTTTTTGAAAAAAATAAAAATGTAAGTCAAAACAAAAACACCTCAAAACACACAATAGATATGTGTCCACAAGACTTTTGACTAATGGGTGTTGTTGCCTAGAGTTTTTGCTTCAAACTGATGTGAGAATCATTGTGCCTAATTATTCACATAAAGCAATATATTGATTTACATTTTGTAAGACACTTTTTTCTTTACAAAGGCCGTGTGCAAAGAGGCGTGAACGATCATGAATAATGCTGCGAATTACACCTGAGAGAACAAAAGACCTGCATAATGAGCTGCATAATCAATGAGCCTCAGGTATGTGACTGAGAGCTAAGCAACAGGACAAAAGAAATCTATTTTGTTGTAGTTTATTTAGAATGTAGTCAACAAAGGCACATTACAAAGGCCTATTATATTTTAAATGATCAAAAGATTTGACTACACTGCAAAAAATGCTCTTTTTATTTAGTATTTGGCTTTTCAACAGCCTGGATTTCAACAAACTGCACCTCGACTTTCCCTGCTTGGCTCATTCTGGTGTACAGAAGCTCTTCCTCCAACACTGCACTGTCAGTTGATCCATCTGACATAATTGCCAGATACTTTGAATGATCAATCTTATTTTTAAGCTGCCTCCTCGACACCTCAGCAATGTAGTGCATGAAAACCCTGGCCTGCTTCTTGTTCAGATAAGTTTTCCCTATCACCAGTCCTTTCTGCTCATCCACTCTGAAAGGAGTTAAAATGAGAACTGTGATTTTAATAACATTGACCCTCCATTACAAATATATAATTTGTTTTATCCATTTAAAAATATGAGTTATGCTGCACTCATAGGCGCGGATTTATGTTTTGCTCTGTGGGTGCTCACGCCCTTTAACTCTTTCTATTTTGGGTCCCATGATATTCTTTTTCAAAACACCTTCTCTCAAATCACCTTTACTGACATGTAGTTCAAAAGTAACAGTAGACTCAAAACTGTTGAATTCAGATTCAGTTAGAATTTGTGACATCAGCTGTGTGTAAGCTCTGAGATAGTCTCTCTATATATTTAGGTCCTAGCACTTTGGCAACAGTTTGTACTTGGACAACAGAAAAGTTTCTGAACGCTTTCAATTCCCTCAATTCCCTGAGATCTCCTGGCGCCACATACCTTCACTGAATCTACAGGCACATCAGTTACTGATTGGATGGCTACATCTATTTCAAAGAAAGCTTGTAAGTCAGGATAAGTGTTATCAGGCTGAATAACTTCATTCACATCAGTTTTTTCTGCAGCTTTGTTGCGGTTCAATTACTTAGTCAAAGAGCATACTCTAGCACAGAGCTCTTTGTTCTGTTCCTCTAGCTCTGAGTTACGCTGAAACTGCTGTCTAGCTAGAGCTAAACCAAATTCTCTGTGGCAGCAGATAATGCCTTTCACATTGTTCTTGCGAATACATGCTCCTAATACCTTTTTACACTCATCTACAGACCAAGTCTTGTCTGGATGGATCTCATATTTCTGAGTTAGTTCTTGTCTAACTTTCTCAGTGACTATTAGGTTCATTTGCACTCCTAACTGTGATTTGAATTCGCTGTCTGACCACAAAGGAGTCGCGAGACCACTTTTTTCAGTTGTGGGGATCAGTCTAACTGTCACAGGGTGTTTTGGTTATGGTTCATGTGTTTAAGTTTGCCTTGTTCACTGTCATGTCTTGTCATGCACTTCCTGGTCCTGTCATGTGATCCTGCCTTGTGCTCCTTTGTCTTGTGGTTTGTCATGTTCTCATTGGTTTATTCATTGTTCACAGGTGTGTCTTGTCCTTAGTCAAGGTGTATTTAAACCCTCATGTTTGCCATGTGTCTTTGTCTGATATTGAATGTATGTAATCCTCTGTTGGTGAGTGTTAATGATAGTTGAATGTGTTTTGAGTCAAGTTTACCCAAGCCAAGTTTATGTTTTGTCAAGTCAAGTCAAGCCAAGTTTGTTTTGCCATGTCTTTGTTTTATATTGTTAAGATTTGAGTTAAATAAAAGACTGCACTTGGGTTCTTCACCTTGCCTCCAGTGGACGACTATTGTTACACTAACATTATTTCTAAACATTTTTATGAGTTTCTTTGTTACCACACAATCAAAACACTAAAACTTCTCTGATCAACAAACTTGTTAACACAGATCAACTATTGTTAATCTTCCTTGGCAAAACAGAGGACAACACAAATTATTAGCACTTTACGCTAATACTTCCCTGCTGAAACAGAGGATAACCAATATTAGCACGTGATGCTAATCTTCCCTGCCTGAAACAGAGGCTAACCAATTTTAGCACGTAATGCTAATTTTCCCTGCCTAAACAGAGGATAACTTTAATCTCTAAAAGAAATTGTTTTAAAGGATAACTTAGTTAACCAAACCCTACAGCTGTCTGTTAACTCTTCTCTGATGGCGCAGAGGATAACACATTTGTACTGGTCTTAAAGGTTCTTTTGGATAGAGTGGCACTCACCAACCCTTGGTTGTACAGAAAAATTCAATCTGGAACGAAGTCAGATCTTTGTTGAGCTTGAAGTTTCCATCTGGATTCAGGTGGGGAGCTCTATCCGGGTCACGGCACCAAAACTGTTGGAAACTCAGAAGCGAAGACAAGGTAGTCGAGCCTGGACCGTAATACTGCGATGGTCATATTCCCGCAATGGGAACATGAGTCATCCACGAAAGCCGCCTCAGCGTGCTGAACGCCCAAACACGTGAGACAGCAATCGTGTCCGTCAGCTGGGGACAGGTAACGTCGGCATCCAGAAACACACGGTTTGAATGACATCTTGAAAAAGACGCAGGGTCAAACCGTGTCGCTCTTTTAGAGGAAAATGCTCTGATCAGTGCCGAGGCACGCAGGGGAAATGGCCGTGGCTCGCAGCGGTTCAGGGGTGCAAGCCCGCTGAGAGCACTCAAAATGCCCAAAGCTGTGAAAACAGCTGTTTGTTTGTTCTTTTTTTTTTCAGAAAAAAACTCTATTTGCGACCACCGCTGTAGGCACCGTCACACCGACACTGGCAGAGCTCCAACTCTCTTTGTCCTCGCAGGAAACACTCTTCGTAGGAACAAACAAGAACATGAATGTTCGGCTCCGAAGTTGAAAGCGATATGCGGTACCTCCACTTCCGTATTTATACCCGCGCTGCGGGGCGGAGCGTGGGACGCGTCTAACGCATGCCAATCCTCATTGGCTCGTTTTTAAACACTCGAAGTAGAGATTGATCTCTGAAAATAGATCCCAATTCGTCGGTCAGTTCCGACGTTCGTCGAACGTGACCGACTGAAAGGGAACTGCATTATTCTACATGTAACAAAAACTGTAGCATTACTTAAAACAAATGCAGTTCTTTTTGTAAGGGATTAATTGCATTGTACAGTATTTTCATGTATGTTAAAATCACCAAAAAAAATTAACAGATGAATAACTAGCACAGACAAGAGTAAGTAACTCACTAATCTCAGAGAAAAAATCTGAAAGAAATTTCGAAGGATGATAAATTAGCATTACAGCCATTAATGTTTTGCCAGTCATTTTCAACGCAAGGTATTCAAAAGATGAAACGTCATGGAATTCAATCTTAGATATTTTGATACTCTCATGACAAACTACAGCTAACCCTCCACCTCTACGATGGAGACGAGGTTGAGAGAAATAGATGTACCCAGGTGGTGTTAAGAGGTTTAAGTTGAAAAAGTCATTGGGCACCTGTCAGGTTTCTGTCAAAAGTAGCATGTCCAGGTTTTCGTCAATGATAATGTCATTTAGCACTGATGCCTTATCAGTTAAAGAGCGAGTGTTCAATAGCACACATCGCATATCTGAAGAAGCAAGTTTGCAGTTTCCAAGGACAGGATCAAAGCGTACTGGTCTCAGATTCCAAAAGTTGATTATGCGGTTTTCCTGTTGTGTTATACCAGAAGCATGGGTGTTGGTGCAGATAACCGGAATACTATTTGAAGACGAACAATGATAAGTCCGAAGTTTCTTCCGAGAACGGTGTATGTAGCGGGGTCAGCGTAAAATTCCAAGTTGTTCACACCACATATAAGTGTCTGGAGCCAAGCGGAGAGATCCTTTTAGTTCTAAGTTGAGCCGAAGAAAAATGCAAAGCCATCTCGGGAGAAGTCCCTTTATTAACATCAGCCAAAAATAGCACAAAAAGACCAAAGAACAAAACCGGCAATTGGTTACGCAATTGGTTACATGAACAAAAACCAATGGGACCCACGCAACAACTTATCAGTTTAACTACGTTAGCCAGAACCATATCTCCACTATCCACAACAATTCACAGAAGGGAAGACTACCCAACCATACCGAGGATTGACACCACAAAATGATAAAGAGAGTGGAGACTCATGTATCAGATGTCGAGAAGGATATGGATCAGGAGGAGAGGGCTCGCAGCCGATCAGTGTGAGAGGATCACAAAAATATATGGTCTTCAATATAGCGCACCATGGATAGTTCACCCATGAAAATTCTGTCATCATTTCCTCTCAAGTTGTTGTAAACCTGAATGAGTTTCTTTATTCTGTTGAACATACAAGTTATTTTGAAGAATGTGGGTAAACAGGTGCTGGTCCCCAGTGACTTCCATATATATATATTTTCCAACTATGGAAGTCAATGAGGACCAGCAACTGTTTACCCACATTCTTCAAAATATCTTATTTTGTGTTCAGCACTAGAAAGAAAATAATACAGGTTTGGAACGACATGAGAGTGAGTAAATAAAGACCGAATTTTCATTTTTGGGGGAACTATCCCTTTAAGGACAAGAGGGAGTTTACTTTTAGGCTGCTGTCACTTTAAGACCTGTGTATTTTCACTTTAGACATAACCAACTGTGTTTATGTAAACCTGGTGTGTATTTGACAGTATTAGAGCAAACAGACACGAAAGATCAAATCCAGTAATCGGACGCTGTTGGACAGGCTTTTAGTGTGCGCGCGCTTCGGGTGTACGCGTTCAGAAAAGGCGCATGTCAGAACAGCACGCGAATGTAATGTTTAACCGGAGTGTAACATGCAAATAATAAACTTTTGTGATTGTGAATAAGTGCAGTGTCCCGTGAGTGTAACTGTACCGCTGCGTTAACATGTGATGTGAATGTACGTCGAGTTGTACAGTATGACGGAGGCGCCAGAACTGCATCTGATAGAATGTGCGCTGTAGCATGATATTACGATATTTCTTCAAAAGCAGATCATGGAGATATTTTAATCATCCACAAGCAATAATTGTGATATCCTACATTAACTTTACTAAAAAAAAGAAGATATGCTACCTTGGCTATGTTATTTAACTAGCCATCTAACGTTAGCTCGCAACATAGTTTAGTTTACATTCATTTTCTTGATATACCTTTAATTTTTTCTCTTTCTCGTTTCTTCTTTTTTTCTTTTCTCTGCACCAGAGGGATATGTCCTGTTTTGTGACATTTATGAGTTTTGCTGCAATACTCTTTAATCAACTTCAATAATCAGTCACAGTCTGACTGTACTTGCATCCTGCAGCCCATTAACATAATGTTGCATTTTTGTATAATTACCATTATCCATTGACATAATATATCACAAAAAATAAAAAAAAATAAAAATCAAGCTGTCATTTCATGTGCTTTTGAAAGCATTTATTCAAAAGGGTCATATATACAGATTGGTCATATATAAAGCACTATATAAATAAATAGGGATGCACCAATACCACTTTTTTTTTCAGACCAAGTACAAGTACTTACATTTGGGTACTTGCCGATACCAAGTACTGATATGAGTACTTAATAATACCATTACAGTTATTCTAACAATGTTTTATTTTCATCAGATTTTTTTCACTTTCTGACTGTAACAAAGTAAATATACAACTTGATGCTGTTGTGGACATTTTAACATTCAACTTGGTGTTTTCCTAAACAAACATGCACTGCTGCCCATTTCACATAAATGTAACCTGTAACACATTCAGTGTATTTCAGTAACACAACATAGTAGCAGAACAACTGAAATGATATGTTATCATATGTTAGTACAGTACTAAAGACTAAGCCTTTTTCGGAAAAGTGAGAGGCAGGATCTTTTTGATGAAAAGAAGCTTTTCTGCATTATTAGCTCTAATGTTTTCATCTACAATGTGTGACACTGAGCTAAACAGTAGGGATGTGGGAGACTAGCCGACTAGTCGATTAAACGTTAGTGCTGCTGCTAGTCGAATTGGAAAGTACTAGTGTCTACATTTTTTTATTTTTTTTTGCACATTTAATGTTTTGCTTTATTTATTTATTTATTTTACAAAGACTATGTTTAAATTACTGTCGTGTTAATGTTATATATTGAAATTAATATATTATTTTGAAAAGTGTATATCTGCAGCAAAACAAAATCATTTAATTTTACCTTGTTGGTTTTCTCTGGAGCTTGCGCGCGGAGGCTTCAGAGAAATCTCCATTTAGAAGATGAGCAAGGTGAGGGAGGATTTTGAAAGCGTACACAAAACTTTTCCGTTTTCTTCCATGTCATGTCAAACTAGTATAACAATTAAGCTTGCTGCCTTGCTTAGGCTTGTTATACTTCAGGTACTTACTTTGCACTTGAACAGTTGCTATATCAACATCCCAAAGATATGAAAATACGGTTAAATAATGTATAGTTGTCAGTAGCCTACACGACAAGCTTTTCTTGTGATTTTGCCGCCCATCTTGTGTGCAGATACTTTTCATACACGAGAAGCGCGTTCATCTGTTTATAATAGGCTATTATGTGTGACTCATTGGTCCTGTGCTGCATATTGTCTAAAATGGCTAACCTACGTGCTTAAGTGAACGCTCAGGTTTAATACAATGATCATAATGCAAGGCAAGCATTCGCATGTATGTGATCTATTTTTAGCGACATTCAGTATGGGATTTGACTATTCATAGTTTAAGTGTTCTTTCAAATGGATCGATTGCATATACTGTCACCGGGGGCCGGGGTTAGACTAGTCATTGCGCACATCCCTACTAACAGCCTTTCACTTTCAACACTACTGCATGGTGCCGAGAGTTATCTGCGTGACGAGAGATATACTTGCCACGTCCGCACTAGCACGAAGGTGCGCGCGGCAAAAATTTTGTAACTATCCGCTATAGACATAAAGTGTTATCGGGTGCGGTTGTATCGGGGTAGTTTTACGAGTACGAGTACATGAGCGCAGTATCGGACCGACACCCAAGTACTGGTATCGATACATCCCTATAAATAAAGATGACTTGTCTTAGCAAAAATTACTAAAAAAAAAAGTAAATGTGGCTGTGATGACTTGATGACTTCTTTCCAGTCTTCAGTCTCTCATGTTCTTGCTCAGACGTGGACCGGCTCTGATCTCTGGTGTGGCGGCTTGAGTTCCTGTCAGGTTGGAGTTGGACTTCAGGCTTCAGGTCAAGTCTCGAGCTCAAGCCCTCCACCAAGGACAGCAAGTATGTTGTTTCCTATCCAATACAAAGATTATATGAACAAGTCAACTTGAATGTTTTTTAGAGCTTTTTTACAACAGAACTGAATTCTTGCAATTGCATCACTGATTGTGTTATTTTCCTGTTTATTACTGTGAAGCCGCTCTGAAACAATCTGTATTGTATAAAGCGCTGTATAAATGAAGGTGACTTGACTTGACTATAACAAGAACATTACGATGAACACAAATTTGAAAACCTCACTACAAATAATCCAGAATTGAAGATAAATGATAATAATCCTACTCTGTCTGTTACACTTCCTCACACCTGAAATCCCTGATCGAGTGAATCTCCTGAACTTCTCCAGATCATTTCTAATCCATTCATGTTGTAACATCTGCTCTAACGTCGGCCGTTTAGTTGGATCCCGGTCTAGGCACTGGCTAATCAGATCACTGCATTCTGTACACATTTTATTAAGGAGAGGCTGGTTAGTCATGACCATGTGACACGAATGTTGGCATCTATGAAAACAGCATCTGAAACATGATTAATATAAGGTAAAGTGTTCTTTATCTTTCCTTTAAAAGTGAAGTATGTATTTTCTGTGGCAATAGTGGCACCTAGCGGAATTACAAAAACACGCTATAGGTTGAGCTGGAAAGTGTTTAGACTTTTGGGGGAGATAAACCTATTAAATGGCATAATGGCAATAAACTGGGTTAAGAGAATGTATTTTACCATGAAAAATCTTACATACTTCACCTTTACCTGTTTCTGAACAGAGCCTTTGCTTTATGTGTGTGTTTATCAATGTTATCAATATTTTTCACTCACCTTTGGATAAGTTGGAGTTCTGAAATTTAACTTTGGCTTGTGTGATTTCCGCTCTATTGCCAAAAGGAGAACACGTGTTCACCATCTGGTACAACAACACTCCCAGAGCCCAGACATTTGTTGGGACGGCATGGAATTGAGATTCTGTGAAGACTTCAGGTGGACAGTAACCCATTAATCCTGTAAGCAAGACATTTGCGCATTGTTGAGTCAAATAATCAGTAAGTCACTACATCCAGGTTTCCACACTCCAAAAATACTCACCAAGGTATATTTTTGTCTCGTAGCCATCACTACTAAGTAGCTGACCGCAGCCAAAGTCTATCAGCTTGAGCTCTAACGTGTTTGTCTTCAACAGGAAATTCTGTGCATGAACGTCATTATGAAAGACGCCATGCTCGATGCAGTGTTGTACTGCCAGCACAGCCTGTCACGATGACCCGTGCTGTTGTTTCATCCAGTTGAGGATTACGAATGATGAAGTCCAGCAAGCTCTCGCAGGGTTCAGGGAACTCCATTATGAGGGTGATTTTCCGAGGATGTTTAAACCAGTCGTATAGTTGTATGACGTAGGGGCTTATTGGTTCTTGCCTCATCTTCAGCAGCAGTGCCACTTCTGTAACGAGAGGTTTGGGATGCCCAGGCTAGAGAAAAGTAGTAGACAGAAGGTTAGCTGGGTAAAAATCTGAAGAAAACATATCATTTTTAAATGTACTTGCTTTGATCTTTGTAGATATGATCAACAGAGCCTTTCCAGGCTTATTTGTCTATTACATTTACACCTAATGCTTCCTACAGGTGTATTGCCTACAGTAATCAGCACTTAAACAACAAATACACTTTTGACCAACTTACAATAGCAAGATAACGATCATTGTCAATCTTGCGCATCCGCTTGATGGCAACCTGTAAAAAAAAAACAGTACTCAATAACAGTAACGGTATTCAAGCGCTTGACTTTGCGCATAACATTTACGATTTGAGCATATAAGTATTAAACCATCTGTATTAAATATGTTTTGATGCATGCAAGATTGCTTTACCTTTTTGCCATCAAATTTCCGTGTTCCCTCGAACACTCTTCCGAATCCTCCGGATCCAATCATCTCTCCCACGTTATAGAGAGTCTCAAAGGATTCTGAAAAACAAACAGAAAAATATGACAAATATATGAGCTTGCTAGATCCTTTGTTTCATATCAAAAATATCAGTGCTGGTTGTGTCGAGAACATCATTTTTGATCTTTTGATAAAAACATGACATTTCCAGGCTTAATTTGGCCAACTCTGGCACATGTGGCTCAGTTCTGGTAATCACATAAGGTCATATGGGCCACACCACGACAGCCATTGTGACAATTTTGTGCATATTTGACCATTCAAGCGCAATAAGTTGCGAAATAGAGCTCTATTCAGGATTGCATGCTGTCTGAGAAGCGGCTTTCTGTGCGTGTGTTTCGGGTGTGTGTCAGACAGCGCAAATGAGTTCATGGCTTATTGAGAACGCTTTGCTAACGTTCCCAAGTTAAGTTAAGAAATATTATTTTTAAATGTTCCCTGAACGTTCAAAACGTCCAGTTTTTTAAATGTTGTAAAAATGTTTTTTCTTGGCTAAGGGAACAATCTATTTTATAATTTTGCAAACATTATGGGAACTTTTGAATGTTCTCTGAATGTTCTGAAACTGTTAGATGAATGTCCAATTAAAATATTTCTGGCAGGAAAAATCCAGAAACAAAATTTCAGCAAAATAAAATTAAATGTGACTGTACACTTTACACCGCCCAGCCTTATTTCAGTCTCACCTGTTGAGCTCTTGTTCACTGGTGAAGGCTCCATAAAGCTATTTGAAGTCTCTGTTGGCTCGACGGGAACTTGACCTGGCAGCGGAGGGCACATCCACTCTTCGAGGCTGTCGGACCTGGACAAACAGCACTTGCTGGAGCTGCCCTGTTCGTTTCGGCTATCCGATCTATCGCCACTCCACCTCCAATCGGCGATGTACGAGCCTCTGCTGCTAAGGCTCAACGACTCTCTACAGAACCGCCTCTCTATACTGTCCTCAGAGAGGGACAAAGATGATGTGGATCTCCTGGATCTGGAGTGGCCCGAGGCTGGAATATTTCAGACATTTTTAATAATATTAATAATCAATGTCAGTGGTCACATCAAATTGTTACTCTGTTTTCAATGACAAATTACTTTGTTAACTGAGCCATAACTTATTTAATAAAAGCCTATTCTGACCTCTGCAAAAGCGTTTAGATGGAGTGGACGGATGTCCATGATCTGGGCTCTGCCGGCTGCCGCTCTGCCACTCCCTCTTCCTGTCAGCCTGACCTGTGGACACAGAAACAGAAAACTCAGAAGACAGAGGTGCTAAAGGTCTAGGAAGCTCCTGGATCTGTGTCTGGGCCGGGTCTGGCAGTGGATCCTGATCACGGTCATCAGAACCGTGTCTCCAAACCTCCTGACCAGCCGCCTGAGAGAAAGCAGCTCTTCTGGATCTGGAGCGGCCTGAGGCTGGAATATTTCAAACATCACATAGTTAGTAATGTTTTAATAATAATCAATAATCAATGTCAATGGTCAATTACAAATTGTTACTTCAGTTACTCAAATTGAAAAGTTTATTTCAAGAATCAAATACATGTGATCACTTTGCTGGGAAAATTCAAATAGGTTACCTCACACAATTTTCTTCACATTAATGTAGTCAATCATTGTACAACATTATATCATAACATACCATAAACAAATGAAAAACGTCTCGGTTACGACTGTAACCTTAGTTCCCTGAGTAGGGAACGAGACGCTGCGTCACCGCTTTGGGAACGCCTCTGCGTGATTGCGTCGTGAAGCACATGTGTAATCAGTCCAATGGAGAGACGGAACGTCATAGGCGGGTGACGTCATCGACCCGGAAGGTATAAAGCATACCGGCAAACAAACGCCGCTAGCTTCTGTGGTAGAGTGAAGCAAGACGCTTTTGCGGGCATGCGGGGAGTATGGCAGGGTGACGCAGCGTCTCGTTCCCTACTCAGGGAACTAAGGTTACAGTCGTAACCGAGACGTTCCCTTTCGAGGGAACTCGCGCTGCGTCACCGCTTTGGGAACGAGAATACCCACGTCCCCATAGGAGCCGGATGCCCGCCTGTGCATTGTCTAAAAGGCGAGCACCCGAGCCCCTGGAGTAATGTCAAGTTCGTAGAACCTCACGAAAGTGAGCGGCGAGGACCACCCCGCCGCGTCACAGATGTCTTGCAGGGAGGCCCCTGCTAGGAATGCCCGAGAGGCAGCCATACCCCTAGTCGAGTGTGCCCGGACAGCCAAAGGGGAAGGCTGCCCGACCACCTCATAAGCAAGTGAAATAGCCTCAACTATCCACTTGCTCATCCTCTGCACCCTCTCGAGGGTGGACCGTAACACACAAACAACTGTTCCGATTTTCTCCACAGGGCAGCTCTGTGGACATAAGCGTCTAGTGCGCGAACAGGGCAAAGCAGATTGGATCTCTCCTGGTCAGACGTCAGAAAGGGAGGTGGACAAAAGGCCATAAGTACTATGGGTCTCACAGTATTAGTGGGAACCTTAGGAACGTACCCCGGTCTGGGGTGCAGAAAAGCTTTAGCCATACCGGGAGCAAATTCCAAGCACGAGGGTGCCACAGAGAGGGCTTGTAAGTCCCCTATTCTTTTTAAAGAAGAGATAGCCAGCAGAAAGATGGTCTTTAAAGTGAGGAGTTTCTCAGAAATTTCTTCAATGGGCTCGAAGGGAGCCTGAGAAAGGCCCTGAAGGACAATAGATAAGTCCCAGGCCGGCACCCTGGTGCGTACTGCGGGCCTCAGTCTGATAGTGCCACGGAGGAAACGAGTAACTAGGGGGTGTCGCCCGAGCGTAACACCATCGAAAGGAGAGTGGTAAGCTGCTAAGGCCGCCACGTACACCTTCAAAGTGGAGGGAGCTAACCCAGCGGAGAATTTCTCCTGCAGGAACTCCAGCACCGCGCTCGCAGGGCAGTTAACTGGATCCCACAGGCGATCTCTACACCATAAGGTGAAGAGTCTCCATTTCAATGCGTACAGTTTCCTCGTGGAGGGAGCTCTAGAGTGTAGGATGGTCTCCACAACCTCGGTTGAGAGACCGGAGCTTAAGAGCTGGGCCCCCTCAGAGGCCAAGCCCACAGATTCCACAGCTCTGGGCGTGGGTGCAGGAAGGCACCGCCCGACTGAGAGAGCAGGTCCCTCCTGCACGGAATCTCCAGGGGAGAGCCGTTGAGGAGCGACACAATGTCCGAGAACCAAACCCGGGCTGGCCAGAACGGAGCTACTAGGAGCAGATGGGCACCGTCCCGACGAACTCTCTCTAGAACTCCCGGAAGCAGAGCGATCGGGGGGGAAGCGTACAGGGGCAGCCTCGGCCACTCCTGTACCATGGCGTCCAGTCCCAAGGGAGCTGGAGGAGTTAGAGCAAACCATAGACGACAATGAGTGTTGTCTTGAGTTGCGAACAGGTCTACTTCGGCTCTGCCGAATTTTTGCCAGAGGAGCTCCACCACCTCTGTGTGGAGTCTCCACTCGGCCCCTGCCTCGACAGGATGTCTGCTTCCGTATTCAGGCGCCCTGGGATGTAGATTGCCCTGATTGAGAGCAATTTCCCCAGGGCCCACAGGAGGATTTGACGAGTCAGCTTGTACAAAGGGCGAGACCTCAAACCCCCTGGTGATTTATATAGGAGACCACCGATGTGTTGTCTGTGCGAACTAGAACATGATGGCCCCTGAGATACGGCAGGAAATGTCTCAGAGCCTGGAACACAGCAAGCATTTCCAGGCAATTTATGTGCAACGCACGATGAGAGTCCTGCCACAGGCCCTGGGCCGAGCGACCACTCATGGTCGCCCCCCAACCCGTAAGGGAGGCATCCGTGGTCAGAGTGACCCGCTGGCACGGTACCCCCAGTAACGGGCCTTGGGCTAGAAACCGAGGGTCCTTCCACATGACTAAGGCGCGGAGGCATCGCCGCGTTACCCTGATCACGCGAAAGGGATTTCCCCTCGGGGAAAGGTCTCATGTACAACAGGCCACGAGGAATGACGTTGGACGCTGCTGCCATCAGGCCTAACAGTCTCTGATACTGTTTGACAGTGAGTGGCTGGTCTAGTTTCACCCCTTTCACAGCTGAGAGAATCGACCCTACGCGAGGCTCTGATAGACGGGCCTGCATCAGGATCGAATTCCAACACACACCCAGATACGTCATTTTCTGTACTGGAGAAAGAACGCTCTTCTTGAGGTTGAGCCTCAGCCCTAACCTCTTCATGTGTGCGAGAACAACATCTCGATGTTGAACCGCCAGACGTGCTGACTGAGCCAAAATCAGCCAGTCGTCGATATAATTGAGAATGCGGATCCCCTGCATACGCAAGGGGGCTAATGCCGCGTCTACACACTTGGTGAAGGTGCGGGGTGATAGGGCTAGACCGAAGGGAAGCACCCGATATTGGTACGCTTGTCCCCCGAAAGCGAACCTCAGGTACTTCCTGTGCTGCGGAAGGATGGAGATGTGGAAGTAAGCATCTTTGAGATCTATCGTGACAAACCAGTCCTCGGACCTGATTTGGGACACGATATGTTTGAGTGTAAGCATCTTGAACCTGAACTTTGCCACTGCGCGATTCAGAGAGCGCAGGTCCAAAATGGGGCGCAACCCCCCATCCTTCTTTGGCACTATAAAATAGCGACTGTAGAATCCCGACTCCCTGTCGGAGAGAGGAACCTTCTCTATGGCCCCCTTCCGTAGGAGGGTCTGGACTTCTTGAGTCATAACCAGAGCCTGCTCGGGGCCCACCAAGGTAGGTAGGACCCCCTTGAAACTGGGTGGACGACACCTGAACTGGATGGCGTACCCTGATCTTATTATCTGCAGGACCCAACGAGATATATTTGGCAGTTTTTCCCATTCTGGCAAAAAATCTACTAGGGGTACCAGTCCCTCGAGACTGGCCTCTGGGAGCACAGCGCCCTGAAGCGGATGACCGGCAGGGAACGGCTGACTCGACAGCGCCACCTCCTTGTCTGGAGGACGCGGGCCATCCTCGGATGACTCGCGAGGGCCTTCCACGCCCCGGCACTCGGGCGGGGTTAGTGGAGAGACCCTGTGAGGGTACCGGAAAAGGACGGGCACCGTATGCTGAGGTGAACACCGCCTGTTCCCGAAGGGGGAAACCCTCATTGCCCTGGGCCCACTGGCGTCAGGGCTTCTTAGACGCAGCCTTCCTAGAGATGAGAACAGTCCGCAGATCTGCTCTACCCCTAGAGGGCTGCGTCTGGGGGTGTCGCCCACCGCCCCACCCTTTCTGAGGGGGAGTACGAGTAGCGACATTCTGTTTCTGTTGCGCCCGGTGTACGGAGCTTGTACTGGGCAAGGTCGGAGTTTTAATGGCCGATGCCGACTGAGGAGAGAGATGGCTCGCAAGCGTCTCCTCCACCTTCGGCATCGAACCATACCCATGCTTCTTCAGCCCCTGGATGTTACTATACACGGACGTTTGGGGACTGAAGACACGAGAGGACATGGGCCGCTTCCACGTTCTCGACACCTCAGTGTGGAGATCCGTGAAAAACGGTAAACTCCGACGTGGAGGCTGAGCAGAGCGGGTGGGGAGAAAGCGCTCGTCCAGACGGCTCTTGGACGAGACGCTCTCTTGATTCTCTTGTGGCCAGTCAATGTTTAGTTTGGCCACAGCTCTGCACAGCACCTCCATTAGCTCCTCACCAGCAGGGGATTGAAGTGGCGAGTCTTCAACCCCCGCGTCAACGCTGCAAATATCTATCTCCTCAGAGCTCGATAAAAGCAGCGCTGAGGCTGCCCCCTGGGTGGGAGAAACCGCGGGGCGGGCTCCCGAACCCAGAGAGGCAGCACTGGATCTGCCAGGTGAGGGCAGAGAAAGGGCTGGGCCCGTCTCTAACCCTTCTGACAGATCCATCTGCGAACCCCACGACATAAGCTGCCGCTGTGCCTCAGCAACAGCGGGGCCTGTTCCGCGGGGAACGCGAACCGGGACACCCTCCTCAAAAAGTGCCCGGCGGGATCGCAGCACTCTCATAGGCAAAGCCTCACAATGCTCACAGCCGGCCCCCTCGAGAGCCGACTGGGCGTGCTGTTCACCCAAACAAACAACGCACATCAAGTGTGTATCCCCGCTCGTGATGTGACGAGGGCAGGGAGGAACACACTTTCTGTAACGCTGCTCGCTCGCCATAATGTCTCTCTAAATGTCAGTGTGTGTGCAAACTTGTAGGTGAAAACAAGAAAAGTCTGAACTCAGACACAAACACAAAATCTGACAATGACAATGACACAGAGCGCTTGCTGAAAGCAACAGAAGCTAGCGGCGTTTGTTTGCCGGTATGCTTTATACCTTCCGGGTCGATGACGTCACCCGCCTATGACGTTCCGTCTCTCCATTGGACTGATTACACATGTGCTTCACGACGCAATCACGCAGAGGCGTTCCCAAAGCGGTGACGCAGCGTGAGTTCCCTCGAAAGGGAATTTTCATTTTTGGGAGTTTACTTTTAGGCTGCTGTCACTTTAAGACCTGTGTATTTTCACTTTAGACATAACCAACTGTGTTTATGTAAACCTTGTGTGTATTTGACAGTATTAGAGCAAACAGACACGAAAGATAAAGTCCAGTAACCGGGCGCTGTTGGACGGGCTTTTAGTGTGCACACGCTTCAGGTGTACGCGCTCAGAAAAGGCGCATGTCAGAACAGAAGAAGAAGTTTTATTTATATAGCACATTTCCATAGATCAAGGTCGCTTTACATAGTGCTATACAATACATTTGCACACCCACAAGCACAGGC
This sequence comes from Rhinogobio ventralis, assembly GCA_039654625.1. Lineage (NCBI taxonomy): Eukaryota > Metazoa > Chordata > Actinopteri > Cypriniformes > Gobionidae > Rhinogobio > Rhinogobio ventralis. The sequence goes on from CM077204.1 coordinate 7,513,347, forward strand.
CTTATATAGCCACATTATTCAAAATAAATATTAAATAGATACGTTTTTAGCTGAGTCTTGAAGGTAGACAAAGATGATATATTACGAAGTGGAAGGGGAAGCGAATTCCATAATTTAGGAGCATTGACACTAAATTACCTACCACCTACAGTGGACAAACGAAAACGAGGAATGGACAAAAGACCAAGCTCAGATGATAAGCCAAGAGTAGGTCAGACAAATATGGAGGTGCAAGACCATTTAATGCCTTAAATGTTAGAAGTAATATTTTAAAGTGAATACGTGATGCCACAGGTAGCCAGTGAAGATCATGCAGTAGAGGAGTAATGTGAGAAGAGCGCCTGGTGGAGATGAGAACTCTGGCTGCTGAGTTTTGAACATACTGTAACCTTTTTGTAACAAGTTTTTTTAGGAAGACCAAGAAATAGAGCATTGCAATAATCCAGATGTGATGTGATTAATTCATGAATTAAGATTTCAGCATCAGCTAGAGTGAGAGAAGATCGAAGACGTGCAATATTACGAAGACAATATTACGTTTAACAACAGAAGAAATATGAGAGGCAAAAGATAGAGATGAGTCAAATAAGACACCAATATTACGGACAGATGAAGAAGACTTAACATAAACCCCGTCAATTTCAAAGGACAGGTCCATCCTTTTGCCTGAGGTAGCAGAGCCAATCATCAATATTTCAGTTTGTTATTATTTAGTTTAAGGAAATTCAAGGACATCCAATGCTTGATATCCCTGATACATGCAGTAAGTGAGTCAGGCAAGGATGGCCTATCAGAGCTGGTGGTGAGGTAAATTTGAATGTCATCAGCATAGCAATGAAATTGAAGTCCACGCATGTGTATGATGTCACCAAGTGTCAGGGAACCAGGAAATAACAGGCAGCAGGCAGAGATGCAGGATCCAAATGCAGGGAGAATTTAATAACAAAAAACAATCGTAACAGGACTCAGGAACAAAACAAACTAGCAAAAACACAGAACAGGGAACATCATACACCTGCAACACCAAACAACGATGACAGAGAACCAGAGAAAACAAGGGCTATATATACACAGGGAAGACTATAGGTGCATCCCAATTCGCATACTATCCGTACTAAATAGTAATCGAAAACAGAATTAGTATGTCCCAAATCATAGTATGTTGAAAAGAGTATTCCAAAGATACCCGGATGGTCTACTATTTCCGGTCAGAATTCGAAGTGCAGATCGACGCACACTCTAACAGCTGATATTGCCCACAACCCATTGCGAGTTAGACGAGGATTCGATTAGAACTACAAACGCGGATAAAAAGTGTTAAAAAACTACAAACATGACGGATGTGCGAGTCCGACGGTTAGGTAGAGAGGTTTAGATAAAGGGGTTTGAGCGATCAATTATCAGTATTTAACCTGACGAAAATATATTTATTCAATGTCATCCACATTATATTTCACCTGCAGCAGCATTGTGAACTTTTGTAATGATACGTTTGACCATTAACTTTTAAATGCATCATTATATTTAAACTGCAAACACATGAGGGAAGTCTCTGCATTAAAGACCCACAAATGGCAGATCAATGTGCTACTACATTTCTCTCCGACAAGGTAGGAATTTAAACTGAATGTGGAGGATTTTAACTGTGACGATGATTGACAGGGCAGTTTAAACGGTGACGGGATGCACGTAAAGCGACAGAGTCCGTTATAGATGACGAAGTAGTATGTCCCAAATGTACTTTTTCTTCTCAAAAAGAGTACATACTTTTAGGTCGTAGTACATGTAGGCAAATTGGGACGCAGCATATCTTAACGAGATAACAAGGGGTGTGGTAAATGGGAAACACCTGGGGAGAACTCCACAGGAAACAGGACACAAAAAAGAACACAGAAACTAGGCACAACAAGAAGCGGCTTCAAGACGCTCCAGAACCAGTCCCGGAGGGAAGTGAAGCGGCGGCGGAACACGAGGAGGGATGGAGGGTCAGGAGCGGAGAATGGAAGCAGGATGGGACCTGGGGCGGATCGGGTGGCCAGGACAGAGCTGGCAAATCAAATGACCAGTAAGAGCCAGGCCGGTCAGGTGGCTTAGGTGGCACAGGCTGTTCAGGTGGCCCGTGTGAAACAGGCCGGTCAGGTAGCTTGGGTGGCACAGGCTGATCATGGGTTTGTGCAGACAGCAGGCCACTGGGCTGGGACACAGACTGGTAGCTGACTTGGGCTGACTGCAGTCCACCAACCTGGGATACAGACTGGTAGTGGACTTGGGCTGACTGCAGTCCACCAAGCTGGGACACAGACTGGTAACAGGCTTGTGCTGATGGCAGGCTACTGATTGGACCACAGATTGTATGTTGACTGGTCCATGGATTTCGAGACAGCTTGAAGATGATTGGAGGCTGGGCTGGGACACAGACTGGCAGCTGGCTTGTGGTGACAGCAGGCCACCGGGCTGGGATACAGTCGGAGCTCTCTCTGGACTCTGGTCTGGTATGGTGATATAATATTTTCTATCACTGATGTAGGAGATGAGCCAGGAAAGAGCTGAACCAGTGATACCGATATCAGAAAGGTGCAAAATGAGTATTTCATGGCAGACTGTGTCGAATGCAGAGCTTAGATCCAGAAGAATCAAGATGTTTAGTAACCCTGAATCCATAAACAGAAGAATGTCATTAACCACACGAAAAAGAGCAGTTTCAGTGCTATGTGATTAGCGAAATCCTGACTGAAAAGGTTCAAAAAGGACATTAGCATTTAAGTAGGATCTCAATTATGAAGCCACAACTTTTTCATGAATTTTACTTAAAAATGGTAAATTTGAGATTGACCTGTAATTGTTCATGTTTAGATGGTCAAGGCCCGGTTTCTTAAAAATGGGGGTCACCGCAGCCAGTTTTAATTCTGCTGGAACAATGGCAGATGTTAAACTAGAGTTTATCGTATGTGTTATGAAAGGTTCAACCTCAGGAACACACATCTTAAGCAAAACAGTAGGTGTAGGATCAAGCTGGCAGGATGTAGAATTAGACTTCACAATTAGATCACTTATGGCAGCAGAAGTGAGAGTAAAAGCAGAGAGAGAGTTTGAGTTTGGAGTAAGCCGAGTCAGCTGACATCAAGTGAACATTTGAGTCAGTTGTATGAGGTGTGTCTTTGGAAATGGATTCAGTGATTGACTTCAATTTGTCTGCAAAGTAATGAGAAAAATTATTCACCTCAGAGCCAGAAAGATGTTGTGGAGGATTAATGAGATTGTTGACCATAGCAAACAGAGATTTTGGCCTGCACATGGAATTCTTAATAGTAGAAGAGAATTATGAGGATTGAGGGCTGTACGGTAGTTGAGCAAATGTTCTTTCATAGCCAAAGAGTGCACAATGAGTCCAGTTTTCCTGTACAGTCTTTCCAAGCGACGACCAATAGCCTTCATTGCTCGGAGATCCGGAGTGAACCAGGGTGAAACACGTGCAGATGGAACCAAATGAGAATTCTATTCAGAAACGTCCATGCGAACGGCAAAAAGGGCAGACCGTTTCTGGACTACGTTTGGTTGTGCAAGTAAGTGAATTACTAACTTGAAGTTGGGTTTTGTGATGACTACATAGCTAGTTTTAGCAGCCGCCAGGATAGGAGCCGATACCGTGGGTGCTCCGTAGCTGGATTACGTGTCAGTTAAACTTTTCATCTCCAATCCTATCTGTATTTGTGAGAGGTGGCACTGTCCTGAGTTGAAAGATAGCCTACTTTACGGCTTTATTATCGAGTTAATAGGCGTGTGTGTTCGTGTGGGCCGCTGTCCAGTTTCTGAAATGCAAACATTTTTTGACTACTTTTTTTTTTTTAACTCTTTCCCCGCCAAACACGGAATTTTCCGTTATTTGTGAGAAAACGCTTCCCTGGAAAACACAGAATTTTCCGGGTTTCCGTGTTTTCACTGTTATAAGCTAGGGGGCACTATGACACATCTTTTGAAAGAGTACAGAAACTCCTGATCAAAACACATGTGAAGAAGACGCAGAAACTAGCGATCTCTTATGTAATCATATGCATATGTAAAATAACGCGATCATCAACATTAAACAGCATATAAATCAAAACTGCCTAATGTTACTGAATGAAATGTGGACCCAAGACGAGGTACAGGACTGTGCAAGTATTGGGGGTGTTGATGAACTCGATTTACTCCATCCATTTGATCATCGCTCTGAATCTAATCTGGATGAAGTCTTTGACAAAAACTTGATTTTCTCAGCTTTTTGCTCAAAATGTTCCTTTTTTATTTAAAATGTTCCTTTTTAACCCCCAGGAGTCTGAGCTGTTTTGGGGCCCATTAGAAGTTTTGACATGCTCTGACATTTGTGCTTTTTCAGTTGCTTATAAACACATTAATGGCAAAGTGTAATTACACTGTGTTCAGCACAAACTGGGCTACCATAATATGTGAGCAACATGTATGTACATGCTTGTATTTTTGAGAGAATAATGTGTATGCGTGGTTTTTGAAAAAAATAAAAATGTAAGTCAAAACAAAAACACCTCAAAACACACAATAGATATGTGTCCACAAGACTTTTGACTAATGGGTGTTGTTGCCTAGAGTTTTTGCTTCAAACTGATGTGAGAATCATTGCTGGGAATTACACCTGAGAGAACAAAAGACCTGCATAATGAGCTGCATAATCAATGAGCCTCAGGTATGTGACTGAGAGCTAAGCAACAGGACAAAAGAAATCTATTTTGTTGTAGTTTATTTAGAATGTAGTCAACAAAGGCACATTACAAAGGCCTATTATATTTTAAATGATCAACAGATTTGACTACACTGCAAAAAATGCTCTTTTTATTTAGTATTTGGCTGCACCTCGACTTTCCCTGCTTGGCTCACTCTGGTGTACAGAAGCTCTTCCTCTAACACTGCACTGTCAGTTGATCCATCTGACATAATTGCCAGATACTTTGAATGATCAATCTTATTTTTAAGCTGCCTCCTCGACACCTCAGCAATGTAGTGCATGAAAACCCTGGCCTGCTTCTTGTTCAGATAAGCTTTCCCTATCACCAGTCCTTTCTGCTCATCCACTCTGAAAGGAGTTAGAATGAGAACTGTGACTTTAATAACATTGACCCTCCATTACAAATATATAATTTGTTTTATCCATTTAACAATATGAGTTATGCTGCACTCATAGGCGCAGATTTATGTTTTGCTCTGTGGGTGCTCACGCCCTTTAACTCTTTCTATTTTGGGTCCCATGATATTCTTTTTCAAAACACCTTCTCTCAAATCGCCTTTATTGACATGTAGTTCAAAAGTAACAGCAGACTCAAAACTGTTGAATTCAGATTCAGTTAGAATTTGTGACATCAGCTGTGTGTAAGCTCTGAGATAGTCTCTCTATATATTTAGGTCCTAGCACTTTGGCAACAGTTTGTACTTGGACAACAGAAAAGTTTCTGAATGCTTTCAATTCCCTCAATTCCCTGAGATCTCCTGGCGCCACATACCTTCACTGAATCTACAGGCACATCAGTTACTGATTGGATGGCTACATCTATTTCAAAGAAAGCTTGTAAGTCAGGATAAGTGTTATCAGGCTGAATAACTTCATTCACATCAGTTTTTTCTGCAGCTTTGTTGCAGTTCAATTTCTTAGTCAAAGAGCATACTCTAGCACAGAGCTCTTTGTTCTGTTCCTCTAGCTCTGAGTTACGCTGAAACTGCTGTCTAGCTAGTGCTAAACCAAATTCTCTGTGGCAGCAGATAATGCCTTTCACATTGTTCTTGCGAATACATGCTCCTAATACCTTTTTACACTCATCTACAGACCAAGTCTTGTCTGGATGGATCTCATATTTCTGAGTTAGTTCTTGTCTAACTTTCTCAGTGACTATTAGGTTCATTTGCACTCCTAACTGTGATTTGAATTCGCTGTCTGACCACAAAGGAGTCGCGAGACCACTTTTTTCAGTTGTGGGGATCAGTCTAACATTATTTCTAAACATTTTTATGAGTTTCTTTGTTACCACACAATCAAAACACTAAAACTTCTCTGATCAACAAACTTGTTAACACAGATCAACTATTGTTAACCTTCCTTGGCAAAACAGAGGACAACACAAATTATTAGCACTTTACACTAATAATTCCCTGCTGAAACAGAGGATAACCAATATTAGCACGTGATGCTAATCTTCCCTGCCTGAAACAGAGGCTAACCAATTTTAGCACGTAATGCTAATCTTCCCTGCCTAAACAGAGGATAACTTTCATTTCTAAAAGAAATTGTTTTAAAGGATAACTTAGTTAACCAAACCCTACAGCTGTCTGTTACCTCTTCTCTGATGGCACAGAGGATAACAAATTTGTACTGGTCTTAAAGGTTCTTTTGGATAGAGTGGCACTCACCAACCCTTGGTTGTACAGAAAAATTCAGTCTGAAACGAAGTCAGATCTTTGTTGAGCTTGAAGTTTCCATCTGGATTCAGGTGAGGAGCTCTATCCGGGTCACGGCACCAAAACTGTTGGAAACTCAGAAGCGAAGACCAGGAGACTTGATGGACTGCAGCTACCGACAGCACGTGTTCTCAATAAAGAATCCTGCTGAAGATACATCCAAGTCTCCTGGTCTTCGCTACTGAGTTTCCAACAGTTCCAAACTTCTTCTATCTATGGATGATGGAGGCCACTGTGCTCATTGGGACCTTCAATGCTGCAGAAATTTTTCTGGACTTCATGGCTTAGTTTGTGCTCTGACATGCGCTGTTAACTGTGGGACCTTAAATAGACAGGTGTGTGCCTTTCCAAATCATGTCCAATCAACTGAATTTACCACAGGTGGACTCCAATCAAGTTGTAGAAACATCTCAAGGATAATCAGTGGAAACAGGATGCACCTGAGCTCAATTTTGAGCGTCATGGAATACTTATGTACATGTGATTTTTTTTTGTTTTTTATTTTTAACAAACCTCTTTCACGTCATTATGGGGTATTGTTTGTAGAATTGAGGGGGAAAAAGGCTGTAACATAACAAAATGTGGAAAAAGTGAAGCGCTGTGAATACATTCCGGATGCACTGTACATTGTCTAAATCTCATCCTGTTATTTGTTATGTTTTTTTTTTTAAGTTTAAAAATCACATTTATTTTTCCATTGCAGTTTGAGACATTCACTGTTCTTTTGTACCTTAATTCATTATACTGCAGATTTGTGAAAATAAAACTTATTCTGGATATTCTGGTTGCATTTCAATGGTATTGTACAGAATTGTATTAGTATTGCACTTTGGTAGTATTGTAATTGTACTTTAGTTGTATTATGTATTGCCGTATTATTGCGGTAATATTGCAGTGTTATTGTAGTACTACTTCAGCTGTATTGCAGTTGTATTTTATTAGTACTTTAGATATATTGCAGTTTTTTTCGTGTCCAAAAAACGTCTCGGTTACATATGTAACCCTCATTCACTGAAGGAGGGAACGGAGACGTACGTCGGAACTGACCGACGAATTGGGATCTATTTTCAGAGACCAATCTACTTTGAGTGTTTAAAAACGAGCCAATGAGGATTGGCATGCGGTAGACGCGTCCCACGCTCCGCCCCGCAGCGCGGGTATAAATACGGAAGTGGAAGTACCGCATATCGCTTTACAACTGAGGAGCCGGCTAAGTGGCTCGGCCTACAGCTGAAGCACAGCACCTGGCGACGGGACGTACGTCTCCGTTCCCTCCTTCAGGGAACGAGGGTTACATACGTAACCGAGACGTTCCCTTTCAGTCGGTCACGTTCGACGTACGTCTGAACTGACCGACGAATTGGGATCCCTACTAACACGCCAGAGATGCTGGCCCTTTCAGCGCCCTGACCGAGCTCGCTGGACCACACCTAGGTTGGTGCGGAAGTCAGGGCTCCGGGCAGGGAGGCCAGTCACTGCTGTTCCTGCAAGACCCACTCAGCGTGACTATTGGATAACGCTGGGAAAGCGTGCCCGTCTGGGGAAGATGGTACGCTGCGGAGCCACGTCCTTCAGTGGAAGGAGAGGTGGGAATACTCATAAGGACTAACCTAGCAGGGTAGTGCTACCTATGGCAGTCTCTGGGGTGGATCCAACCTGGTCCCAGGGGGGAAAGAACACCACCAGAGACGACAGAGCGGGCTCTGTCAAGGGAAAGACATGGGGCTAGCCGAGTAGGGTAGCTGGTACCATGGAAATACACATATGGGGTTCCACAAGCATACGGGTGTAGGCCTGGTGTCAACGGCCGCAACGTCTGACACCGAAGGGGTGACGGAGGAGCTCGACAGGGTTAGCCGTTTCCGGGGAACACAACTGGAGACAATAGACGCACATATCCAGCCCGGAGGCGGGAGTGGCGTATGCAAGCCGACACTAGAGGATGCGGGAAGATACCGGCTCTACACGGAGGCTATAAAATCTAGCGAACGTGTTAGGTGTCGCCCAGCCCGCAGCTCTACATATATCTGTCAGTGAGGCGCCTTGAGCCAGCGCCCAGGAGGAGGCTACACTCCTAGTGGAGTGAGCTCGCACCCCGAGCGGGCAAGGCACATCTTGGGACTGGTAAGCCAAGACGATAGCATCCACTATCCAGTGGGCTAACCTCTGCTTGGAGACAGCCTTTCCCTTCTGCTGGCCTCCGTAACAGACGAAGAGCTGTTCTGAGTTTCTAAAGCTTTGAGTTCGGCCCACGTAGGCGCGAAGAGCGCGGGCGGGACAGAGCAAAGCTAGGGCTGGGTCTGCCTCCTCCGAAGGCAGCGCTTGCAGGTTCACCACCTGGTCCCGGAAGGGAGTGGTGGGAACCTTGGGCACGTATCCAGGCCGGGGTCTCAGGACAACGTGAGAGTTGGCCGGCCCGAATTCTAGGCACGATTCGTTGACCAAAAGTGCATGCAGGTCCCCTACCCTCTTGATTGAGGCCAATGCAGTCAGGAGCACTGTCTTCATGGACAGGATGTTTAGCTCTGCTGACTGCAAAGGCTCGAAGGGGGGGCCCTGGAGCGCTCTGAGCACCAGGGCTAGGTCCCAAGAGGGTACCGAGGTTGGCCGAGGAGGATTTAGTCTCCTCGCACCTCTGAGGAACCTGACGATTAAGTCGTGCTTACCTAAGGACTTACCTTCAACTACATCGTGATACGCCGCTATTGCGGCGACGTACACTTTGAGGGTGGAGGGAGACAGCCTTCTCTCCAACCCATCTTGTAGGAAAGAAAGCACGACATTAATCGAACACCTTCGGGGGTCTTCCCGGCGGGAAGAACACCATTCAACGAACAGGTTCCACTTCAGCACATAGAGGCGCCTCGTAGAGGGGGCACAGAAAGCCGCCTGTGGCAGGCCACCTAGAACCTCCGCGTCCCGTCCAGGGACCAGACATGGAGTCTCCAAAGGTCTGGACGCGGGTGCCATAGAGTGCCCCGCCCCTGAGAAAGCAGGTCCTTCCTCAGGGGGATCGGCCAGAGAGGGGCTGTTGCGAGGAGTGAGAGTTCGGAGAACCAGGTCCGGTTGGGCCAGTAGGGCGCAACTAGCAAGACCTGCTCCTCGTCCTCCCTGACCTTGCACAGTGTCTGTGCGAGAAGGCTCACTGGGGGAAACGCATACTTGCGTAGGTCCCGGGGCCAGCTGTGCGCCAGTGCATCTGTACCGAGGGTGCCCCCGGACAGGGAGTAATACAACTGGCAATGGGTCGAGTCCGGAGAGGCGAACAGGTCTACCTGCGCGGCTCCAAAGAGGTCCCATATCAGCTGGACGCTCCGGGGGTGGAGTCGCCACTCTACCGGAGGTGTCGGCTGACGAGAGAGCTCGTCGGCTGTCTGGTTCAGCGCACCTGGGATGTGAATGGCCCGAAGTGACCTCAGACGCTTCTGACTCCACAGGAGGAGATGGCGGGCGAGCAGGAGCATGCAACGGGAGCGTAGACCACCCTGACTGTTGATGTACGCAACGGCCGTAGTGCTGTCCGTACGGACCAGAACGTGTTTTCCCTGTAGCAGCTTTTTGAAGCGGCCCAGGGCGAGACGTACTGCCAGAAGCTCTAGGCAATTGATATGCCAACGCAGTTGGGGCCCCGTCCACAGACCCGCAACTGAGTGCCCGTTGTACGTGGCCCCCCAACCCGTGGAAGAGGCATCCGTGAAGACCACAGCATGCCTGGACACCTGTTCTAGGGACACTCCGGCCCGTAGAAAGGCAGGGTCCGCCCACGGATTGAAGGTTTGGAGACAGTAAGGAGTAACTGAGACCCGGTACTGGCCGCGCTGCCACGCCCATCTCGGGACTCGGTCGTGAAGCCAGCGTTGAAGCGGTCTCATATGAAGCAATCCGAGCGCCGTTACAGCGGCTGCAGATGCCATATGCCCCAGGAGCCTCTGAAAGAATTTCAGTGGGACCGCTGTCCTGCCTTTGAACGTATTCAAGCAGTTCAACACTGACCGGACTCGCTCCTCTGTGAGGCGCGCAGTCCGGTTGACCGAGTCCAGCTCCATACCGAGATAAGAGATCCTCTGTGTGGGACAGAGTTTGCTCTTCTCTCGGTTGACCCGAAGGCCCAACAGGCTGAGGTGACGTAGCACCAGGTCCCTGTGTTCGCACAACTGCTCCCGGGACTGGGCCAGTATGAGCCAGTCGTCGAGATAGTTGAGAATACGAACGCCACGTTCTCTGAGCGGAACAATGGCTGCCTCTGCGACTTTCGTGAAGACGCGAGGCGACAGGGACAGCCCGAAGGGCAGGACTTTGTACTGAAATGCCCTCCCCTCGAACGCAAAACGAAGGAATGGTCTGTGTCGAGGGAGAATGGAGACATGAAAGTACGCGTCCTTCAGGTCGATCGCTGCGAACCAATCCTGGGGACGGATGCATTCGAAAATGCGTTTCTGCGTTAGCATTCTGAACGGGAGCTTGTGCAGGGCCCGATGCAGGACACGCAGGTCCAGGATTGGTCTTAACCCACCCCCTTTCTTGGGCACAATGAAGTAGGGGCTGTAAAACCCCGCCTTCATATCGGCCGGAGGAACCGGCTCGATCGCGTCCTTCGCCAGCAGGACATCGATCTCGGACCGCAAGACATGGGCATCGCAACAATCGCACTGAGGTAAACAGGATGCCCGTGAACTTGGGAGGCCGGCGGGCGAATTGAATCGCATAGCCGAGTCTGATGGTACGGATGAGCCAGCGAGACGGCCTGGGGAGACCTAACAAGGCCCCCAGAGACCGAACAAGCGGGACCAACGGCACCACAGACGTGCCCGGAGTGAGGCAGCGTGATGGAGTACCCAGGCCCGACTCGGGAGGCCCGGAGGCGGCCCGGAGAGTTGCTTGAGTACCCCAGGGTGGGGCAGAGTGTGGGTGAGAAGGCCCGGGGGCGTCCTCGGTGCCCACACTGCTGCCCCGTGGCGAGGGGGAGAGGGGAGGAAAGGAGTGGCAAGGCCCGGGGGCGTCGCGCACTGCCAACCTGACCCTCTTGGGGCCCAAGGAGGGAGGAAACTGCTCTTTTATTGAAAATGTGGGTACCGCTGGACTCCGGAGAGCCAGCGGCAGGATGTTGACACCAGTGTGATGGACATTCTCCCCCCGGGTCCTCCTCCGGGGGGAGGAGGGGTGCGGACACCACCTCCCCGAGAACAGCTCCTCTTCTCCCTGGGCTGCCCGTCTCAGGGCCGCTTACCCTTGCGCTTGCCTGCAGAGACAGCGGGGCCCTGGACGGGTTGGGCGGCCCTCTTGCGCCTGGCGCCCTGCTTTGCCGGTGGAGGCTGCTGCTTTGGCTTGGCAGGGGCGGAGGCAGACGCCGGGGGAGGATATTTTTAATCGCCTCCGTCTGCTTCTGGGCAACCGAGAACTGCTGGGCGAAAACTGGGGCGGGGCGCTGAGAACCAGCACGGGCTGTCCCGAGATACCAATCGTCCAGCCGTGAGGGTTCGGGACGCGGTGGAGGGTTCCACTCGAGCCCGACACTCGCGGCGGCCCGGGAAAGCATAGCCGTGAGCTCTGGATCGGACTCGGGCAACGCTACCACACCCGAATGGGGCAGCGCAGCCGAATCTTCATCTCCAGAGTCCATTAGCTCGTCCCCCGATGCGGCGATCGAAACCATATCCTCAACTGGAGCCCCGAAAGTAACAGCTGGCCCCCCGCGGGAAGGACCAGCATGCTCTTCCGGAAGCTCAACCGGCGCAGCGGAGGGGGGAGGGGCCCGAGGAGCCTGTTGGCCCGGCGGGAGTGCCCTCACAGTAACCCTCAGGTCCCCACCAAAGGCATCAGCCAAAGTAGCAGCCCTCTGCTTCGGGGCAGGAGGACCACTAGATCGGGGGATGCGCAATGGGACTCCACCTTTTTTAAGGTAGTCGAGCCTGGACCGTAATACTGCAATGGTCATATTCCCGCAATGGGAACATGAGTCATCCACGAAAGCCGCCTCAGCGTGCTGAACGCCCAAACACGTGAGACAGCAATCGTGTCCGTCAGCTGGGGACAGGTAACGTCGGCATCCAGAAACACACGGTTTGAATGACATCTTGAAAAAGACGCAGGGTCAAACCGTGTCGCTCTTTTAGAGGAAAATGCTCTGATCAGTGCCGAGGCACGCAGGGGAAATGGCCGCGGCTCGCAGCGGTTCAGGGGTGCAAGCCCGCTGAGAGCACTCAAAATGCCCAAAGCTGTGAAAACAGCTGTTTGTTTGTTCTTTTTTTTTTCAGAAAAAACTCTATTTGCAACCACCGCTGTAGGCACTATCACACCGACACTGGCAGAGCTCCAACTCTCTTTGTCCTCGCAGGAAACACTCTTCGTAGGAACAAACAAGAACATGAATGTTCGGCTCCGAAGCTGAAAGCGATATGCGGTACTTCCACTTCCGTATTTATACCCGCGCTGCGGGGCGGAGCGTGGGACGCGTCTAACGCATGCCAATCCTCATTAGCTCATTTTTAAACACTCGAAGTAGATTGGTCTCTGAAAATAGATCCCAATTCGTCGGTCAGTTCCGACGTACGTCGAACGTGTAATAAATGTAACAAAAACTGTAGCATTACTTAAAACAAATGCAGTTCTTTTTGTAAGGGATTAATTGCATTGTACAGTATTTTCATGTATGTTAAAATCACCAAAAAATTTTTACAGATGAATAACTAGCACAGACAAGAGTAAGTAACTCACTAATCTCAGAGAAAAAATCTGAAAGAAATTTCGAAGGATGATAAATTAGCATTACAGCCATTAATGTTTTGCCAGTCATTTTCAACGCAAGGTATTCAAAAGATGAAACGTCATGGAATTCAATCTTAGATATTTTGATACTCTCATGACAAACTACAGCTAACCCTCCACCTCTACGATGGAGACGAGGTTGAGAGAAATAGATGTACCCAGGTGGTGTTAAGAGGTTTAAGTTGAAAAAGTAATTGGGCACCTGTCAGGTTTCTGTCAAAAGTAGCATGTCCAGGTTTTCGTCAATGATAATGTCATTTAGCACTGATGCCTTATCAGTTAAAGAGCGAGTGTTCAATAGCACACATCGCATATCTGAAGAAGCAAGTTTGCAGTTTCCAAGGACAGGATCAAAGCGTACTGGTCTCAGATTCCCAAAGTTGATTACGCGGTTTTCCTGTTGTGTTATACCAGAAGCATGGGTGTTGGTGCAGATAACCGGAATACTATTTGAAGACGAACAATGATAAGTCCGAAGTTTCTTCCGCGAACGGTGTATGTAAAATTCCAAGTTGTTCACACCACATATAAGTGTCTGGAGCCAAGCGGAGAGATCCTTTTAGTTCTAAGTTGAGCCGAAGAAAAATGCAAAGCCATCTCGGGAGAAGTCCCTTTATTAACATCAGCCAAAAATAGCACAAAAAGACCAAAGAACAAAACTGGCAATTGGTTACGCAATTGGTTACATGAACAAAAACCAATGGGACCCACGCAACAACTTATCAGTTTAACTACGTTAGCCAGAACCGTATCTCCACTATCCACAACAATCCACAGAAGGGAAGACTACCCAACCATACCGAGGATTGACACCACAAAATGATAAAGAGAGTGGAGACTCATGTATCAGATGTCGAGAAGGATATGGATCGGATGGAGAGGGCTCGCAGCCGATCAGTGTGAGAGGATCACAAAAAAGGCCAGGTTAGTCATCCAAAGCTTACTGAGTGAATAAAGTATTCCAGAAAATAATCCAAGTAGTCCAGATCTGTCAAATCCCAGCAGAAACATATCCAAAACCGTATATGCCGATAAACAAACAAACAGACAGGTAACAGCGTGAAGCGGCAGCACAAGCGCGCCAGCGTTCTCACACCGGAAGTGACAGTAGATTGAGTCGATCAGTCTTCAATATAGCGCACCATGGATAGTTCACCCATGAAAATTCTGTCATCATTTCCTCTCAAGTTGTTGTAAACCTGAATGAGTTTCTTTATTCTGTTGAACATAAAAGTTATTTTGAAGAATGTGGGTAAACAGGTGCTGGTCCCCAGTGACTTCCATATATATATATTTTCCTACTATGGAAGTCAATGAGGACCAGCAACTGTTTACCCACATTCTTCAAAATATCTTATTTTGTGTTCAGCACTAGAAAGAAATTAATACAGGTTTGGAACGACATGAGAGTGAGTAAATAATGACAGAATTTTCATTTTTGGGGGAACTATCCCTTTAAGGACAAGAGGGAGTTTACTTTTAGGCTGCTGTGACTTTAAGACCTGTGTATTTTCACTTTAGACATAACCAACTGTGTTTATGTAAACCTGGTGTGTATTTGACAGTATTAGAGCAAACAGACACGAAAGATCAAATCCAGTAATCAGACGCTGTTGGACAGGCTTTTAGTGTGCGCGCGCTTCGGGTGTACGCGTTCAGAAAAGGCGCATGTCAGAACAGCACGCGAATGTAATGTTTAACCGGAGTGTAACATGCAAATAATAAACTTTTGTGATTGTGAATAAGTGTCCCGTGAGTGTAACTCTACCGCTGCGTTAACATGTGATGTGAATGTACGTCGAGTTGTACAGTATGACGGAGGCGCCAGAACTGCATCTGATAGAATGTGCGCTGTAGCATGATATTACGATATTTCTTCAAAAGCAGATCATGGATATATTTTAATCATCCACAAGCAATAATTGTGATATCCTACATTAACTTTACTAAAAAAAAGAAGATATGCTACCTTGGCTATGTTAATTAACTAGCCATCTAACGTTAGCTCGCAACATAGTTTAGTTTACATTCATTTTCTTGATATACCTTTAATTTTTTCTCTTTCTCGTTTCTTCTTTTTTTATTTTCTCTGCACCAGAGGGATATGTCCTGTTTTGTGACATTTATGAGTTTTGCTGCAATAATTTTTTAATCAACTTCAATAATCAGTCACAGTCTGACTGTGCTTGCATCCTGCAGCCATTAACATAATGTTGCATTTTTGTATAATTACCATTATCCACTGACATAATATATCACAAAAAATAAATAAAAATAAAAATCAAGCTGTCATTTCATGTGCTTTTGAAAGCATTTATTCAAAAGGGTCATATATACAGATTGGTCATATATAAAGCACTATATAAATAAATAGGGATGCACCAATACCACTTTTTTTTTCAGACCAAGTACAAGTACTTACATTTGGGTACTTGCCGATACCAAGTACCGATATGAGTACTTAATAATACCATTACAGTTATTCTAACAATGTTTTATTTTCATCAGATTTTTTTCACTTTCTGACTGTAACAAAGTAAATATACAACTTGATGCTGTTGTGGACATTTTAACATTCAACTTGGTGTTTTCCTAAACAAACATGCACTGCTGCCCATTTCACATAAATGTAACCTGTAACAGATTCAGTGTATTTCAGTAACACAACATAGTAGCAGAACAACTAAAATGATATGTTTATCATATGTTAGTACAGTACTAAAGACTAAGCCTTTTTCGGAAAAGTGAGAGGCAGGATCTTTTTGATGAAAAGAAGCTTTTCTGCATTATCAGCTCTAATGTTTTCATCTACAATGTGTGACACTGAGTTAAACAGTAAGGATGTGGGAGACTAGCCGACTAGTCGATTAAACGTTAGTGCTGCTGCTAGTCGAATTGGAAAGTACTAGTGTCTACATTTTTTTTTTTTTTGCATTTAATGTTTTGCTTTATTTTTATTTTTATTTTTTTTACAAAGACTATTTTTACATTACTGTCGTGTTAATGTTATATATTGAAATTAATATATTATTTTGAAAAGTGTATATCTGCAGCAAAACAAAATCATTTAATTTTACCTCAGGTTTTGCATGCGTTGATTTTCTCTGGAGCTTGCGCGCGGAGGCTTCAGAGAAATCTCCATTTAGAAGATGAGCAAGGTGAGGGAGGATTTTGAAAGCTTACACAAAACTTTTCAGTTTTCTTCCATGTCATGTCAAACTAGTATAACAATTAAGCTTGCATCCTTGCTTAGGATTGTTATACTACCGGTTATGAGGGACAATACGGTATGAAATTTTATATTGGATTAAAGAAGTAACATGAATGAAACTTACTTTGCACTTGAACAGTTGCTATATCAACATCCCAAAGATATGAAAATACGGTTAAATAATGTATAGTTGTCAGTAGCCTACACAACAAGCTTTTCTTGCGATTTTGCCGCCCATCTTGTGTGCAGATACTTTTCATACACGAGAAGCGCGTTCATCTGTTTATAATAGGCTATTATGTGTGACTCGTTGGTCCTGTGCTGCATATTGTCTAAAATGGCTAACCTACGTGCTTAAGTGAACGCTCAGGTTTAATACATTGATCATAATGCAAGGCAAGCATTCGCATGTATGTGATCTATTTTTAGCGACATTCAGTATGGGATTTGACTATTCATAGTTTAAGTGTTCTTTCAAATGGATCGATTGCATATACTGTCTCTGGGGGGCGGGGTTAGACTACTCATTGCGCACATCCCTACTAACAGCCTTTCACTTTCAACACTACTGCATGGTGCCGAGAGTTATCTGCGTGGCGAGAGGTATACTTGCCACGTCCGCACTAGCACGAAGGTGCGCGCGGCAAAAATGAAGTTCTCGCGGTCGTCTGTGTTGAGAGCGCGAGACCCCTTTTCACTTGGCAATGTGAACGGCGAATTTTGTAACTATCCGCTATAGACATAAAGTGTTATCGGGTGCGGTTGTATCGGGGTAGTTTTACGAGTACATGAGCGCAGTATCGGACCGACACCCGAGTACTGGTATCGATACATCCCTATAAATAAAGATGACTTGTCTTAGCAAAAATTACAAAAAAAAAAGTAAATGTGGCTGTGATGACTTGATGACTTCTTTCCAGTCTTCAGTCTCTCATGTTCTTGCTCAGACGTGGACCGGCTCTGATCTCTGGTGTGGCGGCTTGAGTTCCTGTCAGGTTGGAGTTGGACTTCAGGCTTCAGGTCAAGTCTCGAGCTCAAGCCCTCCACCAAGGACAGCAAGTATGTTGTTTCCTATCCAATACAAAGATTATATGAACAAGTCAACTTGAATGTTTTTAGAGCTTTTTTACAACAGAACTGAATTCTTGCAATTGCATCACTGATTGTGTTATTTTCCTGTTTATTACTGTGAAGCCGCTCTGAAACAATCTGTATTGTATAAATGAAGGTGACTTGACTTGACTATAACAAGAACATTACGATGAACACAAATTTGAAAACCTCACTACAAATAATCCAGAATTGAAGATAAATGATAATAATCCTACTTTGTCTGTTACACTTCCTCACACCTGAAATCCCTGATCGAGTGAATCTCCTAAACTTCTCCAGATCATTTCTAATCCATTCATGTTGTAACATCTGCTCTAACGTCGGCCGTTTAGTTGGATCCCGGGCTAGGCACTGGCTAATCAGATCACTGCATTCTGTACACATTTTATTAAGGAGAGGCTGGTTAGTCATGACCATGTGACACGAATGTTGGCATCTATGAAAACAGCATCTGAAACATGATTAATATAAGGTAAAGTGTTCTTTATCTTTCCTTTAAAAGTGAAGTATGTATTTTCTGTGGCAATAGTGGCACCTAGCGGAATTACAAAAACACGCTATAGGTTGAGCTGGAAAGTGTTTAGACTTTTGGGGGAGATAAACCTATTAAATGGCATAATGGCAATTAACTGGGTTAAGAGAATGTATTTTAACATGAAAAATCTTACATACTTCACCTTTACCTGTTTCTGAACAGAGCCTTTGCTTTATGCGTGTGTTTATCAATATTTTTCACTCACCTTTGGATAAGTTGGAGTTCTGAAATTTAACTTTGGCTTGTGTGATTTCCGCTCTATTGCCAAAAGGAGAACACGTGTTCACCATCTGGTACAACAACACTCCCAGAGCCCAGACATTTGTTGGGACGGCATGGAAATGAGATTCTGTGAAGACTTCAGGTGGACAGTAACCCATTAATCCTGTAAGCAAGACATTTGCGCATTGTTGAGTCAAATAATCAGTAAGTCACTACATCCAGGTTTCCACACTCCAAAAATACTCACCAAGGTATATTTTTGTCTCGTAGCCATCACTACTAAGTAGCTGACCGCAGCCAAAGTCTATCAGCTTGAGCTCTAACGTGTTTGTCTTCAACAGGAAATTCTGTGCATGAACGTCATTATGAAAGACGCCATGCTCGATGCAGTGTTGTACTGCCAGCACAGCCTGTCGCATGATGACCCGTGCTGTTGTTTCATCCAGTTGAGGATTACGAATGATGAAGTCCAGCAAGCTCTCGCAGGGTTCAGGGAACTCCATTATGAGGGTGAATTTCCGAGGATGTTTAAACCAGTCGTATAGTTGTATGACGTAGGGGCTTATTGGTTCTTGCCTCATCTTCAGCAGCAGCGCCACTTCTGTAACGAGAGGTTTGGGATGCCCAGGCTAGAGAAAAGTAGTAGACAGAAGGTTAGCTGGGTAAAAATCTGAAGAAAACATATCATTTTTAAATGTACTTGCTTTGATCTTTGTAGATATGATCAACAGAGCCTTTCCAGGCTTATTTGTCTATTACATTTACACCTAATGCTTCCTACAGGTGTATTGACTACAGTAATCAGCACTTAAACAACAAATACACTTTTGACCAACTTACAATAGCAAGATAACGATCATTGTCAATCTTGCGCATCCGCTTGATGGCAACCTGAAAAAAAAAAAACAGTACTCAATAACAGTAACGGTATTCAAGCGCTTGACTTTGCGCATAACATTTACGATTTGAGCATCTAAGTATTAAACCATCTGTATTAAATATGTTTTGATGCATGCAAGATTGCTTTACCATTTTGCCATCAAATTTCCGTGTTCCCTCGAACACTCTTCCGAATCCTCCGGATCCAATCATCTCTCCCACGTTATAGAGAGTCTCAAAGGATTCTGAAAAACAAACAGAAAAATATGACAAATATATGAGCTTGCTAGATCCTTTGTTTCATATAAAAAATATCAGTGCTGGTTGTGTCGAGAACATCATTTTTGAAAACAAGTCTATCTTTAGTGGAAAACAAGACGATAATACTGTTTAAAACAATGTTGGAGAAATAATGTCTGCAGATTTACCATTATTTGGCTTGACGCCGGAGTGATCTGGATCAGGTGATGATGGATCAGGATCAGGCTCTGGCTCCAGATCCGCTGGAGGAACAAAAGGCTCCACAACATCCACAGCACTACTGAGACAACAGCAGAGGAGCGGACGCGCCATAGCCTTCAACACGTTCCTGAGGAAAGAACAAACTCCTTTCCTCTTCTTACATTCTGTAGGTTTTTCTGAAATGAAGAAAAACAATTGAATTATTAGAAACATCTCTGACGTCAAATTAAGCAATGCTATAAAGACATAACTTACATTTTACTGTTAAATTCATATCTGTAATGTTACAAATCCAAAGTAATGGAAATATTTCCAAGCTATCCACCTGACTTCTGCTTAATGCCTGCATAAATGTCTTAAAATCTCATGTCACAATATTGATAGTCATTTTATTTCACAATTATCACAATATAGTTATTTTTCGTATTTGATCTGATCTTTTGATAAAAACATAACATTTCCAGGTTTAAATTGGCCAACTCTGGCACATGTGGCTCAGTTCTGGTAATCACATAAGATCATATGGGCCACACCACGACAGCCATTGTGACAATTTTGTGCATATTTGACCATTCAAGCGCAATAAGTTGCGAAATAGAGCTCTATTCAGGATTGCATGCTGTCTGAGAAGCGGCTTTCTGTGCATGTGTTTCGGGTGTGTGTCAGACAGCGCAAATGAGTTCATGGCTTATTGAGAACGCTTTGCTAACGTTCCCAAGTTAAGTTAAGAAATATTATTTTTAAATGTTCCCTGAACGTTCAAAACGTCCAGTTTTTTAAATGTTGTAAAAATGTTTTTTCTTGGCTAAGGGAACAATCTATTTTATAATTTTGCAAACATTATGGGAACTTTTGAATGTTCTCTGAATGTTCTGAAACTGTTAGATGAATGTCCAATTAAAATATTTCTGGCAGGAAAAATCCAGAAACAAAATTTCAGCAAAATAAAATTAAATGTGACTGTACACTTTACACCGCCCAGCCTTATTTCAGTCTCACCTGTTGAGCTCTTGTTCACTGGTGAGGGCTCCATAAAGCTATTTGAAGTCTCTGTTGGCTCAACGGGAACTTGACCTGGCAGTGGAGGGCACATCCACTCTTCGAGGCTGTCGGACCTGGACAAACAGCACTTGCTGGAGCTGCCCTGTTCGTTTCGGCTATCCGATCTATCGCCACTCCACCTCCAATCGGCGATGTACGAGCCTCTGCTGCTAAGGCTCAACGACTCTCTACAGAACCGCCTCTCTATACTGTCCTCAGAGAGGGACAAAGATGATGTGGATCTCCTGGATCTGGAGTGGCCCGAGGCTGGAATATTTCAGACATTTTTAATAATATTAATAATCAATGTCAGTGGTCACATCAAATTGTTACTCTGTTTTCAATGACAAATTATTTTGTTAACTGAGCCATAACTTATTTAATAAAAGCCTATTCTGACCTCTGCAAAAGCGTTTAGATGGAGTGGACGGATGTCCATGATCTGGGCTCGGCCAGCTGCCGCTCTGCCACTCCCTCTTCCTGTCAGCCTGACCTGTGGATACAGAAACAGAAAACTCACAAGACAGAGGTGCTAAAGGTCTAGGAAGCTCCTGGATGTGTGTCTGGGCCGGGTCTGGCAGTGGATCCTGATCACGGTCATCAGAACCGTGTCTCCAAACCTCCTGACCAGCCGTCTGAGAGAAAGCAGCTCTCCTGGATCTGGAGCGGCCTGAGGCTGGAATATTTCAAACATCACATAGTTAGTAATGTTTTAATAATAATCAATAATCAATGTCAATGGTCAATTACAAATTGTTACTTCAGTTACTCAAATTGAAAAGTTTATTTCAAGAATCAAATACATGTGATCACTTTGCTGGGAAAATTCAAATAGGTTACCTCACACAATTTTCTTCACATTAATGTAGTCAATCATTGTACAACATTATATCATAACATACCATAAACAAATGAAAAACTAAAGCACTCACCTCCTCTTTCCCCCATCACATGAGCCAAAGACATCTCCTCCAAACTGCAATAAAGACAATACAAAATACAATACAACAACTCTCCTCAGAAATACTCCTCCCAAAAAGAAATAAAATAAAACAAAAAAAGAAATAAAACTCCAAACTCCTTCTAATAAGAAAAGAACAATGAAATAAAAGTATCCTTAGATAAACTCTTTCAAAAATATAACTCTATATAAAGGATATATTTTCCGATGTCTTTCCAGAATAAAGGTCTCGTCTCAGGAATCCTCCGAACAGCTTCAAAATGTCAAGATCAGCACAGAAAATACTCTGCAAAAGTTTGTGAATTCGCCTCGTCTCTCAACAACAGATCGCGATCGGTTCGCGTGCAGTCAGAATTCATAACAAGCGTCGCTATAGCAACTAAAATTCGAACCACTCATATGCACATGAGCAGAGCGCGTGCGCGCATCAAGTCTGAACACATTTATTGAATAGTTACAAACTTAATTTTAACGTTATCTTTAATATATAGAAAAAAATCTTATTTGTGAACAGTTCTTCTACTTATTATTATTATTATAATCCGTGGAACTATTCGTGTCCAAAATCTTCATTATTCATAACTGATCAAAAGCATCCACTTCGCAAGGCACTTACAGTCGAATAATGGATCATATAGTCACTGCTTCTGTCCAAAATGCGTGCAAAAAGTAGTACAGTACTAAGTGTCGTACGTTATTTGTACTGAAAAGTAGCTAAATAAACCAGCAGACAATACTGTATACTTGTTTACATTTACAGTAAGCAACCACTTTACAGTAATTGATTTAATATTTAAAAAATGTGCAAAGGTGCAGAACAACCAACTACAAATAAAATAACTTAAGATAAACAGTATCTTCTTATATAGAAAAAAATAAATGTAAACGTACGAAATGGAAAATATTAAATTAAATATTTAAATAATTACATAAAATGAGCAGATCAGATGGACCTGTTTAATATTTAAAACAAACACTTGCTTCAAAACAAAGTAGACATTATAAACAGTTATGTTTACTTTGTTTTGCAGCAAATGTTTTAAATATTACATGATGGACCTGTGACAAGATGAAAATAATACATTTATTAACATTAAAGGGATAGTTCACCCATGAAAATTCTGTCATCATTTCCTCACTCTCAAGTTGTTTTAAACCTGAATGAGTTTCTTTATTCTGTTGAACATACAAGTTATTTTGAAGAATGTCGGTAAACAGTTGCTGGTCCCCAGTGACTTCCATATATATATATATTTTCCTACTATGGAAGTTAATGGGGACCAGCAACTGTTTACCCACATTCTTCAAAATATCTTCTTTTGTGTTCAGCACTAGAAAGAAATTAGTACAGGTTTGGAACGACATGAGAGTGAGTAAATAATGACAGAATTTTCATTTTTGGGAGTTTACTTTTAGGCTGCTGTCCCTTTAAGACCTGTGTATTTTCACTTTAGACATAACCAACTGTGTTTATGTAAACCTGGTGTGTATTTGACAGTATTAGAGCAAACAGACACGAAAGATAAAGTCCAGTAATCGGGCGCTGTTGGACGGGCTTTTAGTGTGCGCGCGCTTCGGGTGTACGCGCTCAGAAAAGGCGCATGTCAGAACAGAAGCAGAAGTTTTATTTATATAGCACATTTCCATAGATCAAGGTCGCTTTACATAGTGCTATACAATACATTTGCACACCCACAAGCACAGGCCTTATATAGCCACATTATTCAAAATACATATTAAATAGATACGTTTTTAGCTGAGTCTTGAAGGTAGACAAAGATGATATATTACGAAGTGGAAGGGGAAGCGAATTCCATAATTTAGGAGCATTGACACTAAATTACCTACCACCTACAGTGGACAAACGAAAACGAGGAATGGACAAAAGACCAAGCTCAGATGATAAGCCAAGAGTAGGTCAGACAAATATGGAGGTGCAAGACCATTTAATGCCTTAAATGTTATAAGTAATATCTTAAAGTGAATACGTGATGCCACAGGTAGCCAGTGAAGATCATGCAGTAGAGGAGTAATGTGAGAAGAGCGCCTGGTGGAGATGAGAACTCTGGCTGCTGAGTTTTGAACATACTGTAACCTTTTTGTAACAAGTTTTTTAGGAAGACCAAGAAATAGAGCATTGCAATAATCCAGATGTGATGTGATTAATTCATGAATTAAGATTTCAGCATCAGCTAAAGTGAGAGAAGATCGAAGACGTGCAATATTACGAAGACAATATTACGTTTAACAACAGAAGAAATATGAGAGGCAAAAGATAGAGATGAGTCAAATAAGACACCAATATTACGGACATATGAAGAAGACTTAACATAAACTCCGTCAATTTCAAAGGACAGGTCCATCCTTTTGCCTGAGGTAGCAAAGCCAATCATCAATATTTCAGTTTGTTATTATTTAGTTTAAGGAAATTCAAGGACATCCAATGCTTGATATCCCTGATACATGCAGTAAGTGAGTCAGGCAAGGATGGCCTATCAGAGCTGGTGGTGAGGTAAATTTGAATGTCATCAGCATAGCAATGAAATTGAAGTCCATGCATGCGTATGATGTCACCAAGTGTCAGGGAACCAGGAAATAACAGGCAGCAGGCAGAGATGCAGGATCCAAATGCAGGGAGAATTTAATAACAAAAAACAATCGAAACAGGACTCAGGAACAAAACAAACTAGCAAAAACCCAGAACAGGGAACATCATACACCTGCAACACCAAACAATGACCGACAGAGAACCAGAGAAAACAAGGGCTATATATACACAGGGAAGACTATAGCTGCGTCCCAATTTGCATACTATCCGTACTAAATAGTAATCGAAAACAGAATTAGTATGTCCCAAATCATAGTATGTTGAAAAGAGTATTCCAAAGATACCCGGATGGTCTACTATTTCCGGTCAGAATTCGAAGTGCAGATCGACGCACACTCTAACAGCTGATATTGCCCACAACCCATTGCGAGTTAGACGAGGATTCGATTAGAACTACAAACGCGGATAAAAAGTGTTAAAAAACTACAAACATGACGGATGTGCGAGTCCGACGGTTAGTTAGAGAGGTTTAGATAAAGGGGTTTGAGCGATCAATTATCAGTATTTAACCTGACGAAAATATATTTATTCAATTTCATCCACATTATATTTCACCTGCAGCAGCATTGTGAACTTTTGTAATGATACGTTTGACCAATAACTTTTAAATGCATCATTATATTTAAACTGCAAACACATGAGGGAAGTCTCTGCATTAAAGACCCACAAATGGCAGATCAATGTGCTACTACATTTCTCTCCGATAAGGTAGGAATTTAAACTGAATGTGGAGGATTTTAACTGTGACGATGATTGACAGGGCAGTTTAAACGGTGACGGGATGCACGTAAAGCGACAGAGTCCGTTATAGATGACGAAGTAGTATGTCCCAAATGTACTTTTTCTTCTCAAAAAGAGTACATACTTTTGGGTCGTAGTACATGTAGGCAAATTGGGACGCAGCATATCTTAACGAGATAACAAGGGGTGTGGTAAATGGGAAACACCTGGGGAGAGTAATCAACATGAAAAACTACAAAGAACTACAAAAACTCCACAGGAAGTGGAGGTGGCCCGTGTGAAACAGGCCGGTCAGGTGGCTTGGGTGGCACAGGCTGTTCAGGTGGCCCGTGTGAAACAGGCCGGTCAGGTAGCTTGGGTGGCACAGGCTGATCACGGGTTTGTGCAGACAGCAGGCCACTGGGCTGGGACACAGACTGGTAGCGGACTTGGGCTGACTGCAGTCCACCAAGCTGGGACACAGACTGGTAACAGGCTTGTGCTGATGGCAGGCTACTGATTGGACCACAGATTGTATGTTGACTGGTCCATGGATTTCGAGACAGCTTGAAGATGATTGGAGGCTGGGCTGGGACACAGACTGGCAGGTGGCTTGTGGTGACAGCAGGCCACTGGGCTGGGATACAGTCTGGTCCGGAGCCCTCTCTGGACTCTGGTCTTGTATGGTGATATAATATTTTCTATCACTGATGTAGGAGATGAGCCAGGAAAGAGCTGAACCAGTGATACCGATATCAGAAAGGTGCAAAATGAGTATTTCATGGCAGACTGTGTCGAATGCAGAGCTTAGATCCAGAAGAATCAAGATGTTTAGTAGCCCTGAATCCATAAACAGAAGAATGTCATTAACCACACGAAAAAGAGCAGTTTCAGTGCTATGTGATTAGCGAAATCCTGACTGAAAAGGTTCAAAAAGGACATTAGCATTTAAGTAGGATCTCAATTATGAAGCCACAACTTTTTCAAGAATTTTACTTAAAAATGGTAAATTTGAGATTGACCTGTAATTGTTCATGTTTAGATGGTCAAGGCCCGGTTTCTTAAAAGTGGGGGTCACCGCAGCCAGTTTTAATTCTGCTGGAACAATGGCTGATGTTAAACTAGAGTTTAACGTATGTGTTATGAAAGGTTCAACCTTAGGAACACACATCTTAAGCAAAACAGTAGGTGTAGGATCAAGCTGGCAGGATGTAGAATTAGACTTCACAATTAGATCACTTATGGCAGCAGAAGTGAGAGTAAAAGCAGAGAGAGAGTTTGTGGAGTAAGCCGAGTCAGCTGACATCAAGTGAACATTTGAGTCTGTTGTATGAGGTGTGTCTTTGGAAATGGATTCAGTGATTGACTTCAATTTGTCTGCAAAGTAATGAGAAAAATTATTCACCTCAGAGCCAGAAATATGTTGTGGAGGATTAATGAGATTGTTGACCATAGCAAACAGAGATTTTGGCCTGCACATGGAATTCTTAATAGTAGAAGAGAATTATGAGGATTGAGGGCTGTACGGTAGTTGAGCAAATGTTCTTTCATAGCCAAAGAGTGCACAATGAGTCCAGTTTTTTAGATGGACAATAGATATTTAGTGAGGTAACACTTTTGGAATCTAAGCCATCTTTGTCTTCTATGACGTGTAGTGTTCAGCCTGGATAGTCTGGATCTATACCAGGTCGTGATGAAAGGAGAGTGTAGTTTGTGTTCAGTGTTCATGTCTAGGAGATGGGTGGAATCTAATCTATAACAATCTGTGTTGCATAATTTAGTCCCAGTGCTACACTGGGAGGCCATGTAGACATACTGTGGGGTGTGAATGGCCCCATCAAGTGTCTTCGCACCCATCTCCACATTTCAGGTTATGTTCTAACAATTCCACTGTCCTGGCTCTGATGCAGGTGGAGTCAAACACCTTCCCGGCGTCCGTCCTCCAAGGAATTGCAGTGGTCAACCTGAGACAGAAACAAATGCAGAGAGAACCACAGTTAATTCTGACATATCAACAGCTTCACATTCAGACGTGGACTTATTTTAATTGCACCATTATGTCTATTGCAATTTTCATCCCAGATGTCACATGAAGCTGAGTTTCATCGACCAGATCTGAATTGCTGCTGTTGTTTCAGTGTAGTGTGTGACATCTGCTCTTGCAGTTGAGCCTTCACAGACTGCTGGGTCATGAGCATTATAGACCCCAGTTCTGCTGGGGAATTTTTCTGGAATAATCTGAGCTTTATCACTCATGAATTCCGACGGGTTGGTGCCCATGGCTTTACTTCCAGTTGCTCTCATTACAGTCAGATCTGTGGGCAGAAATTAGTTCACCTGTTTCGGTGTTGCCTGTTTAGCATTTGCTGTTTTTCGGTGTCGTTCACACATTTGATTAGTGTAGATCTCTGTGACCTGTAGAAACTGTGGTACTTCTGCCTGATGTTTAGCATTTTACACCCTCCTTGTAAATTTACTTCCTTGATCAGATTAAATTTTACATGGTGTGCCCCAGTGAAGGATGAATTGGTCTGCTATTATCTGTGCCACACTTCTGGTCATGTTTCAAGGCAAAAAATACACGCACAACCCCCTCCCCTTTTGGCACTGGGTAGTGGACCAATGAAATCAAATTGTAGGCGATCCATCCTTGCCAATGGCACGGGTGAAGGGTTATCTGCGTGTTACCGTCTTTCCTTTTACGCAACACAACAAGATTAAATTAAATACATTTCTTTATATGTATTACTTCGTTATTTCATCTTACTCCATTACTGAAAAGGTTTCCAAAGATATTTAATCATTTATAAATATGAATAAACGTTTGATTATTCTATTTAATTCTTTACTTTTATTGAAATATCATGCATTCGGTTCTCAGAGTCGCACAGGGTCCTTGCACCGGCCGTTAATGCAGGCCCACGATCACAAACTCGCCAGTCCGATCATTAACCAGAGGTTATGGCTAAAGCAATTTAACAATGCCACCCATGTTTGCTATTGTTAAAAAGTACCCATGTAGCCCCCTACAGTCGCCTATATAACAACTTAGTTAAATCTGAAACAGTAACATCTCGATTACGTATGGTAACCCTCGTTCCCTGAAGGAGGGAACAGAGACGTACGTCGGACGTCACCGACGAATTGGGATCACTTCAGGGAGCCCCTATCAGCTTCGAGATGTAGAGAACCGGCCAATGACTATTGGCGTGCGAGATTTGCATCTCGCGCTCCGCCCCGCAGCGCGGGTATAAAGCGGAAGCGAATGCAGCGCACTGTTGTTTTTCACTGAGGAGCCGAACTAGTGACTCGGCCATGCAGTGATGGTACAGCAACTGTGGCGACGGGACGTACGTCTCCGTTCCCTCCTTCAGGGAACGAGGGTTACCATACGTTACCGAGACGTTCCCTTTCAGTCGGTCACGTTCGACGTACGTCGGACGTCACCGACGAATTGGGATCCCCTTGGAAAACGCCACAGTTACTACCACTTCCAGCGCCCAGCGAGAGCCCCTCAGACCCCGTCTGTTCCGGGTGGGTAATTCACGCAGGGAAGTCACACTGCTGTTCCGCAAGACCCACTTCAGCAGACTATTGGATAACGCTGGGAAAGCGTGCCCAGAGGGACGCTGCGGAAGCCACATCATGCCCGAAGGGAGTTACCATGTGGAGAATACACGTATGGACTGGCCGTGGGCAGTGCAACATACGGAAGTCCCAGGGGTGGCCCCGGCCAAACAGGCAGGGGAACAACACCTAACTGAGACGGCAGAGAGCTCTGCCAAGGGAAAGACACGGGCCCGACTGCCGCGGGTTGCGGAGGACTCAACAGGGTTCGCCGTTCTGGGGAACTCGACTGGAGCATATAAGCACACGTATCCGTTCCATAGGGAAGGGAGTGGCGCAGCAAGCCGACACTTAGAACGGCCACTTCGGTGTTACTGACTATGGGAAGCGAGCACACAGGAAGATACCGGCTCTACACGGAGGCTATAAAATCTAGCGAACGTGTTAGGTGTCGCCCAGCCCGCAGCCCTACAAATATCATGTCAGACCCCGTCTGTTCCGGGTGGGTAATTCACGCAGGGAAGTCACACTGCTGTTCCGCAAGACCCACTTCAGCAGACTATTGGATAACGCTGGGAAAGCGTGCCCAGAGGGACGCTGCGGAAGCCACATCATGCCCGAAGGGAGTTACCATGTGGAGAATACACGTATGGACTGGCCGTGGGCAGTGCAACATACGGAAGTCCCAGGGGTGGCCCCGGCCAAACAGGCAGGGGAACAACACCTAACTGAGACGGCAGAGAGCTCTGCCAAGGGAAAGACACGGGCCCGACTGCCGCGGGTTGCGGAGGACTCAACAGGGTTCGCCGTTCTGGGGAACTCGACTGGAGCATATAAGCACACGTATCCGTTCCATAGGGAAGGGAGTGGCGCAGCAAGCCGACACTTAGAACGGCCACTTCGGTGTTACTGACTATGGGAAGCGAGCACACAGGAAGATACCGGCTCTACACGGAGGCTATAAAATCTAGCGAACGTGTTAGGTGTCGCCCAGCCCGCAGCTCTACAAATATCTGTCAGCGAGGCGCCACGAGCCAACGCCCAGGAAGAAGCTACACCCCTAGTGGAGTGGGCTCTTAACCCGAGCGGGCAGGGCACGTCTTGGGTTAGATACGCCAAGACGATGGCATCCACTATCCAGTGGGCCATCCTCTGCTTGGAGACAGCCTTTCCCTTCTGCTGGCCTCCATAACAGACGAAGAGCTGCTCTGAGGTCCTGAAGCTTTGCGTTCTGTCCACGTAAGTCCGCAGAGCGCGGACTGGACAGAGAAAAGCTAGGGCTGGGTCTGCCTCCTCCGAAGGCAGCGCTTGCAGGCTCACCACCTGGTCCTGGAAGGGAGTGGTGGGAACCTTGGGCACATATCCGGGCCGGGGTCTCAGGATTACATGAGAGTTACCGGGCCCGAATTCCAGGCACGATTCGTCGACCGAAAATGCCTGCAGGTCCCCTACCCTCTTGATAGAGGCCAATGCAGTCAGGAGTACTGTCTTCAGAGACAGGATTTTTAACTCAACTGACTGCAAAGGCTCAAAGGGCGCCCTCTGCAGTGCGGTTAGCACCAGAGTTAAGTCCCAATAGGTATAGAGGGAGAGCGAGGCGGTTTTAGTCTCCTCGCCCCCCTCAGGAACCTGACGATCAGATCGTGCTTCCCTAGAGACTTACCACCTACCATGTCATGATTAGCGGCGATAGCGGCAACATAGACTTTGAGGGTGGAGGGAGACAGCCTTCGCTCCAACCCATTCTGTAGGAAGGAAAGCACGGAACCGATCGAACATCTCCGGGGGTCTTCTCGGCGAGAAGAACACCAGCCGACGAACAGGTTCCACTTCAACGCATAGAGGCGCCTCGTAGAGGGAGCTCTAGCGGAAGTGATGGTGTCTACCACAGCCTGCGGTAGGCCACCTAGAACCTCCGCGTCCCGTCCAGGGACCAGACATGGAGTTTCCAGAGGTCCGGACGCGGGTGCCATAGGGTGCCCCCTCTCTGAGTCAGGAGGTCCTTCCTCAGAGGAATGGGCCAGGGAGGTGCTGTCGCGAGAAGCACTAGTTCCGGGAACCAAGTCCGGTTGGGCCAATACGGAGCGACCAACAGGACTTGCTCCTCGTCCTCCCTGACCTTGCACAGAGTCTGTGCAAGAAGGCTCACTGGGGGAAACGCATACTTGCGTAGGCCCCGGGGCCAGCTGTGTGCCAGCGCATCCGAGCTGAGGGTCCCCTCGGTCAGGGAATAAAACAACTGGCAGTGGGTCGTGTCCGGGGCGGCAAACAGGTCTACCTGTGCGGTCCCGAAGCGACTCCAGATCAGCTGGACCACCTGGGGATGGAGTCTCCACTCTCCGGGGAGCACTGGCTGTCATGAGAGCTCGTCGGCTGCACGATTGAGCAGGCCCGGAATGTGAATGGCACGAAGCGACCTCAGATGCTTCTGACTCCATAGGAGGAGATGGTGGGCGAGTTGTGACATGCGACGGGAGCGTAGACCACCCTGTTTGTTGATGTACGCAACGGCCGCAGTGTTGTCCGTACGGACCAGAACGTGCTTGCCTAGTAGCGGCGTTTTGAAGCGGCCCAGCGCAAGACGAACTGCTAACAACTCGAGGCAATTGATATGCCATTGCAGTTGAGGCCCCCGTCCACAGACCCGAAACTGCAAGCCCGTTGTACGTGGCACCCCAGCCGGTGGATGAGGCATCCGGGGAGACAACAGCAATGCCTGGACACTTGTTCTAGGGGAACTCCTGCCCGTAGAAATGAAGGGTCTGACCACGGGCTGAAGGTTTGGCGGCACCTCGGAGTCACAGGGACACGGAGGGATCCGCTGTGCCACGCCCATCTCGGGACTCGGTCGTGTAGCCAGCGTTGAAGCGGTCTCATATGAAGCAACCCGAGCGGCGTTACTGCGGCTGCGGATGCCATATGCCCCAGGAGCCTCTGAAAATGTTTCAGTGGTACCGCTGTCCTGCATTTGAACGAATTCAAGCAGTTCAACACCGACTGGACGCGCTCCTCGGTGAGGCACGCTGTCAGGCCGACCGAATCCAGCTCCATACCGAGAAAAGAGATCCTCTGCGTGGGGCAGAGTTTGCTCTTTTCCCAGTTGACCCGAAGACCCAACCGGCTGAGGTGACTGAGCACCATGTCACTGTGTTCGCACAACTGTTCTCGTGACTGGGCAAGGATCAGCCAGTCGTCGAGATAGTTGAGGATGCGAACTCCACGCTCTCTCATGGGAGCAATGGCCGCCTCTGTGACTTTCGTGAAGACACGGGGCGACAGGGCCAGCCCGAAGGGTAGGACTTTGTACTGATATGCTCGTCCGTCGAACGCAAAGCGTAGAAACGGTCTGTGTCGAGGGAGAATCGAGACATGAAAGTACGTGTCCTTCAGGTCGATCGCTGCAAACCAATCTTGGGGACGGATGCACCTGAAGATGCGTTTCTGCGTTAGCATTCTGAACGGTAGCCTGTGAAGGGACCGGTTCAGGAATCGCAGATCCAAGATCGGCCTTAACCCGCCGCCTTTCTTGGGTACAATGAAGTTCAGACTGTAGAAGCCGGTCTTCATATCGGCTGGAGGGACCGGCTCTATCGCGTCCTTCGCCAGTAGGACTGCGATCTCCGCCTGAAGCACAGGGGCATTCTCCTTCGACACAGAGGTGAAGTGAACGCCCCTGAACTTGGGGGGACGCCGGGCGAACTGAATCGCATAGCCGAGTCTGATGGTACGGATGAGCCAGCGAGATGGGCTGGGGAGCGCTAGCCAGGCTCCCAGCGACCGTACAAGCGGGACCATCGGCACCACAGACGTACCCGCAGCGGGGCAGCGAGGCGGCATGCAGGGACCCGACTCGGACGGCATGAGAGCGGCCCGAAGTGGGGTCTGAGTGAGCTGCGCAACACTTACCTGCTTCCGCTGAGGGGGTGTGCGAGTGTGAGAAGGCCGCTTGTGTGCGTCCCCACAGCCGGCACCCCCTGCTGGCGATTGGAGAGGCGCCTGAGGGTGACAAGGCATGGGAGCGTCGAACACCGCCAAGCGCGCTCTCTTGGCACCCAGAGATTTTGGAAACTGCTCTTTCTTTGAAAATTTGGGTACCGCTGGCGCTGGGGCCAGCGGCGGAACAGAAGTCAAACAAAAGATTCTCCCCCGGCCCTCCTCCGGGGGAAGGAGTGGTGCTGCAACCATCTCCTGAAGAGCCGTCTCCTCCATCTCTGGGTGGCCCGTCTCAGGGTCTCTTACGACGGCGCTTGCCACCTGGCTTGGCAGCAGCCTGAGCGGGCTGCACGTCCTTCCCACGGCCAGCTCCATGCCTACGCCCGGGTGGAGGCTGCTGCTGGGCTGGGGCGGGAGCGGGGGCGGCGGCGGGTGGACGTCCTCGGCGACGGGCAGGCGGAGGCGCTGCGACCGGCGGCTGGGTGGAGGCAGCAGCTGGCCGCCGGGGCAGGATGTGTTTGATCGCCTCCGTCTGCTTTTGGGCGGCCGAGAACTGCTGGGCAAAGCTCTCGACCGTGTCGCCGAACAACCCGGCCGAAGAAACGGGGGAGTCCAGGAACCGATACTTATCGGTCTCCCTCATGTCGGCCAGGTTGAGCCAGAGATGCCGTTCCTGGACCACTAAGGTGGACATCGCCTGACCGATAGAACGGGCGGTGACTTTTGTCGCCCAGAGGGCGAGGTCCGTCGCCGTCCGGAGCTCCCGGAGGAGCTCTGGGTCAGGCCTACCATCGTGCATGTCCATGAGTGCCTGGGCCTGATGCACCTGGAGCAACGCCATGGCATGCAAGGCGGACGCAGCCTGGCCACAAGACCTGTAAGCCTTCGCAGTCAGACTGGATAAGAACTTACAGGCCTTGGACGGGAGCCGCGGGTCACTGCGCCAGTTGGAGGCGGTCGCCGGACACAGTTGCATCGTGACGGCCCGCTCCACTGGCGGGATTCCCACGTACCCCCTGGCTTGCCCGCCGTCAAGGGTAGTGAGGAGGGAGGAACCACCAGGTCTGTTTCTGGCACTAAATGGTGTCGTCCACGACCTGGTGAGCTCCTCATGCACCTCCGGGAAGAAAGGCACAAAAACCAATCATCCAACCTAGAAGGTTCGGGACGTGGTGGAGGGTTCCACTCAAGCCCGACCTTTTCGGCGGCCCGGGAAAGCATAGCCGTCAACTCGGGGTCCAACTCGGCCGTTGCCACTCTCCCAGAGGGAGGCAGTACAGCCGAATCTTCATCCTCCGAGGTCCGGAACTCCCCCTTCGATGCAGCGATCGACATCTGTTCGTCTACTGGAGCCCCGAAGGTCACCACTGGACGTCCATGGGAGGGGCCAGCGATTTCCTCCGGAAGCCCTACCGGCTGCGGCGCTTGTGAGGGATCAGGGGCCTGCGGAGGCTGGCTCGGCGGGTTTGCCCTGAACGTAATCCTCAGGTCACCCCGGCCAACCGTCAAAGTAGGTCTATTCTGCTGGGCAGGAATAGCACTAGATCGAGGTATGGGTAGGGGGACTCCACCTTCCCGAAGGTAGGCGAGTCTCGACCTAAGCGCCGCGATAGTCATGTTCCCGCAGTGGGAACATGAACTATCCACAAAAGCTGCCTCAGCGTGCTGAATGCCCAGGCACGTGATACAGCGATTGTGACCGTCAGCGGGCGACAGGGAACGACCGCATCCAGAAACGCACGGGTGGAATGACATCTTGAAAAAGACGCAGTGTCACACCCGTGTTGCTCTTTTTGTGAGGAAACGCTCTTTTAGTGCTGAAGCACCCAGGGAAGACCGCGGCAGAATACAGGAGATAGAACAGCCTGTATCTGCTCTCAAGTAAAACGCTTCACGAACCAGCAGTTTTTTTTTTTTTTTTTAACTGTTGGTTTCTGCTTCCAGCAGCGGTGAGCCCGCGGTCGCGCTGTTTTGTGCCGTCTGACCAGCACAAGAATGATCCTCAGCCAATTCTCTCTCTCTCTCTCTCTCTCTCGCTGAATACAGGCAGTCTGTGCTTCATCAACGGCGTTCGGCTCCGAAGTGAATGACAACAGTGCGCTGCATTTGCTTCCGCTTTATACCCGCGCTGCGGGGCGGAGCGCGAGATGCAAATCTCGCACGCCAATAGTCATTGGCCGGTGCCGAAGTGATCCCAATTCGTCGGTGACGTCCGACATACGTCGAACGTGACCGACTGAAAGGGAACCAGGGGTTATGGCCAGTACCATAAAATAATGCCGTATTATCTCAATAGTATTTTATCTGGCCCCCTATAGTGCGACTGCATAACAACTTAAAGTCGAGCAGTTTAGTCAGAAATCTAGAATCTCGCCAGATGTGCCCATGCTCCATACTATCCGAGATCTAGTATGTACTTCACCCTGGTCGCAGATTTGCGGTAACAAAGGATTCATCATAATGCATTAAGATCAATAGTTTCCGAGTAAATCAGAATTAAATCAAACGTAACAACATATTTATCAAAGTGTATCAAAGATCATTCTTTTGATATTTCCCTGCAGTCACAGCTGCACTGGCATGTACATTGTGTGTGCAACAATGGTCAGGCTTAAGGCCAATGAGTGACTCTGTTGTTGTTAACATCCAATGAACTACCAGCACATGCTGAGTGCATAGTCAAATCCCTGCTCGAATTTTACTTTTGAGAGTTAAGAAGTCACAGATTGCATTTTTGTGTCAATACATTTGAACATGAAAAAAGGTTTTGTTTGTCTCAGGGCTGATGCAATGCACAATCACTGTTTCTCAGATTTTTAAATGTCTATCTTCCATTTAGTGCCTTTAAAGACTATATGAAGTCAAGGTGGCCATTTTAGCTGATTTACAAGATATGATAGCTTCAGTTTGTGCTACTTGGCTAACCGCTCCCATGGAGCAGGGAGAGAATCTGTGTTCTCCGAGTGGGCGTACACCCATGGGCTCCGTGAGCCACTCAGAAACATTCAATCGTGTGTTTTTTTAACAGCAAAAATATAGTAACAGCATTACTATCATTCTGTATTTTAGTTTTAGATTTTAATCTTACCACCTCTTAATTATTTCTAGTCAAGAGTAATTTTGCTTTGTAGCATTGCTGAGGTGTAGCTCATTCTGAAAAAGGTTTTCTTAACTTTTACCTGTTGCATCGCATCACCCTGTTTTTCCCAACTTTGCTTTTCATAAACAAATGCATCGACATGGCTGTTTATAAAATCACAAACGCCCTCCAATTGTTTACAAACTTAGATTTTTCATTCTGTGTTTGCTCATTATCATCGCGTGTTGCTAGTTTGTTGTAACAAAGCCGATGCAACAATGGAGAAAGCACTTAGCTGATTTCAAAACTTTAGGCTGCAATCTACAACTCTTCATCGAGTCCCAAGAAAATAATTTAGAAGATGTTATTCCAATTTAGGTTTCATCTCTTGTTGCTTAGGCAGACAAGGAGATATTTAAAATCCATAACAAAGGTTTTCATTCCTGATCTGCGCTGTTGCTATTATGTCCCTGATATGTGGTTGTATCTAAATTTTTAAACCCCACCGGATTTACGGTTCCGGTCTAACATTGGGTTTTCCGACCCATTCTATCAATGTGTCTATATGGGATGTGTCTGTATTTCCCTCAACATTTCTAAAAAGGCAAAAAAATATGACTTACCATCACAGCTGAAGGAAGAGATCATCAAACCTTTTGTTGATTTTAAAATCAAAATACGTTGCTGAGAAGACGTTGCTCATCCGAGTTGCAACATCACGGAGGCGTGTCACCAAATTGTAAGCCCGTCCAATCGTTCCAATGGAGGCGTACGATTGGTGGTTGAAGGTTTCTTGCGCGTTCGGTCTTTTCAGCGGGGCGAAAGGGATTTAATTCTAATTTATCTTTATCTGACTCCATTTTAATTATGACCTCGAATTTAGGTTAGAATGCCAATTGGTTATTTGGTCATTTATATTTAATAGTTTACACATTTAATTATTCGTCTAGGAGACACTCAGCGTTACGGGCTGACCGATGTAAAGGTTCGAGCCCCGACCTCTTTGCAATATCTCCTTAAATACCAGACCAAGACGGAAACCTCTTTCAAATGGAAACGTGTTAACAATGGGAATTTACATTTAATCACTGTCCCATAGACCTGTATTGACAAAAGACCAAATGGCTAAAGCCACACCCAACGTAATAAGCAAAGTATCTCTAAACTCTCAAAACCTTTATTACTTTTTGGTTTACTTCTGTGGGGAGGAGACCTTTGTACCAGTCGCACTGAGACATTTCAAATAATATCAAACATGTATAATTCTGTATAGTATTTGTTCACTTTAGACCATATAGATTTTGGGTGAATTCTGGAGGGGAGATGGGGGTAGATGCAGGTGAAAGGAGAGACATGTAAATTTACAGTCATTCGTAGATGATTCACTCAGCGTGACGTCGTCTCGGATGGGGATGCTAAATGCATGAGTCGATTCAGATGCTAATGTCCTCTATTTTCTCAGAGACATTCTGGCATATGCAAACTTTTCCAATCTTACAAAAGAAAGCTTGTAAGTCAGGATAAGTGTTATCAGGCTGAATAACTTCATTCACATCAGTTTTTTCTGCAGCTTTGTTGCGGTTCAATTTCTTAGTGAAAGAGCATACTCTAGCACAGAGCTCTTTGTTCTGTTCCTCTAGCTCTGAGTTACGCTGAGACTGCTGTCTAGCTAGCGTTAAACCAAATTCTCTGTGGCAGCAGATAATGCTTTTCACTTTGTTCTTGCGAATACATGCTCCTAATACCTTTTTACACTCATCTACAGACCAAGTCTTGTCTGGATGGATCTCATATTTCTGAGTTAGTTCTTGTCTAACTTTCTCAGTGACTATTAGGTTCATTTGCACTCCTAACTGTGATTTGAATTCACTATCTGACCACAAAGGAGTCGCGAGACCACTTTTTTCAGTTGTGGGGATCAGTCTAACATTATTTCTAAACATTTTTATGAGTTTCTTTGTTACCACACAATCAAAACACTAAAACTTCTCTGATCAACAGACCTGTTAACACAGATCAACTATTGTTAACCTTCCTTGGCAAAACAGAGGACAACACAAATTATTAGCACTTTACGCTAATACTTCCCTGCTGAAACAGAGGATAACCAATATTAGCACCTGATGCTAATCTTCCCTGCCTGAAACAGAGGATAACTTTCATTACTAAAAGAAATTGTTTTAAAGGATAACTTAGTTAACCAAACCCTACAGCTGTCTGTTACCTCTTCTCTGATGGCGCAGAGGATAACAAATTTGTACTGGTCTTAAAGGTTCTTTTGGATAGAGTGGCACTCACCAACCCTTGGTTGTACAGAAAAATTCAGTCTGGAACGAAGTCAGATCTTTGTTAAGCTTGAAGTTTCCATCTGGATTCAGGTGAGGAGCTCTATCCGGGTCACGGCACCAAAACTGTTGGAAACTCAGAAGCGAAGACCAGGAGACTTGATGGACTGCAGCTACCGACAGCACGTGTTCACAATAAAGAATCCTGCTGAAGATACATCCAAGTCTCCTGGTCTTCGCTACTGAGTTTCCAACAGTTCCAAACTTCTTCTATCTATGGATAATGGAGGCCACTGTGCTCATTGGGACCTTCAATGCTGCAGAAATTTTTCTGGACTTCATGGCTTGGTTTGTGCTCTGACATACGCTGTTAACTGTGGGACCTTAAATAGACAGGTGTGTGCCTTTCCAAATCATGTCCAATCAACTGAATTTACCACAGGTGGACTCCAATCAAGAAACATCTCAAGGATAATCAGTGGAAACAGGATGCACCTGAGCTCAATTTTGAGCGTCATGGAATACTTATGTACATGTGATTTTTTTCGTTTTTTATTTTTAACAAACTTCTTTCACGTCATTATGGGGTATTGTTTGTAGAATTGAGGGGGGAAAAGA
This sequence comes from Rhinogobio ventralis, assembly GCA_039654625.1. NCBI lineage: Eukaryota > Metazoa > Chordata > Actinopteri > Cypriniformes > Gobionidae > Rhinogobio > Rhinogobio ventralis. Next base: position 7,551,805 of record CM077204.1, read on the forward strand.
ATTAATTGAATCCATTTTGGAATAAGGCTGTAACATAACAAAATGTGAAAAAAGTGAAGCGCTGTGAATACATTCCGGATGCACTGTACATTGTCTAATTCTCATCCTGTTATTTGTTATAAGTTTTTTTTTTTAAGTTTAAAAATCACATTTATTTTTGCATTGCAGTTTGAGACATTCACTGTTGTTTTGTACCTTAGTTCATTATACTGCAGATTTGTGAAAATAAACTTATTCTGGATATTCTGGTTGCATTTCAATGGTATTGTACAGAATTGTATTAGTATTGCACTTCGGTAGTATTGTAATTGTACTTTAGTTGTATTATGTATTGCCGTATTATTGCGGTTATATTGCAGTGTTATTGTAGTACTACTTCAGCTGTATTGCAGTTGTATTTTATTAGTACTTTAGATATATTGCAGTTTTTTCGTGTCCAAAAAACTGCATTTTTCTACATGTAACAAAAACTGTAGCATTACTTAAAACAAATGCAGTTTTTTTTGTAAGGGATTAATTGCATTGTACAGTATTTTCATGTATGTTAAAATCACCCAAAAATTTACAGATGAATAACTAGCACAGACAAGAGTAAGTAACTAACTAATCTCAGAGAAAAAATCTGAATGAAATTTCGAAGGTTGATAAATTAGCATTACAGCCATTAATGTTTTGCCAGTCATTTTCAAAGCAAGGTATTCAAAAGATGAAACGTCATGGAATTCAATCTTAGATATTTTGATACTCTCATGACAAACTACAGCTAACCCTCCACCTCTACGATGGAGACGAGGTTGAGAGAAATAGATGTACCCAGGTGGTGTTAAGAGGTTTAAGTTGAAATAGTCATTGGGCACCTGTCAGGTTTCTGTCAAAAGTAGCATGTCCAGGTTTTCGTCAATGATAATGTCATTTAGCACTGATGCCTTATCAGTTAAAGAGCGAGTGTTCAATAGCACACATCGCATATCTGAAGAAGCAAGTTTGCAGTTTCCAAGGACAGGATCAAAGTGTATTGGTCTCAGATTCCCAAAGTTGATTACGCGGTTTTCCTGTTGTGTTATACCAGAAGCACGGGTGTCGGTGCAGATAACCGGAATACGATTTGAAGACGAACAATGATAAGTCCGAAGTTCCTTCCACGAACGGTGTATGTAGCGGGGTCGGCGTAAAATTCCAAGTTGTTCACACCACATATAAGTGTCTGGAGCCAAGCGGAGAGATCCTTTTAGTTCTAAGTTCTAAATTGAGCCGAAGAAAATTGCAAAGCCATCTCGGGAGAAGTCCCTTTATTAACATCAGCCAAAAATAGCACAAAAAGACCAAAGAACAAAACCAGCAATTGGTTACGCAATTGGTTACATGAACAAAAACCAATGGGACCCACGCAACAACTTATCAGTTTAACTACGTTAGCCAGAACCGTATCTCCACTATCCACAACAATCCACAGAAGGGAAGACTACCCAACCATACCGAGGATTGACACCACAAAATGATAAAGAGAGTGGAGACTCATGTATCAGATGTCGAGAAGGATATGGATCGGATGGAGAGGGCTCGCAGCTGACCAGTGTGAGAGGATCACAAAAAAGGCCAGGTTAGTCATCCAAAGCTTACTGAGTGAATAAAGTATTCCAGAAAACAATCCAAGTAGTCCAGATCTGTCAAATCCCAGCAGAAACATATCCAAAACCGTATATGTCGATAAACAAACAAACAGACAGGTACCAGCGTGAAGCGGCAGCACAAGCGCGCCAGCGTTCTCACACCGGAAGTGACAGTAGATTGAGTCGATCAGTCTTCAATATAGCGCACCATGGATAGTTCACCCATGAAAATTCTGTCATCATTTCCTCTCAAGTTGTTGTAAACCTGAATGAGTTTCTTTATTCTGTTGAACATAAAAGTTATTTTGAAGAATGTGGGAAAACAGGTGCTGGTCCCCAGTGACTTCCATATATATATATATATTTTCCTACTATGGAAGTCAGTGAGGACCAGCAACTGTTTACCCACATTCTTCAAAATATCTTATTTTGTGTTCAGCACTAGAAAGAAATTAATACAGGTTTGGAACGACATAAGAGTGAGTAAATAATGACAGAATTTTTATTTTTGGGGGAACTATCCCTTTAAGGAACAGAGGCAGTTTACTTTTAGGCTGCTTTTACTTTAAGACCTGTGTATTTTCACTTTAGACATAACCAACTGTGTTTATGTAAACCTGGTGTGTATTTGACAGTATTAGACCAAACAGACACGAAAGATAAAGTCCAGTAATCGGGCGCTGTTGGACGGGCTTTTAGTGTGCGCGCGTTTCGGGTGTACGCGTTCAGAAAAGGTGCATGTCAGAACAGCACGCGAATGTAATGTTTAACCGGAGTGTAACATGCAAATAATAAACTTTTGTGATTGTGAATAAGTGCAGTGTCCCGTGAGTGTAACTCTACCGCTGCGTTAACATGTGATGTGAATGTACGTCGAGTTGTACAGTATGACGGAGGCGCCAGAACTGCATCTGATAGAATGTGCGCTGTAGCATGATATTACGATATTTCTTCAAAAGATCATGGAGATATTTTAATCATCCACAAGCAATAATTGTGATATCCTACATTAACTTTACTAAAAAAAAAGAAGATATGCTACCTTAGCTATGTTAATTAACTAGCCATCTAACGTTAGCAACATAGTTTCGTTTACATTCATTTTCTTGATATACCTTTAATTTTTTCTCTTTCTCGTTTGTCTTCTTTTTTTCCTTTTCTCTGCACCAGAGGGATATGTCCTGTTTTGTGACATTTCTGAGTTTTGCTGCAATACTCTTTAATCAACTTCAATAATCAGTCACAGTCTGACTGTACTTGCATCCTGCAGCCATTAACATAATGTTGCATTTTTGTATAATTACCATTATCCATCGACATAATATATCACAAAAAATAAATAAAAATAAAAATCAAGCTGTCATTTCATGTGCTTTTGAAAGCATTTATTCAAAAGGGTCATATATACAGATTGGTCATATATAAAGCACTATATAAATAAATAGGGATGCACCAATACCACTTTTTTTTCAGACCAAGTACAAGTACTTACATTTGGGTACTTGCCGATACCAAGTACCGATATGAGTACTTATAAATACCATTACAGTTATTCTAACAATGTTTTATTTTCATCAGATTTTTTTCACTTTCTGACTGTAACAAAGTAAATATACAACTTGATGCTGTTGTGGACATTTTAACATTCAACTTGGTGTTTTCCTAAACAAACATGCACTGCTGCCCATTTCACATAAATGTAACCTGTAACACATTCAGTGTATTTCAGTAACACAACATAGTAGCAGAACAACTAAAATGATATGTTTATCATATGTTAGTACAGTACTAAAGACTAAGCCTTTTTCGGAAAAGTGAGAGGCAGGATCTTTTTGATGAAAAGAAGCTTTTCTGCATTATCAGCTCTAATGTTTTCATCTACAATGTGTGACACTGAGCTAAACAGTAGGGATGTGGGAGACTAGCCGACTAGTCGATTAAACGTTAGTGCTGCTGCTTGTCGAATTGGAAAGTACTAGTGTCTACATTTTTTTTTATTTTTTGCAAATTTAATGTTTTGCTTTATTTTATTATTATTTTTTTTTACAAAGACTATGTTTAAATAACTGTAGTGTTGAAAATCATTTAATTTTACCTCATTTAATTTTTGCATGCGTTAGTTTTCTCTGGAGCTTGCGCGCAGAGGCTTCAGAGAAATCTCCATTTAGAAGATGAGCAAGGTGAGGGAGGATTTTGAAAGCTTACACAAAACTTTTCCGTTTTCTTCCATGTCATGTCAAACTACTATAACAATTAAGCTTGCTGCCTTGCTTAGGATTGTTATACTACCGGTTATGAGGGACAATACGGTATGAAATTTTATATTGGATTAAAGAAGTAACATTACGAATGAAACTTACTTTGCACTTGAACAGTTGCTATATCAACATCCCAAAGATATGAAAATACGGTTAAATAATGTATAGTTGTCAGTAGCCTACACAACAAGCTTTTCTTGTGATTTTGCCGCCCATCTTGTGTGCAGATACTTTTCATACACGAGAAGCGCGTTCATCTGTTTATAATAGGCTATTATGTGTGACTCATTGGTCCTGTGCTGCATATTGTCTAAAATGGCTAACCTACGTGCTTAAGTGAACGCTCAAGTTTAATACATTGATCATAATTCAAGGCAAGCATTCGCATGTATGTGATCTATTTTTAGCGACATTCAGTATGGGATTTGACTATTCATAGTTTAAGTGTTCTTTCAAATGGATCGATTGCATATACTGTCTCTGGGGGCGGGGTTAGACTAGTCATTGCGCACATCCCTACTAACAGCCTTTCACTTTCAACACTACTGCATGGTGCCGAGAGTTATCTGCGTGACGAGAGATATACTTGCTACGTCCGCACTAGCACGAAGGTGCGCGCGGCAAAAATGAAGTTCTCGCGGTCGTGCGTGTTGAGAGCGCGAGACCCCTTTTCACTTGGCAATGTAAACGGCGAATTTTGTAACTATCCGCTATAGACATAAAGTGTTATCGGGTGCGGTTGTATCGGGGTAGTTTTACGAGTACGAGTACATGAGCGCAGTATCGGACCGACACCCGAGTACTGGTATCGATACATCCCTATAAATAAAGATGACTTGTCTTAGCAAAAATTACTAAAAAAAAAAGTAAATGTGGCTGTGATGACTTGATGACTTCTTTCCAGTCTTCAGTCTCTCATGTTCTTGCTCAGACGTGGACCGGCTCTGATCTCTGGTGTGGCGGCTTGAGTTCCTGTCAGGTTGGAGTTGGACTTCAGGCTTCAGGTCAAGTCTCGAGCTCAAGCCCTCCACCAAGGACAGCAAGTATGTTGTTTCCTATCCAATACAAAGATTATATGAACAAGTCAACTTGAATGTTTTTTAGAGCTTTTTTACAACAGAACTGAATTCTTGCAATTGCATCACTGATTGTGTTATTTTCCTGTTTATTACTGTGAAGCCGCTCTGAAACAATCTGTATTGTATAAAGCGCTGTATAAATGAAGGTGACTTGACTTGACTATAACAAGAACATTACGATGAACACAAATTTGAAAACCTCACTACAAATAATCCAGAATTGAAGATAAATGATAATAATCATACTCTGTCTGTTACACTTCCTCACACCTGAAATCCCTGATCGAGTGAATCTCCTGAACTTCTCCAGATCATTTCTAATCCATTCATGTTGTAACATCTGCTCTAACGTCGGCCGTTTAGTTGGATCCCGGTCTAGGCACTGGCTAATCAGATCACTGCATTCTGTACACATTTTATTAAGGAGAGGCTGGTTAGTCATGACCATGTGACACGAATGTTGGCATCTATGAAAACAGCATCTGAAACATGATTAATATAAGGTAAAGTGTTCTTTATCTTTCCTTTAAAGTGAAGTATGTATTTTCTGTGGCAATAGTGGCACCTAGCGGAATTACAAAAACACGCTATAGGTTGAGCTGGAAAGTGTTTAGACTTTTGGGGGAGATAAACCTATTAAATGGCATAATGGCAATAAACTGGGTTCACCTTTACCTGTTTCTGAACAGAGCCTTTGCTTTATGCGTGTGTTTATCAATGTTATCAATATTTTTCACTCACCTTTGGATAAGTTGGAGTTCTGAAATTTAACTTTGGCTTGTGTGATTTCCGCTCTATTGCCAAAAGGAGAACACGTGTTCACCATCTGGTACAACAACACTCCCAGAGCCCAGACATTTGTTGGGACGGCATGGAATTGAGATTCTGTGAATACTTCAGGTGGACAGTAACCCATTAATCCTGTAAGCAAGACATTTGCGCATTGTTGAGTCAAATAATCAGTAAGTCACTACATCCAGGTTTCCACACTCCAAAAATACTCACCAAGGTATATTTTTGTCTTGTAGCCATCACTACTAAGTAGCTGACCGCAGCCAAAGTCTATCAGCTTGAGCTCTAACGTGTTTGTCTTCAACAGGAAATTCTGTGCATGAACGTCATTATGAAAGACGCCATGCTCGATGCAGTGTTGTACTGCCAGCACAGCCTGTCGCATGATGACCCGTGCTGTTGTTTCATCCAGTTGAGGATTACGAATGATGAAGTCCAGCAAGCTCTCGCAGGGTTCAGGGAACTCCATTATGAGGGTGAATTTCCGAGGATGTTTAAACCAGTCGTATAGTTGTATGACGTAGGGGCTTATTGGTTCTTGCCTCATCTTCAGCAGCAGCGCCACTTCTGTAACGAGAGGTTTGGGATGCCCAGGCTAGAGAAAAGTAGTAGACAGAAGGTTAGCTGGGTAAAAATCTGAAGAAAACATCATTTTTAAATGTACTTGCTTTGATCTTTGTAGATATGATCAACAGAGCCTTTCCAGGCTTACTTACTTCCTACAGGTGTACTGACTACAGTAATCAGCACTTAAATAACAAATACATTTTTGACCAACTTACAATAGCAAGATAACGATCATTGTCAATCTTGCGCATCCGCTTGATGGCAACCTGTAAAAAAAAAAACAGTACTCAATAACAGTAACGGTATTCAAGCGCTTGACTTTGCGCATAACATTTACGATTTGAGCATCTAAGTATTAAACCATCTGTATTAAATATGTTTTGATGCATGCAAGATTGCTTTACCTTTTTGCCATCAAATTTCCGTGTTCCCTCGAACACTCTTCCGAATCCTCCGGATCCAATCATCTCTCCCACGTTATAGAGAGTCTCAAAGGATTCTGAAAAATATGACAAATATATGAGCTTGCTAGATCCTTTGTTTCATATCAAAAATATCAGTGCTGGTTGTGTCGAGAACATAATTTTTGAAAACAAGTCTATCTTTAGTGGAAAACAAGACGATAATACTGTTTAAAACAATGTTGGAGAAATAATGTCTGCAGATTTACCATTATTTGGCATGACGCTGGAGTGATCTGGATCAGGTGATGATGGATCAGGATCAGGCTCTGGCTCCAGATCCGCTGGAGGAACAAAAGGCTTCACAACATCCACAGCACTACTGAGACAACAGCAGAGGAGCGGACGCGCCATAGCCTTCAACACGTTCCTGAGGAAAGAACAAACTCCTTTCCTCTTCTTACATTCTGTAGGTTTTTCTGAAATGAAGAAAAACAATTGAATTATTAGAAACATCTCTGACGTCAAATTAAGCAATGCTATAAAGACATAACTTACATTTTACTGTTAAATTCATATCTGTAATGTTACAAATCCAAAGTAATGGAAATATTTCCAAGCTATCCACCTGACTTCTGCTTAATGCCTGCATAAATGTCTTAAAATCTCATTTCACAATATTGATAGTCATTTTATTTCACAATTATCACAATATAGTTATTTTTCGTATTTGATCTGATCTTTTGATAAAAACATAACATTTCCAGGCTTAATTTGGCCAACTCTGGCACATGTGGCTCAGTTCTGGTAATCACATAAGATCATATGGGCCACACCACGACAGCCATTGTGACAATTTTGTGCATATTTGACTATTCTAGCGCAATAAGTTGCGAAATAGAGCTCTATTCAGGATTGCATGCTGTCTGAGAAGCGGCTTTCTGTGCGTGTGTTTCGGGTGTGTGTCAGACAGCGCAAATGAGTTCATGGCTTATTGAGAACGCTTTGCTAACGTTCCCAAGTTAAGTTAAGAAATATTATTTTTAAATGTTCCCTAAACGTTCAAAACGTCCAGTTTTTTAAATGTTGTAAAAATGTTTTTTCTTGGCTAAAGGAACAATCTATTTTATAATTTTGCAAACATTATGGGAACTTTTGAATGTTCTCTGAATGTTCTGAAACTGTTAGATGAATGTCCAATTAAAATATTTCTGGCAGGAAAAATCCAGAAACTAAATTTCAGCAAAATAAAATTAAATGTGACTGTACACTTTACACCGCCCAGCCTTATTTCAGTCTAACCTGTTGAGCTCTTGTTCACTGGTGAAGGCTCCATAAAGCTATTTGAAGTCTCTGTTGGCTCGACGGGAACTTGACCTGGCAGCGGAGGGCACATCCACTCTTCGAGGCTGTCGGACCTGGACAAACAGCACTTGCTGGAGCTGCCCTGTTCGTTTCGGCTATCCGATCTATCGCCACTCCACCTCCAATCGGCGATGTACGAGCCTCTGCTGCTAAGGCTCAACGACTCTCTACAGAACCGCCTCTCTATACTGTCCTCAGAGAGGGACAAAGATGATGTGGATCTCCTGGATCTGGAGTGGCCCGAGGCTGGAATATTTCAGACATTTTTAATAATATTAATAATCAATGTCAGTGGTCACATCAAATTGTTACTCTGTTTTCAATGACAAATTATTTTGTTAACTGAGCCATAACTTATTTAATAAAAGCCTATTCTGACCTCTGCAAAAGCGTTTAGATGGAGTGGACGGATGTCCATGATCTGGGCTCTGCCGGCTGCCGCTCTGCCACTCCCTCTTCCTGTCAGCCTGACCTGTGGACACAGAAACAGAAAACTCACAAGACAGAGGTGCTAAAGGTCTAGGAAGCTCCTGGATGTGTGTCTGGGCCGGGTCTGGCAGTGGATCCTGATCACGGTCATCAGAACCGTGTCTCCAAACCTCCTGACCAGCCGTCTGAGAGAAAGCAGCTCTCCTGGATCTGGAGCGGCCTGAGGCTGGAATATTTCAAACATCACATAGTTAGTAATGTTTTAATAATAATCAATAATCAATGTCAATGGTCAATTACAAATTGTTACTTCAGTTACTCAAATTGAAAAGTTTATTTCAAGAATCAAATACATGTGATCACTTTGCTGGGAAAATTCAAATAGGTTACCTCTCACAATTTTCTTCACATTAATGTAGTCAATCATTGTACAACATTATATCATAACATACCATAAACAAATGAAAAACTAAAGCACTCACCTCCTCTTTCCCCCATCACATGAGCCAAAGACATCTCCTCCAAACTGCAATAAAGACAATACAAAATACAATACAACAACTCTCCTCAGAAATACTCCTCCCAAAAAGAAATAAAATAAAACAAAAAAAGAAATAAAACTCCAAACTCCTTCTAATAAGAAAAGAACAATGAAATAAAAGTATCCTTAGATAAACTCTTTCAAAAATATAACTCTATATAAAGGATATATTTTCCGATGTCTTTCCAGAATAAAGGTCTCGTCTCAGGAATCCTCCGAACAGCTTCAAAATGTCAAGATCAGCACAGAAAATACTCTGCAAAAGTTTGTGAATTCGCCTCGTCTCTCAACAACAGATCGCGATCGGTTCGCGTGCAGTCAGAATTCATAACAAGCGTCGCTATAGCAACTAAAATTCGAATCACTCATATGCACATGAGCAGAGCGCGTGCGCGCATCAAATCTGAACACATTTATTGAATAGTTACAAACTTAATTTTAACGTTATCTTTAATATATAGAAAAAAATCTTATTTGTGAACAGTTCTTCTACTTATTATTATTATTATAATCCGTGGAACTATTCGTGTCCAAAATCTTCATTATTCATAACTGATCAAAAGCATCCACTTCGCAAGGCACTTACAGTCGAATAATGGATCATATAGTCACTGCTTCTGTCCAAAATGCGTGCAAAAAGTAGTACAGTACTAAGTGTCGTACGTTATTTGTACTGAAAAGTAGCTAAATAAACCAGCAGACAATACTGTATACTTGTTTACATTTACAGTAAGCAACCACTTTACAGTAACAGATTTTAGTTTTTAAAAAATGTGCAAAGGTGCAGAACAACCAACTACAAATAAAATAACTTAAGATAAACAGTATCTTCTTATATAGAAAAAAATAAATGTAAACGTACGAAATGGAAAATATTAAATTAAATATTTAAATAATTACATAAAATGAACAGATCAGATGGACCTGTTTAATATTTAAAACAAACACTTGCTTCAAAACAAAGTAGACATTATAAACAGTTATGTTTACTTTGTTTTGCAGCAAATGTTTTAAATATTACATGATGGACCTGTGACAAGATGAAAATAATAAATTTATTAACATTAAAGGGATAGTTCACCCATGAAAATTCTGTCATCATTTCCTCACTCTCAAGTTGTTTTAAACCTGAATGAGTTTCTTTATTCTGTTGAACATACAAGTTATTTTGAAGAATGTCGGTAAACAGTTGCTGGTCCCCAGTGACTTCCATATATATATTTTCCTACTATGGAAGTTAATGGGGACCAGCAACTGTTTACCCACATTCTTCAAAATATCTTATTTTGTGTTCAGCACTAGAAAGAAATTAATACAGGTTTGGAACGACATGAGAGTGAGTAAATAATGACAGAATTTTCATTTTTGGGTGAACTATGCCTTTAAGGACAAGAGGGAGTTTACTTTTAGGCTGCTGTCACTTTAAGACCTGTGTATTTTCACTTTAGACATAACCAACTGTGTTTATGTAAACCTGGTGTGTATTTGACAGTATTAGAGCAAACAGACACCAAAGATAAAGTCCAGTAATCGGGCGCTGTTGGACGGGCTTTTAGTGTGCGCACGCTTTAGGTGTACGCGCTCAGAAAAGGCGCATGTCAGAACAGAAGAAGAAGTTTTATTTATATAGCACATTTCCATAGATCAAGGTCGCTTTACATAGTGCTATACAATACATTTGCACACCCACAAGCACAGGCCTTATATAGCCACATTATTCAAAATAAATATTAAATAGATACGTTTTTAGCTGAGTCTTGAAGGTAGACAAAGATGATATATTACGAAGTGGAAGGGGAAGCGAATTCCATAATTTAGGAGCATTGACACTAAATTACCTACCACCTACAGTGGACAAACGAAAACGAGGAATGGACAAAGGACCAAGCTCAGATGATAAGCCAAGAGTAGGTCAGACAAATATGGAGGTGCAAGACCATTTAATGCCTTAAATGTTAGAAGTAATATCTTAAAGTGAATACGTGATGCCACAGGTAGCCAGTGAAGATCATGCAGTAGAGGAGTAATGTGAGAAGAGCGCCTGGTGGAGATGAGAACTCTGGCTGCTGAGTTTTGAACATACTGTAACCTTTTTATAACAAGTTTGTTAGGAAGACCAAGAAATAGAGCATTGCAATAATCCAGATGTGGTGTGATTAATTCATGAATTAAGATTTCAGCATCAGCTAGAGTGAGAGAAGATCGAAGACGTGCAATATTACGAAGACAATATTACGTTTAACAACAGAAGAAATATGAGAGATGAGTCAAATAAGACACCAATATTACGGACAGATGAAGAAGACTTAACATAAACCCCGTCAATTTCAAAGGACAGGTCCATCCTTTTGCCTGAGGTAGCAGAGCCAATCATCAATATTTCAGTTTGTTATTATTTAGTTTAAGGAAATTCAAGGACATCCAATGCTTGATATCCCTGAGCAGTAAGTGAGTCAGGCAAGGATGGCCTATCAGAGCTGGTGGTGAGGTAAATTTGAATGTCATCAGCATAGCAATGAAATTGAAGTCCATGCATGCGTATGATGTCACCAAGTGTCAGGGAACCAGGAAATAACAGGCAGCAGGCAGAGATGCAGGATCCAAATGCAGGGAGAATTTAATAACAAAAAACAATCGAAACAGGACTCAGGAACAAAACAAACTAGCAAAAACCCAGAACAGGGAATATCATACACCTGCAACACCAAACAATGACCGACAGAGAACCAGAGAAAACAAGGGCTATATATACACAGGGAAGACTATAGCTGCGTCCCAATTCGCATACTATCCGTACTAAATAGTAATCGAAAACAGAATTAGTATGTCCCAAATCATAGTATGTTGAAAAGAGTATTCCAAAGATACCCGGATGGTCTACTATTTCCGGTCAGAATTCGAAGTGCAGATCGACACACACTCTAACAGCTGATATTGCCCACAACCCATTGCGAGTTAGACGAGGATTCGATTAGAACTACAAACGCGGATAAAAAGTGTTAAAAAACTACAAACATGACGGATGTGCGAGTCCGACGGTTAGGTAGAGAGGTTTAGATAAAGGGGTTTGAGCGATCAATTATCAATATTTAACCTGACGAAAATATATTTATTCAATGTCATCCACATTATATTTCACCAGCAGCATTGTGAACTTTTGTAATGATACGTTTGACCATTAACTTTTAAATGCATCATTATATTTAAACTGCAAACACATGAGGGAAGTCTCTGCATTAAAGACCCACAAATGGCAGATCAATGTGCTACTACATTTCTCTCCGATAAGGTAGGACTTTAAACTGAATGTGGAGGATTTTAACTGTGACGATGATTGACAGGGCAGTTTAAACGGTGACGGGATGCACGTAAAGCGACAGAGTCCGTTATAGATGACGAAGTAGTATGTCCCAAATGTACTTTTTCTTCTCAAAAAGAGTACATACTTTTAGGTCGTAGTACATTTAGGCAAATTGGGACGCAGCATATCTTAACGAGATAACAAGGGGTGTGGTAAATGGGAAAAACCTGGGGAGAGTAATCAACATGAAAAACTACAAAGAACTACAAAAACTCCACAGGAAGTGGAGGTGGCCCGTGTGAAACAGGCCGGTCAGGTGGCTTGGGTGGCACAGGCTGTTCAGGTGGCCCGTGTGAAACAGGCCGGTCAGGTAGCTTGGGTGGCACAGGCTGATCACGGGTTTGTGCAGACAGCAGGCCACTGGGCTGGGACACAGACTGGTAGCGGACTTGTGCTGACTGCAGTCCACCAAGCTGGGACACAGACTGGTAACAGGCTTGTGCTGATGGCAGGCTACTGATTGGACCACAGATTGTATGTTGACTGGTCCATGGATTTCGAGACAGCTTGAAGATGATTGGAGGCTGGGCTGGGACACAGACTGGCAGCTGGCTTGTGGTGACAGCAGGCCACTGGGCTGGGATACAGTCTGGTCCGGAGCCCTCTCTGGACTCTGGTCTTGTATAGTGATATACTATTTTCTATCACTGATGTAGGAGATGAGCCAGGAAAGAGCTGAACCAGTGATACCGATATCAGAAAGGTGCAAAATGAGTATTTCATGGCAGACTGTGTCGAATGCAGAGCTTAGATCCAGAAGAATCAAGATGTTTAGTAACCCTGAATCCATAAACAGAAGAATGTCATTAACCACACGAAAAAGAGCAGTTTCAGTGCTATGTGATTAGCGAAATCTTGACTGAAAAGGTTCAAAAAGGACATTAGCATTTAAGTAGGATCTCAATTATGAAGCCACAACTTTTTCAATAATTTTACTTAAAAATGGTAAATTTGAGATTGACCTGTAATTGTTCATGTTTAGATGGTCAAGGCCCGGTTTCTTAAAAATGGGGGTCACCGCAGCCAGTTTTAATTCTGCTGGAACAATGGCAGATGTTAAACTAGAGTTTATCGTATGTGTTATGTAAGGTTCAACCTCAGGAACACACATCTTAAGCAAAACAGTAGGTGTAGGATCAAGCTGGCAGGATGTAGAATTAGACTTCACAATTAGATCACTTATGGCAGCAGAAGTGAGAGTAAAAGCAGAGAGAGAGTTTGTGGAGTAAGCCGAGTCAGCTGACATCAAGTGAACATTTGAGTCAGTTGTATGAGGTGTGTCTTTGGAAATGGATTCAGTGATTGACTTCAATTTGTCTGCAAAGTAATGAGAAAAATTATTCACCTCAGAGCCAGAAATATGTTGTGGAGGATTAATGAGATTGTTGACCATAGCAAACAGAGATTTTGGCCTGCACATGGAATTCTTAATAGTAGAAGAGAATTATGAGGATTGAGGGCTGTACGGTAGTTGAGCAAATGTTCTTTCATAGCCAAAGAGTGCACAATGAGTCCAGTTTTACTGTACAGTCTTTCCAAGCGACGACCAATAGCCTTCATTGCTCGGAGTTCCGGAGTGAACCAGGGTGAAACACGTGCAGATGGAACCAAATGAGAATTCTATTCAGAAACGTCCATGCGATCTGCAAAAAGGGCAGACCGTTTCTGGACTACGTTTGGTTGTGCAAGTAAGTGAATTACTAACTTGAAGTTGTGTTTTGTGATGGCTAGATAGCTAGTTTTAGCAGCCGCCAGGATAGGAGCCGATACCGTGGGTGCTCCGGAGCTCGATTGCGTGTCAGTTAAACTTTTCATCTCCAATCCTATCTGTATTTGTGAGAAGTGGCGCTGTCCTGAGTTGAAAGATAGCCTACTTTACGGCTTTATTATCAAGTTAATAGGCGTGTGTGTTTGTATGGGCCGCTGTCCAGTTTCTGAAATGCAAACATTTTTTGACTACTTTTTTTTTTTTTAACTCTTTCCCCGCCAAACACTGAATTTTCCGTTATTTGTGAGAAAACGCTTCCCTGGAAAACACAGAATTTTCCGTGTTTCCGTGTTTTCACTGTTATAAGCTAGGGGGCGCTATGACACATCTTCTGAAAGAGTACAGAAACTCCTGATCAAAACACATGTGAAGACGCAGAAACTAGCGATCTCTTATTTAATCATATGCATATGTAAAATAACGCGATCATCAACATTAAACAGCATATAAATCAAAACTGCCTAATGTTACTGAATGAAATGTGGACCCAAGACGAGGTACAGGACTGGGGGTGTTGATGAACTCGATTTACTCCATCCATTTGATCATTGCTCTGAATCTAATCTGGATGAAGTCTTTGACAAAAACTTGATTTTCTCAGCTTTTTGGTCAAAATGTTCCTTTTTTATTTAAAATGTTCTTTTTTAACCCCCAGGAGTCTGAGCTGTTTTGGGGCCCTTTAGAAGTTTTGACATGCTCTGACATTTGTGCTTTTTTCAGTTGCTTATAAACACATTAATGGCAAAGTGTAATTACACTGTGTTCAGCACAAACTGGGCTACCATAATATGTGAGCAACATGTATGTACATGCTTGTATTTTTGAGAGAATAATGTGTATGCGTGGTTTTTGAAAAAAAAAAAAAAAGTAAGTCAAAACAAAAACACCTCAAAACACACAATAGATATGTGTCCACAAGACTTTTGACTAATGGGTGTTGTTGCCTAGAGTTTTTGCTTCAAACTGATGTGAGAATCATTGTGCCTAATTATTCACATAAAGCAATGTATTGATTTACATTTTGTAAGACACTTTTTTCTTTACAAAGGCCGTATGCAAAGAGGCGTGAACGATCATGAATAATGCTGGGAATTACACCTGAGAGAACAAAAGACCTGCATAATGAGCTGCATAATGACCTGCATAATCAATGAGCCTCAGGTATGTGACTAAGAGCTAAGCAACAGGACAAAAGAAATCTATTTTGTTGTAGTTTATTTAGAATGTAGTCAACAGAGGCACATTACAAAGGCCTATTATATTTTAAATGATCAAAAGATTTGACTACACTGCAAAAAATGCTCTTTTTATTTAGTATTTGGCTTTTCAACAGCCTGGATTTCAACAAACTGCACCTCGACTTTCCCTGCTTGGCTCATTCTGGTGTACAGAAGCTCTT
Source organism: Rhinogobio ventralis (assembly GCA_039654625.1). Lineage (NCBI taxonomy): Eukaryota > Metazoa > Chordata > Actinopteri > Cypriniformes > Gobionidae > Rhinogobio > Rhinogobio ventralis. Next base: position 7,567,375 of record CM077204.1, read on the forward strand.
CCTCCAACACTGCACTGTCAGTTGATCCATCTGACATAATTGCCAGATACTTTTAATGATCAATCTTATTTTTAAGCTGCCTCCTCGACACCTCAGCAATGTAGTGCATGAAAACCCTGGCCTGCTTCTTGTTCAGATAAGTTTTCCCTATCACCAGTCCTTTCTGCTCATCCACTCTGAAAGGAGTTAGAATGAGAACTGTGATTTTAATAACATTGACCCTCCATTACAAATATATAATTTGTTTTATCCATTTAACAATATGAGTTATGCTGCACTCATAGGCGCGGATTTATGTTTTGCTCTGTGGGTGCTCACGCCCTTTAACTATCTATTTTGGGTCCCATGATATTCTTTTTCAAAACACCTTCTCTCAAATCGCCTTTACTGACATGTAGTTCAAAAGTAACAGCGGACTCAAAACTGTTGAATTCAGAATCAGTTAGAATTTGTGACATCTGAGATCAGCTCTGAGATATTCTCTCTATATATTTAGGTCCTAGCACTTTGGCAACAGTTTGTACTTGGACAACAGAAACGTTTCTGAACGCTTTCAATTCCCTCAATTCCCTGCGATCTCCTGGCGTCACATACCTTCACTGAATCTACAGGCACATCAGTTACTGATTGGATGGCTACATCTATTTCAAAGTGTAAGCCCGCCCAATCGTTCCAATGGAGGCGTACGATTGGTGGTTGAAGGTTTCTTGCGCGTTTGGTCTTTTCAGCGGGGCAAAGGGATTTAATTCTAATTTATCTTTATCTGACTCCATTTTAATTATGACCTCGAATTTAGGTTAGAATGCCAATTGGTTATTTGGTCATTTATATTTAATAGTTTACACATTTAATTATTCAGTTTAACTCTTTGTTGAAATTATACCCGTTTATAGTTAATAATTCCAGAGTAAGTCAGAATAAATCAGTGTAACAATTTATTATTAGTCAGGTAAATGTATCATGCCAATTACATAATCAATTCAAAGATAATCCATACATAACATCAAATACTCTGAAGTATAGAATAAAATATGGATACCTGACCTTCTGAGAATTACATAACGCTGAGCATCTAGGAGACACTCAGCGTTACGGGCTGACCGATGTAAAGGTTCGAGCCCCGATCTCTTTGCAACATCTCCTTAAATACCAGACCAAGACGGAAACCTCTTTCAAATGGAAACGTGTTAACAATGGGAATTTACATTTAATCACTGTCCCATAGACCTGTATTGACAAAAGACCAAATGGCTAAAGCCACACCCAACGTAATAAGCAAAGTATCTCTAAACTCTCAAAACCTTTATTACTTTTTGGTTTACTTCTGTGGGGAGGAGACCTTTGTACCAGTCGCACTGAGACGTTTCAGATAATATCAAACATGTATAATTCTGTATAGTATTTGTTCACTTTAGACCATATAGATTTTGGGTGAATTCTGGAGGGGAGATGGGGGTAGATGCAGGTGAGTAGTCTATATAAGATACATTGTGTCAAAATGATTGATTGCTTTGACCTTTGACCTACCACGCCCCCGTTCCCTATCCCCCACCGGACCACCCACGTCGTTCCCCTCCCCCACGGTTGACCTTGACCACCCACGTTGCCGGGGACCGATATGACCTTTGAGGTTGCATATTTGTAATACCGATGGTGCCCTATGACCTCCGATTGTTTTCTGTGGCGATCAAATGGAAGAATGATTGTTTTGAACTTTGACACGGCTATTTGAGGTTTGTGATTTTGGGGCTACATCTGTAGGATACGTGTGTGCTTCCGCATTCCATAGCAGGGTTCATTTTACAGAGGAGCAAGTGACAAAAATACGATTTTATTATCATCATTAGGGCAAATCACTAATGCTTACTCATTGTGTCTTGGTCACACACACACACACACACAATTGGTTTTATAAAAGGAATGCATTTTAAATGTGATGAATATAAACAAAATATATAAATATATTACACTGTATAATAACAATTATCTTACTAAATTGTACTGAAATACGGCGAATCAAAAAATATAGTTTTAGCTAGATGAAAATGTAAAAAAACACCTTACATTTTTCAGAGAGCAGGAAAAAATGGTGATTATGCAATGAATATGTATATACATTGAATGAATGATTTACAAAAGAAAATACAGTTTTAAAAGTTGAAAAATAAAATCTCTCTCTCTCAGTCTCTTCAAGAGAGAGCACCTCACACCCAGGGTTGTAAAACACCCTGCTGAAATGTGAGACAGTGGGGCAGGGAGTAATCTATTGGGGACACAGTACATGTAAGGCTTTTTCCAGAGCCAATGTTTTGTTCATACTAATTTTATTTCAAAGCATAAACGTTTAAATTAGATCTAAATAAAGTTTTAATAAAACCGTATTTTCTATTTATCTTCCAATAAGACTGGTGTATCCACATCCAACATCTGATGCCATACAAGAATGATTTTTTGCTTAAATCTAACCTAAAGTGTATTGGTTATTAAACAATGCCTGTTCCAATACTTTAGCTTGTTTAAAATTTAAGATCTTAGATATTATTTCTACAAAAAGATTCAAACAACATGTTTGTCACAATCTGTATGATTTAAAAAAAAAGGAATATTGAATTTGTTTTTAAAAACATTCCAAAATATGAATGTGGGTTTGACATCAGCTCAACAACGGTCTTTTTAAACTTGTATCTTTAAGAAAATTAGGAAGGAATTATTACACTTAATAAGCATCTCACTAAATGTACTGAAACACGGGTAATCAAATATTATAGTTTTAGCTAGATGAAAATATAAAACATTCATAAAAAAAATTCAGAGAGCAGGACAATATGGTGCTTATGCAATATACATTGATTGAAATGCACTATATAAAATCACTCACTGACTCTCTCTAATCACTTCTCACACCCATTGGGTTGTAAAAACCCTGCTGAAATGTGAGACAGTCGCAGCACTGGGACAGGGAGCAAACTCTGGGACGCTAGAGACCAGATGAGACTCTGTGCACCATGGCACAAGGCTTTAAATTTCCCAGAGAAAATGGTTGTTTAAGTCTAAATAGTTCAAAGTATAAAAGTTTAAATATGATCTTTTAAAATGAAACGATAAAATACATTTCTTTAAAGTTTAAATAAAATTGTATCGTCTTTATCTCCCTATATGACTGGTTTCTGACACAATGGCATTATTCGGTACTTTTATAAATGTCATTTTCTTATATAGGTTCATGCTACTTTTATCATCCTGATAAATATGCAGTTAATACATTATGAAACAAGGCAATTATGCTACCAAAATAGTTTGACAATGATTTTAAGAAAAAGCAGTGTCTTAAAATACAACTAAACCAGTTTTTTTTTTCTTTTGACAAACTATTAGACAAAAAATATTTTCTCTGTGGTGTTGGAATAGGCCTAGGTCTTTTTTTAAGTATCAGGCATGTTACAATCATGCAGTACAAGGATTCTGATGAAGCTTCTTATCAAACAAAGAAAATAATATTTATTTTTCACTTGTGAGTATGTTTCAACATGAGTTATACAATGTGTACGCTAGTATTGTTACGGTACAGAAGGGACGGAGACAAGAAGTATGGGAAGTGGTGTTTATTTTGAGCAGACCAGTATGATGACAGAAGTGCAGGTGAATGGTGATGAGGATCGTGAGAGGTGGACGAAGGAATCGTGGAGAAGTTGCTCGGAATACTTGCTGTTGAGATCGCTGGAGAGAGGTGTGGAATGGAGGAGAGGATGGAGACACACACGAGGGTGGAACACAGGAGACTCTTTGGAGGGAACAATGGAAGAAGGTAAGTAGCATATAGGAAGTCCTTGAAGTAAGCGTAGAGGTAAGTACCAATTTCAAACGAGACCGGACAGTGACTGAGCGTGTGAGTGTGTCTTTTGTACTGTGGGTGATTGGAGTGATGATGAGCTGCAGGTGCGCGTGATCAGTACTCAGGGGAAGGCGTGCGCTGTGATTGAGTGACGTGGGAGCCTGGCGGGTCTGTGACAAGTATCGCACTTGCCATTTTTAATAGTCTTTACAATTGAATTATGCATCACAATCCAGCTAAGTTATCAGCTAAGCTGTTTATTATTATTTATAGCTGTATATTATTATTTTTGGCTCAATTAAATAGATGTCGATTAAAGTTTATTGTCATTGCTTCTTCCCTACAGATAAAATCCAAACATGCTCTTTGTAGGAATTATGTGTGCACAAAACTCTGTGTAAATTCAAGAGGCCTAGAGTAAGAAAGTGGTGACATTGTTTATGAAAAAGTGTCATATTGCATACAGAAAATCCACTTTATTGTGATTTTTTTCCCTTCCATCCCTAGTCTTAGCCATATTATCAAGATTATCAAGGTCACTGTTCACATTTTATTTGGTGGCCTGTATTTGTTTTTAGGTGAAGGCTGCTCTCTGGTTGTTGTCAGTGTAAGGTTGTGCAGATCCTCACGTGTGTGATGAATACGGGCCTTTCATTTTAAGCATCTTTTTAAATGTATGACTTAACTTTCCTTTTGACAAAACCATAGTCTGTGCTACACTGTTGTAATGCAAGCACATTTAAAAACTATAACGCTGCATGCCCTTGTGAAAGCTATAGACGAATTTCAAACATAATCTTTATACAGGAATTATATGTATACAATTTACTATGTGTGTACGACATATAAGAAAAGAGATATTTAGCTATAATGAAAACATAACACAGAAATCCTCTCTTCTGTTCTGTTGCGAAAGATTGTAAATGCCACTTATTCCACTACCAGAGGACGCTGTTTACAGTTTGTTTGTTTTTGTACAGTTTTTAGATGAAGCCAAAGTGTGGTCAAACATGCAGCTACTCACAGGAATTCATGAAAACATGAACAAACGTTATTCCTTCTACATGACAGTGTTTAAACTACAACTGCAATGTTCTTTCTGGTCTGTCTAGGAAGCGGTCACAAGACACGCAATGCATGTCAGGGATCACAGATAACAAGATGGGCGGGGTTGACAATAGACCAGAGACATGACAAACACAAGCACATGACTAGAAATGACAACACCACATGTGCTTACACAGGACAAGACAGACATGTGACAATGCATAAACATGAAAAGCGAGTCTGTTTTTCTGTTACATTTACAACTATTGCGCTTAAAACACATCTATTGCACTTAGTTACAGCGTGTTACAGTCGAGCATGACGTGGTAACACAATTTTTTTAGCGCGTCTCTAAACGCAACTTCAATAAAAATAAAAAAAATCAACTTGATAAGTAGTTATTCTAAGTAAAAGGTTAGATGATTCATATTTTGACCGCTCCAATGCTATGTCTTTTAGACTTGATCCATGAAACAGGGCCCAGCTACGCCAACGTGTCATGTTTGTGATGAAGAGTGTCATGCGGTTCTTGTCCCTCACCAGCATGCTTAACACCTCTTACATTTTTTTTTACAATTGTAAATATTTGTTCAGCTTAAATATTAGTTTTAGTCATTTACAAAGGTGTCAGGCATGATAATGAGAAACGTGATTAGGTGGCTATTTAAGCGGTCCTCTGTGATGTCTTTTAATAAAACATTTCAGCGTCATTAAGGCAAACTCAGTAACGGTAATCGATGAAATAAATATAAACATACAAAACTTTATGGTAATGAATAGGCTAAATAAACACAAATGATCATTCTGACTCTTTCACATACCAGACTGATCCCGGGTAAGTAAACCTCAAATACCCAAATCACACAGTAGTTATCTTGAGCTTAAAACATTTCTTTGATTTTGTTCAAGTTTTTTCTGAAACACGGTGTTTTATCACGGTTTCATTTTTTTAAAACATCACCATTCTTTTTTGTGTGTCATTTTAATTATGAGCATGTTTTCCCTTTACATTTTGTCCGAAAACTGTTTCCTGCATTTAGCTGTTTAGATGTTTTTGGGGGTAACATTTCATCTTGGTTGAGTAATACCATTTTTAATGAGCTCACGCACATATCCATAAATAGTGATAAATCAGTTCCCATTCAGTCGGTCACTCTCGACGCCACGTCGGAGTACCGACGAATAGGAATCTCGCTCGCGAGAGCCAATCTACTTCGAGTGAAACTAAACGAGCCAATGCACATTGGCATGCAATGATTGCACCAGGTGCTCATGCCACGCAGCGCGGGTATAAATGAGACACAGGTGTTTGCATCAAGTTAGCTTTTTGCTTCGGAGCCGAGTGGTAGATGGTTCAGCCAGATATCACTCTCTACTTCGCAGTCCTGACTGAAAAGAAGCCTGCCCTTTTGGAAGCGATCTCTTCAGTCGGTGTTGGTGTGACGGCACTGCAGCGGGTCGTGTGGTTCTGTGATCATCTCTCTTTCTCTTTTCTGAGCAAACACAAAGGCTGTTCTCACAGCTGGTTCGGTGCGCTAGGTGGAGAGCGCTGAAAAGCCGTTCTTACGGCTGGTAAGAGAGCGCCTTCGTGTGAGAGAGAGCGCGCACGTCAGGCTGCACTATCCCCTGACTGTGTCGCCGCGACCCCTCCCCCTGCGTGCTTCAGCACCAAGGAGAGCGTCCTTCTATTAGAGCAACACAGATAGAGCTTGCGTCCTTTTCAGGATGACATCTGTGTGTTTCTGGATGCGGTGGTTATCTGTCACCGAGGGATGGTCACAAGCGCTGTATCTCGTGTTTGGGCGTTCAGCACGCTGAGGCAGCGCTGGTGGATGACTCATGTTCTCACTGCGGGAACATGACCATCTCGGAGTTGCGGTCGAGACTCCATTTAGCAAGGGGTGGAGTCCCCGTGCCTCTGCCTCGATCTAATCCTCCACAGAGGGTTACTTCAGGCAGTAGCGCGGGTGATCTGAGGATTACGGTGAGCGCGCTTCCCCCAGGGAACCAACCCCCGGGAAACCCTCACTCCTCCGTTCTCAGCGCCCCACCCCGGTTCCTTTCTTTCCGGAGGTGCATGACGAGCTCACTAGGTCATGGACGGCACCTTTCATTGCCCGAAACCGGCCCAGTGGCTCCTCCTCCCTCACCACCCTCGATGGGGGAGCGCAGAAGGGTTACACGCAGGTTCCTCCCGTGGAACGGGCCGTTGCCATGCAACTGTGCCCTAACTCCACTTCTAGGGGGAACCCGTGTCTCCCCTCCCGGGCCTGTAGGTACTCGTCCGATCTGATCGGAAAGGCCTACCAGGCTTGTGGGGATGCTGCCTCCTCCTTACACGCTATGGCGTTGTTGCAGGTCCATCAGGCCCAGGCACTGAAGACCTTGCACGAGGGTGGTCACGATCCCGCAGTTCTCCAGGAACTGAGAACCGCAACGGACCTCGCGCTTCGTGCGACGAAGGTTACGGCGCGGGCAGTGGGTCGTGCAATGTCCACTATGGTGGTCCAGGAACGCCATCTCTGGCTGTGTCTGGCTGACATGAGGGAAACCGACAAGATCAGGTTCCTTAATTCCCCCGTGTCCCAGACCGGCCTCTTCGGCGACGCGGTCCAGAACTTTGCCCAGCAGTTCACGGCCGCACAGAAGCAGACTGAGGCGATCAGTCACATCCTGCCACGGCGGACAGCTGCTGTCTCCACCCCGCCGCCGGCAGCGCCTCAGACTGCTCGTCGCCGAGGGCGGCCGCCTGCGTCTGCCTCCGCTACCGCGTCGTAGCAGCAGCCTCCACCCAAGCGACGTCATGGAGCCGGGCGTAAGCAGGCCGCCCCACCCGTCCAGGCCTCTGCCAAGAGGGGTGGCAAGAGCAAGGGCAAGCGGCCCTGAGACGGGCGACCTGGAGATGGGGAGGACTGCTCTTCTGGAGACGGTGACCGCACCGTTCCATCCCCCGGAGGAGGGCCGGGTGGAGAATCTTGTGTTCCGTTTTGTTTCTGTTCCGCCGCTGGGGCTGGGCCCCAAATTTTCAATAAAAGAGCAGTTTCCCCTATCTCCGGGTCCCCAGGGGGCTCGGAGGGTTGTGGCCGGTCAAACCCCGGACCACACTCATCCTCCCCCTTCGCCAGCGGGCAGCAGTGGACGATCCCCTCACAGTCCTTCTGCCCACCTGTGGAATCAGGTAAGTGTTGCAATGCACACTCACACCTCGCTGCGGGCCGCCTCCGCGAGACAGCCGCCCCAGCCCGGTACCTGCATTCCACCTCGCTGCCCCACGGTGGGTACGCTGGTGGTCCCTTTGGTCCCGCTTGCACGGTCTCTGCGAGCCTGGCTAGCGCTCCCCAGTCCGTCTCGCTGGCTCATTCGGACCATCAGGCTCGGCTATGCGATTCAGTTCGCCCGGCGTCCCCCCAGGTTCAAGGGCGTCCGCTTCACTTCGGTGAACGCCGCTTTGCGTTCGAGGGTCGAGCATATCAGTACAAAGTCCTGCCCTTCGGGCTGTCCCTGTCCCCCCGTGTCTTCACGAAAGTCACGGAGGGGGCCCTTGTGCCCATGAGAGAACAGGGCGTTCGCATCCTCAACTATCTCGACGACTGGCTCATTCTAGCACAGTCCAGGGATCAGTTGTGCGAACACACGGACCGGGTGCTCAGACACCTCAGCCAGTTGGGTCTTCGGGTCAACTGGGAGAAGAGCAAACTCGCCCCCGTGCAGAGGATCTCTTTTCTCGGTATGGAGTTAGATTCGGTCGGACGGACAGCGCGCCTCACAGAGGAGCGCGTCCAGTCGATGCTGAACTGCCTGAACACGTTTCAAGGCAGGATGGCGGTTCCACTGAAACAATTTCAGAGGCTCCTGGGGTATATAGCAGCCGCAGCGGCAGTAACACCGCTAGGCTTGCTTCATATGAGACCGCTTCAGCATTGGCTACACGGCCGAGTCCCGAGATGGGCGTGGCAACGCGGCACTCACCCGGTGAGCATCACACCGGCCTGCCGCCAATCCTTCAGCCCATGGTCAGACACCTCGTTCCTTCGGGCCGGAGTGCCTCTGGAACAGGTGTCCAGGCATGCTGTGGTCTTCACGGATGCCTCTGCCATGGGCTGGGGAGCCACGTACAACGGGCATGCAGTGTCAGGGGTTTGGACGGGCCCGCACCTGCATTGGCACATCAACTGCCTCGAGTTGCTAGCAGTGCATCTCGCTCTGAGCCGCCTCAAAAGGCTGCTACGGGGCAAAGATGTACTGGTCCGCATGGACAACACCACGTCAGTTGCGTATATCAACCGACAAGGTGGTCTACGCTCCCGTCGCATGTCGCAACTCGCCTGCCATCTCCTCCTCTGGAGTCAGAAGTGTCTGAGGTCGCTTCGGGCCATTCATGTCCCTGGTGTGAGCAACCGTGTGGCCGACGAGCTTTCACGAGCTGCGCTCCCAGGGGAATGGCGACTCCACCCCCAGGTGGTTCAGCTGATTTGGAGACAGTTCGGGGCGGCACAGGTCGACCTGTTTGCCTCCCCAGAAACGTCCCACTGCCAGTGGTTCTATTCGCTGACCGAGGGTACACTCGGCACGGATGCACTTGCGCACAGCTGGCCCCAGGGGCTGCGCAAATATGCATTTCCCCCAGTGAGCCTACTTGCACAGACACTGTGCAAGGTCAGGGAGGACGAGGAGCAGGTCCTGTTGGTGCGCCTTACTGGCCCAACCGGTCCTGGTTCCCAGAACTTATGCTCCTGGCGACAGCCCCTCCTTGGCCGTTTCCTCTGAGGAAGGACCTTCTGACTCAGAGACGGGGCACCCTGTGGCACCCGCGTCCAGGTCTGTGGAAGCTTCATGTCTGGCCCCTGGACGGGACGCGGAGGTTCTAGGTGACTTACCCCAAGAGGTAGTTAACACCATCACTTCGACACGAGCACCGTCTACAAGACAGGCTTATGCTTTGAAGTGGAACCTGTTCGTCGAGTGGTGTTCGTCGAGTGGTGTTCTTCTCGCCGAAAAGACCCCCGAAGATGTTCGATCGCGTCTGTGCTTTCCTTCCTGCAACGAGGGTTGGAGCGTAGGCTGTCGCCCTCCACCCTCAAGGTCTATGTTGCTGCAATATCTGCCTATCACGACCACGTGACAGTTGGGAAGCACGACCTGGTCGTCAGGTTCCTCAGGGGGGCGAGACGGTTAAATCCTCCTCGACCCCCCTCCATACCCTTTTGGGATCTTGCTCTGGTGCTCCGAGCACTTCAGAATGCCCCATTTGAGCCCTTGCGGTCAGCAGAGCTTAAGATTCTGTCTATGAAGACTTTGCTGTTGGCCGCACTGGCCTCCATCAAGAGGGTAGGGGACCTGCAGACATTTTCGGTCGACGAATCGTGCCTAGAGTTCGGGCCGGGTGACACCCACGTGGTACTGAGACCCCGGCCTGGCTATGTGCCCAAGGTTCCTACCACTCCCTTCAGGGACCAGGTGGTGAACCTGCAAGCGCTGCCCCTGGAGGAGGCAGACCCAGCCCTAGCTTTGCTCTGTCCCGTCCGCGCTCTGCGGATCTACGTGGATAGAACTCAAAGCTTCAGGACCTCAGATCAGCTCTTTGTCTGTCACGGAGGCCAGCAGAAGGGAAAGGCTGTCTCCAAGCAGAGGATGGCCCACTGGATAGTGGATGCCATCACCTTGGCTTACCAAGCACAAGGTGTGCCCTGTCCGCTCAGGGTGCGAGCACACTCTACTAGAAGTGTTGCACCCTCCTGGGCGCTGGCACGTGGCGCCTCGCTGTCAGACATTTGTAGAGCTGCGGGCTGGGCGACACCCAACACGTTCGCTAGATTCTATAGTCTACGTGTGGAGCCAGTGTCCTCCTGTGTTCTCGCCTCAAACGGGTAGAAGCACTGAGAGGCCCTGGCTCTTGTCGGCTTGCTGCGCCCCGGCGCTTTTATTCTCCAGAAGCAAACTCTCCCTCGGTGTCGGACGTGGCGGAACGTCTGGCATCAGGCCCCTTGCCGCTGAATCCTTGAGAACCGGTACTGGGCTGGGGATATATGAGTGACCCTGCGGGGATCCCATATATTTTCCACGGTCGCTCCTACGGGAAGCCCGTGTCTTTCCCTTGGGAGAGCCTTCCCGTCACTGGGACTGAGCCCCCTCTCTCCTTTGCGGGCTACGGCTCAGCATTGTACTCCACATAACTCCTTCGGGGTACGATGTGGGCTCCGCAGCGTTCCCCTCACTAGGGCACGCTTTCCCAGTGTTATCCAATAGTCACTGAACGGGTCATGCGGAACAGCAGTGATGGACTTCTCTGTGTGAGCCCCGTCTCATCAGGTAAGAGAGCTCAGGAGGCTCACACAGGGCACTGGACGGGGGCAGAGGCCATGGCACTTTGGTAGGGATTCCTATTCGTCGGTACTCCGACGTGGCGTCGAGAGTGACCGACTGAATGGGAACGTCTCGGTTACGTATGTAACCCTCGTTCCCTGAAGGAGGGAACGGAGACGCCACGTCCCGTCGCCATGCCCTCTGCACCCTGCTGGGGTGCCAGTCTACCTACTCGGCTCCTCAGCAAAAAGCTAACTTGATGCAAACACCTGTGTCTCATTTATACCCGCGCTGCGTGGCATGAGCACCTGGTGCAATCATTGCATGCCAATGTGCATTGGCTCGTTTAGTTTCACTCGAAGTAGATTGGCTCTCGCGAGCGAGATTCCTATTCGTCGGTACTCCGACGTGGCGTCTCCGTTCCCTCCTTCAGGGAACGAGGGTTACATACGTAACCGAGACGTTCATAAAGTGATTGAACCTTTTATTTTCAAGAAACTGGTTGTGGGCCTTGATGGCTTAAGCTCTCTCCTAAAGTACAGGCAAATGATTTTATGTAATAGCAAATGACATTGCAGTAGCACAACCGTTTGCTCCAATACAGTCGTCAAACCTTAGGAAACCCCTGGTTGGTTGCAATAACTGAGCACTGTGTGTAGAGTTTATAAGGACGACAGATTGGGGGACGCCCTCACCCCCCTGTTGTGTGGGATGTATGGGATGTATGGGGGATGTTATCAGGAAGTCATAAATAACTACACTTTAAATTAAACTGTTTTACAACTGCTAACAAACATTTACCAATACTTTTAAAATAATTTGAATTGACATTTTAATTACTTTTTAAATAATTGTACCAATACTTTTTAAATAATTTACAAGTACTTTTTCTAAACTCTTAACACACCTACATCATAGGTAAGTTTCTACCCAAGACCGTATTTTGTTGTAATGAGTCATATGTAATCAGTGGCATAGCACAAGATCCCATGCCCTATGCATAGGCAGTCCTGATGGGGTTATACATGACAATGGAGTCATAAATCTAATAGTTTGTCAAAAGATATATATTTATGCCATATCTGACATAAATATAATGCTGACATGATATGTAGCTAACGATGAGCTACCAAGCCACCTATGACACTGATTAGCCTATTATTGCTAATTTTAGATATTATAGACTATTAATTTAAAATTAAACATGTTTCAAATTAGGCTATTATAATTGTGTGTGTGTTGTAAGCAAACAACATTGTTAGTGAACAATTTATTTATTTAGCCTTTACCTCAGATTACATGTATAACCGTATTATCATCTGAAAATGTATGTTCTGCTCTTTCAATGGGTTGTCTCAATTCATTTTTAGCACTAATGATCGCGGTGATATTCAAGCAGTTTAGCACTATAGATTTTGTGTTCTAGTTTGTGCTCACCTTTCTTTGAAAAGAAGTCAGTTACCAATTGTTTCCCCTCATTTAGTTTTCTTTCCTTTCTTTTTTTGGTGGCCTGATTTGGCTTTCTTTGAGAAAGACATTTCTACAGCAGAACTTTGCGCTTTGATGCTCAACTAACTAGCATAAACATAGCAGATGGACTAAATTTGGCGCATTAGCAAGGGGTGGGACCGTGAGACCTTAGATAGTCTTTACTTTTTTGTATACAAAATGTAGTCAGTCAATCAATCAATCAAGTTATTCAGCCAGTACACTAACTTTACATTTCATCTGACATTCATTATGAAATTAAATTAGGAAATGAAATATCCAGGTAAAATAAAATATATTCCAGACTTTTCAAGGGCCCTCTCTACCCTTGGGGCCCTGGTAATCGGTACTGGTTTTACGCCTAGTCCGACGCCCCTGGATGTGATCAAAACACAGTAAACCAATTCAAAATTAAATCATTCTGTCAAACTCTAGCACTAGTTCCCTTTCAGTCGGTCACGTTCGATGTACGTCGGACGTCACCGACGAATTGGGATCACTTCAGGGAGCCCCTATCAGCTTCGAGATATAGAGAACCGGCCAATGACTATTGGCGTGCAAGATTTGCATCTCGCAGCGCGGGTATAAAGCGGAAGCGAATGCAGCGCACTGTTGTCATTCACTTCGGAGCCGAATGGCGTTGATGAAGCACAGACTGCCTGTATTCAGCAAGAGAGAGAGAGAGAGAGAATCAGCTGAGGATCGTTCTGTGCTGGTCAGACGGCACAAAACAGCGCGACCGCGGGCTCACCGCTGCTGGAAGCAGAAACCAACTGCTGTTTTCACAGCAACAGTTTAAAACTGCTGATTCGTGAAACGTTTCACTTGAGGGCAGATACAGGCTGCACTATCTCCTGTATTCTGCCGCGGTCTTCCCTGGGTGCTTCAGCACTAAAAGAGCATTTCCTCACAAAAAGAGCAACACGGGTGTGACACTGCGTCTTTTTCAAGATGTCATTCCACCCGTGCGTTTCTGGATGCGGTCGTTCCCTGTCGCCCGCTGACGGTCACAATCGCTGTATCACGTGCCTGGGCATTCAGCACGCTGAGGCAGCTTTTGTGGATAGTTCATGTTCCCACTGCGGGAACATGACTATCGCGGCGCTTAGGTCGAGACTCGCCTACCTTCGGGAAGGTGGAGTCCCCCTACCCATACCTCGATCTAGTGCTATTCCTGCCCAGCAGAATAGACCTACTTCGACGGATGGCCGGGGTGACCTGAGGATTACGTTCAGGGCAAACCCGCCGAGCCAGCCTCCGCAGGCCCCTGATCCCTCACAAGCGCCGCAGCCGGTAGGGCTTCCGGAGGAAATCGCTGGCCCCTCCCATGGGCGTCCAGTGGTGACCTTCGGGGCTCCAGTAGACGAACAGATGTCGATCGCTGCATCGGAGGGGGAGTTTCGGTCCTCGGAGGATGAAGATTCGGCTGTACTGCCTCCCTCTGGGAGAGTGGCAACGGCCGAGTCGGACCCCGAGTTGACGGCTATGCTTTCCCGGGCCGCCGAAAAGGTCGGGCTTGAGTGGAACCCTCCACCACGTCCCGAACCTTCTAGGTTGGATGATTGGTTTCTCGGGGCGGGTCGCGCTGGTTCTCAGCGTCCCGCCCCGGTGCCTTTCTTCCCGGAGGTGCATGAGGAGCTCACCAGGTCGTGGGCGACACCATTTAGTGCCAGAAACAGACCTAGTGGCTCCTCCCTCCTCACTACCCTTGACGGCGGGCAAGCCAGGGGGTACGTGGGAATCCCACCAGTGGAGCGGGCCGTCGCGATGCAACTGTGTCCGGCTACCGCCTCCAACTGGCGCGGTGACCCGCGGCTCCCGTCCAAGGCCTGTAAGTTCTCTTCCAGTCTGACTGCGAAGGCTTACAGGTCTTGTGGCCAGGCTGCGTCCGCCTTGCATGCCATGGCGTTGCTCCAGGTGCATCAGGCCCAGGCACTCATGGACATGCACGAGGGTAGGCCGGACCCAGAGCTCCTCCGGGAGCTCCGGACGGCGACGGACCTCGCCCTCCGGGCGACGAAAGTCACCGCCCGTTCTATCGGTCAGGCGATGTCCACCTTAGTGGTCCAGGAACAGCATCTCTGGCTCAACCTGGCCGACATGAGGGAGACCGACAAGTATCGGTTCCTGGACTCCCCCGTTTCTTCGGCCGGGTTGTTCGGCGACGCGGTCGAGAGCTTTGCCCAGCAGTTCTCGGCCGCCCAAAAGCAGACGGAGGCGATCAAACACATCCTGCCCCGGCGGCCAGCTGCTGCCTCCACCCTGCCGCCGGTCGCAGCGCCTCCGCCTGCCCGTCGCCGAGGACGTCCACCCGCCGCCGCCCCCGCTCCCGCCCCAGCCCAGCAGCAGCCTCCACCCGGGCGTAGGCGTGGAGCCGGCCGTGGGAAGGACGTCCAGCCCGCTCAGGCCGCTGCCAAGCCAGGTGGCAAGCGCCGTCGTAAGAGACCCTGAGACGGGCCACCCAGAGATGGAGGAGACTGCTCGTCAGGAGATGGTTGCAGCACCACTCCTTCCCCCGGAGGAGGGCCGGGGGAGAATCTTTTGTTTGATTTCTGTTCCGCCGCTGGCCCCAGCGCCAGCGGTACCCACATTTTCAAAGAAAGAGCAGTTTCCAAAATCTCTGGGTGCCAAGAGAGCGCGCTTGGCGGTGTTCGACGCTCCCATGCCTTGTCACCCTCAGGCGCCTCTCCAATCGCCAGCAGGGGGTGCCGGCTGTGGGGACGCACACAAGCGGCCTTCTCACACTCGCACACCCCCTCAGCGGAAGCAGGTAAGTGTTACGCAGTTCACTCAGACCCCACTTCAGGCCGCTCTCAT
This sequence comes from Rhinogobio ventralis, assembly GCA_039654625.1. NCBI lineage: Eukaryota > Metazoa > Chordata > Actinopteri > Cypriniformes > Gobionidae > Rhinogobio > Rhinogobio ventralis. The sequence continues at coordinate 7,582,862 of CM077204.1, forward strand.
GCCGTCCGAGTCGGGTCCCTGCATACCGCTTCGCTGCCCCGCTGCGGGTACGTCTGTGGTGCCGATGGTCCCGCTTGTACGGTCGCTGGGAGCCTGGCTAGCGCTCCCCAGCCCGTCTCGCTGGCTCATCCGTACCATCAGACTCGGCTATGCGATTCAGTTCGCCCGGCGTCCCCCCAAGTTCAGGGGCGTTCACTTCACCTCTGTGTCGAAGGAGAATACCCCTGTGCTTCAGGCGGAGATCGCAGTCCTACTGGCGAAGGACGCGATAGAGCCGGTCCCTCCAGCCGATATGAAGACCGGCTTCTACAGCCCGTACTTCATTGTACCCAAGAAAGGCGGCGGGTTACGGCCGATCTTGGATCTGCGATTCCTGAACCGGTCCCTTCACAGGCTACCGTTCAGAATGCTAACGCAGAAACGCATCTTCAGGTGCATCCGTCCCCAAGATTGGTTTGCAGCGATCGACCTGAAGGACGTGTACTTTCATGTCTCGATTCTCCCTCGACACAGACCGTTTCTACGCTTTCCGTTCGACGGACGAGCATATCAGTACAAAGTCCTACCCTTCGGGCTAGCCCTGTCGCCCCGTGTCTTCACGAAAGTCGCGGAGGCGGCCATTGCTCCCATGAGAGAGCGTGGAGTTCGCATCCTCAACTATCTCGACGACTGGCTGATCCTTGCCCAGTCGCGAGAACAGTTGTGCGAACACAGGGACATGGTGCTCAGTCACCTCAGCCGGTTGGGTCTTCGGGTCAACTGGGAAAAGAGCAAACTCTGCCCCACGCAGAGGATCTCTTTTCTCGGTATGGAGCTGGATTCGGTCGGCCTGACAGCGCGCCTCACCGAGGAGCGCGTCCAGTCGGTGTTGAACTGCTTGAATTCGTTCAAATGCAGGACAGCGGTACCACTGAAACATTTTCAGAGGCTCCTGGGGCATATGGCATCCGCAGCCGCAGTAACGCCGCTCGGGTTGCTTCATATGAGACCGCTTCAACGCTGGCTACACGACCGAGTCCCGAGATGGGCGTGGCACAGCGGATCCCTCCGTGTCCCTGTGACTCCGAGGTGCCGCCAAACCTTCAGCCCGTGGTCGGACCCTTCATTTCTACGGGCAGGAGTTCCCCTAGAACAAGTGTCCAGGCATGCTGTTGTCTCCACGGATGCCTCATCCACCGGCTGGGGTGCCACGTACAACGGGCTTGCAGTTTCGGGTCTGTGGACGGGGCCTCAACTGCAATGGCATATCAATTGCCTCGAGTTGTTAGCAGTTCGTCTTGCGCTGGGCCGCTTCAAAACGCCGCTACTAGGCAAGCACGTTCTGGTCCGTACGGACAACACTGCGGCCGTTGCGTACATCAACAAACAGGGTGGTCTACGCTCCCGTCGCATGTCACAACTCGCCCGCCATCTCCTCCTATGGAGTCAGAAGCATCTGAGGTCGCTTCGTGCCATTCACATTCCGGGCCTGCTCAATCGTGCGGCCGACGAGCTCTCACGACAGCCAGTGCTCCCCGGAGAGTGGAGACTCCATCCCCAGGTGGTCCAGCTGATCTGGAGTCGCTTCGGGACCGCACAGGTAGACCTGTTTGCCGCCCCGGACACGACCCACTGCCAGTTGTTTTATTCCCTGACCGAGGGGACCCTCGGCTCGGATGCGCTGGCACACAGCTGGCCCCGGGGCCTACGCAAGTATGCGTTTCCCCCAGTGAGCCTTCTTGCACAGACTCTGTGCAAGGTCAGGGAGGACGAGGAGCAAGTTCTGTTGGTCGCTCCGTATTGGCCCAACCGGACTTGGTTCCCGGAACTAGTGCTTCTCGCGACAGCACCTCCCTGGCCCATTCCTCTGAGGAAGGACCTCCTGACTCAGAGACGGGGCACCCTATGGCACCCGCGTCCGGACCTCTGGAAACTCCATGTCTGGTCCCTGGACGGGACGCGGAGGTTCTAGGTGGCCTACCACAGGCTGTGGTAGACACCATCACTTCCGCTAGAGCTCCCTCTACGAGGCGCCTCTATACGTTGAAGTGGAACCTGTTCGTCGGCTGGTGTTCTTCTCGCCGAGAAGACCCCCGGAGATGTTCGATCGGTTCCGTGCTTTCCTTCCTACAGGATGGGTTGGAGCGAAGGCTGTCTCCCTCCACCCTCAAAGTCTATGTTGCCGCTATCGCCGCTAATCATGACATGGTAGGTGGTAAGTCTCTAGGGAAGCACGATCTGATCGTCAGGTTCCTGAGGGGGGCGAGGAGACTAAAACCGCCTCGCTCTCCCTCTATACCCTCTTGGGACTTAACTCTGGTGCTAACCGCACTGCAGAGGGCGCCCTTTGAGCCTTTGCAGTCAGTCGAGTTAAAAATCCTGTCTCTGAAGACAGTACTCCTGACTGCATTGGCCTCTATCAAGAGGGTAGGGGACCTGCAGGCATTTTCGGTCGACGAATCGTGCCTGGAATTCGGGCCCGGTAACTCTCATGTAATCCTGAGACCCCGACCCGGATATGTGCCCAAGGTTCCCACCATTCCCTTCCGGGACCAGGTGGTGAGCCTGCAAGCGCTGCCTTCGGAGGAGGCAGACCCAGCCCTAGCTTTTCTCTGTCCAGTCCGCGCTCTACGGACTTACGTGGACAGAACACAAAGCTTCAGGACCTCAGAGCAGCTCTTCGTCTGTTATGGAGGCCAGCAGAAGGGAAAGGCTGTCTCCAAGCAGAGGATGGCCCACTGGATAGTGGATGCCATCATCTTGGCGTACCAAACCCAAGACGTGCCCTGCCCGCTCGGGTTAAGAGCCCACTCCACTAGGGGTGTAGCTTCTTCCTGGGCGTTGGCTCGTGGCGCCTCGCTGACAGATATTTGTAGAACTGCGGGCTGGGCGACACCTAACACGTTCGCTAGATTTTATAGCCTCCGTGTAGAGCCGGTATCTTCCTGTGTGCTCGCTTCCCATAGTCAGTAACACCGAAGTGCCCGTTCTAAGTGTCGGCTTGCTGCGCCACTCCCTTCCCTTTGGAACGGATACGTGCGCTTATATGCTCCAGTCGAGTTCCCCAGAACGGCGAACCCTGTTGAGTCCTCCGCAACCCGCGGCAGTCGGATGTGGCGGAGCGTCCGACGCCAGGTCTAACACTCGTATGCATTGGTGGAACTTGTGTTAGGCTGGGTTCCATATGTTGTGACCCCCACGGCGGTCCCATATGTGTATTCTTCCACGGTACGGCTCCCTACGGCGAGCCCGTGTCTTTCCCTCGGCAGAGCTCTCTGCCGTCTCAGTTAGGTGTTGTTCCCCCGCCTGTTTGGCCGGGGCCACCCCTGGGACTTCCGTATGTTGCACTGCCCACGGCCAGTCCATACGTGTATTTTCCACATGGTAACTCCCTTCGGGCATGATGTGGCTTCCGCAGCGCTCCTCTGGGCACGCTTTCCCAGCGTTATCCAATAGTCTGCTGAAGTGGGTCTTGCGGAACAGCAGTGTGACTTCCCTGCGTGAATTCCCCGCCCGGAACAGACGGGGTCTGAGGGGCTCTCGCTGGGCGCTGGAAGTGGTAGTAACTGTGGCGTTTTCCAAAGGGATCCCAATTCGTCGGTGACGTCCGACGTACGTCGAACGTGACCGACTGAAAGGGAACGTCTCGGTTACGTATGGTAACCCTCGTTCCCTGAAGGAGGGAACGGAGACGTACGTCCCGTCGCCACAGTTGCTGTACCATCACTGCATGGCCGAGTCACTAGTTCGGCTCCTCAGTGAAAAACAACAGTGCGCTGCATTCGCTTCCGCTTTATACCCGCGCTGCGGGGCGGAGCGCGAGATGCAAATCTCGCACGCCAATAGTCATTGGCCGGTTCTCTATATCTCGAAGCTGATAGGGGCTCCCTGAAGTGATCCCAATTCGTCGGTGACGTCCGACGTACGTCTCCGTTCCCTCCTTCAGGGAACGAGGGTTACCATACGTAACCGAGACGTTTTCTATCCAACATGAACATATAGTCAGTCATTGTACAACGACAAATACTAACAATTGATGGTATTATGAAAACTGCATTACTGTTAAGTTTCAGTTCTACCTGCAGACAATATGAAATCCATTATATAATTCAGTTTCTTTTACTGTAAGAAATTCTACAATTTTGTTGAATGTGTTTTATAAAGTATTGACTCGTTCACTTTTAGATAGTATGTTGCCAAGAATGCGCACATTCTTCTTTCTCTCCTCTACCTCTCCATCTCCCTTGTCCTGATCCAGCTACTCCTCTCCTTCACCCTGACATTATTTTTCTCACTCTTCTGCTCTGTACACTGTAAAAAAAATTATGATCAATAAGTTATGACAGCATGTTTTTACATTGCTTTAACTCATCAGAATAGGTTAAGCAATTTTCAACTTTTTATAAGTTATACCGGATTCAACAATTTTATTTTAAAGTACTTAAATATTTATAACAATAGAGTCCTATTTTACTGTAAGGCCAAGTAATGGAAATAACTTCAACAATGATTTCTAACACTATATATGTTTTACAAGATCTGCTACTTAAAATGCTTAACAGTTGTTTCAGTCTTTGTTTTATATATATATTTTTTCAATACAATGAGAAAAACAATAAGTAGATTTTTTCAAATTTTTTTATTTGGCAAGTTTTTGTTATTTAATCTACTTAACTAAGCGGAGTAAAATTGACAAAGTGAGTAAGTAAATATAACTTGGCCTGTTAAATTATACTGAGTAATTTTTACTTACAAATTTGATGTAATTAATATAATTACATAAAATCATTTGCCCTTTTAAATACATTTTACTTGTTCAATGCAGTGCTGGTAATTATTTTGAATTGAATTAAATGTTACTCTTATAATGTGAAAAAAATAATACTGTGACAATGTGCAGTTAAGACTTAAGAAGAAATAACAAGCGCTTACAGAAACCTATGATGCTTATGATCACTTTTAAGGTTTAAGCAGCTTGAGCTATGATAAACATCCACGTTCAATGATAAATTAAACATATTAAAACTCTAAAATGAGCAGTTCTATGCATAGATAGCTTAATCTCAGTATCAAAACATTTGGAAAGCCTTTTAAACTAACAAAAAACTAAAATACACATTTGTAAAATGTAAGAATATTTCTTCAAAACAGTTATAAAATGATGGCAACCCTCATTATCAACTATGTTGTTTTAATACAACATAAGAGATGTGCATGCAACTAATGCAAATGTAAACGTAAAGGATGCCCACGATGAACATTTTGGATGTCACAGGGTACAGGTTTTCTCAAGGGTACCGTTCTTCTGACACAAAAAAGCAAGTCAACCAGGCAGACAAATGCCTATGAACATCCACAGTACAAAAAAGCAAGCAGCTTGTTTTTCAAAGAACGTACTTTAGGAGAGAGCTTAAGCCATCAAGGCCCAAAACCAGTTTCTTGAAAATAAATGGTTCAATCACTTTATGAACTGATTCATCACTATTTATGGATATGTGCGTGAGCTCATTAAAAATGGTATTACTCAACCAAGATGAAATGTTACCCCCAAAAACATTTATGATAGTATGAACTAGGATAATATAGGCTACTATACTGTAAATGACTCAAGCGAATGCAACGGTTTAATGCATCATCTGATTAAACCAACCAATTACTGTACTGGAACAATGAGTAACACCAAGCACTCACTAGCATTACAGCTAAATGCAGGAAACAGTTTTCGGACAAAATGTAAAGGGAAAACATGCTCATAATTAAAATGACACACAAAAAAGAATGGTGATGTTTTAAAAAAAAATGAAACCGTGGTAAAACACCGTGTTTCAGAAAAAACTTGAACAAAATCAAAGAAACGTTTTAAGCTCAAGATAACTACTGTGTGATTTGGGTATTTGAGGTTTACTTACCCGGGATCAGTCTGGTATGTGAAAGAGTCAGAATGATCATTTGTGTTTATTTAGCCTATTCATTACCATAAAGTTTTGTAAGTTTATATTTATTTCATCGATTACCGTTACTAAGTTTGCCTTAATGACGCTGAAATGTTTTATTAAAGGACATCACAGAAGACCGCTTAAATAGCCACCTAATCACGTTTCTCATTATCATGCCTGACACCTTTGTAAATGACTAAAACTAATATTTAAGCTGAACAAATATTTACAATTGTAAAAAAAAATGTAAGAGGTGTTAAGCATGCTGGTGAGGGACAAGAACCGCATTACACTCTTCATCACAAACATGACACGTTGGCGTAGCTGGGCCCTGTTTCATGGATCAAGCCTAAAAGACATAGCATTGGAGCGGTCAAAATATGAATCATCTAACCTTTTACTTAGAATAACTACTTATCAAGTTGACTTTTTCTTTTTTTTTTCTTTTTTTTTTTTATTGAAGTTGCGTTTAGAGACGCGCTAAAAAAATTGTGTTACCACGTCATGCTCGAATGTAACACGCTGTAACTAAGTGTAATAGATGTGTTTTAAGCGCAATAGTTGTAAATGTAACAGAAAAACATCAAGACTCGCTTTTCATGTTTATGCATTGCGTGTCTTATGACCGCTTCCTAGACAGATCAGAAAGAACATCGCAGTTGTAGTTTAAACACTGTCATGTAGAAGGAATAACGTTTGTTCATGTTTTCATGAATTCCTGCGAGTAGCTGCATGTTTGACCACACTTTGGCTTCATCTAAAAACTGTACAAAAACAAACAAACTGTAAACAGCGTCCTCTGGTAGTGGAATAAGTGGCATTTACAATCTTTCGCAACAGAACAGAAGAGAGGATTTCTTTGTTATGTTTTTATTATAGCTAAATATCTCTTTTCTTATATGTCGTACACACTTAGTAAATTGTATACATATAATTCATGTGTAAAGATTATGTTTGAAATTCGTCTATAGCTTTCACAAGGGCATGCAGCGTTATAGTTTTTAAATGTGCTTGCATTACAATAGTGTAGCACAGACTATAATTTATACACATGCTATATTATTTAATGTCAAGCAGGATGTTGAAAGAAGCTTCAGGATTCCCTAAAGATTAAACACCTAAGGAAAATTGTTTGAAATGTTGGTTGTCAAAAGGAAAGTTAAGTCATACATTTAAAAAGATGCTTAAAATGAAAGGCCCGTATTCATCACACACGTGAGGATTTGCACAACCTTACACTGACAACAACCAGAGAGCAGCCTTCACCTAAAAACAAATACAGGCCACCAAATAAAATGTGAACAGTGACCTTGATAATCTTGATAATATGGCTAAGACTAGGGATGGAAGGGAAAAAATCACAATAAAGTGGATTTTCTGTATGCAATATGACACCTTTTCTTAAACAATGTCACCGCTTTCTTACTCTAGGCCTCTTGAATTTACACAGAGTTTTGTGCACACATAATTCTTACAAAGAGCATGTTTGGATTTTATCTGTAGGGAAGAAGCAATGACAATAAACTTTAATCGACATCTATTTAATTGAGCCAAAAATAATAATATACAGCTATAAATAATAATAAACAGCTTAGCTGATAACTTAGCTGGATTGTGATGCATAATTCAATTGTAAAGACTATTCAAAATGGCAAGTGCGATACTAGCGTACACATTGTATAACTCATGTTGAAACATACAAGTGAAAAATAAATATTATTTTCTTTGTTTGATAAGAAGCTTCATCAGAATCCTTGTACTGCATGATTGTAACATGCCTGATACTTAAAAAAAGACCTAGGCCTATTCCAACACCACAGAGAAAATATTTTTTGTCTAATAGTTTGTCAAAAGAAAAAAAAAACTGGTTTAGTTGTATTTTAAGACACCGCTTTTTCTTAAAATCATTGTCAAACTATTTTGGTAGCATAATTGCCTTGTTTCATAATGTATTAACTGCATATTTATCAGGCTGATAAAAGTAGCATGAACCTATATAAGAAAATGACATTTATAAAAGTACCGAATAATGCCATTGTGTCAGAAACCAACAGGTAAATCTTTGGTTTTAAGGTAAAATAAATATTCCCAGGAGACCCATTGACCGCGGAAGTCACGACCTTGCATGTGTAGATTCATCCCGGTTGAAAAAAAAAAAAAAACCTTGTAGGGTCTTTAACACCCTGCAAAATCGTTAGGGTCAAAAATGTACTCGAGACAAACTTTACTTATGTTGTCATTGACCAAAGAGAAACATCTGGTGTGTAAATCACCCCATCACCCTATAGCCTGAAGCTGCCATTAATGATTGCTGAGGACCTGTGTGGGGATTTTCTTAAACTGAATAAGAGCAATGTTAAGTCCTCGTTCGAATTCCTTCATAACTGGAATCTATTTAAAACAAATTAAATATTTCTAGTTTATCTTTTAAAAACAGATTTGTGACAAAACAATCATTGTTCAAAACAATCATTCTTCCAGGTCATAGGGCACCATCGGTATTACAAATATGCAACCTCAAAGGTCATATCGGTCCCTGGAGGATACACAAGGTCAAAGGTGACCGCAACGTGGGTGGTCAAGGTCAACCGTGGGGGAGGGGAACGACGTGGGTGGTCCGGTGGGGGATGGGGAAGGGGGCGTGATAGGTCAAAGGTCAAAGCAATCAATCATTTTGACACAATGTATCTTATATAGACTATTCACCTGCATCTACCCCCATCTCCCCTCCAGAATTCACCCAAAATCTATATGGTCTAAAGTGAACAAATATTATACAGAATTATACATGTTTGATAATTTCTGAAACGTCTCAGTGCGACTGGTACAAAGGTCTCCTCCCCACAGAAGTAAACCAAAAAGTAATAAAGGTTTTGAGAGTTTAGAGATACTTTGCTTATTACGTTGGGTGTGGCTTTAGCCATTTGGTCTTTTGTCAATACAGGTCTATGGGACAGTGATTAAATGTAAATTCCCATTGTTAACACGTTTCCATTTGAAAGAGGTTTCCGTCTTGGTCTGGTATTTAAGGAGATGTTGCAAAGAGATCGGGGCTCGAACCGTTACATCGGTCAGCCCGTAACGCTGAGTGTCTCCTAGATGCTCAGTGTTATGTAATTCTCAGAAGGTCAGGTATCCATATTTTATTCTATACTTCAGAGTATTTGATGTTATGTATGGATTATCTTTGAATTGATTATGTAATTGGCATGATACATTTACCTGACTAATAATAAATTGTTACACTGATTTATTCTGACTTACTCTGGAATTATTAACTATGAACGGGTATAATTTCAACAAAGAGTTAAACTGAATAATTAAATGTGTAAACTATTAAATATAAATGACCAAATAACTAATTGGCATTCTAACCTAAATTCGAGGTCATAATTAAAATGGAGTCAGATAAAGATAAATTAGAATTAAATCCCTTTGCCCCGCTGAAAAGACCAAACGCGCAAGAAACCTTCAACCACCAATCGTACGCCTCCATTGGAACGATTGGGCGGGCTTACACTTTGAAATAGATGTAGCCATCCAATCAGTAACTGATGTGCCTGTAGATTCAGTGAAGGTATGTGACGCCAGGAGATCGCAGGGAATTGAGGGAATTGAAAGCGTTCAGAAACGTTTCTGTTGTCCAAGTACAAACTGTTGCCAAAGTGCTAGGACCTAAATATATAGAGAGACTATCTCAGAGCTTACACACAGCTGATGTCACAAATTCTAACTGAATCTGAATTCAACAGTTTTGAGTCTGCTGTTACTTTTGAACTACATGTCAGTAAAGGCGATTTGAGAGAAGGTGTTTTGAAAAAGAATATCATGGGACCCAAAATAGATAGTTAAAGGGCGTGAGCACCCACAGAGCAAAACATAAATCCACGCCTATGAGTGCAGCATAACTCATATTGTTAAATGGATAAAACTAATTATATATTTGTAATGGAGGGTCAATGTTATTAAAGTCACAGCTCTCATTCTAACTCCTTTCAGAGTGGATGAGCAGAAAGGACTGGTGATAGGGAAAACTTATCTGAACAAGAAGCAGGCCAGGGTTTTCATGCACTACATTGCTGAGGTGTCGAGGAGGCAGCTTAAAAATAAGATTGATCATTCAAAGTATCTGGCAATTATGTCAGATGGATCAACTGACAGTGCAGTGTTGGAGGAAGAGCTTCTGTACACCAGAGTGAGCCAAGCAGGGAAAGTCGAGGTGCAGTTTGTTGAAATCCAGGCTGTTGAAAAGCCAAATACTAAATAAAAAGTGCAGTGTAGTCAAATCTTTTGATCATTTAAAATATAATAGGCCTTTGTAATGTGCCTTTGTTGACTACATTCTAAATAAACTACAACAAAATAGATTTCTTTTGTCCTGTTGCTTAGCTCTTAGTCACATACCTGAGGCTCACTGATTATGCAGCTCATTATGCAGGTCATTATGCAGGTCTTTTGTTCTCTCAGGTGTAATTCCCAGCATTATTCATGATCGTTCACGCCTCTTTGCATACGGCCTTTGTAAAGAAAAAAGTGTCTTACAAAATGTAAATCAATATATTGCTTTATGTGAATAATTAGGCACAATGATTCTCACATCAGTTTGAAGCAAAAACTCTAGGCAACAACACCCATTAGTCAAAAGTCTTGTGGACACATATCTATTGTGTGTTGTTTTTGTTTTGACTTACATTTTTATTTTTTTCAAAAATGTATTTTTTTCAAAAATGTATTCTCTCAAATATACAAGCATGTACATACATGTTGCTCACATATTATGGTAGCCCAGTTTGTGCTGAACACAGTGTAATTACACTTTGCCATTAATGTGTTTATAAGCAACTGAAAAAAGCACAAATGTCAGAGCATGTCAAAACTTCTAAAGGGCCCCAAAACAGCTCAGACTCCTGGGGGTTAAAAAAGAACATTTTAAATAAAAAAGGAACATTTTGACCAAAAAGCTGAGAAAATCAAGTTTTTGTCAAAGACTTCATCCAGATTAGATTCAGAGCAATGATCAAATGGATGGAGTAAATCGAGTTCATCAACACCCCCAGTCCTGTACCTCGTCTTGGGTCCACATTTCATTCAGTAACATTAGGCAGTTTTGATTTATATGCTGTTTAATGTTGATGATCGCGTTATTTTACATATGCATATGATTACATAAGAGATCGCTAGTTTCTGCGTCTTCACATGTGTTTTGATCAGGAGTTTCTGTACTCTTTCAGAAGATGTGTCATAGCGCCCCCTAGCTTATAACAGTGAAAACACGGAAACCCGGAAAATTCTGTGTTTTCCAGGGAAGCGTTTTCTCACAAATAACGGAAAATTCAGTGTTTGGCGGGGAAAGAGTAAAAAAAAAAAAAAGTAGTCAAAAAATGTTTGCATTTCAGAAACTGGACAGCGGCCCACACAAACACACACGCCTATTAACTCGATAATAAAGCCGTAAAGTAGGCTATCTTTCAACTCAGGACAGCGCCACTTCTCACAAATACAGATAGGATTGGAGATGAAAAGTTTAACTGACACGTAATCGAGCTCCGGAGCACCCAGGTATCGGCTCCTATCCTGGCGGCTGCTAAAACTAGCTATCTAGCCATCACAAAACACAACTTCAAGTTAGTAATTCACTTACTTGCACAACCAAACGTAGTCCAGAAACGGTCTGCCCTTTTTGCAGATCGCATGGACGTTTCTGAATAGAATTCTCATTTGGTTCCATCTGCAAGTGTTTCACCCTGGTTCACTCCGGAACTCCGAGCAATGAAGGCTATTGGTCGTCGCTTGGAAAGACTGTACAGGAAAACTGGACTCATTGTGCACTCTTTGGCTATGAAAGAACATTTGCTCAACTACCGTACAGCCCTCAATCCTCATAATTCTCTTCTACTATTAAGAATTCCATGTGCAGGCCAAAATCTCTGTTTGCTATGGTCAACAATCTCATTAATCCTCCACAACATATTTCTGGCTCTGAGGTGAATAATTTTTCTCATTACTTTGCAGACAAATTGAAGTCAATCACTGAATCCATTTCCAAAGACACACCTCATACAACTGACTCAAATGTTCACTTGATGTCAGCTGACTCGGCTTACTCCACAAACTCTCTCTCTGCTTTTACTCTCACTTCTGCTGCCATAAGTGATCTAATTGTGAAGTCTAATTCTACATCCTGCCAGCTTGATCCTACACCTACTGTTTTGCTTAAGATGTGTGTTCCTGAGGTTGAACCTTACATAACACATACGATAAACTCTAGTTTAACATCTGCCATTGTTCCAGCAGAATTAAAACTGGCTGCGGTGACCCCCATTTTTAAGAAACCGGGCCTTGACCATCTAAACATGAACAATTACAGGTCAATCTCAAATTTACCATTTTTAAGTAAAATTCTTGAAAAAGTTGTGGCTTCATAATTGAGATCCTACTTAAATGCTAATGTCCTTTTTGAACCTTTTCAGTCAGGATTTCGCTAATCACATAGCACTGAAACTGCTCTTTTTCGTGTGGTTAATGACATTCTTCTGTTTATGGATTCAGGGTTACTAAACATCTTGATTCTTCTGGATCTAAGCTCTGCATTCGACACAGTCTGCCATGAAATACTCATTTTGCACCTTTCTGATATCGGTATCACTGGTTCAGCTCTTTCCTGGCTCATCTCCTACATCAGTGATAGAAAATATTATATCACCATACAAGACCAGAGTCCAGAGAGGGCTCCGGACCAGACTGTATCCCAGCCCAGTGGCCTGCTGTCACCACAAGCCAGCTGCCAGTCTGTGTCCCAGCCCAGCCTCCAATCATCTTCAAGCTGTCTCGAAATCCATGGACCAGTCAACATACAATCTGTGGTCCAATCAGTAGCCTGCCATCAGCACAAGCCTGTTACCAGTCTGTGTCCCAGCTTGGTGGACTGCAGTCAGCACAAGTCCGCTACCAGTCTGTGTCCCAGCCCAGTGGCCTGCTGTCTGCACAAACCCGTGATCAGCCTGTGCCACCCAAGCTACCTGACCGGCCTGTTTCACACGGGCCACCTGAACAGCCTGTGCCACCCAAGCCACCTGACCGGCCTGTTTCACACGGGCCACCTCCACTTCCTGTGGAGTTTTTGTAGTTCTTTGTAGTTTTTCATGTTGATTACTCTCCCCAGGTGTTTCCCATTTACCACACCCCTTGTTATCTCGTTAAGATATGCTGCGTCCCAATTTGCCTACATGTACTACGACCTAAAAGTATGTACTCTTTTTGAGAAGAAAAAGTACATTTGGGACATACTACTTTGTCATCTATAACGGACTCTGTCGCTTTACGTGCATCCCGTCACCGTTTAAACTGCCCTGTCAATCATCGTCACAGTTAAAATCCTCCACACTCAGTTTAAATTCCTACCTTATCGGAGAGAAATGTAGTAGCACATTGATCTGCCATTTGTGGGTCTTTAATGCAGAGACTTCCCTCATGTGTTTGCAGTTTAAATATAATGATGCATTTAAAAGTTAATGGTCAAACGTATCATTACAAAAGTTCACAATGCTGCTGCAGGTGAAATATAATGTGGATGAAATTGAATAAATATATTTTCGTCAGGTTAAATACTGATAATTGATCGCTCAAACCCCTTTATCTAAACCTCTCTACCTAACCGTCGGACTCGCACATCCGTCATGTTTGTAGTTTTTTAAGACTTTTTATCCGCGTTTGTAGTTCTAATCGAATCCTCGTCTAACTCGCAATGGGTTGTGGGCAATATCAGCTGTTAGAGTGTGTGTCGATCTGCACTTCGAATTCTGACCGGAAATAGTAGACCATCCGGGTATCTTTGGAATACTCTTTTCAACATACTATGATTTGGGACATACTAATTCTGTTTTCGATTACTATTTAGTACGGGTAGTATGCGAATTGGGACGCAGCTATAGTCTTCCCTGTGTATCTATAGCCCTTGTTTTCTCTGGTTCTCTGTCGGTCAATGTTTGGTGTTGCAGGTGTATGATGTTCCCTGTTCTGTGTTTTTGCTAGTTTGTTTTGTTCCTGAGTCCTGTTTCGATTGTTTTTTGTTATTAAATTCTCCCTGCATTTGGATCCTGCATCTCTGCCTGCTGCCTGTTATTTCCTGGTTCCCTGACACTTGGTGACATCATACGCATGCTTGGACTTCAATTTCATTGCTATGCTGATGACATTCAAATTTACCTCACCACCAGCTCTGATAGGCCATCCTTGCCTGACTCACTTACTGCATGTATCAGGGATATCAAGCATTGGATGTCCTTGAATTTCCTTAAACTAAATAATAACAAACTGAAATATTGATGATTGGCTCTGCTACCTCAGGCAAAAGGATGGACCTGTCCTTTGAAATTGACGGGGTTTATGTTAAGTCTTCTTCATCTGTCCGTAATATTGGTGTCTTATTTGACTCATCTCTATCTTTTGCCTCTCATATTTCTTCTGTTGTTAAACGTAATATTGTCTTCGTAATATTGCACGTCTTCGATCTTCTCTCACTCTAGCTGATGCTGAAATCACATCACATCTGGATTATTGCAATGCTCTATTTCTTGGTCTTCCTAAAAAACTTGTTACAAAAAGGTTACAGTATGCTCAAAACTCAGCAGCCAGAGTTCTCATCTCCACCAGGCGCTCTTCTCACATTACTCCTCTACTGCATGATCTTCACTGGCTACCTGTGGCATCACGTATTCACTTTAAGATATTACTTCTAACATTTAAGGCATTAAATGGTCTTGCACCTCCATATTTGTCTGACCTACTCTTGGCTTACCATCTGAGCTTGGTCTTTTGTCCATTCCTCGTTTTCGTTTGTCCACTGTAGGTGGTAGGTAATTTAGTGTCAATGCTCCTAAATTATGGAATTCGCTTCCCCTTCCACTTCGTAATATATCATCTTTGTCTACCTTCAAGACTCAGCTAAAAACGTATCTATTTAATATGTATTTTGAATAATGTGGCTATATAAGGCCTGTGCTTGTGGGTGTGCAAATGTATTGTATAGCACTATGTAAAGCGACCTTGATCTATGGAAATGTGCTATATAAATAAAACTTCTGCTTCTGTTCTGACATGCGCCTTTTCTGAGCGCGTACACCTGAAGCGCGCGCACACTAAAAGCCCGTCCAACAGCGCCCGATTACTGGACTTTATCTTTCGTGTCTGTTTGCTCTAATACTGTCAAATACACACCAGGTTTACATAAACACAGTTGGTTATGTCTAAAGTGAAAATACACAGGTCTTAAAGTGACAGCAGCCTAAAAGTAAACTCCCAAAAATGAAAATTCTGTCATTATTTACTCACTCTCATGTCGTTCCAAACCTGTACTAATTTCTTTCTAGTGCTGAACACAAAAGAAGATATTTTGAAGAATGTGGGTAAACAGTTGCTGGTCCCCATTAACTTCCATAGTAGGAAAATATATATATGGAAGTCACTGGGGACCAGCAACTGTTTACCGACATTCTTCAAAATAACTTGTATGTTCAACAGAATAAAGAAACTCATTCAGGTTTAAAACAACTTGAGAGGAAATGATGACAGAATTTTCATGGGTGAACTATCCCTTTAATGTTAATAAATGTATTATTTTCATCTTGTCACAGGTCCATCATGTAATATTTAAAACATTTGCTGCAAAACAAAGTAAACATAACTGTTTATAATGTCTACTTTGTTTTGAAGCAAGTGTTTGTTTTAAATATTAAACAGGTCCATCTGATCTGTTCATTTTATGTAATTATTTAAATATTTAATTTAATATTTTCCATTTCGTACGTTTACATTTATTTTTTTCTATATAAGAAGATACTGTTTATCTTACGTTATTTTATTTGTAGTTGGTTGTTCTGCACCTTTGTACATTTTTTAAAAATTAAATAAATTACTGTAAATGTAAACAAGTATACAGTATTGTCTGCTGGTTTATTTAGCTACTTTTCAGTACAAATAACGTACGACACTTAGTACTGTACTACTTTTTGCACGCATTTTGGACAGAAGCAGTGACTATATGATCCATTATTCGACTGTAAGTGCCTTGCGAAGTGGATGCTTTTGATCAGTTATGAATAATGAAGATTTTGGACACGAATAGTTCCACGGATTATAATAATAATAATAATAATAAGTAGAAGAACTGTTCACAAATAAGATTTTTTTCTATATATTAAAGATAACGTCAAAATTAAGTTTGTAACTATTCAATAAATGTGTTCAGATTTGATGCGCGCACGCGCTCTGCTCATGTGCATATGAGTGATTCGAATTTTAGTTGCTATAGCGACGCTTGTTATGAATTCTGACTGCACGCGAACCGATCGCGATCTGTTGTTGAGAGACGAGGCGAATTCACAAACTTTTGCAGAGTATTTTCTGTGCTGATCTTGACATTTTGAAGCTGTTCGGAGGATTCCTGAGACGAGACCTTTATTCTGGAAAGACATCGGAGAATATATCCTTTATATAGAGTTATATTTTTGAAAGAGTTTATCTAAGGATACTTTTATTTCATTGTTCTTTTCTTATTAGAAGGAGTTTGGAGTTTTATTTCTTTTTTTGTTTTATTTTATTTCTTTTTGGGAGGAGTATTTCTGAGGAGAGTTGTTGTATTGTATTTTGTATTGTCTTTATTGCAGTTTGGAGGAGATGTCTTTGGCTCATGTGATGGGGGAAAGAGGAGGTGAGTGCTTTAGTTTTTCATTTGTTTATGGTATGTTATGATATAATGTTGTAAAATGATTGACTACATTAATGTGAAGAAAATTGTGTGAGGTAACCTATTTGAATTTTCCCAGCAAAGTGATCACATGTATTTGATTCTTGAAATAAACTTTTCAATTTGAGTAACTGAAGTAACAATTTGTAATTGACCATTGACATTGATTATTGATTATTATTAAAACATTACTAACTATGTGATGTTTGAAATATTCCAGCCTCAGGCCGCTCCAGATCCAGGAGAGCTGCTTTCTCTCAGACGGCTGGTCAGGAGGTTTGGAGACACGGTTCTGATGACCGTGATCAGGATCCACTGCCAGACCCGGCCCAGACACACATCCAGGAGCTTCCTAGACCTTTAGCACCTCTGTCTTCTGAGTTTTCTGTTTCTGTATCCACAGGTCAGGCTGACAGGAAGAGGGAGTGGCAGAGCGGCAGCCGGCAGAGCCCAGATCATGGACATCCGTCCACTCCATCTAAACGCTTTTGCAGAGGTCAGAATAGGCTTTTATTAAATAAGTTATGGCTCAGTTAACAAAATAATTTGTCATTGAAAACAGAGTAACAATTTGATGTGACCACTGACATTTATTATTAATATTATTAAAAATGTCTGAAATATTCCAGCCTCGGGCCACTCCAGATCCAGGAGATCCACATCATCTTTGTCCCTCTCTGAGGACAGTATAGAGAGGCGGTTCTGTAGAGAGTCGTTGAGCCTTAGCAGCAGAGGCTCGTACATCGCCGATTGGAGGTGGAGTGGCGATAGATCGGATAGCCGAAACGAACAGGGCAGCTCCAGCAAGTGCTGTTTGTCCAGGTCCGACAGCCTCGAAGAGTGGATGTGCCCTCCGCTGCCAGGTCAAGTTCCCGTCGAGCCAACAGAGACTTCAAATAGCTTTATGGAGCCCTCACCAGTGAACAAGAGCTCAACAGGTGAGACTGAAATAAGGCTGGGCGGTGTAAAGTGTACAGTCACATTTAATTTTATTTTGCTGAAATTTTGTTTCTGGATTTTTCCTGCCAGAAATATTTTAATTGGACATTCATCTAACAGTTTCAGAACATTCAGAGAACATTCAAAAGTTCCCATAATGTTTGCAAAATTATAAAATAGATTGTTCCCTTAGCCAAGAAAAAACATTTTTACAACATTTAAAAAACTGGACGTTTTGAACGTTCAGGGAACATTTAAAAATAATATTTCTTAACTTAACTTGGGAACGTTAGCAAAGCGTTCTCAATAAGCCATGAACTCATTTGCGCTGTCTGACACACACCCGAAACACACGCACAGAAAGCCGCTTCTCAGACAGCATGCAATCCTGAATAGAGCTCTATTTCGCAACTTATTGCGCTTGAATGGTCAAATATGCACAAAATTGTCACAATGGCTGTCGTGGTGTGGCCCATATGATCTTATGTGATTACCAGAACTGAGCCACATGTGCCAGAGTTGGCCAAATTAAGCCTGGAAATGTTATGTTTTTATCAAAAGATCAGATCAAATACGAAAAATAACTATATTGTGATAATTGTGAAATAAAATGACTATCAATATTGTGAAATGAGATTTTAAGACATTTATGCAGGCATTAAGCAGAAGTCAGGTGGATAGCTTGGAAATATTTCCATTACTTTGGATTTGTAACATTACAGATATGAATTTAACAGTAAAATGTAAGTTATGTCTTTATAGCATTGCTTAATTTGACGTCAGAGATGTTTCTAATAATTCAATTGTTTTTCTTCATTTCAGAAAAACCTACAGAATGTAAGAAGAGGAAAGGAGTTTGTTCTTTCCTCAGGAACGTGTTGAAGGCTATGGCGCGTCCGCTCCTCTGCTGTTGTCTCAGTAGTGCTGTGGATGTTGTGGAGCCTTTTGTTCCTCCAGCGGATCTGGAGCCAGAGCCTGATCCTGATCCATCATCACCTGATCCAGATCACTCCGGCGTCAAGCCAAATTATGGTAAATCTGCAGACATTATTTCTCCAACATTGTTTTAAACAGTATTATCGTCTTGTTTTCCACTAAAGATAGACTTGTTTTCAAAAATGATGTTCTCGACACAACCAGCACTGATATTTTTGATATGAAACAAAGGATCTAGCAAGCTCATATATTTGTCATATTTTTCTGTTTGTTTTTCAGAATCCTTTGAGACTCTCTATAACGTGGGAGAGATGATTGGATCCGGAGGATTCGGAAGAGTGTTCGAGGGAACACGGAAATTTGATGGCAAAATGGTAAAGCAATCTTGCATGCATCAAAACATATATTTAATACAGATGGTTTAATACTTAGATGCTCAAATCGTAAATGTTATGCGCAAAGTCAAGCGCTTGAATACCGTTACTGTTATTGAGTACTGTTTTTTGTTTTCAGGTTGCCATCAAGCGGATGCGCAAGATTGACAATGATCGTTATCTTGCTATTGTAAGTTGGTCAAAAGTGTATTTGTTGTTTAAGTGCTGATTACTGTAGTCAATACACCTGTAGGAAGCATTAGGTGTAAATGTAATAGACAAATAAGCCTGGAAAGGCTCTGTTGATCATATCTACAAAGATCAAAGCAAGTACATTTAAAAATGATATGTTTTCTTCAGATTTTTACCCAGCTAACCTTCTGTCTACTACTTTTCTCTAGCCTGGGCATCCCAAACCTCTCGTTACAGAAGTGGCGCTGCTGCTGAAGATGAGGCAAGAACCAATAAGCCCCTACGTCATACAACTATACGACTGGTTTAAACATCCTCGGAAATTCACCCTCATAATGGAGTTCCCTGAACCCTGCGAGAGCTTGCTGGACTTCATCATTCGTAATCCTCAACTGGATGAAACAACAGCACGGGTCATCATGCGACAGGCTGTGCTGGCAGTACAACACTGCATCGAGCATGGCGTCTTTCATAATGACGTTCATGCACAGAATTTCCTGTTGAAGACAAACACGTTAGAGCTCAAGCTGATAGACTTTGGCTGCGGTCAGCTACTTAGTAGTGATGGCTACGAGACAAAAATATACCTTGGTGAGTATTTTTGGAGTGTGGAAACCTGGATGTAGTGACTTACTGATTATTTGACTCAACAATGCGCAAATGTCTTGCTTACAGGATTAATGGGTTACTGTCCACCTGAAGTCTTCACAGAATCTCATTTCCATGCCGTCCCAACAAATGTCTGGGCTCTGGGAGTGTTGTTGTACCAGATGGTGAACACGTGTTCTCCTTTTGGCAATAGAGCGGAAATCACACAAGCCAAAGTTAAATTTCAGAACTCCAACTTATCCAAAGGTGAGTGAAAAATATTGATAAACACACGCATAAAGCAAAGGCTCTGTTCAGAAACAGGTAAAGGTGAAGTATGTAAGATTTTTCATGGTAAAATACATTCTCTTAACCCAGTTAATTGCCATTATGCCATTTAATAGGTTTATCTCCCCCAAAAGTCTAAACACTTTCCAGCTCAACCTATAGCGTGTTTTTGTAATTCCGCTAGGTGCCACTATTGCCACAGAAAATACATACTTCACTTTTAAAGGAAAGATAAAGAACACTTTACCTTATATTAATCATGTTTCAGATGCTGTTTTCATAGATGCCAACATTCGTGTCACATGGTCATGACTAACCAGCCTCTCCTTAATAAAATGTGTACAGAATGCAGTGATCTGATTAGCCAGTGCCTAGCCCGGGATCCAACTAAACGGCCGACGTTAGAGCAGATGTTACAACATGAATGGATTAGAAATGATCTGGAGAAGTTCAGGAGATTCACTCGATCAGGGATTTCAGGTGTGAGGAAGTGTAACAGACAGAGTAGGATTATTATCATTTATCTTCAATTCTGGATTATTTGTAGTGAGGTTTTCAAATTTGTGTTCATCGTAATGTTCTTGTTATAGTCAAGTCAAGTCACCTTCATTTATACAATACAGATTGTTTCAGAGCGGCTTCACAGTAATAAACAGGAAAATAACACAATCAGTGATGCAATTGCAAGAATTCAGTTCTGTTGTAAAAAAGCTCTAAAAACATTCAAGTTGACTTGTTCATATAATCTTTGTATTGGATAGGAAACAACATACTTGCTGTCCTTGGTGGAGGGCTTGAGCTCGAGACTTGACCTGAAGCCTGAAGTCCAACTCCAACCTGACAGGAACTCAAGCCGCCACACCAGAGATCAGAGCCGGTCCACGTCTGAGCAAGAACATGAGAGACTGAAGACTGGAAAGAAGTCATCAAGTCATCACAGCCACATTTACTTTTTTTTTAGTAATTTTTGCTAAGACAAGTCATCTTTATTTATAGGGATGTATCGATACCAGTACTCGGGTGTCGGTCCGATACTGCGCTCATGTACTCGTAAAACTACCCCGATACAACCGCACCCGATAACACTTTATGTCTATAGCGGATAGTTACAAAATTCGCCGTTCACATTGCCAAGTGAAAAGCTTCATTTTTGCCGCGCGCACCTTCGTGCTAGTGCGGACGTGGCAAGTATACCTCTCGCCACGCAGATAACTCTCGGCACCATGCAGTAGTGTTGAAAGTGAAAGGCTGTTAGTAGGGATGTGCGCAATGAGTAGTCTAACCCCGCCCCCCAGAGACAGTATATGCAATCGATCCATTTGAAAGAACACTTAAACTATGAATAGTCAAATCCCATACTGAATGTCCCTAAAAATAGATCACATACATGCGAATGCTTGCCTTGCATTATGATCAATGTATTAAACCTGAGCGTTCACTTAAGCACGTAGGTTAGCCATTTTAGACAATATGCAGCACAGGACCAACGAGTCACACATAATAGCCTATTATAAACAGATGAACGCGCTTCTCGTGTATGAAAAGTATCTGCACACAAGATTTCTTGCAAAATCGCAAGAAAAGCTTGTTGTGTAGGCTACTGACAACTATACATTATTTAACCGTATTTTCATATCTTTGGGATGTTGATATAGCAACTGTTCAAGTGCAAAGTAAGTTTCATTCATGTTACTTCTTTAATCCAATATAAAATTTCATACCGTATTGTCCCTCATAACCGGTAGTATAACAATCCTAAGCAAGGATGCAAGCTTAATTGTTATACTAGTTTGACATGACATGGAAGAAAACTGAAAAGTTTTGTGTAAGCTTTCAAAATCCTCCCTCACCTTGCTCATCTTCTAAATGGAGATTTCTCTGAAGCCTCCGCGCGCAAGCTCCAGAGAAAACCAACGCATGCAAAACCTGAGGTAAAATTTAATGATTTTGTTTTGCTGCAGATATACACTTTTCAAAATAATATATTAATTTCAATATATAACATTAACACGACAGTAATGTAAAAATAGTCTTTGTAAAAAAAAAATAAAAAAAAATAAAGCAAAACATTAAATGCAAAAAAAAAAAAGTGTAGACACTAGTACTTTCCAATTCGACTAGCAGCAGCACTAACGTTTAATCGACTAGTCGGCTAGTCTCCCACATCCCTACTGTTTAGCTCAGTGTCACACATTGTAGATGAAAACATTAGAGCTGATAATGCAGAAAAGCTTCTTTTCATCAAAAAGATCCTGCCTCTCACTTTTCCGAAAAAGGCTTAGTCTTTAGTACTGTACTAACATATGATAAACATATCATTTTAGTTGTTCTGCTACTATGTTGTGTTACTGAAATACACTGAATGTGTTACAGGTTACATTTATGTGAAATGGGCAGCAGTGCATGTTTGTTTAGGAAAACACCAAGTTGAATGTTAAAATGTCCACAACAGCATCAAGTTGTATATTTACTTTGTTACAGTCAGAAAGTGAAAAAAATCTGATGAAAATAAAACATTGTTAGAATAACTGTAATGGTATTATTAAGTACTAATATCGGTACTTGGTATCGGCAAGTACCCAAATGTAAGTACTTGTACTTGGTCTGAAAAAAAAGTGGTATTGGTGCATCCCTATTTATTTATATAGTGCTTTATATATGACCAATCTGTATATATGACCCTTTTGAATAAATGCTTTCAAAAGCACATGAAATGACAGCTTGATTTTTATTTTTATTTATTTTTTGTGATATATTATGTCAATGGATAATGGTAATTATACACAAATGCAACATTATGTTAATGGCTGCAGGATGCAAGTACAGTCAGACTGTGACTGATTATTGAAGTTGATTAAAAAATTATTGCAGCAAAACTCATAAATGTCACAAAACAGGACATATCCCTCTGGTGCAGAGAAAATAAAAAAAGAAGAAACGAGAAAGAGAAAAAAATTAAAGGTATATCAAGAAAATGAATGTAAACTAAACTATGTTGCGAGCTAACGTTAGATGGCTAGTTAATTAACATAGCCAAGGTAGCATATCTTCTTTTTTTTAGTAAAGTTAATGTAGGATATCACAGTTATTGCTTGTGGATGATTAAAATATCTCCATGATCTGCTTTTGAAGAAATATCGTAATATCATGCTACAGCGCACATTCTATCAGATGCAGTTCTGGCGCCTCCGTCATACTGTACAACTCGACGTACATTCACATCACATGTTAACGCAGCGGTAGAGTTACACTCACGGGACACTTATTCACAATCACAAAAGTTTATTATTTGCATGTTACACTCCGGTTAAACATTACATTCGCGTGCTGTTCTGACATGCGCCTTTTCTGAACGCGTACACCCGAAGCGCGCGCACACTAAAAGCCTGTCCAACAGCGTCTGATTACTGGATTTGATCTTTCGTGTCTGTTTGCTCTAATACTGTCAAATACACACCAGGTTTACATAAACACAGTTGGTTATGTCTAAAGTGAAAATACACAGGTCTTAAAGTGACAGCAGCCTAAAAGTAAACTCCCTCTTGTCCTTAAAGGGATAGTTCCCCCAAAAATGAAAATTCTGTCATTATTTACTCACTCTCATGTCGTTCCAAACCTGTATTAATTTCTTTCTAGTGCTGAACACAAAATAAGATATTTTGAAGAATGTGGGTAAACAGTTGCTGGTCCTCATTGACTTCCATAGTAGGAAAATATATATATATGGAAGTCACTGGGGACCAGCACCTGTTTACCCACATTCTTCAAAATAACTTTTATGTTCAACAAAATAAAGAAACTCATTCAGGTTTACAACAACTTGAGAAGAAAATGATGACAGAATTTTCATGGGTGAACTATCCATGGTGCGCTATATTGAAGACTGATTGACTCAATCTACTGTCACTTCCGGTGTGAGAACGCTGGCGCGCTTGTGCTGCCGCTTCACGCTGGTACCTGTCTGTTTGTTTGTTTATCGGCATATACGGTTTTGGATATGTTTCTGCTGGGATTTGACAGATCTGGACTACTTGGATTATTTTCTGGAATACTTTATTCACTCAGTAAGCTTTGGATAACTAACCTGGCCTTTTTTGTGATCCTCTCACACTGATCGGCTGCGAGCCCTCTCCATCCGATCCATATCCTTCTCGACATCTGATACATGAGTCTCCACTCTCTTTATCATTTTGTGGTGTCAATCCTCGGTATGGTTGGGTAGTCTTCCCTTCTGTGGATTGTTGTGGATAGTGGAGATACGGTTCTGGCTAACGTAGTTAAACTGATAAGTTGTTGCGTGGGTCCCATTGGTTTTTGTTCATGTAACCAATTGCGTAACCAATTGCCGGTTTTGTTCTTTGGTCTTTTTGTGCTATTTTTGGCTGATGTTAATAAAGGGACTTCTCCCGAGATGGCTTTGCATTTTTCTTCGGCTCAACTTAGAACTAAAAGGATCTCTCCGCTTGGCTCCAGACACTTATATGTGGTGTGAACAACTTGGAATTTTACATACACCGTTCACGGAAGAAACTTCGGACTTATCATTGTTCGTCTTCAAATAGTATTCCGGTTATCTGCACCAACACCCATGCTTCTGGTATAACACAACAGGAAAACCGCGTAATCAACTTTGGGAATCTGAGACCAGTACGCTTTGATCCTGTCCTTGGAAACTGCAAACTTGCTTCTTCAGATATGCGATGTGTGCTATTGAACACTCGCTCTTTAACTGATAAGGCATCAGTGCTAAATGACATTATCATTGACGAAAACCTGGACATGCTACTTTTGACAGAAACCTGACAGGTGCCCAATGACTTTTTCAACTTAAACCTCTTAACACCACCTGGGTACATCTATTTCTCTCAACGTCGTCTCCATCGTAGAGGTGGAGGGTTAGCTGTAGTTTGTCATGAGAGTATCAAAATATCTAAGATTGAATTCCATGACGTTTCATCTTTTGAATACCTTGCGTTGAAAATGACTGGCAAAACATTAATGGCTGTAATGCTAATTTATCATCCTTCGAAATTTCTTTCAGATTTTTTCTCTGAGATTAGTGAGTTACTTACTCTTGTCTGTGCTAGTTATTCATCTGTTAATTTTTTTTGGTGATTTTAACATACATGAAAATACTGTACAATGCAATTAATCCCTTACAAAAAGAACTGCATTTGTTTTAAGTAATGCTACAGTTTTTGTTACATTTGTTACACGTTCGACGTACGTCGGAACTGACCGACGAATTGGGATCTATTTTCAGAGACCAATCTACTTCGAGTGTTTAAAAACGAGCCAATGAGGATTGGCATGCGTTAGACGCGTCCCACGCTCCGCCCCGCAGCGCGGGTATAAATACGGAAGTGGAAGTACCGCATATCGCTTTCAGCTTCGGAGCCGAACATTCATGTTCTTGTTTGTTCCTACGAAGAGTGTTTCCTGCGAGGACAAAGAGAGTTGGAGCTCTGCCAGTGTCGGTGTGACGGTGCCTACAGCGGTGGTCGCAAATAGAGTTTTTTCTGAAAAAAAAAAGAACAAACAAACAGCTGTTTTCACAGCTTTGGGCATTTTGAGTGCTCTCAGCGGGCTTGCACCCCTGAACCGCTGCGAGCCGCGGCCATTTCCCCTGCGTGCCTCGGCACTGATCAGAGCATTTTCCTCTAAAAGAGCGACACGGTTTGACCCTGCGTCTTTTTCAAGATGTCATTCAAACCGTGTGTTTCTGGATGCCGACGTTACCTGTCCCCAGCTGACGGACACGATTGCTGTCTCACGTGTTTAGGCGTCCGCTGAGGCGGCTTTCGTGGATGACTCATGTTCCCATTGCGGGAATATGACCATTGCAGTATTACGGTCCAGGCTCGACTACCTTAAAAAAGGTGGAGTCCCATTGCGCATCCCCCGATCTAGTGGTCCTCCTGCCCCGAAGCAGAGGGCTGCTACTTTGGCTGATGCCTTTGGTGGGGACCTGAGGGTTACTGTGAGGGCACTCCCGCCGGGCCAACAGGCTCCTCGGGCCCCTCCCCCCTCCGCTGCGCCGGTTGAGCTTCCGGAAGAGCATGCTGGTCCTTCCCGCGGGGGGCCAGCTGTTACTTTCGGGGCTCCGGTTGAGGATATGGTTTCGATCGCCGCATCGGGGGACGAGCTAATGGACGAGATGAAGATTCGGCTGCGCTGCCCCATTCGGGTGTGGTAGCGTTGCCCGAGTCCGATCCAGAGCTCACGGCTATGCTTTCCCGGGCCGCCGCGAGTGTCGGGCTCGAGTGGAACCCTCCACCGCGTCCCGAACCCTCACGGCTGGACGATTGGTATCTCGGGACAGCCCGTGCTGGTTCTCAGCGCCCCGCCCCAGTTTTCGCCCAGCAGTTCTCGGTTGCCCAGAAGCAGACGGAGGCGATTAAAAATATCCTCCCCCGGCGTCTGCCTCCGCCCCTGCCAAGCCAAAGCAGCAGCCTCCACCGGCAAAGCAGGGCGCCAGGCGCAAGAGGGCCGCCCAACCCGTCCAGGGCCCCGCTGTCTCTGCAGGCAAGCGCAAGGGTAAGCGGCCCTGAGACGGGCAGCCCAGGGAGAAGAGGAGCTGTTCTCGGGGAGGTGGTGTCCGACCGGGGGGAGAATGTCCATCACACTGGTGTCAACATCCTGCCGCTGGCTCTCCGGAGTCCAGCGGTACCCACATTTTCAATAAAAGAGCAGTTTCCTCCCTCCTTGGGCCCCAAGAGGGTCAGGTTGGCAGTGCGCGACGCCCCCGGGCCTTGCCACTCCTTTCCTCCCCTCTCCCCCTCGCCACGGGGCAGCAGTGTGGGCACCAAGGACGCCCCCGGGCCTTCTCACCCACACTCTGCCCCACCCTGGGGTACTCAAGCAACTCTCCGGGCCGCCTCCGGGCCTCCCGAGTCGGGCCTGGGTACTCCATCTCGCTGCCTCACTCCGGGCACGTCTGTGGTGCCGTTGGTCCCGCTTGTTCGGTCTCTGGGGGCCTGGTTAGGTCTCCCCAGGCCGTCTCGCTGGCTCATCCGTACCATCAGACTCGGCTATGCGATTCAATTCGCCCGCCGGCCTCCCAAGTTCACGGGCATCCTGTTTACCTCAGTGCGATTGTTGCGATGCCCATGTCTTGCGGTCCGAGATCGATGTCCTGCTGGCGAAGGACGCGATCGAGCCGGTTCCTCCGGCCGATATGAAGGCGGGGTTTTACAGCCCCTACTTCATTGTGCCCAAGAAAGGGGGTGGGTTAAGACCAATCCTGGACCTGCGTGTCCTGCATCGGGCCCTGCACAAGCTCCCGTTCAGAATGCTAACGCAGAAACGCATTTTCGAATGCATCCGTCCCCAGGATTGGTTCGCAGCGATCGACCTGAAGGACGCGTACTTTCATGTCTCCATTCTCCCTCGACACAGACCATTCCTTCGCTTTGCGTTCGAGGGGAGGGCATTTCAGTACAAAGTCCTGCCCTTCGGGCTGTCCCTGTCGCCTCGCGTCTTCACGAAAGTCGCAGAGGCAGCCATTGTTCCGCTCAGAGAACGTGGCGTTCGTATTCTCAACTATCTCGACGACTGGCTCATACCCCTGGTGCTACGTCACCTCAGCCTGTTGGGCCTTCGGGTCAACCGAGAGAAGAGCAAACTCTGTCCCACACAGAGGATCTCTTATCTCGGTATGGAGCTGGACTCGGTCAACCGGACTGCGCGCCTCACAGAGGAGCGAGTCCGGTCAGTGTTGAACTGCTTGAATACGTTCAAAGGCA
This sequence comes from Rhinogobio ventralis, assembly GCA_039654625.1. Taxonomy (NCBI): domain Eukaryota; kingdom Metazoa; phylum Chordata; class Actinopteri; order Cypriniformes; family Gobionidae; genus Rhinogobio; species Rhinogobio ventralis. The sequence goes on from CM077204.1 coordinate 7,610,583, forward strand.
GGACAGCGGTCCCACTGAAATTCTTTCAGAGGCTCCTGGGGCATATGGCATCTGCAGCCGCTGTAACGGCGCTCGGATTGCTTCATATGAGACCGCTTCAACGCTGGCTTCACGACCGAGTCCCGAGATGGGCGTGGCAGCACGGCCAGTACCGGGTCTCAGTTACTCCTTACTGTCGCCAAACCTTCAATCCGTGGGCGGACCCTGCCTTTCTACGGGCCGGAGTGTCCCTAGAACAGGTGTCCAGGCATGCTGTGGTCTTCACGGATGCCTCTTCCACGGGTTGGGGGGCCACGTACAACGGGCACTCAGTTGCGGGTCTGTGGACGGGGCCCCAACTGCGTTGGCATATCAATTGCCTAGAGCTTCTGGCAGTACGTCTCGCCCTGGGCCGCTTCAAAAAGCTGCTACAGGGAAAACACGTTCTGGTCCGTACGGACAGCACTACGGCCGTTGCGTACATCAACAGTCAGGGTGGTCTACGCTCCCGTTGCATGCTCCTGCTCGCCCGCCATCTCCTCCTGTGGAGTCAGAAGCGTCTGAGGTCGCTTCGGGCCATTCACATCCCAGGTGCGCTGAACCAGACAGCCGACGAGCTCTCTCGTCAGCCGACACCTCCGGTAGAGTGGCGACTCCACCCCCGGAGCGTCCAGCTGATATGGGACCTCTTCGGAGCCGCGCAGGTAGACCTGTTCGCCTCTCCGGACTCGACCCATTGCCAGTTGTATTACTCCCTGTCCGGGGGCACCCTCGGTACAGATGCACTGGCGCACAGCTGGCCCCGGGACCTACGCAAGTATGCGTTTCCCCCAGTGAGCCTTCTCGCACAGACACTGTGCAAGGTCAGGGAGGACGAGGAGCAGGTCTTGCTAGTTGCGCCCTACTGGCCCAACCGGACCTGGTTCTCCGAACTCTCACTCCTCGCGACAGCCCCTCCCTGGCCGATCCCCCTGAGGAAGGACCTGCTTTCTCAGGGGCGGGGCACTCTATGGCACCCGCGTCCAGACCTTTGGAGACTCCATGTCTGGTCCCTGGACGGGACGCGGAGGTTCTAGGTGGCCTGCCACAGGCGGCTTTCTGTGCCCCCTCTACGAGGCGCCTCTATGCGCTGAAGTGGAACCTGTTCGTTGAATGGTGTTCTTCCCGCCGGGAAGACCCCCGAAGGTGTTCGATTAATGTCGTGCTTTCTTTCCTACAAGATGGGTTGGAGAGAAGGCTGTCTCCCTCCACCCTCAAAGTGTACGTCGCCGCAATAGCAGCGTATCACGATGTAGTTGAAGGTAAGTCCTTAGGTAAGCACGACTTAATCGTCAGGTTCCTCAGAGGTGCGAAGAGACTAAATCCTCCTCGGCCAACCTCGGTACCCTCTTGGGACCTAGCCCTGGTGCTCAGAGCGCTCCAGGGCCCCCCCTTCGAGCCTTTGCAGTCAGCAGAGCTAAACATCCTGTCCATGAAGACAGTGCTCCTGACTGCATTGGCCTCAATCAAGAGGGTAGGGGACCTGCATGCACTTTTGGTCAACGAATCGTGCCTAGAATTCGGGCCGGCCAACTCTCACGTTGTCCTGAGACCCCGGCCTGGATACGTGCCCAAGGTTCCCACCACTCCCTTCCGGGACCAGGTGGTGAACCTGCAAGCGCTGCCTTCGGAGGAGGCAGACCCAGCCCTAGCTTTGCTCTGTCCCGCCCGCGCTCTTCGCGCCTACGTGGGCCGAACTCAAAGCTTTAGAACCTCAGAACAGCTCTTCGTCTGTTACGGAGGCCAGCAGAAGGGAAAGGCTGTCTCCAAGCAGAGGTTAGCCCACTGGATAGTGGATGCTATCGTCTTGGCTTACCAGTCCCAAGATGTGCCTTGCCCGCTCGGGGTGCGAGCTCACTCCACTAGGAGTGTAGCCTCCTCCTGGGCGCTGGCTCAAGGCGCCTCACTGACAGATATATGTAGAGCTGCGGGCTGGGCGACACCTAACACGTTCGCTAGATTTTATAGCCTCCGTGTAGAGCCGGTATCTTCCCGCATCCTCGCCCCCAGTGGCCAGTAGCGCTAAGTACCCGTTCTAGTGTCGGCTTGCATACGCCACTCCCGCCTCCGGGCTGGATATGTGCGTCTATTGTCTCCAGTTGTGTTCCCCGGAAACGGCTAACTCTGTCGAGCTCCTCCGTCACCCCTTCGGTGTCAGACGTTGCGGCCGTTGACACCAGGCCTACACCCGTATGCTTGTGGAACCCCATATGTGTATTTCCATGGTACCAGCTACCCTACTCGGCTAGCCCCATGTCTTTCCCTTGACAGAGCCCGCTCTGTCGTCTCTGGTGGTGTTCTTTCCCCCATGGGACCAGGTTGGATCCACCCCAGAGACTGCCATAGGTAGCACTACCCTGCTAGGTTAGTCCTTATGAGTATTCCCACCTCTCCTTCCACTGAAGGACGTGGCTCCGCAGCGTACCATCTTCCCCAGACGGGCACGCTTTCCCAGCGTTATCCAATAGTCACGCTGAGTGGGTCTTGCAGGAACAGCAGTGACTGGCCTCCCTGCCCGGAGCCCTGACTTCCGCACCAACCTAGGTGTGGTCCAGCGAGCTCGGTCAGGGCGCTGAAAGGACCAGCATCTCTGGCGTGTTAGTAGGGATCCCAATTCGTCGGTCAGTTCAGACGTACGTCGAACGTGACCGACTGAAAGGGAACGTCTCGGTTACGTATGTAACCCTCGTTCCCTGAAGGAGGGAACGGAGACGTACGTCCCGTCGCCAGGTGCTGTGCTTCAGCTGTAGGCCGAGCCACTTAGCCGGCTCCTCAGTTGTAAAGCGATATGCGGTACTTCCACTTCCGTATTTATACCCGCGCTGCGGGGCGGAGCGTGGGACGCGTCTACCGCATGCCAATCCTCATTGGCTCGTTTTTATACACTCAAAGTAGATTGGTCTCTGAAAACAGATCCCAATTCGTCGGTCAGTTCCGACGTACGTCTCCGTTCCCTCCTTCAGTGAATGAGGGTTACATATGTAACCGAGACGTTTTTTGGACACAAAAAAAACTGCAATATATCTAAAGTACTAATAAAATACAACTGCAATACAGCTGAAGTAGTACTACAATAACACTGCAATATTACCGCAATAATACGGCAATACATAATACAACTAAAGTACAATTACAATACTACCAAAGTGCAATACTAATACAATTCTGTACAATACCATTGAAATGCAACCAGAATATCCAGAATAAGTTTTATTTTCACAAATCTGCAGTATAATGAATTAAGGTACAAAAGAACAGTGAATGTCTCAAACTGCAATGGAAAAATAAATGTGATTTTTAAACTTAAAAAAAAAAACTTATAACAAATAACAGGATGAGATTTAGACAATGTACAGTGCATCCGGAATGTATTCACAGCGCTTCACTTTTTCCACATTTTGTTATGTTACAGCCTTTTTCCCCCTCAATTCTACAAACAATACCCCATAATGACGTGAAAGAGGTTTGTTAAAAATAAAAAACGAAAAAAAATCACATGTACATAAGTATTCCATGACGCTCAAAATTGAGCTCAGGTGCATCCTGTTTCCACTGATTATCCTTGAGATGTTTCTACAACTTGATTGGAGTCCACCTGTGGTAAATTCAGTTGATTGGACATGATTTGGAAAGGCACACACCTGTCTATTTAAGGTCCCACAGTTAACAGCGCATGTCAGAGCACAAACTAAGCCATGAAGTCCAGAAAAATTTCTGCAGCATTGAAGGTCCCAATGAGCACAGTGGCCTCCATCATCCATAGATAGAAGAAGTTTGGAACTGTTGGAAACTCAGTAGCGAAGACCAGGAGACTTGGATGTATCTTCAGCAGGATTCTTTATTGAGAACACGTGCTGTCGGTAGCTGCAGTCCATCAAGTCTCCTGGTCTTCGCTTCTGAGTTTCCAACAGTTTTGGTGCCGTGACCCGGATAGAGCTCCTCACCTGAATCCAGATGGAAACTTCAAGCTCAACAAAGATCTGACTTCGTTTCAGACTGAATTTTTCTGTACAACCAAGGGTTGGTGAGTGCCACTCTATCCAAAAGAACCTTTAAGACCAGTACAAATTTGTTATCCTCTGTGCCATCAGAGAAGAGGTAACAGACAGCTGTAGGGTTTGGTTAACTAAGTTATCCTTTAAAACAATTTCTTTTAGAAATGAAAGTTATCCTCTGTTTAGGCAGGGAAGATTAGCATTACGTGCTAAAATTGGTTAGCCTCTGTTTCAGGCAGGGAAGATTAGCATCACGTGCTAATATTGGTTATCCTCTGTTTCAGCAGGGAAGTATTAGCGTAAAGTGCTAATAATTTGTGTTGTCCTCTGTTTTGCCAAGGAAGGTTAACAATAGTTGATCTGTGTTAACAAGTTTGTTGATCAGAGAAGTTTTAGTGTTTTGATTGTGTGGTAACAAAGAAACTCATAAAAAGGTTTAGAAATAATGTTAGACTGATCCCCACAACTGAAAAAAGTGGTCTCGCGACTCCTTTGTGGTCAGACAGTGAATTCAAATCACAGTTAGGAGTGCAAATGAACCTAATAGTCACTGAGAAAGTTAGACAAGAACTAACTTAGAAATATGAGATCCATCCAGACAAGACTTGGTCTGTAGATGAGTGTAAAAAGGTATTAGGAGCATGTATTCGCAAGAACAATGTGAAAGGCATTATCTGCTGCCACAGAGAATTTGGTTTAGCGCTAGCTAGACAGCAGTTTCAGCGTAACTCAGAGCTAGAGGAACAGAACAAAGAGCTCTGTGCTAGAGTATGCTCTTTGACTAAGAAATTGAACTGCAACAAAGCTGCAGAAAAAACTGATGTGAATGAAGTTATTCAGCCTGATAACACTTATCCTGACTTACAAGCTTTCTTTGAAATAGATGTAGCCATCCAATCAGTAACTGATGTGCCTGTAGATTCAGTGAAGGTATGTGGCGCCAGGAGATCTCAGGGAATTGAGGGAATTGAAAGCATTCAGAAACTTTTCTGTTGTCCAAGTACAAACTGTTGCCAAAGTGCTAGGACCTAAATATATAGAGAGACTATCTCAGAGCTTACACACAGCTGATGTCACAAATTCTAACTGAATCTGAATTCAACAGTTTTGAGTCTGCTGTTACTTTTGAACTACATGTCAGTAAAGGCGATTTGAGAGAAGGTGTTTTGAAAAAGAATATCATGGGACCCAAAATAGAAAGAGTTAAAGGGCGTGAGCACCCACAGAGCAAAACATAAATCTGCGCCTATGAGTGCAGCATAACTCATATTGTTAAATGGATAAAACAAATTATATATTTGTAATGGAGGGTCAATGTTATTAAAGTCTCAGTTCTCATTCTAACTCCTTTCAGAGTGGATGAGCAGAAAGGACTGGTGATAGGGAAAGCTTATCTGAACAAGAAGCAGGCCAGGGTTTTCATGCACTACATTGCTGAGGTGTCGAGGAGGCAGCTTAAAAATAAGATTGATCATTCAAAGTATCTGGCAATTATGTCAGATGGATCAACTGACAGTGCAGTGTTAGAGGAAGAGCTTCTGTACACCAGAGTGAGCCAAGCAGGGAAAGTCGAGGTGCAGCCAAATACTAAATAAAAAGAGCATTTTTTGCAGTGTAGTCAAATCTGTTGATCATTTAAAATATAATAGGCCTTTGTAATGTGCCTTTGTTGACTACATTCTAAATAAACTACAACAAAACAGATTTCTTTTGTCCTGTTGCTTAGCTCTCAGTCACATACCTGAGGCTCATTGATTATGCAGCTCATTATGCAGGTCTTTTGTTCTCTCAGGTGTAATTCCCAGCAATGATTCTCACATCAGTTTGAAGCAAAAAGACAACACCCATTAGTCAAAAGTCTTGTGGACACATATCTATTGTGTGTTTTGAGGTGTTTTTGTTTTGACTTACATTTTTATTTTTTTCAAAAACCACGCATACACATTATTCTCTCAAAAATACAAGCATGTACATACATGTTGCTCACATATTATGGTAGCCCAGTTTGTGCTGAACACAGTGTAATTACACTTTGCCATTAATGTGTTTATAAGCAACTGAAAAAGCACAAATGTCAGAGCATGTCAAAACTTCTAATGGGCCCCAAAACAGCTCAGACTCCTGGGGGTTAAAAAAGAACATTTTAAATAAAAAAGGAACATTTTGAGCAAAAAGCTGAGAAAATCAAGTTTTTGTCAAAGACTTCATCCAGATTAGATTCAGAGCGATGATCAAATGGATGGAGTAAATCGAGTTCATCAACACCCCCAATACTTGCACAGTCCTGTACCTCGTCTTGGGTCCACATTTCATTCAGTAACATTAGGCAGTTTTGATTTATATGCTGTTTAATGTTGATGATCGCGTTATTTTACATATGCATATGATTACATAAGAGATCGCTAGTTTCTGCGTCTTCTTCACATGTGTTTTGATCAGGAGTTTCTGTACTCTTTCAAAAGATGTGTCATAGTGCCCCCTAGCTTATAACAGTGAAAACACGGAAACCCGGAAAATTCTGTGTTTTCCAGGGAAGCGTTTTCTCACAAATAACGGAAAATTCCGTGTTTGGCGGGAAAAGAGTTTAAAAAAAAAAAGTAGTCAAAAAATGTTTGCATTTCAGAAACTGGACAGCGGCCCACACGAACACACACGCCTATTAACTCGATAATAAAGCCGTAAAGTAGGCTATCTTTCAACTCAGGACAGTGCCACTTCTCACAAATACAGATAGGATTGGAGATGAAAAGTTTAACTGACACGTAATCCAGCTACGGAGCACCCACGGTATCGGCTCCTATCCTGGCGGCTGCTAAAACTAGCTATCTAGCCATCACAAAACACAACTTCAAGTTAGTAATTCACTTACTTGCACAACCAAACGTAGTCCAGAAACGGTCTGCCCTTTTTGCCGTTCGCATGGACGTTTCTGAATAGAATTCTCATTTGGTTCCATCTGCACGTGTTTCACCCTGGTTCACTCCGGATCTCCGAGCAATGAAGGCTATTGGTCGTCGCTTGGAAAGACTGTACAGGAAAACTGGACTCATTGTGCACTCTTTGGCTATGAAAGAACATTTGCTCAACTACCGTACAGCCCTCAATCCTCATAATTCTCTTCTACTATTAAGAATTCCATGTGCAGGCCAAAATCTCTGTTTGCTATGGTCAACAATCTCATTAATCCTCCACAACATCTTTCTGGCTCTGAGGTGAATAATTTTTCTCATTACTTTGCAGACAAATTGAAGTTAATCACTGAATCCATTTCCAAAGACACACCTCATACAACTGACTCAAATGTTCACTTGATGTCAGCTGACTCGGCTTACTCCACAAACTCTCTCTGCTTTTACTCTCACTTCTGCTGCCATAAGTGATCTAATTGTGAAGTCTAATTCTACATCCTGCCAGCTTGATCCTACACCTACTGTTTTGCTTAAGATGTGTGTTCCTGAGGTTGAACCTTTCATAACACATACGATAAACTCTAGTTTAACATCTGCCATTGTTCCAGCAGAATTAAAACTGGCTGCGGTGACCCCCATTTTTAAGAAACCGGGCCTTGACCATCTAAACATGAACAATTACAGGTCAATCTCAAATTTACCATTTTTAAGTAAAATTCATGAAAAAGTTGTGGCTTCATAATTGAGATCCTACTTAAATGCTAATGTCCTTTTTGAACCTTTTCAGTCAGGATTTCGCTAATCACATAGCACTGAAACTGCTCTTTTTCGTGTGGTTAATGACATTCTTCTGTTTATGGATTCAGGGTTACTAAACATCTTGATTCTTCTGGATCTAAGCTCTGCATTCGACACAGTCTGCCATGAAATACTCATTTTGCACCTTTCTGATATCGGTATCACTGGTTCAGCTCTTTCCTGGCTCATCTCCTACATCAGTGATAGAAAATATTATATCACCATACCAGACCAGAGTCCAGAGAGAGCTCCGGACCAGACTGTATCCCAGCCCGGTGGCCTGCTGTCACCACAAGCCAGCTGCCAGTCTGTGTCCCAGCCCAGCCTCCAATCATCTTCAAGCTGTCTCGAAATCCATGGACCAGTCAACATACAATCTGTGGTCCAATCAGTAGCCTGCCATCAGCACAAGCCTGTTACCAGTCTGTGTCCCAGCTTGGTGGACTGCAGTCAGCCCAAGTCCGCTACCAGTCTGTATCCCAGGTTGGTGGACTGCAGTCAGCCCAAGTCAGCTACCAGTCTGTGTCCCAGCCCAGTGGCCTGCTGTCTGCACAAACCCATGATCAGCCTGTGCCACCCAAGCTACCTGACCGGCCTGTTTCACACGGGCCACCTGAACAGCCTGTGCCACCCAAGCCACCTGACCAGCCTGGCTCTTACTGGTCACTTGATTTGCCAGCTCTGTCCTGGCCACCCGATCCGCCCCAGGTCCCATCCTGCTTCCATTCTCAGCTCCTGACCCTCCATCCCTCCTCGTGTTCCGCCGCCGCTTCACTTCCCTCCGGGACTGGTTCTGGAGCGTCTTGAAGCCGCTTCTTGTTGTGCCTAGTTTCTGTGTTCTTTTTTGTGTCCTGTTTCCTGTGGAGTTCTCCCCAGGTGTTTCCCATTTACCACACCCCTTGTTATCTCGTTAAGATATGCTGCGTCCCAATTTGCCTACATGTACTACGACCTAAAAGTATGTACTCTTTTTGAGAAGAAAAAGTACATTTGGGACATACTACTTCGTCATCTATAACGGACTCTGTCGCTTTACGTGCATCCCGTCACCGTTTAAAGTGCCCTGTCAATCATCGTCACAGTTAAAATCCTCCACATTCAGTTTAAATTCCTACCTTGTCGGAGAGAAATGTAGTAGCACATTGATCTGCCATTTGTGGGTCTTTAATGCAGAGACTTCCCTCATGTGTTTGCAGTTTAAATATAATGATGCATTTAAAAGTTAATGGTCAAACGTATCATTACAAAAGTTCACAATGCTGCTGCAGGTGAAATATAATGTGGATGACATTGAATAAATATATTTTCGTCAGGTTAAATACTGATAATTGATCGCTCAAACCCCTTTATCTAAACCTCTCTACCTAACCGTCGGACTCGCACATCCGTCATGTTTGTAGTTTTTTAACACTTTTTATCCGCGTTTGTAGTTCTAATCGAATCCTCGTCTAACTCGCAATGGGTTGTGGGCAATATCAGCTGTTAGAGTGTGCGTCGATCTGCACTTCGAATTCTGACCGGAAATAGTAGACCATCCGGGTATCTTTGGAATACTCTTTTCAACATACTATGATTTGGGACATACTAATTCTGTTTTCGATTACTATTTAGTACGGATAGTATGCGAATTGGGATGCACCTATAGTCTTCCCTGTGTATATATAGCCCTTGTTTTCTCTGGTTCTCTGTCATCGTTGTTTGGTGTTGCAGGTGTATGATGTTCCCTGTTCTGTGTTTTTGCTAGTTTGTTTTGTTCCTGAGTCCTGTTACGATTGTTTTTTGTTATTAAATTCTCCCTGCATTTGGATCCTGCATCTCTGCCTGCTGCCTGTTATTTCCTGGTTCCCTGACACTTGGTGACATCATACACATGCGTGGACTTCAATTTCATTGCTATGCTGATGACATTCAAATTTACCTCACCACCAGCTCTGATAGGCCATCCTTGCCTGACTCACTTACTGCATGTATCAGGGATATCAAGCATTGGATGTCCTTGAATTTCCTTAAACTAAATAATAACAAACTGAAATATTGATGATTGGCTCTGCTACCTCAGGCAAAAGCATGGACCTGTCCTTTGAAATTGACGGGGTTTATGTTAAGTCTTCTTCATCTGTCCGTAATATTGGTGTCTTATTTGACTTGTATTTTGGGGGCGTGGAAGGAGGTGGCGCTGTCGAGTCAGTCGTTCCCTGCCGGTCATCCGCTTCAGGGCGCTGTGCTCCCAGCACTCAGTATACCAGAGGCCAGTCTCGAGGGACTGGTACCCCTAGTAGATTTTTTGCCAGAATGGGAAAAACTGCCAAATATATCTCGTTGGGTCCTGCAGATAATAAGATCAGGGTACGCCATCCAGTTCAGGTGTCGTCCACCCAGTTTCAAGGGGGTCCTACCTACCTTGGTGGGCCCCGAGCAGGCTCTGGTTACGACTCAAGAAGTCCAGACCCTCCTACGGAAGGGGGCCATAGAGAAGGTCCCTCTCTCCGACAGGGAGTCGGGATTCTACAGTCGCTATTTTATAGTGCCAAAGAAGGATGGGGGGTTGCGCCCCATTTTGGACCTGCGCTCTCTGAATCGCGCAGTGGCAAAGTTCAGGTTCAAGATGCTTACACTCAAACATATCGTGTCCCAAATCAGGTCCGAGGACTGGTTGGTCACGATAGATCTCAAAGATGCTTACTTCCACATCTCCATCCTTCCGCAGCACAGGAAGTACCTGAGGTTCGCTTTCGGGGGACAAGTGTACCAATATCGGGTGCTTCCCTTCGGTCTAGCCCTATCACCCCGCACCTTCACCAAGTGTGTAGACGCGGCATTAGCCCCCTTGCGTATGCAGGGGATCCGCATTCTCAATTATATCGACGACTGGCTGATTTTGGCTCAGTCAGCACGTCTGGCGGTTCAACATCGAGATGTTGTTCTCGCACACATAAAGAGGTTAGGGCTGAGGCTCAACCTCAAGAAGAGCGTTCTTTCTCCAGTACAGAAAATAACGTATCTGGGTGTGTGTTGGAATTCGATCCTGATGCAGGCCCGTCTATCAGAGCCTCGCGTAGGGTCGATTCTCTCAGCTGTGAAAGGGGTGAAACTAGACCAGCCACTCACTGTCAAACAGTATCAGAGACTGTTAGGCCTGATGGCAGCAGCGTCCAACGTCATTCCTCGTGGCCTGTTGTACATGAGACCTTTACAGTGGTGGCTCAAGACCAAGGGTTTTTCCCCGAGGGGAAATCCCTTTCGCGTGATCAAGGTAACGCGGCGATGCCTCCGCGCCTTAGTCATGTGGAAGGACCCTCGGTTTCTAGCCCAAGGCCCGTTACTGGGGGTATCGTGCCAGCGGGTCACTCTGACCACGGATGCCTCCCTTACGGGTTGGGGGGCGACCATGAGTGGTCGCTCGGCCCAGGGCCTGTGGCAGGACTCTCATCGTGCGTTGCACATAAATTGCCTGGAAATGCTTGCTGTGTTCCAGGCTCTGAGACATTTCCTGCCGTATCTCAGGGGCCATCATGTTCTAGTTCGCACAGACAACACATCGGTGGTCTCCTATATAAATCACCAGGGGGGTTTGAGGTCTCGCCCTTTGTACAAGCTGACTCGTCAAATCCTCCTGTGGGCCCTGGGGAAATTGCTCTCAATCAGGGCAATCTACATCCCAGGGCGCCTGAATATGGAAGCAGACATCCTGTCGAGGCAGGGGCCGAGGCCCGGGGAGTGGAGACTCCACACCGAGGTGGTGGAGCTCCTCTGGCAAAAATTCGGCAGAGCCAAAGTAGACCTTTTCGCAACTCAAGACAACACTCATTGTCGTCTATGGTTTTCTCTAACTCCTCCAGCTCCCTTGGGACTGGACGCCATGCTACAGGAGTGGCCGAGGCTGCCCCTGTACGCTTTCCCCCCGATCGCTCTGCTTCCGGGAGTTCTAGAGAGAGTTCGTCGGGACGGTGCCCATCTGCTCCTAGTAGCTCCGTTCTGGCCAGCCCGGGTTTGGTTCTCGGACATTGTGTCGCTCCTCAACGGCTCTCCCCTGGAGATTCCGTGCAGGAGGAACCTGCTCTCTCAGTCGGGCGGTGCCTTCCTGCACCCACGCCCAGTGCTGTGGAATCTGTGGGCTTGGCCTCTGAGGGGGCCCAGCTCCTAAGCTCCGGTCTCTCAACCGAGGTTGTGGAGACCATCCTACACTCTAGAGCTCCCTCCACGAGGAAACTGTACGCATTGAAATGGAGACTCTTCACCTTATGGTGTAGAGATCGCCTGTGGGATCCAGTTAACTGCCCTGCGAGCGCGGTGCTGGAGTTCCTGCAGGAGAAATTCTCCGCTGGGTTAGCTCCCTCCACTTTGAAGGTGTACGTGGCGGCCTTAGCAGCTTACCACTCTCCTTTCGATGGTGTTACGCTTGGGCGACACCCCCTAGTTACTCGTTTCCTCCGTGGCACTATCAGACTGAGGCCTGCAGTACGCACCAGGGTGCCGGCCTGGGACTTATCTATTGTCCTTCAGGGCCTTTCTCAGGCTCCCTTCGAGCCCATTGAAGAAATTTCTGAGAAACTCCTCACTTTAAAGACCATCTTTCTGCTGGCTATCTCTTCTTTAAAAAGAATAGGGGACTTACAAGCCCTCTCTGTGGCACCCTCGTGCTTGGAATTTGCTCCCGGTATGGCTAAAGCTTTTCTGCACCCCAGACCGGGGTACGTTCCTAAGGTTCCCACTAATACTGTGAGACCCATAGTACTTATGGCCTTTTGTCCACCTCCCTTTCTGACGTCTGACCTGGAAAGATCCAATCTGCTTTGCCCTGTTCGCGCACTAGACGCTTATGTCCACAGAGCTGCCCTGTGGAGAAAATCGGAACAGTTGTTCGTGTGTTACGGTCCACCCTCGAGAGGGGGTCCGGTCTCTAAGCAGAGGATGAGCAAGTGGATAGTTGAGGCTATTTCACTTGCTTATGAGGTGGTCGGGCAGCCTTCCCCTTTGGCTGTCCGGGCACACTCGACTAGGGGTATGGCTGCCTCTCGGGCATTCCTAGCAGGGGCCTCCCTGCAAGACATCTGTGATGCGGCGGGGTGGTCCTCGCCGCTCACTTTCGTGAGGTTTTACGAACTTGACATTACTCCAGGGGCTCGGGTGCTCGCCTTTTAGACAATCACAGGCGGGCATCCGGCTCCTATGGGGACGTGGGTATTCTCGTTCCCAAAGCGGTGACGCAGCACGAGTTCCCTCGAAAGGGAACGTCTCGGTTACGACTGTAACCTTAGTTCCCTGAGTAGGGAACGAGACGCTGCGTCACTCTGCCATATTCCCCGCATGCCCGCAAAAGCGTCTTGCTTCACTCTACCACAGAAGCTAGCGGCGTTTGTTTGCCGGTATGCTTTATACCTTCCGGGTCGATGACGTCACCCGCCTATGACGTTCCGTCTCTCCATTGGACTGATTACACATGTGCTTCACGACGCAATCACGCAGAGGCGTTCCCAAAGTGGTGACGCAGCGTCTCGTTCCCTACTCAGGGAACTAAGGTTACAGTCGTAACCGAGACGTTCTGTCATTATTTACTCACTCTCATGTCGTTCCAAACCTGTATTAATTTCTTTCTAGTGCTGAACACAAAAGAAGATATTTTGAAGAATGTGGGTAAACAGTTGCTGGTCCCCATTAACTTCCATAGTAGGAAAATATATATATGGAAGTCACTGGGGACCAGCAACTGTTTACCGACATTCTTCAAAATAACTTGTATGTTCAACAGAATAAAGAAACTCATTCAGGTTTAAAACAACTTGAGAGTGAGGAAATGATGACAGAATTTTCATGGGTGAACTATCCCTTTAATGTTAATAAATGTATTATTTTCATCTTGTCACAGGTCCATCATGTAATATTTAAAACATTTGCTGCAAAACAAAGTAAACATAACTGTTTATAATGTCTACTTTGTTTTGAAGCAAGTGTTTGTTTTAAATATTAAACAGGTCCATCTGATCTGTTCATTTTATGTAATTATTTAAATATTTAATTTAATATTTTCCATTTCGTACGTTTACATTTATTTTTTTCTATATAAGAAGATACTGTTTATCTTAAGTTATTTTATTTGTAGTTGGCTGTTCTGCACCTTTGCACATTTTTTAAAAATTAAATCAATTACTGTAAAGTGGTTGCTTACTGTAAATGTAAACAAGTATACAGTATTGTCTGCTGGTTTATTTAGCTACTTTTCAGTACAAATAACGTACGACACTTAGTACTGTACTACTTTTTGCACGCATTTTGGACAGAAGCAGTGACTATATGATCCATTATTCGACTGTAAGTGCCTTGCGAAGTGGATGCTTTTGATCAGTTATGAATAATGAAGATTTTGGACACGAATAGTTCCACGGATTATAATAATAATAATAAGTAGAAGAACTGTTCACAAATAAGATTTTTTTCTATATATTAAAGATAACGTCAAAATTAAGTTTGTAACTATTCAATAAATGTGTTCAGACTTGATGCGCGCACGCGCTCTGCTCATGTGCATATGAGTGATTCGAATTTTAGTTGCTATAGCGACGCTTGTTATGAATTCTGACTGCACGCGAACCGATCGCGATCTGTTGTTGAGAGACGAGGCGAATTCACAAACTTTTGCAGAGTATTTTCTGTGCTGATCTTGACATTTTGAAGCTGTTCGGAGGATTCCTGAGACGAGACCTTTATTCTGGAAAGACATCGGAGAATATATCCTTTATATAGAGTTATATTTTTGAAAGAGTTTATCTAAGGATACTTTTATTTCATTGTTCTTTTCTTATTAGAAGGAGTTTGGAGTTTTATTTCTTTTTTTGTTTTATTTTATTTCTTTTTGGGAGGAGTATTTCTGAGGAGAGTTGTTGTATTGTATTTTGTATTGTCTTTATTGCAGTTTGGAGGAGATGTCTTTGGCTCATGTGATGGGGGAAAGAGGAGGTGAGTGCTTTAGTTTTTCATTTGTTTATGGTATGTTATGATATAATGTTGTACAATGATTGACTACATTAATGTGAAGAAAATTGTGTGAGGTAACCTATTTGAATTTTCCCAGCAAAGTGATCACATGTATTTGATTCTTGAAATAAACTTTTCAATTTGAGTAACTGAAGTAACAATTTGTAATTGACCATTGACATTGATTATTGATTATTATTAAAACATTACTAACTATGTGATGTTTGAAATATTCCAGCCTCAGGCCGCTCCAGATCCAGGAGAGCTGCTTTCTCTCAGACGGCTGGTCAGGAGGTTTGGAGACACGGTTCTGATGACCGTGATCAGGATCCACTGCCAGACCCGGCCCAGACACACATCCAGGAGCTTCCTAGACCTTTAGCACCTCTGTCTTCTGAGTTTTCTGTTTCTGTGTCCACAGGTCAGGCTGACAGGAAGAGGGAGTGGCAGAGCGGCAGCCGGCAGAGCCCAGATCATGGACATCCGTCCACTCCATCTAAACGCTTTTGCAGAGGTCAGAATAGGCTTTTATTAAATAAGTTATGGCTCAGTTAACAAAATAATTTGTCATTGAAAACAGAGTAACAATTTGATGTGACCACTGACATTGATTATTAATATTATTAAAAATGTCTAAAATATTCCAGCCTCGGGCCACTCCAGATCCAGGAGATCCACATCATCTTTGTCCCTCTCTGAGGACAGTATAGAGAGGCGGTTCTGTAGAGAGTCGTTGAGCCTTAGCAGCAGAGGCTCGTACATCGCCGATTGGAGGTGGAGTGGCGATAGATCGGATAGCCGAAACGAACAGGGCAGCTCCAGCAAGTGCTGTTTGTCCAGGTCCGACAGCCTCGAAGAGTGGATGTGCCCTCCGCTGCCAGGTCAAGTTCCCGTCGAGCCAACAGAGACTTCAAATAGCTTTATGGAGCCTTCACCAGTGAACAAGAGCTCAACAGGTGAGACTGAAATAAGGCTGGGCGGTGTAAAGTGTACAGTCACATTTAATTTTATTTTGCTGAAATTTAGTTTCTGGATTTTTCCTGCCAGAAATATTTCAATTGGACATTCATCTAACAGTTTCAGAACATTCAGAGAACATTCAAAAGTTCCCATAATGTTTGCAAAATTATAAAATAGATTGTTCCCTTAGCCAAGAAAAAACATTTTTACAACATTTTAAAAACTGGACGTTTTGAACGTTCAGGGAACATTTAAAAATAATATTTCTTAACTTAACTTGGGAACGTTAGCAAAGCGTTCTCAATAAGCCATGAACTCATTTGCACTGTCTGACACACACCCGAAACACACGCACAGAAAGCCGCTTCTCAGACAGCATGCAATCCTGAATAGAGCTCTATTTCGC
This sequence comes from Rhinogobio ventralis, assembly GCA_039654625.1. Lineage (NCBI taxonomy): Eukaryota > Metazoa > Chordata > Actinopteri > Cypriniformes > Gobionidae > Rhinogobio > Rhinogobio ventralis. The sequence goes on from CM077204.1 coordinate 7,626,641, forward strand.
AACTTATTGCGCTTGAATGGTCAAATATGCACAAAATTGTCACAATGGCTGTCGTGGTGTGGCCCATATGATCTTATGTGATTACCAGAACTGAGCCACATGTGCCAGAGTTGGCCAAATTAAGCCTGGAAATTTTATGTTTTTATCAAAAGATCAGATCAAATACGAAAAATAACTATATTGTGATAATTGTGAAATAAAATGACTATCAATATTGTGACATGAGATTTTAAGACATTTATGCAGGCATTAAGCAGAAGTCAGGTGGATAGCTTGGAAATATTTCCATTACTTTGGATTTGTAACATTACAGATATGAATTTAACAGTAAAATGTAAGTTATGTCTTTATAGCATTGCTTAATTTGACGTCAGAGATGTTTCTAATAATTCAATTGTTTTTCTTCATTTCAGAAAAACCTACAGAATGTAAGAAGAGGAAAGGAGTTTGTTCTTTCCTCAGGAACGTGTTGAAGGCTATGGCGCGTCCGCTCCTCTGCTGTTGTCTCAGTAGTGCTGTGGATGTTGTGGAGCCTTTTGTTCCTCCAGCGGATCTGGAGCCAGAGCCTGATCCTGATCCATCTTCACCTGATCCAGATCACTCCGACGTCAAGCCAAATAATGGTAAATCTGCAGACATTATTTCTCCAACATTGTTTTAAACAGTATTATCGTCTTGTTTTCCACTAAAGATAGACTTGTTTTCAAAAATGATGTTCTCGACACAACCAGCACTGATATTTTTGATATGAAACAAAGGATCTAGCAAGCTCATATATTTGTCATATTTTTCTGTTTGTTTTTCAGAATCCTTTGAGACTCTCTATAACGTGGGAGAGATGATTGGATCCGGAGGATTCGGAAGAGTGTTCGAGGGCACACGGAAATTTGATGGCAAAAAGGTAAAGCAATCTTGCATGCATCAAAACATATATTTAATACAGATGGTTTAATACTTAGATGCTCAAATCGTAAATGTTATGTGCAAAGTCAAGCGCTTGAATACCGTTACTGTTATTAAGTACTGTTTTTTTTTTTACAGGTTGCCATCAAGCGGATGCGCAAGATTGACAATGATCGTTATCTTGCTATTGTAAGTTGGTCAAAAGTGTATTTGTTGTTTAAGTGCTGATTACTGTAGTCAGTACACCTGTAGGAAGCATTAGGTGTAAATGTAATAGACAAATAAGCCTGGAAAGGCTCTGTTGATCATATCTACAAAGATCAAAGCAAGTACATTTAAAAATGATATGTTTTCTTCAGATTTTTACCCAGCTAACCTTCTGTCTACTACTTTTCTCTAGCCTGGGCATCCCAAACCTCTCGTTACAGAAGTGGCGCTGCTGCTGAAGATGAGGCAAGAACCAATAAGCCCCTACGTCATACAACTATACGACTGGTTTAAACATCCTCGGAAATTCACCCTCATAATGGAGTTCCCTGAACCCTGCGAGAGCTTGCTGGACTTCATCATTCGTAATCCTCAACTGGATGAAACAACAGCACGGGTCATCATGCGACAGGCTGTGCTGGCAGTACAACACTGCATCGAGCATGGCGTCTTTCATAATGACGTTCATGCACAGAATTTCCTGTTGAAGACAAACACGTTAGAGCTCAAGCTCATAGACTTTGGCTGCGGTCAGCTACTTAGTAGTGATGGCTACGAGACAAAAATATACCTTGGTGAGTATTTTTGGAGTGTGGAAACCTGGATGTAGTGACTTACTGATTATTTGACTCAACAATGCGCAAATGTCTTGCTTACAGGATTAATGGGTTACTGTCCACCTGAAGTCTTCACAGAATCTCAATTCCATGCCGTCCCAACAAATGTCTGGGCTCTGGGAGTGTTGTTGTACCAGATGGTGAACACGTGTTCTCCTTTTGGCAATAGAGCGGAAATCACACAAGCCAAAGTTAAATTTCAGAACTCCAACTTATCCAAAGGTGAGTGAAAAATATTGATAACATTGATAAACACACGCATAAAGCAAAGGCTCTGTTCAGAAACAGGTAAAGGTGAAGTATGTAAGATTTTTCATGGTAAAATACATTCTCTTAACCCAGTTTATTGCCATTATGCCATTTAATAGGTTTATCTCCCCCAAAAGTCTAAACACTTTCCAGCTCAACCTATAGCGTGTTTTTGTAATTCCGCTAGGTGCCACTATTGCCACAGAAAATACATACTTCACTTTTAAAGGAAAGATAAAGAACACTTTACCTTATATTAATCATGTTTCAGATGCTGTTTTCATAGATGCCAACATTCGTGTCACATGGTCATGACTAACCAGCCTCTCCTTAATAAAATGTGTACAGAATGCAGTGATCTGATTAGCCAGTGCCTAGACCGGGATCCAACTAAACGGCCGACGTTAGAGCAGATGTTACAACATGAATGGATTAGAAATGATCTGGAGAAGTTCAGGAGATTCACTCGATCAGGGATTTCAGGTGTGAGGAAGTGTAACAGACAGAGTAGGATTATTATCATTTATCTTCAATTCTGGATTATTTGTAGTGAGGTTTTCAAATTTGTGTTCATCGTAATGTTCTTGTTATAGTCAAGTCAAGTCACCTTCATTTATACAGCGCTTTATACAATACAGATTGTTTCAGAGCGGCTTCACAGTAATAAACAGGAAAATAACACAATCAGTGATGCAATTGCAAGAATTCAGTTCTGTTGTAAAAAAGCTCTAAAAAACATTCAAGTTGACTTGTTCATATAAACTTTGTATTGGATAGGAAACAACATACTTGCTGTCCTTGGTGGAGGGCTTGAGCTCGAGACTTGACCTGAAGCCTGAAGTCCAACTCCAACCTGACAGGAACTCAAGCCGCCACACCAGAGATCAGAGCCGGTCCACGTCTGAGCAAGAACATGAGAGACTGAAGACTGGAAAGAAGTCATCAAGTCATCACAGCCACATTTACTTTTTTTTAAAGTAATTTTTGCTAAGACAAGTCATCTTTATTTATAGGGATGTATCGATACCAGTACTCGGGTGTCGGTCCGATACTGCGCTCATGTACTCGTAAAACTACCCCGATACAACCGCACCCGATAACACTTTATGTCTATAGCGGATAGTTACAAAATTCGCCGTTCTCATTGCCAAGTGAAAAGGGGTCTCGCGCTCTCAACGCGCACGACCGCAAGAACTTCATTTTTGCCGCGCGCACCTTCGTGCTAGTGCGGACGTGGCAAGTATACCTCTCGTCACGCAGATAACTCTCGGCACCATGCAGTAGTGTTGAAAATGAGGCTGTTAGTAGGGATGTGCGCAATGACTAGTCTAACCCCGCCCCCCGGTGACAGTATATGCAATCGATCCATTTGAAAGAACACTTAAACTATGAATAGTCAAATCCCATACTGAATGTCGCTAAAAATAGATCACATACATGCGAATGCTTGCCTTGCATTATGATCAATGTATTAAACCTGAGCGTTCACTTAAGCACGTAGGTTAGCCATTTTAGACAATATGCAGCACAGGACCAATGAGTCACACATAATAGCCTATTATAAACAGATGAACGCGCTTCTCGTGTATGAAAAGTATCTGCACACAAGATGGGCGGCAAAATCGCAAGAAAAGCTTGTCGTGTAGGCTACTGACAACTATACATTATTTTCATATCTTTGGGATGTTGATATAGCAACTGTTCAAGTGCAAAGTAAGTACCGGTAGTATAACAAGCCTAAGCAAGGCAGCAAGCTTAATTGTTATACTAGTTTGACATGACATGGAAGAAAACGGAAAAGTTTTGTGTAAGCTTTCAAAATCCTCCCTCACCTTGCTCATCTTCTAAATGGAGATTTCTCTGAAGCCTCCGCGCGCAAGCTCCAGAGAAAACCAACCAGGTAAAATTAAATGATTTTGTTTTGCTGCAGATATACACTTTTCAAAATAATATATTAATTTCAATATATAACATTAAGACGACAGTAATTTAAACATAGTCTTTGTAAAAAAAAATAAAAAAAATAAAGCAAAACAATAAATGTGCAAAAAAAAAAAAAAATGTAGACACTAGTACTTTCCAATTCGACTAGCAGCAGCACTAACGTTTAATCGACTAGTCGGCTAGTCTCCCACATCCCTACTGTTTAGCTCAGTGTCACACATTGTAGATGAAAACATTAGAGCTGATAATGCAGAAAAGCTTCTTTTCATCAAAAAGATCCTGCCTCTCACTTTTCCGAAAAAGGCTTAGTCTTTAGTACTGTACTAACATATGATAAACATATCATTTCAGTTGTTCTGCTACTATGTTGTGTGGTACTGAAATACACTGAATGTGTTACAGGTTACATTTATGTGAAATGGGCAGCAGTGCATGTTTGTTTAGGAAAACACCAAGTTGAATGTTAAAATGTCCACAACAGCATCAAGTTGTATATTTACTTTGTTACAGTCAGAAAGTGAAAAAAATCTGATGAAAATAAAACATTGTTAGAATAACTGTAATGGTATTATTAAGTACTCATATCGGTACTTGGTATCGGCAAGTACCCAAATGTAAGTACTTGTACTTGGTCTGAAAAAAAAAAGTGGTATTGGTGCATCCCTATTTATTTATATAGTGCTTTATATATGACCAATCTGTATATATGACCCTTTTGAATAAATGCTTTCAAAAGCACATGAAATGACAGCTTGATTTTTATTTTTATTTATTTTTTGTGATATATTATGTCAATGGATAATGGTAATTATACAAAAATGCAACATTATGTTAATGGGATGCAGGATGCAAGTACAGTCAGACTGTGACTGATTATTGAAGTTGATTAAAGAGTATTGCAGCAAAACTCATAAATGTCACAAAACAGGACATATCCCTCTGGTGCAGAGAAAAGAAAAAAAGAAGACAAACGAGAAAGAGAAAAAATTAAAGGTATATCAAGAAAATGAATGTAAACTAAACTATGTTGCGAGCTAACGTTAGATGGCTAGTTAATTAACATAGCCAAGGTAGCATATCTTCTTTTTTTTTAGTAAAGTTAATGTAGGATATCACAGTTATTGCTTGTGGATGATTAAAATATCTCCATGATCTGCTTTTGAAGAAATATCGTAATATCATGCTACAGCGCACATTCTATCAGATGCAGTTCTGGCGCCTCCGTCATACTGTACAACTCGACGTACATTCACATCACATGTTAACGCAACGGTAGAGTTACACTCACGGGACACTGCACTTATTCACAATCACAAAAGTTTATTATTTGCATGTTACACTCCGGTTAAACATTACATTCGCGTGCTGTTCTGACATGCACCTTTTCTGAACGCGTACAGCCGAAGCGTGCTCACACTAAAAGCCTGTCCAACAGCGTCCGATTACTGGATTTGATCTTTCGTGTCTGTTTGCTCTAATACTGTCAAATACACACCAGGTTTACATAAACACAGTTGGTTATGTCTAAAGTGAAAATACACAGGTCTTAAAGTGACAGCAGCCTAAAAGTAAACTGCCTCTTTTCCTTAAAGGGATAGTTCCCCAAAAATGAAAATTCTGTCATTATTTACTCACTCTTATGTCGTTCCAAACCTGTATTAATTTCTTTCTAGTGCTGAACACAAAATAAGATATTTTGAAGAATGTGGGTAAACAGTTGCTGGTCCTCATTGACTTCCATAGTAGGAAAGTATATATATATGGAAGTCACTGGGGACCAGCACCTGTTTACCCACATTCTTCAAAATAACTTTTATGTTCAACAGAATAAAGAAACTCATTCAGGTTTACAACAACTTGAGAGGAAATGATGACAGAATTTTCATGGGTGAACTATCCATGGTGCGCTATATTGAAGACTGATCGACTCAATCTACTGTCACTTCCGTTGTGAGAACGCTGGCGCGCTTGTGCTGCCGCGCTTGTGCTGCCGCTTCACGCTGGTACCTGTCTGTTTGTTTGTTTATCGGCATATACGGTTTTGGATATGTTTCTGCTGGGATTTGACAGATCTGGACTACTTGGATTATTTTCTGGAATACTTTATTCATTCAGTAATCTTTGGATGACTAACCTGGCCTTTTTTGTGATCCTCTCACACTGGTCGGCTGCGAGCCCTCTCCATCCGGTCCATATCCTTCTCGACATCTGATACATGAGTCTCCACTGTCTTTATCATTTTGTGGTGTCAATCCTCGGTATGGTTGGGTAGTCTTCCCTTCTGTGGATTGTTGTGGATAGTGGAGATACGGTTCTGGCTAACGTAGTTAAACTGATAAGTTGTTGCGTGGGTCCCATTGGTTTTTGTTCATGTCGACGCGTAACCAATTGCCGGTTTTGTTGTTTGGTCTTTTTGTGCTATTTTTGGCTGATGTTAATAAAGGGACTTCTCCCGAGATGGCTTTGCATTTTTCTTCGGCTCAACTTAGAACTAAAAGGATCTCTCCGCTTGGCTCCAGACACTTATATGTGGTGTGAACAACTTGGAATTTTACATACACCGTTCGCGGAAGAAACTTCGGACTTATCATTGTTCGTCTTCAAATAGTATTCCGGTTATCTGCACCAACACCCATGCTTCTGGTATAACACAACAGGAAAACCGCGTAATCAACTTTGGGAATCTGAGACCAGTACGCTTTGATCCTGTCCTTGGAAACTGCAAACTTGCTTTTTCAGATATGCGATGTGCGCTATTGAACACTCGCTCTTTAACTGATAAGAGCGAGTGTTCATTGACGCAAACCTGGACATGCTACTTTTGACAGAAACCTGGCAGGTGCCCAATGACTTTTTCAACTTAAACCTCTTAACACCACCTGGGTACATCTATTTCTCTCAACCTCGTCTCCATCGTAGAGGTGGAGGGTTAGCTGTAGTTTGTCATGAGAGTATCAAAATATCTAAGGCTGAATTCCATGACGTTTCATCTTTTGAATACCTTGCGTTGAAAATGACTGGCAAAACATTAATGGCTGTAATGCTAATTTATCAACCTTCGAAATTTCATTCAGATTTTTTCTCTGAGATTAGTGAGTTACTTACTCTTGTCTGTGCTAGTTATTCATCTGTAAAAAAAATTGGTGATTTTAACATACATGAAAACACTGTACAATGCAATGAATCCCTTACAAAAAAAACTGCATTTGTTTTAAGTAATGCTACAGTTTTTGTTACATGTAGAAAAATGCAGTTTTTTGGACACAAAAAAACTGCAATATATCTAAAGTACAACTGCAATACAGCTGAAGTAGTACTACAATAACACTGCAATATAACCGCAGTAATACGGCAATACATAATACAACTAAAGTACAATTACAATACTACCGAAGTGCAATACTAATACAATTCTGTACAATACCATTGAAATGCAACCAGAATATCCAGAATAAGTTTTATTTTCACAAATCTGCAGTATAATGAATTAAGGTACAAAACAACAGTGAATGTCTCAAACTGCAATGCAAAAATAAATGTGATTTTTAAACTTAAAAAAAAAAACTTATAACAAATAACAGGATGAGAATTAGACAATGTACAGTGCATCCGGAATGTATTCACAGCGCTTCACTTTTTCCACATTTTGTTATGTTACAGCCTTATTCCAAAATGGATTCAATTCATTCTTTTTCCCCCTCAATTCTACAAACAATACCCCATAATGACGTGAAATAGGTTTGCTAAAAATAAAAAACGAAAAAAAATCACATGTACATAAGTATTCCATGAAGCTCAAAATTGAGCTCAGGTGCATCCTGTTTCCACTGATTATCCTTGAGATGTTTCTACAACTTGATTGGAGTCCACCTGTGGTAAATTCAGTTGATTGGACATGATTTGGAAAGGCACACACCTGTCTATTTAAGGTCCCACAGTTAACAGCGCATGTCAGAGCACAAACCAAGCCATGAAGTCCAGAAAATTTCTGCAGCATTGAAGGTCCCAATGAGCACAGTGGCCTCCACCATCCATAGATAGAAGAAGTTTGGAACTGTTTGAAACTCAGTAGCGAAGACCAGGAGACTTGGATGTATCTTCAGCAGGATGCTTTATTGAGAACACGTGCTGTCGGTAGCTGCAGTCCATCAAGTCGTTCACGCCTCTTTGCATACGGCCTTTGTAAAGAAAAAAAGTGTCTTACAAAATGTAAATCAATATATTGCTTTATGTGAATAATTAGGCACAATGATTCTCACATCAGTTAACCCCCAGGAGTTTGAGCTGTTTTGGGGCCCTTTAGAAGTTTTGACATGCTCTGACATTTGTGCTTTTTTCAGTTGCTTATAAACACATTAATGGCAAAGTGTAATTACACTGTGTTCAGCACAAACTGGGCTACCATAATATGTGAGCAACATGTATGTACATGCTTGTATTTTTGAGAGAATAATGTGTATGCGTGGTTTTTGAAAGAAATAAAAATGTAAGTCAAAACAAAAACACCTCAAAACACACAATAGATATGTGTCCACAAGACTTTTGACTAATGGGTGTTGTTGCCTAGAGTTTTTGCTTCAAACTGATGTGAGAATCATTGTGCCTAATTATTCACATAAAGCAATATATTGATTTACATTTTGTAAGACACTTTTTTCTTTACAAAGGCCGTATGCAAAGAGGCGTGAACGACTTGATGGACTGCAGCTACCGACAGCACGTGTTCTCAATAAAGAATCCTGCTGAAGATACATCCAAGTCTCCTGGTCTTCGCTACTGAGTTTCCAACAGTTCCAAACTTCTTCTATCTATGGATGATGGAGGCCACTGTGCTCATTGGGACCTTCAATGCTGCAGAAATTTTTCTGGACTTCATGGCTTGGTTTGTGCTCTGACATACGCTGTTAACTGTGGAACCTTAAATAGACAGGTGTGTGCCTTTCCAAATCATGTCCAATCAACTGAATTTACCACAGGTGGACTCCAATCAAGTTGTAGAAACATCTCAAGGATAATCAGTGGAAACAGGATGCACCTGAGCTCAATTTTGAGCGTCATGGAATACTTATGTACATGTGATTTTTTTCGTTTTTTATTTTTAGCAAACCTATTTCACGTCATTATGGGGTATTGTTTGTAGAATTGAGGGGGAAAAAGAATGAATTGAATCCATTTTGGAATAAGGCTGTAACATAACAAAATGTGGAAAAAGTGAAGCGCTGTGAATACATTCCGGATGCACTGTACATTGTCTAATTCTCATCCTGTTATTTGTTATAAGTTTTTTTTTTTAAGTTTAAAAATCACATTTATTTTTGCATTGCAGTTTGAGACATTCACTGTTGTTTTGTACCTTAGTTCATTATACTGCAGATTTGTGAAAATAAAACTTATTCTGGATATTCTGGTTGCATTTCAATGGTATTGTACAGAATTGTATTAGTATTGCACTTCGGTAGTATTGTAATTGTACTTTAGTTGTATTATGTATTGCCGTATTATTGCGGTTATATTGCAGTGTTATTGCAGTACTACTTCAGCTGTATTGCAGTTGTATTTTATTAGTACTTTAGATATATTGCAGTTTTTTCGTGTCCAAAAAACTGCATTATTCTACATGTAACAAAAACTGTAGCATTACTTAAAACAAATGCAGTTCTTTTTGTAAGGGATTAATTGCATTGTACAGTATTTTCATGTATGTTAAAATCACCAATTTTTTTTACAGATGAATAACTAGCACAGACAAGAGTAAGTAACTCACTAATCTCAGAGAAAAAATCTGAATGAAATTTCGAAGGTTGATAAATTAGCATTACAGCCATTAATGTTTTGCCAGTCATTTTCAACGCAAGGTATTCAAAAGATGAAACGTCATGGAATTCAGTCTTAGATATTTTGATACTCTCATGACAAACTACAGCTAACCCTCCACCTCTACGATGGAGACGAGGTGGAGAGAAATAGATGTACCCAGGTGGTGTTAAGAGGTTTAAGTTGAAAAAGTAATTGGGCACCTGCCAGGTTTCTGTCAAAAGTAGCATGTCCAGGTTTGCGTCAATGAACACTCGCTCTTATCAGTTAAAGAGCGAGTGTTCAATAGCGCACATCGCATATCTGAAAAAGCAAGTTTGCAGTTTCCAAGGACAGGATCAAAGCGTACTGGTCTCAGATTCCCAAAGTTGATTACGCGGTTTTCCTGTTGTGTTATACCAGAAGCATGGGTGTTGGTGCAGATAACCGGAATACTATTTGAAGACGAACAATGATAAGTCCGAAGTTTCTTCCGCGAACGGTGTATGTAAAATTCCAAGTTGTTCACACCACACATAAGTGTCTGGAGCCAAGCGGAGAGATCCTTTTAGTTCTAAGTTGAGCCGAAGAAAAATGCAAAGCCATCTCGGGAGAAGTCCCTTTATTAACATCAGCCAAAAATAGCACAAAAAGACCAAAGAACAAAACCGGCAATTGGTTACGCGTCGACATGAACCAAAACCAATTTAACTACGTTAGCCAGAACCGTATCTCCACTATCCACAACAATCCACAGAAGGGAAGACTACCCAACCATACCGAGGATTGACACCACAAAATGATAAAGAGAGTGGAGACTCATGTATCAGATGTCGAGAAGGATATGGATCGGATGGAGAGGGCTCGCAGCCGATCAGTGTGAGAGGATCACAAAAAAGGCCAGGTTAGTCATCCAAAGCTTACTGAGTGAATAAAGTATTCCAGAAAATAATCCAAGTAGTCCAGATCTGTCAAATCCCAGCAGAAACATATCCAAAACCGTATATGCCGATAAACAAACAAACAGACAGGTACCAGCGTGAAGCGGCAGCACAAGCGTGCCAGCGTTCTCACACCGGAAGTGACAGTAAATTGAGTCGATCAGTCTTCAATATAGCGCACCATGGATAGTTCACCCATGAAAATTCTGTCATCATTTCCTCTCAAGTTGTTGTAAACCTGAATGAGTTTCTTTATTCTGTTGAACATAAAAGTTATTTTGAAGAATGTGGGTAAACAGGTGCTGGTCCCCAGTGACTTCCATATATATATATTTTCCTACTATGGAAGTCAATGAGGACCAGCAACTGTTTACCCACATTCTTCAAAATATCTTATTTTGTGTTCAGCACTAGAAAGAAATTAATACAGGTTTGGAACGACATAAGAGTGAGTAAATAATGACAGAATTTTCATTTTTGGGGGAACTATCCCTTTAAGGAAAAGAGGCAGTTTACTTTTAGGCTGCTGTCACTTTAAGACCTGTGTATTTTCACTTTAGACATAACCAACTGTGTTTAGGTAAACCTGGTGTGTATTTGACAGTATTAGAGCAAACAGACACGAAAGATCAAATCCAGTAATCGGACGCTGTTGGACAGGCTTTTAGTGTGCGCGCGCTTCGGCTGTACGCGTTCAGAAAAGGTGCATGTCAGAACAGCACGCGAATGTAATGTTTAACCGGAGTGTAACATGCAAATAATAAACTTTTGTGATTGTGAATAAGTGCAGTGTCCCGTGAGTGTAACTCTACCGTTGCGTTAACATGTGATGTGAATGTACGTCGAGTTGTACAGTATGACGGAGGCGCCAGAACTGCATCTGATAGAATGTGCGCTGTAGCATGATATTACGATATTTCTTCAAAAGCAGATCATGGAGATATTTTAATCATCCACAAGCAATAACTGTGATATCCTACATTAACTTTACTAAAAAAAAGATATGCTACCATGGCTATGTTAATTAACTAGCCATCTAACGTTAGCTCGCAACATAGTTTAGTTTACATTCATTTTCTTGATATACCTTTAATTTTTTCTCTTTCTCGTTTGTCTTCTTTTTTTCTTTTCTCTGCACCAGAGGGATATGTCCTGTTTTGTGATATTTATGAGTTTTGCTGCAATACTCTTTAATCAACTTCAATAATCAGTCACAGTCTGACTGTACTTGCATCCTGCATCCCATTAACATAATGTTGCATTTTTGTATAATTACCATTATCCATTGACATAATATATCACAAAAAATAAATAAAAATAAAAATCAAGCTGTCATTTCATGTGCTTTTGAAAGCATTTATTCAAAAGGGTCATATATACAGATTGGTCATATATAAAGCACTATATAAATAAATAGGGATGCACCAATACCACTTTTTTTTCAGACCAAGTACAAGTACTTACATTTGGGTACTTGCCGATACCAAGTACCGATATTAGTACTTAATAATACCATTACAGTTATTCTAACAATGTTTTATTTTCATCAGATTTTTTTCACTTTCTGACTGTAACAAAGTAAACATACAACTTGATGCTGTTGTGGACATTTTAACATTCAACTTGGTGTTTTCCTAAACAAACATGCACTGCTGCCCATTTCACATAAATGTAACCTGTAACAGATTCAGTGTATTTCAGTAACACAACATAGTAGCAGAACAACTGAAATGATATGTTTATCATATGTTAGTGCAGTACTAAAGACTAAGCCTTTTTCGGAAAAGTGAGAGGCAGGATCTTTTTGATGAAAAGAAGCTTTTCTGCATTATCAGCTTTAATGTTTTCATCTACACAGTGTCTGACACTGAGCTAAACAGTAGGGATGTGGGAGACTAGCCGACTAGTCGATTAAACGTTAGTGCTGCTGCTAGTCGAATTGGAAAGTACTAGTGTCTACATTTATTTATTTTTTTGCTACTATGTTTAAATTACTGTCGTGTTAATGTTATATATTGAAATTAATATATTATTTTGAAAAGTGTATATCTGCAGCAAAACAAAATCATTTAATTTTACCTCGTTGGTTTTCTCTGGAGCTTGCGCGCGGAGGCTTCAGAGAAATCTCCATTTAGAAGATGAGCAAGGTGAGAGAGGATTTTGAAAGCTTACACAAAACTTTTCCATTTTCTTCCATGTCATGTCAAACTAGTATAACAATTAAGCTTGCAGCCTTGCTTAGGATTGTTATACTACCGGTTATGAGGGACAATACGGTATGAAATTTTATATTGGATTAAAGAAGTAACATTATGAATGAAACTTACTTTGCACTTGAACAGTTGCTATATCAACATCCCAAAGATATGAAAATACGGTTAAATAATGTATAGTTGTCAGTAGCCTACACAACAAGCTTTTCTTGCGATTTTGCCACCCATCTTGTGTGCAGATACTTTTCATACACGAGAAGCGCGTTCATCTGTTTATAATAGGCTATTATGTGTGACTCATTGGTCCTGTGCTGCATATTGTCTAAAATGGATAACCTACGTGCTTAAGTGAACGCTCAGGTTTAATACATTGATCATAATGCAAGGCAAGCATTCGCATGTATGTGATCTATTTTAGCGACATTCAGTATGGGATTTGACTATTCATAGTTTAAGTGTTCTTTCAAATGGATCGATTGCATATACTGTCTCTGGGGGGCGGGGTTAGACTACTCATTGCGCACATCCCTACTAACAGCCTTTCACTTTTAACACTACTGCATGGTGCCGAGAGTTATCTGCGTGACGAGAGGTATACTTGCCACGTCCGCACTAGCACGAAGGTGCGCGCGGCAAAAATGAAGTTCTCGCGGTCGTCTGTGTTGAGAGCGCGAGACCCCTTTTCACTTGGCAATGTGAACGGCGAATTTTGTAACTATCCGCTATAGACATAAAGTGTTATCGGGTGCGGTTGTATCGGGGTAGTTTTACGAGTACGAGTACATGAGCGCAGTATCGGACCGACACCCGAGTACTGGTATCGATACATCCCTATAAATAAAGATGACTTGTCTTAGCAAAAATTACTAAAAAAAAAAGTAAATGTGGCTGTGATGACTTGATGACTTCTTTCCAGTCTTCAGTCTCTCATGTTCTTGCTCAGACGTGGACCGGCTCTGATCTCTGGTGTGGCGGCTTGAGTTCCTGTCAGGTTGGAGTTGGACTTCCACCAAGGACAGCAAGTATGTTGTTTCCTATCCAATACAAAGATTATATGAACAAGTCAACTTGAATGTTTTTTAGAGCTTTTTTACAACAGAACTGAATTCTTGCAATTGCATCACTGATTGTGTTATTTTCCTGTTTATTACTGTGAAGCCGCTCTGAAACAATCTGTATTGTATAAAGCGCTGTATAAATGAAGGTGACTTGACTTGACTATAACAAGAACATTACGATGAACACAAATTTGAAAACCTCACTACAAATAATCCAGAATTGAAGATAAATGATAATAATTCTACTCTGTCTGTTACACTTCCTCACACCTGAAATCCCTGATCGAGTGAATCTCCTGAACTTCTCCAGATCATTTCTAATCCATTCATGTTGTAACATCTGCTCTAACGTCGGCCGTTTAGTTGGATCCCGGTCTAGGCACTGGCTAATCAGATCACTGCATTCTGTACACATTTTATTAAGGAGAGGCTGGTTAGTCATGACCATGTGACACGAATGTTGGCATCTATGAAAACAGCATCTGAAACATGATTAATATAAGGTAAAGTGTTCTTTATCTTTCCTTTAAAAGTGAAGTATGTATTTTCTGTGGCAATAGTGGCACCTAGCGGAATTACAAAAACACGCTATAGGTTGAGCTGGAAAGTGTTTAGACTTTTGGGGGAGATAAACCTATTAAATGGCATAATGGCAATAAACTGGGTTAAGAGAATGTATTTTACCATGAAAAATCTTACATACTTCACCTTTACCTGTTTCTGAACAGAGCCTTTGCTTTATGCGTGTGTTTATCAATGTTATCAATATTTTTCACTCACCTTTGGATAAGTTGGAGTTCAGAAATTTAACTTTGGCTTGTGTGATTTCCGCTCTATTGCCAAAAGGAGAACACGTGTTCACCATCTGGTACAACAACACTCCCAGAGCCCAGACATTTGTTGGGACGGCATGGAATTGAGATTCTGTGAAGACTTCAGGTGGACAGTAACCCATTAATCCTGTAAGCAAGACATTTGCGCATTGTTGAGTCAAATAATCAGTAAGTCACTACATCCAGGTTTCCACACTCCAAAAATACTCACCAAGGTATATTTTTGTCTCGTAGCCATCACTACTAAGTAGCTGACCGCAGCCAAAGTCTATCAGCTTGAGCTCTAACGTGTTTGTCTTCAACAGGAAATTCTGTGCATGAACGTCATTATGAAAGACGCCATGCTCGATGCAGTGTTGTACTGCCAGCACAGCCTGTCGCATGATGACCCGTGCTGTTGTTTCATCCAGTTGAGGATTACGAATGATGAAGTCCAGCAAGCTCTCGCAGGGTTCAGGGAACTCCATTATGAGGGTGAATTTCCGAGGATGTTTAAACCAGTCGTATAGTTGTATGACGTAGGGGCTTATTGGTTCTTGCCTCATCTTCAGCAGCAGCGCCACTTCTGTAACGAGAGGTTTGGGATGCCCAGGCTAGAGAAAAGTAGTAGACAGAAGGTTAGCTGGGTAAAAATCTGAAGAAAACATATCATTTTTAAATGTACTTGCTTTGATCTTTGTAGATATGATCAACAGAGCCTTTCCAGGCTTATTTGTCTATTACATTTACACCTAATGCTTCCTACAGGTGTATTGCCTACAGTAATCAGCACTTAAACAACAAATACACTTTTGACCAACTTACAATAGCAAGATAACGATTATTGTCAATCTTGCGCATCCGCTTGATGGCAACCTGTAAAAAAAAAAACAGTACTCAATAACAGTAACGGTATTCAAGCGCTTGACTTTGCACATAACATTTACGATTTGAGCATCTAAGTATTAAACCATCTGTATTAAATATGTTTTGATGCATGCAAGATTGCTTTACCTTTTTGCCATCAAATTTCCGTGTTCCCTCGAACACTCTTCCGAATCCTCCGGATCCAATCATCTCTCCCACGTTATAGAGAGTCTCAAAGGATTCTGAAAAACAAACAGAAAAATATGACAAATATATGAGCTTGCTAGATCCTTTGTTTCATATCAAAAATATCAGTGCTGGTTGTGTCAAAAACATCATTTTTGAAAACAAGTCTATCTTTAGTGGAAAACAAGACGATAATACTGTTTAAAACAATGTTGGAGAAATAATGTCTGCAGATTTACCATTATTTGGCTTGACGCCGGAGTGATCTGGATCAGGTGATGATGGATCAGGATCAGGCTCTGGCTCCAGATCCGCTGGAGGAACAAAAGGCTCCACAACATCCACAGCACTACTGAGACAACAGCAGAGGAGCGGACGCGCCATAGCCTTCAACACGTTCCTGAGGAAAGAACAAACTCCTTTCCTCTTCTTACATTCTGTAGGTTTTTCTGAAATGAAGAAAAACTATTGAATTATTAGAAACATCTCTGACGTCAAAAAGCAATGCTATAAAGACATAACTTACATTTTACTGTTAAATTCATATCTGTAATGTTACAAATCCAAAGTAATGGAAATATTTCCAAGCTATCCACCTGACTTCTGCTTAATGCCTGCATAAATGTCTTAAAATCTCATGTCACAATATTGATAGTCATTTTATTTCACAATTATCACAATATAGTTATTTTTCGTATTTGATCTGATCTTTTGATAAAAACATAAAATTTCCAGGCTTAATTTGGCCAACTCTGGCACATGTGGCTCAGTTCTGGTAATCACATAAGATCATATGGGCCACACCACGACAGCCATTGTGACAATTTTGTGCATATTTGACCATTCAAGCGCAATAAGTTGCGAAATAGAGCTCTATTCAGGATTGCATGCTGTCTGAGAAGCGGCTTTCTGTGCGTGTGTTTCGGGTGTGTGTCAGACAGCGCAAATGAGTTCATGGCTTATTGAGAACGCTTTGCTAACGTTCCCAAGTTAAGTTAAGAAATATTATTTTTAAATGTTCCCTGAACGTTCAAAACGTCCAGTTTTTAAAATGTTGTAAAAATGTTTTTTCTTGGCTAAGGGAACAATCTATTTTATAATTTTGCAAACATTATGGGAACTTTTGAATGTTCTCTGAATGTTCTGAAACTGTTAGATGAATGTCCAATTAAAATATTTCTGGCAGGAAAAATCCAGAAACTAAATTTCAGCAAAATAAAATTAAATGTGACTGTACACTTTACACCGCCCAGCCTTATTTCAGTCTCACCTGTTGAGCTCTTGTTCACTGGTGAAGGCTCCATAAAGCTATTTGAAGTCTCTGTTGGCTCGACGGGAACTTGACCTGGCAGCGGAGGGCACATCCACTCTTCGAGGCTGTCGGACCTGGACAAACAGCACTTGCTGGAGCTGCCCTGTTCGTTTCGGCTATCCGATCTATCGCCACTCCACCTCCAATCGGCGATGTACGAGCCTCTGCTGCTAAGGCTCAACGACTCTCTACAGAACCGCCTCTCTATACTGTCCTCAGAGAGGGACAAAGATGATGTGGATCTCCTGGATCTGGAGTGGCCCGAGGCTGGAATATTTTAGACATTTTTAATAATATTAATAATCAATGTCAGTGGTCACATCAAATTGTTACTCTGTTTTCAATGACAAATTATTTTGTTAACTGAGCCATAACTTATTTAATAAAAGCCTATTCTGACCTCTGCAAAAGCGTTTAGATGGAGTGGACGGATGTCCATGATCTGGGCTCTGCCGGCTGCCGCTCTGCCACTCCCTCTTCCTGTCAGCCTGACCTGTGGACACAGAAACAGAAAACTCAGAAGACAGAGGTGCTAAAGGTCTAGGAAGCTCCTGGATGTGTGTCTGGGCCGGGTCTGGCAGTGGATCCTGATCACGGTCATCAGAACCGTGTCTCCAAACCTCCTGACCAGCCGTCTGAGAGAAAGCAGCTCTCCTGGATCTGGAGCGGCCTGAGGCTGGAATATTTCAAACATCACATAGTTAGTAATGTTTTAATAATAATCAATAATCAATGTCAATGGTCAATTACAAATTGTTACTTCAGTTACTCAAATTGAAAAGTTTATTTCAAGAATCAAATACATGTGATCACTTTGCTGGGAAAATTCAAATAGGTTACCTCACACAATTTTCTTCACATTAATGTAGTCAATCATTGTACAACATTATATCATAACATACCATAAACAAATGAAAAACTAAAGCACTCACCTCCTCTTTCCCCCATCACATGAGCCAAAGACATCTCCTCCAAACTGCAATAAAGACAATACAAAATACAATACAACAACTCTCCTCAGAAATACTCCTCCCAAAAAGAAATAAAATAAAACAAAAAAGAAATAAAACTCCAAACTCCTTCTAATAAGAAAAGAACAATGAAATAAAAGTATCCTTAGATAAACTCTTTCAAAAATATAACTCTATATAAAGGATATATTCTCCGATGTCTTTCCAGAATAAAGGTCTCGTCTCAGGAATCCTCCGAACAGCTTCAAAATGTCAAGATCAGCACAGAAAATACTCTGCAAAAGTTTGTGAATTCGCCTCGTCTCTCAACAACAGATCGCGATCGGTTCGCGTGCAGTCAGAATTCATAACAAGCGTCGCTATAGCAACTAAAATTCGAATCACTCATATGCACATGAGCAGAGCGCGTGCGCGCATCAAGTCTGAACACATTTATTGAATAGTTACAAACTTAATTTTGACGTTATCTTTAATATATAGAAAAAAATCTTATTTGTGAACAGTTCTTCTACTTATTATTATTATTATAATCCGTGGAACTATTCGTGTCCAAAATCTTCATTATTCATAACTGATCAAAAGCATCCACTTCGCAAGGCACTTACAGTCGAATAATGGATCATATAGTCACTGCTTCTGTCCAAAATGCGTGCAAAAAGTAGTACAGTACTAAGTGTCGTACGTTATTTGTACTGAAAAGTAGCTAAATAAACCAGCAGACAATACTGTATACTTGTTTACATTTACAGTAAGCAACCACTTTACAGTAATTGATTTAATTTTTAAAAAATGTGCAAAGGTGCAGAACAACCAACTACAAATAAAATAACTTAAGATAAACAGTATCTTCTTATATAGAAAAAAATAAATGTAAACGTACGAAATGGAAAATATTAAATTAAATATTTAAATAATTACATAAAATGAACAGATCAGATGGACCTGTTTAATATTTAAAACAAACACTTGCTTCAAAACAAAGTAGACATTATAAACAGTTATGTTTACTTTGTTTTGCAGCAAATGTTTTAAATATTACATGATGGACCTGTGACAAGATGAAAATAATACATTTATTAACATTAAAGGGATAGTTCACCCATGAAAATTCTGTCATCATTTCCTCACTCTCAAGTTGTTTTAAACCTGAATGAGTTTCTTTATTCTGTTGAACATACAAGTTATTTTGAAGAATGTCGGTAAACAGTTGCTGGTCCCCAGTGACTTCCATATATATATTTTCCTACTATGGAAGTTAATGGGGACCAGCAGCTGTTTACCCACATTCTTCAAAATATCTTCTTTTGTGTTCAGCACTAGAAAGAAATTAATACAGGTTTGGAACGACATGAGAGTGAGTAAATAATGACAGAATTTTCATTTTTGGGTGAACTATGCCTTTAAGGACAAGAGGGAGTTTACTTTTAGGCTGCTGTCACTTTAAGACCTGTGTATTTTCACTTTAGACATAACCAACTGTGTTTATGTAAACCTGGTGTGTATTTGACAGTATTAGAGCAAACAGACACCAAAGATAAAGTCCAGTAATCGGGCGCTGTTGGACGGGCTTTTAGTGTGCGCACGCTTCAGGTGTACGCGCTCAGAAAAGGCGCATGTCAGAACAGAAGAAGAAGTTTTATTTATATAGCACATTTCCATAGATCAAGGTCGCTTTACATAGTGCTATACAATACATTTGCACACCCACAAGCACAGGCCTTATATAGCCACATTATTCAAAATAAATATTAAATAGATACGTTTTTAGCTGAGTCTTGAAGGTAGACAAAGATGATATATTACGAAGTGGAAGGGGAAGCGAATTCCATAATTTAGGAGCATTGACACTAAATTACCTACCACCTACAGTGGACAAACGAAAACGAGGAATGGACAAAGGACCAAGCTCAGATGATAAGCCAAGAGTAGGTCAGACAAATATGGAGGTGCAAGACCATTTAATGCCTTAAATGTTAGAAGTAATATCTTAAAGTGAATACGTGATGCCACAGGTAGCCAGTGAAGATCATGCAGTAGAGGAGTAATGTGAGAAGAGCGCCTGGTGGAGATGAGAACTCTGGCTGCTGAGTTTTGAACATACTGTAACCTTTTTATAACAAGTTTGTTAGGAAGACCAAGAAATAGAGCATTGCAATAATCCAGATGTGGTGTGATTAATTCATGAATTAAGATTTCAGCATCAGCTAGAGTGAGAGAAGATCGAAGACGTGCAATATTACGAAGACAATATTACGTTTAACAACAGAAGAAATATGAGAGATGAGTCAAATAAGACACCAATATTACGGACAGATGAAGAAGACTTAACATAAACCCCGTCAATTTCAAAGGACAGGTCCATCCTTTTGCCTGAGGTAGCAGAGCCAATCATCAATATTTCAGTTTGTTATTATTTAGTTTAAGGAAATTCAAGGACATCCAATGCTTGATATCCCTGAGCAGTAAGTGAGTCAGGCAAGGATGGCCTATCAGAGCTGGTGGTGAGGTAAATTTGAATGTCATCAGCATAGCAATGAAATTGAAGTCCATGCATGCGTATGATGTCACCAAGTGTCAGGGAACCAGGAAATAACAGGCAGCAGGCAGAGATGCAGGATCCAAATGCAGGGAGAATTTAATAACAAAAAACAATCGAAACAGGACTCAGGAACAAAACAAACTAGCAAAAACCCAGAACAGGGAACATCATACACCTGCAACACCAAACAATGACCGACAGAGAACCAGAGAAAACAAGGGCTATATATACACAGGGAAGACTATAGCTGCGTCCCAATTCGCATACTATCCGTACTAAATAGTAATCGAAAACAGAATTAGTATGTCCCAAATCATAGTATGTTGAAAAGAGTATTCCAAAGATACCCGGATGGTCTACTATTTCCGGTCAGAATTCGAAGTGCAGATCGACGCACACTCTAACAGCTGATATTGCCCACAACCCATTGCGAGTTAGACGAGGATTCGATTAGAACTACAAACGCGGATAAAAAGTGTTAAAAAACTACAAACATGACGGATGTGCGAGTCCGACGGTTAGGTAGAGAGGTTTAGATAAAGGGGTTTGAGCGATCAATTATCAATATTTAACCTGACGAAAATATATTTATTCAATGTCATCCACATTATATTTCACCAGCAGCATTGTGAACTTTTGTAATGATACGTTTGACCAATAACTTTTAAATGCATCATTATATTTAAACTGCAAACACATGAGGGAAGTCTCTGCATTAAAGACCCACAAATGGCAGATCAATGTGCTACTACATTTCTCTCCGATAAGGTAGGACTTTAAACTGAATGTGGAGGATTTTAACTGTGACGATGATTGACAGGGCAGTTTAAACGGTGACGGGATGCACGTAAAGCGACAGAGTCCGTTATAGATGACGAAGTAGTATGTCCCAAATGTACTTTTTCTTCTCAAAAAGAGTACATACTTTTAGGTCGTAGTACATTTAGGCAAATTGGGACGCAGCATATCTTAACGAGATAACAAGGGGTGTGGTAAATGGGAAACACCTGGGGAGAGTAATCAACATGAAAAACTACAAAGAACTACAAAAACTCCACAGGAAGTGGAGGTGGCCCGTGTGAAACAGGCCGGTCAGGTGGCTTGGGTGGCACAGGCTGTTCAGGTGGCCCGTGTGAAACAGGCCGGTCAGGTAGCTTGGGTGGCACAGGCTGATCACGGGTTTGTGCAGACAGCAGGCCACTGGGCTGGGACACAGACTGGTAGCGGACTTGTGCTGACTGCAGTCCACCAAGCTGGGACACAGACTGGTAACAGGCTTGTGCTGATGGCAGGCTACTGATTGGACCACAGATTGTATGTTGACTGGTCCATGGATTTCGAGACAGCTTGAAGATGATTGGAGGCTGGGCTGGGACACAGACTGGCAGCTGGCTTGTGGTGACAGCAGGCCACTGGGCTGGGATACAGTCTGGTCCGGAGCCCTCTCTGGACTCTGGTCTTGTATAGTGATATACTATTTTCTATCACTGATGTAGGAGATGAGCCAGGAAAGAGCTGAACCAGTGATACCGATATCAGAAAGGTGCAAAATGAGTATTTCATGGCAGACTGTGTCGAATGCAGAGCTTAGATCCAGAAGAATCAAGATGTTTAGTAACCCTGAATCCATAAACAGAAGAATGTCATTAACCACACGAAAAAGAGCAGTTTCAGTGCTATGTGATTAGCGAAATCTTGACTGAAAAGGTTCAAAAAGGACATTAGCATTTAAGTAGGATCTCAATTATGAAGGCACAACTTTTTCAGTAATTTTACTTAAAAATGGTAAATTTGAGATTGACCTGTAATTGTTCATGTTTAGATGGTCAAGGCCCGGTTTCTTAAAAATGGGGGTCACCGCAGCCAGTTTTAATTCTGCTGGAACAATGGCAGATGTTAAACTAGAGTTTATCGTATGTGTTATGTAAGGTTCAACCTCAGGAACACACATCTTAAGCAAAACAGTAGGTGTAGGATCAAGCTGGCAGGATGTAGAATTAGACTTCACAATTAGATCACTTATGGCAGCAGAAGTGAGAGTAAAAGCAGAGAGAGAGTTTGTGGAGTAAGCCGAGTCAGCTGACATCAAGTGAACATTTGAGTCAGTTGTATGAGGTGTGTCTTTGGAAATGGATTCAGTGATTGACTTCAATTTGTCTGCAAAGTAATGAGAAAAATTATTCACCTCAGAGCCAGAAATATGTTGTGGAGGATTAATGAGATTGTTGACCATAGCAAACAGAGATTTTGGCCTGCACATGGAATTCTTAATAGTAGAAGAGAATTATGAGGATTGAGGGCTGTACGGTAGTTGAGCAAATGTTCTTTCATAGCCAAAGAGTGCACAATGAGTCCAGTTTTACTGTACAGTCTTTCCAAGCGACGACCAATAGCCTTCATTGCTCGGAGTTCCGGAGTGAACCAGGGTGAAACACGTGCAGATGGAACCAAATGAGAATTCTATTCAGAAACGTCCATGCGATCTGCAAAAAGGGCAGACCGTTTCTGGACTACGTTTGGTTGTGCAAGTAAGTGAATTACTAACTTGAAGTTGTGTTTTGTGATGGCTAGATAGCTAGTTTTAGCAGCCGCCAGGATAGGAGCCGATACCGTGGGTGCTCCGGAGCTCGATTGCGTGTCAGTTAAACTTTTCATCTCCAATCCTATCTGTATTTGTGAGAAGTGGCGCTGTCCTGAGTTGAAAGATAGCCTACTTTACGGCTTTATTATCAAGTTAATAGGCGTGTGTGTTTGTATGGGCCGCTGTCCAGTTTCTGAAATGCAAACATTTTTTGACTACTTTTTTTTTTTTAACTCTTTCCCCGCCAAACACTGAAATTTCCGTTATTTGTGAGAAAACGCTTCCCTGGAAAACACAGAATTTTCCGTGTTTCCGTGTTTTCACTGTTATAAGCTAGGGGGCGCTATGACACATCTTCTGAAAGAGTACAGAAACTCCTGATCAAAACACATGTGAAGACGCAGAAACTAGCGATCTCTTATTTAATCATATGCATATGTAAAATAACGCGATCATCAACATTAAACAGCATATAAATCAAAACTGCCTAATGTTACTGAATGAAATGTGGACCCAAGACGAGGTACAGGACTGGGGGTGTTGATGAACTCGATTTACTCCATCCATTTGATCATTGCTCTGAATCTAATCTGGATGAAGTCTTTGACAAAAACTTGATTTTCTCAGCTTTTTGGTCAAAATGTTCCTTTTTTATTTAAAATGTTCTTTTTTAACCCCCAGGAGTCTGAGCTGTTTTGGGGCCCTTTAGAAGTTTTGACATGCTCTGACATTTGTGCTTTTTTCAGTTGCTTATAAACACATTAATGGCAAAGTGTAATTACACTGTGTTCAGCACAAACTGGGCTACCATAATATGTGAGCAACATGTATGTACATGCTTGTATTTTTGAGAGAATAATGTGTATGCGTGGTTTTTGAAAAAAAAAAAAAAAAGTAAGTCAAAACAAAAACACCTCAAAACACACAATAGATATGTGTCCACAAGACTTTTGACTAATGGGTGTTGTTGCCTAGAGTTTTTGCTTCAAACTGATGTGAGAATCATTGTGCCTAATTATTCACATAAAGCAATGTATTGATTTACATTTTGTAAGACACTTTTTTCTTTACAAAGGCCGTATGCAAAGAGGCGTGAACGATCATGAATAATGCTGGGAATTACACCTGAGAGAACAAAAGACCTGCATAATGAGCTGCATAATGACCTGCATAATCAATGAGCCTCAGGTATGTGACTAAGAGCTAAGCAACAGGACAAAAGAAATCTATTTTGTTGTAGTTTATTTAGAATGTAGTCAACAGAGGCACATTACAAAGACCTATTATATTTTAAATGATCAAAAGATTTGACTACACTGCAAAAAATGCTCTTTTTATTTAGTATTTGGCTTTTCAACAGCCTGGATTTCAACAAACTGCACCTCGACTTTCCCTGCTTGGCTCATTCTGGTGTACAGAAGCTCTTCCTCCAACACTGCACTGTCAGTTGATCCATCTGACATAATTGCCAGATACTTTTAATGATCAATCTTATTTTTAAGCTGCCTCCTCGACACCTCAGCAATGTAGTGCATGAAAACCCTGGCCTGCTTCTTGTTCAGATAAGTTTTCCCTATCACCAGTCCTTTCTGCTCATCCACTCTGAAAGGAGTTAGAATGAGAACTGTGATTTTAATAACATTGACCCTCCATTACAAATATATAATTTGTTTTATCCATTTAACAATATGAGTTATGCTGCACTCATAGGCGCGGATTTATGTTTTGCTCTGTGGGTGCTCACGCCCTTTAACTATCTATTTTGGGTCCCATGATATTCTTTTTCAAAACACCTTCTCTCAAATCGCCTTTACTGACATGTAGTTCAAAAGTAACAGCGGACTCAAAACTGTTGAATTCAGAATCAGTTAGAATTTGTGACATCTGAGATCAGCTCTGAGATATTCTCTCTATATATTTAGGTCCTAGCACTTTGGCAACAGTTTGTACTTGGACAACAGAAAAGTTTCTGAACGCTTTCAATTCCCTCAATTCCCTGAGATCTCCTGGCGTCACATACCTTCACTGAATCTACAGGCACATCAGTTACTGATTGGATGGCTACATCTATTTCAAAGTGTAAGCCCGCCCAATCGTTCCAATGGAGGCGTACGATTGGTGGTTGAAGGTTTCTTGCGCGTTTGGTCTTTTCAGCGGGGCAAAGGGATTTAATTCTAATTTATCTTTATCTGACTCCATTTTAATTATGACCTCGAATTTAGGTTAGAATGCCAATTGGTTATTTGGTCATTTATATTTAATAGTTTACACATTTAATTATTCAGTTTAACTCTTTGTTGAAATTATACCCGTTTATAGTTAATAATTCCAGAGTAAGTCAGAATAAATCAGTGTAACAATTTATTATTAGTCAGGTAAATGTATCATGCCAATTACATAATCAATTCAAAGATAATCCATACATAACATCAAATACTCTGAAGTATAGAATAAAATATGGATACCTGACCTTCTGAGAATTACATAACGCTGAGCATCTAGGAGACACTCAGCGTTACGGACTGACCGTAAAGGTTCGAGCCCCGATCTCTTTGCAACATCTCCTTAAATACCAGACCAAGACGGAAACCTCTTTCAAATGGAAACGTGTTAACAATGGGAATTTACATTTAATCACTGTCCCATAGACCTGTATTGACAAAAGACCAAATGGCTAAAGCCACAACCAACGTAATAAGCAAAGTATCTCTAAACTCTCAAAACCTTTATTACTTTTTGGTTTACTTCTGTGGGGAGGAGACCTTTGTACCAGTCGCACTGAGACGTTTCAGATAATATCAAACATGTATAATTCTGTATAGTATTTGTTCACTTTAGACCATATAGATTTTGGGTGAATTCTGGAGGGGAGATGGGGGTAGATGCAGGTGAGTAGTCTATATAAGATACATTGTGTCAAAATGATTGATTGCTTTGACCTTTGACCTACCACGCCCCCGTTCCCTATCCCCCACCGGACCACCCACGTCGTTCCCCTCCCCCACGGTTGACCTTGACCACCCACGTTGCGGTCACCTTTGACCTTGTGTATCCTCCGGGGACCGATATGACCTTTGAGGTTGCATATTTGTAATACCGATGGTGCCCTATGACCTCCAATTGTTTTCTGTGGCGATCAAATGGAAGAATGATTGTTTTGAACTTTGACACGGCTATTTGAGGTTTGTGATTTTGGGGCTACATCTGTAGGATACGTGTGTGCTTCCGCATTCCATAGCAGGGTTCATTTTACAGAGGAGCAAGTGACAAAAATACGATTTTATTATCATCATTAGGGCAAATCACTAATGCTCACTCATTGTGTCTTGGTCACACACACACACAATTGGTTTTATAAAAGGAATGCATTTTAAATGTGATGAATATAAACAAAATATATAAATATATTACACTGTATAATAACAATTATCTTACTAAATTGTACTGAAATACGGCGAATCAAAAAATATAGTTTTAGCTAGATGAAAATGTAAAAAAACACCTTACATTTTTCAGAGAGCAGGAAAAAATGGTGCTTATGCAATGAATATGTATATACATTGAATGAATGATTTACAAAAGAAAATACAGTTTTAAAAGTTGAAAAATAAAATCTCTCTCTCTCAGTCTCTTCAAGAGAGAGCACCTCACACCCAGGGTTGTAAAACACCCTGCTGAAATGTGAGACAGTGGGGCAGGGAGTAATCTATTGGGGACACAGTACATGTAAGGCTTTTTCCAGAGCCAATGTTTTGTTCATACTAATTTTATTTCAAAGCATAAACGTTTAAATTAGATCTAAATAAAGTTTTAATAAAACCGTATTTTCTATTTATCTTCCAATAAGACTGGTGTATCCACATCCAACATCTGATGCCATACAAGAATGATTTTTTGCTTAAATCTAACCTAAAGTGTATTGGTTATTAAACAATGCCTGTTCCAATACTTTAGCTTGTTTAAAATTTAAGATCTTAGATATTATTTCTACAAAAAGATTCAAACAACATGTTTGTCACAATCTGTATGATTTAAAAAAAAGGAATATTGAATTTGTTTTAAAAACATTCCAAAATATGAATGTGGGTTTGACATCAGCTCAACAACGGTCTTTTTAAACTTGTATCTTTAAGAAAATTAGGAAGGAATTATTACACTTAATAATAAGCATCTCACTAAATGTACTGAAACACGGGTAATCAAATATTATAGTTTTAGCTAGATGAAAATATAAAACAACATTCATAAAATTTTTTCAGAGAGCAGGACAATATGGTGCTTATGCAATATACATTGATTGAAATGCACTATATAAAATCACTCACTGACTCTCTCTAATCACTTCTCACACCCACTGGGTTGTAAAAACCCTGCTGAAATGTGAGACAGTCGCAGCACTGGGACAGGGAGCAAACTCTGGGACGCTAGAGACCAGATGAGACTCTGTGCACCATGGCACAAGGCTTTAAATTTCCCAGAGAAAATGGTTGTTTAAGTCTAAATAGTTCAAAGTATAAAAGTTTAAATATGATCTTTTAAAATGAAACGATAAAATACATTTCTTTAAAGTTTAAATAAAATTGTATCGTCTTTATCTCCCTATATGACTGGTTTCTGACACAATGGCATTATTCGGTACTTTTATAAATGTCATTTTCTTATATAGGTTCATGCTACTTTTATCATCCTGATAAATATGCAGTTAATACATTATGAAACAAGGCAATTATGCTACCAAAATAGTTTGACAATGATTTTAAGAAAAAGCAGTGTCTTAAAATACAACTAAACCAGTTTTTTTTTTCTTTTGACAAACTATTAGACAAAAAATATTTTCTCTGTGGTGTTGGAATAGGCCTAGGTCTTTTTTTAAGTATCAGGCATGTTACAATCATGCAGTACAAGGATTCTGATGAAGCTTCTTATCAAACAAAGAAAATAATATTTATTTTTCACTTGTGAGTATGTTTCAACATGAGTTATACAATGTGTACGCTAGTATCGCACTTGCCATTTTTAATAGTCTTTACAATTGAATTATGCATCACAATCCAGCTAAGTTATCAGCTAAGCTGTTTATTATTATTTATAGCTGTATATTATTATTTTTGGCTCAATTAAATAGATGTCGATTAAAGTTTATTGTCATTGCTTCTTCCCTACAGATAAAATCCAAACATGCTCTTTGTAGGAATTATGTGTGCACAAAACTCTGTGTAAATTCAAGAGGCCTAGAGTAAGAAAGTGGTGACATTGTTTATGAAAAAGTGTCATATTGCATACAGAAAACCCACTTTATTGTGATTTTTTCCCTTCCATCCCTAGTCTTAGCCATATTATCAAGATTATCAAGGTCACTGTTCACATTTTATTTGGTGGCCTGTATTTGTTTTTAGGTGAAGGCTGCTCTCTGGTTGTTGTCAGTGTAAGGTTGTGCAAATCCTCACGTGTGTGATGAATACGGGCCTTTCATTTTAAGCATCTTTTTAAATGTATGACTTAACTTTCCTTTTGACAAAACCATAGTCTGTGCTACACTGTTGTAATGCAAGCACATTTAAAAACTATAACGCTGCATGCCCTTGTGAAAGCTATAGACGAATTTCAAACATAATCTTTATACAGGAATTATATGTATACAATTTACTATGTGTGTACGACATATAAGAAAAGAGATATTTAGCTATAATGAAAACATAACACAGAAATCCTCTCTTCTGTTCTGTTGCGAAAGTTTGTAAATGCCACTTATTCCACTACCAGAGGACGCTGTTTACAGTTTGTTTGTTTTTGTACAGTTTTTAGATGAAGCCAAAGTGTGGTCAAACATGCAGCTACTCACAGGAATTCATGAAAACATGAACAAACGTTATTCCTTCTACATGACAGTGTTTAAACTACAACTGCAATGTTCTTTCTGGTCTGTCTAGGAAGCGGTCACAAGACACGCAATGCATGTCAGGGATCACAGATAACAAGATGGGCGGGGTTGACAATAGACCAGAGACATGACAAACACAAGCACATGACTAGAAATGACAACACCACATGTGCTTACACAGGACAAGACAGACATGTGACAATGCATAAACATGAAAAGCGAGTCTGTTTTTCTGTTACATTTACAACTATTGCGCTTAAAACACATCTATTGCACTTAGTTACAGCGTGTTACAGTCGAGCATGACGTGGTAACACAATTTTTTTAGCGCGTCTCTAAACGCAACTTCAATAAAAAAAAAAAAAATCAACTTGATAAGTAGTTATTCTAAGTAAAAGGTTAGATGATTCATATTTTGACCGCTCCAATGCTATGTCTTTTAGACTTGATCCATGAAACAGGGCCCAGCTACGCCAACGTGTCATGTTTGTGATGAAGAGTGTCATGCGGTTCTTGTCCCTCACCAGCATGCTTAACACCTCTTACATTTTTTTTTACAATTGTAAATATTTGTTCAGCTTAAATATTAGTTTTAGTCATTTACAAAGGTGTCAGGCATGATAATGAGAAACGTGATTAGGTGGCTATTTAAGCGGTCCTCTGTGATGTCTTTTAATAAAACATTTCAGCGTCATTAAGGCAAACTTAGTAACGGTAATCGATGAAATAAATATAAACTTACAAAACTTTATGGTAATGAATAGGCTAAATAAACACAAATGATCATTCTGACTCTTTCACATACCAGACTGATCCCGGGTAAGTAAACCTCAAATACCCAAATCACACAGTAGTTATCTTGAGCTTAAAACGTTTCTTTGATTTTGTTCAAGTTTTTTCTGAAACACGGTGTTTTACCACGGTTTCATTTTTTTTAAAACATCACCATTCTTTTTTGTGTGTCATTTTAATTATGAGCATGTTTTCCCTTTACATTTTGTCCGAAAACTGTTTCCTGCATTTAGCTGTAATGCTAGTGAGTGCTTGGTGTTACTCATTGTTCCAGTACAGTAATTGGTTGGTTTAATCAGATGGTGCATTAAACCGTTGCATTTGCTTGAGTCATTTACAGTATAGTAGCCTATATTATCCTAGTTCATACTATCATAAATGTTTTTGGGGGTAACATTTCATCTTGGTTGAGTAATACCATTTTTAATGAGCTCACGCACATATCCATAAATAGTGATAAATCAGTTCCCATTCAGTCGGTCACTCTCGACGCCACGTCGGAGTACCGACGAATAGGAATCTCGCTCGCGAGAGCCAATCTACTTCGAGTGAAACTAAACGAGCCAATGCACATTGGCATGCAATGATTGCACCAGGTGCTCATGCCACGCAGCGCGGGTATAAATGAGACACAGGTGTTTGCATCAAGTTAGCTTTTTGCTTCGGAGCCGAGTGGTAGATGGTTCAGCCAGATATCACTCTCTACTTCGCAGTCCTGACTGAAAAGAAGCCTGCCCTTTTGGAAGCGATCTCTTCAGTTGGTGTTGGTGTGACGGCACTGCAGCGGGTCGTGTGGTTCTGTGATCATCTCTCTTTCTCTTTTCTGAGCAAACACAAAGGCTGTTCTCACAGCTGGTTCGGTGCGCTAGGTGGAGAGCGCTGAAAAGCCGTTCTTACGGCTGGTAAGAGAGCGCCTTCGTGTGAGAGAGAGCGCGCACGTCAGGCTGCACTATCCCCTGACTGTGTCGCCGCGACCCCTCCCCCTGCGTGCTTCAGCACCAAGGAGAGCGTCCTTCTATTAGAGCAACACAGATAGAGCTTGCGTCCTTTTCAGGATGACATCTGTGTGTTTCTGGATGCGGTGGTTATCTGTCACCGAGGGATGGTCACAAGCGCTGTATCTCGTGTTTGGGCGTTCAGCACGCTGAGGCAGCGCTGGTGGATGACTCATGTTCTCACTGCGGGAACATGACCATCTCGGAGTTGCGGTCGAGACTCCATTTTGCAAGGGGTGGAGTCCCCGTGCCTCTGCCTCGATCTAATCCTCCACAGAGGGTTACTTCAGGCAGTAGCGCGGGTGATCTGAGGATTACGGTGAGCGCGCTTCTCCCAGGGAACCAACCCCCGGGGAACCCTCACTCCTCCCGCACTTCGCAGCCAGTAGAGCTGCCGTTGGAACGCGGTGGGCCACCCACGAGGTGTGTACCATCCGTATCCTTCGGGGCTCCTCTTGACGATCAGATGTCCATCGCTGCATCGGAGGGAGGGTCAGAAGTTTCTGGAGATGACGTGTCGGCGCAGGGGGCTCCTTCGGGAAGATCCGCTGTGCCCGATACGGATCCGGAAATGATGGCCATGCTTTCCCGGGCCGCTGAGAGAGTCGGGCTCGTGTGGAACCCTCCACCGTGTCCCGAACCCTCAAGGCTGGACGATTGGTTTCTCGGGGTGGCCCGTGCTGGTTCTCAGCGCCCCACCCCGGTTCCTTTCTTTCCGGAGGTGCATGACGAGCTCACTAGGTCATGGACGGCACCTTTCACTGCCCGAAACCGGCCCAGTGGCTCCTCCTCCCTCACCACCCTCGATGGGGGAGCGCAGAAGGGTTACACGCAGGTTCCTCCCGTGGAACGGGCCGTTGCCATGCAACTGTGCCCTAACTCCACTTCTAGGGGGAACCCGTGTCTCCCCTCCCGGGCCTGTAGGTACTCGTCCGATTTGATCGGAAAGGCCTACCAGGCTTGTGGGGATGCTGCCTCCTCCTTACACGCTATGGCGTTGTTGCAGGTCCATCAGGCCCAGGCACTGAAGACCTTGCACGAGGGTGGTCACGATCCCGCAGTTCTCCAGGAACTGAGAACCGCAACGGACCTCGCGCTTCGTGCGACGAAGGTTACGGCGCGGGCAGTGGGTCGTGCAATGTCCACTATGGTGGTCCAGGAACGCCATCTCTGGCTGTGTCTGGCTGACATGAGGGAAACCGACAAGATCAGGTTCCTTAATTCCCCCGTGTCCCAGACCGGCCTCTTCGGCGACGCGGTCCAGAACTTTGCCCAGCAGTTCACGGCCGCACAGAAGCAGACTGAGGCGATCAGTCACATCCTGCCACGGCGGACAGCTGCTGTCTCCACCCCGCCGCCGGCAGCGCCTCAGACTGCTCGTCGCCGAGGGCGGCCGCCTGCGTCTGCCTCCGCTACCGCGTCGTAGCAGCAGCCTCCACCCAAGCGACGTCATGGAGCCGGGCGTAAGCAGGCCGCCCCACCCGTCCAGGCCTCTGCCAAGAGGGGTGGCAAGAGCAAGGGCAAGCGGCCCTGAGACGGGCGACCTGGAGATGGGGAGGACTGCTCTTCTGGAGACGGTGACCGCACCGTTCCATCCCCTGGAGGAGGGCCGGGTGGAGAATCTTGTGTTCCGTTTTGTTTCTGTTCCGCCGCTGGGGCTGGGCCCCAAATTTTCAATAAAAGAGCAGTTTCCCCTATCTACGGGTCCCCAGGGGGCTCGGAGGGTTGTGGCCGGTCAAACCCCGGACCACACTCATCCTCCCCCTTCGCCAGCGGGCAGCAGTGGACGATCCCCTCACAGTCCTTCTGCCCACCTGTGGAATCAGGTAAGTGTTGCAATGCACACTCACACCTCGCTGCGGGCCGCCTCCGCGAGACAGCCGCCCCAGCCCGGTACCTGCATTCCACCTCGCTGCCCCACGGTGGGTACGCCGGCGCTCCCCAGTCCGTCTCGCTGGCTCATTCGGACCATCAGGCTCGGCTATGCGATTCAGTTCGCCCGGCGTCCCCCCAGGTTCAAGGGCGTCCGCTTCACTTCGGTGAACGCCGCTTTGCGTTCGAGGGTCGAGCATATCAGTACAAAGTCCTGCCCTTCGGGCTGTCCCTGTCCCCCCGTGTCTTCACGAAAGTCACGGAGGGGGCCCTTGTGCCCATGAGAGAACAGGGCGTTCGCATCCTCAACTATCTCGACGACTGGCTCATTCTAGCACAGTCCAGGGATCAGTTGTGCGAACACAGGGACCGGGTGCTCAGACACCTCAGCCAGTTGGGTCTTCGGGTCAACTGGGAGAAGAGCAAACTCGCCCCCGTGCAGAGGATCTCTTTTCTCGGTATGGAGTTAGATTCGGTCGGACGGACAGCGCGCCTCACAGAGGAGCGCGTCCAGTCGATGCTGAACTGCCTGAACACGTTTCAAGGCAGGATGGCGGTTCCACTGAAACAATTTCAGAGGCTCCTGGGGTATATAGCAGCCGCAGCGGCAGTAACACCGCTAGGCTTGCTTCATATGAGACCGCTTCAGCATTGGCTACACGGCCGAGTCCCGAGATGGGCGTGGCAACGCGGCACTCACCCGGTGAGCATCACACCGGCCTGCCGCCAATCCTTCAGCCCATGGTCAGACACCTCGTTCCTTCGGGCCGGAGTGCCTCTGGAACAGGTGTCCAGGCATGCTGTGGTCTTCACGGATGCCTCTGCCATGGGCTGGGGAGCCACGTACAACGGGCATGCAGTGTCAGGGGTTTGGACGGGCCCGCACCTGCATTGGCACATCAACTGCCTCGAGTTGCTAGCAGTGCATCTCGCTCTGAGCCGCCTCAAAAGGCTGCTACGGGGCAAAGATGTACTGGTCCGCATGGACAACACCGCGTCAGTTGCGTATATCAACCGACAAGGTGGTCTACGCTCCCGTCGCATGTCGCAACTCGCCTGCCATCTCCTCCTCTGGAGTCAGAAGTGTCTGAGGTCGCTTCGGGCCATTCATGTCCCTGGTGTGAGCAACCGTGTGGCCGACGAGCTTTCACGAGCTGCGCTCCCAGGGGAATGGCGACTCCACCCCCAGGTGGTTCAGCTGATTTGGAGACAGTTCGGGGCGGCACAGGTTGACCTGTTTGCCTCCCCAGAAACGTCCCACTGCCAGTGGTTCTATTCGCTGACCGAGGGTACACTCGGCACGGATGCACTTGCGCACAGCTGGCCCCAGGGGCTGCGCAAATATGCATTTCCCCCAGTGAGCCTACTTGCACAGACACTGTGCAAGGTCAGGGAGGACGAGGAGCAGGTCCTGTTGGTGCGCCTTACTGGCCCAACCGGTCCTGGTTCCCAGAACTTATGCTCCTGGCGACAGCCCCTCCTTGGCCGATTCCTCTGAGGAAGGACCTTCTGACTCAGAGACGGGGCACCCTGTGGCACCCGCATCCAGGTCTGTGGAAGCTTCATGTCTGGCCCCTGGACGGGACGCGGAGGTTCTAGGTGACTTACCCCAAGAGGTAGTTAACACCATCACTTCGACACGAGCACCGTCTACAAGACAGGCTTATGCTTTGAAGTGGAACCTGTTCGTCGAGTGGTGTTCTTCTCGCCGAAAAGACCCCCGAAGATGTTCGATCGCGTCTGTGCTTTCCTTCCTGCAACGAGGGTTGGAGCGTAGGCTGTCGCCCTCCACCCTCAAGGTCTATGTTGCTGCAATATCTGCCTATCACGACCACGTGACAGTTGGGAAGCACGACCTGGTCGTCAGGTTCCTCAGGGGGGCGAGACGGTTAAATCCTCCTCGACCCCCCTCCATACCCTCTTGGGATCTTGCTCTGGTGCTCCGAGCACTTCAGAATGCCCCATTTGAGCCCTTGCGGTCAGCAGAGCTTAAGATTCTGTCTATGAAGACTTTGCTGTTGGCCGCACTGGCCTCCATCAAGAGGGTAGGGGACCTGCAGACATTTTCGGTCGACGAATCGTGCCTAGAGTTCGGGCCGGGTGACACCCACGTGGTACTGAGACCCCGGCCTGGCTATGTGCCCAAGGTTCCTACCACTCCCTTCAGGGACCAGGTGGTGAACCTGCAAGCGCTGCCCCTGGAGGAGGCAGACCCAGCCCTAGCTTTGCTCTGTCCCGTCCGCGCTCTGCGGATCTACGTGGATAGAACTCAAAGCTTCAGGACCTCAGATCAGCTCTTTGTCTGTCACGGAGGCCAGCAGAAGGGAAAGGCTGTCTCCAAGCAGAGGATGGCCCACTGGATAGTGGATGCCATCACCTTGGCTTACCAAGCACAAGGTGTGCCCTGTCCGCTCAGGGTGCGAGCACACTCTACTAGAAGTGTTGCATCCTCCTGGGCGCTGGCACGTGGCGCCTCGCTGTCAGACATTTGTAGAGCTGCGGGCTGGGCGACACCCAACACGTTCGCTAGATTCTATAGTCTACGTGTGGAGCCAGTGTCCTCCTGTGTTCTCGCCTCAAACGGGTAGAAGCACTGAGAGGCCCTGGCTCTTGTCGGCTTGCTGCGCCCCGGCGCTTTTATTCTCCAGAAGCAAACTCTCCCTCGGTGTCGGACGTGGCGGAACGTCTGGCATCAGGCCCCTTGCCGCTGAATCCTTGAGAACCGGTACTGGGCTGGGGATATATGAGTGACCCTGCGGGGATCCCATATATTTTCCACGGTCGCTCCTACGGGAAGCCCGTGTCTTTCCCTTGGGAGAGCCTTCCCGTCACTGGGACTGAGCCCCCTCTCTCCTTTGCGGGCTACGGCTCAGCATTGTACTCCACATAACTCCTTCGGGGTACGATGTGGGCTCCGCAGCGTTCCCCTCACTAGGGCACGCTTTCCCAGTGTTATCCAATAGTCACTGAACGGGTCATGCGGAACAGCAGTGATGGACTTCTCTGTGTGAGCCCCGTCTCATCAGGTAAGAGAGCTCAGGAGGCTCACACAGGGCACTGGACGGGGGCAGAGGCCATGGCACTTTGGTAGGGATTCCTATTCGTCGGTACTCCGACGTGGCGTCGAGAGTGACCGACTGAATCGGAACGTCTCGGTTACGTATGTAACCCTCGTTCCCTGAAGGAGGGAACGGAGACGCCACGTCCCGTCGCCATGCCCTCTGCACCCTGCTGGGGTGCCAGTCTACCTACTCGGCTCCTCAGCAAAAAGCTAACTTGATGCAAACACCTGTGTCTCATTTATACCCGCGCTGCGTGGCATGAGCACCTGGTGCAATCATTGCATGCCAATGTGCATTGGCTCGTTTAGTTTCACTCGAAGTAGATTGGCTCTCGCGAGCGAGATTCCTATTCGTCGGTACTCCGACGTGGCGTCTCCGTTCCCTCCTTCAGGGAACGAGGGTTACATACGTAACCGAGACGTTCATAAAGTGATTGAACCTTTTATTTTCAAGAAACTGGTTGTGGGCCTTGATGGCTTAAGCTCTCTCCTAAAGTACAGGCAAATGATTTTATGTAATAGCTTTTCATAGCTTTTCATAGCACATTTTGTTCAAGTTTTTTTCTGAAACAGTGTTTTACCACTTTCATTTTTTGAAGACATCACCATTCTTCTTTGTGTCATTTTACATTGTGTTTCCTGCATTTAGCTGTAATGCTAGTGAGTGCTTGGTGTTACTCATTGTTCCAGTACAGTAATTGGTTGGTTTAATCAGATGATGCATTCGCTTGAGTCATTTACATAGTATTTATATTACTATAAATATATTTTTGGAATGGGGAAGAATGCTCAGACACAGTCATGACATCAAGTTAAGTGATTCAGCATTTTATTTCAACAATATATTGTTGAATATACTTTCATACATTGAAGTAGTGAAGAAAATGATAGAATTGCATTACTAAATAAAGTAAAACAATAAAAATGATATTACAGACGGTCTAGCCAGAAAAGAAAATCTCTGCAGACTACCATGTTTTGGTGTAGTATGTAGTCGACCGTTGTTTCAACAATTTCGCCGATGGTGATATCATCATCAGCATTTTTTGACATCAGTGATACACATAGATCTGTTACAAATGTACACATACAGAGTACTTCGGTAACTCCTAACTCGTCGCTACAATCACACATCACATCCAGAACTTTTCTGAGGATTACACTGATAGGCTCTTTTCTAATAAACATGCTCGTCACATCAGGCAATGAATTTGTCAGGTCTCTTACGTCGCTCATTTTATTTTTGAGATTTTTTACACGTTTGGTGTCCCCCGAGCAGTCATTATCCTGTTTGCGGGCGGCATTGATAATCTTATGCATCAAGTCAACCATCTGGCCTCTGTAAAGATCTTTAAACATACCTCCTAACATATGACACTCATTGTCCATTGCGCATTCGCACACCAGAGACTGCTTGTGCACAGCATCGCCAGAACTCAACGGGCAGTCGCTCCCCATCAGCTTTTGCGTAGCCATTCCACAAATCTGCAGCGTTGAAGACGTCTTCTTCAGAACTCAACTTCGTGCACGGTAAAAACGCTGTCCCCTATTCGATGCGGAAAGATTCTGATAGTTCCTGGAATCTCTTGTGAATGAGTCCTTTGTCCACAATTATCCAGGCCATGCACGTCAACGCTCTGAAGTTTGGGTTTTAGGGTCTGATTCCCCAAAGTGAGAGTCAAAGAAGCGTGGCATGTGTCTGGCTCAGACAAACAGGAATGTTGGCTTTGGAGGTCAGTATAACAACCAGACCTTCAACTTTTGACATTGCAGTAGCACAACCGTTTGCTCCAATACAGTCGTCAAACCTTAGGAAACCCCTGGTTGGTTGCGATAACTGAGCACTGTGTGTAGAGTTTATAAGGACGACAGATTGGGGGACGCCCTCACCCCCCTGTTGTGTGGGATGTATGGGATGTATGGGGGATGTTATCAGGAAGTCATAAATAACTACACTTTAAATTAAACTGTTTTACAACTGCTAACAAACATTTACCAATACTTTTAAAATAATTTGAATTGACATTTTAATTACTTTTTAAATAATTTTACCAATACTTTTTAAATAATTTACAAGTACTTTTTCTAAACTCTTAACACACCTACATCATAGGTAAGTTTCTACCCAAGACCGTATTTTGTTGTAATGAGTCATATGTAATCAGTGGCATAGCACAAGATCCCATGCCCTATGCATAGGCAGTCCTGATGGGGTTATACATGACAATGGAGTCATAAATCTAATAGTTTGTCAAAAGATATATATTTATGCCATATCTGACATAAATATAATGCTGACATGATATGTAGCTAACGATGAGCTACCAAGCCACCTATGACACTGATTAGCCTATTATTGCTAATTTTAGATATTATAGACTATTAATTTAAAATTAAACATGTTTCAAATTAGGCTATTATAATTGTGTGTGTGTTGTAAGCAAACAACATTGTTAGTGAACAATTTATTTATTTAGCCTTTACCTCAGATTACATGTATAACCGTATTATCATCTGAAAATGTATGTTCTGCTCTTTCAATGGGTTGTCTCAATTCATTTTTAGCACTAATGATCGCGGTGATATTCAAGCAGTTTAGCACTATAGATTTTGTGTTCTAGTTTGTGCTCACCTTTCTTTGAAACGAAGTCAGTTACCAATTGTTTCCCCTCATTTAGTTTTCTTTCCTTTCTTTTTTTGGTGGCCTGATTTGGCTTTCTTTGAGAAAGACATTTCTACAGCAGAACTTTGCGCTTTGATGCTCAACTAACTAGCATAAACATAGCAGATGGACTAAATTTGGCGCATTAGCAAGGGGTGGGACCGTGAGACCTTAGATAGTCTTTACTTTTTTGTATACAAAATGTAGTCAGTCAATCAATCAATCAAGTTATTCAGCCAGTACACTAACTTTACATTTCATCTGACATTCATTATGAAATTAAATTAGGAAATGAAATATCCAGGTAAAATAAAATATATTCCAGACTTTTCAAGGGCCCTCTCTACCCTTGGGGCCCTGGTAATCGGTACTGGTTTTACGCCTAGTCCGACGCCCCTGGATGTGATCAAAACACAGTAAACCAATTCAAAATTAAATCATTCTGTCAAACTCTAGCACTAGTTCCCTTTCAGTCGGTCACGTTCGATGTACGTCGGACGTCACCGACGAATTGGGATCACTTCAGGGAGCCCCTATCAGCTTCGAGATATAGAGAACTGGCCAATGACTATTGGCGTGCGAGATTTGCATCTCGCGCTCCGCCCCGCAGCGCGGGTATAAAGCGGAAGCGAATGCAGCGCACTGTTGTCATTCACTTCGGAGCCGAACGGCGTTGATGAAGCACAGACTGCCTGTATTCAGCAAGAGAGAGAGAGAGAGAGAATCGGCTGAGGATCGTTCTGTGCTGGTCAGACGGCACAAAACAGCGCGACCGCGGGCTCACCGCTGCTGGAAGCAGAAACCAACTGCTGTTTTCACAGCAACAGTTTAAAACTGCTGATTCGTGAAACGTTTCACTTGAGGGCAGATACAGGCTGCACTATCTCCTGTATTCTGCCGCGGTCTTCCCTGGGTGCTTCAGCACTAAAAGAGCATTTCCTCACAAAAAGAGCAACACGGGTGTGACACTGCGTCTTTTTCAAGATGTCATTCCACCCGTGCGTTTCTGGATGCGGTCGTTCCCTGTCGCCCGCTGACGGTCACAATCGCTGTATCACGTGCCTGGGCATTCAGCACGCTGAGGCAGCTTTTGTGGATAGTTCATGTTCCCACTGCGGGAACATGACTATCGCGGCGCTTAGGTCGAGACTCGCCTACCTTCGGGAAGGTGGAGTCCCCCTACCCATACCTTGATCTAGTGCTATTCCTGCCCAGCAGAATAGACCTACTTCGACGGATGGCCGGGGTGACCTGAGGATTACGTTCAGGG
The DNA here is from genome assembly GCA_039654625.1 of Rhinogobio ventralis. Classification (NCBI taxonomy): domain Eukaryota; kingdom Metazoa; phylum Chordata; class Actinopteri; order Cypriniformes; family Gobionidae; genus Rhinogobio; species Rhinogobio ventralis. The sequence goes on from CM077204.1 coordinate 7,666,367, forward strand.
CAAACCCGCCGAGCCAGCCTCCGCAGGCCCCTGATCCCTCACAAGCGCCGCAGCCGGTAGGGCTTCCGGAGGAAATCGCTGGCCCCTCCCATGGGCGTCCAGTGGTGACCTTCGGGGCTCCAGTAGACGAACAGATGTCGATCGCTGCATCGGAGGGGGAGTTCCGGTCCTCGGAGGATGAAGATTCGGCTGTACTGCCTCCCTCTGGGAGAGTGGCAACGGCCGAGTCGGACCCCGAGTTGACGGCTATGCTTTCCCGGGCCGCCGAAAAGGTCGGGCTTGAGTGGAACCCTCCACCACGTCCCGAACCTTCTAGGTTGGATGATTGGTTTCTCGGGGCGGGTCGCGCTGGTTCTCAGCGTCCCGCCCCGGTGCCTTTCTTCCCGGAGGTGCATGAGGAGCTCACCAGGTCGTGGACGACACCATTTAGTGCCAGAAACAGACCTAGTGGCTCCTCCCTCCTCACTACCCTTGACGGCGGGCAAGCCAGGGGGTACGTGGGAATCCCACCAGTGGAGCGGGCCGTCGCGATGCAACTGTGTCCGGCTACCGCCTCCAACTGGCGCGGTGACCCGCGGCTCCCGTCCAAGGCCTGTAAGTTCTCTTCCAGTCTGACTGCGAAGGCTTACAGGTCTTGTGGCCAGGCTGCGTCCGCCTTGCATGCCATGGCGTTGCTCCAGGTGCATCAGGCCCAGGCACTCATGGACATGCACGAGGGTAGGCCGGACCCAGAGCTCCTCCGGGAGCTCCGGACGGCGACGGACCTCGCCCTCCGGGCGACGAAAGTCACCGCCCGTTCTATCGGTCAGGCGATGTCCACCTTAGTGGTCCAGGAACGGCATCTCTGGCTCAACCTGGCCGACATGAGGGAGACCGACAAGTATCGGTTCCTGGACTCCCCCGTTTCTTCGGCCGGGTTGTTCGGCGACGCGGTCGAGAGCTTTGCCCAGCAGTTCTCGGCCGCCCAAAAGCAGACGGAGGCGATCAAACACATCCTGCCCCGGCGGCCAGCTGCTGCCTCCACCCTGCCGCCGGTCGCAGCGCCTCCGCCTGCCCGTCGCCGAGGACGTCCACTCGCCACCGTCCCCGCTCCCGCCCCAGCCCAGCAGCAGCCTCCACCCGGGCGTAGGCGTGGAGCCGGCCGTGGGAAGGACGTCCAGCCCGCTCAGGCCGCTGCCAAGCCAGGTGGCAAGCGCCGTCGTAAGAGACCCTGAGACGGGCCACCCAGAGATGGAGGAGACTGCTCGTCAGGAGATGGTTGCAGCACCACTCCTTCCCCCGGAGGAGGGCCGGGGGAGAATCTTTTGTTTGATTTCTGTTCCGCCGCTGGCCCCAGCGCCAGCGGTACCCAAATTTTCAAAGAAAGAGCAGTTTCCAAAATCTCTGGGTGCCAAGAGAGCACGCTTGGCGGTGTTCGACGCTCCCATGCCTTGTCACCCTCAGGCGCCTCTCCAATCGCCAGCAGGGGGTGCCGGCTGTGGGGACGCACACAAGCGGCCTTCTCACACTCGCACACCCCCTCAGCGGAAGCAGGTAAGTGTTACGCAGTTCACTCAGACCCCACTTCGGGCCGCTCTCATGCCGTCCGAGTCGGGTCCCTGCATACCGCTTCGCTGCCCTGCTGCGGGTACGTCTGTGGTGCCGATGGTCCCGCTTGTACGGTCGCTGGGAGCCTGGCTAGCGCTCCCCAGCCCGTCTCGCTGGCTCATCCGTACCATCAGACTCGGCTATGCGATTCAGTTCGCCCGGCGTCCCCCCAAGTTCAGGGGCGTTCACTTCACCTCTGTGTCGAAGGAGAATGCCCCTGTGCTTCAGGCGGAGATCGCAGTCCTACTGCCGAAGGACGCGATAGAGCCGGTCCCTCCAGCCGATATGAAGACCGGCTTCTACAGCCCGTACTTCATTGTACCCAAGAAAGGCGGCGGGTTACGGCCGATCTTGGATCTGCGATTCCTGAACCGGTCCCTTCACAGGCTACCGTTCAGAATGCTAACGCAGAAACGCATCTTCAGGTGCATTCGTCCCCAAGATTGATTTGCAGCGATCGACCTGAAGGACGCGTACTTTCATGTCTCGATTCTCCCTCGACACAGACCGTTTCTACGCTTTCCGTTCGACGGACGAGCATATCAGTACAAAGTCCTACCCTTCGGGCTAGCCCTGTCGCCCCGTGTCTTCACGAAAGTCGCGGAGGCGGCCATTGCTCCCATGAGAGAGCGTGGAGTTCGCATCCTCAACTATCTCGACGACTGGCTGATCCTTGCCCAGTCGCGAGAACAGTTGTGCGAACACAGGGACATGGTGCTCAGTCACCTCAGCCGGTTGGGTCTTCGGGTCAACTGGGAAAAGAGCAAACTCTGCCCCACGCAGAGGATCTCTTTTCTCGGTATGGAGCTGGATTCGGTCGGCCTGACAGCGTGCCTCACCGAGGAGCGCATCCAGTCGGTGTTGAACTGCTTGAATTCGTTCAAATGCAGGACAGCGGTACCACTGAAACATTTTCAGAGGCTGCATCCGCAGCCGCAGTAACGCCGCTCGGGTTGCTTCATATGAGACCGCTTCAACGCTGGCTATACGACCGAGTCCCGAGATGGGCGTGGCACAGCGGATCCCTCCGTGTCCCTGTGACTCCGAGGTGCCGCCAAACCTTCAGCCCGTGGTCGGACCCTTCATTTCTACGGGCAGGAGTTCCCCTAGAACAAGTGTCCAGGCATGCTGTTGTCTCCACGGATGCCTCATCCACCGGCTGGGGTGCCACGTACAACGGGCTTGCAGTTTCGGGTCTGTGGACGGGGCCTCAACTGCAATGGCATATCAATTGCCTCGAGTTGTTAGCAGTTCGTCTTGCGCTGGGCCGCTTCAAAACGCTGCTACTAGGCAAGCACGTTCTGGTCCGTACGGACAACACTGCGGCCGTTGCGTACATCAACAAACAGGGTGGTCTACGCTCCCGTCGCATGTCACAACTCGCCCGCCATCTCCTCCTATGGAGTCAGAAGCATCTGAGGTCGCTTCGTGCCATTCACATTCCGGGCCTGCTCAATCGTGCGGCCGACGAGCTCTCACGACAGCCAGTGCTCCCCGGAGAGTGGAGACTCCATCCCCAGGTGGTCCAGCTGATCTGGAGTCGCTTCGGGACCGCACAGGTAGACCTGTTTGCCGCCCCGGACACGACCCACTGCCAGTTGTTTTATTCCCTGACCGAGGGGACCCTCGGCTCGGATGCGCTGGCACACAGCTGGCCCCGGGGCCTACGCAAGTATGCGTTTCCCCCAGTGAGCCTTCTTGCACAGACTCTGTGCAAGGTCAGGGAGGACGAGGAGCAAGTTCTGTTGGTCGCTCCGTATTGGCCCAACCGGACTTGGTTCCCGGAACTAGTGCTTCTCACGACAGCACCTCCCTGGCCCATTCCTCTGAGGAAGGACCTCCTGACTCAGAGACGGGGCACCCTATGGCACCCGCGTCCGGACCTCTGGAAACTCCATGTCTGGTCCCTGGACGGGACGCGGAGGTTCTAGGTGGCCTACCACAGGCTGTGGTAGACACCATCACTTCCGCTAGAGCTCCCTCTACGAGGCGCCTCTATGCGTTGAAGTGGAACCTGTTCGTCGGCTGGTGTTCTTCTCGCCGAGAAGACCCCCGGAGATGTTCGATCGGTTCCGTGCTTTCCTTCCTACAGGATGGGTTGGAGCGAAGGCTGTCTCCCTCCACCCTCAAAGTCTATGTTGCCGCTATCGCCGCTAATCATGACATGGTAGGTGGTAAGTCTCTAGGGAAGCACGATCTGATCGCCAGGTTCCTGAGGGGGGCGAGGAGACTAAAACCGCCTCGCTCTCTCTCTATACCCTCTTGGGACTTAACTCTGGTGCTAACCGCACTGCAGAGGGCGCCCTTTGAGCCTTTGCAGTCAGTCGAGTTAAAAATCCTGTCTCTGAAGACAGTACTCCTGACTGCATTGGCCTCTATCAAGAGGGTAGGGGACCTGCAGGCATTTTCGGTCGACGAATCGTGCCTGGAATTCGGGCCCGGTAACTCTCATGTAATCCTGAGACCCCGACCCGGATATGTGCCCAAGGTTCCCACCATTCCCTTCCGGGACCAGGTGGTGAGCCTGCAAGCGCTGCCTTCGGAGGAGGCAGACCCAGCCCTAGCTTTTCTCTGTCCAGTCCGCGCTCTACGGACTTACGTGGACAGAACACAAAGCTTCAGGACCTCAGAGCAGCTCTTCGTCTGTTATGGAGGCCAGCAGAAGGGAAAGGCTGTCTCCAAGCAGAGGATGGCCCACTGGATAGTGGATGCCATCGTCTTGGCGTACCAAACCCAAGACGTGCCCTGCCCGCTCGGGTTAAGATCCCACTCCACTAGGGGTGTAGCTTCTTCCTGGGCGTTGGCTCGTGGCGCCTCGCTGACAGATATTTGTAGAACTGCGGGCTGGGAGACACCTAACACGTTCGCTAGATTTTATAGCCTCCGTGTAGAGCCGGTATCTTCCTGTGTGCTCGCTTCCCATAGTCAGTAACACCGAAGTGCCCGTTCTAAGTGTCGGCTTGCTGCGCCACTCCCTTCCCTTTGGAACGGATACGTGCGCTTATATGCTCCAGTCGAGTTCCCCAGAACGGCGAACCCTGTTGAGTCCTCCGCAACCCGCGGCAGTCGGATGTGGCGGAGCGTCCGACGCCAGGTCTAACACTCGTATGCATTGGTGGAACTTGTGTTAGGCTGGGTTCCATATGTTGTGACCCCCACGGCGGTCCCATATGTGTATTCTTCCACGGTACGGCTCCCTACGGCGAGCCCGTGTCTTTCCCTCGGCAGAGCTCTCTGCCGTCTCAGTTAGGTGTTGTTCCCCCGCCTGTTTGGCCGGGGCCACCCCTGGGACTTCCGTATGTTGCACTGCCCACGGCCAGTCCATACGTGTATTTTCCACATGGTAACTCCCTTCGGGCATGATGTGGCTTCCGCAGCGTCCCTCTGGGCACGCTTTCCCAGCGTTATCCAATAGTCTGCTGAAGTGGGTCTTGCGGAACAGCAGTGTGACTTCCCTGCGTGAATTCCCCGCCCGGAACAGACGGGGTCTGAGGGGCTCTCGCTGGGCGCTGGAAGTGGTAGTAACTGTGGCGTTTTCCAAAGGGATCCCAATTCGTCGGTGACGTCCGACGTACGTCGAACGTGACCGACTGAAAGGGAACGTCTCGGTTACGTATGGTAACCCTCGTTCCCTGAAGGAGGGAACGGAGACGTACGTCCCGTCGCCACAGTTGCTGTACCATCACTGCATGGCCGAGTCACTAGTTCGGCTCCTCAGTGAAAAACAACAGTGTGCTGCATTCGCTTCCGCTTTATACCCGCGCTGCGGGGCGGAGCGCGAGATGCAAATCTCGCACGCCAATAGTCATTGGCCGGTTCTCTATATCTCGAAGCTGATAGGGGCTCCCTGAAGTGATCCCAATTCGTCGGTGACGTCCGACGTACGTCTCCGTTCCCTCCTTCAGGGAACGAGGGTTACCATACGTAACCGAGACGTTTTCTATCCAACATGAACATATAGTCAGTCATTGTACAACGACAAATACTAACAATTGATGGTATTATGAAAACTGCATTACTGTTAAGTTTCAGTTCTACCTGCAGACAATATGAAATCCATTATATAATTCAGTTTCTTTTACTGTAAGAAATTCTACAATTTTGTTGAATGTGTTTTATAAAGTATTGACTCGTTCACTTTTAGATAGTATGTTGCCAAGAATGCGCACATTCTTCTTTCTCTCCTCTACCTCTCCATCTCCCTTGTCCTGATCCAGCTACTCCTCTCCTTCACCCTGACATTATTTTTCTCACTCTTCTGCTCTGTACACTGTAAAAAAAATTATGATCAATAAGTTATGACAGCATGTTTTTACATTGCTTTAACTCATCAGAATAGGTTAAGCAATTTTCAACTTTTTATAAGTTATACCGGATTCAACAATTTTATTTTAAAGTACTTAAATATTTATAACAATAGAGTCCTATTTTACTGTAAGGCCAAGTAATGGAAATAACTTCAACAATGATTTCTAACACTATATATGTTTTACAAGATCTGCTACTTAAAATGCTTAACAGTTGTTTCAGTCTTTGTTTTATATATATATTTTTTCAATACAATGAGAAAAACAATAAGTATATTTTTTCAAAAATTTTTATTTGGCAAGTTTTTGTTATTTAATCTACTTAACTAAGCGGAGTAAAATTAACAAAGTGAGTAAGTAAATATAACTTGGCCTGTTAAATTATACTGAGTAATTTTTACTTACAAATTTGATGTAATTAATATAATTACATAAAATCATTTGCCCTTTTAAATACATTTTACTTGTTCAATGCAGTGCTGGTAATTATTTTGAATTGAATTAAATGTTACTCTTATAATGTGAAAAAAATAATACTGTGACAATGTGCAGTTAAGACTTAAGAAGAAATAACAAGCGCTTACAGAAACCTATGATGCTTATGATCACTTTTAAGGTTTAAGCAGCTTGAGCTATGATAAACATCCACGTTCAATGATAAATTAAACATATTAAAACTCTAAAATGAGCAGTTCTATGCATAGATAGCTTAATCTCAGTATCAAAACATTTGGAAAGCCTTTTAAACTAACAAAAAACTAAAATACACATTTGTAAAATGTAAGAATATTTCTTCAAAACAGTTATAAAATGATGGCAACCCTCATTATCAACTATGTTGTTTTATTACAACATAAGAGATGTGCATGCAACTAATGCAAATGTAAACGTAAAGGATGCCCACGATGAACATTTTGGATGTCACAGGGTACAGGTTTTCTCAAGGGTACCGTTCTTCTGACACAAAAAAGCAAGTCAACCAGGCAGACAAATGCCTATGAACATCCACAGTACAAAAAAGCAAGCAGCTTGTTTTTCAAAGAACGTACTTTAGGAGAGAGCTTAAGCCATCAAGGCCCAGAACCAGTTTCTTGAAAATAAATGGTTCAATCACTTTATGAACTGATTTATCACTATTTATGGATATGTGCGTGAGCTCATTAAAAATGGTATTACTCAACCAAGATGAAATGTTACCCCCAAAAACATTTATGATAGTATGAACTAGGATAATATAGGCTACTATACTGTAAATGACTCAAGCGAATGCAACGGTTTAATGCATCATCTGATTAAACCAACCAATTACTGTACTGGAACAATGAGTAACACCAAGCACTCACTAGCATTACAGCTAAATGCAGGAAACAGTTTTCGGACAAAATGTAAAGGGAAAACATGCTCATAATTAAAATGACACACAAAAAAGAATGGTGATGTTTTAAAAAAAATGAAACCGTGGTAAAACACCGTGTTTCAGAAAAAACTTGAACAAAATCAAAGAAACGTTTTAAGCTCAAGATAACTACTGTGTGATTTGGGTATTTGAGGTTTACTTACCCGGGATCAGTCTGGTATGTGAAAGAGTCAGAATGATCATTTGTGTTTATTTAGCCTATTCATTACCATAAAGTTTTGTAAGTTTATATTTATTTCATCGATTACCGTTACTAAGTTTGCCTTAATGACGCTGAAATGTTTTATTAAAAGACATCACAGAGGACCGCTTAAATAGCCACCTAATCACGTTTCTCATTATCATGCCTGACACCTTTGTAAATGACTAAAACTAATATTTAAGCTGAACAAATATTTACAATTGTAAAAAAAAATGTAAGAGGTGTTAAGCATGCTGGTGAGGGACAAGAACCGCATTACACTCTTCATCACAAACATGACACGTTGGCGTAGCTGGGCCCTGTTTCATGGATCAAGCCTAAAAGACATAGCATTGGAGCGGTCAAAATATGAATCATCTAACCTTTTACTTAGAATAACTACTTATCAAGTTGACTTTTTCTTTTTTTTTTCTTTTTTTTTTTTATTGAAGTTGCGTTTAGAGACGCGCTAAAAAACGTCTCGGTTACGACTGTAACCTTAGTTCCCCGAGTAGGGAACGAGACGCTGCGTCACCGCTTTGGGAACGCCTCTGCGTGATTGCGTCGTGAAGCACATGTGTAATCAGTCCAATGGAGAGACGGAACGTCATAGGCGGGTGACGTCATCGACCCGGAAGGTATAAAGCATACCGGCAGACAAACGCCGCTAGCTTCTGTGGTAGAGTGAAGCAAGACGCTTTTGCGGGCATGCGGGGAGTATGGCAGGGTGACGCAGCGTCTCGTTCCCTACTCGGGGAACTAAGGTTACAGTCGTAACCGAGACGTTCCCTTTCGAGGGAACTCGAGCTGCGTCACCGCTTTGGGAACGAGAATACCCACGTCCCCATAGGAGCCGGATGCCCGCCTGTGCATTGTCTAAAAGGCGAGCACCCGAGCCCCTGGAGTAATGTCAAGTTCGTAGAACCTCACGAAAGTGAGCGGCGAGGACCACCCCGCCGCGTCACAAATGTCTTGCAGGGAAGCCCCTGCTAGGAATGCCCGAGAGGCAGCCATACCCCTAGTCGAGTGTGCCCGGACAGCCAAAGGGAAAGGCTGCCCGACCACCTCATAAGCAAGTGAAATAGCCTCAACTATCCACTTGCTCATCCTCTGCTTAGAGACCGGACCCCCTCTCGAGGGTGGACCGTAACACACAAACAACTGTTCCGATTTTCTCCACAGGGCAGCTCTGTGGACATAAGCGTCTAGTGCGCGAACAGGGCAAAGCAGATTAGATCTTTCCTGGTCAGACGTCAGAAAGGGAGGTGGACAAAAGGCCATAAGTACTATGGGTCTCACAGTATTAGTGGGAACCTTAGGAACGTACCCCGGTCTGGGGTACAGAAAAGCTTTAGCCATACCGGGAGCAAATTCCAAGCACGAGGGTGCCACAGAGAGGGCTTGTAAGTCCCCTATTCTTTTTAAAGAAGAGATAGCCAGCAGAAAGATGGTCTTTAAGGTGAGGAGTTTCTCAGAAATTTCTTCAATGGGCTCGAAGGGAGCCTGAGAAAGGCCCTGAAGGACAATAGCTAAGTCCCAGGCCGGCACCCTGGTGCGTACTGCGGGCCTCAGTCTGATAGTGCCACGGAGGAAACGAGTAACTAGGGGGTGTCGCCCGAGGGTAACACCATCGAAAGGAGAGTGGTAAGCTGCTAAGGCCGCCACGTACACCTTCAAAGTGGAGGGAGCTAACCCAGCGGAGAATTTCTCCTGCAGGAACTCCAGCACCGCGCTCGCAGGGCAGTTTACTGGATCCCACAGGCGATCTCTACACCATAAGGTGAAGAGTCTCCATTTCAATGCGTACAGTTTCCTCGTGGAGGGAGCTCTAGAGTGTAGGATGGTCTCCACAACCTCGGTTGAGAGACCGGAGCTTAGGAGCTGGGCCCCCTCAGAGGCCAAGCCCACAGATTCCACAGCTCTGGGCGTGGGTGCAGGAAGGCACCGCCCGACTGAGAGAGCAGGTCCCTCCTGCACGGAATCTCCAGGGGAGAGCCGTTGAGGAGCGACACAATGTCCGAGAACCAAACCCGGGCTGGCCAGAACGGAGCCACTAGGAGCAGATGGGCACCGTCCCGACGAACTCTCTCTAGAACTCCCGGAAGCAGAGCGATCGGGGGGAAAGCGTACAGGGGCAGCCTCGGCCACTCCTGTACCATGGCGTCCAGTCCCAAGGGAGCTGGAGGAGTTAGAGCAAACCATAGACGACAATGAGTGTTGTCTTGAGTGGCGAACAGGTCTACTTCTGCTCTGCCAAATTCTTGCCAGAGGAGCTCCACCACCTCGGTGTGGAGTCTCCACTCCCCGGGCCTCGGCCCCTGCCTCGACAGGACGTCTGCTTCCGTATTCAGGCGCCCTGGGATGTAGATTGCCCTGATTGAGAGCAATTTCCCCAGGGCCCACAGGAGGATTTGACGAGTCAGCTTGTACAAAGGGCGAGACCTCAAACCCCCCTGGTGATTTATATAGGAGACCACCGATGTGTTGTCTGTGCGAACTAGAACATGATGGCCCCTGAGATACGGCAGGAAATGTCTCAGAGCCTGGAACACAGCAAGCATTTCCAGGCAATTTATGTGCAACGCACGATGAGCGTCCTGCCATAGGCCCTGGGCCGAGCGACCACTCATGGTCGCCCCCCAACCCGTAAGGGAGGCATCCGTGGTCAGAGTGACCCGCTGGCACGGTGCCCCCAGTAACGGGCCTTGGGCTAGAAACCGAGGGTCCTTCCACATGACTAAGGCGCGGAGGCATCGCCGCGTTACCTTGATCACGCGAAAGGGATTTCCCCTCGGGGAAAAACCCTTGGTCTTGAGCCACCACTGTAAAGGTCTCATGTACAACAGGCCACGAGGAATGACGTTGGACGCTGCTGCCATCAGGCCTAACAGTCTCTGATACTGTTTGACAGTGAGTGGCTGGTCTAGTTTCACCCCTTTCACAGCTGAGAGAATCGATCCTACGCGAGGCTCTGATAGACGGGCCTGCATCAGGATCGAATTCCAACACACACCCAGATACGTTATTTTCTGTACTGGAGAAAGAACGCTCTTCTTGAGGTTGAGCCTCAGCCCTAACCTCTTCATGTGCGCGAGAACAACATCTCGATGTTGAACCGCCAGACGTGCTGACTGAGCCAAAATCAGCCAGTCGTCGATATAATTGAGAATGCGGATCCCCTGCATACGCAAGGGGGCTAATGCCGCGTCTACACACTTGGTGAAGGTGCGGGGTGATAGGGCTAGACCGAAGGGAAGCACCCGATATTGGTACGCTTGTCCCCCAAAAGCGAACCTCAGGTACTTCCTGTGCTGCGGAAGGATGGAGATGTGGAAGTAAGCATCTTTGAGATCTATCGTGACAAACCAGTCCTCGGACCTGATCTGGGACACGATATGTTTGAGTGTAAGCATCTTGAACCTGAACTTTGCCACTGCGCGATTCAGCGAGCGCAGGTCCAAAATGGGGCGCAACCCCCCATCCTTCTTTGGCACTATAAAATAGCGACTGTAGAAACCTGACTCCCTGTCGGAGAGAGGAACCTTCTCTATGGCCCCCTTCCGTAGGAGGGTCTGGACTTCTTGAGTCATAACCAGAGCCTGCTCGGGGCCCACCAAGGTAGGTAGGACCCCCTTGAAACTGGGTGGACGACACCTGAACTGGATGGCGTACCCTGATCTTATTATCTGCAGGACCCAACGAGATATATTTGGCAGTTTTTCCCATTCTGGCAAAAAATCTACTAGGGGTACCAGTCCCTCGAGACTGGCCTCTGGTATACTGAGTGCTGGGAGCACAGCGCCCTGAAACGGATGACCGGCAGGGAACGGCTGACTCGACAGCGCCACCTCCTTGTCTGGAGGACGCGGGCCATCCTCGGATGACTCGCGAGGGCCTTCCACGCCCCGGCACTCGGGCGGGGTTAGTGGAGAGACCCTGTGAGGGTACCGGAACAGGACGGGCACCGTATGCTGAGGTGAACACCGCCTGTTCCCGAAGGGGGAAACCCTCACTGCCCTGGGCCCACTGGCGTCAGGGCCTCTTAGACGCAGCCTTTCTAGAGATAAGAACAGTCCGCAGATCTGCTCTACCCCTAGAGGGCTGCGTCTGGGGGTGTCGCCCACCGCCCCACCCTTTCTGAGGGGGAGTACGAGTGGCCACACTTTGTTTCTGTTGCGCCCGGTGTACGGAGCTCGTACTCGGTGTCTGCTGCTCCCGCACAGCAGCAGACGAGGCCTGGGGTTTTCTCGGGAGGAGCTGCTTCAGCGCCGCAGATTGTTTCTTTGCCTCCTGAAACCTGTCGGTGACGGTTGTGACAGCGTCACCGAACAGGCCGTCAGGAGACAGCGGCGCATCAAGCAGAAAGCTCTTATCTCTCTCCCGAATCTCAGTCAGATTCAGCCACAGATGCCTCTCCGTAGCCACCAGGGCTGCCATAGAACGGCCTATAGATTTGGCCGTCTCCTTGGTGGCTCGGAGAGCTAAATCTGCTGAAGATCGGAGCTCATTAACTAAGTCTGCTCCGATCTCCTGGCTGGACCCCAGGTCTCTTAGCAGGTCGGCCTGGTATGCCTGCACGATGGCCATAGTGTGCAGACACGCGGCGGCCTGACCCGCTGCCGAGTACGCCTTGCCCACCAAAGAGGATGTGGTTCTTAATGGTTTGGTGGGCAAGGTCGGAGTTTTAATGGCCGATGCCGACTGAGGAGAGAGATGGCTCGCAAGCGTCTCCTCCACCTTCGGCATCGGACCATACCCATGCTTCTTCAGCCCCTGTATGTTGCTATACACTGACGTTTGGGGGCTGAAGACACGAGAGGACATGGGCCGCTTCCACGTTCTCGACACCTCAGTGTGGAGATCCGTGAAAAACGGTAAACTCCGACGTGGAGGCTGGGCAGAGCGTGAGGGGAGAAAGCGCTCGTCCAAACGGCTCTTGGACGAGACGCTCTCTTGATTTTCTTGTGGCCAGTCAATGTTTAGTTTGGCCACCGCTCTGCACAGAACCTCCAAAAGCTCCTCACCAGCAGGGGATTGAAGTGGCGAGTCTTCAACCCCCGCGTCAACGCTGCAAATATCGATCTCATCAGAGCTTGATAAAAGCAGCGCTGAGGCTGCCCCCTGGGTGGGAGAAACCGCAGGGCGGGCTCCCGAACCCAGAGAGGCAGCACTGGATCTGCCAGGTGAGGGCAGAGAAAGGGCTGGGCCCGTCTCTAACCCCTCTGACAGATCCATTTGCGAACCCCACGACATAAGCTGCCGCTGTGCCTCAGCAACAGCGGGGCCTGTGCCGCGGGGAACGCGAACCGGGACACCCTCCTCAAAAAGTGCCCGGCGGGATCGCAGCACTCTCATAGGCAAAGCCTCACAATGCTCACAGCCGGCCCCCTCGAGAGCCGACTGAGCGTGCTGTTCACCCAAACAAACAACGCACATCAAGTGTGTATCCCCGCTCGTGATGTGACGAGAGCAGGGAGGAACACACTTTCTGTAACGCTGTTCGCTCGCCATAGTGTCTCTTTAAATGTCAGTGTGTATGCAACTTGAAATAGAAACGAGAGAAGTCTGAACTCAGACACAAAACACAAATCTGACAATGACAATACACAGAGCGCTTGCTGAAAGCAACAGAAGCTAGCGGCGTTTGTCTGCCGGTATGCTTTATACCTTCCGGGTCGATGACGTCACCCGCCTATGACGTTCCGTCTCTCCATTGGACTGATTACACATGTGCTTCACGACGCAATCACGCAGAGGCGTTCCCAAAGCGGTGACGCAGCTCGAGTTCCCTCGAAAGGGAAATTGTGTTACCACGTCATGCTCGGAACCTCCAAAAGCTCCTCACCAGCAGGGGATTGAAGTGGCGAGTCTTCAACCCCCGCGTCAACGCTGCAAATATCGATCTCATCAGAGCTTGATAAAAGCAGCGCTGAGGCTGCCCCCTGGGTGGGAGAAACCGCAGGGCGGGCTCCCGAACCCAGAGAGGCAGCACTGGATCTGCCAGGTGAGGGCAGAGAAAGGGCTGGGCCCGTCTCTAACCCCTCTGACAGATCCATTTGCGAACCCCACGACATAAGCTGCCGCTGTGCCTCAGCAACAGCGGGGCCTGTGCCGCGGGGAACGCGAACCGGGACACCCTCCTCAAAAAGTGCCCGGCGGGATCGCAGCACTCTCATAGGCAAAGCCTCACAATGCTCACAGCCGGCCCCCTCGAGAGCCGACTGAGCGTGCTGTTCACCCAAACAAACAACGCACATCAAGTGTGTATCCCCGCTCGTGATGTGACGAGAGCAGGGAGGAACACACTTTCTGTAACGCTGTTCGCTCGCCATAGTGTCTCTTTAAATGTCAGTGTGTATGCAACTTGAAATAGAAACGAGAGAAGTCTGAACTCAGACACAAAACACAAATCTGACAATGACAATACACAGAGCGCTTGCTGAAAGCAACAGAAGCTAGCGGCGTTTGTCTGCCGGTATGCTTTATACCTTCCGGGTCGATGACGTCACCCGCCTATGACGTTCCGTCTCTCCATTGGACTGATTACACATGTGCTTCACGACGCAATCACGCAGAGGCGTTCCCAAAGCGGTGACGCAGCTCGAGTTCCCTCGAAAGGGAAATTGTGTTACCACGTCATGCTCGAATGTAACACGCTGTAACTAAGTGTAATAGATGTGTTTTAAGCGCAATAGTTGTAAATGTAACAGAAAAACATCAAGACTCGCTTTTCATGTTTATGCATTGCGTGTCTTATGACCGCTTCCTAGACAGATCAGAAAGAACATCGCAGTTGTAGTTTAAACTCTGTCATGTAGAAGGAATAACGTTTGTTCATGTTTTCATGAATTCCTGCGAGTAGCTGCATGTTTGACCACACTTTGGCTTCATCTAAAAACTGTACAAAAACAAACAAACTGTAAACAGCGTCCTCTGGTAGTGGAATAAGTGGCATTTACAATCTTTCGCAACAGAACAGAAGAGAGGATTTCTTTGTTATGTTTTTATTATAGCTAAATATCTCTTTTCTTATATGTCGTACACACTTAGTAAATTGTATACATATAATTCATGTGTAAAGATTATGTTTGAAATTCGTCTATAGCTTTCACAAGGGCATGCAGCGTTATAGTTTTTAAATGTGCTTGCATTACAATAGTGTAGCACAGACTATAATTTATACACATGCTATATTATTTAATGTCAAGCAGGATGTTGAAAGAAGCTTCAGGATTCCCTAAAGATTAAACACCTAAGGAAAATTGTTTGAAATGTTGGTTGTCAAAAGGAAAGTTAAGTCATACATTTAAAAAGATGCTTAAAATGAAAGGCCCGTATTCATCACACACGTGAGGATTTGCACAACCTTACACTGACAACAACCAGAGAGCAGCCTTCACCTAAAAACAAATACAGGCCACCAAATAAAATGTGAACAGTGACCTTGATAATCTTGATAATATGGCTAAGACTAGGGATGGAAGGGAAAAAATCACAATAAAGTGGATTTTCTGTATGCAATATGACACTTTTTCTTAAACAATGTCACCGCTTTCTTACTCTAGGCCTCTTGAATTTACACAGAGTTTTTTGCACACATAATTCCTACAAAGAGCATGTTTGGATTTTATCTGTAGGGAAGAAGCAATGACAATAAACTTTAATCGACATCTATTTAATTGAGCCAAAAATAATAATATACAGCTATAAATAATAATAAACAGCTTAGCTGATAACTTAGCTGGATTGTGATGCATAATTCAATTGTAAAGACTATTAAAAATGGCAAGTGCGATACTAGCGTACACATTGTATAACTCATGTTGAAACATACAAGTGAAAAATAAATATTATTTTCTTTGTTTGATAAGAAGCTTCATCAGAATCCTTGTACTGCATGATTGTAACATGCCTGATACTTAAAAAAAGACCTAGGCCTATTCCAACACCACAGAGAAAATATTTTTTGTCTAATAGTTTGTCAAAAGAAAAAAAAAACTGGTTTAGTTGTATTTTAAGACACCGCTTTTTCTTAAAATCATTGTCAAACTATTTTGGTAGCATAATTGCCTTGTTTCATAATGTATTAACTGCATATTTATCAGGCTGATAAAAGTAGCATGAACCTATATAAGAAAATGACATTTATAAAAGTACCGAATAATGCCATTGTGTCAGAAACCAACAGGTAAATCTTTGGTTTTAAGGTAAAATAAATATTCCCAGGAGACCCATTGACCGCGGAAGTCACGACCTTGCATGTGTAGATTCATCCCGGTTGAAAAAAAAAAAAAAACCTTGTAGGGTCTTTAACACCCTGCAAAATCGTTAGGGTCAAAAATGTACTCGAGACAAACTTTACTTATGTTGTCATTGACCAAAGAGAAACATCTGGTGTGTAAATCACCCCATCACCCTATAGCCTGAAGCTGCCATTAATGATTGCTGAGGACCTGTGTGGGGATTTTCTTAAACTGAATAAGAGCAATGTTAAGTCTTCGTTCGAATTCCTTCATAACTGGAATCTATTTAAAACAAATTAAATATTTCTAGTTTATCTTTTAAAAACAGATTTGTGACAAAACAATCATTGTTCAAAACAATCATTCTTCCAGGTCATAGGGCACCATCGGTATTACAAATATGCAACCTCAAAGGTCATATCGGTCCCTGGAGGATACACAAGGTCAAAGGTGACCGCAACGTGGGTGGTCAAGGTCAACCGTGGGGGAGGGGAACGACGTGGGTGGTCCGGTGGGGGATGGGGAAGGGGGCGTGATAGGTCAAAGGTCAAAGCAATCAATCATTTTGACACAATGTATCTTATATAGACTATTCACCTGCATCTACCCCCATCTCCCCTCCAGAATTCACCCAAAATCTATATGGTCTAAAGTGAACAAATATTATACAGAATTATACATGTTTGATAATTTCTGAAACGTCTCAGTGCGACTGGTACAAAGGTCTCCTCCCCACAGAAGTAAACCAAAAAGTAATAAAGGTTTTGAGAGTTTAGAGATACTTTGCTTATTACGTTGGGTGTGGCTTTAGCCATTTGGTCTTTTGTCAATACAGGTCTATGGGACAGTGATTAAATGTAAATTCCCATTGTTAACACGTTTCCATTTGAAAGAGGTTTCCGTCTTGGTCTGGTATTTAAGGAGATGTTGCAAAGAGATCGGGGCTCGAACCGTTACATCGGTCAGCCCGTAACGCTGAGTGTCTCCTAGATGCTCAGCGTTATGTAATTCTCAGAAGGTCAGGTATCCATATTTTATTCTATACTTCAGAGTATTTGATGTTATGTATGGATTATCTTTGAATTGATTATGTAATTGGCATGATACATTTACCTGACTAATAATAAATTGTTACACTGATTTATTCTGACTTACTCTGGAATTATTAACTATGAACGGGTATAATTTCAACAAAGAGTTAAACTGAATAATTAAATGTTTAAACTATTAAATATAAATGACCAAATAACCAATTGGCATTCTAACCTAAATTCGAGGTCATAATTAAAATGGAGTCAGATAAAGATAAATTAGAATTAAATCCCTTTGCCCCGCTGAAAAGACCAAACGCGCAAGAAACCTTCAACCACCAATCGTACGCCTCCATTGGAACGATTGGGCGGGCTTACACTTTGAAATAGATGTAGCCATCCAATCAGTAACTGATATGCCTGTAGATTCAGTGAAGGTATGTGACGCCAGGAGATCGCAGGGAATTGAGGGAATTGAAAGCGTTCAGAAACTTTTCTGTTGTCCAAGTACAAACTGTTGCCAAAGTGCTAGGACCTAAATATATAGAGAGACTATCTCAGAGCTTACACACAGCTGATGTCACAAATTCTAACTGAATCTGAATTCAACAGTTTTGAGTCTGCTGTTACTTTTGAACTACATGTCAGTAAAGGCGATTTGAGAGAAGGTGTTTTGAAAAAGAATATCATGGGACCCAAAATAGATAGTTAAAGGGCGTGAGCACCCACAGAGCAAAACATAAATCCACGCCTATGAGTGCAGCATAACTCATATTGTTAAATGGATAAAACAAATTATATATTTGTAATGGAGGGTCAATGTTATTAAAGTCACAGTTCTCATTCTAACTCCTTTCAGAGTGGATGAGCAGAAAGGACTGGTGATAGGGAAAACTTATCTGAACAAGAAGCAGGCCAGGGTTTTCATGCACTACATTGCTGAGGTGTCGAGGAGGCAGCTTAAAAATAAGATTGATCATTAAAAGTATCTGGCAATTATGTCAGATGGATCAACTGACAGTGCAGTGTTGGAGGAAGAGCTTCTGTACACCAGAGTGAGCCAAGCAGGGAAAGTCGAGGTGCAGTTTGTTGAAATCCAGGCTGTTGAAAAGCCAAATACTAAATAAAAAGAGCATTTTTTGCAGTGTAGTCAAATCTTTTGATCATTTAAAATATAATAGGCCTTTGTAATGTGCCTCTGTTGACTACATTCTAAATAAACTACAACAAAATAGATTTCTTTTGTCCTGTTGCTTAGCTCTTAGTCACATACCTGAGGCTCATTGATTATGCAGGTCATTATGCAGCTCATTATGCAGGTCTTTTGTTCTCTCAGGTGTAATTCCCAGCATTATTCATGATCGTTCACGCCTCTTTGCATACGGCCTTTGTAAAGAAAAAAGTGTCTTACAAAATGTAAATCAATATATTGCTTTATGTGAATAATTAGGCACAATGATTCTCACATCAGTTTGAAGCAAAAACTCTAGGCAACAACACCCATTAGTCAAAAGTCTTGTGGACACATATCTATTGTGTGTTGTTTTTGTTTTGACTTACATTTTTATTTTTTTCAAAAATGTATTTTTTTCAAAAATGTATTCTCTCAAATATACAAGCATGTACATACATGTTGCTCACATATTATGGTAGCCCAGTTTGTGCTGAACACAGTGTAATTACACTTTGCCATTAATGTGTTTATAAGCAACTGAAAAAAGCACAAATGTCAGAGCATGTCAAAACTTCTAAAGGGCCCCAAAACAGCTCAGACTCCTGGGGGTTAAAAAAGAACATTTTAAATAAAAAAGGAACATTTTGACCAAAAAGCTGAGAAAATCAAGTTTTTGTCAAAGACTTCATCCAGATTAGATTCAGAGCAATGATCAAATGGATGGAGTAAATCGAGTTCAT
Source organism: Rhinogobio ventralis (assembly GCA_039654625.1). Classification (NCBI taxonomy): domain Eukaryota; kingdom Metazoa; phylum Chordata; class Actinopteri; order Cypriniformes; family Gobionidae; genus Rhinogobio; species Rhinogobio ventralis. Next base: position 7,685,047 of record CM077204.1, read on the forward strand.
CAACACCCCCAGTCCTGTACCTCGTCTTGGGTCCACATTTCATTCAGTAACATTAGGCAGTTTTGATTTATATGCTGTTTAATGTTGATGATCGCGTTATTTTACATATGCATATGATTACATAAGAGATCGCTAGTTTCTGCGTCTTCACATGTGTTTTGATCAGGAGTTTCTGTACTCTTTCAGAAGATGTGTCATAGCGCCCCCTAGCTTATAACAGTGAAAACACGGAAACCCGGAAAATTCTGTGTTTTCCAGGGAAGCGTTTTCTCACAAATAACGGAAAATTCAGTGTTTGGCGGGGAAAGAGTAAAAAAAAAAAAAAGTAGTCAAAAAATGTTTGCATTTCAGAAACTGGACAGCGGCCCACACAAACACACATGCCTATTAACTCGATAATAAAGCCGTAAAGTAGGCTATCTTTCAACTCACAGCGCCACTTCTCACAAATACAGATAGGATTGGAGATGAAAACTTTAACTGACACGTAATCGAGCTCCGGAGCACCCACGGTATCGGCTCCTATCCTGGCGGCTGCTAAAACTAGCTATCTAGCCATCACAAAACACAACTTCAAGTTAGTAATTCACTTACTTGCACAACCAAACGTAGTCCAGAAACGGTCTGCCCTTTTTGCAGATCGCATGGACGTTTCTGAATAGAATTCTCATTTGGTTCCATCTGCAAGTGTTTCACCCTGGTTCACTCCGGAACTCCGAGCAATGAAGGCTATTGGTCGTCGCTTGGAAAGACTGTACAGGAAAACTGGACTCATTGTGCACTCTTTGGCTATGAAAGAACATTTGCTCAACAACCGTACAGCCCTCAATCCTCATAATTCTCTTCTACTATTAAGAATTCCATGTGCAGGCCAAAATCTCTGTTTGCTATGGTCAACAATCTCATTAATCCTCCACAACATATTTCTGGCTCTGAGGTGAATAATTTTTCTCATTACTTTGCAGACAAATTGAAGTCAATCACTGAATCCATTTCCAAAGACACACCTCATACAACTGACTCAAATGTTCACTTGATGTCAGCTGACTCGGCTTACTCCACAAACTCTCTCTCTGCTTTTACTCTCACTTCTGCTGCCATAAGTGATCTAATTGTGAAGTCTAATTCTACATCCTGCCAGCTTGATCCTACACCTACTGTTTTGCTTAAGATGTGTGTTCCTGAGGTTGAACCTTACATAACACATACGATAAACTCTAGTTTAACATCTGCCATTGTTCCAGCAGAATTAAAACTGGCTGCGGTGACCCCCATTTTTAAGAAACCGGGCCTTGACCATCTAAACATGAACAATTACAGGTCAATCTCAAATTTACCATTTTTAAGTAAAATTCTTGAAAAAGTTGTGGCTTCATAATTGAGATCCTACTTAAATGCTAATGTCCTTTTTGAACCTTTTCAGTCAGGATTTCGCTAATCACATAGCACTGAAACTGCTCTTTTTCGTGTGGTTAATGACATTCTTCTGTTTATGGATTCAGGGTTACTAAACATCTTGATTCTTCTGGATCTAAGCTCTGCATTCGACACAGTCTGCCATGAAATACTCATTTTGCACCTTTCTGATATCGGTATCACTGGTTCAGCTCTTTCCTGGCTCATCTCCTACATCAGTGATAGAAAATATTATATCACCATACAAGACCAGAGTCCAGAGAGGGCTCCGGACCAGACTGTATCCCAGCCCAGTGGCCTGCTGTCACCACAAGCCAGCTGCCAGTCTGTGTCCCAGCCCAGCCTCCAATCATCTTCAAGCTGTCTCGAAATCCATGGACCAGTCAACATACAATCTGTGGTCCAATCAGTAGCCTGCCATCAGCACAAGCCTGTTACCAGTCTGTGTCCCAGCTTGGTGGACTGCAGTCAGCACAAGTCCGCTACCAGTCTGTGTCCCAGCCCAGTGGCCTGCTGTCTGCACAAACCCGTGATCAGCCTGTGCCACCCAAGCTACCTGACCGGCCTGTTTCACACGGGCCACCTGAACAGCCTGTGCCACCCAAGCCACCTGACCGGCCTGTTTCACACGGGCCACCTCCACTTCCTGTGGAGTTTTTGTAGTTCTTTGTAGTTTTTCATGTTGATTACTCTCCCCAGGTGTTTCCCATTTACCACACCCCTTGTTATCTCGTTAAGATATGCTGCGTCCCAATTTGCCTACATGTACTACGACCTAAAAGTATGTACTCTTTTTGAGAAGAAAAAGTACATTTGGGACATACTACTTTGTCATCTATAACGGACTCTGTCGCTTTACGTGCATCCCGTCACCGTTTAAACTGCCCTGTCAATCATCGTCACAGTTAAAATCCTCCACACTCAGTTTAAATTCCTACCTTATCGGAGAGAAATGTAGTAGCACATTGATCTGCCATTTGTGGGTCTTTAATGCAGAGACTTCCCTCATGTGTTTGCAGTTTAAATATAATGATGCATTTAAAAGTTAATGGTCAAACGTATCATTACAAAAGTTCACAATGCTGCTGCAGGTGAAATATAATGTGGATGAAATTGAATAAATATATTTTCGTCAGGTTAAATACTGATAATTGATCGCTCAAACCCCTTTATCTAAACCTCTCTACCTAACCGTCGGACTCGCACATCCGTCATGTTTGTAGTTTTTTAAGACTTTTTATCCGCGTTTGTAGTTCTAATCGAATCCTCGTCTAACTCGCAATGGGTTGTGGGCAATATCAGCTGTTAGAGTGTGTGTCGATCTGCACTTCGAATTCTGACCGGAAATAGTAGACCATCCGGGTATCTTTGGAATACTCTTTTCAACATACTATGATTTGGGACATACTAATTCTGTTTTCGATTACTATTTAGTACGGGTAGTATGCGAATTGGGACGCAGCTATAGTCTTCCCTGTGTATCTATAGCCCTTGTTTTCTCTGGTTCTCTGTCGGTCAATGTTTGGTGTTGCAGGTGTATGATGTTCCCTGTTCTGTGTTTTTGCTAGTTTGTTTTGTTCCTGAGTCCTGTTTCGATTGTTTTTTGTTATTAAATTCTCCCTGCATTTGGATCCTGCATCTCTGCCTGCTGCCTGTTATTTCCTGGTTCCCTGACACTTGGTGACATCATACGCATGCTTGGACTTCAATTTCATTGCTATGCTGATGACATTCAAATTTACCTCACCACCAGCTCTGATAGGCCATCCTTGCCTGACTCACTTACTGCATGTATCAGGGATATCAAGCATTGGATGTCCTTGAATTTCCTTAAACTAAATAATAACAAACTGAAATATTGATGATTGGCTCTGCTACCTCAGGCAAAAGGATGGACCTGTCCTTTGAAATTGACGGGGTTTATGTTAAGTCTTCTTCATCTGTCCGTAATATTGGTGTCTTATTTGACTCATCTCTATCTTTTGCCTCTCATATTTCTTCTGTTGTTAAACGTAATATTGTCTTCGTAATATTGCACGTCTTCGATCTTCTCTCACTCTAGCTGATGCTGAAATCACATCACATCTGGATTATTGCAATGCTCTATTTCTTGGTCTTCCTAAAAAACTTGTTACAAAAAGGTTACAGTATGCTCAAAACTCAGCAGCCAGAGTTCTCATCTCCACCAGGCGCTCTTCTCACATTACTCCTCTACTGCATGATCTTCACTGGCTACCTGTGGCATCACGTATTCACTTTAAGATATTACTTCTAACATTTAAGGCATTAAATGGTCTTGCACCTCCATATTTGTCTGACCTACTCTTGGCTTATCATCTGAGCTTGGTCTTTTGTCCATTCCTCGTTTTCGTTTGTCCACTGTAGGTGGTAGGTAATTTAGTGTCAATGCTCCTAAATTATGGAATTCGCTTCCCCTTCCACTTCGTAATATATCATCTTTGTCTACCTTCAAGACTCAGCTAAAAACGTATCTATTTAATATGTATTTTGAATAATGTGGCTATATAAGGCCTGTGCTTGTGGGTGTGCAAATGTATTGTATAGCACTATGTAAAGCGACCTTGATCTATGGAAATGTGCTATATAAATAAAACTTCTGCTTCTGTTCTGACATGCGCCTTTTCTGAGCGCGTACACCTGAAGCGTGCGCACACTAAAAGCCCATCCAACAGCGCCCGATTACTGGACTTTATCTTTCGTGTCTGTTTGCTCTAATACTGTCAAATACACACCAGGTTTACATAAACACAGTTGGTTATGTCTAAAGTGAAAATACACAGGTCTTAAAGTGACAGCAGCCTAAAAGTAAACTCCCAAAAATGAAAATTCTGTCATTATTTACTCACTCTCATGTCGTTCCAAACCTGTACTAATTTCTTTCTAGTGCTGAACACAAAAGAAGATATTTTGAAGAATGTGGGTAAACAGTTGCTGGTCCCCATTAACTTCCATAGTAGGAAAATATATATATATGGAAGTCACTGGGGACCAGCAACTGTTTACCGACATTCTTCAAAATAACTTGTATGTTCAACAGAATAAAGAAACTCATTCAGGTTTAAAACAACTTGAGAGTGAGGAAATGATGACAGAATTTTCATGGGTGAACTATCCCTTTAATGTTAATAAATGTATTATTTTCATCTTGTCACAGGTCCATCATGTAATATTTAAAACATTTGCTGCAAAACAAAGTAAACATAACTGTTTATAATGTCTACTTTGTTTTGAAGCAAGTGTTTGTTTTAAATATTAAACAGGTCCATCTGATCTGCTCATTTTATGTAATTATTTAAATATTTAATTTAATATTTTCCATTTCGTACGTTTACATTTATTTTTTTCTATATAAGAAGATACTGTTTATCTTAAGTTATTTTATTTGTAGTTGGTTGTTCTGCACCTTTGCACATTTTTTAAAAATTAAATCAATTACTGTAAAGTGGTTGCTTACTGTAAATGTAAACAAGTATACAGTATTGTCTGCTGGTTTATTTAGCTACTTTTCAGTACAAATAACGTACGACACTTAGTACTGTACTACTTTTTGCACGCATTTTGGACAGAAGCAGTGACTATATTATCCATTATTCGACTGTAAGTGCCTTGCGAAGTGGATGCTTTTGATCAGTTATGAATAATTAAGATTTTGGACACGAATAGTTCCACGGATTATAATAATAATAATAAGTAGAAGAACTGTTCACAAATAAGATTTTTTTCTATATATTAAAGATAACGTTAAAATTAAGTTTGTAACTATTCAATAAATGTGTTCAGACTTGATGCGCGCACGCGCTCTGCTCATGTGCATATGAGTGATTCGAATTTTAGTTGCTATAGCGACGCTTGTTATGAATTCTGACTGCACGCGAACCGATCGCGATCTGTTGTTGAGAGACGAGGCGAATTCACAAACTTTTGCAGAGTATTTTCTGTGCTGATCTTGACATTTTGAAGCTGTTCGGAGGATTCCTGAGACGAGACCTTTATTCTGGAAAGACATCGGAGAATATATCCTTTATATAGAGTTATATTTTTGAAAGAGTTTATCTAAGGATACTTTTATTTCATTGTTCTTTTCTTATTAGAAGGAGTTTGGAGTTTTATTTCTTTTTTTGTTTTATTTTATTTCTTTTTGGGAGGAGTATTTCTGAGGAGAGTTGTTGTATTGTATTTTGTATTGTCTTTATTGCAGTTTGGAGGAGATGTCTTTGGCTCATGTGATGGGGGAAAGAGGAGGTGAGTGCTTTAGTTTTTCATTTGTTTATGGTATGTTATGATATAATGTTGTACAATGATTGACTACATTAATGTGAAGAAAATTGTGTGAGGTAACCTATTTGAATTTTCCCAGCAAAGTGATCACATGTATTTGATTCTTGAAATAAACTTTTCAATTTGAGTAACTGAAGTAACAATTTGTAATTGACCATTGACATTGATTATTGATTATTATTAAAACATTACTAACTATGTGATGTTTGAAATATTCCAGCCTCAGGCCGCTCCAGATCCAGGAGAGCTGCTTTCTCTCAGACGGCTGGTCAGGAGGTTTGGAGACACGGTTCTGATGACCGTGATCAGGATCCACTGCCAGACCCGGCCCAGACACACATCCAGGAGCTTCCTAGACCTTTAGCACCTCTGTCTTCTGAGTTTTCTGTTTCTGTATCCACAGGTCAGGCTGACAGGAAGAGGGAGTGGCAGAGCGGCAGCCGGCAGAGCCCAGATCATGGACATCCGTCCACTCCATCTAAACGCTTTTGCAGAGGTCAGAATAGGCTTTTATTAAATAAGTTATGGCTCAGTTAACAAAATAATTTGTCATTGAAAACAGAGTAACAATTTGATGTGACCACTGACATTGATTATTAATATTATTAAAAATGTCTGAAATATTCCAGCCTCGGGCCACTCCAGATCCAGGAGATCCACATCATCTTTGTCCCTCTCTGAGGACAGTATAGAGAGGCGGTTCTGTAGAGAGTCGTTGAGCCTTTGCAGCAGAGGCTCGTACATCGCCGATTGGAGGTGGAGTGGCGATAGATCGGATAGCCGAAACGAACAGGGCAGCTCCAGCAAGTGCTGTTTGTCCAGGTCCGACAGCCTCGAAGAGTGGATGTGCCCTCCACTGCCAGGTCAAGTTCCCGTCGAGCCAACAGAGACTTCAAATAGCTTTATGGAGCCCTCACCAGTGAACAAGAGCTCAACAGGTGAGACTGAAATAAGGCTGGGCGGTGTAAAGTGTACAGTCACATTTAATTTTATTTTGCTGAAATTTTGTTTCTGGATTTTTCCTGCCAGAAATATTTTAATTGGACATTCATCTAACAGTTTCAGAACATTCAGAGAACATTCAAAAGTTCCCATAATGTTTGCAAAATTATAAAATAGATTGTTCCCTTAGCCAAGAAAAAACATTTTTACAACATTTAAAAAACTGGACGTTTTGAACGTTCAGGGAACATTTAAAAATAATATTTCTTAACTTAACTTGGGAACGTTAGCAAAGCGTTCTCAATAAGCCATGAACTCATTTGCGCTGTCTGACACACACCCGAAACACACGCACAGAAAGCCGCTTCTCAGACAGCATGCAATCCTGAATAGAGCTCTATTTCGCAACTTATTGCGCTTGAATGGTCAAATATGCACAAAATTGTCACAATGGCTGTCGTGGTGTGGCCCATATGATCTTATGTGATTACCAGAACTGAGCCACATGTGCCAGAGTTGGCCAAATTAAGCCTGGAAATGTTATGTTTTTATCAAAAGATCAGATCAAATACGAAAAATAACTATATTGTGATAATTGTGAAATAAAATGACTATCAATATTGTGAAATGAGATTTTAAGACATTTATGCAGGCATTAAGCAGAAGTCAGGTGGATAGCTTGGAAATATTTCCATTACTTTGGATTTGTAACATTACAGATATGAATTTAACAGTAAAATGTAAGTTATGTCTTTATAGCATTGCCTAATTTGACGTCAGAGATGTTTCTAATAATTCAATTGTTTTTCTTCATTTCAGAAAAACCTACAGAATGTAAGAAGAGGAAAGGAGTTTGTTCTTTCCTCAGGAACGTGTTGAAGGCTATGGCGCGTCCGCTCCTCTGCTGTTGTCTCAGTAGTGCTGTGGATGTTGTGGAGCCTTTTGTTCCTCCAGCGGATCTGGAGCCAGAGCCTGATCCTGATCCATCATCACCTGATCCAGATCACTCCGGCGTCAAGCCAAATTATGGTAAATCTGCAGACATTATTTCTCCAACATTGTTTTAAACAGTATTATCGTCTTGTATTCCACTAAAGATAGACTTGTTTTCAAAAATGATGTTCTCGACACAACCAGCACTGATATTTTTGATATGAAACAAAGGATCTAGCAAGCTCATATATTTGTCATATTTTTCTGTTTGTTTTTCAGAATCCTTTGAGACTCTCTATAACGTGGGAGAGATGATTGGATCCGGAGGATTCGGAAGAGTGTTCGAGGGAACACGGAAATTTGATGGCAAAAAGGTAAAGCAATCTTGCATGCATCAAAACATATTTAATACAGATGGTTTAATACTTAGATGCTCAAATCGTAAATGTTATGCGCAAAGTCAAGCGCTTGAATACCGTTACTGTTATTGAGTACTGTTTTTTGTTTTTCAGGTTGCCATCAAGCGGATGCGCAAGATTGACAATGATCGTTATCTTGCTATTGTAAGTTGGTCAAAAGTGTATTTGTTGTTTAAGTGCTGATTACTGTAGTCAATACACCTGTAGGAAGCATTAGGTGTAAATGTAATAGACAAATAAGCCTGGAAAGGCTCTGTTGATCATATCTACAAAGATCAAAGCAAGTACATTTAAAAATGATATGTTTTCTTCAGATTTTTACCCAGCTAACCTTCTGTCTACTACTTTTCTCTAGCCTGGGCATCCCAAACCTCTCGTTACAGAAGTGGCGCTGCTGCTGAAGATGAGGCAAGAACCAATAAGCCCCTACGTCATACAACTATACGACTGGTTTAAACATCCTCGGAAATTCACCCTCATAATGGAGTTCCCTGAACCCTGCGAGAGCTTGCTGGACTTCATCATTCGTAATCCTCAACTGGATGAAACAACAGCACGGGTCATCATGCGACAGGCTGTGCTGGCAGTACAACACTGCATCGAGCATGGCGTCTTTCATAATGACGTTCATGCACAGAATTTCCTGTTGAAGACAAACACGTTAGAGCTCAAGCTGATAGACTTTTGCTGCGGTCAGCTACTTAGTAGTGATGGCTACGAGACAAAAATATACCTTGGTGAGTATTTTTGGAGTGTGGAAACCTGGATGTAGTGACTTACTGATTATTTGACTCAATGCACAAATGTCTTGCTTACAGGATTAATGGGTTACTGTCCACCTGAAGTCTTCACAGAATCTAATTTCCATGCCGTCCCAACAAATGTCTGGGCTCTGGGAGTGTTGTTGTACCAGATGGTGAACACGTGTTCTCCTTTTGGCAATAGAGCGGAAATCACACAAGCCAAAGTTAAATTTCAGAACTCCAACTTATCCAAAGGTGAGTGAAAAATATTGATAAACACACGCATAAAGCAAAGGCTCTGTTCAGAAACAGGTAAAGGTGAAGTATGTAAGATTTTTCATGGTAAAATACATTCTCTTAACCCAGTTAATTGCCATTATGCCATTTAATAGGTTTATCTCCCCCAAAAGTCTAAACACTTTCCAGCTCAACCTATAGCGTGTTTTTGTAATTCTGCTAGGTGCCACTATTGCCACAGAAAATACATACTTCACTTTTAAAGGAAAGATAAAGAACACTTTACCTTATATTAATCATGTTTCAGATGCTGTTTTCATAGATGCCAACATTCGTGTCACATGGTCATGACTAACCAGCCTCTCCTTAATAAAATGTGTACAGAATGCAGTGATCTGATTAGCCAGTGCCTAGCCCGGGATCCAACTAAACGGCCGACGTTAGAGCAGATGTTACAACATGAATGGATTAGAAATGATCTGGAGAAGTTCAGGAGATTCACTCGATCAGGGATTTCAGGTGTGAGGAAGTGTAACAGACAGAGTAGGATTATTATCATTTATCTTCAATTCTGGATTATTTGTAGTGAGGTTTTCAAATTTGTGTTCATCGTAATGTTCTTGTTATAGTCAAGTCAAGTCACCTTCATTTATACAATACAGATTGTTTCAGAGCGGCTTCACAGTAATAAACAGGAAAATAACACAATAAGTGATGCAATTGCAAGAATTCAGTTCTGTTGTAAAAAAGCTCTAAAAACATTCAAGTTGACTTGTTCATATAATCTTTGTATTGGATAGGAAACAACATACTTGCTGTCCTTGGTGGAGGGCTTGAGCTCGAGACTTGACCTGAAGCCTGAAGTCCAACTCCAACCTGACAGGAACTCAAGCCGCCACACCAGAGATCAGAGCCGGTCCACGTCTGAGCAAGAACATGAGAGACTGAAGACTGGAAAGAAGTCATCAAGTCATCACAGCCACATTTACTTTTTTTTTAGTAATTTTTGCTAAGACAAGTCATCTTTATTTATAGGGATGTATCGATACCAGTACTCGGGTGTCGGTCCGATACTGCGCTCATGTACTCGTAAAACTACCCCGATACAACCGCACCCGATAACACTTTATGTCTATAGCGGATAGTTACAAAATTCGCCGTTCACATTGCCAAGTGAAAAGGGGTCTCGCGCTCTCAACCGCGAGAACTTCATTTTTGCCGCGCGCACCTTCGTGCTAGTGCGGACGTGGCAAGTATACCTCTCGCCACGCAGATAACTCTCGGCACCATGCAGTAGTGTTGAAAGTGAAAGGCTGTTAGTAGGGATGTGCGCAATGAGTAGTCTAACCCCGCCCCCCAGAGACAGTATATGCAATCGATCCATTTGAAAGAACACTTAAACTATGAATAGTCAAATCCCATACTGAATGTCGCTAAAAATAGATCACATACATGCGAATGCTTGCCTTGCATTATGATCAATGTATTAAACCTGAGCGTTCACTTAAGCACGTAGGTTAGCCATTTTAAACAATATGCAGCACAGGACCAACGAGTCACACATAATAGCCTATTATAAACAGATGAACGCGCTTCTCGTGTATGAAAAGTATCTGCACACAAGATGGGCGGCAAAATCGCAAGAAAAGCTTGTTGTGTAGGCTACTGACAACTATACATTATTTAACCGTATTTTCATATCTTTGGGATGTTGATATAGCAACTGTTCAAGTGCAAAGTAAGTTTCATTCATAATGTTACTTCTTTAATCCAATATAAAATTTCATACCGTATTGTCCCTCATAACCGGTAGTATAACAATCCTAAGCAAGGATGCAAGCTTAATTGTTATACTAGTTTGACATGACATGGAAGAAAACTGAAAAGTTTTGTGTAAGCTTTCAAAATCCTCCCTCACCTTGCTCATCTTCTAAATGGAGATTTCTCTGAAGCCTCCGCGCGCAAGCTCCAGAGAAAACCAACGCATGCAAAACCTGAGGTAAAATTAAATGATTTTGTTTTGCTGCAGATATACACTTTTCAAAATAATATATTAATTTCCATATATAACATTAACAGGACAGTAATGTAAAAATAGTCTTTGTAAAAAAAATAAAAATAAAAATAAAGCAAAACATTAAATGCAAAAAAAAAAAAAATGTAGACACTAGTACTTTCCAATTCGACTAGCAGCAGTACTAACGTTTAATCGACTAGTCGGCTAGTCTCCCACATCCCTACTGTTTAGCTCAGTGTCACACATTGTAGATGAAAACATTAGAGCTGATAATGCAGAAAAGCTTCTTTTCATCAAAAAGATCCTGCCTCTCACTTTTCCGAAAAAGGCTTAGTCTTTAGTACTGTACTAACATATGATAAACATATCATTTTAGTTGTTCTGCTACTATGTTGTGTTACTGAAATACACTGAATCTGTTACAGGTTACATTTATGTGAAATGGGCAGCAGTGCATGTTTGTTTAGGAAAACACCAAGTTGAATGTTAAAATGTCCACAACAGCATCAAGTTGTATATTTACTTTGTTACAGTCAGAAAGTGAAAAAAATCTGATGAAAATAAAACATTGTTAGAATAACTGTAATGGTATTATTAAGTACTCATATCGGTACTTGGTATCGGCAAGTACCCAAATGTAAGTACTTGTACTTGGTCTGAAAAAAAAAGTGGTATTGGTGCATCCCTATTTACACTCACCTAAAGGATTATTAGGAACACCTGTTCAATTTCTCATTAATGCAATTATCTAATCAACCAATCACATGGCAGTTGCTTCAATGCATTTAGGGGTGTGGTCCTGGTCAAGACAATCTCCTGAACTCCAAACTGAATGTCAGAATGGGAAAGAAAGGTGATTTAAGCAATTTTGAGCGTGGCATGGTTGTTGGTGGCAGGTGGGCCGGTCTGAGTATTTCACAATCTGCTCAGTTACTGGGATTTTCACGCACAACCATTTCTAGAGTTTACAAAGAATGGTGTGAAAAGGGAAAAACATCCAGTATGCGGCAGTCCTGTGGGCGAAAATGCCTTGTTGATGCTAGAGGTCAGAGGAGAATGGGCCGACTGATTCAAGCTGATAGAAGAGCAACTTTGACTGAAATAACCACTCGTTACAACCGAGGTATGCAGCAAAGCATTTGTGAAGCCACAGCACGCACAACCTTGAGGTGGATGGGCTACAACAGCAGAAGACCCCACCGGGTACCACTCATCTCCACTACAAATAGGAAAAAGAGGCTACAATTTGCACAAGCTCACCAAAATTGGACAGTTGAAGACTGGAAAAATGTTGCCTGGTCTGATGAGTCTCGATTTCTGTTGAGACATTCAGATGGTAGAGTCAGAATTTGGCGTAAACAGAATGAGAACTTGGATCCATCATGCCTTGTTACCACTGTGCAGGCTGGTGGTGGTGGTGTAATGGTGTGGGGGATGTTTTCTTGGCACACTTTAGGCCCCTTAGTGCCAATTGGGCATCGTTTAAATGCCACAACCTACCTGAGCATTGTTTCTGACCATGTCCATCCCTTTATGACCACCATGTACCCATCCTCTGATGGCTACTTCCAGCAGGATAATGCACCATGTCACAAAGCTTGAATCATTTCAAATTGGTTTCTTGAACATGACAATGAGTTCACTGTACTAAAATGGCCCCCACAGTCACCAGATCTCAACCCAATAGAGCATCTTTGGGATGTGGTGGAACGGGAGCTTCGTGCCCTGGATGTGCATCCCACAAATCTCCATCAACTGCAAGATGCTATCCTATCAATATGGGCCAACATTTCTAAAGAATGCTTTCAGCACCTTGTTGAATCAATGCCATGTAGAATTAAGGCAGTTCTGAAGGCGAAAGGGGGTCAAACACAGTATTAGTATGGTGTTCCTAATAATCCTTTAGGTGAGTGTATTTATATAGTGCTTTATATATGACCAATCTGTATATATGACCCTTTTGAATAAATGCTTTCAAAAGCACATGAAATGACAGCTTGATTTTTATTTTTATTTATTTTTTGTGATATATTATGTCAATGGATAATGGTAATTATACAAAAATGCAACATTATGTTAATGGCTGCAGGATGCAAGCACAGTCAGACTGTGACTGATTATTGAAGTTGATTAAAAAATTATTGCAGCAAAACTCATAAATGTCACAAAACAGGACATATCCCTCTGGTGCAGAGAAAATAAAAAAAGAAGAAACGAGAAAGAGAAAAAAATTAAAGGTATATCAAGAAAATGAATGTAAACTAAACTATGTTGCGAGCTAACGTTAGATGGCTAGTTAATTAACATAGCCATGGTAGCATATCTTCTTTTTTTTAGTAAAGTTAATGTAGGATATCACAATTATTGCTTGTGGATGATTAAAATATCTCCATGATCTGCTTTTGAAGAAATATCGTAATATCATGCTACAGCGCACATTCTATCAGATGCAGTTCTGGCGCCTCCGTCATACTGTACAACTCGACGTACATTCACATCACATGTTAACGCAGCGGTAGAGTTACACTCACGGGACACTGCACTTATTCACAATCACAAAAGTTTATTATTTGCATGTTACACTCCGGTTAAACATTACATTCGCGTGCTGTTCTGACATGCGCCTTTTCTGAACGCGTACACCCGAAGCGCGCGCACACTAAAAGCCTGTCCAACAGCGTTTCACTAGAATTTCTTTCTAGTGCTGAACACAAAATAAGATATTTTGAAGAATGTGGGTAAACAGTTGCTGGTCCTCATTGACTTCCATAGTAGGAAAATATATATATATGGAAGTCACTGGGGACCAGCACCTGTTTACCCACATTCTTCAAAATAACTTTTATGTTCAACAGAATAAAGAAACTCATTCAGGTTTACAACTTGAGAGGAAATGATGACAGAATTTTCATGGGTGAACTATCCATGGTGCGCTATATTGAAGACTGATCGACTCAATCTACTGTCACTTCCGGTGTGAGAACGCTGGCGCGCTTGTGCTGCCGCTTCACGCTGGTACCTGTCTGTTTGTTTGTTTATCGGCATATACGGTTTTGGATATGTTTCTGCTGGGATTTGACAGATCTGGACTACTTGGATTATTTTCTGGAATACTTTATTCACTCAGTAAGCTTTGGATGACTAACCTGGCCTTTTTTGTGATCCTCTCACACTGATCGGCTGCGAGCCCTCTCCATCCGATCCATATCCTTCTCGACATCTGATACATGAGTCTCCACTCTCTTTATCATTTTGTGGTGTCAATCCTCGGTATGGTTGGGTAGTCTTCCCTTCTGTGGATTGTTGTGGATAGTGGAGATACGGTTCTGGCTAACGTAGTTAAACTGATAAGTTGTTGCGTGGGTCCCATTGGTTTTTGTTCATGTAACCAATTGCGTAACCAATTGCCGGTTTTGTTCTTTGGTCTTTTTGTGCTATTTTTGGCTGATGTTAATAAAGGGACTTCTCCCGAGATGGCTTTGCATTTTTCTTCGGCTCAACTTAGAACTAAAAGGATCTCTCCGCTTGGCTCCAGACACTTATATGTGGTGTGAACAACTTGGAATTTTACATACACCGTTCGCGGAAGAAACTTCGGACTTATCATTGTTCGTCTTCAAATAGTATTCCGGTTATCTGCACCAACACCCATGCTTCTGGTATAACACAACAGGAAAACCGCGTAATCAACTTTGGGAATCTGAGACCAGTACGCTTTGATCCTGTCCTTGGAAACTGCAAACTTGCTTCTTCAGATATGCGATGTGTGCTATTGAACACTCGCTCTTTAACTGATAAGGCATCAGTGCTAAATGACATTATCATTGACGAAAACCTGGACATGCTACTTTTGACAGAAACCTGACAGGTGCCCAATGACTTTTTCAACTTAAACCTCTTAACACCACCTGGGTACATCTATTTCTCTCAACCTCGTCTCCATCGTAGAGGTGGAGGGTTAGCTGTAGTTTGTCATGAGAGTATCAAAATATCTAAGATTGAATTCCATGACGTTTCATCTTTTGAATACCTTGCGTTGAAAATGACTGGCAAAACATTAATGGCTGTAATGCTAATTTATCATCCTTCGAAATTTCTTTCAGATTTTTTCTCTGAGATTAGTGAGTTACTTACTCTTGTCTGTGCTAGTTATTCATCTGTTAATTTTTTTTGGTGATTTTAACATACATGAAAATACTGTACAATGCAATTAATCCCTTACAAAAAGAACTGCATTTGTTTTAAGTAATGCTACAGTTTTTGTTACATTTGTTACACGTTCGACGTACGTCGGAACTGACCGACGAATTGGGATCTATTTTCAGAGACCAATCTACTTCGAGTGTTTAAAAACGAGCCAATGAGGATTGGCATGCGTTAGACGCGTCCCACGCTCCGCCCCGCAGCGCGGGTATAAATACGGAAGTGGAAGTACCGCATATCGCTTTCAGCTTCGGAGCCGAACATTCATATTCTTGTTTGTTCCTACGAAGAGTGTTTCCTGCGAGGACAAAGAGAGTTGGAGCTCTGCCAGTGTCGGTGTGACGGTGCCTACAGCGGTGGTCGCAAATAGAGTTTTTTCTGAAAAAAAAAAGAACAAACAAACAGCTGTTTTCACAGCTTTGGGCATTTTGAGTGCTCTCAGCGGGCTTGCACCCCTGAACCGCTGCGAGCCGCGGCCATTTCCCCTGCGTGCCTCGGCACTGATCAGAGCATTTTCCTCTAAAAGAGCGACACGGTTTGACCCTGCGTCTTTTTCAAGATGTCATTCAAACCGTGTGTTTCTGGATGCCGACGTTACCTGTCCCCAGCTGACGGACACGATTGCTGTCTCACGTGTTTAGGCGTTCAGCACGCTGAGGCGGCTTTC
Source organism: Rhinogobio ventralis (assembly GCA_039654625.1). Taxonomy (NCBI): domain Eukaryota; kingdom Metazoa; phylum Chordata; class Actinopteri; order Cypriniformes; family Gobionidae; genus Rhinogobio; species Rhinogobio ventralis. The sequence goes on from CM077204.1 coordinate 7,700,923, forward strand.
GTGGATGACTCATGTTCCCATTGCGGGAATATGACCATTGCAGTATTACGGTCCAGGCTCGACTACCTTAAAAAAGGTGGAGTCCCATTGCGCATCCCCCGATCTAGTGGTCCTCCTGCCCCGAAGCAGAGGGCTGCTACTTTGGCTGATGCCTTTGGTGTGGACCTGAGGGTTACTGTGAGGGCACTCCCGCCGGGCCAACAGGCTCCTCGGGCCCCTCCCCCCTCCGCTGCGCCGGTTGAGCTTCCGGAAGAGCATGCTGGTCCTTCCCGCGGGGGGGCAGCTGTTACTTTCGGGGCTCCGGTTGAGGATATGGTTTCAATCGCCGCATCGGGGGACGAGCTAATGGACTCTGGAGATGAAGATTCGGCTGCGCTGCCCCATTCGGGTGTGGTAGCGTTGCCCGAGTCCGATCCAGAGCTCACGGCTATGCTTTCCCGGGCCGCCGCGAGTGTCGGGCTCGAGTGGAACCCTCCACCGCGTCCCGAACCCTCACGGCTGGACGATTGGTATCTCGGGACAGCCCGTGCTGGTTCTCAGCGCCCCGCCCCAGTTTTCGCCCAGCAGTTCTCGGTTGCCCAGAAGCAGACGGAGGCGATTAAAAATATCCTCCCCCGGCGTCTGCCTCCGCCCCTGCCAAGCCAAAGCAGCAGCCTCCACCGGCAAAGCAGGGCGCCAGGCGCAAGAGGGCCGCCCAACCCGTCCAGGGCCCCGCTGTCTCTGCAGGCAAGTGCAAGGGTAAGCGGCCCTGAGACGGGCAGCCCAGGGAGAAGAGGAGCTGTTCTCGGGGAGGTGGTGTCCGCACCCCTCCTCCCCCCGGAGGAGGACCGGGGGGAGAATGTCCATCACACTGGTGTCAACATCCTGCCGCTGGCTCTCCGGAGTCCAGCGGTACCCACATTTTCAATAAAAGAGCAGTTTCCTCCCTCCTTGGGCCCCAAGAGGGTCAGGTTGGCAGTGCGCGACGCCCCCGGGCCTTGCCACTCCTTTCCTCCCCTCTCCCCCTCGCCACGGGGCAGCAGTGTGGGCACCGAGGACGCCCCCGGGCCTTCTCACCCACACTTTGCCCCACCCTGGGGTACTCAAGCAACTCTCCGGGCCGCCTCCGGGCCTCCCGAGTCGGGCCTGGGTACTCCATCTCGCTGCCTCACTCCGGGCACGTCTGTCGTGCCGTTGGTCCCGCTTGTTCGGTCTCTGGGGGCCTGGTTAGGTCTCCCCAGGCCGTCTCGCTGGCTCATCCGTACCATCAGACTCGGCTATGCGATTCAATTCGCCCGCCGGCCTCCTAAGTTCACGGGCATCCTGTTTACCTCAGTGCGATTGTTGCGATGCCCATGTCTTGCGGTCCGAGATCGATGTCCTGCTGGCGAAGGACGCGATCGAGCCGGTTCCTCCGGCCGATATGAAGGCGGGGTTTTACAGCCCCTACTTCATTGTGCCCAAGAAAGGGGGTGGGTTAAGACCAATCCTGGACCTGCGTGTCCTGCATCGGGCCCTGCACAAGCTCCCGTTCAGAATGCTAACGCAGAAACGCATTTTCGAATGCATCCGTCCCCAGGATTGGTTCGCAGCGATCGACCTGAAGGACGCGTACTTTCATGTCTCCATTCTCCCTCGACACAGACCATTCCTTCGCTTTGCATTCGAGGGGAGGGCATTTCAGTACAAAGTCCTGCCCTTCGGGCTGTCCCTGTCGCCTCGCGTCTTCACGAAAGTCGCAGAGGCAGCCATTGTTCCGCTCAGAGAACGTGGCGTTCGTATTCTCAACTATCTCGACGACTGGCTCATACTGGCCCAGTCCCGGGAGCAGTTGTGCGAACACAGGGACCTGGTGCTACGTCACCTCAGCCTGTTGGGCCTTCGGGTCAACCGAGAGAAGAGCAAACTCTGTCCCACACAGAGGATCTCTTATCTCGGTATGGAGCTGGACTCGGTCAACCGGACTGCGTGCCTCACAGAGGAGCGAGTCCGGTCAGTGTTGAACTGCTTGAATACGTTCAAAGGCAGGACAGCGGTCCCACTGAAATTCTTTCAGAGGCTCCTGGGGCATATGGCATCTGCAGCCGCTGTAACGGCGCTCGGATTGCTTCATATGAGACCGCTTCAACGCTGGCTTCACGACCGAGTCCCGAGATGGGCGTGGCAGCACGGCCAGTACCGGGTCTCAGTTACTCCTTACTGTCGCCAAACCTTCAATCAGTGGGCGGACCCTGCCTTTCTACGGGCCGGAGTGTCCCTAGAACAGGTGTCCAGGCATGCTGTGGTCTTCACGGATGCCTCTTCCACGGGTTGGGGGGCCACGTACAACGGGCACTCAGTTGCGGGTCTGTGGACGGGGCCCCAACTGCGTTGGCATATCAATTGCCTAGAGCTTCTGGCAGTACGTCTCGCCCCGGGCCGCTTCAAAAAGCTGCTACAGGGAAAACACGTTCTGGTCCGTACGGACAGCACTACGGCCGTTGCGTACATCAACAGTCAGGGTGGTCTACGCTCCCGTTGCATGCTCCTGCTCGCCCGCCATCTCCTCCTGTGGAGTCAGAAGCGTCTGAGGTCGCTTCAGGCCATTCACATCCCAGGTGCGCTGAACCAGACAGCCGACGAGCTCTCTCGTCAGCCGACACCTCCGGTAGAGTGGCGACTCCACCCCCGGAGCGTCCAGCTGATATGGGACCTCTTTGGAGCCGCGCAGGTAGACCTGTTCGCCTCTCCGGACTCGACCCATTGCCAGTTGTATTACTCGGCACCCTCGGTACAGATGCACTGGCGCACAGCTGGCCCCGGGACCTACGCAAGTATGCGTTTCCCCCAGTGAGCCTTCTCGCACAGACACTGTGCAAGGTCAGGGAGGACGAGGAGCAGGTCTTGCTAGTTGCGCCCTACTGGCCCAACTGGACCTGGTTCTCCGAACTCTCACTCCTCGCGACAGCCCCTCCCTGGCCGATCCCCCTGAGGAAGGACCTGCTTTCTCAGGGGCGGGGCACTCTATGGCACCCGCGTCCAGACCTTTGGAGACTCCATGTCTGGTCCCTGGACGGGACGCGGAGGTTCTAGGTGGCCTGCCACAGGCGGCTTTCTGTGCCCCCTCTACGAGGCGCCTCTATGCGCTGAAGTGGAACCTGTTCGTTGAATGGTGTTCTTCCCGCCGGGAAGACCCCCGAAGGTGTTCGATTAATGTCGTGCTTTCTTTCCTACAAGATGGGTTGGAGAGAAGGCTGTCTCCCTCCACCCTCAAAGTGTACGTCGCCGCAATAGCGGCGTATCACGATGTAGTTGAAGGTAAGTCCTTAGGTAAGCACGACTTAATCGTCAGGTTCCTCAGAGGTGCGAGGAGACTAAATCCTCCTCGGCCAACCTCGGTACCCTCTTGGGACCTAGCCCTGGTGCTCAGAGCGCTCCAGGGCCCCCCCTTCGAGCCTTTGCAGTCAGCAGAGCTAAACATCCTGTCCATGAAGACAGTGCTCCTGACTGCATTGGCCTCAATCAAGAGGGTAGGGGACCTGCATGCACTTTTGGTCAACGAATCGTGCCTAGAATTCGGGCCGGCCAACTCTTACGTTGTCCTGAGACCCCGGCCTGGATACGTGCCCAAGGTTCCCACCACTCCCTTCCGGGACCAGGTGGTGAACCTGCAAGCGCTGCCTTCGGAGGAGGCAGACCCAGCCCTAGCTTTGCTCTGTCCCGCCCGCGCTCTTCGCGCCTACGTGGGCTGAACTCAAAGCTTTAGAACCTCAGAACAGCTCTTCGTCTGTTACGGAGGCCAGCAGAAGGGAAAGGCTGTCTCCAAGCAGAGGTTAGCCCACTGGATAGTGGATGCTATCGTCTTGGCTTACCAGTCCCAAGATGTGCCTTGCCCGCTCGGGGTGCGAGCTCACTCCACTAGGAGTGTAGCCTCCTCCTGGGCGCTGGCTCAAGGCGCCTCACTGACAGATATATGTAGAGCTGCGGGCTGGGCGACACCTAACACGTTCGCTAGATTTTATAGCCTCCGTGTAGAGCCAGTATCTTCCCGCATCCTCGCTAAGTACCCGTTCTAGTGTCGGCTTGCATACGCCACTCCCGCCTCCGGGCTGGATATGTGCGTCTATTGTCTCCAGTTGTGTTCCCCGGAAACGGCTAACCCTGTCGAGCTCCTCCGTCACCCCTTCGGTGTCAGACGTTGCGGCCGTTGACACCAGGCCTACACCCGTATGCTTGTGGAACCCCATATGTGTATTTCCATGGTACCAGCTACCCTACTCGGCTAGCCCCATGTCTTTCCCTTGACAGAGCCCGCTCTGTCGTCTCTGGTGGTGTTCTTTCCCCCCTGGGACCAGGTTGGATCCACCCCAGAGACTGCCATATGTAGCACTACCCTGCTAGGTTAGTCCTTATGAGTATTCCCACCTCTCCTTCCACTGAAGGACGTGGCTCCGCAGCGTACCATCTTCCCCAGACGGGCACGCTTTCCCAGCGTTATCCAATAGTCACGCTGAGTGGGTCTTGCAGGAACAGCAGTGACTGGCCTCCCTGCCCGGAGCCCTGACTTCCGCACCAACCTAGGTGTGGTCCAGCGAGCTCGGTCAGGGCGCTGAAAGGGCCAGCATCTCTGGCGTGTTAGTAGGGATCCCAATTCGTCGGTCAGTTCAGACGTACGTCGAATGTGACCGACTGAAAGGGAACGTTGTATGTAACGTCGGTATGTAACCCTCGTTCCCTGAAGGAGGGAACGGAGACGTACGTCCCGTCGCCAGGTGCTGTGCTTCAGCTGTAGGCCGAGCCACTTAGCCACTTAGCCAATCCTCATTGGCTCGTTTTTAAACACTCAAAGTAGATTGGTCTCTGAAAATAGATCCCAATTCGTCGGTCAGTTCCGACGTACGTCTCCGTTCCCTCCTTCAGTGAATGAGGGTTACATATGTAACCGAGACGTTTTTTGGACACGAAAAAAACTACAATATATCTAAAGTACTAATAAAATACAACTGCAATACAGCTGAAGTAGTACTACAATAACACTGCAATATTACCGCAATAATACGGCAATACATAATACAACTAAAGTACAATTACAATACTACCAAAGTGCAATACTAATACAATTCTGTACAATACCATTGAAATGCAACCAGAATATCCAGAATAAGTTTTATTTTCACAAATCTGCAGTATAATGAATTAAGGTACAAAAGAACAGTGAATGTCTCAAACTGCAATGGAAAAATAAATGTGATTTTTAAACTTAAAAAAAAAAACTTATAACAAATAACAGGATGAGATTTAGACAATGTACAGTGCATCCGGAATGTATTCACAGCGCTTCACTTTTTCCACATTTTGTTATGTTACAGCCTTTTTCCCCCTCAATTCTACAAACAATACCCCATAATGACGTGAAAGAGGTTTGTTAAAAATAAAAAACGAAAAAAAAATCACATGTACATAAGTATTCCATGACGCTCAAAATTGAGCTCAGGTGCATCCTGTTTCCACTGATTATCCTTGAGATGTTTCTACAACTTGATTGGAGTCCACCTGTGGTAAATTCAGTTGATTGGACATGATTTGGAAAGGCACACACCTGTCTATTTAAGGTCCCACAGTTAACAGCGCATGTCAGAGCACAAACTAAGCCATGAAGTCCAGAAACATTTCTGCAGCATTGAAGGTCCCAATGAGCACAGTGGCCTCCATCATCCATAGATAGAAGAAGTTTGGAACTGTTGGAAACTCAGTAGCGAAGACCAGGAGACTTGGATGTATCTTCAGCAGGATTCTTTATTGAGAACACGTGCTGTCGGTAGCTGCAGTCCATCAAGTCTCCTGGTCTTCGCTTCTGAGTTTCCAACAGTTTTGGTGCCGTGACCCGGATAGAGCTCCTCACCTGAATCCAGATGGAAACTTCAAGCTCAACAAAGATCTGACTTCGTTTCAGACTGAATTTTTCTGTACAACCAAGGGTTGGTGAGTGCCACTCTATCCAAAAGAACCTTTAAGACCAGTACAAATTTGTTATCCTCTGTGCCATCAGAGAAGAGGTAACAGACAGCTGTAGGGTTTGGTTAACTAAGTTATCCTTTAAAACAATTTCTTTTAGAAATGAAAGTTATCCTCTGTTTAGGCAGGGAAGATTAGCATTACGTGCTAAAATTGGTTAGCCTCTGTTTCAGGCAGGGAAGATTAGCATCACGTGCTAATATTGGTTATCCTCTGTTTCAGCAGGGAAGTATTAGCGTAAAGTGCTAATAATTTGTGTTGTCCTCTGTTTTGCCAAGGAAGGTTAACAATAGTTGATCTGTGTTAACAAGTTTGTTGATCAGAGAAGTTTTAGTGTTTTGATTGTGTGGTAACAAAGAAACTCATAAAAAGGTTTAGAAATAATGTTAGACTGATCCCCACAACTGAAAAAAGTGGTCTCGCGACTCCTTTGTGGTCAGACAGCGAATTCAAATCACAGTTAGGAGTGCAAATGAACCTAATAGTCACTGAGAAAGTTAGACAAGAACTAACTCAGAAATATGAGATCCATCCAGACAAGACTTGGTCTGTAGATGAGTGTAAAAAGGTATTAGGAGCATGTATTCGCAAGAACAATGTGAAAGGCATTATCTGCTGCCACAGAGAATTTGGTTTAGCGCTAGCTAGACAGCAGTTTCAGCGTAACTCAGAGCTAGAGGAACAGAACAAAGAGCTCTGTGCTAGAGTATGCTCTTTGACTAAGAAATTGAACTGCAACAAAGCTGCAGAAAAAACTGATGTGAATGAAGTTATTCAGCCTGATAACACTTATCCTGACTTACAAGCTTTCTTTGAAATAGATGTAGCCATCCAATCAGTAACTGATGTGCCTGTAGATTCAGTGAAGGTATGTGGCGCCAGGAGATCTCAGGGAATTGAGGGAATTGAAAGCATTCAGAAACTTTTCTGTTGTCCAAGTACAAACTGTTGCCAAAGTGCTAGGACCTAAATATATAGAGAGACTATCTCAGAGCTTACACACAGCTGATGTCACAAATTCTAACTGAATCTGAATTCAACAGTTTTGAGTCTGCTGTTACTTTTGAACTACATGTCAGTAAAGGCGATTTGAGAGAAGGTGTTTTGAAAAAGAATATCATGGGACCCAAAATAGAAAGAGTTAAAGGGCGTGAGCACCCACAGAGCAAAACATAAATCTGCGCCTATGAGTGCAGCATAACTCATATTGTTAAATGGATAAAACAAATTATATATTTGTAATGGAGGGTCAATGTTATTAAAGTCACAGTTCTCATTCTAACTCCTTTCAGAGTGGATGAGCAGAAAGGACTGGTGATAGGGAAAGCTTATCTGAACAAGAAGCAGGCCAGGGTTTTCATGCACTACATTGCTGAGGTGTCGAGGAGGCAGCTTAAAAATAAGATTGATCATTCAAAGTATCTGGCAATTATGTCAGATGGATCAACTGACAGTGCAGTGTTAGAGGAAGAGCTTCTGTACACCAGAGTGAGCCAAGCAGGGAAAGTCGAGGTGCAGCCAAATACTAAATAAAAAGAGCATTTTTTGCAGTGTAGTCAAATCTGTTGATCATTTAAAATATAATAGGCCTTTGTAATGTGCCTTTGTTGACTACATTCTAAATAAACTACAACAAAATAGATTTCTTTTGTCCTGTTGCTTAGCTCTCAGTCACATACCTGAGGCTCATTGATTATGCAGCTCATTATGCAGGTCTTTTGTTCTCTCAGGTGTAATTCCCAGCAATGATTCTCACATCAGTTTGAAGCAAAAAGACAACACCCATTAGTCAAAAGTTCTGTGGACACATATCTATTGTGTGTTTTGAGGTGTTTTTGTTTTGACTTACATTTTTATTTTTTTCAAAAACCACGCATACACATTATTTTCTCAAAAATACAAGCATGTACATACATGTTGCTCACATATTATGGTAGCCCAGTTTGTGCTGAACACAGTGTAATTACACTTTGCTATTAATGTGTTTATAAGCAACTGAAAAAGCACAAATGTCAGAGCATGTCAAAACTTCTAATGGGCCCCAAAACAGCTCAGACTCCTGGGGGTTAAAAAAGAACATTTTAAATAAAAAAGGAACATTTTGAGCAAAAAGCTGAGAAAATCAAGTTTTTGTCAAAGACTTCATCCAGATTAGATTCAGAGCGATGATCAAATGGATGGAGTAAATCGAGTTCATCAACACCCCCAATACTTGCACAGTCCTGTACCTCGTCTTGGGTCCACATTTCATTCAGTAACATTAGGCAGTTTTGATTTATATGCTGTTTAATGTTGATGATCGCGTTATTTTACATATGCATATGATTACATAAGAGATCGCTAGTTTCTGCGTCTTCTTCACATGTGTTTTGATCAGGAGTTTCTGTACTCTTTCAAAAGATGTGTCATAGTGCCCCCTAGCTTATAACAGTGAAAACACGGAAACCCGGAAAATTCTGTGTTTTCCAGGGAAGCGTTTTCTCACAAATAACGGAAAATTCCGTGTTTGGCGGGAAAAGAGTTAAAAAAAAAAAAGTAGTCAAAAAATGTTTGCATTTCAGAAACTGGACAGCGGCCCACACGAACACACACGCCTATTAACTCGATAATAAAGCCGTAAAGTAGGCTATCTTTCAACTCAGGACAGTGCCACTTCTCACAAATACAGATAGGATTGGAGATGAAAAGTTTAACTGACACGTAATCCAGCTACGGAGCACCCACGGTATCGGCTCCTATCCTGGCGGCTGCTAAAACTAGCTATCTAGCCATCACAAAACACAACTTCAAGTTAGTAATTCACTTACTTGCACAACCAAACGTAGTCCAGAAACGGTCTGCCCTTTTTGCCGTTCGCATGGACGTTTCTGAATAGAATTCTCATTTGGTTCCATCTGCACGTGTTTCACCCTGGTTCACTCTGGATCTCCGAGCAATGAAGGCTATTGGTCGTCGCTTGGAAAGACTGTACAGGAAAACTGGACTCATTGTACACTCTTTGGCTATGAAAGAACATTTGCTCAACTACCGTACAGCCCTCAATCCTCATAATTCTCTTATACTATTAAGAATTCCATGTGCAGGCCAAAATCTCTGTTTGTTATGGTCAACAATCTCATTAATCCTCCACAACATCTTTCTGGCTCTGAGGTGAATAATTTTTCTCATTACTTTGCAGACAAATTGAAGTCAATCACTGAATCCATTTCCAAAGACACACCTCATACAACTGACTCAAATGTTCACTTGATGTCAGCTGACTCGGCTTACTCCACAAACTCTCTCTGCTTTTACTCTCACTTCTGCTGCCATAAGTGATCTAATTGTGAAGTCTAATTCTACATCCTGCCAGCTTGATCCTACACCTACTGTTTTGCTTAAGATGTGTGTTCCTGAGGTTGAACCTTTCATAACACATACGATAAACTCTAGTTTAACATCTGCCATTGTTCCAGCAGAATTAAAACTGGCTGCGGTGACCCCCATTTTTAAGAAACCGGGCCTTGACCATCTAAACATGAACAATTACAGGTCAATCTCAAATTTACCATTTTTAAGTAAAATTCATGAAAAAGTTGTGGCTTCATAATTGAGATCCTACTTAAATGCTAATGTCCTTTTTTAACCTTTTCAGTCAGGATTTCGCTAATCACATAGCACTGAAACTGCTCTTTTTCGTGTGGTTAATGACATTCTTCTGTTTATGGATTCAGGGTTACTAAACATCTTGATTCTTCTGGATCTAAGCTCTGCATTCGACACAGTCTGCCATGAAATACTCATTTTGCACCTTTCTGATATCGGTATCACTGGTTCAGCTCTTTCCTGGCTCATCTCCTACATCAGTGATAGAAAATATTATATCACCATACCAGACCAGAGTCCAGAGAGAGCTCCGGACCAGACTGTATCCCAGCCCGGTGGCCTGCTGTCACCACAAGCCAGCTGCCAGTCTGTGTCCCAGCCCAGCCTCCAATCATCTTCAAGCTTTCTCGAAATCCATGGACCAGTCAACATACAATCTGTGGTCCAATCAGTAGCCTGCCATCAGCACAAGCCTGTTACCAGTCTGTGTCCCAGCTTGGTGGACTGCAGTCAGCCCAAGTCCGCTACCAGTCTGTATCCCAGGTTGGTGGACTGCAGTCAGCCCAAGTCAGCTACCAGTCTGTGTCCCAGCCCAGTGGCCTGCTGTCTGCACAAACCCATGATCAGCCTGTGCCACCCAAGCTACCTGACCGGCCTGTTTCACACGGGCCACCTGAACAGCCTGTGCCACCCAAGCCACCTGACCGGCCTGGCTCTTACTGGTCACTTGATTTGCCAGCTCTGTCCTGGCCACCCGATCCACCCCAGGTCCCATCCTGCTTCCATTCTCCGCTCCTGACCCTCCATCCCTCCTCGTGTTCCGCCGCCGCTTCACTTCCCTCCGGGACTGGTTCTGGAGCGTCTTGAAGCCGCTTCTTGTTGTGCCTAGTTTCTGTGTTCTTTTTTGTGTCCTGTTTCCTGTGGAGTTCTCCCCAGGTGTTTCCCATTTACCACACCCCTTGTTATCTCGTTAAGATATGCTGCGTCCCAATTTGCCTACATGTACTACGACCTAAAAGTATGTACTCTTTTTGAGAAGAAAAAGTACATTTGGGACATACTACTTCGTCATCTATAACGGACTCTGTCGCTTTACGTGCATCCCGTCACCGTTTAAACTGCCCTGTCAATCATCGTCACAGTTAAAATCCTCCACATTCAGTTTAAATTCCTACCTTGTCGGAGAGAAATGTAGTAGCACATTGATCTGCCATTTGTGGGTCTTTAATGCAGAGACTTCCCTCATGTGTTTGCAGTTTAAATATAATGATGCATTTAAAAGTTAATGGTCAAACGTATCATTACAAAAGTTCACAATGCTGCTGCAGGTGAAATATAATGTGGATGACATTGAATAAATATATTTTCGTCAGGTTAAATACTGATAATTGATCGCTCAAACCCCTTTATCTAAACCTCTCTACCTAACCGTCGGACTCGCACATCCGTCATGTTTGTAGTTTTTTAACACTTTTTATCCGCGTTTGTAGTTCTAATCGAATCCTCGTCTAACTCGCGATGGGTTGTGGGCAATATCAGCTGTTAGAGTGTGCGTCGATCTGCACTTCGAATTCTGACCGGAAATAGTAGACCATCCGGGTATCTTTGGAATACTCTTTTCAACATACTATGATTTGGGACATACTAATTCTGTTTTCGATTACTATTTAGTACGGATAGTATGCGAATTGGGATGCACCTATAGTCTTCCCTGTGTATATATAGCCCTTGTTTTCTCTGGTTCTCTGTCATCGTTGTTTGGTGTTGCAGGTGTATGATGTTCCCTGTTCTGTGTTTTTGCTAGTTTGTTTTGTTCCTGAGTCCTGTTACGATTGTTTTTTGTTATTAAATTCTCCCTGCATTTGGATCCTGCATCTCTGCCTGCTGCCTGTTATTTCCTGGTTCCCTGACACTTGGTGACATCATACACATGCGTGGACTTCAATTTCATTGCTATGCTGATGACATTCAAATTTACCTCACCACCAGCTCTGATAGGCCATCCTTGCCTGACTCACTTACTGCATGTATCAGGGATATCAAGCATTGGATGTCCTTGAATTTCCTTAAACTAAATAATAACAAACTGAAATATTGATGATTGGCTCTGCTACCTCAGGCAAAAGGATGGACCTGTCCTTTGAAATTGACGGGGTTTATGTTAAGTCTTCTTCATCTGTCCGTAATATTGGTGTCTTATTTGACTTGTATTTTGGGGGCGTGGAAGGCCCTCGCGAGTCATCCGAGGATGGCCCGCGTCCTCCAGACAAGGAGGTGGCGCTGTCGAGTCAGTCGTTCCCTGCCGGTCATCCGCTTCAGGGCGCTGTGCTCCCAGCACTCAGTATACCAGAGGCCAGTCTCGAGGGACTGGTACCCCTAGTAGATTTTTTGCCAGAATGGGAAAAACTGCCAAATATATCTCGTTGGGTCCTGCAGATAATAAGATCAGGGTACGCCATCCAGTTCAGGTGTCGTCCACCCAGTTTCAAGGGGGTCCTACCTACCTTGGTGGGCCCCGAGCAGGCTCTGGTTACGACTCAAGAAGTCCAGACCCTCCTACGGAAGGGGGCCATAGAGAAGGTCCCTCTCTCCGACAGGGAGTCGGGATTCTACAGTCGCTATTTTATAGTGCCAAAGAAGGATGGGGGGTTGCGCCCCATTTTGGACCTGCGCTCTCTGAATCGCGCAGTGGCAAAGTTCAGGTTCAAGATGCTTACACTCAAACATATCGTGTCCCAAATCAGGTCCGAGGACTGGTTGGTCACGATAGATCTCAAAGATGCTTACTTCCACATCTCCATCCTTCCGCAGCACAGGAAGTACCTGAGGTTCGCTTTCGGGGGACAAGTGTACCAATATCGGGTGCTTCCCTTCGGTCTAGCCCTATCACCCCGCACCTTCACCAAGTGTGTAGACGCGGCATTAGCCCCCTTGCGTATGCAGGGGATCCGCATTCTCAATTATATCGACGACTGGCTGATTTTGGCTCAGTCAGCACGTCTGGCGGTTCAACATCGAGATGTTGTTCTCGCACACATAAAGAGGTTAGGGCTGAGGCTCAACCTCAAGAAGAGCGTTCTTTCTCCAGTACAGAAAATAACGTATCTGGGTGTGTGTTGGAATTCGATCCTGATGCAGGCCCGTCTATCAGAGCCTCGCGTAGGGTCGATTCTCTCAGCTGTGAAAGGGGTGAAACTAGACCAGCCACTCACTGTCAAACAGTATCAGAGACTGTTAGGCCTGATGGCAGCAGCGTCCAACGTCATTCCTCGTGGCCTGTTGTACATGAGACCTTTACAGTGGTGGCTCAAGACCAAGGGTTTTTCCCCGAGGGGAAATCCCTTTCGCGTGATCAAGGTAACGCGGCGATGCCTCCGCGCCTTAGTCATGTGGAAGGACCCTCGGTTTCTAGCCCAAGGCCCGTTACTGGGGGTACCGTGCCAGCGGGTCACTCTGACCACGGATGCCTCCCTTACGGGTTGGGGGGCGACCATGAGTGGTCGCTCGGCCCAGGGCCTGTGGCAGGACTCTCCTCGTGCGTTGCACATAAATTGCCTGGAAATGCTTGCTGTGTTCCAGGCTCTGAGACATTTCCTGCCGTATCTCAGGGGCCATCATGTTCTAGTTCGCACAGACAACACATCGGTGGTCTCCTATATAAATCACCAGGGGGGTTTGAGGTCTCGCCTTTTGTACAAGCTGACTCGTCAAATCCTCCTGTGGGCCCTGGGGAAATTGCTCTCAATCAGGGCAATCTACATCCCAGGGCGCCTGAATATGGAAGCAGACATCCTGTCGAGGCAGGGGCCGAGGCCCGGGGAGTGGAGACTCCACACCGAGGTGGTGGAGCTCCTCTGGCAAAAATTCGGCAGAGCCAAAGTAGACCTTTTCGCAACTCAAGACAACACTCATTGTCGTCTATGGTTTTCTCTAACTCCTCCAGCTCCCTTGGGACTGGACGCCATGCTACAGGAGTGGCCGAGGCTGCCCCTGTACGCTTTCCCCCCGATCGCTCTGCTTCCGGGAGTTCTAGAGAGAGTTCGTCGGGACGGTGCCCATCTGCTCCTAGTAGCTCCGTTCTGGCCAGCCCGGGTTTGGTTCTCGGACATTGTGTCGCTCCTCAACGGCTCTCCCCTGGAGATTCCGTGCAGGAGGGACCTGCTCTCTCAGTCGGGCGGTGCCTTCCTGCACCCACGCCCAGAGCTGTGGAATCTGTGGGCTTGGCCTCTGAGGGGGCCCAGCTCCTAAGCTCCGGTCTCTCAACCGAGGTTGTGGAGACCATCCTACACTCTAGAGCTCCCTCCACGAGGAAACTGTACGCATTGAAATGGAGACTCTTCACCTTATGGTGTAGAGATCGCCTGTGGGATCCAGTTAACTGCCCTGCGAGCGCGGTGCTGGAGTTCCTGCAGGAGAAATTCTCTGCTGGGTTAGCTCCCTCCACTTTGAAGGTGTACGTGGCGGCCTTAGCAGCTTACCACTCTCCTTTCGATGGTGTTACGCTTGGGCGACACCCCCTAGTTACTCGTTTCCTCCGTGGCACTATCAGACTGAGGCCTGCAGTACGCACCAGGGTGCCGGCCTGGGACTTATCTATTGTCCTTCAGGGCCTTTCTCAGGCTCCCTTCGAGCCCATTGAAGAAATTTCTGAGAAACTCCTCACTTTAAAGACCATCTTTCTTCTTTAAAAAGAATAGGGGACTTACAAGCCCTCTCTGTGGCACCCTCGTGCTTGGAATTTGCTCCCGGTATGGCTAAAGCTTTTCTGCACCCCAGACCGGGGTACGTTCCTAAGGTTCCCACTAATACTGTGAGACCCATAGTACTTATGGCCTTTTGTCCACCTCCCTTTCTGACGTCTGACCTGGAAAGATCCAATCTGCTTTGCCCTGTTCGCGCACTAGACGCTTATGTCCACAGAGCTGCCCTGTGGAGAAAATCGGAACAGTTGTTCGTGTGTTACGGTCCACCCTCGAGAGGGGGTCCGGTCTCTAAGCAGAGGATGAGCAAGTGGATAGTTGAGGCTATTTCACTTGCTTATGAGGTGGTCGGGCAGCCTTCCCCTTTGGCTGTCCGGGCACACTCGACTAGGGGTATGGCTGCCTCTCGGGCATTCCTAGCAGGGGCCTCCCTGCAAGACATCTGTGATGCGGCGGGGTGGTCCTCGCCGCTCACTTTCGTGAGGTTTTACGAACTTGACATTACTCCAGGGGCTCGGGTGCTCGCCTTTTAGACAATCACAGGCGGGCATCCGGCTCCTATGGGGACGTGGGTATTCTCGTTCCCAAAGCGGTGACGCAGCGCGAGTTCCCTCGAAAGGGAACGTCTCGGTTACGACTGTAACCTTAGTTCCCTGAGTAGGGAACGAGACGCTGCGTCACCCTGCCATATTCCCCGCATGCCCGCAAAAGCGTCTTGCTTCACTCTACCACAGAAGCTAGCGGCGTTTGTTTGCCGGTATGCTTTATACCTTCCGGGTCGATGACGTCACCCGCCTATGACGTTCCGTCTCTCCATTGGACTGATTACACATGTGCTTCACGACGCAATCACGCAGAGGCGTTCCCAAAACGGTGACGCAGCGTCTCGTTCCCTACTCAGGGAACTAAGGTTACAGTCGTAACCGAGACGTTCTGTCATTATTTACTCACTCTCATGTCGTTCCAAACCTGTATTAATTTCTTTCTAGTGCTGAACACAAAAGAAGATATTTTGAAGAATGTGGGTAAACAGTTGCTGGTCCCCATTAACTTCCATAGTAGGAAAATATATATATGGAAGTCACTGGGGACCAGCAACTGTTTACCGACATTCTTCAAAATAACTTGTATGTTCAACAGAATAAAGAAACTCATTCAGGTTTAAAACAACTTGAGAGTGAGGAAATGATGACAGAATTTTCATGGGTGAACTATCCCTTTAATGTTAATAAATGTATTATTTTCATCTTGTCACAGGTCCATCATGTAATATTTAAAACATTTGCTGCAAAACAAAGTAAACATAACTGTTTATAATGTCTACTTTGTTTTGAAGCAAGTGTTTGTTTTAAATATTAAACAGGTCCATCTGATCTGTTCATTTTATGTAATTATTTAAATATTTAATTTAATATTTTCCATTTCGTACGTTTACATTTATTTTTTTCTATATAAGAAGATACTGTTTATCTTAAGTTATTTTATTTGTAGTTGGTTGTTCTGCACCTTTGCACATTTTTTAAAAATTAAATCAATTACTGTAAAGTGGTTGCTTACTGTAAATGTAAACAAGTATACAGTATTGTCTGCTGGTTTATTTAGCTACTTTTCAGTACAAATAACGTACGACACTTAGTACTGTACTACTTTTTGCACGCATTTTGGACAGAAGCAGTGACTATATGATCCATTATTCGACTGTAAGTGCCTTGCGAAGTGGATGCTTTTGATCAGTTATGAATAATGAAGATTTTGGACACGAATAGTTCCACGGATTATAATAATAATAATAAGTAGAAGAACTGTTTACAAATAAGATTTTTTTCTATATATTAAAGATAACGTCAAAATTAAGTTTGTAACTATTCAATAAATGTGTTCAGACTTGATGCGCGCACGCGCTCTGCTCATGTGCATATGAGTGATTCGAATTTTAGTTGCTATAGCGACGCTTGTTATGAATTCTGACTGCACGCGAACCGATCGCGATCTGTTGTTGAGAGACGAGGCGAATTCACAAACTTTTGCAGAGTATTTTCTGTGCTGATCTTGACATTTTGAAGCTGTTCGGAGGATTCCTGAGACGAGACCTTTATTCTGGAAAGACATCGGAGAATATATCCTTTATATAGAGTTATATTTTTGAAAGAGTTTATCTAAGGATACTTTTATTTCATTGTTCTTTTCTTATTAGAAGGAGTTTGGAGTTTTATTTCTTTTTTTGTTTTATTTTATTTCTTTTTGGGAGGAGTATTTCTGAGGAGAGTTGTTGTATTGTATTTTGTATTGTCTTTATTGCAGTTTGGAGGAGATGTCTTTGGCTCATGTGATGGGGGAAAGAGGAGGTGAGTGCTTTAGTTTTTCATTTGTTTATGGTATGTTATGATATAATGTTGTACAATGATTGACTACATTAATGTGAAGAAAATTGTGTGAGGTAACCTATTTGAATTTTCCCAGCAAAGTGATCACATGTATTTGATTCTTGAAATAAACTTTTCAATTTGAGTAACTGAAGTAACAATTTGTAATTGACCATTGACATTGATTATTGATTATTATTAAAACATTACTAACTATGTGATGTTTGAAATATTCCAGCCTCAGGCCGCTCCAGATCCAGGAGAGCTGCTTTCTCTCAGACGGCTGGTCAGGAGGTTTGGAGACACGGTTCTGATGACCGTGATCAGGATCCACTGCCAGACCCGGCCCAGACACACATCCAGGAGCTTCCTAGACCTTTAGCACCTCTGTCTTCTGAGTTTTCTGTTTCTGTGTCCACAGGTCAGGCTGACAGGAAGAGGGAGTGGCAGAGCGGCAGCCGGCAGAGCCCAGATCATGGACATCCGTCCACTCCATCTAAATGCTTTTGCAGAGGTCAGAATAGGCTTTTATTAAATAAGTTATGGCTCAGTTAACAAAATAATTTGTCATTGAAAACAGAGTAACAATTTGATGTGACCACTGACATTGATTATTAATATTATTAAAAATGTCTAAAATATTCCAGCCTCGGGCCACTCCAGATCCAGGAGATCCACATCATCTTTGTCCCTCTCTGAGGACAGTATAGAGAGGCGGTTCTGTAGAGAGTCGTTGAGCCTTAGCAGCAGAGGCTCGTACATCGCCGATTGGAGGTGGAGTGGCGATAGATCGGATAGCCGAAACGAACAGGGCAGCTCCAGCAAGTGCTGTTTGTCCAGGTCCGACAGCCTCGAAGAGTGGATGTGCCCTCCGCTGCCAGGTCAAGTTCCCGTCGAGCCAACAGAGACTTCAAATAGCTTTATGGAGCCTTCACCAGTGAACAAGAGCTCAACAGGTGAGACTGAAATAAGGCTGGGCGGTGTAAAGTGTACAGTCACATTTAATTTTATTTTGCTGAAATTTAGTTTCTGGATTTTTCCTGCCAGAAATATTTTAATTGGACATTCATCTAACAGTTTCAGAACATTCAGAGAACATTCAAAAGTTCCCATAATGTTTGCAAAATTATAAAATAGATTGTTCCCTTAGCCAAGAAAAAAACATTTTTACAACATTTAAAAAACTAGACGTTTTGAACGTTCAGGGAACATTTAAAAATAATATTTCTTAACTTAACTTGGGAACGTTAGCAAAGCGTTCTCAATAAGCCATGAACTCATTTGCACTGTCTGACACACACCCGAAACACACGCACAGAAAGCCGCTTCTCAGACAGCATGCAATCCTGAATAGAGCTCTATTTCGCAACTTATTGCGCTTGAATGGTCAAATATGCACAAAATTGTCACAATGGCTGTCGTGGTGTGGCCCATATGATCTTATGTGATTACCAGAACTGAGCCACATGTGCCAGAGTTGGCCAAATTAAGCCTGGAAATTTTATGTTTTTATCAAAAGATCAGATCAAATACGAAAAATAACTATATTGTGATAATTGTGAAATAAAATGACTATCAATATTGTGACATGAGATTTTAAGACATTTATGCAGGCATTAAGCAGAAGTCAGGTGGATAGCTTGGAAATATTTCCATTACTTTGGATTTGTAACATTACAGATATGAATTTAACAGTAAAATGTAAGTTATGTCTTTATAGCATTGCTTAATTTGACGTCAGAGATGTTTCTAATAATTCAATTGTTTTTCTTCATTTCAGAAAAACCTACAGAATGTAAGAAGAGGAAAGGAGTTTGTTCTTTCCTCAGGAACGTGTTGAAGGCTATGGCGCGTCCGCTCCTCTGCTGTTGTCTCAGTAGTGCTGTGGATGTTGTGGAGCCTTTTGTTCCTCCAGCGGATCTGGAGCCAGAGCCTGATCCTGATCCATCATCACCTGATCCAGATCACTCCGGCGTCAAGCCAAATAATGGTAAATCTGCAGACATTATTTCTCCAACATTGTTTTAAACAGTATTATCGTCTTGTTTTCCACTAAAGATAGACTTGTTTTCAAAAATGATGTTCTCGACACAACCAGCACTGATATTTTTGATATGAAACAAAGGATCTAGCAAGCTCATATATTTGTCATATTTTTCTGTTTGTTTTTCAGAATCCTTTGAGACTCTCTATAACGTGGGAGAGATGATTGGATCCGGAGGATTCGGAAGAGTGTTCGAGGGAACACGGAAATTTGATGGCAAAAAGGTAAAGCAATCTTGCATGCATCAAAACATATATTTAATACAGATGGTTTAATACTTAGATGCTCAAATCGTAAATGTTATGTGCAAAGTCAAGCGCTTGAATACCGTTACTGTTATTGAGTACTGTTTTTTTTTTTACAGGTTGCCATCAAGCGGATGCGCAAGATTGACAATGATCGTTATCTTGCTATTGTAAGTTGGTCAAAAGTGTATTTGTTGTTTAAGTGCTGATTACTGTAGTCAGTACACCTGTAGGAAGCATTAGGTGTAAATGTAATAGACAAATAAGCCTGGAAAGGCTCTGTTGATCATATCTACAAAGATCAAAGCAAGTACATTTAAAAATGATATGTTTTCTTCAGATTTTTACCCAGCTAACCTTCTGTCTACTACTTTTCTCTAGCCTGGGCATCCCAAACCTCTCGTTACAGAAGTGGCGCTGCTGCTGAAGATGAGGCAAGAACCAATAAGCCCCTACGTCATACAACTATACGACTGGTTTAAACATCCTCGGAAATTCACCCTCATAATGGAGTTCCCTGAACCCTGCGAGAGCTTGCTGGACTTCATCATTCGTAATCCTCAACTGGATGAAACAACAGCACGGGTCATCATGCGACAGGCTGTGCTGGCAGTACAACACTGCATCGAGCATGGCGTCTTTCATAATGACGTTCATGCACAGAATTTCCTGTTGAAGACAAACACGTTAGAGCTCAAGCTCATAGACTTTGGCTGCGGTCAGCTACTTAGTAGTGATGGCTACGAGACAAAAATATACCTTGGTGAGTATTTTTGGAGTGTGGAAACCTGGATGTAGTGACTTACTGATTATTTGACTCAACAATGCGCAAATGTCTTGCTTACAGGATTAATGGGTTACTGTCCACCTGAAGTCTTCACAGAATCTCAATTCCATGCCGTCCCAACAAATGTCTGGGCTCTGGGAGTGTTGTTGTACCAGATGGTGAACACGTGTTCTCCTTTTGGCAATAGAGCGGAAATCACACAAGCCAAAGTTAAATTTCAGAACTCCAACTTATCCAAAGGTGAGTGAAAAATATTGATAACATTGATAAACACACGCATAAAGCAAAGGCTCTGTTCAGAAACAGGTAAAGGTGAAGTATGTAAGATTTTTCATGGTAAAATACATTCTCTTAACCCAGTTTATTGCCATTATGCCATTTAATAGGTTTATCTCCCCCAAAAGTCTAAACACTTTCCAGCTCAACCTATAGCGTGTTTTTGTAATTCCGCTAGGTGCCACTATTGCCACAGAAAATACATACTTCACTTTTAAAGGAAAGATAAAGAACACTTTACCTTATATTAATCATGTTTCAGATGCTGTTTTCATAGATGCCAACATTCGTGTCACATGGTCATGACTAACCAGCCTCTCCTTAATAAAATGTGTACAGAATGCAGTGATCTGATTAGCCAGTGCCTAGACCGGGATCCAACTAAACGGCCGACGTTAGAGCAGATGTTACAACATGAATGGATTAGAAATGATCTGGAGAAGTTCAGGAGATTCACTCGATCAGGGATTTCAGGTGTGAGGAAGTGTAACAGACAGAGTAGGATTATTATCATTTATCTTCAATTCTGGATTATTTGTAGTGAGGTTTTCAAATTTGTGTTCATCGTAATGTTCTTGTTATAGTCAAGTCAAGTCACCTTCATTTATACAGCGCTTTATACAATACAGATTGTTTCAGAGCGGCTTCACAGTAATAAACAGGAAAATAACACAATCAGTGATGCAATTGCAAGAATTCAGTTCTGTTGTAAAAAAGCTCTAAAAAACATTCAAGTTGACTTGTTCATATAATCTTTGTATTGGATAGGAAACAACATACTTGCTGTCCTTGGTGGAAGTCCAACTCCAACCTGACAGGAACTCAAGCCGCCACACCAGAGATCAGAGCCGGTCCACGTCTGAGCAAGAACATGAGAGACTGAAGACTGGAAAGAAGTCATCAAGTCATCACAGCCACATTTACTTTTTTTTTTAGTAATTTTTGCTAAGACAAGTCATCTTTATTTATAGGGATGTATCGATACCAGTACTCGGGTGTCGATACTGCGCTCATGTACTCGTACTCGTAAAACTACCCCGATACAACCGCACCCGATAACACTTTATGTCTATAGCGGATAGTTACAAAATTCGCCGTTCACATTGCCAAGTGAAAAGGGGTCTCGCGCTCTCAACACAGACGACCGCGAGAACTTCATTTTTGCCGCGCGCACCTTCGTGCTAGTGCGGACGTGGCAAGTATACCTCTCGTCACGCAGATAACTCTCGGCACCATGCAGTAGTGTTAAAAGTGAAAGGCTGTTAGTAGGGATGTGCGCAATGAGTAGTCTAACCCCGCCCCCCAGAGACAGTATATGCAATCGATCCATTTGAAAGAACACTTAAACTATGAATAGTCAAATCCCATACTGAATGTCGCTAAAATAGATCACATACATGCGAATGCTTGCCTTGCATTATGATCAATGTATTAAACCTGAGCGTTCACTTAAGCACGTAGGTTATCCATTTTAGACAATATGCAGCACAGGACCAATGAGTCACACATAATAGCCTATTATAAACAGATGAACGCGCTTCTCGTGTATGAAAAGTATCTGCACACAAGATGGGTGGCAAAATCGCAAGAAAAGCTTGTTGTGTAGGCTACTGACAACTATACATTATTTAACCGTATTTTCATATCTTTGGGATGTTGATATAGCAACTGTTCAAGTGCAAAGTAAGTTTCATTCATAATGTTACTTCTTTAATCCAATATAAAATTTCATACCGTATTGTCCCTCATAACCGGTAGTATAACAATCCTAAGCAAGGCTGCAAGCTTAATTGTTATACTAGTTTGACATGACATGGAAGAAAATGGAAAAGTTTTGTGTAAGCTTTCAAAATCCTCCCTCACCTTGCTCATCTTCTAAATGGAGATTTCTCTGAAGCCTCCGCGTGCAAGCTCCAGAGAAAACCAACGAGGTAAAATTAAATGATTTTGTTTTGCTGCAGATATACACTTTTCAAAATAATATATTAATTTCAATATATAACATTAACACGACAGTAATTTAAACATAGTAGCAAAAAAAAAAAAAAATGTAGACACTAGTACTTTCCAATTCGACTAGCAGCAGCACTAACGTTTAATCGACTAGTCGGCTAGTCTCCCACATCCCTACTGTTTAGCTCAGTGTCAGACACTGTGTAGATGAAAACATTAAAGCTGATAATGCAGAAAAGCTTCTTTTCATCAAAAAGATCCTGCCTCTCACTTTTCCGAAAAAGGCTTAGTCTTTAGTACTGCACTAACATATGATAAACATATCATTTCAGTTGTTCTGCTACTATGTTGTGTTACTGAAATACACTGAATGTGTTACAGGTTACATTTATGTGAAATGGGCAGCAGTGCATGTTTGTTTAGGAAAACACCAAGTTGAATGTTAAAATGTCCACAACAGCATCAAGTTGTATGTTTACTTTGTTACAGTCAGAAAGTGAAAAAAATCTGATGAAAATAAAACATTGTTAGAATAACTGTAATGGTATTATTAAGTACTAATATCGGTACTTGGTATCGGCAAGTACCCAAATGTAAGTACTTGTACTTGGTCTGAAAAAAAAGTGGTATTGGTGCATCCCTATTTATTTATATAGTGCTTTATATATGACCAATCTGTATATATGACCCTTTTGAATAAATGCTTTCAAAAGCACATGAAATGACAGCTTGATTTTTATTTTTATTTATTTTTTGTGATATATTATGTCAATGGATAATGGTAATTATACAAAAATGCAACATTATGTTAATGGGATGCAGGATGCAAGTACAGTCAGACTGTGACTGATTATTGAAGTTGATTAAAGAGTATTGCAGCAAAACTCATAAATATCACAAAACAGGACATATCCCTCTGGTGCAGAGAAAAGAAAAAAAGAAGACAAACGAGAAAGAGAAAAAATTTAAGGTATATCAAGAAAATGAATGTAAACTAAACTATGTTGCGAGCTAACGTTAGATGGCTAGTTAATTAACATAGCCATGGTAGCATATCTTTTTTTTAGTAAAGTTAATGTAGGATATCACAGTTATTGCTTGTGGATGATTAAAATATCTCCATGATCTGCTTTTGAAGAAATATCGTAATATCATGCTACAGCGCACATTCTATCAGATGCAGTTCTGGCGCCTCCGTCATACTGTACAACTCGACGTACATTCACATCACATGTTAACGCAACGGTAGAGTTACACTCACGGGACACTGCACTTATTCACAATCACAAAAGTTTATTATTTGCATGTTACACTCCGGTTAAACATTACATTCGCGTGCTGTTCTGACATGCACCTTTTCTGAACGCGTACAGCCGAAGCGCGCGCACACTAAAAGCCCGTCCAACAGCGTCCGATTACTGGATTTGATCTTTCGTGTCTGTTTGCTCTAATACTGTCAAATACACACCAGGTTTACATAAACACAGTTGGTTATGTCTAAAGTGAAAATAGACAGGTCTTAAAGTGACAGCAGCCTAAAAGTAAACTGCCTCTTTTCCTTAAAGGGATAGTTCCCCCAAAAATGAAAATTCTGTCATTATTTACTCACTCTTATGTCGTTCCAAACCTGTATTAATTTCTTTCTAGTGCTGAACACAAAATAAGATATTTTGAAGAATGTGGGTAAACAGTTGCTGGTCCTCATTGACTTCCATAGTAGGAAAATATATATATATGGAAGTCACTGGGGACCAGCACCTGTTTACCCACATTCTTCAAAATAACTTTTATGTTCAACAGAATAAAGAAACTCATTCAGGTTTACAACAACTTGAGAGGAAATGATGACAGAATTTTCATGGGTGAACTATCCATGGTGCGCTATATTGAAGACTGATCGACTCAATTTACTGTCACTTCCGGTGTGAGAACGCTGGCGCGCTTGTGCTGCCGCTTCACGCTGGTACCTGTCTGTTTGTTTGTTTATCGGCATATACGGTTTTGGATATGTTTCTGCTGGGATTTGACAGATCTGGACTACTTGGATTATTTTCTGGAATACTTTATTCACTCAGTAAGCTTTGGATGACTAACCTGGCCTTTTTTGTGATCCTCTCACACTGATCGGCTGCGAGCCCTCTCCATCCGATCCATATCCTTCTCGACATCTGATACATGAGTCTCCACTCTCTTTATCATTTTGTGGTGTCAATCCTCGGTATGGTTGGGTAGTCTTCCCTTCTGTGGATTGTTGTGGATAGTGGAGATACGGTTCTGGCTAACGTAGTTAAATTGGTTTTGGTTCATGTCGACGCGTAACCAATTGCCGGTTTTGTTCTTTGGTCTTTTTGTGCTATTTTTGGCTGATGTTAATAAAGGGACTTCTCCCGAGATGGCTTTGCATTTTTCTTCGGCTCAACTTAGAACTAAAAGGATCTCTCCGCTTGGCTCCAGACACTTATGTGTGGTGTGAACAACTTGGAATTTTACATACACCGTTCGCGGAAGAAACTTCGGACTTATCATTGTTCGTCTTCAAATAGTATTCCGGTTATCTGCACCAACACCCATGCTTCTGGTATAACACAACAGGAAAACCGCGTAATCAACTTTGGGAATCTGAGACCAGTACGCTTTGATCCTGTCCTTGGAAACTGCAAACTTGCTTTTTCAGATATGCGATGTGCGCTATTGAACACTCGCTCTTTAACTGATAAGAGCGAGTGTTCATTGACGCAAACCTGGACATGCTACTTTTGACAGAAACCTGGCAGGTGCCCAATTACTTTTTCAACTTAAACCTCTTAACACCACCTGGGTACATCTATTTCTCTCCACCTCGTCTCCATCGTAGAGGTGGAGGGTTAGCTGTAGTTTGTCATGAGAGTATCAAAATATCTAAGGCTGAATTCCATGACGTTTCATCTTTTGAATACCTTGCGTTGAAAATGACTGGCAAAACATTAATGGCTGTAATGCTAATTTATCAACCTTCGAAATTTCATTCAGATTTTTTCTCTGAGATTAGTGAGTTACTTACTCTTGTCTGTGCTAGTTATTCATCTGTAAAAAAATTGGTGATTTTAACATACATGAAAATACTGTACAATGCAATTAATCCCTTACAAAAAGAACTGCATTTGTTTTAAGTAATGCTACAGTTTTTGTTACATGTAGAATAATGCAGTTTTTTGGACACGAAAAAACTGCAATATATCTAAAGTACTAATAAAATACAACTGCAATACAGCTGAAGTAGTACTGCAATAACACTGCAATATAACCGCAATAATACGGCAATACATAATACAACTAAAGTACAATTACAATACTACCGAAGTGCAATACTAATACAATTCTGTACAATACCATTGAAATGCAACCAGAATATCCAGAATAAGTTTTATTTTCACAAATCTGCAGTATAATGAACTAAGGTACAAAACAACAGTGAATGTCTCAAACTGCAATGCAAAAATAAATGTGATTTTTAAACTTAAAAAAAAAAACTTATAACAAATAACAGGATGAGAATTAGACAATGTACAGTGCATCCGGAATGTATTCACAGCGCTTCACTTTTTCCACATTTTGTTATGTTACAGCCTTATTCCAAAATGGATTCAATTCATTCTTTTTCCCCCTCAATTCTACAAACAATACCCCATAATGACGTGAAATAGGTTTGCTAAAAATAAAAAACGAAAAAAATCACATGTACATAAGTATTCCATGACGCTCAAAATTGAGCTCAGGTGCATCCTGTTTCCACTGATTATCCTTGAGATGTTTCTACAACTTGATTGGAGTCCACCTGTGGTAAATTCAGTTGATTGGACATGATTTGGAAAGGCACACACCTGTCTATTTAAGGTTCCACAGTTAACAGCGTATGTCAGAGCACAAACCAAGCCATGAAGTCCAGAAAAATTTCTGCAGCATTGAAGGTCCCAATGAGCACAGTGGCCTCCATCATCCATAGATAGAAGAAGTTTGGAACTGTTGGAAACTCAGTAGCGAAGACCAGGAGACTTGGATGTATCTTCAGCAGGATTCTTTATTGAGAACACGTGCTGTCGGTAGCTGCAGTCCATCAAGTCGTTCACGCCTCTTTGCATACGGCCTTTGTAAAGAAAAAAGTGTCTTACAAAATGTAAATCAATATATTGCTTTATGTGAATAATTAGGCACAATGATTCTCACATCAGTTTGAAGCAAAAACTCTAGGCAACAACACCCATTAGTCAAAAGTCTTGTGGACACATATCTATTGTGTGTTTTGAGGTGTTTTTGTTTTGACTTACATTTTTATTTCTTTCAAAAACCACGCATACACATTATTCTCTCAAAAATACAAGCATGTACATACATGTTGCTCACATATTATGGTAGCCCAGTTTGTGCTGAACACAGTGTAATTACACTTTGCCATTAATGTGTTTATAAGCAACTGAAAAAAGCACAAATGTCAGAGCATGTCAAAACTTCTAAAGGGCCCCAAAACAGCTCAGACTCCTGGGGGTTAACTGATGTGAGAATCATTGTGCCTAATTATTCACATAAAGCAATATATTGATTTACATTTTGTAAGACACTTTTTTTCTTTACAAAGGCCGTATGCAAAGAGGCGTGAACGACTTGATGGACTGCAGCTACCGACAGCACGTGTTCTCAATAAAGCATCCTGCTGAAGATACATCCAAGTCTCCTGGTCTTCGCTACTGAGTTTCCAACAGTACCAAACTTCTTCTATCTATGGATGGTGGAGGCCACTGTGCTCATTGGGACCTTCAATGCTGCAGAAATTTTCTGGACTTCATGGCTTGGTTTGTGCTCTGACATGCGCTGTTAACTGTGGGACCTTAAATAGACAGGTGTGTGCCTTTCCAAATCATGTCCAATCAACTGAATTTACCACAGGTGGACTCCAATCAAGTTGTAGAAACATCTCAAGGATAATCAGTGGAAACAGGATGCACCTGAGCTCAATTTTGAGCTTCATGGAATACTTATGTACATGTGATTTTTTTCGTTTTTTATTTTTAGCAAACCTATTTCACGTCATTATGGGGTATTGTTTGTAGAATTGAGGGGGAAAAAGAATGAATTGAATCCATTTTGGAATAAGGCTGTAACATAACAAAATGTGGAAAAAGTGAAGCGCTGTGAATACATTCCGGATGCACTGTACATTGTCTAATTCTCATCCTGTTATTTGTTATAAGTTTTTTTTTTTAAGTTTAAAAATCACATTTATTTTTGCATTGCAGTTTGAGACATTCACTGTTGTTTTGTACCTTAATTCATTATACTGCAGATTTGTGAAAATAAAACTTATTCTGGATATTCTGGTTGCATTTCAATGGTATTGTACAGAATTGTATTAGTATTGCACTTCGGTAGTATTGTAATTGTACTTTAGTTGTATTATGTATTGCCGTATTATTGCGGTAATATTGCAGTGTTATTGTAGTACTACTTCAGCTGTATTGCAGTTGTACTTTAGATATATTGCAGTTTTTTTGTGTCCAAAAAACTGCATTTTTCTACATGTAACAAAAACTGTAGCATTACTTAAAACAAATGCAGTTTTTTTTGTAAGGGATTCATTGCATTGTACAGTGTTTTCATGTATGTTAAAATCACCAATTTTTTTTACAGATGAATAACTAGCACAGACAAGAGTAAGTAACTCACTAATCTCAGAGAAAAAATCTGAATGAAATTTCGAAGGTTGATAAATTAGCATTACAGCCATTAATGTTTTGCCAGTCATTTTCAACGCAAGGTATTCAAAAGATGAAACGTCATGGAATTCAGCCTTAGATATTTTGATACTCTCATGACAAACTACAGCTAACCCTCCACCTCTACGATGGAGACGAGGTTGAGAGAAATAGATGTACCCAGGTGGTGTTAAGAGGTTTAAGTTGAAAAAGTCATTGGGCACCTGCCAGGTTTCTGTCAAAAGTAGCATGTCCAGGTTTGCGTCAATGAACACTCGCTCTTATCAGTTAAAGAGCGAGTGTTCAATAGCGCACATCGCATATCTGAAAAAGCAAGTTTGCAGTTTCCAAGGACAGGATCAAAGCGTACTGGTCTCAGATTCCCAAAGTTGATTACACGGTTTTCCTGTTGTGTTATACCAGAAGCATGGGTGTTGGTGCAGATAACCGGAATACTATTTGAAGACGAACAATGATAAGTCCGAAGTTTCTTCCGCGAACGGTGTATGTAAAATTCCAAGTTGTTCACACCACATATAAGTGTCTGGAGCCAAGCGGAGAAATCCTTTTAGTTCTAAGTTGAGCCGAAGAAAAATGCAAAGCCATCTCGGGAGAAGTCCCTTTATTAACATCAGCCAAAAATAGCACAAAAAGACCAAACAACAAAACCGGCAATTGGTTACGCGTCGACATGAACAAAAACCAATGGGACCCACGCAACAACTTATCAGTTTAACTACGTTAGCCAGAACCGTATCTCCACTATCCACAACAATCCACAGAAGGGAAGACTACCCAACCATACCGAGGATTGACACCACAAAATGATAAAGACAGTGGAGACTCATGTATCAGATGTCGAGAAGGATATGGACCGGATGGAGAGGGCTCGCAGCCAACCAGTGTGAGAGGATCACAAAAAAGGCCAGGTTAGTCATCCAAAGATTACTGAATGAATAAAGTATTCCAGAAAATAATCCAAGTAGTCCAGATCTGTCAAATCCCAGCAGAAACATATCCAAAACCGTATATGCCAATAAACAAACAAACAGACAGGTACCAGCGTGAAGCGGCAGCACAAGCGCGCCAGCGTTCTCACAACGGAAGTGACAGTAGATTGAGTCGATCAGTCTTCAATATAGCGCACCATGGATAGTTCACCCATGAAAATTCTGTCATCATTTCCTCTCAAGTTGTTTTAAACCTGAATGAGTTTCTTTATTCTGTTGAACATAAAAGTTATTTTGAAGAATGTGGGTAAACAGGTGCTGGTCCCCAGTGACTTCCATATATATATACTTTCCTACTATGGAAGTCAATGAGGACCAGCAACTGTTTACCCACATTCTTCAAAATATCTTATTTTGTGTTCAGCACTAGAAAGAAATTAATACAGGTTTGGAACGACATAAGAGTGAGTAAATAATGACAGAATTTTCATTTTTGGGGAACTATCCCTTTAAGGACAAGAGGCAGTTTACTTTTAGGCTGCTGTCACTTTAAGACCTGTGTATTTTCACTTTAGACATAACCAACTGTGTTTATGTAAACCTGGTGTGTATTTGACAGTATTAGAGCAAACAGACACGAAAGATCAAATCCAGTAATCGGACGCTGTTGGACAGGCTTTTAGTGTGCGCGCGCTTCGGCTGTACGCGTTCAGAAAAGGTGCATGTCAGAACAGCACGCGAATGTAATGTTTAACCGGAGTGTAACATGCAAATAATAAACTTTTGTGATTGTGAATAAGTGCAGTGTCCCGTGAGTGTAACTCTACCGTTGCGTTAACATGTGATGTGAATGTACGTCGAGTTGTACAGTATGACGGAGGCGCCAGAACTGCATCTGATAGAATGTGCGCTGTAGCATGATATTACGATATTTCTTCAAAAGCAGATCATGGAGATATTTTAATCATCCACAAGCAATAACTGTGATATCCTACATTAACTTTACTAAAAAAAAAAGAAGATATGCTACCGTGGCTATGTTAATTAACTAGCCATCTAACGTTAGCTCGCAACATAGTTTAGTTTACATTCATTTTCTTGATATACCTTTAATTTTTTCTCTTTCTCGTTTGTCTTCTTTTTTTCTTTTCTCTGCACCAGAGGGATATGTCCTGTTTTGTGACATTTATGAGTTTTGCTGCAATACTCTTTAATCAACTTCAATAATCAGTCACAGTCTGACTGTACTTGCATCCTGCAGCCCATTAACATAATGTTGCATTTTTGTATAATTACCATTATCCATTGACATAATATATCACAAAAAATAAATAAAAATAAAAATCAAGCTGTCATTTCATGTGCTTTTGAAAGCATTTATTCAAAAGGGTCATATATACAGATTGGTCATATATAAAGCACTATATAAATAAATAGGGATGCACCAATACCACTTTTTTTTTCAGACCAAGTACAAGTACTTACATTTGGGTACTTGCCGATACCAAGTACCGATATGAGTACTTATAAATACCATTACAGTTATTCTAACAATGTTTTATTTTCATCAGATTTTTTTCACTTTCTGACTGTAACATCAAGTAAAGTAAATAAGTAAATATACAACTTGATGCTGTTGTGGACATTTTAACATTCAACTTGGTGTTTTCCTAAACAAACATGCACTGCTGCCCATTTCACATAAATGTAACCTGTAACAGATTCAGTGTATTCTATAACACAACATAGTAGCAGAACAACTAAAATGATATGTTTATCATATGTTAGTACAGTACTAAAGACTAAGCCTTTTTCGGAAAAGTGAGAGGCAGGATCTTTTTGATGAAAAGAAGCTTTTCTGCATTATCAGCTCTAATGTTTTCATCTACAATGTGTGACACTGAGTTAAACAGTAAGGATGTGGGAGACTAGCCGACTAGTCAATTAAACGTTAGTGCTGCTGCTAGTTGAATTGGAAAGTACTAGTGTCTACATTTTTTTTTTTTTTGCATTTAATGTTTTGCTTTATTTTTATTTTTATTTTTTTTACAAAGACTATTTTTACATTACTGTCGTGTTAATGTTATATATTGAAATTAATATATTATTTTGAAAAGTGTATATCTGCAGCAAAACAAAATCATTTAATTTTACCTCAGGTTTTGCATGCGTTGGTTTTCTTTGGAGCTTGCACGCGGAGGCTTCAGAGAAATCTCCATTTAGAAGATGAGCAAGGTGAGGGAGGATTTTGAAAGCTTACACAAAACTTTTCAGTTTTCTTCCATGTCATGTCAAACTAGTATAACAATTAAGCTTGCATCCTTGCTTAGGATTGTTATACTACCGGTTATGAGGGACAATACGGTATGAAATTTTATATTGGATTAAAGAAGTAACATTATGAATGAAACTTACTTTGCACTTGAACAGTTGCTATATCAACATCCCAAAGATATGAAAATACGGTTAAATAATGTATAGTTGTCAGTAGCCTACACAACAAGCTTTTCTTGCGATTTTGCCGCCCATCTTGTGTGCAGATACTTTTCATACACGAGAAGCGCGTTCATCTGTTTATAATAGGCTATTATGTGTGACTCGTTGGTCCTGTGCTGCATATTGTCTAAAATGGCTAACCTACGTGCTTAAGTGAACGCTCAGGTTTAATACATTGATCATAATGCAAGGCAAGCATTCGCATGTATGTGATCTATTTTTAGCGACATTCAGTATGGGATTTGACTATTCATAGTTTAAGTGTTCTTTCAAATGGATCGATTGCATATACTGTCTCTGGGGGGCGGGGTTAGACTACTCATTGCGCACATCCCTACTAACAGCCTTTCACTTTCAACACTACTGCATGGTGCCGAGAGTTATCTGCGTGGCGAGAGGTATACTTGCCACGTCCGCACTAGCACGAAGGTGCGCGCGGCAAAAATGAAGTTCTCGCGGTCGTCTGTGTTGAGAGCGCGAGACCCCTTTTCACTTGGCAATGTGAACGGCGAATTTTGTAACTATCCGCTATAGACATAAAGTGTTATCGGGTGCGGTTGTATCGGGGTAGTTTTACGAGTACATGAGCGCAGTATCGGACCGACACCCGAGTAGTGGTATCGATACATCCCTATAAATAAAGATGACTTGTCTTAGCAAAAATTACTAAAAAAAAAGTAAATGTGGCTGTGATGACTTGATGACTTCTTTCCAGTCTTCAGTCTCTCATGTTCTTGCTCAGACGTGGACCGGCTCTGATCTCTGGTGTGGCGGCTTGAGTTCCTGTCAGGTTGGAGTTGGACTTCAGGCTTCAGGTCAAGTCTCGAGCTCAAGCCCTCCACCAAAGACAGCAAGTATGTTGTTTCCTATCCAATACAAAGATTATATGAACAAGTCAACTTGAATGTTTTTAGAGCTTTTTTACAACAGAACTGAATTCTTGCAATTGCATCACTGATTGTGTTATTTTCCTGTTTATTACTGTGAAGCCGCTCTGAAACAATCTGTATTGTATAAATGAAGGTGACTTGACTTGACTATAACAAGAACATTACGATGAACACAAATTTGAAAACCTCACTACAAATAATCCAGAATTGAAGATAAATGATAATAATCCTACTCTGTCTGTTACACTTCCTCACACCTGAAATCCCTGATCGAGTGAATCTCCTGAACTTCTCCAGATCATTTCTAATCCATTCATGTTGTAACATCTGCTCTAACGTCGGCCGTTTAGTTGGATCCCGGGCTAGGCACTGGCTAATCAGATCACTGCATTCTGTACACATTTTATTAAGGAGAGGCTGGTTAGTCATGACCATGTGACACGAATGTTGGCATCTATGAAAACAGCATCTGAAACATGATTAATATAAGGTAAAGTGTTCTTTATCTTTCCTTTAAAAGTGAAGTATGTATTTTCTGTGGCAATAGTGGCACCTAGCGGAATTACAAAAACACGCTATAGGTTGAGCTGGAAAGTGTTTAGACTTTTGGGGGAGATAAACCTATTAAATGGCATAATGGCAATTAACTGGGTTAAGAGAATGTATTTTACCATGAAAAATCTTACATACTTCACCTTTACCTGTTTCTGAACAGAGCCTTTGCTTTATGCGTGTGTTTATCAATATTTTTCACTCACCTTTGGATAAGTTGGAGTTCTGAAATTTAACTTTGGCTTGTGTGATTTCCGCTCTATTGCCAAAAGGAGAACACGTGTTCACCATCTGGTACAACAACACTCCCAGAGCCCAGACATTTGTTGGGATGGCATGGAAATGAGATTCTGTGAAGACTTCAGGTGGACAGTAACCCATTAATCCTGTAAGCAAGACATTTGCGCATTGTTGAGTCAAATAATCAGTAAGTCACTACATCCAGGTTTCCACACTCCAAAAATACTCACCAAGGTATATTTTTGTCTCGTAGCCATCACTACTAAGTAGCTGACCGCAGCCAAAGTCTATCAGCTTGAGCTCTAACGTGTTTGTCTTCAACAGGAAATTCTGTGCATGAACGTCATTATGAAAGACGCCATGCTCGATGCAGTGTTGTACTGCCAGCACAGCCTGTCGCATGATGACCCGTGCTGTTGTTTCATCCAGTTGAGGATTACGAATGATGAAGTCCAGCAAGCTCTCGCAGGGTTCAGGGAACTCCATTATGAGGGTGAATTTCCGAGGATGTTTAAACCAGTCGTATAGTTGTATGACGTAGGGGCTTATTGGTTCTTGCCTCATCTTCAGCAGCAGCGCCACTTCTGTAACGAGAGGTTTGGGATGCCCAGGCTAGAGAAAAGTAGTAGACAGAAGGTTAGCTGGGTAAAAATCTGAAGAAAACATATCATTTTTAAATGTACTTGCTTTGATCTTTGTAGATATGATCAACAGAGCCTTTCCAGGCTTATTTGTCTATTACATTTACACCTAATGCTTCCTACAGGTGTATTGACTACAGTAATCAGCACTTAAACAACAAATACACTTTTGACCAACTTACAATAGCAAGATAACGATCATTGTCAATCTTGCGCATCCGCTTGATGGCAACCTGAAAAAAAAAAAAACAGTACTCAATAACAGTAACGGTATTCAAGCGCTTGACTTTGCGCATAACATTTACGATTTGAGCATCTAAGTATTAAACCATCTGTATTAAATATGTTTTGATGCATGCAAGATTGCTTTACCTTTTTGCCATCAAATTTCCGTGTTCCCTCGAACACTCTTCCGAATCCTCCGGATCCAATCATCTCTCCCACGTTATAGAGAGTCTCAAAGGATTCTGAAAAACAAACAGAAAAATATGACAAATATATGATCTTGCTAGATCCTTTGTTTCATATCAAAAATATCAGTGCTGGTTGTGTCGAGAACATCATTTTTGAAAACAAGTCTATCTTTAGTGGAAAACAAGACGATAATACTGTTTAAAACAATGTTGGAGAAATAATGTCTGCAGATTTACCATAATTTGGCTTGACGCCGGAGTGATCTGGATCAGGTGATGATGGATCAGGATCAGGCTCTGGCTCCAGATCCGCTGGAGGAACAAAAGGCTCCACAACATCCACAGCACTACTGAGACAACAGCAGAGGAGCGGACGCGCCATAGCCTTCAACACGTTCCTGAGGAAAGAACAAACTCCTTTCCTCTTCTTACATTCTGTAGGTTTTTCTGAAATGAAGAAAAACTATTGAATTATTAGAAACATCTCTGACGTCAAATTAAGCAATGCTATAAAGACATAACTTACATTTTACTGTTAAATTCATATCTGTAATGTTACAAATCCAAAGTAATGGAAATATTTCCAAGCTATCCACCTGACTTCTGCTTAATGCCTGCATAAATGTCTTAAAATCTCATTTCACAATATTGATAGTCATTTTATTTCACAATTATCACAATATAGTTATTTTTCGTATTTGATCTGATCTTTTGATAAAAACATAACATTTCCAGGCTTAATTTGGCCAACTCTGACACATGTGGCTCAGTTCTGGTAATCACATAAGATCATATGGGCCACACCACGACAGCCATTGTGACAATTTTGTGCATATTTGACCATTCAAGCGCAATAAGTTGCGAAATAGAGCTCTATTCAGGATTGCATGCTGTCTGAGAAGCGGCTTTCTGTGCGTGTGTTTCGGGTGTGTGTCAGACAGCGCAAATGAGTTCATGGCTTATTGAGAACGCTTTGCTAACGTTCCCAAGTTAAGTTAAGAAATATTATTTTTAAATGTTCCCTGAACCTTCAAAACGTCCAGTTTTTTAAATGTTGTAAAAATGTTTTTTCTTGGCTAAGTGAACAATCTATTTTATAATTTTGCAAACATTATGGGAACTTTTGAATGTTCTCTGAATGTTCTGAAACTGTTAGATGAATGTCCAATTAAAATATTTCTGGCAGGAAAAATCCAGAAACAAAATTTCAGCAAAATAAAATTAAATGTAACTGTACACTTTACACCGCCCAGCCTTATTTCAGTCTCACCTGTTGAGCTCTTGTTCACTGGTGAGGGCTCCATAAAGCTATTTGAAGTCTCTGTTGGCTCGACGGGAACTTGACCTGGCAGCGGAGGGCACATCCACTCTTCGAGGCTGTCGGACCTGGACAAACAGCACTTGCTGGAGCTGCCCTGTTCGTTTCGGCTATCCGATCTATCGCCACTCCACCTCCAATCGGCGATGTACGAGCCTCTGCTGCTAAGGCTCAACGACTCTCTACAGAACCGCCTCTCTATACTGTCCTCAGAGAGGGACAAAGATGATGTGGATCTCCTGGATCTGGAGTGGCCCGAGGCTGGAATATTTTAGACATTTTTAATAATATTAATAATCAATGTCAGTGGTCACATCAAATTGTTACTCTGTTTTCAATGACAAATTATTTTGTTAACTGAGCCATAACTTATTTAATAAAAGCCTATTCTGACCTCTGCATTTAGTTGGAGTGGACGGATGTCCATGATCTGGGCTCTGCCGGCTGCCGCTCTGCCACTCCCTCTTCCTGTCAGCCTGACCTGTGGATACAGAAACAGAAAACTCAGAAGACAGAGGTGCTAAAGGTCTAGGAAGCTCCTGGATGTGTGTCTGGGCCGGGTCTGGCAGTGGATCCTGATCACGGTCATCAGAACCGTGTCTCCAAACCTCCTGACCAGCCGTCTGAGAGAAAGCAGCTCTCCTGGATCTGGAGCGGCCTGAGGCTGGAATATTTCAAACATCACATAGTTAGTAATGTTTTAATAATAATCAATAATCAATGTCAGTGGTCAATTACAAATTGTTACTTCAGTTACTCAAATTGAAGTTTATTTCAAGAATCAAATACATGTGATCACTTTGCTGGGAAAATTCAAATAGGTTACCTCACACAATTTTCTTCACATTAATGTAGTCAATCATTGTACAACATTATATCATAACATACCATAAACAAATGAAAAACTAAAGCACTCACCTCCTCTTTCCCCCATCACATGAGCCAAAGACATCTCCTCCAAACTGCAATAAAGACAATACAAAATACAATACAACAACTCTCCTCAGAAATACTCCCAAAAAGAAATAAAATAAAACAAAAAAAGAAATAAAACTCCAAACTCCTTCTAATAAGAAAAGAACAATGAAATAAAAGTATCCTTAGATAAACTCTTTCAAAAATATAACTCTATATAAAGGATATATTCTCCGATGTCTTTCCAGAATAAAGGTCTCGTCTCAGGAATCCTCCGAACAGCTTCAAAATGTCAAGATCAGCACAGAAAATACTCTGCAAAAGTTTGTGAATTCGCCTCGTCTCTCAACAACAGATCGCGATCGGTTCGCGTGCAGTCAGAATTCATAACAAGCGTCGCTATAGCAACTAAAATTCGAATCACTCATATGCACATGAGCAGAGCGCGTGCGCGCATCAAATCTGAACACATTTATTGAATAGTTACAAACTTAATTTTGACGTTATCTTTAATATATAGAAAAAAATCTTATTTGTGAACAGTTCTTCTACTTATTATTATTATTATTATTATAATCCGTGGAACTATTCGTGTCCAAAATCTTCATTATTCATAACTGATCAAAAGCATCCACTTCGCAAGGCACTTACAGTCGAATAATGGATCATATAGTCACTGCTTCTGTCCAAAATGCGTGCAAAAAGTAGTACAGTACTAAGTGTCGTACGTTATTTGTACTGAAAAGTAGCTAAATAAACCAGCAGACAATACTGTATACTTGTTTACATTTACAGTAAGCAACCACTTTACAGTAATTGATTTAATTTTTAAAAAATGTGCAAAGGTGCAGAACAACCAACTACAAATAAAATAACTTAAGATAAACAGTATCTTCTTATATAGAAAAAAATAAATGTAAACGTACGAAATGGAAATTATTAAATTAAATATTTAAATAATTACATAAAATGAACAGATCAGATGGACCTGTTTAATATTTAAAACAAACACTTGCTTCAAAACAAAGTAGACATTATAAACAGTTATGTTTACTTTGTTTTGCAGCAAATGTTTTAAATATTACATGATGGACCTGTGACAAGATGAAAATAATACATTTATTAACATTAAAGGGATAGTTCACCCATGAAAATTCTGTCATCATTTCCTCACTCTCAAGTTGTTTTAAACCTGAATGAGTTTCTTTATTCTGTTGAACATACAAGTTATTTTGAAGAATGTCGGTAAACAGTTGCTGGTCCCCAGTGACTTCCATATATATATATTTTCCTACTATGGAAGTTAATGGGGACCAGCAACTGTTTACCCACATTCTTCAAAATATCTTCTTTTGTGTTCAGCACTAGAAAGAAATTAGTACAGGTTTGGAACGACATGAGAGTGAGTAAATAATGACAGAATTTTCATTTTTGGGAGTTTACTTTTAGGCTGCTGTCACTTTAAGACCTGTGTATTTTCACTTTAGACATAACCAACTGTGTTTATGTAAACCTGGTGTGTATTTGACAGTATTAGAGCAAACAGACACGAAAGATAAAGTCCAGTAATCGGGCGCTGTTGGACGGGCTTTTAGTGTGCGCGCGCTTCGGGTGTACGCGCTCAGAAAAGGCGCATGTCAGAACAGAAGCAGAAGTTTTATTTATATAGCACATTTCCATAGATCAAGTTCGCTTTACATAGTGCTATACAATACATTTGCACACCCACAAGCACAGGCCTTATATAGCCACATTATTCAGAATACATATTAAATAGATACGTTTTTAGCTGAGTCTTGAAGGTAGACAAAGATGATATATTACGAAGTGGAAGGGGAAGCGAATTCCATAATTTAGGAGCATTGACACTAAATTACCTACCACCTACAGTGGACAAACGAAAACGAGGAATGGACAAAAGACCAAGCTCAGATGATAAGCCAAGAGTAGGTCAGACAAATATGGAGGTGCAAG
Source organism: Rhinogobio ventralis (assembly GCA_039654625.1). Classification (NCBI taxonomy): domain Eukaryota; kingdom Metazoa; phylum Chordata; class Actinopteri; order Cypriniformes; family Gobionidae; genus Rhinogobio; species Rhinogobio ventralis. The sequence continues at coordinate 7,738,964 of CM077204.1, forward strand.
ACCATTTAATGCCTTAAATGTTAGAAGTAATATCTTAAAGTGAATACGTGATGCCACAGGTAGCCAGTGAAGATCATGCAGTAGAGGAGTAATGTGAGAAGAGCGCCTGGTGGAGATGAGAACTCTGGCTGCTGAGTTTTGAGCATACTGTAACCTTTTTGTAACAAGTTTTTTAGGAAGACCAAGAAATAGAGCATTGCAATAATCCAGATGTGATGTGATTAATTCATGAATTAAGATTTCAGCATCAGCTAGAGTGAGAGAAGATCGAAGATGTGCAATATTACGAAGACAATATTATGTTTAACAACAGAAGAAATATGAGAGGCAAAAGATAGAGATGAGTCAAATAAGACACCAATATTACGGACATATGAAGAAGACTTAACATAAACCCCGTCAATTTCAAAGGACAGGTCCATCCTTTTGCCTGAGGTAGCAGAGCCAATCATCAATATTTCAGTTTGTTATTATTTAGTTTAAGGAAATTCAAGGACATCCAATGCTTGATATCCCTGATACATGCAGTAAGTGAGTCAGGCAAGGATGGCCTATCAGAGCTGGTGGTGAGGTAAATTTGAATGTCATCAGCATAGCAATGAAATTGAAGTCCATGCATGCGTATGATGTCACCAAGTGTCAGGGAACCAGGAAATAACAGGCAGCAGGCAGAGATGCAGGATCCAAATGCAGGGAGAATTTAATAACAAAAAACAATCGAAACAGGACTCAGGAACAAAAACTAGCAAAAACCCAGAACAGGGAACATCATACACCTGCAACACCAAACAATGACCGACAGAGAACCAGAGAAAACAAGGGCTATATATACACAGGGAAGACTATAGCTGCGTCCCAATTTGCATACTATCCGTACTAAATAGTAATCGAAAACAGAATTAGTATGTCCCAAATCATAGTATGTTGAAAAGAGTATTCCAAAGATACCCGGATGGTCTACTATTTCCGGTCAGAATTCGAAGTGCAGATCGACGCACACTCTAACAGCTGATATTGCCCACAACCCATTGCGAGTTAGACGAGGATTCGATTAGAACTACAAACGCGGATAAAAAGTGTTAAAAAACTACAAACATGACGGATGTGCGAGTCCGACGGTTAGTTAGAGAGGTTTAGATAAAGGGGTTTGAGCGATCAATTATCAGTATTTAACCTGACGAAAATATATTTATTCAATTTCATCCACATTATATTTCACCTGCAGCAGCATTGTGAACTTTTGTAATGATACGTTTGACCATTAACTTTTAAATGCATCATTATATTTAAACTGCAAACACATGAGGGAAGTCTCTGCATTAAAGACCCACAAATGGCAGATCAATGTGCTACTACATTTCTCTCCGATAAGGTAGGAATTTAAACTGAATGTGGAGGATTTTAACTGTGACGATGATTGACAGGGCAGTTTAAACGGTGACGGGATGCACGTAAAGCGACAGAGTCCGTTATAGATGACGAAGTAGTATGTCCCAAATGTACTTTTTCTTCTCAAAAAGAGTACATACTTTTGGGTCGTAGTACATGTAGGCAAATTGGGACGCAGCATATCTTAACGAGATAACAAGGGGTGTGGTAAATGGGAAACACCTGGGGAGAGTAATCAACATGAAAAACTACAAAGAACTACAAAAACTCCACAGGAAGTGGAGGTGGCCCGTGTGAAACAGGCCGGTCAGGTGGCTTGGGTGGCACAGGCTGTTCAGGTGGCCCGTGTGAAACAGGCCGGTCAGGTAGCTTGGGTGGCACAGGCTGATCACGGGTTTGTGCAGACAGCAGGCCACTGGGCTGGGACACAGACTGGTAGCGGACTTGGGCTGACTGCAGTCCACCAAGCTGGGACACAGACTGGTAACAGGCTTGTGCTGATGGCAGGCTACTGATTGGACCACAGATTGTATGTTGACTGGTCCATGGATTTCGAGACAGCTTGAAGATGATTGGAGGCTGGGCTGGGACACAGACTGGCAGGTGGCTTGTGGTGACAGCAGGCCACTGGGCTGGGATACAGTCTGGTCCGGAGCCCTCTCTGGACTCTGGTCTTGTATGGTGATATAATATTTTCTATCACTGATGTAGGAGATGAGCCAGGAAAGAGCTGAACCAGTGATACCGATATCAGAAAGGTGCAAAATGAGTATTTCATGGCAGACTGTGTCGAATGCAGAGCTTAGATCCAGAAGAATCAAGATGTTTAGTAGCCCTGAATCCATAAACAGAAGAATGTCATTAACCACACGAAAAAGAGCAGTTTCAGTGCTATGTGATTAGCGAAATCCTGACTGAAAAGGTTCAAAAAGGACATTAGCATTTAAGTAGGATCTCAATTATGAAGCCACAACTTTTTCAAGAATTTTACTTAAAAATGGTAAATTTGAGATTGACCTGTAATTGTTCATGTTTAGATGGTCAAGGCCCGGTTTCTTAAAAGTGGGGGTCACCGCAGCCAGTTTTAATTCTGCTGGAACAATGGCTGATGTTAAACTAGAGTTTATCGTATGTGTTATGAAAGGTTCAACCTTAGGAACACACATCTTAAGCAAAACAGTAGGTGTAGGATCAAGCTGTCAGAATTAGACTTCACAATTAGATCACTTATGGCAGCAGAAGTGAGAGTAAAAGCAGAGAGAGAGTTTGTGGAGTAAGCCGAGTCAGCTGACATCAAGTGAACATTTGAGTCAGTTGTATGAGGTGTGTCTTTGGAAATGGATTCAGTGATTGACTTCAATTTGTCTGCAAAGTAATGAGAGAAATTATTCACCTCAGAGCCAGAAATATGTTGTGGAGGATTAATGAGATTGTTGACCATAGCAAACAGAGATTTTGGCCTGCACATGGAATTCTTAATAGTAGAAGAGAATTATGAGGATTGAGGGCTGTACGGTAGTTGAGCAAATGTTCTTTCATAGCCAAAGAGTGCACAATGAGTCCAGTTTTTTAGATGGACAATAGATATTTAGTGAGGTAACACTTTTGGAATCTAAGCCATCTTTGTCTTCTATGACGTGTAGTGTTCAGCCTGGATAGTCTGGATCTATACCAGGTCGTGATGAAAGGAGAGTGTAGTTTGTGTTCAGTGTTCATGTCTAGGAGATGGGTGGAATCTAATCTATAACAATCTGTGTTGCATAATTTAGTCCCAGTGCTACACTGGGAGGCCATGTAGACATACTGTGGGGTGTGAATGGCCCCATCAAGTGTCTTCGCACCCATCTCCACATTTCAGGTTATGTTCTAACAATTCCACTGTCCTGGCTCTGATGCAGGTGGAGTCAAACACCTTCCCGGCGTCCGTCCTCCAAGGAATTGCAGTGGTCAACCTGAGACAGAAACAAATGCAGAGAGAACCACAGTTAATTCTGACATATCAACAGCTTCACATTCAGACGTGGACTTATTTTAATTGCACCATTATGTCTATTGCAATTTTCATCCCAGATGTCACATGAAGCTGAGTTTCATCGACCAGATCTGAATTGCTGCTGTTGTTTCAGTGTAGTGTGTGACATCTGCTCTTGCAGTTGAGCCTTCACAGACTGCTGGGTCATGAGCATTATAGACCCCAGTTCTGCTGGGGAATTTTTCTGGAATAATCTGAGCTTTATCACTCATGAATTCCGACGGGTTGGTGCCCATGGCTTTACTTCCAGTTGCTCTCATTACAGTCAGATCTGTGGGCAGAAATTAGTTCACCTGTTTCGGTGTTGCCTGTTTAGCATTTGCTGTTTTTCGGTGTCGTTCACACATTTGATTAGTGTAGATCTCTGTGACCTGTAGAAACTGTGGTACTTCTGCCTGATGTTTAGCATTTTACACCCTCCTTGTAAATTTACTTCCTTGATCAGATTAAATTTTACATGGTGTGCCCCAGTGAAGGATGAATTGGTCTGCTATTATCTGTGCCACACTTCTGGTCATGTTTCAAGGCAAAAAATACACGCACAACCCCCTCCCCTTTTGGCACTGGGTAGTGGACCAATGAAATCAAATTGTAGGCGATCCATCCTTGCCAATGGCACGGGTGAAGGGTTATCTGCGTGTTACCGTCTTTCCTTTTACGCAACACAACAAGATTAAATTAAATACATTTCTTTATATGTATTACTTCGTTATTTTATCTTACTCCATTACTGAAAAGGTTTCCAAAGATATTTAATCATTTATAAATATGAATAAAAGTTTGATTATTCTATTTAATTCTTTACTTTTATTGAAATATCATGCATTCGGTTCTCAGAGTCGCACAGGGTCCTTGCACCGGCCGTTAATGCAGGCCCACGATCACAAACTCGCCAGTCCGATCATTAACCAGAGGTTATGGCTAAAGCAATTTAACAATGCCACCCATGTTTGCTATTGTTAAAAAGTACCCATGTAGCCCCCTACAGTCGCCTATATAACAACTTAGTTAAATCTGAAACAGTAACATCTCGGTTACGTATGGTAACCCTCGTTCCCTGAAGGAGGGAACAGAGACGTACGTCGGACGTCACCGACGAATTGGGATCACTTCAGGGAGCCCCTATCAGCTTCGAGATGTAGAGAACCGGCCAATGACTATTGGCGTGCGAGATTTGCATCTCGCGCTCCGCCCCGCAGCGCGGGTATAAAGCGGAAGCGAATGCAGCGCACTGTTGTTTTTCACTGAGGAGCCGAACTAGTGACTCGGCCATGCAGTGATGGTACAGCAACTGTGGCGACGGGACGTACGTCTCCGTTCCCTCCTTCAGGAAACGAGGGTTACCATACGTTACCGAGACGTTCCCTTTCAGTCGGTCACGTTCGACGTACGTCGGACGTCACCGACGAATTGGGATCCCCTTGGAAAACGCCACAGTTACTACCACTTCCAGCGCCCAGCGAGAGCCCCTCAGACCCCGTCTGTTCCGGGTGGGTAATTCACGCAGGGAAGTCACACTGCTGTTCCGCAAGACCCACTTCAGCAGACTATTGGATAACGCTGGGAAAGCGTGCCCAGAGGGACGCTGCGGAAGCCACATCATGCCCGAAGGGAGTTACCATGTGGAGAATACACGTATGGACTGGCCGTGGGCAGTGCAACATACGGAAGTCCCAGGGGTGGCCCCGGCCAAACAGGCAGGGGAACAACACCTAACTGAGACGGCAGAGAGCTCTGCCAAGGGAAAGACACGGGCCCGACTGCCGCGGGTTGCGGAGGACTCAACAGGGTTCGCCGTTCTGGGGAACTCGACTGGAGCATATAAGCACACGTATCCGTTCCATAGGGAAGGGAGTGGCGCAGCAAGCCGACACTTAGAACGGGCACTTCTGTGTTACTGACTATGGGAAGCGAGCACACAGGAAGATACCGGCTCTACACGGAGGCTATAAAATCTAGCGAACGTGTTAGGTGTCGCCCAGCCCGCAGCTCTACAAATATCTGTCAGCGAGGCGCCACGAGCCAACGCCCAGGAAGAAGCTACACCCCTAGTGGAGTGGCTCTTAACCCGAGCGGGCAGGGCACGTCTTGGGTTAGATACGCCAAGACGATGGCATCCACTATCCAGTGGGCCATCCTCTGCTTGGAGACAGCCTTTCCCTTCTGCTGGCCTCCATAACAGACGAAGAGCTGCTCTGAGGTCCTGAAGCTTTGCGTTCTGTCCACGTAAGTCCGCAGAGCGCGGACTGGACAGAGAAAAGCTAGGGCTGGGTCTGCCTCCTCCGAAGGCAGCGCTTGCAGGCTCACCACCTGGTCCCGGAAGGGAGTGGTGGGAACCTTGGGCACATATCCGGGCCGGGGTCTCAGGATTACATGAGAGTTACCGGGCCCGAATTCCAGGCACGATTCGTCGACCGAAAATGCCTGCAGGTCCCCTACCCTCTTGATAGAGGCCAATGCAGTCAGGAGTACTGTCTTCAGAGACAGGATTTTTAACTCAACTGACTGCAAAGGCTCAAAGGGCGCCCTCTGCAGTGCGGTTAGCACCAGAGTTAAGTCCCAATAGGTATAGAGGGAGAGCGAGGCGGTTTTAGTCTCCTCGCCCCCCTCAGGAACCTGACGATCAGATCGTGCTTCCCTAGAGACTTACCACCTACCATGTCATGATTAGCGGCGATAGCGGCAACATAGACTTTGAGGGTGGAGGGAGACAGCCTTCGCTCCAACCCATTCTGTAGGAAGGAAAGCACGGAACCGATCGAACATCTCCGGGGGTCTTCTCGGTGAGAAGAACACCAGCCGACGAACAGGTTCCACTTCAACGCATAGAGGCGCCTCGTAGAGGGAGCTCTAGCGGAAGTGATGGTGTCTACCACAGCCTGCGGTAGGCCACCTAGAACCTCCGCGTCGCGTCCAGGGACCAGACATGGAGTTTCCATAAAACAACTGGCAGTGGGTCGTGTCCGGGGCGGCAAACAGGTCTACCTGTGCGGTCCCGAAGCGACTCCAGATCAGCTGGACCACCTGGGGATGGAGTCTCCACTCTCCGGGGAGCACTGGCTGTCGTGAGAGCTCGTCGGCCGCACGATTGAGCAGGCCCGGAATGTGAATGGCACGAAGCGACCTCAGATGCTTCTGACTCCATAGGAGGAGATGGTGGGCGAGTTGTGACATGCGACGGGAGCGTAGACCACCCTGTTTGTTGATGTACGCAACGGCCGCAGTGTTGTCCGTACGGACCAGAACGTGCTTGCCTAGTAGCGGCGTTTTGAAGCGGCCCAGCGCAAGACGAACTGCTAACAACTCGAGGCAATTGATATGCCATTGCAGGTGAGGCCCCGTCCACAGACCCGAAACTGCAAGCCCGTTGTACGTGGCACCCCAGCCGGTGGATGAGGCATCCGGGGAGACAACAGCAATGCCTGGACACTTGTTCTAGGGGAACTCCTGCCCGTAGAAATGAAGGGTCTGACCACGGGCTGAAGGTTTGGCGGCACCTCGGAGTCACAGGGACACGGAGGGATCCGCTGTGCCACGCCCATCTCGGGACTCGCTCGTGTAGCCAGCGTTGAAGCGGTCTCATATGAAGCAACCCGAGCGGCGTTACTGCGGCTGCGGATGCCATATGCCCCAGGAGCCTCTGAAAATGTTTCAGTGGTACCGCTGTCCTGCATTTGAACGAATTCAAGCAGTTCAACACCGACTGGACGCGCTCCTCGGTGAGGCACGCTGTCAGGCCGCCTCTGTGACTTTCGTGAAGACACGGGGCGACAGGGCCAGCCCGAAGGGTAGGACTTTGTACTGATATGCTCGTCCGTCGAACGCAAAGCGTAGAAACGGTCTGTGTCGAGGGAGAATCGAGACATGAAAGTACGTGTCCTTCAGGTCGATCGCTGCAAACCAATCTTGGGGACGGATGCACCTGAAGATGCGTTTCTGCGTTAGCATTCTGAACGGTAGCCTGTGAAGGGACCGGTTCAGGAATCGCAGATCCAAGATCGGCCTTAACCCGCCGCCTTTCTTGGGTACAATGAAGTACGGGCTGTAGAAGCCGGTCTTCATATCGGCTGGAGGGACCGGCTCTATCGCGTCCTTCGCCAGTAGGCATTCTCCTTCGACACAGAGGTGAAGTGAACGCCCCTGAACTTGGGGGGACGCCGGGCGAACTGAATCGCATAACCGAGTCTGATGGTACGGATGAGCCAGGGAGACGGGCTGGGGAGCGCTAGCCAGGCTCCCAGCGACCGTACAAGCGGGACCATCGGCACCACAGACATACCCGCAGCGGGGCAGCGAGGCGGCATGCAGGGACCCGACTCGGACGGCATGAGAGCGGCCCGAAGTGGGGTCTGAGTGAGCTGCGCAACACTTACCTGCTTCCGCTGAGGGGGTGTGCGAGTGTGAGAAGGCCGCTTGTGTGCGTCCCCACAGCCGGCACCCCCTGCTGGCGATTGGAGAGGCGCCTGAGGGTGACAAGGCATGGGAGCGTCGAACACCGCCAAGCGCGCTCTCTTGGCACCCAGAGATTTTGGAAACTGCTCTTTCAGAAGTCAAACAAAAGATTCTCCCCCGGCCCTCCTCCGGGGGAAGGAGTGGTGCTGCAACCATCTCCTGAAGAGCCGTCTCCTCCATCTCTGGGTGGCCCGTCTCAGGGTCTCTTACGACGGCGCTTGCCACCTGGCTTGGCAGCAGCCTGAGCGGGCTGCACGTCCTTCCCACGGCCAGCTCCACGCCTACGCCCGGGTGGAGGCTGCTGCTGGGCTGGGGCGGGAGCGGGGGCGGCGGCGGGTGGACGTCCTCGGCGACGGGCAGGCGGAGGCGCTGCGACCTGCGGCTGGGTGGAGGCAGCAGCTGGCCGCCGGGGCAGGATGTGTTTGATCGCCTCCGTCTGCTTTTGGGCGGCCGAGAACTGCTGGGCAAAGCTCTCGACCGCGTCGCCGAACAACCCGGCCGAAGAAACGGGGGAGTCCAGGAACCGATACTTATCGGTCTCCCTCATGTCGGCCAGGTTGAGCCAGAGATGCCGTTCCTGGACCACTAAGGTGGACATCGCCTGACCGATAGAACGGGCGGTGACTTTCGTCGCCCAGAGGGCGAGGTCCGTCGCCGTCCGGAGCTCCCGGAGGAGCTCTGGGTCAGGCCTACCATCGTGCATGTCCATGAGTGCCTGGGCCTGATGCACCTGGAGCAACGCCATGGCATGCAAGGCGGACGCAGCCTGGCCACAAGACCTGTAAGCCTTCGCAGTCAGACTGGATAAGAACTTACAGGCCTTGGACGGGAGCCGCGGGTCACTGCGCCAGTTGGAGGCGGTCGCCGGACACAGTTGCATCGTGACGGCCCGCTCCACTGGCGGGATTCCCACGTACCCCCTGGCTTGCCCGCCGTCAAGGGTAGTGAGGAGGGAGGAACCACCAGGTCTGTTTCTGGCACTAAATGGTGTCGTCCACGACCTGGTGAGCTCCTCATGCACCTCCGAAAAGAAAGGCACAAAAACCAATCATCCAACCTAGAAGGTTCGGGACGTGGTGGAGGGTTCCACTCAAGCCCGACCTTTTCGGCGGCCCGGGAAAGCATAGCCGTCAACTCGGGGTCCAACTCGGCCGTTGCCACTCTCCCAGAGGGAGGCAGTACAGCCGAATCTTCATCCTCCGAGGTCCGGAACTCCCCCTTCGATGCAGCGATCGACATCTGTTCGTCTACTGGAGCCCCGAAGGTCACCACTGGACGTCCATGGGAGGGGCCAGCGATTTCCTCCGGAAGCCCTACCGGCTGCGGCGCTTGTGAGGGATCAGGGGCCTGCGGAGGCTGGCTCGGCGGGTTTGCCCTGAACGTAATCCTCAGGTCTCCCCGTCCATCTGTCAAAGTAGGTCTATTCTGCTGGGCAGGAATAGCACTAGATCGAGGTATGGGTAGGGGGACTCCACCTTCCCGAAGGTAGGCGAGTCTCGACCTAAGCGCCGCGATAGTCATGTTCCCGCAGTGGGAACATGAACTATCCACAAAAGCTGCCTCAGCGTGCTGAATGCCCAGGCACGTGATACAGCGATTGTGACCGTCAGCGGGCGACAGGGAACGACCGCATCCAGAAACGCACGGGTGGAATGACATCTTGAAAAAGACGCAGTGTCACACCCGTGTTGCTCTTTTTGTGAGGAAACGCTCTTTTAGTGCTGAAGCACCCAGGGAAGACCGCGGCAGAATACAGGAGATAGAGCAGCCTGTATCTGCTCTCAAGTAAAACGATTCACGAACCAGCAGTTTTTTTTTTTTTTTTTTTACTGTTGGTTTCTGCTTCCAGCAGCGGTGAGCCCGCGGTCGCGCTGTTTTGTGCCGTCTGACCAGCACAAGAATGATCCTCAGCCAATTCTCTCTCTCTCTCTCTCTCTCTCGCTGAATACAGGCAGTCTGTGCTTCATCAACGGCGTTCGGCTCCGAAGTGAATGACAACAGTGCGCTGCATTTGCTTCCGCTTTATACCCGCGCTGCGGGGCGGAGCGCGAGATGCAAATCTCGCACGCCAATAGTCATTGGCCGGTGCCGAAGTGATCCCAATTCGTCGGTGACGTCCGACGTACGTCGAACGTGACCGACTGAAAGGGAACCAGGGGTTATGGCCAGTACCATAAAATAATGCCGTATTATCTCAATAGTATTTTATCTGGCCCCCTATAGTGCGACTGCATAACAACTTAGTTAAAGTCGAGCAGTTTAGTCAGAAATCTAGAATCTCGCCAGATGTGCCCATGCTCCATACTATCCGAGATCTAGTATGTACTTCACCCTGGTCGCAGATTTGCGGTAACAAAGGATTCATCATAATGCATTAAGATCAATAGTTTCCGAGTAAATCAGAATTAAATCAAACGTAACAACATATTTATCAAAGTGTATCAAAGATCATTCTTTTGATATTTCCCTGCAGTCACAGCTGCACTGGCATGTACATTGTGTGTGCAACAATGGTCAGGCTTAAGGCCAATGAGTGACTCTGTTGTTGTTCACATCCAATGAACTACCAGCACATGCTGAGTGCATAGTCAAATCCCTGCTCGAATTTTACTTTTGAGAGTTAAGAAGTCACAGATTGCATTTTTGTGTCAATACATTTGAACATGAAAAAAGGTTTTGTTTGTCTCAGGGCTGATGCAATGCACAATCACTGTTTCTCAGATTTTTAAATGTCTATCTTCCATTTAGTGCCTTTAAAGACTATATGAAGTCAAGGTGGCCATTTTAGCTGATTTACAAGATATGATAGCTTCAGTTTGTGCTACTTGGCTAACCGCTCCCATGGAGCAGGGAGAGAATCTGTGTTCTCCGAGTGGGCGTACACCCATGGGCTCCGTGAGCCACTCAGAAACATTCAATCGTGTGTTTTTTTAACAGCAAAAATATAGTAACAGCATTACTATCATTCTGTATTTTAGTTTTAGATTTTAATCTTACCACCTCTTAATTATTTCTAGTCAAGAGTAATTTTGCTTTGTAGCATTGCTGAGGTGTAGCTCATTCTGAAAAAGGTTTTCTTAACTTTTACCTGTTGCATCGCATCACCCTGTTTTTCCCAACTTTGCTTTTCATAAACAAATGCATCGACATGGCTGTTTATAAAATCACAAACGCCCTCCAGTTGTTTACAAACTTAGATTTTTCATTCTGTGTTTGCTCATTATCATCGCGTGTTGCTAGTTTGTTGTAACAAAGCCGATGCAACAATGGAGAAAGCACTTAGCTGATTTCAAAACTTTAGGCTGCAATCTACAACTCTTCATCGAGTCCCAAGAAAATAATTTAGAAGATGTTATTCCAATTTAGGTTTCATCTCTTGTTGCTTAGGCAGACAAGGAGATATTTAAAATCCATAACAAAGGTTTTCATTCCTGATCTGCGCTGTTGCTATTATGTCCCTGATATGTGGTTGTATCTAAATTTTTAAACCCCACCGGATTTACGGTTCCGGTCTAACATTGGGTTTTCCGACCCATTCTATCAATGTGTCTATATGGGATGTGTCTGTATTTCCCTCAACATTTCTAAAAAGGCAAAAAAATATGACTTACCATCACAGCTGAAGGAAGAGATCATCAAACCTTTTGTTGATTTTAAAATCAAAATACGTTGCTGAGAAGACGTTGCTCATCCGAGTTGCAACATCACGGAGGCGTGTCACCAAATTGTAAGCCCGTCCAATCGTTCCAATGGAGGCGTACGATTGGTGGTTGAAGGTTTCTTGCGCGTTCGGTCTTTTCAGCGGGGCGAAGGGATTTAATTCTAATTTATCTTTATCTGACTCCATTTTAATTATGACCTCGAATTTAGGTTAGAATGCCAATTGGTTATTTGGTCATTTATATTTAATAGTTTACACATTTAATTATTCAGTTTAACTCTTTGTTGAAATTATACCCGTTCATAGTTAATAATTCCAGAGTAAGTCAGAATAAATCAGTGTAACAATTTATTATTAGTCAGGTAAATGTATCATGCCAATTACATAATCAATTCAAAGATAATCCATACATAACATCAAAGTATAGAATAAAATATGGATACCTGACCTTCTGAGAATTACATAACGCTGAGCGTCTAGGAGACACTCAGCGTTACGGGCTGACCGATGTAAAGGTTCGAGCCCCGACCTCTTTGCAATATCTCCTTAAATACCAGACCAAGACGGAAACCTCTTTCAAATGGAAACGTGTTAACAATGGGAATTTACATTTAATCACTGTCCCATAGACCTGTATTGACAAAAGACCAAATGGCTAAAGCCACACCCAACGTAATAAGCAAAGTATCTCTAAACTCTCAAAACCTTTATTACTTTTTGGTTTACTTCTGTGGGGAGGAGACCTTTGTACCAGTCGCACTGAGACATTTCAAATAATATCAAACATGTATAATTCTGTATAGTATTTGTTCACTTTAGACCATATAGATTTTGGGTGAATTCTGGAGGGGAGATGGGGGTACATGCAGGTGAAAGGAGAGACATGTAAATTTACAGTCATTCGTAGATGATTCACTCAGCGTGACGTCGTCTCGGATGGGGATGCTAAATGCATGAGTCGATTCAGATGCTAATGTCCTCTATTTTCTCAGAGACATTCTGGCATATGCAAACTTTTCCAATCTTACAAAAGAAAGCTTGTAAGTCAGGATAAGTGTTATCAGGCTGAATAACTTCATTCACATCAGTTTTTTCTGCAGCTTTGTTGCGGTTCAATTTCTTAGTCAAAGAGCATACTCTAGCACAGAGCTCTTTGTTCTGTTCCTCTAGCTCTGAGTTACGCTGAGACTGCTGTCTAGCTAGCGTTAAACCAAATTCTCTGTGGCAGCAGATAATGCCTTTCACTTTGTTCTTGCGAATACATGCTCCTAATACCTTTTTACACTCATCTACAGACCAAGTCTTGTCTGGATGGATCTCATATTTCTGAGTTAGTTCTTGTCTAACTTTCTCAGTGACTATTAGGTTCATTTGCACTCCTAACTGTGATTTGAATTCACTATCTGACCACAAAGGAGTCGCGAGACCACTTTTTTGATGGTTGATAAATTAGCATTACAGCCATTAATGTTTTGCCAGTCATTTTCAAAGCAAGGTATTCAAAAGATGAAACGTCATGGAATTCAATCTTAGATATTTTGATACTCTCATGACAAACTACAGCTAACCCTCCACCTCTACGATGGAGACGAGGTTGAGAGAAATAGATGTACCCAGGTGGTGTTAAGAGGTTTAAGTTGAAAAAGTCATTGGGCACCTGTCAGGTTTCTGTCAAAAGTAGCATGTCCAGGTTTTCGTCAATGATAATGTCATTTAGCACTGATGCCTTATCAGTTAAAGAGCGAGTGTTCAATAGCACACATCGCATATCTGAAGAAGCAAGTTTGCAGTTTCCAAGGACAGGATCAAAGTGTATTGGTCTCAGATTCCCAAAGTTGATTACGCGGTTTTCCTGTTGTGTTATACCAGAAGCACGGGTGTCGGTGCAGATAACCGGAATACGATTTGAAGACGAACAATGATAAGTCCGAAGTTCCTTCCACGAACGGTGTATGTAGCGGGGTCGGCGTAAAATTCCAAGTTGTTCACACCACATAAAAGTGTCTGGAGCCAAGCGGAGAGATCCTTTTAGTTCTAAGTTCTAAATTGAGCCGAAGAAAATTGCAAAGCCATCTCGGGAGAAGTCCCTTTATTAACATCAGCCAAAAATAGCACAAAAAGACCAAAGAACAAAACCGGCAATTGGTTACGCAATTGGTTACATGAACAAAAACCAATGGGACCCACGCAACAACTTATCAGTTTAACTACGTTAGCCAGAACCATATCTCCACTATCCACAACAATCCACAGAAAGGAAGACTACCCAACCATACCGAGGATTGACACCACAAAATGATAAAGAGAGTGGAGACTCATGTATCAGATGTCGAGAAGGATATGGATCGGATGGAGAGGGCTCGCAGCCGACCAGTGTGAGAGGATCACAAAAAAGGCCAGGTTAGTCATCCAAAGCTTACTGAGTGAATAAAGTATTCCAGAAAATAATCCAAGTAGTCCAGATCGGTCAAATCCCAGCAGAAACATATCCAAAACCGTATATGCCGATAAACAAACAAACAGACAGGTACCAGCGTGAAGCGGCAGCACAAGCGCGCCAGCGTTCTCACACCGGAAGTGACAGTAGATTGAGTCGATCAGTCTTCAATATAGCGCACCATGGGTAGTTCATCCATGAAAATTCTGTCATCATTTCCTCTCAAGTTGTTGTAAACCTGAATGAGTTTCTTTATTCTGTTGAACATAAAAGTTATTTTGAAGAATGTGGGTAAACAGGTGCTGGTCCCCAGTGACTTCCATATATATATACTTTCCTACTATGGAAGTCAATGAGGACCAGCAACTGTTTACCCACATTCTTCAAAATATCTTATTTTGTGTTCAGCACTAGAAAGAAATTAATACAGGTTTGGAACGACATAAGAGTGAGTAAATAATGACAGAATTTTCATTTTTGGGGGAACTATCCCTTTAAGGAAAAGAGGCAGTTTACTTTTAGGCTGCTGTCACTTTAAGACCTGTGTATTTTCACTTTAGACATAACCAACTGTGTTTATGTAAACCTGGTGTGTATTTGACAGTATTAGAGCAAACAGACACGAAAGATCAAATCCAGTAATCGGACGCTGTTGGACAGACTTTTAGTGTGCGCGCGCTTCGGGTGTACGCGTTCAGAAAAAGGCGCATGTCAGAACAGCACGCGAATGTAATGTTTAACCGGAGTGTAACATGCAAATAATAAACTTTTGTGATTGTGAATAAGTGCAGTGTCCCGTGAGTGTAACTGTACCGCTGCGTTAACATGTGATGTGAATGTACGTCGAGTTGTACAGTATGACGGAGGCGCCAGAACTGCATCTGATAGAATGTGCGCTGTAGCATGATATTACGATATTTCTTCAAAAGCAGATCATGGAGATATTTTAATCATCCACAAGCAATAACTGTGATATCCTACATTAACTTTACTAAAAAAAAGATATGCTACCTTGGCTATGTTAATTAACTAGCCATCTAACGTTAGCTCGCAACATAGTTTAGTTTACATTCATTTTCTTGATATACCTTTAATTTTTTCTCTTTCTCGTTTGTCTTCTTTTTTTCTTTTCTCTGCACCAGAGGGATATGTCCTGTTTTGTGACATTTATGAGTTTTGCTGCAATACTCTTTAATCAACTTCAATAATCAGTCACAGTCTGACTGTACTTGCATCCTGCATCCCATTAACATAATGTTGCATTTTTGTATAATTACCATTATCCATTGACATAATATATCACAAAAAATAAATAAAAATAAAAATCAAGCTGTCATTTCATGTGCTTTTGAAAGCATTTATTCAAAAGGGTCATATATACAGATTGGTCATATATAAAGCACTATATAAATAAATAGGGATGCACCAATACCACTTTTTTTTCAGACCAAGTACAAGTACTTACATTTGGGTACTTGCCGATACCAAGTACCGATATGAGTACTTAATAATACCATTACAGTTATTCTAACAATGTTTTATTTTTATCCGATTTTTTTCACTTTCTGACTGTAACAAAGTAAATATACAACTTGATGCTGTTGTGGACATTTTAACATTCAACTTGGTGTTTTCCTAAACAAACATGCACTGCTGCCCATTTCACATAAATGTAACCTGTAACACATTCAGTGTATTTCAGTAACACAACATAGTAGCAGAACAACTGAAATGATATGTTTATCATATGTTAGTGCAGTACTAAAGACTAAGCCTTTTTCGAAAAAGTGAGAGGCAGGATCTTTTTGATGAAAAGAAGCTTTTCTGCATTATCAGCTTTAATGTTTTCATCTACACAGTGTCTGACACTGAGCTAAACAGTAGGGATGTGGGAGACTAGCCGACTAGTCGATTAAACGTTAGTGCTGCTGCTAGTCGAATTTTTTTGCTACTATGTTTAAATTACTGTCGTGTTAATGTTATATATTGAAATTAATATATTATTTTGAAAAGTGTATATCTGCAGCAAAACCAAATCATTTAATTTTACCTCGGGTTACCGCGCGGAGGCTTCAGAGAAATCTCCATTTAGAAGATGAGCAAGGTGAGGGAGGATTTTGAAAGCTTACACAAAACTTTTCCATTTTCTTCCATGTCATGTCAAACTAGTATAACAATTAAGCTTGCAGCCTTGCTTAGGATTGTTATACTACCGGTTATGAGGGACAATACGGTATGAAATTTTATATTGGATTAAAGAAGTAACATTATGAATGAAACTTACTTTGCACTTGAACAGTTGCTATATCAACATCCCAAAGATATGAAAATACGGTTAAATAATGTATAGTTGTCAGTAGCCTACACAACAAGCTTTTCTTGTGATTTTGCCGCCCATCTTGTGTGCAGATACTTTTCATACACGAGAAGCGCGTTCATCTGTTTATAATAGGCTATTATGTGGGACTCGTTGGTCCTGTGCTGCATATTGTCTAAAATGGCTAACCTACGTGCTTAAGTGAACGCTCAGGTTTAATACATTGATCATAATGCAAGGCAAGCATTCGCATGTATGTGATCTATTTTAGCGACATTCAGTATGGGATTTGACTATTCATAGTTTAAGTGTTCTTTCAAATGGATCGATTGCATATACTGTCTCTGGGGGGCGGGGTTAGACTACTCATTGCGCACATCCCTACTAACAGCCTTTCACTTTTAACACTACTGCATGGTGCCGAGAGTTATCTGCGTGACGAGAGGTATACTTGCCACGTCCGCACTAGCACGAAGGTGCGCGCGGCAAAAATGAAGTTCTCGCGGTCGTCTGTGTTGAGAGCGCGAGACCCCTTTTCACTTGACAATGTGAACGGCGAATTTTGTAACTATCCGCTATAGACATAAAGTGTTATCGGGTGCGGTTGTATCGGGGTAGTTTTACGAGTACGAGTACATGAGCGCAGTATCGGACCGACACCCGAGTACTGGTATCGATACATCCCTATAAATAAAGATGACTTGTCTTAGCAAAAATTACAAAAAAAAAAGTAAATGTGGCTGTGATGACTTGATGACTTCTTTCCAGTCTTCAGTCTCTCATGTTCTTGCTCAGACGTGGACCGGCTCTGATCTCTGGTGTGGCGGCTTGAGTTCCTGTCAGGTTGGAGTTGGACTTCCACCAAGGACAGCAAGTATGTTGTTTCCTATCCAATACAAAGATTATATGAACAAGTCAACTTGAATGTTTTTTAGAGCTTTTTTACAACAGAACTGAATTCTTGCAATTGCATCACTGATTGTGTTATTTTCCTGTTTATTACTGTGAAGCCGCTCTGAAACAATCTGTATTGTATAAAGCGCTGTATAAATGAAGGTGACATGACTTGACTATAACAAGAACATTACGATGAACACAAATTTGAAAACCTCACTACAAATAATCCAGAATTGAAGATAAATGATAATAATCCTACTCTGTCTGTTACACTTCCTCACACCTGAAATCCCTGATCGAGTGAATCTCCTGAACTTCTCCAGATCATTTCTAATCCATTCATGTTGTAACATCTGCTCTAACGTCGGCCGTTTAGTTGGATCCCGGTCTAGGCACTGGCTAATCAGATCACTGCATTCTGTACACATTTTATTAAGGAGAGGCTGGTTAGTCATGACTATGTGACACGAATGTTGGCATCTATGAAAACAGCATCTGAAACATGATTAATATAAGGTAAAGTGTTCTTTAGCTTTCCTTTAGAAGTGAAGTATGTATTTTCTGTGGCAATAGTGGCACCTAGCGGAATTACAAAAACACGCTATAGGTTGAGCTGGAAAGTGTTTAGACTTTTGGGGGAGATAAACCTATTAAATGGCATAATGGCAATAAACTGGGTTAAGAGAATGTATTTTACCATGAAAAATCTTACATACTTCACCTTTACCTGTTTCTGAACAGAGCCTTTGCTTTATGCGTGTGTTTATCAATGTTATCAATATTTTTCACTCACCTTTGGATAAGTTGGAGTTCTGAAATTTAACTTTGGCTTGTGTGATTTCCGCTCTATTGCCAAAAGGAGAACACGTGTTCACCATCTGGTACAACAACACTCCCAGAGCCCAGACATTTGTTGGGACGGCATGGAATTGAGATTCTGTGAAGACTTCAGGTGGACAGTAACCCATTAATCCTGTAAGCAAGACATTTGCGCATTGTTGAGTCAAATAATCAGTCACTACATCCAGGTTTCCACACTCCAAAAATACTCACCAAGGTATATTTTTGTCTCGTAGCCATCACTACTAAGTAGCTGACCGCAGCCAAAGTCTATGAGCTTGAGCTCTAACGTGTTTGTCTTCAAAAGGAAATTCTGTGCATGAACGTCATTATGAAAGACGCCATGCTCGATGCAGTGTTGTACTGCCAGCACAGCCTGTCGCATGATGACCCGTGCTGTTGTTTCATCCAGTTGAGGATTACGAATGATGAAGTCCAGCAAGCTCTCGCAGGGTTCAGGGAACTCCATTATGAGGGTGAATTTCCGAGGATGTTTAAACCAGTCGTATAGTTGTATGACGTAGGGGCTTATTGGTTCTTGCCTCATCTTCAGCAGCAGCGCCACTTCTGTAACGAGAGGTTTGGGATGCCCAGGCTAGAGAAAAGTAGTAGACAGAAGGTTAGCTGGGTAAAAATCTGAAGAAAACATATAATTTTTATATGTACTTGCTTTGATCTTTGTAGATATGATCAACAGAGCCTTTCCAGGCTTATTTGTCTATTACATTTACACCTAATGCTTCCTACAGGTGTATTGACTACAGTAATCAGCACTTAAACAACAAATACACTTTTGACCAACTTACAATAGCAAGATAACGATCATTGTCAATCTTGCGCATCCGCTTGATGGCAACCTGAAAAAAAAAAAACATTACTCAATAACAGTAACGGTATTCAAGCGCTTGACTTTGCACATAACATTTACGATTTGAGCATCTAAGTATTAAACCATCTGTATTAAATATGTTTTGATGCATGCAAGATTGCTTTACCTTTTTGCCATCAAATTTCCGTGTTCCCTCGAACACTCTTCCGAATCCTCCGGATCCAATCATCTCTCCCACGTTATAGAGAGTCTCAAAGGATTCTGAAAAACAAACAGAAAAATATGACAAATATATGAGCTTGCTAGACCCTTTGTTTCATATCAAAAATATCAGTGCTGGTTGTGTCGAGAACATCATTTTTGAAAACAAGTCTATCTTTAGTGGAAAACAAGACGATAATACTGTTTAAAACAATGTTGGAGAAATAATGTCTGCAGATTTACCATAATTTGGCTTGACGTCGGAGTGATCTGGATCAGGTGATGATGGATCAGGATCAGGCTCTGGCTCCAGATCCGCTGGAGGAACAAAAGGCTCCACAACATCCACAGCACTACTGAGACAACAGCAGAGGAGCGGACGCGCCATAGCCTTCAACACGTTCCTGAGGAAAGAACAAACTCCTTTCCTCTTCTTACATTCTGTAGGTTTTTCTGAAATGAAGAAAAACAATTGAATTATTAGAAACATCTCTGACGTCAAATTAAGCAATGCTATAAAGACATAACTTACATTTTACTGTTAAATTCATATCTGTAATGTTACAAATCCAAAGTAATGGAAATATTTCCAAGCTATCCACCTGACTTCTGCTTAATGCCTGCATAAATGTCTTAAAATCTCATGTCACAATATTGATAGTCATTTTATTTCACAATTATCACAATATAGTTATTTTTCGTATTTGATCTGATCTTTTGATAAAAACATAACATTTCCAGGCTTAATTTGGCCAACTCTGGCACATGTGGCTCAGTTCAGGTAATCACATAAGATCATATCACCACGACAGCCATTGTGACAATTTTGTGCATATTTGAGCGCATTCAAGCGCAATAAGTTGCGAAATAGAGCTCTATTCAGGATTGCATGCTGTCTGAGAAGCGGCTTTCTGTGCGTGTGTTTCGGGTGTGTGTCAGACAGCGCAAATGAGTTCATGGCTTATTGAGAACGCTTTGCTAACGTTCCCAAGTTAAGTTAAGAAATATTATTTTTAAATGTTCCCTGAACGTTCAAAACGTCCAGTTTTTTAAATGTTGTAAAAATGTTTTTTCTTGGCTAAGGGAACAATCTATTTTATAATTTTGCAAACATTATGGGAACTTTTGAATGTTCTCTGAATGTTCTGAAACTGTTAGATGAATGTCCAATTAAAATATTTCTGGCAGGAAAAATCCAGAAACAAAATTTCAGCAAAATAAAATTAAATGTGACTGTACACTTTACACCGCCCAGCCTTATTTCAGTCTCACCTGTTGAGCTCTTGTTCACTGGTGAAGGCTCCATAAAGCTATTTGAAGTCTCTGTTGGCTCGACGGGAACTTGACCTGGCAGCGGAGGGCACATCCACTCTTCGAGGCTGTCGGACCTGGACAAACAGCACTTGCTGGAGCTGCCCTGTTCGTTTCGGCTATCCGATCTATCGCCACTCCACCTCCAATCGGCGATGTACGAGCCTCTGCTGCTAAGGCTCAACGACTCTCTACAGAACCGCCTCTCTATACTGTCCTCAGAGAGGGACAAAGATGATGTGGATCTCCTGGATCTGGAGTGGCCCGAGGCTGGAATATTTTAGACATTTTTAATAATATTAATAATCAATGTCAGTGGTCACATCAAATTGTTACTCTGTTTTCAATGACAAATTATTTTGTTAACTGAGCCATAACTTATTTAATAAAAGCCTATTCTGACCTCTGCAAAAGCGTTTAGATGGAGTGGACGGATGTCCATGATCTGGGCTCTGCCGGCTGCCGCTCTGCCACTCCCTCTTCCTGTCAGCCTGACCTGTGGATACAGAAACAGAAAACTCAGAAGACAGAGGTGCTAAAGGTCTAGGAAGCTCCTGGATGTGTGTCTGGGCCGGGTCTGGCAGTGGATCCTGATCACGGTCATCAGAACCGTGTCTCCAAACCTCCTGACCAGCCGTCTGAGAGAAAGCAGCTCTCCTGGATCTGGAGCGGCCTGAGGCTGGAATATTTCAAACATCACATAGTTAGTAATGTTTTAATAATAATCAATAATCAATGTCAATGGTCAATTACAAATTGTTACTTCAGTTACTCAAATTGAAAAGTTTATTTCAAGAATCAAATACATGTGATCACTTTGCTGGGAAAATTCAAATAGGTTACCTCACACAATTTTCTTCACATTAATGTAGTCAATCATTGTACAACATTATATCATAACATACCATAAACAAATGAAAAACTAAAGCACTCACCTCCTCTTTCCCCCATCACATGAGCCAAAGACATCTCCTCCAAACTGCAATAAAGACAATACAAAATACAATACAACAACTCTCCTCAGAAATACTCCTCCCAAAAAGAAATAAAATAAAACAAAAAAAGAAATAAAACTCCAAACTCCTTCTAATAAGAAAAGAACAATGAAATAAAAGTATCCTTAGATAAACTCTTTCAAAAATATAACTCTATATAAAGGATATATTCTCCGATGTCTTTCCAGAATAAAGGTCTCGTCTCAGGAATCCTCCGAACAGCTTCAAAATGTCAAGATCAGCACAGAAAATACTCTGCAAAAGTTTGTGAATTCGCCTCGTCTCTCAACAACAGATCGCGATCGGTTCGCGTGCAGTCAGAATTCATAACAAGCGTCGCTATAGCAACTAAAATTCGAATCACTCATATGCACATGAGCAGAGCGCGTGCGCGCATCAAGTCTGAACACATTTATTGAATAGTTACAAACTTAATTTTAACGTTATCTTTAATATATAGAAAAAAATCTTATTTGTGAACAGTTCTTCTACTTATTATTATTATTATAATCCGTGGAACTATTCGTGTCCAAAATCTTCATTATTCATAACTGATCAAAAGCATCCACTTCGCAAGGCACTTACAGTCGAATAATGGATCATATAGTCACTGCTTCTGTCCAAAATGCGTGCAAAAAGTAGTACAGTACTAAGTGTCGTACGTTATTTGTACTGAAAAGTAGCTAAATAAACCAGCAGACAATACTGTATACTTGTTTACATTTACAGTAAGCAACCACTTTACAGTAATTGATTTAATTTTTAAAAAATGTGCAAAGGTGCAGAACAACCAACTACAAATAAAATAACTTAAGATAAACAGTATCTTCTTATATAGAAAAAAATAAATGTAAACGTACGAAATGGAAAATATTAAATTAAATATTTAAATAATTACATAAAATGAACAGATCAGATGGACCTGTTTAATATTTAAAACAAACACTTGCTTCAAAACAAAGTAGACATTATAAACAGTTATGTTTACTTTGTTTTGCAGCAAATGTTTTAAATATTACATGATGGACCTGTGACAAGATGAAAATAATACATTTATTAACATTAAAGGGATAGTTCACCCATGAAAATTCTGTCATCATTTCCTCACTCTCAAGTTGTTTTAAACCTGAATGAGTTTCTTTATTCTGTTGACCATACAAGTTATTTTGAAGAATGTCGGTAAACAGTTGCTGGTCCCCAGTGACTTCCATATATATATTTTCCTACTATGGAAGTTAATGGGGACCAGCAACTGTTTACCCACATTCTTCAAAATATCTTCTTTTGTGTTCAGCACTAGAAAGAAATTAATACAGGTTTGGAACGACATGAGAGTGAGTAAATAATGACAGAATTTTCATTTTTGGGTGAACTATGCCTTTAAGGACAAGAGGGAGTTTACTTTTAGGCTGCTGTCACTTTAAGACCTGTGTATTTTCACTTTAGACATAACCAACTGTGTTTATGTAAACCTGGTGTGTATTTGACAGTATTAGAGCAAACAGACACCAAAGATAAAGTCCAGTAATCGGGCGCTGTTGGACGGGCTTTTAGTGTGCGCACGCTTTAGGTGTACGCGCTCAGAAAAGGCGCATGTCAGAACAGAAGAAGAAGTTTTATTTATATAGCACATTTCCATAGATCAAGGTCGCTTTACATAGTGCTATACAATACATTTGCACACCCACAAGCACAGGCCTTATATAGCCACATTATTCAAAATAAATATTAAATAGATACGTTTTTAGCTGAGTCTTGAAGGTAGACAAAGATGATATATTACGAAGTGGAAGGGGAAGCGAATTCCATAATTTAGGAGCATTGACACTAAATTACCTACCACCTACAGTGGACAAACGAAAACGAGGAATGGACAAAGGACCAAGCTCAGATGATAAGCCAAGAGTAGGTCAGACAAATATGGAGGTGCAAGACCATTTAATGCCTTAAATGTTAGAAGTAATATCTTAAAGTGAATACGTGATGCCACAGGTAGCCAGTGAAGATCATGCAGTAGAGGAGTAATGTGAGAAGAGCGCCTGGTGGAGATGAGAACTCTGGCTGCTGAGTTTTGAACATACTGTAACCTTTTTATAACAAGTTTGTTAGGAAGACCAAGAAATAGAGCATTGCAATAATCCAGACGTGGTGTGATTAATTCATGAATTAAGATTTCAGCATCAGCTAGAGTGAGAGAAGATCGAAGACGTGCAATATTACGAAGACAATATTACGTTTAACAACAGAAGAAATATGAGAGATGAGTCAAATAAGACACCAATATTACGGACAGATGAAGAAGACTTAACATAAACCCCGTCAATTTCAAAGGACAGGTCCATCCTTTTGCCTGAGGTAGCAGAGCCAATCATCAATATTTCAGTTTGTTATTATTTAGTTTAAGGAAATTCAAGGACATCCAATGCTTGATATCCCTGAGCAGTAAGTGAGTCAGGCAAGGATGGCCTATCAGAGCTGGTGGTGAGGTAAATTTGAATGTCATCAGCATAGCAATGAAATTGAAGTCTATGCATGCGTATGATGTCACCAAGTGTCAGGGAACCAGGAAATAACAGGCAGCAGGCAGAGATGCAGGATCCAAATGCAGGGAGAATTTAATAACAAAAAACAATCGAAACAGGACTCAGAAACAAAACAAACTAGCAAAAACCCAGAACAGGGAACATCATACACCTGCAACACCAAACAATGACCGACAGAGAACCAGAGAAAACAAGGGCTATATATACACAGGGAAGACTATAGCTGCGTCCCAATTCGCATACTATCCGTACTAAATAGTAATCGAAAACAGAATTAGTATGTCCCAAATCATAGTATGTTGAAAAGAGTATTCCAAAGATACCCGGATGGTCTACTATTTCCGGTCAGAATTCGAAGTGCAGATCGACACACACTCTAACAGCTGATATTGCCCACAACCCATTGCGAGTTAGACGAGGATTCGATTAGAACTACAAACGCGGATAAAAAGTGTTAAAAAACTACAAACATGACGGATGTGCGAGTCCGACGGTTAGGTAGAGAGGTTTAGATAAAGGGGTTTGAGCGATCAATTATCAGTATTTAACCTGACGAAAATATATTTATTCAATGTCATCCACATTATATTTCACCAGCAGCATTGTGAACTTTTGTAATGATACGTTTGACCAATAACTTTTAAATGCATCATTATATTTAAACTGCAAACACATGAGGGAAGTCTCTGCATTAAAGACCCACAAATGGCAGATCAATGTGCTACTACATTTCTCTCCGATAAGGTAGGACTTTAAACTGAATGTGGAGGATTTTAACTGTGACGATGATTGACAGGGCAGTTTAAACGGTGACGGGATGCACGTAAAGCGACAGAGTCCGTTATAGATGACGAAGTAGTATGTCCCAAATGTACTTTTTCTTCTCAAAAAGAGTACATACTTTTAGGTCGTAGTACATTTAGGCAAATTGGGACGCAGCATATCTTAACGAGATAACAAGGGGTGTGGTAAATGGGAAACACCTGGGGAGAGTAATCAACATGAAAAACTACAAAGAACTACAAAAACTCCACAGGAAGTGGAGGTGGCCCGTGTGAAACAGGCCGGTCAGGTGGCTTGGGTGGCACAGGCTGTTCAGGTGGCCCGTGTGAAACAGGCCGGTCAGGTAGCTTGGGTGGCACAGGCTGATCACGGGTTTGTGCAGACAGCAGGCCACTGGGCTGGACACAGACTGGTAGCGGACTTGTGCTGACTGCAGTCCACCAAGCTGGGACACAGACTGGTAACAGGCTTGTGCTGATGGCAGGCTACTGATTGGACCACAGATTGTATGTTGACTGGTCCATGGATTTCGAGACAGCTTGAAGATGATTGGAGGCTGGGCTGGGACACAGACTGGCAGCTGGCTTGTGGTGACAGCAGGCCACTGGGCTGGGATACAGTCTGGTCCGGAGCCCTCTCTGGACTCTGGTCTTGTATAGTGATATACTATTTTCTATCACTGATGTAGGAGATGAGCCAGGAAAGAGCTGAACCAGTGATATCGATATAAGAAAGGTGCAAAATGAGTATTTCATGGCAGACTGTGTCGAATGCAGAGCTTAGATCCAGAAGAATCAAGATGTTTAGTAACCCTGAATCCATAAACAGAAGAATGTCATTAACCACACGAAAAAGAGCAGTTTCAGTGCTATGTGATTAGCGAAATCTTGACTGAAAAGGTTCAAAAAGGACATTAGCATTTAAGTAGGATCTCAATTATGAAGCCACAACTTTTTCAATAATTTTACTTAAAAATGGTAAATTTGAGATTGACCTGTAATTGTTCATGTTTAGATGGTCAAGGCCCGGTTTCTTAAAAATGGGGGTCACCGCAGCCAGTTTTAATTCTGCTGGAACAATGGCAGATGTTAAACTAGAGTTTATCGTATGTGTTATGTAAGGTTCAACCTCAGGAACACACATCTTAAGCAAAACAGTAGGTGTAGGATCAAGCTGGCAGGATGTAGAATTAGACTTCACAATTAGATCACTTATGGCAGCAGAAGTGAGAGTAAAAGCAGAGAGAGAGTTTGTGGAGTAAGCCGAGTCAGCTGACATCAAGTGAACATTTGAGTCAGTTGTATGAGGTGTGTCTTTGGAAATGGATTCAGTGATTGACTTCAATTTGTCTGCAAAGTAATGGGAAAAATTATTCACCTCAGAGCCAGAAATATGTTGTGGAGGATTAATGAGATTGTTGACCATAGCAAACAGAGATTTTGGCCTGCACATGGAATTCTTAATAGTAGAAGAGAATTATGAGGATTGAGGGCTGTACGGTAGTTGAGCAAATGTTCTTTCATAGCCAAAGAGTGCACAATGAGTCCAGTTTTACTGTACAGTCTTTCCAAGCGACGACCAATAGCCTTCATTGCTCGGAGTTCCGGAGTGAACCAGGGTGAAACACGTGCAGATGGAACCAAATGAGAATTCTATTCAGAAACATCCATGCGATCTGCAAAAAGGGCAGACCGTTTCTGGACTACGTTTGGTTGTGCAAGTAAGTGAATTACTAACTTGAAGTTGTGTTTTGTGATGGCTAGATAGCTAGTTTTAGCAGCCGCCAGGATAGGAGCCGATACCGTGGGTGCTCTGGAGCTCGATTGCGTGTCAGTTAAACTTTTCATCTCCAATCCTATCTGTATTTGTGAGAAGTGGCGCTGTCCTGAGTTGAAAGATAGCCTACTTTACGGCTTTATTATCAAGTTAATAGGCGTGTGTGTTTGTATGGGCCGCTGTCCAGTTTCTGAAATGCAAACATTTTTTGACTACTTTTTTTTTTTTTAACTCTTTCCCCGCCAAACACTGAATTTTCCGTTATTTGTGAGAAAACGCTTCCCTGGAAAACACAGAATTTTCCGTGTTTCCGTGTTTTCACTGTTATAAGCTAGGGGGCGCTATGACACATCTTCTGAAAGAGTACAGAAACTCCTGATCAAAACACATGTGAAGACGCAGAAACTAGCAATCTCTTATTTAATCATATGCATATGTAAAATAACGCGATCATCAACATTAAACAGCATATAAATCAAAACTGCCTAATGTTACTGAATGAAATGTGGACCCAAGACGAGGTACAGGACTGGGGGTGTTGATGAACTCGATTTACTCCATCCATTTGATCATTGCTCTGAATCTAATCTGGATGAAGTCTTTGACAAAAACTTGATTTTCTCAGCTTTTTGGTCAAAATGTTCCTTTTTTATTTAAAATGTTCTTTTTTAACCCCCAGGAGTCTGAGCTGTTTTGGGGCCCTTTAGAAGTTTTGACATGCTCTGACATTTGTGCTTTTTTCAGTTGCTTATAAACACATTAATGGCAAAGTGTAATTACACTGTGTTCAGCACAAACTGGGCTACCATAATATGTGAGCAACATGTATGTACATGCTTGTATATTTGAGAGAATACATTTTTGAAAAAAATACATTTTTGAAAAAAATAAAAATGTAAGTCAAAACAAAAACAACACACAATAGATATGTGTCCACAAGACTTTTGACTAATGGGTGTTGTTGCCTAGAGTTTTTGCTTCAAACTGATGTGAGAATCATTGTGCCTAATTATTCACATAAAGCAATATATTGATTTACATTTTGTAAGACACTTTTTTCTTTACAAAGGCCGTATGCAAAGAGGCGTGAACGATCATGAATAATGCTGGGAATTACACCTGAGAGAACAAAAGACCTGCATAATGAGCTGCATAATGACCTGCATAATCAATGAGCCTCAGGTATGTGACTAAGAGCTAAGCAACAGGACAAAAGAAATCGTCTCGGTTACGTATGTAACCCTCGTTCCCTGAAGGAAGGGAACGGAGACGTTACGTCAGTTACTGACGGAATGGGGGTTTCGCTTAGAAGCCAATCGCCTTTGAGCTCTACAAAACGAGCCAATGGCATGAAAATGCCATGGGTCTGCGGAATTTGCATGCCGCAACCCCGCCCCACGGCGTGGGTATAAAGGGCGTTGCGTGGCAATCTCGCATTATGTTTACCTGCTGAAGAGCCGAGGCATGAGCGCCCGGCCAGTTCCAGCGGTACAGCGGTCATGGCAGGGGGACGTAACGTCTCCGTTCCCTTCCTTCAGGGAACGAGGGTTACATACGTAACCGAGACGTTCCCTTTCAGTCAGTACACTACGAGTTACGTCAGTTACTGACGGAATGGGGGTCCAATACAATCTCGCCATGACGGCTGTCTTCCAGCGTCCTGCGCTGACCCGGGCTCCCTGCCGTGAGTGTGGCACGAACGAGGGGCTACTCAACGCTACCAAGGTACACTGGGAAGCATATCCCACGTGGAGAATGCAACACAATGCCAACCCAAAGGGGGGGACTTGAAGAATACACCTATGACCCGAAGGAGCTGCATAGGGAACACTCTGGGGTATCCAGCCGAAGGTGGAAAATTTCAACCCCAGGCGTGGCAAGGTGTCTTGCCAAGGGAAGACACGAGCTACAAGAGACTTACCGTGGAAATACACATGTGGGGGTTACCCAGCGGGGGAACCATGCACACGGAGGCACCTAGCCGAACACGAAGGGTGGCCTGAAAAGGGCACTCGCTCTGGTGACGACATCGACAGTGCTGGAGGAGCTCAGGGCTTACTGGGAAGCTCACCTGAGAGGAATAGCGCACGCATCCAGTCCGCGGAGTGGAATGGCGCAGCAAGCGAAGACACCTGAGCCTGTCCGGTTACTGGCCAGTAGGGGCGAGTACACGAGAGGATACAGGCTCCACTCTGAGATTATAAAATCTTGCGAATGTGTTGGGTGTCGCCCAGCCTGCAGCTCTACAAACGTCTGTTAGCGAGGCGCCATGCGCTAGAGCCCAAGAGGAGGCAACACTCCTGGTGGAGTGTGCTCTTACCCCGAGGGGGCATGGCATGCCCTGGACTTGATATGCCAGGACAATGGCGTCCACTATCCAGTGGGCCAACCTCTGCTTGGAGAGAGCCTTCCCTTTCTGCTGCCCTCCGTAACAGACAAAGAGCTGGTCTGAGGTCCTGAAACACTGCGTCCGGTCTACGTAAGCGCGAAGGGCGCGTACTGGACAGAGCAGTGCCAAGGCTGGGTCTGCCTCCTCCAAGGGCAGCGCTTGCAGGTTCACCACCTGGTCCCTGAAGGGAGTGGTGGGAACCTTGGGCACGTATCCAGGCCGGGGTCTCAGGATGACGTGAGAATTGGCCGGCCCGAATTCCAGGCACGCTTCGTCAACCGAAAATGCCTGCAGGTCCCCTACCCTCTTGATGGAGGCCAAAGCAGTCAGGAGCGCCACTTTCAATGAAAGGAACTTCAGCTCGACTGACTGCAATGGCTCAAAGGGAGCCTTTTGCAGGGCAGCTAAGACCACTGCTAGGTCCCAAGAGGGTACCTGAGGTGGGCGAGGAGGATTTAACCTCCTCGCACCTCTGAGGAACCTACTGACCAGGTCGTGCTGTCCAACCGTTTTAGAGTCCACCAGGTCATGATGAGCTGAAATAGCAGCCACATAGACCTTCAGGGTGGAGGGAGACAGCCTTCGCTCCAACCCTTCCTGGAGGAAGGAGAGCACGGACCCGATCGAGCATCTTCTGGGGTCCTCTCGCCGAGAGGAGCACCAGGTGACGAAGAGGTTCCACTTCAACGCATAGGCCTGTCTGGTAGACAGGGCTCTAGCGGAAGTGATGGTAGCCGCCACCTGAGGTGGCAGGGTACTCAAACCTGCCGCGTCCCGTCCAGGTTCCACACGTGGAGGTTCCACAGGTCGGGACGCGGGTGCCATATGGTGCCCCGTCTCTGAGACAGGAGGTCCTGTCTCAGAGGGATCGACCAGGGAGGTGCTGTCGCAAGGAGTACAAGTTCTGAGAACCAGGTCCGGCCGGGCCAATATGGGGCGACCAAAAGGACCTGCTCCCTGTCCTCCCTGATCTTGCACAGAACCTGTGCGAGAAGGCTCACTGGGGGAAACGCATATTTGCGTGGGCCCCGCGGCCAGCTGTGCGCTAGTGCATCCGTGCCGAGGGTCCCCTCGGTCAGGGAATAGTACCAGCGGCAATGGGAAGAGTCGCGGGAGGCAAACAGATCTATCTGTGCGTCGCCAAACTGCTCCCAAATCAGCTGAACCGTCTGGGGATGGAGTCTCCATTCCCCCGGGAGCGGCTGGAACCGCGACAGCTCGTCGGCTGCGCAGTTCCGGTCTCCCGGGATGTGAACGGCACGAAGCGACCTCAGATGCTTCTGACTCCATAGGAGGAGATGGCGGGCGAGTTGCGACATCCGGCGGGAGCGTAGACCACCTTGTCGGTTGATGTACGCTACTGTTGCCGTGCTGTCTGAACGGACCAGAACGTGTTTGTCCTTGAGCAGGGCTCGAAAGCGGTGCAGGGCAAGACGTACGGCCAGCAACTCGAGGCAATTGACATGCCATAGGCGCTGGGGTCCTATCCAGGAGCCCGCGGCAGCATGTCCCTTGCACATGGCGCCCCAGCCCGTGGAAGAGGCATCTGTTGTGACAACAACATGCCTGGAAACTCGTTCTAGGGGAACACCTGCCCGTAGAAAACTGAGGTTCAACCACGGGGTGAAGGTCTGACGGCAGGCTCGGGTCACTGGGACCTGGAGGGTGCCGTGTTGCCATGCCCATCTCGGGACTCGATCGCAAAGCCAGTGCTGAAGCGGTCTCATATGGAGCAGACCAAGCGGGGTCACCGCGGCTGCTGACGCCATATGCCCCAGGAGCCTCTGAAAAAGTTTCAGTGGAACCGCACTCTTGCCCTCGAACTGGCGAAGACAAGTCAGCAGAGACTGCGCGCGCTCGCTCGTAAGCTGCGCGAACATGGCGACCGAGTCGATTTCCATACCGAGAAAAGAGATCCTCTGCGCTGGGGAGAGTTTGCTCTTTTCCCAGTTGACCCGAAGGCCCAGACGGGCGAGGTGCTGAAGCACCAGATCCCTGTGTTCGCAGACCTGATCCCGAGAGTGGCCTAGAATCAGCCAGTCGTCGAGATAGTTCAGGATGCGAACCCCGTGTTGCCTGAGCGGCACAAGGGCTGCCTCGACAATCTTCGTAAAGACGCGAGGGGACAGGGCTAGCCCGAAGGGGAGAACCGTGTACTGATATGCCTGCCCCTCGAAGGCAAACCGTAGAAACGGTCTGTGTCGAGGAAGAATGGAGACATGAAAGTACGCGTCCTTCAGGTCGACCGCTGCAAACCAATCCGAGGGACGAACGCACTCGAAAATACGTTTGGCTGTCAACATCTTGAAAGGAAGCCTGTGCAGGGTTCGGTTCAAGACGCGCAGGTCCAGGATTGGCCGTAACCCACCGGTTTTCTTGGGTACAATGAAGTAAGGGCTGTAGAAGCCGGACTTCATCTCGGCTGGAGGGACGATCTCGATCGCACCCTTCGCCAGTAGGGTGCCGACCTCCGCACGCATGACAGGGGCATTGCCACCCACCACGGTGTAGCGGACTCCCCGAAAGCGGGGAGGAGACCGAGCGAACTGAATCGCATAGCCGAGCCGGATGGTGCGAGCGAGCCAACTGGACAGGTTGGGAAGCGCTAGCCAGGCTCCCAAGAACTGAACCAGCGGGGTCATGCGAACCACCGGCGTACCCCCGATGGGGCAGCGAGGCGGAATGACCGGCCCAGACAAGGGAGGCATGGGAGCGTCCCGGGGTGTGGGCGGGGTCGAATTCCGCGCCCTGACAGAGGAGACCAGGGAAGGACCAGCGTTCCACGGGGGTCTCGTCTGCCAGGGGGCTGGCGACAGAGGGGGCCGAGAGCGGCGAGGCCATGGGGCGTCGCGCACTGCCCGCCGCGCCCTCTTGAGGCTCGGAGGTGAGAATGTCAGTTCTTTCTTTAACCATTGATAGGGTACCGCCGGCCGTGAGGCCAGCGGCGGAAGGAAAAAACAAAAGATTCTCCCCCGGCCCTCCACCGGGGGAAGGAGTGGTCCTGTTACCATCTCCTGGGAAAGAACCGAGGTCACCTCCGAGCCGCCCGTCTCAGGACCGCCGCTTAGACTGCCGTTTGGCAGGCTGGGGGGCTGGGACGGGCGGGGCCGCCTTTCTGCGACGTCCTCCACGCCTCGGCCCGGGTGAAGGCTGCTGCTGGGGCCGGGCAGGAGGGGCGGGAGTCGCAGGGGGGCGGCCTCGGCGGGGAGCAGACTGAGGCATCTGAGCCGGCGGCTGGGTGGAGGCAGCAGCTGGGCGCCGGGGCAGAATATGCTTAATTGCCTCAGTCTGTTTCTGAGCGGTCGAGAACTGTTGGGCGAAGTCCTCGACCGCCCCGCCGAATAGCCCATCCTGGGAAATGGGAGAATTGAGGAAACGTGTCCGCTCAGATTCTCTCATATCGGCCAGGTTGAGCCATAGATGTCGCTCCTGGACCACCGAAGTGGACATCACCTGACCAAGAGAGCGAGCGGTCACCTTCGTCGCTCGTAGAGCGAGGTCGGTGGCCGTCCGCAACTCCTGCATTAACGCAGGGTCAGCATTGCCCCCGTGCATGTCCATGAGCACCTTGGCCTGATAGACCTGTAGGGTGGCCATGGCATGCAGGGCGGACGCGGCATGGCCCGCAGCTCTGTAGGTCTTCGCCGTCAACGTGGACGTGAATCTACAGGCCTTGGACGGGTGCTTTGGGTCACCGCGCCATGTCGAAGCACTCTGAGGACACAGTTGCATCGCAACAGAGCGCTCAACAGGGGGAACCCCAGTGTACCCTTTCACCGCGCCGCCATCGAGGGCAGTGAAGGCGGAAGTGGTTGCCGAGCGATCGCGAAAAGTCAGGGGAGACTTCCACGATTTCGACACCTCTTCATGCACTTCCGGGAAGAAAGGCACTGGGGGCTGACGGGCGCCTTCGGCACGGGCCGCCCCCAGATACCAATCATCTAGCCGGGAACGCTCGGGACATGGCGGAGGGTTCCACACAAGCCCAATCGCCTCGGCCGCCCGGGCAAGCATGGCTGTGAGTTCCGGATCGGACTCGGGCAATGCTGGGACTCCCGAAGGAGGCAACACAGCCGAATCGTCATCTCCGGAGGAGTCCAGCCCACCTTGTGATGCGGCGATCGACATAGCATCCTCCGCGGGTGCGCCAAATGAAACGCAGGGCCCCGAACGGGAAGCCCCGGCGCCCTCATCAGGCAACACCACGGGTTGCAGTGTGCAGGAGGGGGGTGTGGCCCGAGGAGGATTCGTCGAGTTGTTCCACACCGTAACCCTCAGATCACCCTGACCACCAGCCAAAGTACCCCCTCCAGTGGAGGAAGTAGATTGGGGTGTGGTAGAGGGGACTCTCCCCCCATTACGGAGATCATGGAGTCTCGATCGCAACACTGAGATGGTCATGTTCCCGCAGTGAGAACATGACTCATCCATGAACGCGCGTTCAGCGTGCACGAGGCCCAAGCACGCCAAACAGCGATCATGACCATCAAACGGAGGTACCAGTTGACCGCACCCAGAAACGGAGCACGGGCGAGCCATCTTTAAAAAGACGTGCCACGTGCAGCTCTTTTAGAGAGGAGTGAAAAGCTCTGCAGAATGCCGAAGCACCCAGGGAGAACGCGCACGCTGTGCTCGATCACTGCACAGATCAGACAGGAAATGCGGAACTCGCTGGAACGTGCCGTAACACCAACACTCTGGAGAGAAACTCGTCTTGAAGAGGAAGCGCTCAGGCAGTAAACTCGGCTCTGAAGCAAAAACATAATGCGAGATTGCCACGCAACGCCCTTTATACCCACGCCGTGGGGCGGGGTTGCGGCATGCAAATTCCGCAGACCCATGGCATTTTCATGCCATTGGCTCGTTTTGTAGAGCTCAAAGGCGATTGGCTTCTAAGCGAAACCCCCATTCCGTCAGTAACTGACGTAACTCGTAGTGTACTGACTGAAAGGGAACTATTTTGTTGTAGTTTATTTAGAATGTAGTCAACAGAGGCACATTACAAAGGCCTATTATATTTTAAATGATCAAAAGATTTGACTACACTGCAAAAAATGCTCTTTTTATTTAGTATTTGGCTTTTCAACAGCCTGGATTTCAACAAACTGCACCTCGACTTTCCCTGCTTGGCTCATTCTGGTGTACAGAAGCTCTTCCTCCAACACTGCACTGTCAGTTGATCCATCTGACATAATTGCCAGATACTTTTAATGATCAATCTTATTTTTAAGCTGCCTCCTCGACACCTCAGCAATGTAGTGCATGAAAACCCTGGCCTGCTTCTTGTTCAGATAAGTTTTCCCTATCACCAGTCCTTTCTGCTCATCCACTCTGAAAGGAGTTAGAATGAGAACTGTGACTTTAATAACATTGACAAATTACCATTACAAATATATAATTTGTTTTATCCATTTAACAATATGAGTTATGCTGCACTCATAGGCGTGGATTTATGTTTTGCTCTGTGGGTGCTCACGCCCTTTAACTCTTTCTATTTTGGGTCCCATGATATTCTTTTTCAAAACACCTTCTCTCAAATCGCCTTTACTGACATGTAGTTCAAAAGTAACAGCAGACTCAAAACTGTTGAATTCAGATTCAGTTAGAATTTGTGACATCAGCTGTGTGTAAGCTCTGAGATATTCTCTCTATATATTTAGGTCCTAGCACTTTGGCAACAGTTTGTACTTGGACAACAGAAAAGTTTCTGAACGCTTTCAATTCCCTCAATTCCCTGCGATCTCCTGGCGTCACATACCTTCACTGAATCTACAGGCACATCAGTTACTGATTGGATGGCTACATCTATTTCAAAGTGTAAGCCCGCCCAATCGTTCCAATGGAGGCGTACGGTTGGTGGTTGAAGGTTTCTTGCGCGTTTGGTCTTTTCAGCGGGGCAAAGGGATTTAATTCTAATTTATCTTTATCTGACTCCATTTTAATTATGACCTCGAATTTAGGTTAGAATGCCAATTGGTTATTTGGTCATTTATATTTAATAGTTTAAACATTTAATTATTCAGTTTAACTCTTTGTTGAAATTATACCCGTTCATAGTTAATAATTCCAGAGTAAGTCAGAATAAATCAGTGTAACAATTTATTATTAGTCAGGTAAATGTATCATGCCAATTACATAATCAATTCAAAGATAATCCATACATAACATCAAATACTCTGAAGTATAGAATAAAATATGGATACCTGACCTTCTGAGAATTACATAACGCTGAGCATCTAGGAGACACTCAGCGTTACGGGCTGACCGATGTAACGGTTCGAGCCCCGATCTCTTTGCAACATCTCCTTAAATACCAGACCAAGACGGAAACCTCTTTCAAATGGAAACGTGTTAACAATGGGAATTTACATTAAATCACTGTCCCATAGACCTGTATTGACAAAAGACCAAATGGCTAAAGCCACACCCAACGTAATAAGCAAAGTATCTCTAAACTCTCAAAACCTTTATTACTTTTTGGTTTACTTCTGTGGGGAGGAGACCTTTGTACCAGTCGCACTGAGACGTTTCAGAAATTATCAAACATGTATAATTCTGTATAATATTTGTTCACTTTAGACCATATAGATTTTGGGTGAATTCTGGAGGGGAGATGGGGGTAGATGCAGGTGAATAGTCTATATAAGATACATTGTGTCAAAATGATTGATTGCTTTGACCTTTGACCTATCACGCCCCCTTCCCCATCCCCCACCGGACCACCCACGTCGTTCCCCTCCCCCACGGTTGACCTTGACCACCCACGTTGTGGTCACCTTTGACCTTGTGTATCCTCCAGGGACCGATATGACCTTTGAGGTTGCATATTTGTAATACCGATGGTGCCCTATGACCTGGAAGAATGATTGTTTTGAACAATGATTGTTTTGTCACAAATCTGTTTTTAAAAGATAAACTAGAAATATTTAATTTGTTTTAAATAGATTCCAGTTATGAAGGAATTCGAACGAAGACTTAACATTGCTCTTATTCAGTTTAAGAAAATCCCCACACAGGTCCTCAGCAATCATTAATGGCAGCTTCAGGCTATAGGGTGATGGGGTGATTTACACACCAGATGTTTCTCTTTGGTCAATGACAACATAAGTAAAGTTTGTCTCGAGTACATTTTTGACCCTAACGATTTTGCAGGGTGTTAAAGACCCTACAAGGTTTTTTTTTTTTTTTCAACCGGGATGAATCTACACATGCAAGGTCGTGACTTCCGCGGTCAATGGGTCTCCTGGGAATATTTATTTTACCTTAAAACCAAAGATTTACCTGTTGGTTTCTGACACAATGGCATTATTCGGTACTTTTATAAATGTCATTTTCTTATATAGGTTCATGCTACTTTTATCAGCCTGATAAATATGCAGTTAATACATTATGAAACAAGGCAATTATGCTACCAAAATAGTTTGACAATGATTTTAAGAAAAAGCAGTGTCTTAAAATACAACTAAACCAGTTTTTTTTTTCTTTTGACAAACTATTAGACAAAAAATATTTTCTCTGTGGTGTTGGAATAGGCCTAGGTCTTTTTTTAAGTATCAGGCATGTTACAATCATGCAGTACAAGGATTCTGATGAAGCTTCTTATCAAACAAAGAAAATAATATTTATTTTTCACTTGTATGTTTCAACATGAGTTATACAATGTGTACGCTAGTATCGCACTTGCCATTTTTAATAGTCTTTACAATTGAATTATGCATCACAATCCAGCTAAGTTATCAGCTAAGCTGTTTATTATTATTTATAGCTGTATATTATTATTTTTGGCTCAATTAAATAGATGTCGATTAAAGTTTATTGTCATTGCTTCTTCCCTACAGATAAAATCCAAACATGCTCTTTGTAGGAATTATGTGTGCACAAAACTCTGTGTAAATTCAAGAGGCCTAGAGTAAGAAAGCGGTGACATTGTTTAAGAAAAGGTGTCATATTGCATACAGAAAATCCACTTTATTGTGATTTTTTCCCTTCCATCCCTAGTCTTAGCCATATTATCAAGATTATCAAGGTCACTGTTCACATTTTATTTGGTGGCCTGTATTTGTTTTTAGGTGAAGGCTGCTCTCTGGTTGTTGTCAGTGTAAGGTTGTGCAAATCCTCACGTGTGTGATGAATACGGGCCTTTCATTTTAAGCATCTTTTTAAATGTATGACTTAACTTTCCTTTTGACAACCAACATTTCAAACAATTTTCCTTAGGTGTTTAATCTTTAGGGAATCCTGAAGCTTCTTTCAACATCCTGCTTGACATTAAATAATATAGCATGTGTATAAATTATAGTCTGTGCTACACTATTGTAATGCAAGCACATTTAAAAACTATAACGCTGCATGCCCTTGTGAAAGCTATAGACGAATTTCAAACATAATCTTTACACATGAATTATATGTATACAATTTACTAAGTGTGTACGACATATAAGAAAAGAGATATTTAGCTATAATAAAAACATAACAAAGAAATCCTCTCTTCTGTTCTGTTGCGAAAGATTGTAAATGCCACTTATTCCACTACCAGAGGACGCTGTTTACAGTTTGTTTGTTTTTGTACAGTTTTTAGATGAAGCCAAAGTGTGGTCAAACATGCAGCTACTCGCAGGAATTCATGAAAACATGAACAAACGTTATTCCTTCTACATGACAGAGTTTAAACTACAACTGCGATGTTCTTTCTGATCTGTCTAGGAAGCGGTCATAAGACACGCAATGCATAAACATGAAAAGCGAGTCTTGATGTTTTTCTGTTACATTTACAACTATTGCGCTTAAAACACATCTATTACACTTAGTTACAGCGTGTTACATTCGAGCATGACGTGGTAACACAATTTTTTTAGCGCGTCTCTAAACGCAACTTCAATAAAAAAAAAAAAGAAAAAAAAAAGAAAAAGTCAACTTGATAAGTAGTTATTCTAAGTAAAAGGTTAGATGATTCATATTTTGACCGCTCCAATGCTATGTCTTTTAGGCTTGATCCATGAAACAGGGCCCAGCTACGCCAACGTGTCATGTTTGTGATGAAGAGTGTAATGCGGTTCTTGTCCCTCACCAGCATGCTTAACACCTCTTAAATTTTTTTTTACAATTGTAAATATTTGTTCAGCTTAAATATTAGTTTTAGTCATTTACAAAGGTGTCAGGCATGATAATGAGAAACGTGATTAGGTGGCTATTTAAGCGGTCCTCTGTGATGTCTTTTAATAAAACATTTCAGCGTCATTAAGGCAAACTTAGTAACGGTAATCGATGAAATAAATATAAACTTACAAAACTTTATGGTAATGAATAGGCTAAATAAACACAAATGATCATTCTGACTCTTTCACATACCAGACTGATCCCGGGTAAGTAAACCTCAAATACCCAAATCACACAGTAGTTATCTTGAGCTTAAAACGTTTCTTTGATTTTGTTCAAGTTTTTTCTGAAACACGGTGTTTTACCACGGTTTCATTTTTTTAAAAACATCACCATTCTTTTTTGTGTGTCATTTTAATTATGAGCATGTTTTCCCTTTACATTTTGTCCGAAAACTGTTTCCTGCATTTAGCTGTAATGCTAGTGAGTGCTTGGTGTTACTCATTGTTCCAGTACAGTAATTGGTTGGTTTAATCAGATGATGCATTAAACCGTTGCATTCGCTTGAGTCATTTACAGTATAGTAGCCTATATTATCCTAGTTCATACTATCATAAATGTTTTTGGGGGTAACATTTCATCTTGGTTGAGTAATACCATTTTTAATGAGCTCACGCACATATCCATAAATAGTGATA
The DNA here is from genome assembly GCA_039654625.1 of Rhinogobio ventralis. Taxonomy (NCBI): domain Eukaryota; kingdom Metazoa; phylum Chordata; class Actinopteri; order Cypriniformes; family Gobionidae; genus Rhinogobio; species Rhinogobio ventralis. The sequence continues at coordinate 7,777,610 of CM077204.1, forward strand.
AATCAGTTCATAAAGTGATTGAACCATTTATTTTCAAGAAACTGGTTCTGGGCCTTGATGGCTTAAGCTCTCTCCTAAAGTACGTTCTTTGAAAAACAAGCTGCTTGCTTTTTTGTACTGTGGATGTTCATAGGCATTTGTCTGCCTGGTTGACTTGCTTTTTTGTGTCAAAAGAACGGTACCCTTGAGAAAACCTGTACCCTGTGACATCCAAAATGTTCATCGTGGGCATCCTTTACGTTTACATTTGCATTAGTTGCATGCACATCTCTTATGTTGTATTAAAACAACATAGTTGATAATGAGGGTTGCCATCATTTTATAACTGTTTTGAAGAAATATTCTTACATTTTACAAATGTGTATTTTAGTTTTTTGTTAGTTTAAAAGGCTTTCCAAATGTTTTGATACTGAGATTAAGCTATCTATGCATAGAACTGCTCATTTTAGAGTTTTAATATGTTTAATTTATCATTGAACGTGGATGTTTATCATAGCTCAAGCTGCTTAAACCTTAAAAGTGATCATAAGCATCATAGGTTTCTGTAAGCGCTTGTTATTTCTTCTTAAGTCTTAACTGCACATTGTCACAGTATTATTTTTTTCACATTATAAGAGTAACATTTAATTCAATTCAAAATAATTACCAGCACTGCATTGAACAAGTAAAATGTATTTAAAAGGGCAAATTATTTTATGTAATTATATTAATTACATCAAATTTGTAAGTAAAAATTACTCAGTATAATTTAACAGGCCAAGTTATATTTACTTACTCACTTTGTTAATTTTACTCCGCTTAGTTAAGTAGATTAAATAACAAAAACTTGCCAAATAAAAAAATTTGAAAAAATCTACTTATTGTTTTTCTCATTGTATTGAAAAAATATATATATAAAACAAAGACTGAAACAACTGTTAAGCATTTTAAGTAGCAGATCTTGTAAAACATATATAGTGTTAGAAATCATTGTTGAAGTTATTTCCATTACTTGGCCTTACAGTAAAATAGGACTCTATTGTTATAAATATTTAAGTACTTTAAAATAAAATTGTTGAATCCGGTATAACTTATAAAAAGTTGAAAATTGCTTAACCTATTCTGATGAGTTAAAGCAATGTAAAAACATGCTGTCATAACTTATTGATCATAATTTTTTTTACAGTGTACAGAGCAGAAGAGTGAGAAAAATAATGTCAGGGTGAAGGAGAGGAGTAGCTGGATCAGGACAAGGGAGATGGAGAGGTAGAGGAGAGAAAGAAGAATGTGCGCATTCTTGGCAACATACTATCTAAAAGTGAACGAGTCAATACTTTATAAAACACATTCAACAAAATTGTAGAATTTCTTACAGTAAAAGAAACTGAATTATATAATGGATTTCATATTGTCTGCAGGTAGAACTGAAACTTAACAGTAATGCAGTTTTCATAATACCATCAATTGTTAGTATTTGTCGTTGTACAATGACTGACTATATGTTCATGTTGGATAGAAAACGTCTCGGTTACGTATGGTAACCCTCGTTCCCTGAAGGAGGGAACGGAGACGTACGTCGGACGTCACCGACGAATTGGGATCACTTCAGGGAGCCCCTATCAGCTTCGAGATATAGAGAACCGGCCAATGACTATTGGCGTGCGAGATTTGCATCTCGCGCTCCGCCCCGCAGCGCGGGTATAAAGCGGAAGCGAATGCAGCACACTGTTGTTTTTCACTGAGGAGCCGAACTAGTGACTCGGCCATGCAGTGATGGTACAGCAACTGTGGCGACGGGACGTACGTCTCCGTTCCCTCCTTCAGGGAACGAGGGTTACCATACGTAACCGAGACGTTCCCTTTCAGTCGAATTGGGATCCCTTTGGAAAACGCCACAGTTACTACCACTTCCAGCGCCCAGCGAGAGCCCCTCAGACCCCGTCTGTTCCGGGCGGGGAATTCACGCAGGGAAGTCACACTGCTGTTCCGCAAGACCCACTTCAGCAGACTATTGGATAACGCTGGGAAAGCGTGCCCAGAGGGACGCTGCGGAAGCCACATCATGCCCGAAGGGAGTTACCATGTGGAAAATACACGTATGGACTGGCCGTGGGCAGTGCAACATACGGAAGTCCCAGGGGTGGCCCCGGCCAAACAGGCGGGGGAACAACACCTAACTGAGACGGCAGAGAGCTCTGCCGAGGGAAAGACACGGGCTCGCCGTAGGGAGCCGTACCGTGGAAGAATACACATATGGGACCGCCGTGGGGGTCACAACATATGGAACCCAGCCTAACACAAGTTCCACCAATGCATACGAGTGTTAGACCTGGCGTCGGACGCTCCGCCACATCCGACTGCCGCGGGTTGCGGAGGACTCAACAGGGTTCGCCGTTCTGGGGAACTCGACTGGAGCATATAAGCGCACGTATCCGTTCCAAAGGGAAGGGAGTGGCGCAGCAAGCCGACACTTAGAACGGGCACTTCGGTGTTACTGACTATGGGAAGCGAGCACACAGGAAGATACCGGCTCTACACGGAGGCTATAAAATCTAGCGAACGTGTTAGGTGTCTCCCAGCCCGCAGTTCTACAAATATCTGTCAGCGAGGCGCCACGAGCCAACGCCCAGGAAGAAGCTACACCCCTAGTGGAGTGGGCTCTTAACCCGAGCGGGCAGGGCACGTCTTGGGTTTGGTACGCCAAGACGATGGCATCCACTATCCAGTGGGCCATCCTCTGCTTGGAGACAGCCTTTCCCTTCTGCTGGCCTCCATAACAGACGAAGAGCTGCTCTGAGGTCCTGAAGCTTTGTGTTCTGTCCACGTAAGTCCGTAGAGCGCGGACTGGACAGAGAAAAGCTAGGGCTGGGTCTGCCTCCTCCGAAGGCAGCGCTTGCAGGCTCACCACCTGGTCCCGGAAGGGAATGGTGGGAACCTTGGGCACATATCCGGGTCGGGGTCTCAGGATTACATGAGAGTTACCGGGCCCGAATTCCAGGCACGATTCGTCGACCGAAAATGCCTGCAGGTCCCCTACCCTCTTGATAGAGGCCAATGCAGTCAGGAGTACTGTCTTCAGAGACAGGATTTTTAACTCGACTGACTGCAAAGGCTCAAAGGGCGCCCTCTGCAGTGCGGTTAGCACCAGAGTTAAGTCCCAAGAGGGTATAGAGAGAGAGCGAGGCGGTTTTAGTCTCCTCGCCCCCCTCAGGAACCTGACGATCAGATCGTGCTTCCCTAGAGACTTACCACCTACCATGTCATGATTAGCGGCGATAGCGGCAACATAGACTTTGAGGGTGGAGGGAGACAGCCTTCGCTCCAACCCATCCTGTAGGAAGGAAAGCACGGAACCGATCGAACATCTCCGGGGGTCTTCTCGGCGAGAAGAACACCAGCCGACGAACAGGTTCCACTTCAACGCATAGAGGCGCCTCGTAGAGGGAGCTCTAGCGGAAGTGATGGTGTCTACCACAGCCTGTGGTAGGCCACCTAGAACCTCCGCGTCCCGTCCAGGGACCAGACATGGAGTTTCCAGAGGTCCGGACGCGGGTGCCATAGGGTGCCCCGTCTCTGAGTCAGGAGGTCCTTCCTCAGAGGAATGGGCCAGGGAGGTGCTGTCGTGAGAAGCACTAGTTCCGGGAACCAAGTCCGGTTGGGCCAATACGGAGCGACCAACAGAACTTGCTCCTCGTCCTCCCTGACCTTGCACAGAGTCTGTGCAAGAAGGCTCACTGGGGGAAACGCATACTTGCGTAGGCCCCGGGGCCAGCTGTGTGCCAGCGCATCCGAGCCGAGGGTCCCCTCGGTCAGGGAATAAAACAACTGGCAATGGGTCGTGTCCGGGGCGGCAAACAGGTCTACCTGTGCGGTCCCGAAGCGACTCCAGATCAGCTGGACCACCTGGGGATGGAGTCTCCACTCTCCGGGGAGCACTGGCTGTCGTGAGAGCTCGTCGGCCGCACGATTGAGCAGGCCCGGAATGTGAATGGCACGAAGCGACCTCAGATGCTTCTGACTCCATAGGAGGAGATGGTGGGCGAGTTGTGACATGCGACGGGAGCGTAGACCACCCTGTTTGTTGATGTACGCAACGGCCGCAGTGTTGTCCGTACGGACCAGAACGTGCTTGCCTAGTAGCGGCGTTTTGAAGCGGCCCAGCGCAAGACGAACTGCTAACAACTCGAGGCAATTGATATGCCATTGCAGTTGAGGCCCCGTCCACAGACCCGAAACTGCAAGCCCGTTGTACGTGGCACCCCAGCCGGTGGATGAGGCATCCGTGGAGACAACAGCATGCCTGGACACTTGTTCTAGGGGAACTCCTGCCCGTAGAAATGAAGGGTCCGACCACGGGCTGAAGGTTTGGCGGCACCTCGGAGTCACAGGGACACGGAGGGATCCGCTGTGCCACGCCCATCTCGGGACTCGGTCGTATAGCCAGCGTTGAAGCGGTCTCATATGAAGCAACCCGAGCGGCGTTACTGCGGCTGCGGATGCCATATGCCCCAGGAGCCTCTGAAAATGTTTCAGTGGTACCGCTGTCCTGCATTTGAACGAATTCAAGCAGTTCAACACCGACTGGACGCGCTCCTCGGTGAGGCACGCTGTCAGGCCGACCGAATCCAGCTCCATACCGAGAAAAGAGATCCTCTGCGTGGGGCAGAGTTTGCTCTTTTCCCAGTTGACCCGAAGACCCAACCGGCTGAGGTGACTGAGCACCATGTCCCTGTGTTCGCACAACTGTTCTCGCGACTGGGCAAGGATCAGCCAGTCGTCGAGATAGTTGAGGATGCGAACTCCACGCTCTCTCATGGGAGCAATGGCCGCCTCCGCGACTTTCGTGAAGACACGGGGCGACAGGGCTAGCCCGAAGGGTAGGACTTTGTACTGATATGCTCGTCCGTCGAACGGAAAGCGTAGAAACGGTCTGTGTCGAGGGAGAATCGAGACATGAAAGTACGCGTCCTTCAGGTCGATCGCTGCAAACCAATCTTGGGGACGGATGCACCTGAAGATGCGTTTCTGCGTTAGCATTCTGAACGGTAGCCTGTGAAGGGACCGGTTCAGGAATCGCAGATCCAAGATCGGCCGTAACCCGCCGCCTTTCTTGGGTACAATGAAGTACGGGCTGTAGAAGCCGGTCTTCATATTGGCTGGAGGGACCGGCTCTATCGCGTCCTTCGCCAGTAGGACTGCGATCTCCGCCTGAAGCACAGGGGCATTCTCCTTCGACACAGAGGTGAAGTGAACGCCCCTGAACTTGGGGGGACGCCGGGCGAACTGAATCGCATAGCCGAGTCTGATGGTACGGATGAGCCAGCGAGACGGGCTGGGGAGCGCTAGCCAGGCTCCCAGCGACCGTACAAGCGGGACCATCGGCACCACAGACGTACCCGCAGCAGGGCAGCGAAGCGGTATGCAGGGACCCGACTCGGACGGCATGAGAGCGGCCCGAAGTGGGGTCTGAGTGAACTGCGTAACACTTACCTGCTTCCGCTGAGGGGGTGTGCGAGTGTGAGAAGGCCGCTTGTGTGCGTCCCCACAGCCGGCACCCCCTGCTGGCGATTGGAGAGGCGCCTGAGGGTGACAAGGCATGGGAGCGTCGAACACCGCCAAGCACCCAGAGATTTTGGAAACTGCTCTTTCTTTGAAAATTTGGGTACCGCTGGCGCTGGGGCCAGCGGCGGAACAGAAATCAAACAAAAGATTCTCCCCCGGCCCTCCTCCGGGGGAAGGAGTGGTGCTGCAACCATCTCCTGACGAGCAGTCTCCTCCATCTCTGGGTGGCCCGTCTCAGGGTCTCTTACGACGGCGCTTGCCACCTGGCTTGGCAGCGGCCTGAGCGGGCTGGACGTCCTTCCCACGGCCGGCTCCACGCCTACGCCCGGGTGGAGGCTGCTGCTGGGCTGGGGCGGGAGCGGGGGCGGTGGCGAGTGGACGTCCTCGGCGACGGGCAGGCGGAGGCGCTGCGACCGGCGGCAGGGTGGAGGCAGCAGCTGGCCGCCGGGGCAGGATGTGTTTGATCGCCTCCGTCTGCTTTTGGGCGGCCGAGAACTGCTGGGCAAAGCTCTCGACCGCGTCGCCGAACAACCCGGCCGAAGAAACGGGGGAGTCCAGGAACCGATACTTGTCGGTCTCCCTCATGTCGGCCAGGTTGAGCCAGAGATGCCGTTCCTGGACCACTAAGGTGGACATCGCCTGACCGATAGAACGGGCGGTGACTTTCGTCGCCCGGAGGGCGAGGTCCGTCGCCGTCCGGAGCTCCCGGAGGAGCTCTGGGTCCGGCCTACCCTCGTGCATGTCCATGAGTGCCTGGGCCTGATGCACCTGGAGCAACGCCATGGCATGCAAGGCGGACGCAGCCTGGCCACAAGACCTGTAAGCCTTCGCAGTCAGACTGGAAGAGAACTTACAGGCCTTGGACGGGAGCCGCGGGTCACCGCGCCAGTTGGAGGCGGTAGCCGGACACAGTTGCATCGCGACGGCCCGCTCCACTGGTGGGATTCCCACGTACCCCCTGGCTTGCCCGCCGTCAAGGGTAGTGAGGAGGGAGGAGCCACTAGGTCTGTTTCTGGCACTAAATGGTGTCGTCCACGACCTGGTGAGCTCCTCATGCACCTCCGGGAAGAAAGGCACCGGGGCGGGACGCTGAGAACCAGCGCGACCCGCCCCGAGAAACCAATCATCCAACCTAGAAGGTTCGGGACGTGGTGGAGGGTTCCACTCAAGCCCGACCTTTTCGGCGGCCCGGGAAAGCATAGCCGTCAACTCGGGGTCCGACTCGGCCGTTGCCACTCTCCCAGAGGGAGGCAGTACAGCCGAATCTTCATCCTCCGAGGACCGGAACTCCCCCTCCGATGCAGCGATCGACATCTGTTCGTCTACTGGAGCCCCGAAGGTCACCACTGGACGCCCATGGGAGGGGCCAGCGATTTCCTCCGGAAGCCCTACCGGCTGCGGCGCTTGTGAGGGATCAGGGGCCTGCGGAGGCTGGCTCGGCGGGTTTGCCCTGAACGTAATCCTCAGGTCACCCCGGCCATCCGTCGAAGTAGGTCTATTCTGCTGGGCAGGAATAGCACTAGATCAAGGTATGGGTAGGGGGACTCCACCTTCCCGAAGGTAGGCGAGTCTCGACCTAAGCGCCGCGATAGTCATGTTCCCGCAGTGGGAACATGAACTATCCACAAAAGCTGCCTCAGCGTGCTGAATGCCCAGGCACGTGATACAGCGATTGTGACCGTCAGCGGGCGACAGGGAACGACCGCATCCAGAAACGCACGGGTGGAATGACATCTTGAAAAAGACGCAGTGTCACACCCGTGTTGCTCTTTTTGTGAGGAAATGCTCTTTTAGTGCTGAAGCACCCAGGGAAGACCGCGGCAGAATACAGGAGATAGTGCAGCCTGTATCTGCCCTCAAGTGAAACGTTTCACGAATCAGCAGTTTTAAACTGTTGCTGTGAAAACAGCAGTTGGTTTCTGCTTCCAGCAGCGGTGAGCCCGCGGTCGCGCTGTTTTGTGCCGTCTGACCAGCACAGAACGATCCTCAGCCGATTCTCTCTCTCTCTCTCTCTTGCTGAATACAGGCAGTCTGTGCTTCATCAACGCCGTTCGGCTCCGAAGTGAATGACAACAGTGCGCTGCATTCGCTTCCGCTTTATACCCGCGCTGCGGGGCGGAGCGCGAGATGCAAATCTCGCACGCCAATAGTCATTGGCCGGTTCTCTATATCTCGAAGCTGATAGGGGCTCCCTGAAGTGATCCCAATTCGTCGGTGACGTCCGACGTACATCGAACGTGACCGACTGAAAGGGAACTAGTGCTAGAGTTTGACAGAATGATTTAATTTTGAATTGGTTTACTGTGTTTTGATCACATCCAGGGGCGTCGGACTAGGCGTAAAACCAGTACCGATTACCAGGGCCCCAAGGGTAGAGAGGGCCCTTGAAAAGTCTGGAATATATTTTATTTTACCTGGATATTTCATTTCCTAATTTAATTTCATAATGAATGTCAGATGAAATGTAAAGTTAGTGTACTGGCTGAATAACTTGATTGATTGATTGACTGACTACATTTTGTATACAAAAAAGTAAAGACTATCTAAGGTCTCACGGTCCCACCCCTTGCTAATGCGCCAAATTTAGTCCATCTGCTATGTTTATGCTAGTTAGTTGAGCATCAAAGCGCAAAGTTCTGCTGTAGAAATGTCTTTCTCAAAGAAAGCCAAATCAGGCCACCAAAAAAAGAAAGGAAAGAAAACTAAATGAGGGGAAACAATTGGTAACTGACTTCGTTTCAAAGAAAGGTGAGCACAAACTAGAACACAAAATCTATAGTGCTAAACTGCTTGAATATCACCGCGATCATTAGTGCTAAAAATGAATTGAGACAACCCATTGAAAGAGCAGAACATACATTTTCAGATGATAATACGGTTATACATGTAATCTGAGGTAAAGGCTAAATAAATAAATTGTTCACTAACAATGTTGTTTGCTTACAACACACACACAATTATAATAGCCTAATTTGAAACATGTTTAATTTTAAATTAATAGTCTATAATATCTAAAATTAGCAATAATAGGCTAATCAGTGTCATAGGTGGCTTGGTAGCTCATCGTTAGCTACATATCATGTCAGCATTATATTTATGTCAGATATGGCATAAATATATATCTTTTGACAAACTATTAGATTTATGACTCCATTGTCATGTATAACCCCATCAGGACTGCCTATGCATAGGGCATGGGATCTTGTGCTATGCCACTGATTACATATGACTCATTACAACAAAATACGGTCTTGGGTAGAAACTTACCTATGATGTAGGTGTGTTAAGAGTTTAGAAAAAGTACTTGTAAATTATTTAAAAAGTATTGGTAAAATTATTTAAAAAGTAATTAAAATGTCAATTCAAATTATTTTAAAAGTATTGGTAAATGTTTGTTAGCAGTTGTAAAACAGTTTAATTTAAAGTGTAGTTATTTATGACTTCCTGATAACATCCCCCATACATCCCATACATCCCACACAACAGGGGGGTGAGGGCGTCCCCCAATCTGTCGTCCTTATAAACTCTACACACAGTGCTCAGTTATCGCAACCAACCAGGGGTTTCCTAAGGTTTGACGACTGTATTGGAGCAAACGGTTGTGCTACTGCAATGTCAAAAGTTGAAGGTCTGGTTGTTATACTGACCTCCAAAGCCAACATTCCTGTTTGTCTGAGCCAGACACATGCCACGCTTCTTTGATTCTCACTTTGGGGAATCAGACCCTAAAACCCAAACTTCAGAGCGTTGACGTGCATGGCCTGGATAATTGTGGACAAAGGACTCATTCACAAGAGATTCCAGGAACTATCAGAATCTTTCCGCATCGAATAGGGGACAGCGTTTTTACCGTGCACGAAGTTGAGTTCTGAAGAAGACGTCTTCAACGCTGCAGATTTGTGGAATGGCTACGCAAAAGCTGATGGGGAGCGACTGCCCGTTGAGTTCTGGCGATGCTGTGCACAAGCAGTCTCTGGTGTGCGAATGCGCAATGGACAATGAGTGTCATATGTTAGGAGGTATGTTTAAAGATCTTTACAGAGGCCAGATGGTTGACTTGATGCATAAGATTATCAATGCCGCCCGCAAACAGGATAATGACTGCTCGGGGGACACCAAAGGTGTAAAAAATCTCAAAAATAAAATGGGCGACGTAAGAGACCTGACAAATTCATTGCCTGATGTGACGAGCATGTTTATTAGAAAAGAGCCTATCAGTGTAATCCTCAGAAAAGTTCTGGATGTGATGTGTGATTGTAGCGACGAGTTAGGAGTTACCGAAGTACTCTGTATGTGTACATTTGTAACAGATCTATGTGTATCACTGATGTCAAAAAATGCTGATGATGATATCACCATCGGCGAAATTGTTGAAACAACGGTCGACTACATACTACACCAAAACATGGTAGTCTGCAGAGATTTTCTTTTCTGGCTAGACCGTCTGTAATATCATTTTTATTGTTTTACTTTATTTAGTAATGCAATTCTATCATTTTCTTCACTACTTCAATGTATGAAAGTATATTCAACAATATATTGTTGAAATAAAATGCTGAATCACTTAACTTGATGTCATGACTGTGTCTGAGCATTCTTCCCCATTCCAAAAATATATTTATAGTAATATAAATACTATGTAAATGACTCAAGCGAATGCATCATCTGATTAAACCAACCAATTACTGTACTGGAACAATGAGTAACACCAAGCACTCACTAGCATTACAGCTAAATGCAGGAAACACAATGTAAAATGACACAAAGAAGAATGGTGATGTCTTCAAAAAATGAAAGTGGTAAAACACTGTTTCAGAAAAAACTTGAACAAAATGTGCTATGAAAAGCTATGAAAAGCTATTACATAAAATCATTTGCCTGTACTTTAGGAGAGAGCTTAAGCCATCAAGGCCCACAACCAGTTTCTTGAAAATAAAAGGTTCAATCACTTTATAAACGTCTCGGTTACGTATGTAACCCTCGTTCCCTGAAGGAGGGAACGGAGACGCCACGTCGGAGTACCGACGAATAGGAATCTCGCTCGCGAGAGCCAATCTACTTTGAGTGAAACTAAACGAGCCAATGCACATTGGCATGCAATGATTGCACCAGGTGCTCATGCCACGCAGCGCGGGTATAAATGAGACACAGGTGTTTGCATCAAGTTAGCTTTTTGCTGAGGAGCCGAGTAGGTAGACTGGCACCCCAGCAGGGTGCAGAGGGCATGGCGACGGGACGTGGCGTCTCCGTTCCCTCCTTCAGGGAACGAGGGTTACATACGTAACCGAGACGTTCCCATTCAGTCGGTCACTCTCGACGCCACGTCGGAGTACCGACGAATAGGAATCCCTACCAAAGTGCCATGGCCTCTGCCCCCGTCCAGTGCCCTGTGTGAGCCTCCTGAGCTCTCTTACCTGATGAGACGGGGCTCACACAGAGAAGTCCATCACTGCTGTTCCGCATGACCCGTTCAGTGACTATTGGATAACACTGGGAAAGCGTGCCCTAGTGAGGGGAACGCTGCGGAGCCCACATCGTACCCCGAAGGAGTTATGTGGAGTACAATGCTGAGCCGTAGCCCGCAAAGGAGAGAGGGGGCTCAGTCCCAGTGACGGGAAGGCTCTCCCAAGGGAAAGACACGGGCTTCCCGTAGGAGCGACCGTGGAAAATATATGGGATCCCCGCAGGGTCACTCATATATCCCCAGCCCAGTACCGGTTCTCAAGGATTCAGCGGCAAGGGGCCTGATGCCAGACGTTCCGCCACGTCCGACACCGAGGGAGAGTTTGCTTCTGGAGAATAAAAGCGCCGGGGCGCAGCAAGCCGACAAGAGCCAGGGCCTCTCAGTGCTTCTACCCGTTTGAGGCGAGAACACAGGAGGACACTGGCTCCACACGTAGACTATAGAATCTAGCGAACGTGTTGGGTGTCGCCCAGCCCGCAGCTCTACAAATGTCTGACAGCGAGGCGCCACGTGCCAGCGCCCAGGAGGATGCAACACTTCTAGTAGAGTGTGCTCGCACCCTGAGCGGACAGGGCACACCTTGTGCTTGGTAAGCCAAGGTGATGGCATCCACTATCCAGTGGGCCATCCTCTGCTTGGAGACAGCCTTTCCCTTCTGCTGGCCTCCGTGACAGACAAAGAGCTGATCTGAGGTCCTGAAGCTTTGAGTTCTATCCACGTAGATCCGCAGAGCGCGGACAGGACAGAGCAAAGCTAGGGCTGGGTCTGCCTCCTCCAGGGGCAGCGCTTGCAGGTTCACCACCTGGTCCCTGAAGGGAGTGGTAGGAACCTTGGGCACATAGCCAGGCCGGAGTCTCAGTACCACGTGGGTGTCACCCGGCCCGAACTCTAGGCACGATTCGTCGACCGAAAATGTCTGCAGGTCCCATACCCTCTTGATGGAGGCCAGTGCGGCCAACAGCAAAGTCTTCATAGACAGAATCTTAAGCTCTGCTGACCGCAAGGGCTCAAATGGGGCATTCTGAAGTGCTCGGAGCACCAGAGCAAGATCCCAAGAGGGTATGGAGGGGGGTCGAGGAGGATTTAACCGTCTCGCCCCCCTGAGGAACCTGACGACCAGGTCGTGCTTCCCAACTGTCACGTGGTCGTGATAGGCAGATATTGCAGCAACATAGACCTTGAGGGTGGAGGGCGACAGCCTACGCTCCAACCCTCGTTGCAGGAAGGAAAGCACAGACGCGATCGAACATCTTCGGGGGTCTTTTCGGCGAGAAGAACACCACTCGACGAACAGGTTCCACTTCAAAGCATAAGCCTGTCTTGTAGACGGTGCTCGTGTCGAAGTGATGGTGTTAACTACCTCTTGCGGTAAGTCACCTAGAACCTCCGCGTCCCGTCCAGGGGCCAGACATGAAGCTTCCACAGACCTGGACGCGGGTGCCACAGGGTGCCCCGTCTCTGAGTCAGAAGGTCCTTCCTCAGAGGAAACGGCCAAGGAGGGGCTGTCGCCAGGAGCATAAGTTCTGGGAACCAGGACCGGTTGGGCCAGTAAGGCGCACCAACAGGACCTGCTCCTCGTCCTCCCTGACCTTGCACAGTGTCTGTGCAAGTAGGCTCACTGGGGGAAATGCATATTTGCGCAGCCCCTGGGGCCAGCTGTGCGCAAGTGCATCCGTGCCGAGTGTACCCTCGGTCAGCGAATAGAACCACTGGCAGTGGGACGTTTCTGGGGAGGCAAACAGGTCGACCAAATCAGCTGAACCACCTGGGAGTGGAGTCGCCATTCCCCTGGGAGCGCAGCTCGTGAAAGCTCGTCGGCCACACGGTTGCTCACACCAGGGACATGAATGGCCCGAAGCGACCTCAGACACTTCTGACTCCAGAGGAGGAGATGGCAGGCGAGTTGCGACATGCGACGGGAGCGTAGACCACCTTGTCGGTTGATATACGCAACTGACGCGGTGTTGTCCATGCGGACCAGTACATCTTTGCCCCGTAGCAGCCTTTTGAGGCGGCTCAGAGCGAGATGCACTGCTAGCAACTCGAGGCAGTTGATGTGCCAATGCAGGTGCGGGCCCGTCCAAACCCCTGACACTGCATGCCCGTTGTACGTGGCTCCCCAGCCCATGGCAGAGGCATCCGTGAAGACCACAGCATGCCTGGACACCTGTTCCAGAGGCACTCCGGCCCGAAGGAACGAGGTGTCTGACCATGGGCTGAAGGATTGGCGGCAGGCCGGTGTGATGCTCACCGGGTGGACCTGCAACAACGCCATAGCGTGTAAGGAGGAGGCAGCATCCCCACAAGCCTGGTAGGCCTTTCCGATCAGATCGGACGAGTACCTACAGGCCCGGGAGGGGAGACACGGGTTCCCCCTAGAAGTGGAGTTAGGGCACAGTTGCATGGCAACGGCCCGTTCCACGGGAGGAACCTGCGTGTAACCCTTCTGCGCTCCCCCATCGAGGGTGGTGAGGGAGGAGGAGCCACTGGGCCGGTTTCGGGCAGTGAAAGGTGCCGTCCATGACCTAGTGAGCTCGTCATGCACCTCCGGAAAGAAAGGAACCGGGGTGGGGCGCTGAGAACCAGCACGGGCCACCCCGAGAAACCAATCGTCCAGCCTTGAGGGTTCGGGACACGGTGGAGGGTTCCACACGAGCCCGACTCTCTCAGCGGCCCGGGAAAGCATGGCCATCATTTCCGGATCCGTATCGGGCACAGCGGATCTTCCCGAAGGAGCCCCCTGCGCCGACACGTCATCTCCAGAAACTTCTGACCCTCCCTCCGATGCAGCGATGGACATCTGATCGTCAAGAGGAGCCCCGAAGGATACGGATGGTACACACCTCGTGGGTGGCCCACCGCGTTCCAACGGCAGCTCTACTGGCTGCGAAGTGCGGGAGGAGTGAGGGTTCCCCGGGGGTTGGTTCCCTGGGGGAAGCGCGCTCACCGTAATCCTCAGATCACCCGCGCTACTGCCTGAAGTAACCCTCTGTGGAGGATTAGATCGAGGCAGAGGCACGGGGACTCCACCCCTTGCTAAATGGAGTCTCGACCGCAACTCCGAGATGGTCATGTTCCCGCAGTGAGAACATGAGTCATCCACCAGCGCTGCCTCAGCGTGCTGAACGCCCAAACACGAGATACAGCGCTTGTGACCATCCCTCGGTGACAGATAACCACCGCATCCAGAAACACACAGATGTCATCCTGAAAAGGACGCAAGCTCTATCTGTGTTGCTCTAATAGAAGGACGCTCTCCTTGGTGCTGAAGCACGCAGGGGGAGGGGTCGCGGCGACACAGTCAGGGGATAGTGCAGCCTGACGTGCGCGCTCTCTCTCACACGAAGGCGCTCTCTTACCAGCCGTAAGAACGGCTTTTCAGCGCTCTCCACCTAGCGCACCGAACCAGCTGTGAGAACAGCCTTTGTGTTTGCTCTGAAAAGAGAAAGAGAGATGATCACAGAACCACACGACCCGCTGCAGTGCCGTCACACCAACACCGACTGAAGAGATCGCTTCCAAAAGGGCAGGCTTCTTTTCAGTCAGGACTGCGAAGTAGAGAGTGATATCTGGCTGAACCATCTACCACTCGGCTCCGAAGCAAAAAGCTAACTTGATGCAAACACCTGTGTCTCATTTATACCCGCGCTGCGTGGCATGAGCACCTGGTGCAATCATTGCATGCCAATGTGCATTGGCTCGTTTAGTTTCACTCGAAGTAGATTGGCTCTCGCGAGCGAGATTCCTATTCGTCGGTACTCCGACGTGGCGTCGAGAGTGACCGACTGAATGGGAACTGATTTATCACTATTTATGGATATGTGCGTGAGCTCATTAAAAATGGTATTACTCAACCAAGATGAAATGTTACCCCCAAAAACATTTATGATAGTATGAACTAGGATAATATAGGCTACTATACTGTAAATGACTCAAGCGAATGCAACGGTTTAATGCATCATCTGATTAAACCAACCAATTACTGTACTGGAACAATGAGTAACACCAAGCACTCACTAGCATTACAGCTAAATGCAGGAAACAGTTTTCGGACAAAATGTAAAGGGAAAACATGCTCATAATTAAAATGACACACAAAAAAGAATGGTGATGTTTTAAAAAAATGAAACCGTGGTAAAACACCGTGTTTCAGAAAAAACTTGCACAAAATCAAAGAAATGTTTTAAGCTCAAGATAACTACTGTGTGATTTGGGTATTTGAGGTTTACTTACCCGGGATCAGTCTGGTATGTGAAAGAGTCAGAATGATCATTTGTGTTTATTTAGCCTATTCATTACCATAAAGTTTTGTATGTTTATATTTATTTCATCGATTACCGTTACTGAGTTTGCCTTAATGACGCTGAAATGTTTTATTAAAAGACATCACAGAGGACCGCTTAAATAGCCACCTAATCACGTTTCTCATTATCATGCCTGACACCTTTGTAAATGACTAAAACTAATATTTAAGCTGAACAAATATTTACAATTGTAAAAAAAAATGTAAGAGGTGTTAAGCATGCTGGTGAGGGACAAGAACCGCATGACACTCTTCATCACAAACATGACACGTTGGCGTAGCTGGGCCCTGTTTCATGGATCAAGTCTAAAAGACATAGCATTGGAGCGGTCAAAATATGAATCATCTAACCTTTTACTTAGAATAACTACTTATCAAGTTGATTTTTTTTTTTTTTATTGAAGTTGCGTTTAGAGACGCGCTAAAAAAATTGTGTTACCACGTCATGCTCGACTGTAACACGCTGTAACTAAGTGCAATAGATGTGTTTTAAGCGCAATAGTTGTAAATGTAACAGAAAAACAGACTCGCTTTTCATGTTTATGCATTGTCACATGTCTGTCTTGTCCTGTGTAAGCACATGTGGTGTTGTCATTTCTAGTCATGTGCTTGTGTTTGTCATGTCTCTGGTCTATTGTCAACCCCGCCCATCTTGTTATCTGTGATCCCTGACATGCATTGCGTGTCTTGTGACCGCTTCCTAGACAGACCAGAAAGAACATTGCAGTTGTAGTTTAAACACTGTCATGTAGAAGGAATAACGTTTGTTCATGTTTTCATGAATTCCTGTGAGTAGCTGCATGTTTGACCTTTGATCTAAAAACTGTACAAAAACAAACAAACTGTAAACAGCGTCCTCTGGTAGTGGAATAAGTGGCATTTACAATCTTTCGCAACAGAACAGAAGAGAGGATTTCTGTGTTATGTTTTCATTATAGCTAAATATCTCTTTTCTTATATGTTGTACACACATAGTAAATTGTATACATATAATTCCTGTATAAAGATTATGTTTGAAATTCGTCTATAGCTTTCACAAGGGCATGCAGCGTTATAGTTTTTAAATGTGCTTGCATTACAACAGTGTAGCACAGACTATGGTTTTGTCAAAAGGAAAGTTAAGTCATACATTTAAAAAGATGCTTAAAATGAAAGGCCCGTATTCATCACACACGTGAGGATTTGCACAACCTTACACTGACAACAACCAGAGAGCAGCCTTCACCTAAAAACAAATACAGGCCACCAAATAAAATGTGAACAGTGACCTTGATAATCTTGATAATATGGCTAAGACTAGGGATGGAAGGGAAAAAATCACAATAAAGTGGATTTTCTGTATGCAATATGACACTTTTTCATAAACAATGTCACCACTTTCTTACTCTAGGCCTCTTGAATTTACACAGAGTTTTGTGCACACATAATTCCTACAAAGAGCATGTTTGGATTTTATCTGTAGGGAAGAAGCAATGACAATAAACTTTAATCGACATCTATTTAATTGAGCCAAAAATAATAATATACAGCTATAAATAATAATAAACAGCTTAGCTGATAACTTAGCTGGATTGTGATGCATAATTCAATTGTAAAGACTATTAAAAATGGCAAGTGCGATACTAGCGTACACATTGTATAACTCATGTTGAAACATACTCACAAGTGAAAAATAAATATTATTTTCTTTGTTTGATAAGAAGCTTCATCAGAATCCTTGTACTGCATGATTGTAACATGCCTGATACTTAAAAAAAGACCTAGGCCTATTCCAACACCACAGAGAAAATATTTTTTGTCTAATAGTTTGTCAAAAGAAAAAAAAAACTGGTTTAGTTGTATTTTAAGACACTGCTTTTTCTTAAAATCATTGTCAAACTATTTTGGTAGCATAATTGCCTTGTTTCATAATGTATTAACTGCATATTTATCAGGATGATAAAAGTAGCATGAACCTATATAAGAAAATGACATTTATAAAAGTACCGAATAATGCCATTGTGTCAGAAACCAGTCATATAGGGAGATAAAGACGATACAATTTTATTTAAACTTTAAAGAAATGTATTTTATCGTTTCATTTTAAAAGATCATATTTAAACTTTTATACTTTGAACTATTTAGACTTAAACAACCATTTTCTCTGGGAAATTTAAAGCCTTGTGCCATGGTGCACAGAGTCTCATCTGGTCTCTAGCGTCCCAGAGTTTGCTCCCTGTCCCAGTGCTGCGACTGTCTTACATTTCAGCAGGGTTTTTACAACCCAGTGGGTGTGAGAAGTGATTAGAGAGAGTCAGTGAGTGATTTTATATAGTGCATTTCAATCAATGTATATTGCATAAGCACCATATTGTCCTGCTCTCTGAAAATTTTTTATGAATGTTGTTTTATATTTTCATCTAGCTAAAACTATAATATTTGATTACCCGTGTTTCAGTACATTTAGTGAGATGCTTATTATTAAGTGTAATAATTCCTTCCTAATTTTCTTAAAGATACAAGTTTAAAAAGACCGTTGTTGAGCTGATGTCAAACCCACATTCATATTTTGGAATGTTTTTAAAACAAATTCAATATTCCTTTTTTTTAAATCATACAGATTGTGACAAACATGTTGTTTGAATCTTTTTGTAGAAATAATATCTAAGATCTTAAATTTTAAACAAGCTAAAGTATTGGAACAGGCATTGTTTAATAACCAATACACTTTAGGTTAGATTTAAGCAAAAAATCATTCTTGTATGGCATCAGATGTTGGATGTGGATACACCAGTCTTATTGGAAGATAAATAGAAAATACGGTTTTATTAAAACTTTATTTAGATCTAATTTAAACGTTTATGCTTTGAAATAAAATTAGTATGAACAAAACATTGGCTCTGGAAAAAGCCTTACATGTACTGTGTCCCCAATAGATTACTCCCTGCCCCACTGTCTCACATTTCAGCAGGGTGTTTTACAACCCTGGGTGTGAGGTGCTCTCTCTTGAAGAGACTGAGAGAGAGAGATTTTATTTTTCAACTTTTAAAACTGTATTTTCTTTTGTAAATCATTCATTCAATGTATATACATATTCATTGCATAAGCACCATTTTTTCCTGCTCTCTGAAAAATGTAAGGTGTTTTTTTACATTTTCATCTAGCTAAAACTATATTTTTTGATTCGCCGTATTTCAGTACAATTTAGTAAGATAATTGTTATTATACAGTGTAATATATTTATATATTTTGTTTATATTCATCACATTTAAAATGCATTCCTTTTATAAAACCAATTGTGTGTGTGTGTGTGTGTGTGACCAAGACACAATGAGTGAGCATTAGTGATTTGCCCTAATGATGATAATAAAATCGTATTTTTGTCACTTGCTCCTCTGTAAAATGAACCCTGCTATGGAATGCGGAAGCACACACGTATCCTACAGATGTAGCCCCAAAATCACAAACCTCAAATAGCCGTGTCAAAGTTCAAAACAATCATTCTTCCATTTGATCGCCACAGAAAACAATCGGAGGTCATAGGGCACCATCGGTATTACAAATATGCAACCTCAAAGGTCATATCGGTCCCCGGAGGATACACAAGGTCAAAGGTGACCGCAACGTGGGTGGTCAAGGTCAACCGTGGGGGAGGGGAACGACGTGGGTGGTCCGGTGGGGGATAGGGAACGGGGGCGTGGTAGGTCAAAGGTCAAAGCAATCAATCATTTTGACACAATGTATCTTATATAGACTACTCACCTGCATCTACCCCCATCTCCCCTCCAGAATTCACCCAAAATCTATATGGTCTAAAGTGAACAAATACTATACAGAATTATACATGTTTGATATTATCTGAAACGTCTCAGTGCGACTGGTACAAAGGTCTCCTCCCCACAGAAGTAAACCAAAAAGTAATAAAGGTTTTGAGAGTTTAGAGATACTTTGCTTATTACGTTGGGTGTGGCTTTAGCCATTTGGTCTTTTGTCAATACAGGTCTATGGGACAGTGATTAAATGTAAATTCCCATTGTTAACACGTTTCCATTTGAAAGAGGTTTCCGTCTTGGTCTGGTATTTAAGGAGATGTTGCAAAGAGATCGGGGCTCGAACCTTTACATCGGTCAGCCCGTAACGCTGAGTGTCTCCTAGATGCTCAGCGTTATGTAATTCTCAGAAGGTCAGGTATCCATATTTTATTCTATACTTCAGAGTATTTGATGTTATGTATGGATTATCTTTGAATTGATTATGTAATTGGCATGATACATTTACCTGACTAATAATAAATTGTTACACTGATTTATTCTGACTTACTCTGGAATTATTAACTATAAACGGGTATAATTTCAACAAAGAGTTAAACTGAATAATTAAATGTGTAAACTATTAAATATAAATGACCAAATAACCAATTGGCATTCTAACCTAAATTCGAGGTCATAATTAAAATGGAGTCAGATAAAGATAAATTAGAATTAAATCCCTTTGCCCCGCTGAAAAGACCAAACGCGCAAGAAACCTTCAACCACCAATCGTACGCCTCCATTGGAACGATTGGGCGGGCTTACACTTTGAAATAGATGTAGCCATCCAATCAGTAACTGATGTGCCTGTAGATTCAGTGAAGGTATGTGACGCCAGGAGATCTCAGGGAATTGAGGGAATTGAAAGCGTTCAGAAACTTTTCTGTTGTCCAAGTACAAACTGTTGCCAAAGTGCTAGGACCTAAATATATAGAGAGAATATCTCAGAGCTGATCTCAGATGTCACAAATTCTAACTGATTCTGAATTCAACAGTTTTGAGTCCGCTGTTACTTTTGAACTACATGTCAGTAAAGGCGATTTGAGAGAAGGTGTTTTGAAAAAGAATATCATGGGACCCAAAATAGATAGTTAAAGGGCGTGAGCACCCACAGAGCAAAACATAAATCCGCGCCTATGAGTGCAGCATAACTCATATTGTTAAATGGATAAAACAAATTATATATTTGTAATGGAGGGTCAATGTTATTAAAATCACAGTTCTCATTCTAACTCCTTTCAGAGTGGATGAGCAGAAAGGACTGGTGATAGGGAAAACTTATCTGAACAAGAAGCAGGCCAGGGTTTTCATGCACTACATTGCTGAGGTGTCGAGGAGGCAGCTTAAAAATAAGATTGATCATTAAAAGTATCTGGCAATTATGTCAGATGGATCAACTGACAGTGCAGTGTTGGAGGAAGAGCTTCTGTACACCAGAATGAGCCAAGCAGGGAAAGTCGAGGTGCAGTTTGTTGAAATCCAGGCTGTTGAAAAGCCAAATACTAAATAAAAAGAGCATTTTTTGCAGTGTAGTCAAATCTTTTGATCATTTAAAATATAATAGGCCTTTGTAATGTGCCTCTGTTGACTACATTCTAAATAAACTACAACAAAATAGATTTCTTTTGTCCTGTTGCTTAGCTCTTAGTCACATACCTGAGGCTCATTGATTATGCAGGTCATTATGCAGCTCATTAGGCAGGTCTTTTGTTCTCTCAGGTGTAATTCCCAGCATTATTCATGATCGTTCACGCCTCTTTGCATACGGCCTTTGTAAAGAAAAAAGTGTCTTACAAAATGTAAATCAATACATTGCTTTATGTGAATAATTAGGCACAATGATTCTCACATCAGTTTGAAGCAAAAACTCTAGGCAACAACACCCATTAGTCAAAAGTCTTGTGGACACATATCTATTGTGTGTTTTGAGGTGTTTTTGTTTTGACTTACTTTTTTTTTTTTTTTCAAAAACCACGCATACACATTATTCTCTCAAAAATACAAGCATGTACATACATGTTGCTCACATATTATGGTAGCCCAGTTTGTGCTGAACACAGTGTAATTACACTTTGCCATTAATGTGTTTATAAGCAACTGAAAAAAGCACAAATGTCAGAGCATGTCAAAACTTCTAAAGGGCCCCAAAACAGCTCAGACTCCTGGGGGTTAAAAAAGAACATTTTAAATAAAAAAGGAACATTTTGACCAAAAAGCTGAGAAAATCAAGTTTTTGTCAAAGACTTCATCCAGATTAGATTCAGAGCAATGATCAAATGGATGGAGTAAATCGAGTTCATCAACACCCCCAGTCCTGTACCTCGTCTTGGGTCCACATTTCATTCAGTAACATTAGGCAGTTTTGATTGATATGCTGTTTAATGTTGATGATCGCGTTATTTTACATATGCATATGATTAAATAAGAGATCGCTAGTTTCTGCGTCTTCACATGTGTTTTGATCAGGAGTTTCTGTACTCTTTCAGAAGATGTGTCATAGCGCCCCCTAGCTTATAACAGTGAAAACACGGAAACACGGAAAATTCTGTGTTTTCCAGGGAAGCGTTTTCTCACAAATAACGGAAAATTCAGTGTTTGGCGGGGAAAGAGTTAAAAAAAAAAAAAGTAGTCAAAAAATGTTTGCATTTCAGAAACTGGACAGCGGCCCATACAAACACACACGCCTATTAACTTGATAATAAAGCCGTAAAGTAGGCTATCTTTCAACTCAGGACAGCGCCACTTCTCACAAATACAGATAGGATTGGAGATGAAAAGTTTAACTGACACGCAATCGAGCTCCGGAGCACCCACGGTATCGGCTCCTATCCTGGCGGCTGCTAAAACTAGCTATCTAGCCATCACAAAACACAACTTCAAGTTAGTAATTCACTTACTTGCACAACCAAACGTAGTCCAGAAACGGTCTGCCCTTTTTGCAGATCGCATGGACGTTTCTGAATAGAATTCTCATTTGGTTCCATCTGCACGTGTTTCACCCTGGTTCACTCCGGAACTCCGAGCAATGAAGGCTATTGGTCGTCGCTTGGAAAGACTGTACAGTAAAACTGGACTCATTGTGCACTCTTTGGCTATGAAAGAACATTTGCTCAACTACCGTACAGCCCTCAATCCTCATAATTCTCTTCTACTATTAAGAATTCCATGTGCAGGCCAAAATCTCTGTTTGCTATGGTCAACAATCTCATTAATCCTCCACAACATATTTCTGGCTCTGAGGTGAATAATTTTTCTCATTACTTTGCAGACAAATTGAAGTCAATCACTGAATCCATTTCCAAAGACACACCTCATACAACTGACTCAAATGTTCACTTGATGTCAGCTGACTCGGCTTACTCCACAAACTCTCTCTCTGCTTTTACTCTCACTTCTGCTGCCATAAGTGATCTAATTGTGAAGTCTAATTCTACATCCTGCCAGCTTGATCCTACACCTACTGTTTTGCTTAAGATGTGTGTTCCTGAGGTTGAACCTTACATAACACATACGATAAACTCTAGTTTAACATCTGCCATTGTTCCAGCAGAATTAAAACTGGCTGCGGTGACCCCTATTTTTAAGAAACCGGGCCTTGACCATCTAAACATGAACAATTACAGGTCAATCTCAAATTTACCATTTTTAAGTAAAATTACTGAAAAAGTTGTGCCTTCATAATTGAGATCCTACTTAAATGCTAATGTCCTTTTTGAACCTTTTCAGTCAAGATTTCGCTAATCACATAGCACTGAAACTGCTCTTTTTCGTGTGGTTAATGACATTCTTCTGTTTATGGATTCAGGGTTACTAAACATCTTGATTCTTCTGGATCTAAGCTCTGCATTCGACACAGTCTGCCATGAAATACTCATTTTGCACCTTTCTGATATCGGTATCACTGGTTCAGCTCTTTCCTGGCTCATCTCCTACATCAGTGATAGAAAATAGTATATCACTATACAAGACCAGAGTCCAGAGAGGGCTCCGGACCAGACTGTATCCCAGCCCAGTGGCCTGCTGTCACCACAAGCCAGCTGCCAGTCTGTGTCCCAGCCCAGCCTCCAATCATCTTCAAGCTGTCTCGAAATCCATGGACCAGTCAACATACAATCTGTGGTCCAATCAGTAGCCTGCCATCAGCACAAGCCTGTTACCAGTCTGTGTCCCAGCTTGGTGGACTGCAGTCAGCACAAGTCCGCTACCAGTCTGTGTCCCAGCCCAGTGGCCTGCTGTCTGCACAAACCCGTGATCAGCCTGTGCCACCCAAGCTACCTGACCGGCCTGTTTCACACGGGCCACCTGAACAGCCTGTGCCACCCAAGCCACCTGACCGGCCTGTTTCACACGGGCCACCTCCACTTCCTGTGGAGTTTTTGTAGTTCTTTGTAGTTTTTCATGTTGATTACTCTCCCCAGGTGTTTCCCATTTACCACACCCCTTGTTATCTCGTTAAGATATGCTGCGTCCCAATTTGCCTAAATGTACTACGACCTAAAAGTATGTACTCTTTTTGAGAAGAAAAAGTACATTTGGGACATACTACTTCGTCATCTATAACGGACTCTGTCGCTTTACGTGCATCCCGTCACCGTTTAAACTGCCCTGTCAATCATCGTCACAGTTAAAATCCTCCACATTCAGTTTAAAGTCCTACCTTATCGGAGAGAAATGTAGTAGCACATTGATCTGCCATTTGTGGGTCTTTAATGCAGAGACTTCCCTCATGTGTTTGCAGTTTAAATATAATGATGCATTTAAAAGTTATTGGTCAAACGTATCATTACAAAAGTTCACAATGCTGCTGGTGAAATATAATGTGGATGACATTGAATAAATATATTTTCGTCAGGTTAAATATTGATAATT
Organism: Rhinogobio ventralis; assembly: GCA_039654625.1. Lineage (NCBI taxonomy): Eukaryota > Metazoa > Chordata > Actinopteri > Cypriniformes > Gobionidae > Rhinogobio > Rhinogobio ventralis. Next base: position 7,801,575 of record CM077204.1, read on the forward strand.
GATCGCTCAAACCCCTTTATCTAAACCTCTCTACCTAACCGTCGGACTCGCACATCCGTCATGTTTGTAGTTTTTTAACACTTTTTATCCGCGTTTGTAGTTCTAATCGAATCCTCGTCTAACTCGCAATGGGTTGTGGGCAATATCAGCTGTTAGAGTGTGTGTCGATCTGCACTTCGAATTCTGACCGGAAATAGTAGACCATCCGGGTATCTTTGGAATACTCTTTTCAACATACTATGATTTGGGACATACTAATTCTGTTTTCGATTACTATTTAGTACGGATAGTATGCGAATTGGGACGCAGCTATAGTCTTCCCTGTGTATATATAGCCCTTGTTTTCTCTGGTTCTCTGTCGGTCATTGTTTGGTGTTGCAGGTGTATGATGTTCCCTGTTCTGGGTTTTTGCTAGTTTGTTTTGTTCCTGAGTCCTGTTTCGATTGTTTTTTGTTATTAAATTCTCCCTGCATTTGGATCCTGCATCTCTGCCTGCTGCCTGTTATTTCCTGGTTCCCTGACACTTGGTGACATCATACGCATGCATGGACTTCAATTTCATTGCTATGCTGATGACATTCAAATTTACCTCACCACCAGCTCTGATAGGCCATCCTTGCCTGACTCACTTACTGCTCAGGGATATCAAGCATTGGATGTCCTTGAATTTCCTTAAACTAAATAATAACAAACTGAAATATTGATGATTGGCTCTGCTACCTCAGGCAAAAGGATGGACCTGTCCTTTGAAATTGACGGGGTTTATGTTAAGTCTTCTTCATCTGTCCGTAATATTGGTGTCTTATTTGACTCATCTCTCATATTTCTTCTGTTGTTAAACGTAATATTGTCTTCGTAATATTGCACGTCTTCGATCTTCTCTCACTCTAGCTGATGCTGAAATCTTAATTCATGAATTAATCACACCACATCTGGATTATTGCAATGCTCTATTTCTTGGTCTTCCTAACAAACTTGTTATAAAAAGGTTACAGTATGTTCAAAACTCAGCAGCCAGAGTTCTCATCTCCACCAGGCGCTCTTCTCACATTACTCCTCTACTGCATGATCTTCACTGGCTACCTGTGGCATCACGTATTCACTTTAAGATATTACTTCTAACATTTAAGGCATTAAATGGTCTTGCACCTCCATATTTGTCTGACCTACTCTTGGCTTATCATCTGAGCTTGGTCCTTTGTCCATTCCTCGTTTTCGTTTGTCCACTGTAGGTGGTAGGTAATTTAGTGTCAATGCTCCTAAATTATGGAATTCGCTTCCCCTTCCACTTCGTAATATATCATCTTTGTCTACCTTCAAGACTCAGCTAAAAACGTATCTATTTAATATTTATTTTGAATAATGTGGCTATATAAGGCCTGTGCTTGTGGGTGTGCAAATGTATTGTATAGCACTATGTAAAGCGACCTTGATCTATGGAAATGTGCTATATAAATAAAACTTCTTCTTCTGTTCTGACATGCGCCTTTTCTGAGCGCGTACACCTAAAGCGTGCGCACACTAAAAGCCCGTCCAACAGCGCCCGATTACTGGACTTTATCTTTGGTGTCTGTTTGCTCTAATACTGTCAAATACACACCAGGTTTACATAAACACAGTTGGTTATGTCTAAAGTGAAAATACACAGGTCTTAAAGTGACAGCAGCCTAAAAGTAAACTCCCTCTTGTCCTTAAAGGCATAGTTCACCCAAAAATGAAAATTCTGTCATTATTTACTCACTCTCATGTCGTTCCAAACCTGTATTAATTTCTTTCTAGTGCTGAACACAAAAGAAGATATTTTGAAGAATGTGGGTAAACAGTTGCTGGTCCCCATTAACTTCCATAGTAGGAAAATATATATATGGAAGTCACTGGGGACCAGCAACTGTTTACCGACATTCTTCAAAATAACTTGTATGTTCAACAGAATAAAGAAACTCATTCAGGTTTAAAACAACTTGAGAGTGAGGAAATGATGACAGAATTTTCATGGGTGAACTATCCCTTTAATGTTAATAAATGTATTATTTTCATCTTGTCACAGGTCCATCATGTAATATTTAAAACATTTGCTGCAAAACAAAGTAAACATAACTGTTTATAATGTCTACTTTGTTTTGAAGCAAGTGTTTGTTTTAAATATTAAACAGGTCCATCTGATCTGTTCATTTTATGTAATTATTTAAATATTTAATTTAATATTTTCCATTTCGTACGTTTACATTTATTTTTTTCTATATAAGAAGATACTGTTTATCTTAAGTTATTTTATTTGTAGTTGGTTGTTCTGCACCTTTGCACATTTTTTAAAAATTAAATCAATTACTGTAAAGTGGTTGCTTACTGTAAATGTAAACAAGTATACAGTATTGTCTGCTGGTTTATTTAGCTACTTTTCAGTACAAATAACGTACGACACTTAGTACTGTACTACTTTTTGCACGCATTTTGGACAGAAGCAGTGACTATATGATCCATTATTCGACTGTAAGTGCCTTGCGAAGTGGATGCTTTTGATCAGTTATGAATAATGAAGATTTTGGACACGAATAGTTCCACGGATTATAATAATAATAATAAGTAGAAGAACTGTTCACAAATAAGATTTTTTTCTATATATTAAAGATAACGTCAAAATTAAGTTTGTAACTATTCAATAAATGTGTTCAGACTTGATGCGCGCACGCGCTCTGCTCATGTGCATATGAGTGATTCGAATTTTAGTTGCTATAGCGACGCTTGTTATGAATTCTGACTGCACGCGAACCGATCGCGATCTGTTGTTGAGAGACGAGGCGAATTCACAAACTTTTGCAGAGTATTTTCTGTGCTGATCTTGACATTTTGAAGCTGTTCGGAGGATTCCTGAGACGAGACCTTTATTCTGGAAAGACATCGGAGAATATATCCTTTATATAGAGTTATATTTTTGAAAGAGTTTATCTAAGGATACTTTTATTTCATTGTTCTTTTCTTATTAGAAGGAGTTTGGAGTTTTATTTCTTTTTTTGTTTTATTTTATTTCTTTTTGGGAGGAGTATTTCTGAGGAGAGTTGTTGTATTGTATTTTGTATTGTCTTTATTGCAGTTTGGAGGAGATGTCTTTGGCTCATGTGATGGGGGAAAGAGGAGGTGAGTGCTTTAGTTTTTCATTTGTTTATGGTATGTTATGATATAATGTTGTACAATGATTGACTACATTAATGTGAAGAAAATTGTGTGAGGTAACCTATTTGAATTTTCCCAGCAAAGTGATCACATGTATTTGATTCTTGAAATAAACTTTTCAATTTGAGTAACTGAAGTAACAATTTGTAATTGACCATTGACATTGATTATTGATTATTATTAAAACATTACTAACTATGTGATGTTTGAAATATTCCAGCCTCAGGCCGCTCCAGATCCAGGAGAGCTGCTTTCTCTCAGACGGCTGGTCAGGAGGTTTGGAGACACGGTTCTGATGACCGTGATCAGGATCCACTGCCAGACCCGGCCCAGACACACATCCAGGAGCTTCCTAGACCTTTAGCACCTCTGTCTTCTGAGTTTTCTGTTTCTGTGTCCACAGGTCAGGCTGACAGGAAGAGGGAGTGGCAGAGCGGCAGCCGGCAGAGCCCAGATCATGGACATCCGTCCACTCCATCTAAACGCTTTTGCAGAGGTCAGAATAGGCTTTTATTAAATAAGTTATGGCTCAGTTAACAAAATAATTTGTCATTGAAAACAGAGTAACAATTTGATGTGACCACTGACATTGATTATTAATATTATTAAAAATGTCTGAAATATTCCAGCCTCGGGCCACTCCAGATCCAGGAGATCCACATCATCTTTGTCCCTCTCTGAGGACAGTATAGAGAGGCGGTTCTGTAGAGAGTCGTTGAGCCTTAGCAGCAGAGGCTCGTACATCGCCGATTGGAGGTGGAGTGGCGATAGATCGGATAGCCGAAACGAACAGGGCAGCTCCAGCAAGTGCTGTTTGTCCAGGTCCGACAGCCTCGAAGAGTGGATGTGCCCTCCGCTGCCAGGTCAAGTTCCCGTCGAGCCAACAGAGACTTCAAATAGCTTTATGGAGCCTTCACCAGTGAACAAGAGCTCAACAGGTGAGACTGAAATAAGGCTGGGCGGTGTAAAGTGTACAGTCACATTTAATTTTATTTTGCTGAAATTTAGTTTCTGGATTTTTCCTGCCAGAAATATTTTAATTGGACATTCATCTAACAGTTTCAGAACATTCAGAGAACATTCAAAAGTTCCCATAATGTTTGCAAAATTATAAAATAGATTGTTCCCTTAGCCAAGAAAAAACATTTTTACAACATTTTAAAAACTGGACGTTTTGAACGTTCAGGGAACATTTAAAAATAATATTTCTTAACTTAACTTGGGAACGTTAGCAAAGCGTTCTCAATAAGCCATGAACTCATTTGCGCTGTCTGACACACACCCGAAACACACGCACAGAAAGCCGCTTCTCAGACAGCATGCAATCCTGAATAGAGCTCTATTTCGCAACTTATTGCGCTTGAATGGTCAAATATGCACAAAATTGTCACAATGGCTGTCGTGGTGTGGCCCATATGATCTTATGTGATTACCAGAACTGAGCCACATGTGCCAGAGTTGGCCAAATTAAGCCTGGAAATTTTATGTTTTTATCAAAAGATCAGATCAAATACGAAAAATAACTATATTGTGATAATTGTGAAATAAAATGACTATCAATATTGTGAAATGAGATTTTAAGACATTTATGCAGGCATTAAGCAGAAGTCAGGTGGATAGCTTGGAAATATTTCCATTACTTTGGATTTGTAACATTACAGATATGAATTTAACAGTAAAATGTAAGTTATGTCTTTATAGCATTGCTTAATTTGACGTCAGAGATGTTTCTAATAATTCAATTGTTTTTCTTCATTTCAGAAAAACCTACAGAATGTAAGAAGAGGAAAGGAGTTTGTTCTTTCCTCAGGAACGTGTTGAAGGCTATGGCGCGTCCGCTCCTCTGCTGTTGTCTCAGTAGTGCTGTGGATGTTGTGGAGCCTTTTGTTCCTCCAGCGGATCTGGAGCCAGAGCCTGATCCTGATCCATCATCACCTGATCCAGATCACTCTGGCGTCAAGCCAAATTATGGTAAATCTGCAGACATTATTTCTCCAACATTGTTTTAAACAGTATTATCGTCTTGTATTCCACTAAAGATAGACTTGTTTTCAAAAATGATGTTCTCGACACAACCAGCACTGATATTTTTGATATGAAACAAAGGATCTAGCAAGCTCATATATTTGTCATATTTTTCTGTTTGTTTTTCAGAATCCTTTGAGACTCTCTATAACGTGGGAGAGATGATTGGATCCGGAGGATTCGGAAGAGTGTTCGAGGGAACACGGAAATTTGATGGCAAAAAGGTAAAGCAATCTTGCATGCATCAAAACATATTTAATACAGATGGTTTAATACTTAGATGCTCAAATCGTAAATGTTATGCGCAAAGTCAAGCGCTTGAATACCGTTACTGTTATTGAGTACTGTTTTTTGTTTTTCAGGTTGCCATCAAGCGGATGCGCAAGATTGACAATGATCGTTATCTTGCTATTGTAAGTTGGTCAAAAGTGTATTTGTTGTTTAAGTGCTGATTACTGTAGTCAATACACCTGTAGGAAGCATTAGGTGTAAATGTAATAGACAAATAAGCCTGGAAAGGCTCTGTTGATCATATCTACAAAGATCAAAGCAAGTACATTTAAAAATGATATGTTTTCTTCAGATTTTTACCCAGCTAACCTTCTGTCTACTACTTTTCTCTAGCCTGGGCATCCCAAACCTCTCGTTACAGAAGTGGCGCTGCTGCTGAAGATGAGGCAAGAACCAATAAGCCCCTACGTCATACAACTATACGACTGGTTTAAACATCCTCGGAAATTCACCCTCATAATGGAGTTCCCTGAACCCTGCGAGAGCTTGCTGGACTTCATCATTCGTAATCCTCAACTGGATGAAACAACAGCACGGGTCATCATGCGACAGGCTGTGCTGGCAGTACAACACTGCATCGAGCATGGCGTCTTTCATAATGACGTTCATGCACAGAATTTCCTGTTGAAGACAAACACGTTAGAGCTTAAGCTGATAGACTTTGGCTGCGGTCAGCTACTTAGTAGTGATGGCTACGAGACAAAAATATACCTTGGTGAGTATTTTTGGAGTGTGGAAACCTGGATGTAGTGACTTACTGATTATTTGACTCAACAATGCGCAAATGTCTTGCTTACAGGATTAATGGGTTACTGTCCACCTGAAGTCTTCACAGAATCTCATTTCCATGCCGTCTCAACAAATGTCTGGGCTCTGGGAGTGTTGTTGTACCAGATGGTGAACATGTGTTCTCCTTTTGGCAATAGAGCGGAAATCACACAAGCCAAAGTTAAATTTCAGAACTCCAACTTATCCAAAGGTGAGTGAAAAATATTGATAAACACACGCATAAAGCAAAGGCTCTGTTCAGAAACAGGTAAAGGTGAAGTATGTAAGATTTTTCATGGTAAAATACATTCTCTTAACCCAGTTAATTGCCATTATGCCATTTAATAGGTTTATCTCCCCCAAAAGTCTAAACACTCTCCAGCTCAACCTATAGCGTGTTTTTGTAATTCTGCTAGGTGCCACTATTGCCACAGAAAATACATACTTCACTTTTAAAGGAAAGATAAAGAACACTTTACCTTATATTAATCATGTTTCAGATGCTGTTTTCATAGATGCCAACATTCGTGTCACATGGTCATGACTAACCAGCCTCTCCTTAATAAAATGTGTACAGAATGCAGTGATCTGATTAGCCAGTGCCTAGACCGGGATCCAACTAAACGGCCGACGTTAGAGCAGATGTTACAACATGAATGGATTAGAAATGATCTGGAGAAGTTCAGGAGATTCACTCGATCAGGGATTTCAGGTGTGAGGAAGTGTAACAGACAGAGTAGGATTATTATCATTTATCTTCAATTCTGGATTATTTGTAGTGAGGTTTTCAAATTTGTGTTCATCGTAATGTTCTTGTTATAGTCAAGTCAAGTCACCTTCATTTATACAGCGCTTTATACAATACAGATTGTTTCAGAGCGGCTTCACAGTAATAAACAGGAAAATAACACAATCAGTGATGCAATTGCAAGAATTCAGTTCTGTTGTAAAAAAGCTCTAAAAAACATTCAAGTTGACTTGTTCATATAATCTTTGTATTGGATAGGAAACAACATACTTGCTGTCCTTGGTGGAAGTCCAACTCCAACCTGACAGGAACTCAAGCCGCCACACCAGAGATCAGAGCCGGTCCACGTCTGAGCAAGAACATGAGAGACTGAAGACTGGAAAGAAGTCATCAAGTCATCACAGCCACATTTACTTTTTTTTTTAGTAATTTTTGCTAAGACAAGTCATCTTTATTTATAGGGATGTATCGATACCAGTACTCGGGTGTCGGTCCGATACTGCGCTCATGTACTCGTACTCGTAAAACTACCCCGATACAACCGCACCCGATAACACTTTATGTCTATAGCGGATAGTTACAAAATTCGCCGTTCACATTGCCAAGTGAAAAGGGGTCTCGCGCTCTCAACACAGACGACCGCGAGAACTTCATTTTTGCCGCGCGCACCTTCGTGCTAGTGCGGACGTGGCAAGTATACCTCTCGTCACGCAGATAACTCTCGGCACCATGCAGTAGTGTTAAAAGTGAAAGGCTGTTAGTAGGGATGTGCGCAATGAGTAGTCTAACCCCGCCCCCCAGAGACAGTATATGCAATCGATCCATTTGAAAGAACACTTAAACTATGAATAGTCAAATCCCATACTGAATGTCGCTAAAATAGATCACATACATGCGAATGCTTGCCTTGCATTATGATCAATGTATTAAACCTGAGCGTTCACTTAAGCACGTAGGTTATCCATTTTAGACAATATGCAGCACAGGACCAATGAGTCACACATAATAGCCTATTATAAACAGATGAACGCGCTTCTCGTGTATGAAAAGTATCTGCACACAAGATGGGTGGCAAAATCGCAAGAAAAGCTTGTTGTGTAGGCTACTGACAACTATACATTATTTAACCGTATTTTCATATCTTTGGGATGTTGATATAGCAACTGTTCAAGTGCAAAGTAAGTTTCATTCATAATGTTACTTCTTTAATCCAATATAAAATTTCATACCGTATTGTCCCTCATAACCGGTAGTATAACAATCCTAAGCAAGGCTGCAAGCTTAATTGTTATACTAGTTTGACATGACATGGAAGAAAATGGAAAAGTTTTGTGTAAGCTTTCAAAATCCTCCCTCACCTTGCTCATCTTCTAAATGGAGATTTCTCTGAAGCCTCCGCGTGCAAGCTCCAGAGAA